>OX031058.1:21405910-22676254 GCA_943736015.1 Tridacna crocea | reverse complement strand
TAACTTAATTCAAATAACAAGTTTGATACCAGGATTACAAATACAAAAAAAAAAGAATCACCTATGAAGTTAATTGTACGTAGTTATGGTAACCTATTTGTGGTATGTACGAATGCTCGTTAATGTGATTTAAAGGTAGAAGTCTCAAGTTCACCGATTTTCTTATGTAATACGAATTTCGACAATTTACAGTACACAACAAAATCAAACCCTATCCACCACAACATCGCAATATTTCGAAGATATCATTTAACCTTTACCACACAGTCCCAACTTTTAACGAACATGAGGAAGAAGCCTTTGAAAACATCCGATCTAATAATAGATTAAACTGAAACGTTTAAAAGTGCCATCAGCTCTTAGCTATGAATGAAAATTTATCAGTCCATGATATGATTTTTTATCAGAGTTCAAACGGCCAGCTCTCAATGTCACATGACATTGAAAGAATTACACGTTCGTAAAAGTATAATAGACTTGGAAGAATCCTGTTGCATTTTCGTTTACTATAGAAAATTTATACACTGTAGATTTTCAGAGAATAATATAGCAATTTAGAAGGTTGGTGTGTATGCGGCACGGTCGATTCTCGTTGTTTTCTAGGCAAGTCGCGTGGTGACACGATATCCTTTACAGGATGATATAATGATTTACATATCTACACGCTGTCATAATCGATGGCAGTCCTTACACTATTAATTTAGTTGCTGCCTGCATGCAGAACTAGAGCTATCACTAAACCTGATTATATCCCCCATCAAGCTCCTTGTCACAGAATGCAGAATGGCTTAGTACAAAAGTAAAATATGAAAAAAGCTCAAGGGAGATAATTTCGCAACAAATCGCTGCAGGGTCTTGAAATTTGCACATGCACAACTTTATATACTCGTATATAGGAACATTGTGTGTAATTTTGAGTTCAGTATGTGAAAAACTGTTGGAGTATTGCTCCGGACAAATCTGGGTCTGCAATCGGACGTACAGACTGACAGGCATAGCGATTCCAGTATACCCCCTCCATTTCATTGTGGGGAGTATAAAAACATCATTTTATCTTCAGAAGTTTGTTCATCATGTTATATGTATTTGAGCTGTGCTCTGTGACATGAGGGTTCTTGAAATGCACCTGCCGAAAGTTTCGAACCATGTCAGCCTGCCAAGTTCATGCAGCTAGATTTAGCAATGGATGCAAGCTTTGAGCAGGAAAATTATCAGTAGGTTGAATGAGAACAATATGTCCGACGACGAAGAAGTAGACGACTTTTTTGAAACAGCCATTGAGAATGGAAGATCTTTTGTCAATGAACTTTCAAAGTTTAATGGTAATACAGAGAGAATGGCCTTCATCGAGACATTATTTACCAGTCACGCAGATCTACAACCGTGGATACTGAGATACAGGAATTATTAGTCGCCGCGCAGAAGCGCACGACTATACTTTTAATAGTTTTTCGAGTAAGGACATGGACAATGGGAATTTCTTTTTTAAATGGGTGTTAAGGTTAAGAAGGAATCTTTCTACTTCGCCTTAAACTGAAAAATCCCAAAGTTGACACCCGCTCCTGAGTTCGATACCCGGGAGCGGGTGTCAACTTTGGGATTTTTCATTGGCCCACACATTCGGCGCGAGTACTGGTGTAATTCCCAGGAAGCAGAATCGAGAGAGATTATATATATATAGTATAAGTTGTAAGAACTTGTTTCTCAATCGATGTAAAATAAATATGTTTAAACTTAAACTGGCTTTCTAATTCATTCTTAAACTACGAAGTATATACAACAGGATACTATTTTTGTTCTGTTAATACTTACAACATAAAAAAAATCCACCCAATTATTACTTTTATTTTCGCTCTTCGTCAGAAATGGACTCATCCAAATAAAGGCCTTGTTTCCATTGGTCAAGGTTGTACAGGTTTACAGTAATTTCGTACCTAGTTAATTTCGTACCTAGATTATTTCGTAAGATTTTGGTCATTTCGTACCTACCTATACTTTCTATTTCGGTCATTTCGTACCCACTTTGGTCATTTCGTACCCAGTTGGTCATTTCGTACCCACTTCGGTCATTTCGTACACAGGTTTAATTATCATTTTGATTATTTAGTACGTAGCTTTTCTTACTATTTGTGTGTTTTCTGTTTAATGACCACTGCTAAAATTGTACATTGCTGAAATCAGTGTGTTAAATTACGCCGATGAACGAGTATGATGGTTATGGTTGTATCTGACCATTATTGGTTACTTCTTTCTAAGTTTAGTTTTTAAAACAAAGATTGTTAAGAACCCCTTTGTTTATTTCTCACCGAGTTCAGGATAAATACTTTGTGGCGAAAAATCTGGAGAGAGGCCACTTTTTCGCTGTGTTGTTCATAAATCGCAATACGAAAGCCATTACTATTCATTAACACTGTTCACCAAACAGTATAGTTTTAGACTTGTTTAAATTGAAAGCATGCCTTGCAAACTTACGTCCCGTCTTGAATCATACTTTCCTAGGACAGCAAAATTTTAGTAACTTAGCCCTGTTTTCAACTCTTTCCCAAACAAACACGGGTTATTACACCTGTGCTGTCAAATTCTTTTGGAAAAATATGTTGGATAAGGAGAAATTGCTCGTTATAAGCAACTTCTCCTTTATCAAATACGTTTTCCCAACTACTAGCGAATTTTCCACCATTTTTGGCTGTGCGAGGGTATTAGATACTGTAACAATAGACAAGTTTTAATATAGATTCACAGTCACATCAATTTCACAATGTGTTAAAAATCTGCTGATGAAAATTGACATTTACTTACTTGCCCTGGCTTTCTTGAAGTATTAAACATTTTTTTTGCGGCGACTTTTGATGCTTTGCATCAACTTTTTCTTGTCTTTATTGTTAGAAAAAGATATCGATTGTGTTGTAATCAAATGAAATAGCCCGTCTTCAATCGGTCTGGAAGTTAGCCATTTGCAAGTTGTACCGAAAGGGTCTTTGCATTTAAAAAAAGATGTCGAGAAAAACTAGCAGTTGTAAGGGCTGCTCCTTGCCCTGTTTTGTGAGAGGGAAGAAGTCAGTAATTCTTCTTTACATACTCATAATTCATTTTTAGCGAGGAAAATCGTCTGAAAACATGTTCGTATGTATAATTACCGACTCCACAACGCATTATCATCCTAAACACTGATATGTCGGGAACCAGGCGCAAAAAACAGAAACTGGTTCAATGTGTGAGATAAATTTTCCGCCAAAAAAGTTTAATTTTCAATACTCTCGTAAAACAAGTCACGTATACATTTTTCGTCCATTTTTGTTTTGTACCTTTTAGATTCGTTCCTAGTTTGTTCGCACACTGGCGCGTTTATATACACGAAAATCATTTTTCGGGCCAGACTCGATTTTTTGCGCCACTTTTGGCGTGCCGTTGTTGGAAATTAGCGGAATCCTGCAATGGCGCGTGCTGGCTGAAACACTGCACAGAGTTGCAACATAAACCTTAAAATTTTCAGGAGAAATAATTCAAAAGCAAATCATACCAGGTACATGAAAATTACATATACACAGCTTCATATTAACAGGAAAATTATGTATGAATATGAATTCTGTACATGCAATACTGTAAAAATATTTCTGCAGACAACAACAATTGCTGCAGACAACAATAAATGTAATTAAGTAAAAACTTACAAGTTCAAAGGGACATAATTCAGCAACAAATTATAGCAGAGGCATGAAAGTAATACATCCCATCATAACGTGTACAGAAACATTATGTTCAGTATATGCAAAACTCTATGAGTAATGCTCTGGACAACAACAATGCAGGAAACCTTACAAGCTTAAGGGGAGATAATTCGGCAACCAATAGCAGCAAGATCGTGAAAATTGCACATGTACAATTTCATTATTATGTACCCAAACATTATGTGTAAATTTCAGTGCAGTACTTGAAAAAACTGTAGGAAAAAAGCTTCGGACAAAATTGTGTCTACAGACGGACGGACGGGCAGATAGAAGGACTGGCGATTCCAGTATACCCTAGCCACTTGTGGGGGAGAGTATAAAAATCGCGGCTGCGTACACTTTGTAAAAAAGAAACGAATTTTCAAAGATGCCACAACATGCCACAAAATAGCATCTACAATTCACAACTATGTGGAGCGAAGGGTGATCTTCCAAGGAAATCCACCTCACCTCTCTCGGCATTCGTGCCTCGGGTAATACCTACCGTATCACCATTGCAAGAGGGTACACTTTATTTCAGGTTAGCTACGGCCCTGATTAAACTCGAACTGCTTAATAAATTACATGTAAATTTATTCACATTGTTGGTCAATTACATACCTTTTATTTCCTCTTTTATTCATTACATTTTATGTGTTCTTATGCCTGTATGTTTACCAAGTATTATCACTAGCAATTGCGACGTAGCATAGACTACAACCGATAACAAGCACGCTCACGTGAGTCAATGGGCGAAAGTTCACTCCCTGTGAATAATTCGATTTCTGACCATTTGTCAAGTCAATTGAACTAAGAATGTCGCCACTGGAGTGTCCACAAGGAATTTTCCTGAGTTGAACTAGTCACTTCATCACCAATGGTGACCCAATTTTGAACTCATCAAAAATTTGTCAAGACAATCATTCTGAACAGTTTTCAAACACGCCCAGGCACAAACTGGTTTTGGGACACACATGCTCCGAATCGAGGAACTAGGAGAAAAAAATTATGTATGTCACTGCGTCAACATAGATTAATGGGGAGTAAAGCTATTTTCAATAGTAAAAAAAAGTACTCGCATTTCCGCGATCGATGAATCAAGTTTATTTTAATGCGCTATTTTCAGCTATTAATCTTAGAGCTCAGCAGGCAGTAACATTTGCCTGTGAAAAAAAAAGTTAAATTGGGTTTACTTCCTTCAGTTTTACTGTAATATAAGATTTTCAGAGTGCGATATCGAACTAAAAAATAATATGTGTTTTTTTTAATTTTTTTATCAAAGAATCTTTTTTATCAAACATTCCCACGTTTTAATCACCCAGGGAAGAAAGTCTTTGAAAATATTGTAGGAAATGAGAGACTGCTGATAGAGATGAATCCTATTATTCTGATTAATTTTAAGAAATACCTGCCTGGGCTTCAAAAAGTCTCTGCTTTTCATAGAAATATGGGCGTGTATTTGAACGACACTCTAAGAAAAAGGGGTTTATTACACAATGCATAATACTATATAAGTGGTCGCAAAATATGAATTCGTTGTGTCTAAAATTCGACCGAATATAACTTCTACACGACCTTCTTTACATTACGCTATGCCACGACACTTTACTTTTTTAAAGGGGGCGGGGAAGGGTTAATTGCGACCAGGCCTGTTGGTTTTCATGCCTTACACAGATTTTATAGTTGATTAATCAATGAAACTCAAGAAACTGTGAAAAGTAAGATAGGCATTTGCCATGATATATAATTACAATGTAGTTTGATAAAAGCTCCCGAGTTGGCACAATAGTTTTCATCCTATTTTTGTTTAGTAATGGTATGCTAGACCGTGCATTTGCATGGCAGGAAGATATATGTATGAGAGTCAGAACATTCGCATTCGCAATATCTAAAATTATAAAATTAACCCTTTGCTGTAGGACCCAACGTTTAACGACCTTGGGTAACGTAAAGGCTTTTAAAACATTTTCGAAAAAAGAGAAATTGCTAGGAACCATTTCCTTTTTTATAAACCTTTACAAAAAAAGAATATGTCATTTAAACAACACTCAGTTACTCGTCTTACAATGCTATCATTATCATTATGGCTGAGACTAAATTTTGTCGTCTTTTAAAGTTTTAATTTTTCAACTATCTACATATGCTCTCAGGACTCTAAGTCCTTTATGGCTCTCAGGACTATCAGTACTTTGATTTCTATTTCGTTTCACTTATGTTAGGCTTTGGCAAAATAGTGGCTTTGGAAGACTCATACATTACAGTAAAGAGCTCCAAACAGAGGAAGTGATTTTGATTTTAAAATTCAAACAAGAGCCTGAAGAGGGCCAAGTTGGCCCTGGATCGCTCACCTGAATTTTTGAGAGGACAATAGCCTATTGTTTTTTAGATATTGAAACATTGGAAAAAAAATATTATTTTGCCAAGCAATTTTCAAAAGGTTACCTTTAAAAGTCATTTCAAAATCTGACCATCAGTTTTAGAAAAGAAGATTTTTTTTCAGAATTTCTTCATTTCTGTATAGTGCAAGTAGCCCCCATTCACCAGAGCCATGTCACTTGATGGATCAAAATTTAGCGTACAATTTTTAAAAAGAGTCATTCAAGTAACATTTCTATGAAATTATATTAAAATCTGACAAGCCGTTTCAGAGAAGAAGGATTTTCAATAATTTCTTCATGTCTGTATATAGTGCAAGTAACCCCCATTCACCAGAGCCATGTTTCTTGACTGATCAAAATTTGGCGAACAACTTTTGAAAAGGGTCACCCGTGGAACATTGCTGTTAAATTATTCTAAAATTTGACAAGCCGTTTCAGAGAAGAAGAATTTTCAACAATTTCTTCATTTCCATGTAGTGCAAGTAGCCCCCATTCATCAGAGCCATGTTTCTTGACGGATCAGAATCTCACAAACAGTTTTCGGAAAGGGTCACCCAAGGAACATCTCTGTGAAATTGTTTTAAAATCTGATGAGCCGTTTCAGAGAAGAATAATTTTCAAGAATTTCTTCATTTCTGTATAGTGCAAGTAACCCCAATTCACCAGAGCCATGTTTCTTGACCGATCAAAATTTCGCGAACAATTTTTTGAAAAAGGTCACCCAAGGAATATTGCTGTGAAATTATTTTAAAATCTGACCAGGCGTTTGACAGAAGTAGAATTTTCAAGAATTTTTTCATTTCCATATAGTGCGAGTAGCCACAATTCACCAGAGCCATGTTTCTTGACGGATCAAAATTTCACGAACACTTTTTGAAAAGGGTCACCCAAGGAACATCTGTGAAATTATTTTAAAATCTGACGAGCTGTTTCAGAGAAGAAGAGTTTTCAAGAATTTCTTCATTTCTGTATCGTGCAAGTAGCCCACAATCACCGGAGCCATGTTTCTTGACGTATCAAAATTTCGCGAACACTTTTTGAAAAGGGTCACCCAAAAAACGTCCCTGAGAAATTATTTCAAAATCTGACCACCGGTTTCAGAGAAGAATAATTTTTAAGAATTTCTTCATCTTTGTATAGTGCAAGTAGCCCCCATTTACCAAACCAATGTTTCTTGACGGATCAAATTTTCGCGAACAAGTTTTAAAATGGTCCACCCAAGGAACATTGCTGTGAAATTATTTTAAAATCTGGCCAGCGGTTTCTGAGAAGATTTTTAAAGAATTTCTCAGAAAATTCCATTTTGGTTGCCATGGCAACCAGAGTTTATGACGGAATCAAATTCTGTGAACTTGTTTTAAAGAAGACCTCACAAGGAACAATCCAGCCAAGTTTGGTCCAAATTGGCCCTGCGGTTTAAGAGGAGTTGATGTTTTAAGAATTGATGACGACGCACGACGCACGACGGACACCGGGTGATCCTAAAAGCTCCCCTTGAGCACGTTGTTCTCATGTGAGCTAAAAAAAGATTAAATATTCTGCACCAAACCCTATGTTATGGGTACTTATTAGAATCGTCTCAACGAGACGATTCTAATGAGTATCCACAACATAGGGTTTGAAAGAAAAATAACAGGTTAAGAATACCGTCACTTTCTCTTATCATGAGCTCTGGGTAAGCTATAATGTCAAGTAAAAGGATTAATCGTAATGATATTTGAAACTAGACATGTTGATCCTTTACCACACAGTCACTAGTCTTAACGACCTTGAACAAAAAAAAAACACCAACAAACATTGCAGAAAAAAAGGAAGAAATGTTGGGAACCAGCATCTACTCCATGACCCACAACCATTTGCTCCTTCTTTTTAAAGACAATTTCAAATATTTGAGCCACATTTGACTTGTCGTCTGCACAAAGTTTTAGGTCTGTCCAAACCCAGACTTTTGTCGTATGGTAAGAAGCTTAATGTACTTTAAAACATTTTTGAAAAAAAGAAACCGTCGAAGTAATGTGCAAGTCATTTCAGGGTGTAACTCTAGTAGGCTGACAGAATTGCCGACCAGAATGTAGGTTATCACTAGACCCGTCGCCTGACTGACAGACTTTCCACACTGTCTGACAACAATCCAACAGATGCAGATGTTGCTCAATTCGAGCATTTTTCCCATCTGTCAAAATGTTTTCCTGACAATCTCAAATATGAAGTTTACTTGTCAGTATTAATATCGAAAAATGCCTGCAGATAGCCTTTTTTCACTTATGTCAGTGTGAAATTTATGGATATTATAAGAAAAAAAAGGGGGTCACCTTGACAAGTAAATTGTTTAACCCATTTCCATACAATCCCTACTTTTGACGACCCTGAGAAAGAAGCCTTTAGAAAACATTACGAGAAAGGGAGAAAATGCTGGTAACCAGCATTTCTCCTTTTCGCACAATGTTTTCTATCGTTCACAAAACAAATTTCAACTTTTCAGTCACTTTTATCTTGTAGTCTGCAAATGCTTTCGATTTGGACGAACCTAAAACTTTGTCGTTTGATAAGGAGTTAAAGAATATGTCAAGCATTGCATTGACCGATAAAAGTAGAACTCTCGAAAGATGTGTCATTCGACCTGCAATGTGAGCAAACATAAATGAGCTTTATATATGAAAGCATTGCAGAAAAAGTCAAAATCTATCGTCATGAGCAGTTCTTCTTTCCCGACAATGTTTTGTAAAGCGATTGGCTAACTTAATATACTACTCACACTTTGATAGGGATCACTTACATATTGCTGTATGGGGTTTTATGTTACAACAGTTTTGCATGAACTCTTTACCATACCGTAAAATTCTAGCTTTGTCCAAGTTGAAAGTATTTGCTGACTAAAAAACTATATGCAAGGCATGCTGGTATCCAGCATTTTCTCCTTTTCCAACAATGTTTTCCAAAGGTTTCTTTCTCAGTGTCTTTAAAAGTCGGCATTGTGAGGTAAAGGCTTAAAGATCAATTTCCACTGGTCATTTTATTGATCAGTGTGGCCATGTAACATATTGTAAAACCATACATGATACATGCCACATATATATTTAGGGTGAATTTTTTAGGGTGATCCCTAGCAAATTTTGAGTAGTATATAAAAAGAATTATGGAATATCGTGTGGAGGGATAATTCTCTTTTAACCCTTTACCACACAGCAAAAATGTTAGCCTTGTCAAAATTTATCGCGTTTACAGACAAATATTTCATTGCTGGTCAAATGGTGTAATTGTTCTTTGATAAGATAGAAAACATTGTGGGAAAAGGAGAAAATGCTGGTCACCAGCATTTTCTCCTTTTCCCACAATGTTTTCAAAAAGGCTTCTTTCTCAGGGGTGTTAAAAACTGATCATTGTGTGCTAAAGGGTTAAATAATCTAAGCAATGCTCTCTATGTAAATACAGTTTAATGCATCTGCAAAAAGTATCGGCCAAAGTCAGCCAACCCAGTCTGCAGAGACTGCATGATCAAGGCCAAAACTGTTTACTTTTCGTGGATTTTCTGCATGTCAAAAACCAGTGTATCTCATGACTTAGTTGGGGGGGGTGTTAGATAAAATGGATTATTTCATGCTTTCCGGTAGGATATCGAGAAATAGCAGTGAAAATATTTTTTGACCTTACACTGGTACCACCAGTGAAAATACCGATTTCACGTTCTTGTTGCCTAGGTAAATTGTGCGTGCCTCACAACCAGATGGGAAATATGACCTCATATACCTTACATATCTTGCGTTGTCAGCGCATGTCATATTCGTGCAAAGATTCGACTGTCTTATGACACATCACTAGCCCCGAAAGCGGGCTGACTGTAATATTAAGCTTTATAAAGAAGCAATGTAGAAAACAGCTTTTATCGATACGTTTGAGGAGAAATGAGACCTGCTTTAGCTCCAGATTTCTCTAAACTGCTGATGATAGCTGAGTGAATTGCACGAGGTAGCGTTTCATTGAGTAAACGTTTATTTTAGTTTGAAATTCAAAGTAACGGTCGCGTAGGAAAGTGGTTCGGCTCTGTACCCAGGATGCCCAAATTAGATAGATGAGTAAATATAGAATGCCATCTAGCGGGAGATAATGGCATTTCTTGTGCTTGATGTAATATTGTAATGGATTGCTATGCGGGAGGGGTACGCCATGGGGAATAACGGAAAAGAACTGTACTGGATTTTGATAAAGCTCCTCACAGAAGGGGTTAAAGCATGAAATAAATAGAATATTTGTTTTCTTCGGTGAAAGATCGAAATTTATTTCATCTCGTGAACACCATTGATAATATTTTCAATCGTGGCTACGCCACTCGGGAAAATATTACCGATGGTGTTTACTCGATGAAATAAATTTCGATCTTTCACCGAAAAAAACCCAAATATCCTCTATTTCTTAACCCATTACAAAACGACAATAATTTAGGCTTGTCAAAATCGAAAGCATTTGTAGACGACAAAATAGAGGTGACTGAAAATTTGAAATTCGCTTTGTGGAAAGTAGAAAGCATTGTGGGAAATGGAGAAATACATTTTCTCCTTTTCCGGCAATGTTTTCTAAACACTTCTTTCTCAGGGTCGTCATAGGGATTGTGTGGTAATGGTTTAAAATTAATTGTTTAATGAATTGCCAGGTAACGTTACCATAACCACAGAAGCTTTTAGCCCCATTATGCTAGAGCATGACTTGTATGTGATTTTAAGATTAAAGATTCTATTCAGTACTTCTGCATACACATACATTTCGTACCAAACACATTCATATCCTTCAATGATCTTTTCAGTCTTATTCTGAAAAAAAAAAAACAAACATTGGCGCAAAGGGCTAGGCTGATTAACCCTTACCAGATAGTCTCGACTTTTAACGACTTTGGGAATAAAGCCTTTTGAAAACATTAGTGGAAAAGAAAAAAAGTAGTATTTTCTTTTTCCTTTTCCCACGACATTTTGTTCAAAGTCAAATTCCATCATTTAAGCCACATTTAAATTGTCTTCTGCATGCAAATGGATTAAGTTTTGACTTTTCTAAACTTTAGTTTTCTGGTAAAGAGTTAGAAGAAAAAAAAAAAAGATTTAAACTTGAAAGAATGCCAGTCACGTTTATTTTAAAACACGGTCAGGTTAAATTTAGTTTTATTCATTGTGAATATAATATTACCAAAGTCAGCTGATCGCTATTTGAAGATTTCTTTTATGGCGTTCCGTTCCGCTGAGCGATTACGAAAGAGTCGTGAAGACCTTATACACAGTGTAGGAACGGATGTGTAAAGTGTTTGAGATTGTACGCCACTTGGGAGTTTGTACAGTGGTAACATGTCACTTGATTCTAAAAAATTGTGTTTACACGGTAAGTCAAGCTAATTTTTTTTAAATTTAATTTTGATAATTGATTTAAAAATTTCCCATCCAGTTGTACTTTTGATATATATATTGAATATAGAAGCACCTGAGCATGCGATGTTTTACCTCCTTATAGCAATAGGAATGTCTTGATCAGCTTGACGTGCAAAAATTGAAATTATATTTTACCTAAAAAAAATACCAGAATTATCGCATTAGTTTTCTTTCCTGATAAAAAGGTCTGTCCATGTGTATGCTTTCTCTTTTTATCAACAATTGCCAAGTTTTTGGCATAAAAGCGATTTGAAGGACGAAATTTTTGTATGTTTACGAACTAAATATTGTACTGTCACTTGGAAAGCAATATTTTAGATTTGTACAGTCACTTGATAAGACTTTGTACTGTGACTTGAATCATTCTGAAAACTTTGTTCTTTTATAGGGAATTTTGACATTTTACATTGAAATCTTATTTGCTTTAACACCATGTGTTGACCCACATAATGGACACAAAGAAATTACATCGACTTATACAGTGGTACTGATTTACTGTTAAGTCCTCTGGATGAAAAGAATTATATTCCAATGGTTGCTACTTATACAGAGAAAAATATGAGGCAGCGTGGAATTCAAGTTGAATAAAGCACTAATATTATATTTCAAGTGTCTAGTTGTAGAAATGTTATTGGTAAAGATATGTCGTAATTCAAGCTGGGGGAATTATTTCCCCGTCACAATGAATATTTTCCTCCTGCCGAAAATCTACAACTACTTATCGGTTATCCAGTTAATTGACTTGAGATCACTAATCTTAAAAGTGGCATTCGTTGACAAAATAATCAGAGGAAATATAATTTATAATTTATTTCATCAGCTTGTGGTTGCGGCACTCGTTATTTTTGCATACCTTTCCCCTTTTCGGCAAATATTTCCCCATATTAACCACAAGCTGATGAAATAAACTCTAAATACTCGTATGTACTAAATTACTACGTACTGTATAAGTGGAAGTTTTGTAACGTGGAATTTTCGGGATTTCGTGAATCAAAGCTCTGAAGGCACCGACGGCTGGGTGCAAGTGGAAAGTTCGTGTATGCGTAAAGCAATTTGCAGCCAATTATGAATTGTCCAGTTAAAAAGTATAAGAAAAAAAAAGAATAAATAAATAAATAGAATAAACGAATAATGATGATAATAATAATAATAGTAAAAGAAAAAAAAGATGTGGATGCTAGGGCTCGGCTGCAGTTGCTTTACATAGTAAAAATTGTGAGTCGGACATTACTGTGTCAAAAATATTTAATGTTTACCTGCCCCTGATTTATGGGTTCTCTTATGATGGTTAAAAACTAGCCCAAACTTGAAGTGAATGTGACAGTTACCAACTTTCTCAAGCTTGAACCAAATGTCTTCAGAAATGAAAATAATAACAAAGATATTAAAATATTGAAACATTCAAAGTCAAAAAGGGGCTAAAAGGGGCAATAATAAATGTTTGAAAAGTACTATGACGGATACTTGTCTTTTATGTATGGGTTTCCCTTTTGATAGCTAACACCAGTCCCAGTTTGATGAAAGTACATTCAGTAATAACAAAGATATTATAGCCTTTATCTCTTGCAAGTTCCTATTTTCCCTTACACGAGTATGTTCAGGTTGTGCCCTATTCCATCGTCAAATAAGTAAAGTGTTGCTACAAGAGTTTATATCGTATCTTGAAGTCTATCCGGCCCAGTCAACTCCGTTCCGGTCTATTCCTGTATTGTCAGAACACAAAGAAAAAATGTCGACTCATCAAAACCTGCCCTACATGTATATGTATTACTGCTGACACGGTAAAAGGTTTTTGTCTTTTTACACGACATACGTGAATACACTCCATGCAAGACTTATCAATCAAATGTCAAGTTCGCTACATTCCATCTGCATCCAAAGGTGTGCACACAGCAACGACCCATGTTGGTCACGGAGATTGGTTGTGTCATGCTCTGCAAGAGTAGTTAGTGAAATTAACAGGAAAATTTCTTTCTCTTTTATGCGATCTCATTTAAAATTCATTACACCAAAAAACATTGTTAATATTTTTTTTTTTTTTTTGTTTACTATGAATATATTTTCTTTGGCATTTCTCAGTAAATGTAGACACAGACACCCTCTTTCAATTTCTTTTTTACATCAAGGATGAATAATTCGTAAGGTGTAAGGCGGTTTTGAGGGTTGTGTCGTTTCAAGACAATTAGAAACTACAGTTCCAGCAAATCAGAGACAGCAAATAACGCTCATTTATACGTGATGTTGAACGTGGTTGCGGCTTCCATCCGAAATTCTGTAACTTGGTTACAAAGGAAAGGCGCCGTTTGCCCCTAGCCAAAAATTCCCATATTTTCTGTTTGTAAATGTTTTCAAAAGGCTTCTGTTCCTGACCCGTAAAAACCAGGGATTGTTTGGGAAAGGGTTAAATATCTAATCTGCCGATTTATTAAGTCCTTATCAGCCGTGAAACACTCTTTCCGCGTAATTCATCGGATTTTCTTAGAGCGATATTTATCCCAGCGACAGCCTCGGCGAAGACTCCATTAGAGTGTCGCCCAAGTACATGTATTTTCAAACGAGTTTCATCCTCTATTACCTAATAAAATCGAGTCATACTTCGTGAAAAATAGGCTTAAGGCATCTGCAAAAAGTATCGACCCATGTCAGCCTGCGCAATTCTGCGCAGGCTGACATGAGTTGATAACGTTTGCATCTATCAATTTTCAACATGTCACGTGACCAGCCTACCTCTTGGTGCAGTTGGTTCTTAGACAAATCGGGGTTTTACGGACCCATACTTGTAGCTGTGGGATTATAATTGGAGTGCAACACACGAAAAGGGTCATTCGGACATTTGCGTAAAATGTCGTCTCTGATCAGCGTGTGCAGTCCACACAGGCTAATCCGAAACGACACTTTCCGATTTTATGTGATTTTCTGTTTTACGCAAGTCTACTGCAGCACAAAATCTAATGTAGTCGTAAAGTGTCGTCTCGGATTAGCCTGCGCGGACTGCGCAGGCTAATCCGGGACGACACTTTACGCAAATGTCCGAATGCACCTTTTCGTGTGTTGCACTCCATATATCAGGGAAATACATTGATCCCCCATTTAAGACTAAACGCTTGTGTTACCTACACATAATTATTGCATTTTTCCCGGTGAAGGAAATTTGAAATCGCAATATTTGGGTTAAAACTATTGCGTGGAAATTTTCGTTTCTTTTTTTTTTTAGCAGCTTAGGGGAAAAAACAACTGTGGCTGAATAAAGATAAAAAAGTTGCGATTCTTTCCAATTTAGAAAATACCTTGATATAGGACTAAGAATGAGCTTAAAGTCTCAAATAAGTCCAAATGTACAAAGTACACGAAAGCGGTACCACCAAAGTGGTCTCGATCAGTGGCTTCCCTGAAATTGACGGGCGTCTCCATGCATTTTCGTACAGGTATATTATGGCAACCCATGCAGTAAGTGACACGCTCGTTTTTTCTCCGATACTATTATGTGTGTTGTGGTGGGTAATCCGTTATACTTTCGAGTAATAAACGGTGAAAATTACCTATTTTTTGGCTTACTGGGGCTTTAAAGAAAAATAAATATATCACTGAAATTTATAAGAAAAACAATACAAATCGTCAATATTTAAGACTTATAAAATTCCAAAAAAAAAAAGAATTGATGGTATTCCCTTAAAAAACTACGTAGCCTCTTAAGGTATTTTTAGATTTCGCGCGAAAAAATAAAACAATGAGGGAATGTCAAGCGACTTGCACGTGACTAAGAACGCTTAAATTCCATTACATAACAAACACATAATGATTATTTTGCATAATGTCTTCTTCGGACGCTATGTTTGAAGCTTCGTCTGTCAATTTCCGGTATGTAAATGAGCGAGTTGCTCATGTAAAAATAGAACATGTTTTCGGTTGGTGTCGACATGGGCCGTCGTAAATGTCTAATTTCTTTTGTTGTCTGATGGTTTTCGAATACCAGGGGTTTATGAATGCAATTAAAAGGCTTAGGGAGTATAAATTTGTAAAATTTTCGTCCTAAAATCTGAATGGCCATCTTTAAAGAATGGTTGACGAATAGGCCTAATGACCCTTATGTAAAATTGAATATTATGGTAGATTACGCTGCCAGAGAAGAGCAGGGTCTATCTGATAGAAGAGCACGGCATATCTGATAGAAATGTAGAGTGTAAATGATAGAAGGACCGAGCGTATCTGACAGAAGGACAAAGCATATCTGATAGAAAGGCACAGCATATCTGATAGAAAGGCACAGCATATCTGATAGAAGAGATTAGCATATACACTGTTTCACAGAAATGCAGAACATACCTGATAGAGGAAAAATCTCATAGAAGGACAGCCTATATCGAAGGGTAGAGCATAGCTGAAGAGAAAAGCACATCTGATGTAAGGACGAAGCATATCTTGTACATGGGCAAAGCGTATCTTTTAAGAGGGCAGAGCATTTCTCATAGATGAGCTGAGAGTACCCGATAGAAAGGTAGAACAGATTTTACAGAAGGCAATGTATATCTGATAGAATGGCACACAATATTTGAATGGGAGGCAGAGCGTATCTTATAAAAGGACAGAAAATATCTGATAGAATGGAAAAGGACATCTGACAGAAGGGCAAAGCATACCTCATACAAAATGACCCTGGATCGCTCGCTTGAATTTTTGAAAGGACTATAGCCATTTTTTGAGGTATTGAAACACTGGAAACACAATCATTATTTTGCCAAGGAATTTTCAAAAGGTCACCTATTTCTTAATTTCCGTACAGTACAAGTTGTCCCCATTCACCAGAGCCATGTTTCTTGACCTGTCAAAATTTCGCGAACAATTTTTGAAAAGAGTCATTCAAGGAACATTTCTGTGTAATTGTTTTAAAATCTGACCAGCCGTTTCAGAGAAGAAGAATTTTCAAGAATATCTTCATCTCCGTATATTGCAAGTAGCTCCCATTCACAAGAGCCATGTTTCTTGACGAATCAAAATTTCACGATCAGGTTTTTAAAAGGGTCACCCAAGGAAAATCTCTGTGAAATTATTTCAAAATCTGACCAGCCGTTCCAGAGAAGAAGAATTTTTATGAATTTCTTCATTTCCCTATAGGGCAAGTAGCCCCCATTCACTAGAGCCATGTTTCTTGATGAATCAAAATTTCACGAACAATTTTTCAAAAGGGTCACCTAAGTAACATCTCTGTGAAATTATTTCAAAATCTGACCAGCCGTTCGAGAGAAGAAGAATTTTTAAGAATGTATTCATTTCCCTTTAATGCAAGTAGCCCCCATTCACCAGTGTCATGTTTCTTCAGGAATCAAAATTTCGTGAACAGGTTTTGAAAAGGGTCACCCAAGGAACATCTCTTTGAAATTATTTCAAAATCTAAACAGCGGTTTCAGAGAAGAAGAAATTTTAAGAATTTCTTCATTTATGTGTAGTGCAAGTAGCCCCCATTCACCAGAGCCATGTTTCTTGACGGATCAAAATTTCGCGAACAATTTTTGAAAAAGGTCACCGAAGGAACATCTCTGTGAAATTATTTTAAAATCTGGCCAGCCATTTCAGAGAAGAATATTTTTAAAGAATTTCTTCGAAAATTCCATTTGGTTGCCATTTGGTTGCCATGCATTTGGTTGCCATGGCAACCAAAGCTTTTGACGGAATCAAATTCTGTGGACAAATTTTAAAGAAGACATCCCAAGGAACATTCTAGCCGGTTTCTGAGAAGATTTTTAAAGAATTTCTCAGAAAATTCCATTTTGGTTGCCATGGCAACCAGAGTTTATGACGGAATCAAATTCTGTGAACATCTTTTAAAGAAGACATCCCAAGGAACATTCCAGCCAAGTTTGGTCCAAATTGGCCCCGCGGTTTAGAAGGAGTTGATGTTTAAAGAATTGTTGACGGCGAACGACGGACGACGGACACTGGGTGATCCTAAAAGCTCCCCTTGAGCACGTTTTGCTCAGGTGAGCTAAAAATGAAAAGCATATCTCATAGAAGGGAAGAGCATTTCTGATAAAAGGGTAGAACACATCTGATCAACACACAGAACATATCTGATTGAAGGGCAGAGCATATCTGATAGAAGTGTAGAGCACATCTGAAAGCAGATTATAGCACATATCATAAAATGCGTATCTGATAGAAGGGCAAAACAAATCCAATGGAAGGGCAAAGAATATCTGATACAAAAGCATTTCTGATAGAAGTGTACAGCATATGTGATGGAAGGGCATAACATTAATTCTGGAAGGGCAGAGCATTTCTGATAAAAGTATACAGCATATCTGATTGAAGGGTAAAGCATTGCTGACAGAAGTGTAGAGCGTATCTGATAGAAGGCCATAACATATATGAAAGAAGGGCAGAGCATATCTAATAGAAGGGCAAAACATATCTGATTGATTAGAAGAGCATATCTCATAGAAGGGCATAGTTTATCTGATAGAAGAGCAGAGGAAATCTAATAGAAGGGGACAGTATATCTGATAGAAGGGCAAAGCAAATCTGATGGAAGGCTTAGTATATCTGATTGAAGGGCAGAGCATATATCTCATTGAAGGGCATAGTATAATCTGATAGAAGGACAAAGCAAATCTGGTGGAAGGGCATAGTATATCTGATAGAGAAGCAGAGCAAATCTCATAGAAGGGCAGAGCATATCTGAAAGAAGCGCAAAACAAATCTGAAAGTACTGCACTAGAAGGGCAGAGTATATCTGATCGAAGCGCAGAACATATCTTATAAAAAGACATAACATTACTGAAAGAAGGGCAAAGCATATTTGTAAGAAGGGCGAAACATATCTGATTGATTAGAAGAGCATATTTCATAGAAGGTCATAGTTTATCTGATAGAAGAGCAGAGCAAATCTATAGGAGACTGAGACTGACACCAAATTAAGAAATATATACCACTGAAATTTATATGAAAAAAACAATACAAATCATCAATAATTAAGAATCATAATATTACAATTTTTGTGGTATTCCCTTAAAGGACTACGTAGCCCCTTAAGCTATTTTTAGATTTCGCGCCAAAAATGAAAAATGAAAAAAGAGTTCGAGTTGTTAAGTGACTGGCATGTGACTAATGATCCTTAAATTCTGTTACAAAACAAACATATATTTATTTTCCATAATGCCTTCTCCGGACGCTATGTTTGAAGCTTTGTCTGTGTATTTCCAGTGTGTATATGAGCAAGTTGCTCATGCAAAAATAGAGCGTGTTTCCCGTCTGCGTCGATCTGGGCTGCAGTAAATCTCTAATTTCTCTTGTTGTCGGATGGTTTTCGACTACTAGGGTTTTATAAATGAAAATTATACGGCTTTGGGAGTATAAAGATTATTTTTTTGTATATAATTTTTGTCTCAAAATCTGAAGGACCACTTTTAATTAAAGATGATTGTCATATAAATTTACAATGAGTCATTATACAAGTCTTCTAAGGTCAAACGTCCTTAACCCTTATCCTGAGATTTTCAAATTGATAGTAAAATCCAAAAATATTGCTATTTCAAATTAAGTTTTGGGCAATAATACCTCCGTATCAGACTAGTGTAGATTTAAGATCAGACTGCACGTTCTGTGCAGTTTGATCTTGATATACACTGACTGCAAAAGGTTACTGAGTCGCACTTAGCAGCTTAAAAGTGTTAATGTTTGTTTGCAGAAACAGAGACAGAGAGACTTATTTATGTAAACTAAGAAACTAGAAGGATTAGAGAATGAATGCATAACTGAACATAAATATTGTTTAATTCGTTTATGATCATTGTTGTATTACGAGGATACGAGGAACATAAAATTGCATCCGCATTCCGTGATACCAAAGCTTTCAAACCCACCCCACCCCAAGCCTAACTTTGTACGAATCACTGACAAGTACGGCCATTTCTTTCAAATTTATAATCTAAAAATAATTACATACATGCACATAACTATTTGAGTGTGAATATCATGTGTTATTTTTTTTTTCTTCAAAATTTAGTCAATTATGAAAGTAATAGAGCTTCTGATTGGCTACACCATTTGGTTTAGCCACTCTGAAGTTCTGTTACTTTCACTGTCGGACCCTGTGCTCTGGGAAAAAGGACTTAATGCATGTCTGTGATAAATGATACCAAGCAAATGATTTCTTTATTATGGATCCATCTAATCCATTTTGTTTTATAACAGACTGAACCACGGGGTAGATCACGGCGGGGAATCACGTGACACAACAACAACAACAACAACAATGACCGATATTTGAAAAAATTCCCTGACTTCAGGTAAGAAAATCTTCGATAATTCCGTTAATACATGACCGATTGGAATTTGGTTTGAAGCAGAGAAGGCGGAAGGACTCCAGGGATTTGCTTGATGTGTTAGATTTTTTAAACAACACCTGATAAAAAAGTTATTGACAAGCAAACAAATTTTTTACCCTTGATAATTGGTTTGCTGGTCAATAACTTTTTCATGAGGTGTTGGGAAAAGGAGAAAATGCTGGTTACCAGAATTTTCTTTCTTTTTAAAGGTCTTCTCGGTGTCGTTAAAAATCTAGCTTTTTGGTGAAAGGTTAACAGGGCAATCACCTCATGTCGCCACAAGTGAATAAATGACATGACGTTCTTTGTAAAATTCTTTTTATTGTTTAAACATGAAAAACAATATCGTATAGCACTAAATGTAAAATGATAACCTATTATGAAACAGTGTCTATGTCGATCATGAAACACTTCACACGATGACAGTGTATAATATGACCTGCAAGACGCCAAAAGTGGCATTCGGACATTTGCGTAATTGTCGTTCCGGATCAGCCTGTGCAGTCTGCGCAGACCGAACCGAAACGACACTTTCCTTTTAAATGTAATTTTCTGTTTTGCGCAAGTTTAATGTTGCACAAATTCTAATGTAGTTGTAAAGTGCGGTCTCGGGTTAGCCTGCGCTAGACTGCGCAGGCTAATCCGTGAGGACACTTAAACGCAAATATCCGAATGCCCCATTGCACATCGAACAATCGCTATTAAAACTTGATAGTGGGTAGAATTTAGCCAGTTGTTTAAGCTTATTAAAAATCAATATAAAGGTTAGCTTAGGTTTCAGTCTGTTTTATTTTTTCCTATTCTATCAGTTGGTCGTCACTTTGTTTACAATAACGAAAGCGAGGAGAGATCACTGCCAAAAATAATATATTAGCAAAATGCAATTGGGAGAGAATGTTACGGAGTAGGCCTAACTAAGAAATTATCACCGCCTGGATGCAGCCTAATATAAGGTCTGTTGAATAAAGAAAGTAGAGGATTTATTTTCTATTTAAATCCGGAAACAGTGACACTGTGATGTCTTTAATGGCCCCTAGAGAATGACATCCATTTCTATCCGTCGTTATCTGTGCAACCTTGCGACAGCCAGGGACAACATATGGCTTGCAATACGCGAAAAGGAGCATTCGGACATTTGCGTAAAGTGTCGTCTCGGATCAGCCTGTGCATTCCGCATGGGTAATCCGAGACGGCACTTTACGACTACACAAGATTTTGTCCTTCAGTAGACATGTGCAAAACAGAATACTGTATAAAAACAGAAAGTTTCGTTTCGAATTAGCCTTCCCACATACCGCAGGCTGATCCGAGAAGACGGTTCAGGCTAATTTTTTGAATGCCCCTTTTTCGCGTGTCGCAGGCCATATGATATAAAGATACAGGAATTATTGTGTCTCATAATATAGAAATGAATTCTATGGAAACAAAAACGTACTGACAGTTTTTGTGGTATTTGTCGAAGACAATAGTTCCCTGAATTCAATATTGAATTTTGAAGACCGTGAATCGTTTTTTTTTTTGTGCCAAGCCGAAGGAAATCAACAAAACTATACCCATTTTCTATAAGGTAAATGTGTATTTCAGTAGCACTCAGATTTGTAATTGGAAACGGCATGTTAAAATACAATGGATGAGGCCATCAATCATGGAAATATTTCTTTTTTATTGAAAATAACTTCACTTGCTCATAGCCATCTATTGATGCAATGATACATAATTTGTCTATCGATCGCTTGATCCAGGGCTTTTTCGCTCCAAAACCAGTTCGTCCCTTGGTTTGTTCATTCCTACTCCATTTGATTGGGCATGAATATTTATAGATGGAAAACATTGACAGTGAAGTTGGGAAATGAATGTGAAATGTCTAAGGTATTTCAAAATTATAGTATTCAGGTACAAACTTAATTTTATTCGATATATTCACATGGTTTCTCTCTCTGTCCATCATGCATCCCACTGTCAAGGGACGTTACTCCTGACTCCTCCTAAGGAGAGGGAGACCACCAACACACACATAATCCTAACTTTGTCATGAATACTCTCCCTTCAACCAAAATTTAAAGATATTCATTTGCTTCGTAGGTTGACTTTCAAGCTAATATTTGAATACTATTTCCTTTTCAAACGATCAATTCCGTACAATGGTTTTCTTGACAAATACCACTCCAGCGTTCTCAACGCTTTGATTGTTAAAATCTTCTCAGGGAATTGATCATCAGGAGATCGAAATGCAGACATTTTATCGTACAAACTAGTAAATAATAAGACATTTTCCAAGTTGTTGATATAAGTAATGCTCAGTGAAAAAGGGGGCTTAATACATCTACAAAAAGTTTGTTCCAGGTTAGTCTGTGCAGTTCGCAATTTGCTACATGTCAAAGGACCAGTGTAGACCTATCTCGTGATTGAGACAGTTGTCAGACAAAATGGATTTAATGGATCCTTGATTTTTTTATGTCTTACTTGGTATCGTGCTTCACGGAGATTCAAAAGGCCCCGCCATTTACCAGAGCACGATTCATATTTCTGTCTGTAAGATCTATAGCACAATTTTCAGGCGAATAAAAGTTCTCGTCAGTTCCTCCTCAAAACACTGAGAGAAGAAATCTGGGTGAGTGTCTATTTGATGTTTATAACAGGGCTCGCATTCACCAACCGTCGTTAAGAATGTTCTTTTTCTTATTCTCCAGAATTTTCTGCATTTGAAAGTAACACAACTTCTGATTGGCTAAACCCTTCGGTTAAGCCAATCAGAAGTTTTGTTTCTTACAAATTACTAAGAATATTCTCAAAAAAGGGTTGTAAATATGAGCCCAGAACAGATGAACTCATCGGTAACAAGTTTGTACCTGCCGACTTTGAAAACATTCCTGGTAAAACGTCTATGGCTAATCGATATCGACTAAGGTTTTACTCGCTAACCATTATCGCTCCTAATGAGCAATTCTATCTCTTGCAAACATGTTCTAAAAAGTGATCTGAGGCAAAATGAAAAGTGTCACCTTCATAGGGTACTGTGTTTCGGTATCTAAGATAAACCCCGCACCAAATATGGCAATTTTAGACTTGTCTGTTTCGAAGACATTTGCATAGGACAACAGCCCAAATGTTGAAATTTGCAGTTGAAAGAATAAACAAGCCAATCGGTAACTTGTATTTCTCTCTGTTTTTTTAACACTTTTTTTTCTAAAAGGCATAAAGACACGGGATTGTTCTGTGAACTATTAAAACAAAAAAAATGCACCAACCATAATAATTGATCAGTCTGTCAAATCTTTTGTTCGCTACATTTGCATACATGCACGCATGTTATACATACAACATGCACATTAAATGTGTGTGACAAAGTACTAGTAATGTTCCTATCTTCATTGTTTCTTACCATGTATATCGGTTTATTCAATTTTGTATAAGAAAGAGAGAGAGGGCCGACACTTACCGCGTTGTGAGGACAAATCAACGCTCTCAGACCCTCGTTGTGAGGACACTGTGGGAAAGTGAGGACACAATTTTTGTCCTCACTATTACTATGTCTATTTGCGTTCCGCATAGTTCAAAATGAATTTTAAAAACTTTTTTTTGCTGTGAGGACACAAGTCCTCATAGTCATTTCTCTCACTCTCTTGACCGTGAGGTGAATTTTCAATTCTAATGTCGAGTAGAATTGGACGGATACCAGTCACTTACTCCGTGGATCAAAGGATGGGTACCAGACGGAACCGGATGTGCATATGCTTTGATGGCGGGATGAAATTGAAGCGAAATACGGAAATAAAGGTAATTATTTCCATAATTTACTTTTATATTTGTATAGGATATCGATTTTATCCATGAATTGTTGATTTTTTATCGAGTTTCTACCCGTTTCGACGAGTACAAGCCACATTAATTCAGTATGAGTGGAAAATGTAAAGAATGTTTCTTGCTTCGTGGTGTCATCGTACGTAGTGTTCCAAAATTCGATCGATGCTCTCATGATAGCCTTGAGTGTTCGAATTCTGTGATGATAAGGAAACATCAAGATAGAACAAAGAGTTTCGAGAGGAATAGTAAGAAGAAAGTGCTTGTCTGCATAAAATAATCCTTTCTGATCGTTTTCATGTAAAAAGAAATTTGATGTTAATTTCAACAGTCAGACGCTTAAAAAATGAGCAAAAATGGTGTGACCTAATATCTGGCAGCTCGGCAGTAATACTTTAAGTTCTTTTTGAAATGGGAAAAAGAAAAGCATGATAAAAATTTAAGGCATAGACAAAACAACTCACATTTTTCGCTAAAATAATTCTTTTGACAGCTTGTTACCTCATACTGTTAATTTATCAATGGGTATACCCTATTACCCTGCAGAATCTACTTGCCGACAGGAAGAGTTAAATCAACGGACTAAAGTACTAAACTGTATTACGCTCAGTACAATGCAAATGACAAAATTTTAGACTTGTCCAAACTGATAGCATTTGTAGATGAGAAGATAAAAGTTACTCAAAAATTGAAACTTGACTTCAGAAAAGTAGAAAACATTGTGGGAAAAGGAGAAAATTCTGATCACCCGCATTTTCTCCTTTTCCCAAAATGTTTTCAGAAGGTTTCTTCCTATGGGTCGTAAAAACCAGGGATTGTTTTGTAAAGGGTTAAGTCTTTTCCAAATGAAAGAAATTTGGACCAGTCCAAATTGATTTAGGATTTAAAAATTACAAGGAGTACCGGACTCAAAAACAGACTTTTGTTTCAACTTGTAATTACCATGAATTATTTGGTAAAAGGTTAAATAGTCTAATCATATTGCGAGGATACTTTCTGGCCATTTATAAATGATGAGTCATCACAAAAGAGAATTAGATTGTAATGCTTGCTAATCAAATCTAAATTATATAATAAGCAATCAAATCTAAATTAAATAATAAGCAATCATCTTTCGGTAACTCTAGGCTGTGCTACTTTTTACCAGACAATCTCGAGTTTTCATGACGGTGAGAAAAAAGCCACTGAAAACACTGTGGGAAAAGCTGAAATGATGGTAACCAGCATTTTCCCTTTCTCTACTATGTTTTCTACCCTACCATAGCAAGTTTTAATCTTAGAACCAAGTTAATTTTTTCGTCTGCAAATCCTTCAGTTTGGACCAGTCTAAGATAATTATGTCGTTTGGTTAAGTGTTAAATAAAGTCTGCTGTAACCTGCACTAATTTATCGATTGCTGTCCTGGATAGTTTAACCTCATTATCTCCCACTAGATGGCATTCTATAACTACTCATTTATCTAATATGGGCATCCTGGGTACAGAACCGAATCACTTTCCTACGAGACAACCGTTACTTTGAATTTAAAATTTGAATAAAGGTTAATCAGTAAAACCCTACCTCGTGCAATTTACTCAGCTATTATCAGCAGTTTATAGAAATCTGAAGCTAAAGCAGGTCTCATTTCTCCTCAAACGTATTGATAAAAGTTATTTTCAACATTGCTACTGTATAAGCGTAATATTACAGTCAGCCCGCTTTCTGGGCTAGTGATGCATCATATAAGACAGTCTAATCTTTGAAGAATATGGCATGCGCAGACAAAGAGTTTAATCTGTAAAAGTTTAACATCTTGCTGTAAATCATTTAACAGTGGGTGTGTACTGTTTTGGAAAATACACACTGTAGAGTCCTAACCCTTACCTCGACTATCAACTAATAAATGGTTCATAATTTCTTTTTAGATCTGAATTGCCAGGGCTGAAAAATAGCGCCGGTCCGAGGTCCAGGACCTACTGAAATGGAGATCGGACCTTGGGAAAAAAACAAGGCGAGGGTCTGATGGACCTGTCAAAATGGAGGTCAGACCTGAAGACCTGCCCAGTCTTCATGGTAAAAAGTCTGATGCCCAGAAATAAATTCAGAATTACTAATTGGGTTGAATTAAGAGTAATAATTCTAATGAAAATTCGAGTCTATTTGTTTAGGATTATCTTTGTGTGAAAGTGAACTACTTCGAGATTTTTCGGTACACCGGTTGTGTGAGAACGCTATCACATTGACTTATTTAAGTCATTGTAATATCAACAGTTTTCCCTGGTTCCCAGTTTACCTGACATCAGTAATAGTTGCCAGTGGTGAATCTATGAAAATAACGCCTGCACTTTTTGCTAAAAGCTTACGAAAAATGCATATTTAAACCTGGGTTGTCATCAAATTTGAAACAGAAAACACTGGGAGAAAATAGAACAGAGCTACATAATTAGAGGTAGATAGAAAGTATAAGAACAAAGATAGGGTTTGTTCCTTGAACATCAAAATGAAAGTTGGTCGTGGGTTTCGTCCCACAATGCAACCGTTCAACTCTGACTAACACACATAAAGGAAATATGTGAAATTGCAAATTTTGTTTTAGTAATCATAACAGTGCTAATTGTAAATGCTTCCTATGTGCCTGACGTATATCTGTCTTCAACTGAAGGCACTAAAAGCAAAAGTAAATTGAAATGGTACTCAGTAAGGGATTTTTTGGGGGGTGGGGGGAGGGACAGTGGTCAATTTGGACCTGCCCAAGTATACTTCGGACCCTCCTGTTGTAAGGGCCCAGCTATTTCTATCACTATTTTTCAGCCCTGATTGCGCTTTGGAAATCTTTACCCCAGTTTGGTTACTTGTCTTTTTACATCATTTAAAGTCGTCACAATGCCAAAACTGATCAATTTTCTGAATGCATTTGATTTTGAAAAGTGTACTCATTCGTCTTTGAATTTTAGAATTGTAAAAAGGGTCAATCAGTAGACCATATGGTTATCTATATTACAGTGAACTAGTGGGCCATATTTAGACCGACTAAAACTGAAACAGTAAGAGGAATGAATTAGAGTCAAATAACTTTCAATCTAAACTAACAAGTAAAGAACGAAAACTGAGTGTTCTAAACTTTTATTTCTTCACAATAGGTGATAATAACAACTTTTACTTAGTCACTTATGGCTTTACATCAGCGTTACTCATTCGTGAGTTTTTTTCCATTCGTGCTGATTGGCTGGTTAGTACATTCTTCAGATGGAATTTCGCAAAGTCCTTTGATTATGGGCTTATAAGATGCTCCCCTAGGGGTTTCAAGCTGAAAATTCTAGGGAAAAAATGTGTCTTATGGTCAAGCATATATGGTAATTGGCCACAATATTTTTGGATTTAGGACACTATTTGGAAATAAGAAAAACGGCCTCCGTTTCCAGTAACTCTGGCAACTTGTTATTTTTTTAAGCTTGAATTGTGGTGATATTCAGTTGCAAAAACACATTTAAATATTTGGCAAGCATCACAACTTGAAATACCGTGTGACCGGTTCAAGGATACTCACAGAATTAGAACACTCAATGATACTTGATTAAAGACAAAATTCATAAAAACTGGATTCATTTTAGTTGAATTTATAAATTATCTCATCAAAGTCGTAGAAAGTATTGAACAAGATCTACACACCCTTGTATCGTCAAACCATCTGTTTTTTTGCACCCCTACTTTGACGCTTTTTTCGTTTGATCTTATATCTAATATGAGAGGCTTTTTCATGAAACAAATGTTCCCAGTCTGATATGATGTTCCCAGTCTATGAATGCTTTCAGCCAATCAAATGCGTTGTAAATTGTTAAAACTCAGTGTGCAAGCGCCCAATGGTATGTTGAAAAGAACATAGAAATAAACCAAATTCAGATAGAATCTACAAATATTGGTGTTGTTATTATTATTATGCGAGATACTTAGATAACATTTGAGAGCATTTACACATAAATTACTCAATTTTCTTAGTAGAAAAGGTAACCGTTAAAATACTTATGTGCATTGAAATCGGGTGGACCAGATTGTTAAACAAAATATTTACTGCACTTTAGACATATAAATATTTAAAAAAATGACACAGACATATGAACTTGTAAGGCCATGATATGATGTCCAGCTTTTAGAAGTCTAGAAGAGGTTCTCTCGGGTGCCTCTTGCATGCCATTTATGATTGTTAGCTTTTGAAAAGGATTTTGAGGAATTATTAACAATTTGAATGCCTCCTTGTCAATTAAGAAGTACTCTACTGAGTATAATTTATGTTAAAATATGTACCTGCAGGGAAGTGTACATGGACCAGTCCTTTTTAACTCACTTGAGCATGAAGTGCAGAGTTATGTGCAAGATGAGCTATTGTGATCAGTCATTGTCTGTTGTCTGTCCATCTGTCTGTCAATGTTTTCTTTCAAAATATTCTCCTCCTTAACCAGTGAGCGAATCAGGCTGAAATTTGACAGGGATATTCTTTTGGTGAAGCTTCAGCAAAGTTATAAAAAAAATACATGTAATGAAAATAAAAAATTCTAAATTCTGTCAAAAACTCTGGTTGTCATGGTAACAGAAAGGCTGAAATAGAGGTAATATCTTCAAACAACCTATGACAAATTAAGGCCTAGAGATTTACACTTGTCTTTTGCATATTGCACCACATCTTCGCGAGCCAAGTTTACGATCACTACCTTGGCTGATTGAGCCCAATTTCAAGATTCCTGCGATGTGCCCTCTATTGGATGCTGGTTATAACTCCCCTCTACATCATGTTTCTAAAAACAAAATCGTTTTATAAACCACTTACGAATACACATGAAGCGATAAGTAGACATCCACGTGGGTTTCCATGTTTTACCTTTTATTCTAAAGGTAGAGACCTTGTAAAGATTAAATGCTACGAGCGGTTTCATTCGTTGCAGCTAGAGCTGGCTGCTTCCAATGAAAAAGCGTATCGGGTGAACGTAAAAATCAAGCTCAATCCACCAAGGGTAGAGTAACTTAGTGATTCATCGGCCATGGTTTGCGAAGATGATTGCACCACCTAGTTTCATATTTAAATGTTGCATGCTGCATCACCTGATGACCGTTTATAACAGTGGTTAGAATAATGCTTCTTGGTTCCTATTTGGTGCTTTTATGCACAAGGAGACTCAGGTTGGTTTGATTGATTGTATGGGGTTAAACGCAGCTTTCAACATGATTAAAGTCATATGAGCTACAGCACCTAACCATGGATTCCTGGTATTTCTCAAAGCAGTACTAGCACAACATCCTGCTCATCCCAGTTAGGCGATTATTCACCCATTGGTGAGAGACAAATGACTTTGTCAAATGTTGGAAAGAATGTTGGCCTAGCTAGGGGATCAAACCCGTGACCCCATGATTGGCAGTCCACTGCCCTACCAACTGCACTACGGCCTCAGCCAACTCGGATGGGTGATTATGGACAATAATAGTCCTCCTTTTATTTTAGATATTAACGATCAGACTAATAGAATAACCTCGAATTCAGGGGTTTTGGTGAAGTATCAAACATTATATACTAAATAAGTATACTCTCAAAGATTGGGATCTTAAATTCATTGTTGACACTGCGCTGCCGACTGCACTATGGCCTCGGCCAACTCAGGTGGGTGATTATGGACAATTAAGTCCTCTTTTTATTTTAGATATTAACGATCAGACAAATAGAATAACCTCAAATTCAGGGGTTTAGGTGAAGTATCAAACACTATACTAAATAAGTATACTCTCAAATCCTACAAAAAATCAAAATTCAGTTTTTACATGCACAAAGATTGGGATCTTAAATTCAATGTTGACAAATGTCAAGTCATATATTACAACACCAAAAACCTAAAAAACTAAATTTCATTAATGATAAAGAGCTTAGGAAACAGAAGAGTTTTGTTTGAAGGGATCTTAAATTTAGTAAACATATATTTCAACAAAGATAAATCAGGCCAGCAGCATGTTGCCTCTTTTACAAGAGCTTTCAATTACACCAAAAACCTAAAAAACTAAATTTCATTAATGATAAAGAGCTTAGGAGACAGAAGAGTTTTGTTTGAAGGGATCTTAAATTTAGTAAACATATATTTCAACAAAGATAAATAAGTCCAGCAGCATGTTGTCTCTTTTACAACAGCTTTCAATTACAAGTTTGAAGTTAGTTTCTTGAGAAAATTTAATCAAATTAAAAAATAGCCTTTATTATGGGCCCGCCCTGGTGGCTCAGTGGTGAGCATGTCAGACTCATGACCTGGTGGTTGTGAGCTTGATACCCGGTTGAGGCGAACCTTCTTCCGGCGTATTTTAGCCTGTCACCTATGCTGAAGCATGCGAAAAAAGTAGTTGGTGACTTTGGAAAGAAAGTAGTGTTAGTACTGGTATGAGAAAGCTAGAAGACACATGTGCATCACCGACCGCCATGATATGACCTTAGCTGTTAAAGTGGCATTAAACCCCAACACAACCAACCAACCTTCATTATGGGTGGATGTTATTTAAAGTATGCAGTCAGGAAATGCCTTTGTTCAAAGATTCTTCTTTAAAACCACTTTATATATAAAAACAAAGAAACAAGGCTTGAATTGTGGTTATTTAACGTATAACCGGTTTCACAAAACAGGTCAAGACATCAAACAATAATAATTTCTAGTGTCGTTTGACTTTATTCGTATAATTCTTGTTTGGGCATATATTTGTGTTTTTTTTTTTTTTGTTATATATAATATATATTATACATACAATTGTATCTATTGCCATGATGAGCAAAGTGAAACTGCTTGGCAATAAGATTAAGTGTTTTAATTGTATCTGTGTGACTTTTTTATTTTTTTCTATATCTTACCTTGACCCAGGAATACTCAATTTTTACACATATACATGTAGTGTTCAAAAGGGTCACTGGAGGCCAAACTGAGAAAATTGGCAGCCCAAATAATTCTGCTCTGGTTATAAACTAACGTAGGTAAAGATATTCAATGCACCATGTAAGGCAATCAAATTTAATTTTGAGGAACAGCTACAAAATTTAATTAATCTTTGGATTCCACATTTGCAGTGGCTTAGATAAAACCCTAAAAGGGATCATACTATAATGGCTAATTTCTCTATTAACACTCTTATAGTACGGTCACAAATCAGTAAATGCCGCCTGCAGGCGTGGTAACTGCCAGTTTTCACTCAAATTTGGCCGGTGGCAGCCCGGAGGCAGCTCAGTGGCAGGCACAATCGGCAGGCGGCATTTAAGACGCCTCTAGGACGCCGCTGAAGTTTTAAGAAAAAGTTAAAATTCTGACTGCCACCTGCCGATTTTTTCCAATTGTGGCTGTCGACAGGGCGCCGGCCGGGCGCATTTCGTGGTCGCGCGGTGGCAATCAAGCGGCAGACGGGTGGCAGCGCGATTTTTACTCGTTTGTCACGGGGTTCGAGGGCCTTCAATCCTCGGCCGGCAATTGGTAGGAACTAACTGCCACTCTCCAGCATCCGGCCTGCTACCGTTATGCTACCGACATGCCACCGTGCGATTTCAAAATATCTGCCGGCGGCAGGGTGGAGATTGAAAAGCAGATGGAAGGCGGCTGTCAGTGTTGGTAGGTGGCAGGATAGCGATCGGCCGAGTGCAGACTCCCAGGCCCCTGATAATATATCCGAGGCTATTCACAATAAGAAATTGTCGTCATGGTGATTCTAACAGCACCAGGGTGACTCAGAGACTTGCATATTGCTGGGTTGGGCTCTGGTCTCTTACGCTTCGGTGCTGGCGCTTTGTCTTGCCCCTTGCCTTTAGGCGGCAACTTGTTGGAAGAAAAAAAAAAATTCTTAAAAACTGGATCTATTTATCTTGTGGTTGATAATAATGATGGACACTTTGTAGTGATACGATAGCAATCTAGCTATATATATCCCGTGTAAACCAGCCTGCCGCCGTCAGATTATCGGGCGGGCGCCTGTTGGTGGCAGTTCGAATGCCCGATCGCCGGCCGGTGTCAGTTGTAAATGGTTGGTGTCCGCCAGGCCGCTGGGCGGTGGCAGGTAAAATCTGACGGCTGCCAGACTGTCGCCTAACTGCCACCGGCCGACACCCTGATGACACCCCACACCCCTCGAACTTAAGAAACTGCCTGCCGCTGCCCGGAACCCGCCAGGAGGCCTTTTACTGGCAGTTATTTATGACCACTCTCACCGATTTGTAAAAAATCGGCCGGCGGCATGTAATTTTAAGAATCCACCGATGTCTAAAAATCGGCAGGCGGCAGTTTCACATTGTGACCATAGTGTTAAAGCAAAAATTTTGACCTTATACTTTTCAAACATGGTAAGAATGGTATTCTTGATCTTATTTTTATCAAGTCTAAAACATGGTGATCCCAAGATTTTTTCTGTCAAAAGAACATCATTTTGAGAGATTATTTCTTGTTAAATATGAACATTCTACTGAGAAAAAGACCAGATGACCATTTCATTCTAATTAAAGAAAATATAATGTCCTTTTCAATGAAGCAATGTAAGGATTGATTAAGCATATTATTTATTATAATTTTGATATAAAACAGATAAAGTTTATATCTTTTTAACTTGACAGAAACGATCAAGTCTTAAATGGAAAATGTATCATTATATTCTTTTCTTTTTAGTAAGGACACAATCTACAATTTAGTAAACGTAAATTTTATCTTTCTATTCTGTTTTATAAAAATGTGGATATACATGTATGTCATGCAATTGTAACTCACTTTTCTGTATTGTGAGGACGCAGTCTACATTGAAATTGTCATTATCTCTCTATCCTGTTTTGTGAGGACATTGTCCAGAGAGTGCATGCAACTGTAACTCTCATTTTTGTTTTGTGAGGACACAGTCTACAAAGTCAATACATTTATCTCTCTATTCTGTTTTGTGAGGACATTGTCCAGAGAGTGCATGCAACTGTAACTCTCATTTTTGTTTTGTGAGGACACAGTCTACATTGAAATTGTCATTATCTCTCTATCCTGTTTTGTGAGGACATTGTCCAGAGAGTGCATGCAACTGTAACTCTCATTTTCGTTTTGTGAGGACACAGTCTACAAAGTCAATACATTCATCTCTCTATTCTGTTTTGTGAGGACATTGTCCAGAGAGTGCATGCAACTGTAACTCTCATTTTTGTTTTGTGAGGACACGGTCTACATTGAAATTGTCATTATCTCTCTATCTTGTTTTGTGAGGACATCGTCCAGAGAGTGCATGCAACTGTAACTCTCACTTTTGTACTCTCATTTTTGTTTTGTGAGGACACAGTCTACATAGTAAATACATGTAGAAGATGTACATATATCAAAATTTTGTGACTCACTGCAATCGGTTCAAGAATTATCTCCTCTGGAACTTTGTAATTTTGGCCTAATTATTGCTCTAAGGCAGTAGGAACATGAAACTTCATACAACTGTTGACCATGATTCTAGTAGGTGCCATCAAAGTTTTGGGTCACATAGGTAAAAAGTTCTAGGTCCCAGATTTAGTTTGTTTGAAAATAATTCCTTTGCTCCTAGAAATCAGAAGGCTTAGATCATAGATATTTGATATGTACAGGACCGTAGGAACGGGGTGGGGGGGGAGCAGGGGCAGGCCCTCCAATAATTTGATCACCAATAAAATGACAGTGTCAGTACCAAAATTTCGCTGAATATTGCTAGACAATCATCATGCATAAGAGAATGAAATGATAGAAAATTTTGAACGATTTAAAAAAGTTCTAAACAAACGGTGGTGAGAAATGGAAATTTTTCTTCTACTTTTGTTATCTGACCGACACCAAACAATTTCTGAAGTCAAATTTTATTCTGTGTGATTTTCTGCTTTATTTTTTTCTCCAAATCTCATAATTCACCACATTGTTGAATAAATTTCCTTCTTTTTCGGTCATTGGTATTAGTAGTTGGGTTATTTCTCACTGCATAGCCAAACGCAATAAATGTAAATTCAGGACAAGTCAATTCTAAAATGATGTTGCTCCCCCCCCCCCCCCCCCCCCCCCTCCAAAATTGCTTCCTATGGGCCTGATGTAGCATCTCCTAGTAAACCTCTACCAAGTTTGTTCATAAGATGCCTCTGGGGTCAAATTTGGGCCTTGCCTGGGTGCACCCTATTTTACTTAGAAAAATAGAAGGAAATCATTAAAATTCTGCTTGTGACAAACTGTACGACCTGGAGTTTTCATATTTTCCATTTGACACAGCATTAATTTTGTTCTCACCAAATTTGGAATGGATCTGATACCCCTGCTGGGTAATTTAGAGTTGTAAAATCTTCCCAACTGGGAAAAAGTTGTTGCAAAATTACTCAAATTTGGATTTTTAGAAATGCTTCATCAATTCACTTCATCAAAAAATTCAACAAAAGCCCTTTTCTTTTCACCTTAAAGGTGGCCCTTCAGATTTTTGGACGAAAATTTTACAAAATTGCAAAAAAATCATCCTTAAACTCCCATAGCCTTTTAATTTGCATACATAAAACCCCAGTAGTCAAAAATCATCCGATAACATGAGAAATTAGAGATTCATTACGGACTAGGTTGACACCAACAGGAGACGTGTACGTTCTATTTTTAGATTATCAATTCTCTCATTTAAATACAGGAAAACACAGACAAAGTTTCAAACATCCGTCCAAAGAAGACATTATGGAAAATAAATATTACATGTTTGATATGTAATGGAATTTAAGCGATATTAGTCATGTGCCAGTCACTTGACATTCCCACAATGCTTTATTGATTTTTGGCGCGAAATCTAAAAATAGCTTAAGAGGCTACGTAGCCTTTTAAGGGAATACCGTCCAAAAAAATTTTTTTTTGTAATTTTATGATTCTTAATTATTGATGATTCATATTGTTTTTTCATATAAATTTTAATTATATATATATATTTTAATTGGTGTGATGTGAAAATTCTAAATACCCACCTTTAAAAATATGTCCAAAGAGTATACATGGCAAAACTTCCCACTCACTTCTTAAAAAATTGATATCTATTTTTCTAATAAATATATATCAAAATGAAATTTTCAGATCATTAAACAGCATATTGAAAGTTATAGTACTTTCTGTTTTTAACAAGAGGGGATAAAATGGTTGAAGGCTTGTATAGTTATAGTTAAAATTTCAGAAATCTTTTGTCAAACCATACTGCATAGATGAACTTTCATATAAGGTATGTCAAGCGCGGATCCAGATATCTTTCTCAGGGGGGGTCCCACCGAAAACACACTCGTCTTATTATATGATACTTTGATTTTTGGATTTCAGTGGATATAAGCCGTTTACAAGAAAAGTCAACGTTTCCAGTTCTAACCATGAGGAAGTTTCCACATTTAAAACCTTTTTTTTTTAAAGTTATGACTATGCAGTGCAATATCAAACCAGTACCATTTCACAAACCCGGCAACCGCATCTTTGCCAAAATTCCAGGGGGGGGTCCGGACCCCCCGGTCCCCCACCTCTGGATCCGCCCATGTATGTCATATTGTAAAGTCAACCTCAATCAACCTTTTTAGCTTTTTATCTCAGAAAAAGTCAGAGATGTAATCCTTAGATCAAGATGTTTAAGATTTCTAAAGATTCATTTGCCATATTTTGTGTGATTCAGATTGATTGTATGGGGTTTAACGGCACTTTCAACAGTATTTCAGTTGTATTGTAGCGCTGGTGCACCTAACGATGGCTTTCTGTCGTTTCTCACACCAGTACAATCACAACATTCAATCTGAGCCACCAGCTGCTCACCCCACTAAGATGCAATACTTATTGTTCGCCTATTTGTGAGAGACAAATTACACATTTCACAATGACTTGTCAAATGGTCAAATGTCGGAAAGAATGTTGGCTTGTGCGATTTAGAAGAAATTCTACAGTGATCATGCATAAGATATTCCGAATGAAAATTTTAAAAATTCTGAGGAAATCTCGATGTAAAGAACACACCTTACATGTTGCTAGAGCCTTTGCATAGGCTGCTACAGTGTTGTCACCAATATATGCAAAATTACATTTGACACTTTGCAGTCTGGTGACTAAATGCACTTTTTAGCTCACCTGATCACCTGAGCAAAACATGGTAATGGTGGGCTTTTGTGATTCTTGAATGTTTGCAGCAACATTATTGGCCCACTCCTTTTGAAACTTGGTCAAAATGTTTGTCAAGTTATGAGGATGAATGCTAATTGATAGTGATGTCATTCATTTGAAATCACACAAAAAGGGGTGATATAATTGACAGTTTCTTTGTTTCACTCTAGAGATCACACTATTGACTTAATACTTGTCAGATCATGAGGTTGAAGTCTCTTAAAAATGGGGGTCATTCCATATGAAATCATGAGGAAAAGGGCCGTGAAGACAATGCCATTGTTTACACTGTAGAGATCACAATTTTGGCTGTCTTTTTTGTAACTTGCCCAAAATGTTTGTAAGGTCATGAGGATGGACCTTATTGAAAATGGATCATTAAATATGAAAACATGATAGAAAAGGGGCAAATGACAATTTCTTTTTACACTTTAGGAGTCGCTGCTTGGGCTCAATCTTCTCCAAATTTGCATGGAATAAGGAGTGGCACCGGCCCAGTCGTTAAATTTCATAACAATATTCATTACTAGATCATTGATGAGCCAAGCCCAATTAGATCAGTTGGTAAAATACGGTGCCCTCAATCCTAGGGTCATGTGTTCAAACCCCGGCTCAGCCAACATTCTTTCTGACATATGACAAAAGTCAGTCAGACATGCATCATTTGTCTCTCACCAATGGTCAAATGATAAGTAGTATGCCTAAGTGGGATGACCAGCTGGTGGCTCAGATTAAATATTGTGGTTGAACTGGTGTGAGAAATGACAGGAAACCATGGTTAGGTGCACCAGTCGCGATGACATAACTGTTGAAACCCAGTACAAACAAATTCAAAGATCATGGATGAGTTGGATTTTGAGGTGTTCAGACCAATATTCCACAAATTATCTTCCCTTCAAAATGGAGAAGTAAAGTTGCTTAATTGACTGACTATGCTTATAGTCTAGTTACTTCATTTATTGGTATAAGCTTGGTGTCATCATTGTCTTCGTTATTGATGTTGTCTGCATGCGATAACTTCTACATTTTGTTATATCTCTGCTATCACTGTAGGTATTGAGCTGAAACTCGGATTAAATGTTGAATATCAAAAGAGTAATCTCTAATACGAAGGGGAATAGCTAAATGCAATTTTGTAAGAATTTGTAAGAATAATGCCCCTCTTTCAAATTTTTTTTTTTCACTAAGAAGCAACCCACAGCCAAGGATTAGGCATCCACATGCGGTTCTCTTGTGTTGAATTATATTTAAATGAAATGTTCATAACTTCAAGATCTTTTTGAGTACAATTTCTAGCATGATTGGACATATATATTCCTATGTTGTGAATTATCTGATCTTGATCTGATCTCGAAAATAGTAAAGTATGATTGCTAAATGTATATAAGCAAAACAATATTGATATTTGATTTATATTGCAGGGTATGGGGTGTTCTCTACAAGAAATTACGACAAAGGAGACAGACTTCTGGAGTATAGTTGGGAACTTCTTCAAAGAGAACATTTCAAAAAGACAACTCAAGCATGAAATTTCCTCAAAAAAGAGAACACATACCAAGATTTTATATGTTCCATTTTAAATACAACGGAAAGAAAGTCTGGTAGGTAGACAAATCTTTAATATGTTTTGGTTCATCCTAGCAAAAAGTGTGGTGATTGTGGTTGTTATGTTCAATTAATAGTATTTAATAATTAATAGTATTTCAGCTACATCTATTTATGGTAAGGTTACACTTGGTATCTGTTATTATGCTCTCTGACGGGCAAGCATATAGCCACTGCTTTGTCTGTCCGTCCATCCTTCCTTCCATCCGTCTGTCCGAAGGAATTTCTCCACAACCCTTTGACCAAATTGGATGATATTTCACATACAAACTGCTTATGATATTGTGCAGGTGAGTTTTACCCGTTTTTTGTAGAGCCCACTTGCATTGAGCAAGACAAGTTGACACAATGACAGTTCAGTGTACGTGTGTTAGTTTGTGTGTGTGCCTGTTTGTACTACATTTATGGATGGATTTCAAAAAAACTAGGCACAATTGATCTCCATCATGAGTAGATGTACCATTGGAACCATTTGCTCCATAGGTTCAAGGTCAAGGTCACAGCTAAAGGTTAAAGTTTTGTAGGGACCATAACTCCTACATTTATGGATAGATTTCAATAGAAATTTACACAATTGTTCTCCATCATGAGTAGATTGCCATTTGAAGCATTTGTTCATGTAGGTCAAAAGTCAAGTCACACATGAAGTTCAACTATTTGTGGGCTTGACAGCAGTTGTCCTTAGATAATCATTCTAGTTTTAAATATGCTGGAATAAAAATAATATTTTAGAATGATATCTTTGGCTATCAGTACCTCAGTCAATGTATGTCATACTATACGTGACAAGAACTTGTTCAGGAGCATTATCTCTCTCTAACGGCTCTTGGTTACGATAATTGTTTTCAGGGCCATATCTTCTTAAGCATGCAAGCCATCAATTTGAAACACACACACACTGATGGAACATGCTTTGAACATGTATAGCACACAAAAAAATTTGACATGAAACCTTCCTCAAAGAGAGATCATGTTTGAATGAAAAAAATGAACTGTTAATACACTCACCGTAGTACCTCACTGGATTTAAGTTAAACTTTTTGTGACAAGCACTTGTTCAGGAATCATATTCTGTCGCCAAGTGCTTTTCCTTTCTCAGAAGGACTTAAAAAAAATGCTTCAATGATTGTAAGACATAATTCTTTCGTAATTTCTTATTTTTCAGCATTGATGCCACTTACTCAAAAGGACGGCTAGCACAGTACGTAAATGATGCCAAAGAAGGACAACCATCATGTAATTCTAAAATGAAACATTACATTCAAGTACAAACCAAGACTTCTTGTGTTTGCATCATGGAACATAGAGACAGGGGAGGAAATTTCTTTTGATTATGGAGATGAAAACAACCTTTGGTGGTGCGAAAAGGGCAAGTATTGTATCATAGACATGATTGATCCTATTAGTAAATAGTTACTATACAACCCAAATACAATGTAGAGGGGATATACTGATTTCACCATGTCTGTTTGTCCATCCATCTGTCCTTCTGTAGACTTTTCCTTTTCATGCTCTAACTCAAAATCCATTAAATTTTGACCATGAGGTGCCCTATATATTACGGTCTCATTGGTCAAAGGTCAAGGTAACAGGTGAACTTGGCTTGAAAACTATTTCTGGGCTCTAACTTATAAGCCATTTGACCTATGGCAATTGAACTTTATATTAATGTTGCCTATGACCCAAGGAAGTGCCCCATTGTTTTTGGGTCATATACATCCAACCTGCACCAGACAAGGTAATAAATGAACTTTGTTTTAGAAACTGTTCCCTTCTCTCATAGCACTTTCTTAAAGTGTGTGTGTGTGTGTGTGTGTGTGGGGGGGGTTATGTATTTGTATGCTTTGCCCACAGTTTTTGTTGAAAAAAGGAGTAGGGGACTACTTTGGTATTCTTTGAGAACAGAGTAGCCTTTTTGATGCCATTTAATGATGATATTTAGGAAAACATGTGAAATAGAGAAATAGATTCCACCTTTTCTCACAATGTTGTCCAACTTATATGGTACTTTTTATTGGCTGAAAAAATTTCGGTGAGTATAGTTGCCATGCTGTACGTCTGTCTGTCCGTCCATCCATACGTCTGTCTGTCCGAAACCATTTCTCCACAACCCCTTGACCAAATTGGATGTAACTTCATATATGAAATTCTTGGAACATTTCCCAGATACCCTCTTCCCCTTTTCTGTGGTGTGGAAAAAAGGGAATTAATTTAAAAATTAGTTTTTTTTAGTATCTCCTAAATTACTGGTCAGAATTTTATGAAATTTCATATTTAAGTTGCTCATCATGATCAAAAGCCCCAGACCATGCACTATTTGTAGTTCATTTACACAAAAGTGTATTACAGGAAAAAGGGACTTAATGTATTATAGCTTTATGTTTCTTTTGGGGGGGTGGGGGGGGGAGATAAAAGTTTGTGATGGCAAATACTTCAAAAGTATTACAGCCATTAGTCTCAAATTTGATAAACAGATAGCTCACAATAATATGAGGTCTATTCAACAAGAACCAAAACTCTATCAAAATTTTTAGGGGAATTATTCGCCTTTGATTTTTTGAAGAATTTATTCTTATAAAGGAAAATATCTCTGGAAAAGCTGAAGCTATTTACTTGAAATTTTATAGACAGATAGATTGCATTGAGAGAAAGAGTAGTTTACCCTTGATTCTCAATTAAACTCTTTCCCAAACAACAAAATTTTAGACCGGTCCAAATTGAAAGCATTTGCAGACGACAAAATAAATGAAACTCAAAAAGCGAAATTTGTTTCCAGCAGTGTAGAAAACATTGTGGGAAAAGGAGAAAATGCTGGTTAGCAGCATTTTCTCCTTTTCCCTTAATGTTTTCAAAATGCTTCTTTCTCAGGGTTGTTAAAAGTCGGGATTGTGTGGTAAAGAGTTAAGAATGTGTTGTGGGAAAAGGGGGCTCCATGTTTAAATTTGTTTTTCTCTAATATCTTCTAAATTTTTGGTCATATTTTCATGAAACTTCACTTTTGACTTATTCATCAAATGCTCCTGACCATATACTCTTTATATTTCATTAACGAAAACAGTGTTATGGGATAAAGGGATTTAATGACATATTTTTATGTTTTATCTTGCGTTTGACTTTTCACTTAATTTTCTGTGCACAAATAGATTCTATGTAGGAAAACAGCTGAAGATGTCAAATTATGTCATACATTTTGTGACAAGTACTGGTTCGGGGAACATTATCCGTTAACGACAGCTCTTGTTTTCCGTTGCCTTTAGGTGCAGGTATATGGCATGTAGCATTGCCTTATGGTCCCCTACCAAAATATATAGTATAATGACTCCACAATGAAATTTAGCCAAATGTTGCGGGATCTTGTATTTTACATAGAGATAAAGAAGGAAATCTTTTAAAAATCAGAAGGCCTAGATCTTCCAAATTTTGCAATATAGCATAATTTATACTTATGGTCCTCTATCAAAATGCTTAAAATAATTACTCTACACTCAAAAATCTTAAAATAATTACTCTACAATGAAAAATAGCTCTATGTTGTGGGATCCTGCATTGGTAGGTATAGAAGGAAATCTTCAAAAATCTTCTCCTCTCAAACCATTAGGCCTACAGCTTTCAAATAATGAATGTAACATTGCCTTATAGTCCTCTACCAAAATACTTCATTCAAGTTATCACTCTATGATCAAAATTAGCCCTATGCTGTGGGATAACAGATTTTACAGAGATCACTGAAGGGGCCAAATGTCCCACCAAATTTTATATTCTAGATTGAACCCTGACCAAGTAATAATTAAAGCTTTCAAACCAAATTTGGAAGAGATTCAGCATGCATCGAGAGTATTATTAATAAAAAAACTCCTGACTTTTTTCCAGAGGTCCAAGATGTTCTGTCACCTGTTGAAAGAAGTATGTCAACAGCAGCTTCAGAAAGTTCCAATAGACAGCTGTCAAAAGTCAGCCAAGCAACAACTAGTCTTCATGTAGAGATCCATTCATCCAATATCAGCAGTAACCAAACATTCCAATATTCAGCTGTCAACAGTCAACCAGCCAACAACTAGTCTTGAAGCAGACATCCCTGCATTGGATATAGACAATGACAGTAATTCAATCAAACGTCTCAACAGTCAACGGTCAACAGTCTACCAGCCTACAACCAGTTTTAAGGCGGAAATCCATCCATCAAATATATACAGTGACACTAATCCACCTAATCATTCAAACAGTCAACTGTCAATAGTTAACCGGCCAAGAACTAGTTTTGAAGTAAAAATCCCTGCTTTGGATATAGAGAGTGACAGTAATCCAACATTTTTCATTTTTTTGTGTACATCATGATGGCAGTGGGATAAAGCTTTGTTAAGCAAGGCCCTCTATGGGATTGTAATCTATATACCTTGATGGAAAACACCTTTGTGGATGTCTTATACATGATGATTACATATTTTTAACATTTTTTATGCCCCTGCTTCAAAAGATCGGGGTATATTGTTTTACCGTTGTCCATCTGTCTGTCTGTCTTTCCCTCTGTTGGCAAAACTTAGCAGAAAAACTTAACATTTCCACTTACTTCAAGGCTATTCAAGATACAAAGTTGATATTTGGTATGTAGGTACATTTCATTGATATGCATCTAATGAGGGTTATATGTCCAAAGTCAAGGTCAAAATTTTAACCCCATTATCTTCAAAAAATCCTATCAAAACTTAACATAAGAACTTAACATTTCCCATTACTTCAAGGCTTTTCAAGATGCAAGGTTCATATTTGGTATGTAGGTGTATCTCATTGTTATGCATCTGCAGGTGACAAGTTCAAGGTCATCTGTCAATGTCATTTATGAAGGTCACACTTCTTAAAATTAGCTGTTACGAGGGTATTAGTGTTTCACAAACACATCTTGTTTTCTTAGTTATACTTTAAGGGATTATGTCCAGGGTATTACTTTTAAGGTATAGGTAGTTTTGAAATCGAAACTCCATAAATCTGTTCGAACAAACCTAGGAAAAGTCTGACTTAATTTTTAGTGATGTTCCATTCACAAGGTGTCAGTGGGGGTATATGTCAGCTTGTGACAGTTGTAGTTTCATCTGTTTGGAAAGTTTTCTTTCAAGTGATACATTGGTTTAACTTTCATGTTGCACACTATTGACATCCAATTGCTGTGCACATTTGAATATAAATAAGAATTAAATCCCAATTTAGCTTTTCGTGACTGTATATTACTGAAATGGAATAAACTTGCTTTCACTTTTGAATCTTTATTAGATTAGACCAGCTGTTTGCAGGGAAAACCCAAGGTATTGCCATTGCATTGGCATTGTTATTGTGCAAAATCTTTCAAGTTTTGTAAAAAAATCTTAAATCTGAAAATATTTACTTTAAACTCAGAATATGTGTTCTCTATCAAAGGACAATGCATTTTAACTATTTCCTCCATATATACTCATTTTAACACAGTGAAGAAAAAAGCCCTGGGAAAACATTGTGGAAAAAGGTGAAATTGCTCAAATAAGCAATTTCACCTTTTTTCACAATGTTTTCTATGGAATCTGTACTGTAAAATCCCTTTATAGCCACCTTTCAGTTATTGTCTGTAGCTTCTTTGCATTTGGGATGGTCTCAAAATGGTATATTAGGTAATGGGTTAAGGGAAGTAACTCAAAGTAGTGTAATTATGTTACAGGTATGCAGCTTTTTAGCTCAACTGTTTTGGAACAAAAAGTCGAGGTAGTGTCATCACACTTGTGTCATTGGATTTGTAGGCATTGGCGGCATGGTTGTTGACGTGACAAACTTTAACCTTGGCTATACCTCGCTTATATCTGAAGATATTTACTTGAAACTTGGAAGATATGTTTACTATCTAAAGAGCAATCTATACTAACAAGGGAGATAACTTTAAATGCATTTTTGCCAGAATTATTCCCCTATTTTGACTTAGAATTTTTCACTATCCAGGACCTATAGCCGAGCGTAGCACCCACTTGCAGTGCTCTTGTTACCTCACCTGAGCACACAATGCTCTTGCGATTGTTGATGTCTGTTGTGCATCCTCCAGTTGTCTTAGACAGTTCTGGTGTAAACAATACAGTGGTCACAATCTAGGCTCGTTCATTGTGAAACTTGCTCAGAAAGTTTATCTTTTTAACATCTAGATCAAGTTTGAACATGGTTTTGGCTGGATCAAAAAATATTTCACAACGTAAAATCTAAAAAAAATCTTGTTAAGGTTCTAGACAATATTGTCTCATTCTTATTCACTGTGCAACTTGCTAAGAATGTTGATGTCAAAGATATCTTGGTCAAGATTGAATATTGGTCTGGCCTGGTCAAAAAGTAGGTCACTAGGTCAAATCTAAGAAAAAAGATTGTTAGCACTCTTGAGGTCACAATTTTGTCTCATTCTTATTCACGGTGCAACTTGCTCAGAATGTTAATAAAAAGTAGGTCGCTAGGTCAAATCTAAGAAAAAACATTGTTAACACTCAAGGGACCACAATTTATGCTCAATCGTGAATCTTGCTCAGTGTTTTCAAGGCCAACTAGTTTTAGCTTGATAAAAAAGTAGGAATAATCTTTTTACAATTTTATCATCGTGAATCTTGCTCAGACTTATTAATACTTTAAAGTCCACAATTTTGGCTTATATGCTGTGAAACTTGCTCAGAATATCTATATTGGTGATATCTAGGCCAAGTTTAAATATGGGTTCAGCTGGGTAAAAAGATAGGTCACTGATTCAAATATTTGTGTGCTTATAAGCAAGCAGGTAAATAACGTTATTGCTTTTCAAAAGATATTTGGATAGATGTATATTGTATAATGTATGTATGTTAACTTTGCTGATTTATGCAGCTTTATACTTTCCCATTTTCATTAGCATGATATATCACCTTTGCCAAATTGTTTTATAAACTTTTTACTAAAGAAGCACCAAAAGTGCATGTTTTCAAAGGCTTTCATTCGAAGAATTATAAGATATTGACATCTGGATGATTTGTCTCCTTTTGCTACAATGTTTTCAAAAGCTTGACACGAAAGTAGCACAAAATATATTAACCTTTATGTCACCTTTTACCAAAATATTTCCGATAGCTTGTCCTTTAAAAATGCACGCATAGCGATGTTTTCAAAAGCACTGTTCTAAAGAAGGATAAAATGCTTCGTCACCTTTTACCACAATGTTTTCAATAGCTTTTCTCTAAACGAGCGTAGAAATCACAATGTTTTCAAAAGCATTACTCTAAAAAGTATAAAAGATCGTTTGTATATACTGTTATGCAGGCTTTACAAAGTCTCATGTTAGACAAAAGAATTTCAAATCTCCCTTATAATGTTTAGTATATAGATGAAGTTGTATTAAAATTTTATGCTGATATCAAATATAAATATAGTACAAAAAAAAAGGTCTATATTTAACAGTAATGTTCTATACTGCGTGCATATCAGGTCACTAGGTGGTATAAAGTCTCATATCAGTCTTTTTATATAAAGTCTCTTTATATGCATTTTCTATCCTTCGCTAAAAGAAAGAAAAAAAAGTATATGTATTTTCTTAATATAAAATGAACATTGTTTTTCGACAATATGTATGTACATACTTGAAAAGCAGCCAGTTTCTTAGAAAGATTATTCACGGTGAAGCGTAAGTGTAAAGGAAATCAAGAGAGCATGAATAAGTGCACTTGTTAGTGTGATATAATTGGAGTAATGTTGAATACGATATAAATACTACAAAAATAATTCAAACTATTCTCTCAGCAATAGAATCATCCCAATTTCGCAAAATAAAATGGACAATGATTTTCATTCAAAACAGGTCACGTATATTTTTTACTTACAGAATAGCGTTTTCACTCTTTGATTAACTATATAACTCTCTTTCCCTTTTAATAGTTTCAAGTACATGTATATCAAAAGTCACGTTGACTACTACATTGTTTAATTATTGTTATTTTGCAAAATGTACACTGGAGCAAATAAAATCTACATTAGAGCAAATAAAATGTATTGTATTGTTTAGATCAATGATGTCTAGGTCAACTTTGAATTTTGGATTAGCCAGGCCTAAAAAGTAGCTCATTTCATTTAATCTTAGACAGATCTCGTCAAAATCTTAGCAGACACAATTTTCAAGCAATCATAGCAAAACTTGCTAAGTATGTTTATCTTGATGATATCTCAGGCCAGTTTAAGATTGCATTTGGTATGGTAAAAAAGATCACTAGTTCAAATCATAGATAGAGAGAGAGATGCTGTTTGGTGAAAACAATTGTCCCTGCAAACAAAGAGAGAAAAAAGAGATACTCTTACGTAAGGACACTTGTCCCTACAAAAAAGAGAGTAAAAGGAGATACCGTTAGGTGAGGACACTTGTCCCTACAAAAAAGAGAGAGAAAAGAGATGCTGTTACGTGAGGACACTTGTCCCTACAAAAAAGAGAGTAAAAAGAGATGCTGTAACGTGAGGACACTGTCCCTACAAAAAAGAGAGTAAAAAGAGATGCTGTAATGTGAGGACACTGTCCTCACACAGTATGAGAGAAAAAAGAGATTAATGTAACGTGAGGACAATATTGTCCACACAGTGACTCTAGCGACTCTCTTTTTTTATGATGATTTCAAGCCAAAGCCACAACAAGGTTCCTTTTGGATGGTAGAAGTGAAAACTGAAAGAGAGTTATGCGAAAAACACTCAGAAATGGTTGTCCTCAGATCCCGGTTTTTTGGCTAATGTCCTCTCTATTACGGATTCGTCGGCTAGAGAGAGAGAGAGAGAGAGAGAGAGAAAACAACATATTTTCAATATTACAATGCATGCCTTTACATGTAGGAATACTGATCATGAATTGATGTATACTTATGTCCGCTGTCACTACACGATGTTGCTATTCAAAATGAAGTCTACATGTATATTAATAAAAAAGAAATGTCATAAATCCCCCTTTTTAAGTCTCACATAGATCTGTCGTATTTTGAAAATACGTATTTTGAAATCAAAATATTTCTTGTACCCGATTAATGTTTATTTTGTAATTTGCAAGGTAAAAAATATTGATTATCACAAGTCTGTATTATGAGGACTGGTCAACAGTCGGGGCTAATATGTCAGTCCAGGTCTAATCTAATCTTTGTTATCAAGTAGCATTGTTAATTTTTTCAATTAATTTATCATTCGTGATGATTTTTGAAAGAACGGTACAATATTCTTCTAAAAGAAATGGAATAAAGTGTATTAATTTCAACCTCTCAAAGTTCCTCGAACAAAAAAACTATCGAATAGTCTATTTCCAGGCTATACTTTTTTCCATGTTTCCGCACGGATTATCATACTGACTAATCAACATTTGTGTGACATTAAGTTTTTTTTTTCACAACAAATGTGTCTGCTGTGATTTAACAGACCATTCATACACTAAACATAATTTTGCACAAGAACACATACAATATTATGAAGGCAGCAAATCTTGAATATAATTTTCCGAAGTCATTGTAAGATTACAAGTTTGTGTTCACTTATGATCCAAAAGAAAAACACTGGTTTTCACTCGTGACTTCAACAAGTAGTTCAGCTGTAAAATTGTTATAACTTCCTCAAATAGCATAGTCCATTATAACAAAGACATACCGGTAAATATATCACATTTCTACAGACCGTAAAAAATGTCATCTAGCAGATCATGTATCCTATCAAGGGCTTTTGTTTTACCAACACACATGTCTGGGTGAACAATCGTAGCCCGGGTAGATTCTTTAAGGTCTACTCATTTTTCAGTCCTATTCCAGACGATACAATATTAGTTGTACGGCTAGGTGGAAGGGGAATTGGAAATTTGTTCACGGCTGTTGTGAATCAGGACATGATTCACCACTGCCGTGAACAAGTTTCCAAATCCCCTGCCACTTTCAACCGTATCATGAATTTATTATACTGCAAAGTTTTACCATTCCAACGTTTGTTAAAGCGAATTTTATTATTTGTACGGTCAGGTGGCAGGGGACTTGGAAACTTGTTCACGGCTGTGGCGAATCATGTCGCGCCGAGCCGAAATCATGTCGCCCCGAGTCGAAGGAGAGGTTCTGTCATCATTCGACACAGCCGTGAACAATTAAGTTTCCAAGTTCCCTGCAACCTGACTGTACAACTTTTTTTTTTTATATTGCAAAGTTTTACCCTTTCAAAGCGCGTTCAGTGAAATGTTCCTGTTTTATAACCTCACAAGTCGACTATGTTGACGAAATAGAAATTCACTCCTGAGTGCCCCAATTCAATGAAAACTGACGTCACTGGAAACTGACGTCACCAAAACATGTAGTATGGTGCATATATATATATATACGTATATTCTAGTGATCGATCGACGCTGCCATTTTGGATGTTGTGTTGCACGTCTAGTGATGTTTACGGGACACACAAAAGAGAAACTGGCTTTACGTGGTTTTTACCAGGGTGCATGATATACATTTGTATATGTTCCCGGCATGTTAACCAATCATATCACGAGAAATTTCTTTGCAGTATAATAAAACTATGCTTTGGTTTAAAAGATTAAGTACGACGAAGTAGAATTTCCCTTTTGAGTGCTCCAATTCAATGAAAACTGACGTCATCAGGAAATGACGTTACTGAAACCTTGGTACAATACGTGCTAAAAGGAGCCGCTTGGCACACAATCTTGCATTATCTCCCGCTAGATGGCATTCTACAAATACCCATCTATCTAATTTGTGGGTTCTGAGTATAGAAGCGAAGTAATTTTTCAAAACACGATGGCCCTGGATCGCTCACCTGAGTATTTGAGAGGACCATAGCCATTTTTTTATTGAAACTTCGAAGCGATTTTGAAAATGTCACCAGTAAATGTCATTTCAAAATCTGTCACTACCCCTACAATCATCACCACAGCAATGCTTTTGATGGATCAGAATTTTGCAATTTTTTGGACAGATCACCCATGCATGGACAATATCTTGAAGAAGAGCACATGCTCAATAATGACTAAAAACATAAGTCAAACAAGAGCACCACGTGCAGATGCCAACAAATGGATGTTGTTTTTCGAAGGATCAAAATTTGACAAACAGTTTTTGAAAAGGGCCATCCATATATCATTTCTGTGAAGTTATTTTTAAAATCTGACCATCGGTTTCAGAGAAAAGGAACTGTTTAGAATTTCGCCGTTTCCGTAGAGTGCAAGGAGCCCCCAGTCACCAAAGCCATGCAAACAACATTTGGATAGGGTCACCCAAAGATTATCTCTGTGAAATTATTTCAAAATCTGATAAGCCGTTTCAGAGAAGATGATTTTTTAAGGATTTCTTCAGTTTCTGTCTAGTGCAAGTAGCGCCCATTCACCGAGCCATGTTTCTTGACGGATCAAAATTTTGCTAACAGTTTTTGAAAAGGGTCACACAAGTAGTATCTCTTATTTTAAAATCTGACCAGCCACTTCAGAGAAGAACAATTTTTAAGAATTCCTTCATTTACCTATAGGCTAGTGCAAGTATAACCCCCATTCACCAAAGCCGTGTTTCTTGACGGATCAAAATTTGGTGAATACTTTTTGAAGAGGGTCACCAAAGTAACATCTGTGTGAAATTATTTCGAAATCTGAGCAAGCATCTCAGAGAAGAATTTTTAAGAATTTCTTTATTTCCCTACAGTGCAAGTAGCCCCCATTCACTAGAGCGATTTTTCTAGACGGATCAAAATTTCGCGAACAATTTTTGAAAGGTCACCCCAGGAACATTTCTCTGTGAATTATTTCAAAATCTGACTAGCGGTTTCAGAGAAGAAGATTTTTAAAGAATTTCTCCGGAAATTCCATTTGGATGCCATAGCAACCAGAGTTTTTGATGGAATTAAATTCCGTGAACAGCTTTTAAAGAAGACCTCCCAAGGAAAATTCCAGCAAAGTTTGGTCCAAATTGGCCGAGCAGTTTAGGAGGAGTTGATGTTTAAAGAATTGTTGACGACGCACGACGGACGACTGTCACCGGGTGATCCTAAAAGCTCCCCTTGAGCACGCTGTGCTCGGGTGAGCTTACAACAAACCTTAAGTCTCTCTTACATCCCGTCGTACGTGGCACTACGAGTAGTTTCGTGCCAAAAATGTGCCAAGTAGTGAGATATGCGCAAGTGGAAAGTACTTTTTTTGGTGGTCGCAAACACGACGCATAGCACGCAGCCTGAAAACTGGCCGGCCAGTTCTTCGCTGGGACCTGGCAGCGACAATTAGCACGCCTGGAGCACGCTCGGAGTACGCAAAACAAAAGTACTGAGTAAGTTCGATAGGCATGCGTAACGCAGGCAAATCATGCAACAATTCCGGGGTATTCTTCCACGAAGGCATACTTACCACACAAGATGCTCCTACTTTCCAATAGCTTTCAATATACGTATTAACAAAAGGGGGGTGAGCACATTTCCGTCGTGCGTATTACCTACTTCCAAAGTGTTTGGTGAGTACTACTACGGTACTTGTTAAGTACGTCACACTCAGACGACGCACGTGACCATCACGATAAAACTGCGTCAGAAGTGCCTCCCTTGCAGGCGATCCATAGCAACTACTGCCAGCACTGCATCACGGTCTTGCGCTTCCTCTTGCAACATCAGCTGTAGTCTAAGACAATGGAGCATCCTTTTTGGTAGTGCCATATTGGATGCTGAACCAGTGAATGATGAAGAGACTCAGTGCACCCTTGTATATTATGGTGATTGTCCGTGCGTTCTTCCAATTTGACGCACGATTGCCTTGCTTAACACTTCCGTGTTCCTTACATTTCTCTTACGTTTTTCTTACTTCGTAAGTACGATTTCTGAAGATGTACGCTTCACTTGCAATTCACGTATGACAATCCCACTCATTGTGTGCGACAGAAGTACCGAGATCTTACGTGCTCCTTACTTCTTCCTACTTCCACAAAGGCGTACAGACCACTTGCGGGCCTCGCGTTTAGAGCAAGACACACCCACTCATTAAGTACTTACTACGTACTTCCCCTCCGATTTTCATCCTGCGACAACGCCACGCCTGACAGGAACTCCGAGTCCGCATGATCTCTAACCACTCACGACGGGATATGACAGAGCCTTTACTCTGAATTTTAACCTAAAATAAACCTTTACTCAATAAAACGTTACCTAGTGCGATTCATTCAGCTATGATCAGCTAGTATGTAACCTATGCCCCGGCTATTTATTAAAACATACCCAACAGGCTTGGGTAATGCACATGTACCCAGTGTTGCCAGTGAAAATTATTATACATCTAGTTCAGAGAAATCTGGAGCTAAAACAGGCCCTCAGTTTCTCCTCAAACGTATTCACCAAAATCGCTACCTGTGGTGTCGACCCAGCGTAAAGCTGCTGTCGACCGATAAATACGGTTTTCGACCGAGCAGTACGGATGTCGAAGAGGGACATCGTAAATTTGACGCCCTTGGAGAAGCGAAAACGTAAGTATTAACATTTACAAACGCTGTCAATCTTTTGTCTGTTCACTTATAGAGTTGAAACGCTGAAAAACACCATAGAATACCGGTTCCTTAAAAAAATAATTTTCATAGAATATCATTGGTCTAATGCATTATAAAAGGTACGAAGGCAATAAAACGCCCTACGCTTCTACAACAAAGTGTGTTTGGCATAATTCATGCACTCTGGAAGATTTTATGGACCTTTGAAAAATATCGGAAAACGGACGTCGATTACAAGCGATACGACCTTCGATGGTATCGTAGTCTGAATGACACGGCTGTCGACAAAATATGAAAACTACATTTCATCTGCCGGTGTTAAAATACATTATTTATTCTATGACTATAACTGAAATCTCCACTATAAGCAGATTCCACTGGGAACCATGAAGAAAATACATATGTTTTGTGCGGACTCATCTTAAAAGTCGCAAAAGTCGACAAAAATAACTCCAGTTTTAACTCTCCTGTATATAGTTCACACAACAGACTGCAAGGCTGGTCACTGATGTAAATACTTATACATATAAAGGTCAAATCAGATGAAGAACAAAACTGCAAAATCTATTTTAAAGGAATAGGATGGCAAACAAAAGTAAATAGTCTTGAAGAATGATGTTGGAAAGAGCACAGGCGCTTGAAGTAAAAATGCTAAAAAAGGTCAAATTTTTTTAATATTTTGGCTAGATGAGCCATTACGAAATTGCATAAAGACTGCGTCATTATTAACCTTGTCGAGGGGGTTTGAGCGAAGAATTTCAAGGGCCTATGGAGAGAGGAACATTTCGCAACAAATGTAAAGTTGCGAATGATGTTTTTAACCTCATTTATTAGCCATTTTGACCTGGAAATTAACGCCTGGCATCCAAAGTTAATTCAATCCATTACCGTACAATCATGACTTTCAATGACCCTGAAGAAGAAGGGTTGTGGAAGCATTTTTGGAAAAGGAGAAAATGCTTTTTGCACAGTTACATACCCTGTCAGAACTTTGATATTTGGTAATTATCTTCATCGTAAACCTTTACTGCTTAGTACTCAGGTGAGCGATATAGGACCGTCATGGTCCTCTTGTTTTCTAGATGCTGTCAATTTTGAGCGTATTTGCTTCAAAAACACTGTTTTCTAAAAAACCAAAGTTCTAACAACGTTGAAAAAGAATGCTTTAGAAACAACTGTAGAGGAGAGGACAAAAATGCCAAAATGCAACGTCTCATACTTTTTCAAAGATGAATCCAGTTTGAGATATATGAACTTTGACGTCAGCAAGTGCTCTTAATCTTTCAATATGGAAGATGCTAACATTTAAATGTCTGGTAACAATTTAAAATCGTTCTGAATAAGCCTGTCTGTGGCAACAGGGATCTTATATTATATAAGATCCCTGGTGGCAACAAATGGTTACCGATTGGAAAGCACATGTTTTCTTTCTTTATTTCGTTTACACAAATTTGTCCCCCTAAAAGCCACTTTATGAGACAATGATTCCAAGTGTGCTTCCTGCTGAACATCACCTAAAAAAAGTTGTCAGCATTTTTTTCATGTACATAAAGTCTAAACTGAAACCAAAAATGTCATTTCTTTGTCCTGTTCTGAAGAAATGTATGTGGTACATGAATTGCTGGAAATAGGGGATTATATGCATTCTGTGATGCATCATACATAATTATGGATCTATGAAATCCAGTTCATATGTAAACCGACTGAATCATGATGTAGACTGGTCCTTTGACAGGCAGAATTTGACCTCTGGCAAAAAGGATCAACCCATGTCAGCCTGCACGGAATGTGCGCGCTTACATGGGTCGATACTTTTTGCAGATGCATTAAGCCTCCTTTTCATAAAGCATTGCTCTATTCATTACAAGTGTAGTGCTTATTGCTAAACATTTTTGAAGAGTACCATAACTTGTTTTTCGACTCAATGATCAGGAATGAATGACGCAAACAATTAACATCTTCTTAACCCATTACCACACAATCCTTAACCCATTACCACACAATCCCTACTTTTGACGACCCTGAGAAAGAAGCCTTTAGAAAACATTGTGGAAAAAGGAGAAAATGCTGGTAACCAGCATTTTCTCCTTTTACCACGATGTTTTCTACCAATTCCAAACCAAGTTTCAGTTTTTCAGTCACATTTATTTTGTCCTCTACAAATGATTTCAATTTGAACAGGTCTAAAATTTTCTAATGTGGTAAACAGTTAAAGAAGGCAAATAATTATGAGCCATGTTCTGGAAAAAAGGTACTTAATGCATCTCCATGTTGCACAATACCAACTCAGTCACCACATAATTTGGGATCTGTAAAACCCACCTTGTCTATCAACAGACTGGATCATGAGGTAAAATGGCTCTTATTCATGCAGAACGTTGACCAGTAGTAAAAAGTTTCAGCCCAGGTCAGCTTTCCTGGCTGCAAAGGCTGACCTGGGTCGATACCTTTTGCAGATGCATTAACTCTTTACCAATTGACAATATTTTAGCTTTGTCCAAATCGAAAGTATTTGCAGACAACAAAATAAAAGTGACTGAAAATTTGAAATTTGTTTTGCGAAGGGTAGAAAACATTGTGGGAAAAGGAGAAAATGCTGGTTACCAGCATTTTCTCCTTTTCCCACAATGTTTTCTAAAGGCTTCTTTCTCAGGGTCGTCAAAAGTGGGGATTGTGTGGTAATGGGTTAAGACCCCTTTGCATAGATCATGGCTCATAATTTTCGTTACTTTATAAGATACGTTTCAGGAAAGGTGCTCATACTCGAGTGAAATTCAGTGTTGTGCACTGATGGAAAGTTTGTTATATCCTTTGCTTAACAGGTGTTTTAATGCCATTTCTTCAGTATTTTGGTTGTAGCCGAGTATCCCCACCTTTTCCTTGAGTTGGTGAGAGACGCGAAAGGAGAAGGGGAAACGTAGATATTTGCCAGAGTCACTTACATCATTTTTACACACAAAAAAAAAAAATGCATAAAACTCAAGGGAGAGAAACCAGTCCTCCCAACGTTCCTAGAAAGAGCACATTATCCAGACAACCATCGATACTCAGGCATCTAACAGTGCATGTTATGTGCAGTCTGATCTTGATCAATGCCACCCGCAAAAGCTGTTTCAGTCTTCATCAGCAGTGACGGAGTTAAATTACAAGTTAAATGACATTTATACTCTATATCATGATTTACAAAATCTTGTGTTAGGTTTCAGTAACTTGTAAAACAGGTTTTATGGCGTAGATGTAATATAAGTTTTAAGTTTTTTTCTTTTGACCTATTTTTTAGGTATTAGTCTCAAATGAATAAATAGTTATTTGCGATTTTGTAAAGAAATGTGGATATTATTCTTTCAGTAATTAGACAGCCTATTTGTGCGGACATCTGCAGGCACAATTACGATATTTTGAGTACATAAGTTGATTTCAGTGCATACATGTATCAATTTTTTTACATTTATATTGTTTTAACCACTGGGCTACTGAGTACAACTCACTAACCTTTTGCGATTAGTATACATCAAGATCAGACTGCACAGAACATGCAGTCTATTCCTTTATCCACAATGACCAATAAAGAGATATTATTCCGAAAAACATGAGAATGAAATAGCAATATTTGATTTTTTTATATCTTCTTGAAAATTTCATTTTAGTTGCTTAGCAGTGAAAGGGGGAAGAATAACCTTGTATGCTTTATAAATATCAAAAAAAGTTATGTTAATCCATTACTGAACAGTCAGTGTGTATTTATATACAAAAAACTTTTAGTTGCATGTGCTTCTTTTCCAACTATGACTTTATTAACATCCAAACTGATGGTAGGAGAGACAATTTCCTATTATATTGAGCTCACATGGGTTAAAGTTTCTGACTAAACATAAATCTTCATAGACTACAACTACCAGGGGTGGAGATGTCCTTTAAACGACGGGGAAGTTGGCTCACCTTTTTCTCTTTTTTGTAAAAAACTACTTACTATCAGGGAATGGCTTGAGACATCAATCAAGAGAGGTAACCTAATCATTGATGAAGCTTACAGTCAGACTGAATAATCCCCCTTTAACCCTCTATCACACAATACATGTACCAAGTTTTAACAACCCTGGAATTTGAAATCATAGTGGGAAAACAGGATTGTATATAGAAGTGTATATAAGATCCATGGGGAAAAGGAGAAAATGCTGTTGACCAGAGTTTCCTCTTTTTCCACAATGTTTTCTATTCTATCAAAGACAGAATTCCTCACTTGAGCTAAATCAAATTAGTTGTCTGCTATTGCACCCAATTTAGTCAAGTGCAAAATTTTGTTATTTGGTAAAAAGTTAGACATTTCAAACATGCCTCTGGAAAAGTGTATTCATAGGGCAATTCTTATTCAAATTTTTCAATGATACGATTCATGTGCATATTCTCCTGCCATACTTTTTAAGTTTCTATTGATAGTTTAACTCTTTACTAAATGATATAATGTTGGACCTTTTCAAATTGAGAGCATTTGCAGACAAAAACTAATTTGACTCAAAACCTGGAAACTGTTTTGGAAAGGGTAGCAAGCATTGTGGGAAAAGGAAAAAATGCTGGTTTCCAACATTTTCTCTTTTTCCCACAATGTTTTCAAAAGCTTTATCTCTCGGGTACAATAAAAGTCAGGATCGGATCGTGTAGTAAAATGTTCATAATGGGTATCATACATCTATGTAACTCGGCAAAGTTTTCTCATGTGCTTATGAATTTCATAATTGAAGACATAAACGCCTTTGGCTTTGAGATAACACTAATGGCCTGAGAGAAGACATAATATAGAACTTTCCATCTTGTTCACAACAAATAAAACAACCTCTTTCCACTTTTTGAATAGTTCTAGTTAGACCTAATTCTAAAGATGGGTGCTGGAGGATATGCAGCACTGTCGAGACACAGCACCAGCTCCTTCATACCAAAGCTTTCTTGTCTGCTTAATTCCTTTGGTATTAGCCATAGTTTATCAAAAAGGAGAACGGAATCAAACAACACTTAAAAAATCGCTTGAGGTTATGTGCCAGCCTTCCATACCAGAGGTCCTGGATTCGGGATACCTGATGAATTTTAAAAGCTTAAGGCTTCTCATAACCGTGAGAAAGAACCCTTTAGAAAACATTGTGGGGAAAGGAGAAAGTGCAGGTAACCAGCATTTTCTCCTTTTCCCACAATGTTTTCTCACCCTTACAAAATAAATTTCAAATTTTCAGTCACTTTTATTGTGGCCTCTACAAGGCACTTTCGATTTGAACAAACCAAAAATTTGTCGTTTGGTAATAATTTAACCTTCAAAGCTCCTATCACAGTCTTGGTTATAATACAGTAGAAACTTTTAGCCATGATGGAACTGAGCAGAATATGCATCAAAACACAGATATACACTCTCTCCTAATTTATGAGATGGGCTATCTTACCAATAAGCAATGATAAAATAATGTCATGGTTTGTTTTCAATAACTCAACTGTCCATCAATTCTTAAAATATCACAGTTTTTAGAATTTTATCTGAAATCAGACTTAAGTGGGACTGGTAAAGAATGAAAATCCTACCTTTCGTGGAGTGTGAAATGTCTTTCTTAAATCTTTTTTCACTTATGTTTTGTTAAATTCCTGGAAGGCATATAGGAAAATGAGCATGATTTTAATGATTTACTTTAACACATTATCACAAAATCCCTACTTTTGATGCCCCTAAGAAAGAAACCTTTTGAAAACAGTATGGGATAAAGGAGAAAATGCTGGTAACCAGCATTTTCCCCTTTTCCCACAGTGTTTTCTAGCCTTCCCAAAACAAATTTCTATTTTCTAGTCACCTTTATTTTGTCGTCTGCAAATGCTTTCAATATGGACCAGTCTGAAATTTTCTTGTGTAGTAAGACTTGAATAAATTCCTTAATAACCCTTTTCCCAAACGACAAATTTTTGGACTAGACTAAATTGGAAGCATTTGCAGGCGACAATTCAACTCTTGCTGAAAAGATGATTTCTGTCTATGATACGGTAGAAAACATTGTGGGAAAAGGAGAAAATGCTGGTGCCAGCATTTTCTCCTTTTTCCCACAATGTTTTCAAAAGGCTACTATTCCAGACCTGTAAAAACCAGGGACTGTTTGGGAAAGGGTTAAAAACAAAATGATCCATAATTTAACCCTTTCAGCCAATGAAGTTAAAAGAACATCTCTTGGGGATGGGTCAGCTTGTTGAATCAAGGCCATGATGTAAAAAAATCATTTTGAGCTTCAGATGATTTCTAATTTCAGCCATTTAAAGAGAACAAGTTATATGGGCTATGCTCTGTAAAATGCGAGCTTAATGCATTTGCCAAAAGAATATATTCCAAGCATGCTATCCTGGGTCGAAACATTTTGCTATAGGTCTATTTTCAGCATGTTATAGGATGCATTCTGCCTCCAGATCAAGTCAATTGTTAGACAAAATTGATATAATTTTGGAGTCATAATTATATGTATGTGGTCACTTCCTTGCTATAATCCATCAAAAAGATGCAGTGAGCCCCCTTTTCCCAGAGCATGGGTTATACATGTACATCATCTTCCTATAAGCCAGAATTTTTTTTTTTTAAGTTGAGCTTTAAAAAAATGACCTTCTGTATTTAGCGATATACTAGTATATGTCGATATCGTCAGTGAATGAAAACATAGTTTTGTTTGTAAGTTTGAATTAAGTTATCGTAGTGGTTATCATTTACTAATTCATTTCATTTACTAAACATCTATTACCCCAATGATATCTGTTACAAAATGTTGCATTTTCATTGTAGTAAGATCTTACCTTAAATTCCAAATTCAAATATTGGCGGTTTTAATTAACATGAAATGAGCGGGAGACTAGCTACCGCATGTTATGAAAAATAATGAGTCTTACAGATTTTTTAGAACGGTTAAAATTAACAATTTGACCATATGAACTGACTCAAATTCCTTACACCAAAATGAAAAATTGTCGTTTGTCAAAATGATCGTCTCTACAGACGTTGCCGTGTTTATTCGTCCTCGGTTTTATGCTTGCTCTTGGCTGGCATTTTTTTTGTAACGTGTACAGGCATATAAGGACCAGAGACAGGAAGAGGAGGTTCGATGTCCCGCCTCCTGCACAAACTATGCAAATACTGTAGCCGTAGTAATTTAGCGCCGCCGGAAGAAGCCAAAGCGAGGTTTGGGGCGGAGTTTTTGTTTTGTAGGCGTACCTTCCAATGGTATGCACGTACTTACCACGTGAAGCAGTCAGAAATAAGCCCCTTCCTCTCCAATAAGGGAGGCAACTCTGGCACTACTAATTACAAAATCTTGTACGAGTTGTTTCCCTTAGACCATCAGTCGTTCAACATTCTCTTGCAGCACCTTTATATTTTGAATGAATATCAGCCCAGAACAAAAAGCAAAGCAAAAGCGCAGATAAAATGGACGAAAATAAGCGATAGTAGCAGCAAAGTAAACAAATTAAGGAGAAAAATGAATGTAAATATTGGTGTTACAAACAAAAATTGTTGCGAGGGAACGAACCGGAAACAGCTTGGTAGAGAAGATATGACACTATTTCCTTGATTTCTAGACGATTCATTGGGTGCTAATGGTTGTAAGTCGTATCTTTCTTTTTTTATGTAAAAATTCTTGTGTATCTTTGCATATGAACCATAACAAAGGCAACAAAACAGTAAACATGAACGAGACAGGAGACAGCAAAAGGAGGTTCTATGTCCTGCCTACTGCACATACTACACAAGTACTATAGCCGCAGTAATTTAGCACCGCCGGAAGTAGCCGAAGCGAGGTTTTGGGCGGAGTTTTTGTTTTGTAGGCGTACCTTCCAATGGTATGCACGTACTAACGACGTGAAGCAGTCAGAAATAAGCCCTTCCTCTTTAATAAGGGAGACAACTCTGGCACTACTAATTACAAATTTTGTACGAGTTGTTTCCCTTAGACCATCAGTCGTTCATCATTCTCTTGCAGCACTTTTACATTTTGAATGAATATCAGCCTAGAACAAAAAGCGCAGATAAAATGGACGAAAATAAGCGATAGTAGCAACAAACTAAACAAATGAAGGAGAAAAATGAATGTAAATTGGTGTTACAAACAAAAATTAAAGGAACCAACCGGAAACAGCAAAAAAGCTTGGTAGAGAAGAAATGAGACTATTTCCTTGATTTTTTTTTTTTTTTTTTTGATGATTTCACGGGTGCCAATCATTTTAAGTCGTATGTTTCTTTTTTTTTAAGTTAAAAATCGTGTACATCTTTGCATATGAACCATAACAAAGGCAATAAAACAGTAAATATGAACGAGTTCCTTATGCCCAGTATCCGGATTGTAGATATACTCGGATAAAAGTTTGAATTGCTAGAAAACGTTTGAAATTTATTCAATACAACACTTAACGGTTACATGAAGAAAATAAAGAAAGTAACATTATTGACATTTTCTGTAAATACAGCTGTAAAAACTTGTTTCTACCGAATGACAGTCATTTGGCCACTCAGTAATTTCGACACCCAGTCATTTCGATCTAGTCTAGTCGGCCTCAAGTCAACCCGAGTCAAATCGGCCGGGTCAACTCGGCCTTATACATTAAAAGGTATCTGGGCTTGTGCTATTAACAAGTTTATACAGAAAGATGGTTGAAATAGGGAGAATACATATTTGTGTTATGTAATTGCCTTACTTTCACCTGAAATGTTTATCTGTTTTTGTCTTCAATTCTTAATATCGAAGGAGTAGTTTAACATGCAGCACCCCACATTTAATTTTAAAGGTTCTGCATGACGATCTTTCTTTACTGAACAACAAACAACAATAACTGATAATTCTTTAATTGTCACATTTTTTTCCATGTGTGAAATCTGTACTTACACAGATTAGGCTCATTAGCCATTGTCTTCAATGAACTTGATTAACCCATTACTACTCAATCCCTACTTTTGACGCCCCTGAGGAAGAAGCCTTTGGAAAACATTGTGGGAAAAGGAGAAAATGCTGGTAACCAGCATTTTCTCCTTTTCCCACAATGTTTTCTACTCTTCACAAAACAATTTTCAAATTTTTTGTCACTTTTATTTTGTCGTCTGCAGATGCTTTCAATTTGAACCAGTCTAAAATTTTCTTGTGTGGTAAAGAGTTAAGTACATGTTTTTTCAAGATGTCATATCACCATAATTTTGTGTTTTTGTGTGATCAAAACATGTTTTTAAATATCTTTATTCAAGTAGAATTACTCGGAGTATGGGTATGTCTGTACAATTTTCTGTATTCTACTCCGACTTTTTATAAAGAGATTAATATGCAGTGTAATGTTTATCACACCTTTGCTTGTCTTTAATTGTGTTTGACTTACATTTTTTTTTTTTGACCAGAATAAATCATAATCAGTGAAAATCCTACAAAATGTAACAAATGTCAAAACTAATTTATAGACCACCTAAAAGAAGAGAACATATATCCTTAACACATGCAAGATATAGAGGATATTTGGTTGATGTTTTTTTTGTGAAAGATCGAAATTTATTTCATCAAGTGAACATCATTGGTAATATTTTCACGAGTGGTGCACCCCCCCCCAAAAAAAAATATATATATATTCTATTTATTTCATGCTTTTGACCCATTACCACAAAATCCCTTTTTTTGACGCCCCTGAGAAAGAACCCTTTAGAAAACATCGTGGGAAAGGAGAAAATGCTGGTAACCAGCATTTTCTCCTTTTCCCACAATGTTTTCTACCCTTCCCAAAACAAATTTCAAATTTTCAGTCACTTTTATTGTGCCATCCGCAATTCCTTTCAATTTTGTCCTTTGGTAATGGGTTAACCCATTCCACCCTTGGATACCCCGGGGTCTCCCTATTTGCTACGCTACATCGACCCCTGGGACAATTAATTGAATTTCCCTCGCTTTACCGCTGGCTGAATGCTGGCTTTTCATTGGTTCCATCATCATTTTGTGATGGGCGAGTCGATGTACGTTATGACGTTTCGTATCGATTTTCGGCGGCTGATTCAAAGTTTTATTAGTCAATTGTCCCAGGGTCGATGTAGCGTAGCAAATAGGGAGACCCCGGGGTATCCGAGGATGAACCCATTCTGGAAGGAGCTTTATCAAAATCCAATACAGTTATTTTCAGTTATTCCCTGTGGTGTACCCACCCCCACACACTGTACACATAGCAATGCATTATAATATTACGTAAAGTCAGAATTGTAAGGCAGATGATTTTGAGTCATGCGCAATTTACCTAGGTGACTAGAATATAAAATTAGGTATTTTCACTGGTCATACCCATGGAATGTCGAAAAATATTTTCACTGCTATTTCTCGATATCCTACCGGAAAGGCTGAAATAAACAAATGTATCTACATACAGTACATCATTTACAGAAAGCCTTTTACATCAAGCTCAGCTAAATTTTTCTTCATGCAGCATGGTAACCTTTGAAAGCATTGTGGCAGTGAGAGTTTTTCATATGAGCAAATCCAACAAATGCAGACTAAATATTGAGCCATTTGGACCACATGGCAAAAGATAAGTTAAAGAATGTTCGATTAATTATTGAGTACTTCTTAAACCCTTTACCACACAATCCCAACTTTAAAGACCCTTTTGAAAAAATTTTGGGAAAAGGAGAAAATGCTGGTAACCAGCATTTTCTCCTATTCCCATATTGTTTTCTACCCTTCCAAATCTAAATTTCAATTTTCCAGTCACATTTTTGTTGTTGTTTGCAAATGCGTTCAATTTTGACCAGTCTAAAATTTTCTCGTGAGTTCTTTTTAATCAGGATAATGATATTATTTGTATGTTGTAAAATTTTATGTCAACACAACATTTAATGGACATATATCATTGTCTGCAAAGAATATGAAGTCATGAAAAAAAACCATGGTAGCAGATTTATGCAGTATTAACAGCCTAGCACGGCTTGAGAAGAAAAAAAATTAAGCACAAGGCTTTAGGTCAAGATTTAAAATTTCTTCTTCTGTATTTATCTACAAAACTGTTAAACTACAAACTACTACTATATAAACTACAAAGAAATGAGAAATTCTTATACCCCCGCGAAACAAATGTTTTTGCGGGAATACTGGAATCATCCTGTTTGTCTGTGTGTCGGTCGGTTTGTCTGTCCGTCTTTGTACAAAATACTAGTAATTTTGTGTCGCAAACTCCTCCTACAGTTTTCGTTCAACTATATTGAAACTTTGCACATACAGTATATTGATCATATATTGAAGATTTACAAGATGCACTTTTCAAGTGTCAACTCTTCCTGGTTGAAGTTTTATCTCCCCTTGAACTTGACACTTTTTCTGTCAAAGGGCTGACAGGGGTATTAAGTCACATTAAGTGACAGCTCTAGTTTGACTTGCTGAAATATAAAGGATCTGCAGACAACAAATGAAATTTAGTTCAAGCAATGAGATTTGTCGTTGACAGAGTCGAAAACATTATGTAGTTAAAAAACGGGTTTGATGTTTGATTTCAAACATCTTCTTCTCTGAAACATACCCATCTAAATTTGATGAAACTTCACAGAAATGATTCTGCCATGCTCTTTTTCAGAATTTGTTGTAAGAATTAAATTCCATCAAAAACTTTGGTTGCCATAGTAACAAAACTGAAAAAAATTAACATTTTTAAAAACCTTTTTCTTTGAAACCACAAGGCCCAGGGCTACTGAATTTGGCATATAGCTTTATCTAATGGACCTTTTAACAAATGTTTTCATATTGTAGGTCTGGGGTCAAAAGTGGCTCCATTCCAGGTATCACATGTTTAACATGGGCTTCAAAATACAGTCACTTCAATTTAAACATTAATCAAGGGAAATAACTCTTTTTATAATAGATAAAGTTTGTTACTATTTACCTCCCTTGATTATCAAACTACAGTGATACATGATTGGTGCTAGACATTGAGTTTTTTGATAGAAAATATTCTGTTTTCAAGAAGTGTGATTCATTTTGATACCAATAGTTATGCTCAAATGAGTGGAATATTAAATTCATAGTAAGGATTCTATCATTCAGCTTACTTTTCCAAGAACTTTACCTTTCATGCTAATGAATTAATCTGCTTGTATTGCCTGACAGCATTCACTGTTTTTGAAGGCCCTCTTTTTCATGGTCATAAACGGTTCAATTTGTGTGGTAAAGGGTTAAAAAGGCAGTGGAGCGATACAGGGCGGAAAGGGTTAAAAAGCCAGTGGAGCGATACCGGGCCACCATGGCCCTGTTGTTTCTGTCTTTTCTTTAGTTCTTTTTTTTTTTGGCTCACCTGAGCACAACATGCTCAAGGGGAGCTTTTAGGATCACCCGGTGTCTGTTGTGCGTTGTCAACAATTCTGTAACCCATTACCACACAATCTCTACTTTTGACGCCCCTGAGAAAGAAGCCTTTAGAAAACATTGTGGAAAAAGGAGAAAATGCTGATAACCAGCATTTTCTCCTTTTTCCACAATGTTTTCTGCCCTTCGCAAAACAGATTTCAAATTTTCAGTCACTTTTATTTTGTCATCTGCAAATGCTTTCGATTTGGACAAAGTTAAAATTTTGTCATTTGGTAATGAGTTACACATCAACTCCTCCTTAACCACTGGACCAATTTAGACCAAACTTGACTGGAATGTTCCTTGGGAGGTCCTCTTTAAAAACTTTTCACAGAATTTGATTCCATCAAAAACTTGTTGCCAAGGCAGCCAAATGGAATTTTCTGGGAAATTCTTAAAAAATCTTCTTCTCTGAAACCACTGATCAGATTTTTAAATAATTTTCACACAGATGTTCTTTGGGTAACCCTTCTCAAAAATTGTTCAAAATATTGATCTGTCAAGAAACACAGCTCTGGTGAATGGTAGCTTCTTGCATTATACATTACGGAAATGAAGGAATTTTGAAAAATTCTTCTTCCCTGATCAGATTTTGAAATAATTTCACACAGGTGTTCCTTTGGTGATCCTTTTCAAAAAGTGTTCGCAAAATTTTGATCTGTCAAGAAACATGGCTCTGGTGAATGGGGTCTTCTTGCACTATATGGAGATGAAGGAATTTTAAAAATTCTTCTTCTCTAAAACTGCTGGTCAGATTTTGAAATAATTTCACACTAATATTCCTTGGGTGACTTTTTACAAAAAATGGTGGCGAAATTTTGATCCATCAAGAAATCCTTCGAAAAACAACAGCCAATTCTTGGCACCTGGATGTGGTGCTCTTGTATGACTTATGTGTTAGTCACTATCGAGCATGTGCCCTTCTTCAAGAAATTATTCTTGGGTGATCTATTCAAAAATTTATTTGCAAAATTCTGATTGATTAGACTCATTGCTATGGTGATGATTGTAGGGGCTATGGTCCTCTCAAAAACTCAGGTGAGTGATCCAGGGCCATCTTGGCCCTCTTGTTGTAAAAGACAGTGTGGCTAGAGTGTGTTTGAAAACATCTGATTGTGATCTCAAAAAGACAGTGAAAATGGTCATTGCAAACCTGACACCAACATAAGCAATTCAAGAAAATGACCATTAATATGCACACCATACTTTTCCTTAAATATTGGTCACACAGTGTTAAGTGAACAATCTTGTCTGGGTCACTGTTTGAATTTGTATGATACAGAATACAATATTGTGTCAGCTTACAAAGACAGGATAAGTGAATATAATCGTACAGTTTTCAAAATTTGCAATTCTTTGAGAGCAATAACCTGAATTGAATGATTGCTTTGGAGATGTGGTTGTAGTTCTTTACCCCTACTTTTTTTCTATTTTTAGGTACAGTATAGTACTAGAGCCTCGCACAATATGGTAAAGCTGAAATGAACCATCTTATTGAGAAATAGACACTAGACCAGTGAATGTGGTATATTTAACAAATGTAAACAGTGCTTGACCACAAATTATCATACATTCTTCAGATTGCTAAAAATGATTCAGGGAAAGCAGTGTTTTTCACATAAAGGTGTAACTGCTGATTTTATGATTTTTAGCTCCACTGGCCAAAGGCCAGTGAGCTATTGTCATGTCGTTGTGTCCGCCGTTCATCTGTCCGTTCGTCCGTGCGTGCGTCCGTAAATTTTTTCTTTAAAAAACTTCTCCTCAGAAACTATAGACTGGATTTTTACCAAATTTCACAGAAATGTTCCTTAGGTGGTCCCCTTTCAAATTCCTTCAAATAATTGTGTTCCATGGATAATTCTGGTTGCCATGGCAACCAAAGTAAAAACCCTTTAAAAATCTTCTCCTCCCAAACCACTAATTGGATAGCATTATTTTTTTGCAGGAATGTTCCTTAGATAGAGGTCTACAGAATTCCTTAAAAAAAAAAAGATCCGTCAAAAAACATGGCTTTTATGGGACACTTATTTTCCTTTTATGGTATAAAGTAAAATCTTTGAAAAATTTCTTCTCTCAAACTATTCATTTTGATTTCATTGTTGTATTGGATGTTAGTTCTTATAGTGATACGTCTTTACCATACAATCCTGACTTTTAACGACCCAAAAGAGGAAGTCTTTGGAAAAGACTCTTGGAAAAGGGAAAAATGCTGGTAATCAGCATTTTCTGCTTTTCCCTCAGTGTTTTCTACTCTATCAAAGAGAGAAATCATCATTTCATCAATGTTTAATTTGTTGTCTGCAAATGCTTTCAGTTTGATCACATCCCAAATTTTGTCGTTTGGTAAAGAGTTAAAGATGGTTGCTTTACATAATCTATAATCCTTTTCATATAAAACAAGAGAACCTCTGCACTTTGATTAGTTCTGGTAAAGGTTTGTTGACCTACTGGTGACCTAGTACAAAGAGGGATGGGGCTTCACTGTTGTGATAAGGCATTTTGTTATCCAATCAAACTGATCCCTGACAAAGAAGACTTTAGAAAACATTGTGGAAAAAGGAGAAAATGCTGGTAACCTTTTCCCACAATGTGATCCACCCTTCACAAAACAACTTTCAAATTTTCAGTCACTTTTATTTTTTCATCTACAAAATGCTATCCATTTTGACAACCCTAAAATGTTGTTGTTTGGTAATGAGTTAACTATAACCAGAAGACAAAATTTCTATAACTGGCCATAATTGAAAGATGTTGCAGACAACATAATAAATCTTCAGATTAGTAAAACTTGTATCAAAAAGGATAGAAATTATTGTGTAAAGCTAAGAAAATGCAGGTTACTTTTATTTTCTTCTTTTCTCACGTTTTTCAAACTTTTTTTTCTTTAAAAGTGACCTAAAAAGCAGGAATGAATGGTAATTGTCAAAAACTTCTCTTCACCGTTACAGAAAAATCAGGCCTGTGGAGCAATACAGGCACTCAAGCGCCTCTAGTTTTTTATGTTGTGCAAATCTCTACCCGAACTGCGCTTGATGTTACAGGAATAACATTAGCAAATTCACTCTTACCTTGGTTTTAAGAGGGGTTACCTTATGACAACAGGCATTTTGTCCAAATTTCTGTTTTTTAGGACTGAGCCACAAATTTTCAATAGAATGCTATCTTAACCCACTTCTAAACGACCATATTTTAGACTGGTCCAAATTGAAATCATTTACAGACGACAAAATAAAAGTGACTGTAAATTTGAAATTTGTTTTGTGAAGGGTAGAAAACACTGTGAGAAAAGGAGAAAATGCTGGTTACCAGCATTTTCTCCTTTTCCACAATGTTTTCTAAAGGCTTCTTTCTGAGGGGCGTCAAAAGTAGGGATTGTGTGGTAATGGGTTAAGTAATAATTGCTCCTAAAATTTAATAAGCGACCCTTGAGTTGCTTATCGGGAACATGTCCACAGCTCAAGGATATGCAGGTCCATGATGTATCTGATATTATTAGCCTGTTTGTTTATGGGATAACCTCTCTTCTATAAGTATCAAGTATGATAAAATGTTGAAAAGTAAATATGATAAAATGATGTTCCATTTCCTGCTTTTATTTTTTATTTTTCTGTGGTTATTCTCCCCAAAGTGTTGACTGACTCTCTTGCAACTTGTATTCTGTAAATAGAGGATATTTGTTTTTTACGGTTAGAAAAATTAATATTTATTTCATTGAGTGAACATGACTGGTAATTTTCAAGAGTGCTGCAGCCATGAGTGAACATATTACAAATGATGTTCACAAGATGAAATAAATTTCAATCTTGCACTGAAGAAACAAATATTCTAATTATTTCATGCTTTTAACTCTTTCTTGGGGGAAACGTAACCAAAATCCAAAACTTTTTTTTTTCTCCGTTGCGTATCCCCTCCGCCTAATAACACATTACAATATCATGTCAAGTGCCAAAATTGTAAGGTAAAGGACGTCATATTTCCATCTGGCTGTAAAGCTTCAATTGAAGAGTTAGACTATGAAAATTGGTATTTTTACTGGTCATAATCATGAAATATCAAAAAACATTTCACCAATATTTCTAGATAACCTACAAGAAAGCATGAAATAAAAAAAGTGTGTAATGCTGAGTAGATGTAATAGCAACCCATAGTGTGGTGAACATGATATGATTGAAATACATGTTATGTTGAAACTCTATGTAAAATCAAACATACATTTCATTCAAAATACATTCCCTTTCAAACGACAAATATCCATGCAATGGCTGCTCTTCACTCGATGTGATTATTCTTTTAAAATTGAAGCAAAGCGGCAGACAAATTTAACTCTTTACCAAAGGACAATGTTGTTTGGTAAAGTGGTAATTCAGGACCGGTAGATTTATAGCCCTAAATTTGGTCTGAGATACTGCATTGGACTTCATCTGAATGTTTACCAAACCTAAAAGTCTAGACCTGGTAAAATTGAAAGCATTTGCAGACAAATAATATGTTCCTCAAATGACTGGATATATCTATACTCGTATAATTTGTTTCCCATCACACGAAAAGGGACCATCTGGGAACTGCAAAAAGTGTCAACCCTAGTCAGACTGCGCAAATTGCGCAGGCCGACCAGGGCTGACACTTTTAGCTTTTATGATATTTTCTACATGAAAAGTGGTCATTCTACCTGGTTTTACAGTTATTTTTGAACTATCAACTTAAATTGACCTATCGTTCATCTGTTTTCATCTAATTGATGTACAGAATTCCCAGATGGTCCATTTTTGAGTACCATGGGTCACAAATTGCCAGGAAAATGCTGGAAAACAAACTGGTAACCAGAATTTTCTCATTTTCCAACAATGTTTTAAGTGTTTCTTTTTCAGGGTTGTTAAAACCTAAGATTATATAATAATGGGTTTAATTAAGATATTGATATAAGGAATTAAAAAATACTGTTATTCAGCATTTTTAGCTTGGCTGTTTTGAAGAAAATGTCAGGGTATTGTCATATTAACCCTTTCCCAAACAAACCCTGGTTTTTTACGGGTCTGGAATAGTAGCCTTTTGAAAACATTGCGGGAAAAGGAGAAAATGCTGGTAACCAGCATTTTCTCCTTTTCCCACAATGTTTTCTACCCTATCATAGACAGAAATAATCTTTTCAGCAAGAGTTGAATTGTCGTCTGCAAAGGCTTTCAATTTGGTCTAGTCCAAAAGTTTGTCGTTTGGGAAAGGGTTAAGCATAGCATCTATATCTGTGGCAAAAATCTTTGATATTTTATGGTATCTCTGTTTTCATCAAACTCGGACAAGTTGTTAACTATCAAAAAGGGAACCCATACAATAATGGCAGGCAACCATGAAAAGTATGAACAAAGTTTTCCCAGTGTTTGACATTAAATTTTCAAAAACTGAGACTGTAATATTCTCTGTTGATTTAGAAGATATTTACTTAAAACTAGAAAAGTTAGGTATTAATGGAAAATAATATATTATCAACCTGTTACTGTACATGGCTTACATTCACACATTTGTGGAAAGTGTCGTCTTAGAACAGCTTGCACTAATCCGAGATGGCACATCATGTCAACATTAATTTTTTTCCTACAGTAGACTGACGTGAAATAGAAAATCACACAAGATGGGAAAGTGTTGTCTCAGATCAGCCTGCGTAGATTATGCAGGCTGATCTGGGTCAACACTATATGCAAATGTCTGGATGTCCCTTTTCGCATGTTGCGGGCCATATTATCCTATTTGAGTGGTGTGGAACACGTTTTGGTAAAAACAACTTGCAAAGCTGTTCTAGTCAGTCCGGCAGGATATTTTTGTTCAATAAATTTTATTGGCCATACTTTTTTTGTTTTTCCTCCTCCTTTTTCTTAACCCTTTACTACACAGTCCCGATTTTTTTCCCCATACTGCAGTGCTGTAAATGATAAGAGGTGACATAAAAACTAGCCATTGTTTACTGCGAAAGAGAGAGTGTAATATCTTGATTGCACACACTTTCAATAATTTGAATAATAACCAATATTGACAAAATTTTTGGACTGGTCGAGATTGATGCTAGTTTAACCATTTACCACATTATGAAATTTTGGACCTGATCAAACTTAAAGCAATTTAAGTCAACAACGTAAATGTAGCTCAGATGATGGTTTCTGTATTTGTTAGGGTAGAAAACATTGTGGGAAATGGAGAAAATACTGGTTACCAGCCTTTTCTCCTTTTTCTGCAAAGTTTTAAAATGCCTTTCTAGAATTGTGATAACCAGGATCGATTGTTAAAGGGTTAAATGTGGCTATAGAAACTGAAATTCCCTCCTTTGGAGGGTAGAGAACCTTGTGAGAAAAAGAGGTATGCTGGTTACCAGCATTTTCTTTTTTTCCAACAATGTTTTCAAAAGCCTTCTCTGTTGGATACATTACAAGTCGGGATTGTTTGTTAAAGGCTTAATTTAACCCTTTCCTAAACAATCCCTGGTTTTTACGGGTCTGGAATAGTAGCCTTTTGAAAACATTGTGGGAAAAGGAGAAAATGATGGTAACTAGCATTTTCTCCTTTTCCCACAATGTTTTCTACTCCATCATAGACAGAATCATCTTTTCAGCAAGAGTTAAATTGTCGTCTGCAAATGCTTTCAATTTGGTCTAGTCCAAAAGTTTGTCGTTTGGGAAAGGGTTAAACAGTCATTCTCCAAAAATGGGTACAATTACGAAAAATGCTTGTCGCATCAATAAATACGTGAATTACTCTAATGATTACATACAAATGAGAGACAGACCAATTATTTTTACATCACTGATGATACTAGTCTACAATAAGTATACTTTGAAAGTCATCAGATTCATTTTGTGACAATAGTATCCTTTTAATTGGGTGGATGTTGTTAAATTTTGCCTGTCGCAGGTACTATACACAGTATGTGTACTTCTGCTGTATCTTAAGATTAGAAAGAATTGGGCCGTATACTTTATTTTTTCAATTGACACAACTAACACCTACCGTATTTGGATACTTTTCTTAATTATATCCAGAGCTTATATATTCTTTCATCCAAAATCCTTTGTCGCAAAATCATACCTAACGTCCGTAACACATTTTGATCAATTTATTGCAAGTCTTTTGAACTGTGTCATGTACTCTAAAATACCCTATTTCAGGTGTGGAATGGATAGAGCTCACAACCCTTTGATAATTTTTAACATTCCTTTAAAGTTGAGCTGACTGTTACATGTGAAATACAAAAAAGCTATTTGGGACAAATTCTTCTCTAACCTCCGTAACGGCTTTTTCTACCATAACTTGATTGGACTCAGTGAAATTGATGCTGTTTTAGTTTGGACACAATCAAGGACACATAATTGAAACACTGCACATGAGTCTCTCCTGCATCTCCTTAGCTAAATGTTAGTTTCAATGAAATATTTCTAACATCCGTAACGTCTAACATCCATAACGAAATATTCATTTTAACAAAAGTCACTTGACTTAAGATCTCATGCTGAGGGTGTAACCTATTTTGACACTGCCACCGATGTATATGTTCAAAATAAAAACAATCGGCCACAAGTGTTGTGTCTGGACCCCATGCTGGAGGTTGAAAGTAGGTGCCAAATGAGTTTTCTTGTAATCATAAACATACTATTATACGGTTATGTCTCTACTAAATGATTATTGTAGATATGTATCATAAGCACCAGGAATGTGACTGTTGAAAAAAATTCGCTGCCTTAATACCAGTGTCAACATTGAATATTTCTGAACAATCAAATCCTTCCCCTTTTTGTTACGGAAGTTAGACTCTTAGCAACATATGCATTTTATTCTATGAAATCAATTTAGATCCTTTTTGAATTTCTTAAATCATGTTTTACGGTCTGTTAGGACGTCACATACTGTGTGAAATGTGAAAAATGCAAAAATTAATGATAAAATATATGTAAATGGTACTAAACCGTTACGGAGGTTAGATGAAGTATAGTTATTGTTTCTCAATCTGTGATTTTTCTAAGTCTGCCTGGCATAAATGGATTGAATATTGTTCGATCGAGTTATGATTTAGATGAATGTTAACATTAGAAAAACTTTTTTTAACGTAAATAATGTTTGATAGTGTTGAATTGTGCCGTTACGGACATTAGAAGTCATTGGAGGTTTGAAAAAAAAAATACGCTAGGTTAAAACTTGGTAAATTTGATAACTTCATGCTGTCAGTAATATTACTTCAAAGTACCACATCCGAACACATGGTTTCTGTTGCAAAATGACAGTCATAAACGTTGAAAGGCATAAGAAATTGACCTACGGACTTACCAGCATTTTCTCCTTTTCTTACAATATTTTCTACCCTATCATAGTAAGAAATCATAACATTTACAAGATTTAAGTTGTTGTCTACAGATACATGTACTTTGAATGTGGTCCAATCCAAAAAATTGTAGGTAAAGAGTTAAATGGGCGTAGATTTTAACAGGAATTCAGGTTACAAAGGTTACAAAACTAAATTGTGTGCAATATATTTTTCCCATTCTATTCTACAGTAACTGATTTATATCCCTAAATAAACCTGTCTACCACACATATGGTATTTAAATTAAACACTATAAACTGATTGTCCATATTCAATGAGAGATACATGTAATTTCTCAACTAATCAAAAGTATTATTTGTATATATACATGTATGGCTTGCAACACTAGAAAAGGGGCATTTGGACATTTGGGTAACTTGAGCGTCACCTCAGAACAGCCTATGCAGTCTGCGCAGGCTTATCCAAACGACACTTTCAGTTTTTATGTAATTTTCTGTTTTATACACATCTACTGAAGAACAAGATCTAATGTAGATGTATAGTGCTGTGTCTGATTAGCCTGCGTAGACTGCGCATGCTGATCCGAGACAATACTATACGCAAATGCCCCTTACTGCATGTTGCAAGCCTGATAATATGAGGCAATCGAGATTTTACTTGCGACAGAAGGTTGTTTCTTTTTAAATGAAACTTTAAGTAGATCTACATATAGAAGAAAGAAAAAAATAGTTCGAACAAAGGCACAAAGTCTGGGGATCGTCCATCAACCTTAAAGTAATATCTATATTTATCACAGGAATTTGACATTCTATAACCAAAACAAATGATAAATTGTGAAAAGAAATCTCCCCTATATAATGTTTATATTATATAGGGGATACTTTTTTTTCATATTTTATCATTTATTTTAGAATGTTAAATTCCTGTGATATTTATTAAGGTCAGAAAACATGTGGGGAAAGGAGGAAGAAAAGGAGGAAATGCTGGTTATCAGGATTTTCATCTTATCCCTCAATTTTTTCAAAAGCCTTTTTCCTCCGTGTTCCTATTAGCATAGTCCGTAACAAAGAAGTTGCCGAAATTAAAATCTAGTAAGTCTTGGTACGACAATTGTAGGGGACGTGATTAAGTATCAATTATACTCTTCAATTCGGAGAAGTGGGTGGAGTTAAAGTAAAAACTGTCAAGAAAATAAAAACTTTGACAGCACATTTTCTGCAGAAATTTCTATTATCATGGCAGTAATTGACGTGCATATTTTGGCCCAAGCCTTACTGTATTTTTGTGAGTTCATAGCGGGCTTTGTGATCGCAATTCCAGTTGGTGTCAACCGGGTAATTCATCCAAATTTATCAATATTTAGCAATATACACAGTACCATTCACACTCACAGTTATCAAAATTTTTACCTTCAGAGTTCAGTTTGAAGGTGTCTGCTCCAATGCTATTTTTGTTTCGAACGGCTCTGTGCGACAAAATTTCCAATGACAGCTAATAAAATGGGCTTGGATTGTTGGATGAATAACTAATCTTTAACATCACACAAACTGTGCTGCAATATACCACTACCAGCACAGACTAAGTAAAGGCAAGTCACAGTCAGTGTTACAAACTTAATAATTCCTAACCTTTAGAGCTACGTTCTGGCAAAATCGGGCTTAATGCATCTATGTAATTCATGATACCAAGTAAGCAATAAGCAATAAGGGACCCCCAAAAGGAACTGTCAGACTAAAACCCTGCCTTAACCCTTTACCAAATGACAAAAATCTAGACTCATCCAATTTGAAAGCACTTGCAGATGACAATATAAATGTAACTCATAAACTGAAACTTGTTTCCAGCAGGGTAGAAAACATTGTGGGAAATAGAGAAAATGCTGGTTACCAGCATTTTCTCCTTTTCCCACAATGTGTTCAAAAGGCCTCTATCTGAGGGTCGTAAAAACCAGAGCTTGTTTGGTAAAGGATTAAGTTGGGGCAGGGCATTACCCTTTACCATACCCCAACAAAAAGCCATCTGAAAATTTTGTAGGAAAATTAGAAAATGCAGGTTACCAGAATTTTGACCTTTTCCACGATTTTTCATAAGATTTCATGGTAAAATCCTGTCATTTCTGCAACATCTGCAAATGTTTTCAATTTGGATGACTCAAATGTTTTGTTGTTTTTTAATCCTTTATCAAATGATCCCTGGTTTTTACAACCCTGAGATAGAAGCCTTTTGAAAACATTGTGGGAAAAGGAGAAAAATGCTGGTAACCAGTATTTTCTCCTTTTTCCACAATGTTTTTCACCCTGCTGGAAACAAATTTAAATTTTTGAGTTGCCTTTAATTTGTCTGCAAGTGCTTTCAATCTGGACCAATCTAAAATTTTGCTGTTTGGTGAAGAATTAAAATTAAAACAAGGTACATATACTATTGTATAGTAGAGGGTTAACAAATCATCATGCATGCATTTGGTTTTTAGCATGTTACCATACAACCCCAAATTTTAATGACAACCCCCACATATCAATGTAGGAAAGAGAGAAAATGTGGGTGACTAGCTTTTCCCCCGCTTCTTACACTGTTATCATATGTTATGCTCCTAATTTTAGGCAAACTCCATCGTATGAGCCTTATTTAAATTGTCTGCAAATGCTTTGAACTTGGACAAGTCTACACTTTAGCCTTGTGGCAAAGGATTTGTGAAGAATATTATGTATTGTTTAAAATGTTTTTTTGTTTTAATTTTCAGATAAACTTCCAAGGCATGTGTATTTTGTATGCAGACTTCAAATGGAGCAATGCTACCCATTTTCTTATGGAAGGAAGTGGTGCTACAAACTGCAACTTTCCAATCTATTTTAGTGTCTTTGGCCTCATTTTCTATGGTTTGGCAACAGGACTTTATAATATGTATGCTGTCATAAGGTCACGGAAGGATACAGATATTGGGTGAGGCTTTGATCGTCACCAGATGACAAAATTTTAGTCTTATTCAAATTGAAAGAAGTTGCAGAAGTTAGAATTAAGATGTCTCAAATGAAGGGTTGGTACTGGTAGGGTATAAAAATTGTTGGAAAGAGAGATAATGTAGCTTACCAGTAATGACAAAAGCGATTGCTTTGAAGGCCTTCACAACATGACATGCATTTTTAGTTCACCTTAGCACAAAGTGCTAAAGGTGAGCTATTGTGATCGCCCTATGTCTAGTGTCCGTTGTCCAGCGTCCATCGTCCATCAACAATTTCTTTAAACACCTTCTCCTAAATCGCTGGGTTTTGATATTTGATATGTGGCATCTCCTAGTGGATGTCTACTAAATTTGTTCAAATGATGCCCCTGGGGTCAAAACTGGCCCCACCCCAGGGGACACAAGTTTTGAGCATAGGAGTAAAGAAGGAAAATTTTAAAAATCTTCTCCTCTGAAACTTGAAGGCGTAGAGCTTTGATATTTGGTATGTAGCATCTCAAGTTTGTGCACATGATGCCCCTGGGGTCAAAACTGGCCCCGCCCCAGGGGTTACAAGTTCAAACATTAAGTACAAAGATTGAAAACTTTAACATTCTTCTTCTCAAAAATTAAAAGGCATAGAGCTTTGATATTTGGTATGTAGCATCTCCTAGTGGACTGCTACCAAGTTTGTTCATATGATGCCCTTTGGGTCAAAATTTTAAAATTTTTCTTTTCTGAAACAGGTTGGAACATAGGCACAAAGAAAAAAAACCTTAAATTTCTTTTTCTCTTAAACGGGAAGGTCCAGAGCTTCGAAATTTTGTATGTGGCATCTTTGAGTGGACCTGTACCAAGTTTGTTCCAAGGATGCTGCTTTGGTAAAAAGTGGCCCATCACCTGGGATCACAAGTTCAAACATAGGAACAAAGAAGGAAAATTTAAAATTCTTATTTGAAACTGGAAGGCATACAGCTTTGATATTTGTGAGCTCACCTTAGCACAAAGTACTAAAGGTGAGCTATTGTTATCACCCTGTGTCCAGCATAGATCTGTCCTCCATCATCCAGCGTCCGTCGTCCATCAACAATTTCTTTAAACATCTTCTCCTAAGCCATTGGGTCAATCTTGATGAAACATGGTAGGGATGATCCTTGGTTGAAGCTCTACCAAAGTTGTTCAAAAAATTGAATTTCACTCATAAGCTATACTCTAAGGTGAGTGTTCCAGGGCCAATGGCCCTCTTGTTCATCCGTTGTAGACTTTGCAATCTGGCAGCTATCAGATGCAAAATATTGCGTGAAGATACATTTAACCCTTTACCACACAATCCCGACTTTTGGCGACCCAGAAGAAGGAAGCCTTTTGAAAGGTGAGCTATTGTGATCGATCAATGTCTGTCGTCCGTTAGTCAGTCCGTCCGTCTGTCTGTCTGTCCGTCCGTTCACAATTACAAAAAAATCTTCTTCTCCTAAACTAACAATCAGATTTCAATCAAACTTCACAGAAATAATCCCTAGGTGATGCACTTTCAAAATACTTCAAAGATTTGAATTCCATGAAGAACTCCGGTTGCCATGGCAACTGAGTGAAAAAACTTTAAAAATCTCCTCCTCCAAAACTGTAAGGGCTAGAGCTTTCATATTTGGCATGTAGCATCATCTAGTGGCCCTCTACCAAAATACTTGAAATCATGGCTCTATTCCTGAAATGGCCCTATGTTGTGGGTTCTCAGATTTCACATAGAGATAAAGAAGGAAATCTTAGAAAATCTTCTTGTCCCAAACCGTAAGGGCTAGAGCTCTCATATTTGGCATGTAGCATCATCTAGTAGCCCTCTACTAAATACCTCAAATTGTCGCCCTAGTGCAGAAATTGGCCCTATGTTGTGGGGTCTTGGATTTCACAAAGAGATAAAGAAGGAAATCTTAGAAAATTTTCTTGTCCTAAACCATAAGGGCTAGAGCTTTCATATTTGGCATGCAGCATCATCTCGTGGCCCTCTTCCAAAATACTTCAAATTATGGCCCTGGTGTGATAGTTAAACCTATGTTGTTGGTCTTGGATTTTACATAGAGACAAGGAAGGAAATCTTTAAAAACCTTCTTGTCCAAATGGTAATGGCCAGAGCTTTCATATTTGGCATGTAGAATCATCTAGTGGCCCTCTACCAAAACACTTCAGATTATGTCCTTGATGTAAAGAATTGGCCCTATGTTGTGGGTCTTGGATTTCACATAGCGAAAAAGAAGGAAATCTTTAAAATCTCTTTGTCCCAAATGGTAATGGCCAGAGCTTTCATATTTGGCATGTAGCATCATCTAGTGGCCCTCTATCAACATACCTCAAATTATGGCCCTAGTGTTGAAAATGGCCCTATGTTGTGGGTTCTCGGATTTTTCATAGTGATAAAGAAGGAAATCTTAGAAAATCTTCTTCTCCCAAACCTTAAGGGCTAGAGCTTTCATATTTGGCATGTACATGTAGCATCTAGTGGCCGTCTACCAAATACTTCAAATTATGGCCCTGGTGTGAAAGTTAGCCCTATGTTGTTGGTCTCAGATTTCACATAGAGATAAAGAGGGAAATCTTTAAAAGTCTTCTTGTGAGCATTCTTGAGACTACATTTCTTGCTAAGCAAAATTGAAAATTGGTTAGAATGTGGGTCTCAATAAAATCTCACATGAGTCTGCATCTAATGTTTGTTCGGAATATAACTTTGTCATCTCAAGTCAGAAGGACATCAAAATTGGTATGCATGTTTGTTGTGATATTACCGAGGACTGTGTTCAAGAACAATAACTCAACCTAGCATGGATTTTGAGTAATTCCACTTTGATCTTTATTTTAATAGTATTGTTTGCTTGTCCAGAGTGGAATTTTGAAGTCTCAAGTCAAATTGTTTGTTGCATTGCCTGCCCTTTGCAACTATTATACCTCCTTTACAACTGGCGGTGGGATTGCATATCTTGCGACAATTTGCCCCTCTTGTTTCATCATCATTAGCCTTTAACCTCAATATTTGGTAATTATAATCTTTGTTGTAGACCTTTGCTGCTTAGTACTCAGGTGAGCGATATAGGACCATCATGGTCCTCTTGTTTGTTTGTTCTTGCATTTCAGTTCTCAAATGTGGGTGATGCCATTTATACTGATAAACACACTGCTGGCAGTAACTACCTTGATTGTGGCCTGCATGCTGTCCGTAGGATATCTACAGTTTTGTGAGGGAATTGGAGGTTCTGATATGCACTATAAGTAAGAGAAATAGATCTTTTAACTTCCTATATCAAATGACAGAACTTTTAACTGTTCCAATTCAAAACATTTCAATTTGTTTGGTCACCAGCATTTTCTCCTTTTTATTATACGCCTGAAGGGTCGTATTATGTTATATCGTCGGTCCGTCTGTATGTCTGTCTGTCTGTCCGTTAGCAATTTCTTGTGTGTGCAACTCCTCCTACAGTTTCCATCAGAATTATTTGAAACTTGCCACAATAAATCTCCATGATGTCTAGTTGTGCTCCTGACTCTTAGAATTGGGATCGCTGTTTGCCTTCTAAAATTATCTGCCCTTGATTTCTGAAATTACCAACTTTTTACTTTGAATTTTTGTTCAGGCCATACCGTAAAAGGTATCAACTTGAAACTACATACACTGATAGAACACATTATGGAAAAAAAGCAGTGCACAAGAACCATAACTCTGCTGCTCTTGTTTTTTTTAGTTTTTGCCCTTTGTTAATTTTCATTTGAATTTTTTTCCAGGCCATAACTTCATACTATAAAAACTATTAGCTTGGAACTTCCTTCACCGATAGACTCAAAGATTTACTTTCTTTATCATAAAGAATAACTACTCTTCATTCACAGCCCACCTGTCATTTCAACTCATTTTACTGACAAGCCCCTTCAAGCGTATATGTGCTGCTCTACAATGCTTCTGTTTCACAATGTTTTCAAAAGACTTTTTTTCACATGGTCATGAAAAGTCAAAATTGTGTCTTAACCAAACAATCCCTGGTTTTTCCGATCTTGAGCTAGAAGCCTTGTGAAAACATTGTGGGAAAAGGAGAAAATGCTGGTAACCAGAAATCAGCATTTTTTCCTTTTCTCACAAAAGTTTTCTACCCTGCTGGAAACAAGTTTCATTATTTAAGATCCATTTATTTTGTTGTCTGCAAGTGCTTTCAATTCTGACCAGTCTAAAATTTTGTTGTCTGCAAATGCTTTTAATTTGGGTCAGTCTAAAATTTTGTCATTTGGTAAGAGTTGAAGGGTTTAAAAAAATCTTGACTTCTTACTTTCAGTGTGGGAAGAGAGCTTTGAAGTAGAAGACATACACAAAGATAGAATATTAGAATGTTATTTTCTTATTGTAAAATTTTCTATACTGTCAGTAACAGTAGCTGTTATTGCAAAAGATAAATACATTTTTTAGAAGGTAGATAAATTAAAGGTTGGCTACATAACTCAATTGATAAATATGCCAACTTTGGTTTTGAAAGTTTTTGGTTTGAGAACCACCAATTGTTGGGTTCTTTTTTTTTTTATTATTTATTTTTGTTTGTCTGAACTCGGGTAAGAATGACGCATCTGTATGATTTCCCTTATTCCTTTACCATAGACATAGACATTCTTTATTGACTTAAGTCAATACAGCCTGTAGTCATTAATACATAATACATACATAATACATTAACACATAGCAGTTACCAAAGGTTGAAAATATTCTCTCTGGAAGAAAGCATACATGTAAAAATCTTGTTTATGGCTATAAACATTACCAAATCATAATGAAAACTAAAACTTTTCATTGATGACTGTTTACCAAATCACACAAATTTAGACTGGTCCAAAATGGAAATACATAATTATGACAATTAAAAATTACTTTCCAAAAAGGAACAGCTTCTCTCTTTCAAAGAGTGAAAAACATTGCTTGAAAAGGAGAAAACACTGGTTAACAGTATTTTCTTCGATTCCATAAAGACTTCTGGGGCTTTCCTACTTTCGATTTTTGAAAATCACGGCAACATCACTATATAAATAAGTAAATATAAATAAAGTTAACATTTAGGGAACCAAAAAAAGACACATTAATTGTTACTCATGGAATTAATAGTGTTATTTCTGAATTTTTTTACTTTTTGATGGGAGAAGATAAATGAAGTTTTGCGTACAAGGTTTTAAATAGAAATATTTCTTTATATAGATTGGTCTCGGATGATCATATTTTTTTGCATTTAAGAACGAAATGGTATTCATCCTCAATGTCATTTTCTTTACATATTTCACAATGGCGTTGAATTCTTTCAGTTCTATTAGGTCCAAATCTGCCTGTTTCAATTTTCAAGGAATGTGTTGATAATCTAATTTTTGAAATATAAATTCTAAATTGATGTGGTAGAATTTCAAAATATCTTTTTGTGGAATGTTCAGGTTTGAAGGCTACATATGTTGTAATAATACTTGACTGCGATACACTTTCAAACCAATTTTGTTTAAAAGTATCAATAAGTCTTTGTTTAAAAATTATATGAAATGTTTTCAAATTTACCTGGTTGGCCCATTCATTTCCAAAACCATTTTGAACTAAAAGATGTTTGATCTTATTACAGCAGTTGTCATATCCATCTTTGCTGTCGTCTTCCTGGGTAACATACAATGTTTCAATCAGAATATTTTTGAATTCAATACCTTAATCCAGAATTTAATCATTGGCGAATGCCCACTTATATAAAGTGGATAGTGCCCAAGTTCTCCGTAAACCAAACGACAAAACTGTAAATTTGTCCAAATGGAAAACATTTGCAGATGACAATTTAAATGTGGCTCATAAATTGAATTTGTTTTAGGAAGGGTAGAAAACATAGTGGAAAAAGGAGAAAATGCTGGTTACCAGCATTTTCTACTTTTCCCACAATGTTTTCAAAAGGCTTCTTTCTCAGGGTCGTTAAAAGTCTTGGCTGTGTGGTAAAGAGTTTACCTTAATTTATGGTTTCATGTCTGTTAATTGGATATGTTACATTTTTTCTGTTGCAGGTGCACATATGGTGAAAAAATCAGATGGAGGAACATGGAAACAAACAAGGTTTTCAGACCTGGGTCTTACAGCAATCTGATGACAGTTGCACAGGTATGGTCATCTAACAGTTGTTCAGCTGAACTGTTCTGAACAGATTTTATGTTGGCAAACAAAAAGCAAACCCTCCTCCTTAAATCCACTTGTTGGAATGAAATTTTTTTTCCATGTATGTTACAACAATGGTCTGTAAACTTGTCTAAACAGTTCTAGGAAAAGGCGGTAAAAATGTCTTAACTGACCAAAAACTGTTCACTGCTGTGGTGAATTATGGTGTTACCTTGCCTTCGGCTTGGAGCGACATGATTCACCACAGCCATGAATAAGTTTCCAAGTCCGCTGCCATGCCACATGACCATACAACTAATAATGTCTTGAACACTGGTGAAGAGGCATTTGCCAGTACTCTGAATTAAAGTATAATTGTAATACTGTTGAAAATTTAATAAACCCTTAAAGTGCTGAATGTGTCTGTAGTTGTTTCTATGGACAGCATAGATTAAGATTGATTTGTAAGCAAATACATTGCAATGTAACATCAGATCTTAGTAGGATCAAATTTGTGCAATATTTTCTTATATGTTGTTGCCAAGAAATCTTATACCCCCATTCCACTAGGCTGGTAATTACCAGTCAAGTACTGAGCTGAGGCGATCTACGGTGCTCTGTAGAAGCGCACAGAGCGCCTTAGATTGCCTGAGATCAGTGCCGGATTGGTGATTATGAGGACACTCCCACTCAGATAACAACTAGATGACGCTCCGTTGGTAATCAAGTAATGACCATGAAAAATGGTTGTGGTAAGCATTTTTTTATTTTCCAACTATTTTCTTTTTATACGACCGTCGAAGACGGGACGTATTATGGGATCACCCGTGGCGGGCGGGTGGGTGGTGTCCAGTTCTTTGTCCGGAGCATATCTCCAAAACTATACTAGCTAGGGTTATGAAATTTCATGGGTGAGTGCAGTGCACAGTAATCCTAACTCTTGCTTGCTTAATTTTTCAGTTATTACCCTTTGATCTTTTTCATACTTGAATTTTGTCCGGAGCATATCTCCAAAACTATACTAGCTACGGTTATAAAATTTCATGGGTGGATAGATCTCATCAAGGGGGAATGCAGTGCACAGGAATCATAACTCTTTCCTGCCTAAATGTTGAGTTATTGCCCTTTGTCGTTTTTCATACTTGAATTATGTCCCCTTTGTCGTTTTTCATACTTGAATTTTGTCCGGAGCATATCTCCAAAACTAGAAATTTTGTTTGGAGGATTCTCCAATGCTATGCTAGCTATGGCTAGGAAATTTCATGACATGATATCTCTAGTTATTTCTACACATAGATTTTGACCACACTGTATCTCCAAGAGTATAGGTGTTGTCAATATGAAATTTCATCCTCTTATTTGTAGATTTTAATTTTTTTTTGAAAGATGTGAAATCAAAACTGCCATTTGCTTCAATCAGTGGCAAAAATTTCTAAACTATTATTTTTCTCTACCTCCCCTATATGATTTTTATGCCCCAGCTTTACAACTTGGGGTAAGACGGGCATATCTTGCGACAATTTGCCGCTTTTGTTAAAGTTTGTATTTTTAGGACCATTAAAACTTGCGGTAAGTTATTTATGTGCAGATAAATATTATGGTATCTATATGTGAAGAGAATCAAAATACTCAAGCATGTATGAATGTGTTATGCCATGATTACAACATCTTCGCGAGCCAAGTTTACGATCACTACATGGATCTTACCTTGGCTGATTGAGCCCGATTTCGAGATTCCTGTGATGCGCCCTCTATTGGATGCTGGTTATTACTCCCTTTTACATCATGTTTCTAAAAGCAAATGAAATATCGTTTTACAAACTGCTTACGAATACAAATGAAGCGATAAGCGACATCCACGTGTCAGGTAACACGTGGCTTTCCATGTTTTACCTATTATTCGAAAGGTAGAGACCGTGTTCTATTTTTTATCAAAGATGAAATGCTACAAGCGATTTTATTCGATGCAGCTAGAGCTGGCTGCATCCAATGAAAAGGCGTATCGAGGGGTTGTAAAAATCAAGCTCAATCCGCCAAGGTAAGATCCACGTAGTGATTGTAAACTTGGCTGGCGAAAATGTGATTACAAGGAAAGAGATGTTTCCTACTTCTAGAGGATTTCTCTCTTTGAAACCAAAATTGAAAATTCAAAACCCCAGCTCAGGAGTTATGTATTTACCAAGATATTTGAGCCAGTCTAGGGCATAGAGTGCTTGAAAACTTTTGCCGAGTATGGTTACCAGCATTTTTTCCTTTTTCAACAAAGATTGCAGACTTTACATTTGATGATTTTGATTGTATAAGCTTTTGTGTCTGTCAGTCTGTACAAGTCTTAAGTTCTTGTCAAGTAGTATAGGGTCGAAAGAGTGTTGTAAGGATTATGACTGTGATAAAGTAGTAGAGGCACTGATACCTGAAGTTACTAACTTACAGGAAAATGCACCCTGACTCACAGAAGCACAAAGTATATCGGAGGGGCTCTCACTCAACTACACGTACATTTACCATGTTTACCATATACCTATAATACTGTACAACTGTAATGTCCCTTTATAAAGTTTCCTGTTAATGCTCCCCCAGCTATTTTCTCATTATAAATGGACTTGCTGCTAAAAGGCATATCCATTAATTAGGTTGCACTAAACCAACTAATAATAAGATTGCATCAACATAATGTTAATTATTTCACATATTCATGTCATTAACCCTTTCCCAATCGACAAACTTTTGGACTAGACCAAATTGAAAGCATTTGCAGACAACAATTCAAATCTTGCTGAAAAGATGATTTCTGTCTATGATAGGGTAGAAAACATTGTGGGAAAAGGAGAAAATGCTGGTTACCAGCATTTTCTCCTTTTCCCACAATGTTTTCAAAAGACTACTATTTCAGATCCGTAAAAACCAGGGATTGTTTGGGAGAGGGTTTAATCATGACTTTTCAAATTTACACACACTTAGGATAACATTATACACTGTGTTAATATAGAATTAAAATTTTTTATAATTTTAGTATGTCAACTTACTTGGAAAAACTACTAAAAGCAGAAAGTATTGAAGATAAGTATCCCCTAATAATTATGAATGCTATTTAATGCCCAAATGAAGCATGATCATTGGTAAAATAGATAGTCCACATTATCCATGGGCTTTCTATGGTGATCACTTTACCCTCGGCTTTATATTTCTGTCAGTTTACTACCATGAATTGCCTACAGGCACATTAACCCATTACCGCACAGTCCCTACTTTTGACGCCCCTGAGAAGAAAACCTTTTGAAAACACTATGGGAAAAGGAGAAAATGCTGGTAACCAGCATTTTCTTCTTTTCCCACAGTGTTTTCTACCCTTCCAAGAACAAATTTCTATTTTTTAGTCATCTTTATTTTGTTGTCTGCAAATGCTTTCAATTTGGACCAATCTAAAATTTTCTCGTGTGGTAATGGGTTAAGGGACAACACCATTTTTGTGTAAATATTTGCATCAATTTATGTTGTATACAGTACATATAGTTTCGTTTTTTTCTTTTTTTCACAAAGTTTTACCTATATTTTACTGCTGTATTTAATAAGAGTTGTGTTTCACCTTTTGTCACACAGTTCAGAGATTCGATTACACAGAGGAATAAAGCTGTTAAAAACATTGTTGGGAATGGAGAAAATGCTGGTAAACAGTATGTTGTTCTTTGCCCCTAATGTTTTCTGTCCTATAAAATAAGGCCTCATTCACTTTGTAGTTTCGGAATGCTTTTAAACTTGACAATCTCTGAAATATATACACATGTTTCCACACCAATACAAACGTAATGTTTGTTTTAACCCTTTACCATACAATGCTGACTTTGAACTATCCTGGGAAACAAGCCCTTTGAAAACATTGTGGGGAAGGAGAAAATGCTGATTATACCCTTGCGAAGAAAAATTTTACCATTTAAACCACGCTGAAATTGTTTCTGCAAATGCTTTCAATTTGAAGAAGGCTAACATTTTTTTGTCAGGTAAAGGGTTAAATGAACTATGAACAAACAACAACACTTATTCTATAAAGCTGCATGATTCTTTGTATCTAACTCTTTACAAGAAAACAAAGTATTAGGTGCAATTATATTGAAAGCAAAGGGCAAAGAAATTCTTTGTTTAAATGATAAAATTTGTCTCTGAAAGGACAGAAAGCATTATGAGAAAATACTGAATTCTAGCATTTTTCTCTTTATTCCATGTTTTTTTTTATAAGCCTACTTTATCAATGTCATTAAAACTCAATAGTGTGTGTTAAACAGAGTAAAAACTATTTTTTAGACATACATGTACTGACAAAAGTAAGTTTTGTTGTGATATGTTGATTGACTTAATGGTTCTGTTAAGATTCATATACTAAGCTTAACTCTTTACCAAATGACAAAGTTCTAGATGTGTCCAAATTGTTTTAGCTTTTGCAGGAGACAAATCATATGGGACTTAAATAATGAAATTTATCAGTGAAAGGAGAAAAATGCTTGTTACCAGCATTTTCTCCTTTTCCCACAATATTTTCAAAAGGCTTCTCTCTCAGTGTTGTTAAAAGTCTGATTGTATTGGAAAGGGTTAAAAGATATTTTACCTCCAGATTAAGTAAAGCAATAAATTGCAAACTGACAGAAAAAGTGAAAGAAAAAAAAATGTTGTGATAATTCCTTAATATATTAAGTATGTTACTGAATTTTTAGCTTTGCTGTTTTCAAAGAAAACCTCAAAGTATTGCCATAGCCCTCTCATCGTCTGATTAATCCTGCAAAAGTTTTGACATTTTCTTGGTATCTCTGTTATTACTGAAGATATTTACTAAATATCTTCAAACATGGACTTGTTATTAATTGTTAAAAAAAAAAAGTAAGGATAGGTAACAATCAAGCTATTTTTAGTTCCACTGGCAGTAGACCAGCAGGCTTGTGTCATGGCCTGGGATTGGTCCATGTGTGCATGCGTTAACTTTTATTTCGAACATCTTCTCTGAAACTACCCACCCAATTTTGATGAAACTTCACAGAAATGACCCTGCCATGGTCCTCCTCAGAATTTCTTGAAAGAATTTGATTCGTTCAAAAACTCTAGTTGCCATAGCAACAAAACTGAAAAATTTTGAAAATCTTTGAAAATCTTATCGTCTGAAACCGTAAGGCTTAGGGCCACCAAATTTGGCATGTAGCTTGATCTAGTGGACCTCTACCAAGTTTCTTCAAATTATAGCCCTGGGGTCAAAATTGGCCCTGCCCCTGGGGGTCACAAGTTTTATTTGGGCTTATACAAGAAGAATTTCAAAATTCTTTATCTACTTAGCCATAGAACCTAGGGCTACCAAATTTGGCATGTAGCTTAATCTAGTGGATCTCTACCATGGGTGTCCAAATTATAGCCCAGGAGTCAAATTTGTCCCTGTCTTGGGGACATGTAGCTTCATCTAATGGACCTCTACAAAGTCTCTTCAATTTATAGGCCTGGGGTCAAAATTGGCCTGGGCCGGGGGGGGGGGTCACAAGTTTTACATGGGCTTATATAGGGAGAACTATAAAATTCTTCTTCTACCTAGCCATAGGGCCTCCTCTTCTGTGTAGTCATCGGGCCTAGGGCTACAAAATTTGGCATGTAGCTTTATGTAGTGGTTATCTACCAAGGGTGTCCAAATTATAGCCCCGGGGTCAAAGTTGTCCCTGCCCCATGGGCTGATGTAGTTTTACATGACATGGGCTGATGGGCTGATGTAGGGAAAACTTTCAAATCTTCTTGCACCTAGTCATGGGACCTAGGGCTACCAAAGTTTGCATGCCTCTACCAAGAAGACCCAAATTATAGCCTTCGGGGTCAAGTTTGGTCCCACTCCAGGGGTCACATTGGCTTTAATAGTGAAAACTTGATAATTTTTTTTTTGTGACTAATCATAAGACCTAGGGCTAACCTTTCTCATTGGTCTCAAGTTTTACAGAATCTTTTATTGAGCAAATTTTGAAAATCTTCTTGTTTATAACCACACATTCTAGACCTGTTTTATTTGGTATGGGGCTGTATTTTGTGGACCTTCCCCCAAGATTCAATTAATTGTAGTTTTGTTGCCAAAAAGGCATTTCCCTGGGGTCATAAGTTTCTCATAGGATTTTATAGAAGAAAATTTTGTATGTTTGCTAGTTAAAAACTAATTGGCAAAGTATTGTAATGTTTGGTTTGTAGTGTTTTGACTTAACATCATCTTCTCCGAAACCTTTGGGCCAATCTTGATGAAACTTGGCAGGGATGTTCCTTGGGTGAAGCTCTTCTGAAGTTGTTCAAAGAATTGAATTTCACCCATAACCTGTAGTCCCAGGTGAGCGATTCAGGGCCAATGACCCTCTTGTTAAATATAGAATTTCAACTGAAATCAAGCAACTGATGCTGAGTATTGGCATCTGCTTGCTTTGCTCTTGTTACAGTTTGTCAGAATTATAGACAGCATGTTTGATTGGAAAATGATCAAGAACATAGTGAGTAGATAAGTGAATTGTCACTTGAACTAATATTTGCATCAGTAATACTCATATTTTTAGCTCACCTGAGCACAAAGTGCTCATGGTGAGCTTTTGTGATCGCCCAATGTCCGGCGTCCACAATTTCTTTAAACATCTTCTCCTCCTAAACCACTGGGCCAATCTTGATGAAACTTGACAGGGATGTTCCTTGGGTGAAGCTCTACCAAATTCTTTCAAGAGATTGAATTTCACCCATAACTCTGGTTGCCATGGCAACCAAAAGGAAAAAATAGCAAAATCTTTGAAAATCTTCTTCTCTTAAACTAGAAGGCGTAGAGCTTTGAAATTTGGTATGTAGCATCTCCTAGTGGACCTCTACCAAGATTCTTCATATTATGCCCATGGGGTCAAAATTGGCCCCGCCCTGGGAGTCACAAGTTTGAAACATACGAACAAAGAAGGAAAACTTTAAAAATTTTCTTTTCTGAAACTAGAAGGTGCAGAGCTTTGATATTTGGTATGTATTATCTCCTAGTGGACTTCTTCCAAGATTATTCATATGATGCCCCTGGGGTCAAAACTGGCCCTGCCCCGGGGGTCACAAGTTTGAAACATAGGAACAAAGAAGGAAAACTTTAAAATTCTTCTTCTCTGAAACTGGAAGGTGCAGAGCTTTGATATCTGGTATGTAGCATCTCCTAGTGGGCCTCTACCAAGATTGTTCGTATGATGTCCCTGGGGTCAAAACTTGCCCTGCCCTGGGGGTCACAAGTTTAAAACATTGGAACAAAGAAGGAAAACTGTCAAATTGTTCTTCTCTGAAACTAGAAGGCATTGAGCTTCGATATTGGGTATGTAGCATCTCCTAGTGGACCTCTACCAAGATTGTTCATTTGATGCCCTTGGGGTCAAAACTGGCCCCGTCCCGGGGGTCACAAGTTTGAAACATAGGAACAAAGAAGGAAAACTTTAAAATTCTTCTTCTCTGAAACTAGAAGGTGCAGAGCTTTGAAATTTGGTATGTAGCATCTCCTAGTGGACCTCTACTAAGATTGAGCATTCGATGCCCCTGGGGTCAAAACTGGCCCTGCCCCGGGGGTCACAAGTTTGAAACATAGGAACAAAGAAGGAAAACTTTAATTTTTTTTCTTTTCTGAAACTAGAAGGTGCAGAGCTTTGATATTTGGTATGTGGCATCTCCTAGCAGACCTCTACTAAGATTGTTCATATGATGTCCCTGGCATCCAAACTGGCCCTGCCCCGGGGGTCACAACTGTAAAACAGAAATAAAGAAGGGAAACTTAAAATTCTTCTCTCTGAAACCAGAAAATGTAGAGCTTTGATATTTGGTGAGTAGGTTCTCCTAGTGGACTTCTACAATGTTTTTTCATATGATGTCCCTGGGGTCAAAACTTGCCCTGCCATTTGGGTCCCAAGTTTGAAACATAGGAACAAAGATGGAAAACTTTAAAATTCTTTTTCTCTGAAACTAGAAGGCGTAGAGCTTTGATATTTGGTATGTAGCATCTCTTAGTTTCTTCGTACGATGTCCCTGGGGTCAAAACTTGCCCTACCCCAGAGGTCACAAGTTTGAAACATAGGAACAAAGAAGGAAAACTTTAAAATTCTACTTCTCTCAAACTAGAAGGTGTAGAGCTTTGATATTTTGTAAGTAGCATCTCCTAATAGACCTCTACCAAGTTTTTTCTTAGGATGCCCCAGGGGCCACAAGTTTGATTTTACAGCTTAGTACTCAGGCGAGCGATATAGGACCATCATGGTCCTCTTGTTGAATAATGTGAATTATTTCTGCCTGGAATTTGACTTCTAAAATATTTGCTGTTGACTGCTAGAGGGCATCATTATTTCAACTTTAGTGAATTATTTACAAATGTTTACAAACTTGTGAATTTTGATGTTTACAAAGTTGTGAATTTTTATATCTTGCTATAGCCTCGTATGAGATATACCACCAATATGTGCAATCTACACTCATGAAAAAGTGTGTAAGTCCTAACCAGACAAGTTTTTACTCTTGTCCAAGTTGGAAACATTAGCAGATGATGAAATAGATGTGACTGAAAAATAAAACTTGTTTTGGAATGGTGAAACACGTTCTGGGAAAGGGTACAGCATTTTCTTCATTTTTCACTCGATGTTTTTCCACAGGATAATCATAACAGGGTGTTGTGCTGAAAAGGTTTAAAGAAAAGGTACCTTGTTTGTATTGTGGTCCTGAAAGGACTGTGAGAAATGAAAAAGTTTTGCAACAAACAGTTTCACTTCAAAAGCAAGGCCAGTAAAGGTTGTATCTGTATAAGAACATGCTAATTCATTTACATATCAGTTCCTTCTTACATGAGCCAGTGATTTATTAACTTTTTTACAAATGACAAAATTTTGAACTTCTCCAGACTGAAAGCAGTTGTAGACATCAAGATAAATGTGACTAAAAAATTGAAACTTGACTTTTGATGGATAGAAAACATTGTGGAAAAAGGAGAAAATGCTGTTTACCAGCATTTTCTCCTTTTCCTCCAATGTTTTCATAAGGCATCTTCCTCTGGGCCTTAAAGACTAGGGATTGTTTGGTAGTGGGTAAGTCCAATTTTCTTCTTCTTGCTTGGAAATTGGGAAGTGATAGGGTACTCTATGGGTCCCATGCAATCATTTGTACATAATTAGATTTAGTCAGGTTAGTTTGTGATATATTTTATTGATAGTTAAGTTTTGTCATATATATTTTTGTATGTACCTCCTGAAAAGATAAATTACATTTATAAAGAGCTTTGATACATTTATTCTGTAGTTTCATTTGTTTGTTAGCCCTTTGAAAACCATTCCGACACTTAATGACCCTGATAGAGAAGGCTTTTTAGAATTTCAAAAAAATAATTTCGGTCTGAAATTCAAAATGTTTGGTAAAGGGCTAGAGGGTTAAATTTTTCAAAGTAGATGTGTGGTAAGGGAGATTAAACTTGCTGTAGATTCATTTAATTTACACAGATTGTGAAACAAAGTTCCAACTACATATATCAGTTATCCCCCAGTGATTGCATCCTAGAAACCTTAACTCTTTACCAAACAACAAAATTTTAAACTAGTCCAACTTGAAATCACTTGCAGACTACAAAATAAATGTATGAAATTTGTTTCCAGCAGGGTAAAAAACATTTTGGGAAAAGTGGAAAATGCTGTTAACCGGAAAGTGCTGGTTACCAGCATTATCTCCTTTTACCACAATATTTTCTAAAGGCTTCTATCTTAGGGTTGTGAAAGCCAGGCATTGTTTAGTAAACTTTTTGCCAGATGGTAAAACTTTGGTGTTGGCCATTTTAACAGCATTAGATTTAAATAAATTTTCTGGATTTGTCCATTAAAGGAAAGAAGACCTTGTTGAAAAAGGTGAAAATGTTTTGAAAAGCTCTTCTCCTCAATGCTGGTCCAACTAAGAATTGTGTGGTAGACCGTTAACAAGCACTTGCACTGTTAATGATCATGAGGATAGTTACAAAAAATAGTCCCTACCTATCACAGGGAATCAAACCTGGAACATTGTGTGAATCCAGGAATTAATAACACTTTTCTCAGCTAAATAAAACTCAAGTCTGAAACTTTATGTACAAATTACAGTTTTAGCATTTGAAAGTATTGATACATTTTAAATATGTGAGGATGGGTGTTTACTGATGAAGAAAGACAAACTGAATGGCTCTGAAATATTTTTTTTTTTACATCTTGATAAAGTCCTTTTCAAATAACAAACAAACCATGAACAAATCCATTTTGGATAGCAAAGTTTTGAGTCAATAAGAAATATAATTTGAGAATGTTTCTTAAGTCTGCTTAAATTGGTAAAATAAGTCCCAAGTAATAAACTAAACTTCAGTCTCAAATGGAGTCCATCAGTAGACTTGAGAAAAATAAGAGACTTCAGTTTTTTGGTGAAACCGCGCCCTGATGTTCAAAATATTAGAGACTAATTGATAATGTCCCTTCAAAATATGTCTTGTCCCCCTTAAAAAAAAATTCTGGAGCAGGCTTAAATATCCATCAAATGAATGTTGACTGTACAACACAGCTTTACCTCTACTTCATTGTCTCCCACTGGATTATTGTGGTTGTGCCTTATATTAGTGAAAAAGTTGCCTTAATCTGAACTGTATTGTTTGTTTATTGGTTGTAAAGTGGTATTTTGTGTTTAGTGCTATTTGGTGTTCAGTGCTATTTTAGCTGTATTTTAGTTATTTTGCAGTGGCCACTATAAAAATTGTCCTGAGTAAATGAATGCAAATTAACCCTTTACAAATGAATCCCTGGTTTTTATGACCCTGAGATATAAGCCTTTTGAAAACATTGTGGGTAAAGGAGAATTTGCCGGTAATCAGTATTTCTCCTTTTCCCACATTATTTTCAACCCTCCCTGAAACAAATTTCAATGTTTGAGTAATATTTATTTTGTTGTGTGCGAGTACTTTCAATTTGGACTAGTCTCAAATTTTGTCGTTTGGTCAAGGGTTAAAGGGTTAATTATTGAAAGAACCATGTGCCTTAAAGTATCAGTCAGTGTTGGCCAGGCTTGGTATGTTACTGGTTTGATAATTGAAAATGAAAATTGAGGGAGAAAATACTTGCAGTCTCTTTAAAATGAAGTTGTCAGGAAAATGGTTTTAAGATTAATAAAATAGCTGGTTACCAGCATTCTCTCCTTTTTCTACAGTGTTTTCAAAAAGCTGCTACCTCATTGTCATGAAAACTAGCTATAGTTTGGTAAAGGGTTAAAGTGCTGAACCTGGCTTTAATTAGACAGTTTAACCCTTTCCCAAACAATAAATTTTTTAACTAGACCAAATTGAAAGCATTTGCAGACGACAATTCAACTCTTGCTGAAAAGATGATTTCTATCTATGATAGGGTAGAAAACATTGTGGGAAAAGGAGAAAATGCTGGTTACCAGCATTTTCTCCTTTTTCCCACAATGTTTTCAAAAGGCTACTATTCCAGACCCGTAAAAACCAGGGATTGTTTGGGAAAGGGTTCAGCAGAGATTGTTTGATCGTGGATCTACACTACACTAGATAATGAAATGATCATTTTCAATCAGTAGTAGAGATATAGACTTTGCAATCTAAAAGCTATTTTTGTCAGAATATCTAGCAAAGAAAGAGATTGTAGACTCCAAATCAGACGGTATGGTATGTCCAATCTGAACTTGACATGCATGTCTATAATGTGAAGCAACTGAATATGTGTCCATAGCTGCAAAGGTTAAGTTTTGTGTTTGGAATTAAGATGTTTTTCTTTCTTTTCATGTAATTAACTCTTTGCCAACTGACAAAAGTGAGACTTGTCTATATAGGAAGTGCTTGGAGCTTTCAAAGTAGGTACAGCCCAAAAATTGTTATTATGGTTTTTAGTATTTTCTGTGTTTCTCAAAAGGTTTCCAGAAGTTTATTTATTCGTGTAGGGGTTTTTTAAACGTTTTCTTTTTAACAAAAAGTTTACATCTAAAATTAATCAAACATTAGATTATGTGATATCAAAACATTCAATTGTACTAGTCTATTACTTAAAGAAATGTACATTGATAATTGTATTGTTTATTAAACTTTTATTTCTGTATGAAGTGCCATTTGTTTTCATTTGCATTGCACAGGCTAAGGTACTTTTCCCTCCTTTAACTCTTTACCAAATGATAAAATTTTAGACTTGACCAAATTGAAAGCATTTGCTATGCAAGACGACAAAATAAACGTAGATTTAACTCAAAAAACGAAATTTGTTTCCAGCACAAAATATGCAGTCTGATAAGTTTTGACCAAAGTGGGCTTTAACTGCCACGAAGGTCAACTTTACTGGCTCGCGACCAGTTGCGGCCATTTTTTTCAAACCTTTTCTAACCTACAACTTGAGATAAATTCTCTTCAAGTTGACCATGCAGCTTTTACGTGAGCAAACTAGGGTTCAATATTGTTAAATTCATGGGTGAAAATCTGAAATGGACTATAATTGAAAATCGGAACGATATGAATAACCCGGTCAGTCATTGGACAAACTTGCGTTATGAAGAGTTCCATCGGCAGCCACCCAAATTTTTAACACAGAATTACTGTAATACATGTATCACAATTACCAGCAAGTATTAAATCGAAAATCATTTTTTGTGAAATTATGCAATATAATAGCAAATCACAGGTCTCACACGATCCCAACAGATGGTTGAAGAGAGCTACCGAAAACTAGATCCATATTTCCTTAACAAACAGTTTAAAAATGCTGATGTTGAAACTGGCCCATTGAACAGATTATGATTATAGTTTGTTATTTCAAAGTCATAAATTTTATAATTTCACAATCACAAATGTCTTTTTTAAGAGGACAGGTGTCAGCTGGCCTCTTGTAGCTGATGGTACCATATGACTGAGTGCATAAACAGAAAATCAAATGGTGCAAAATGATGAATTATATTAAGGATCTTAATTGTAAAATTGATGTACTTCTTTTACAGCCAAACTTTCTCACTGACAACATTTACTACAGGAAATATAAGTTTTATCCAAATCATGGATAAACAGACATAGATACGTGTATCCTGTAATATGAACAATGGTTTTACCATATCTGTGGTCATGTGATGTGTACAAACCAAACCAATAGAATAGAACAGAAACCAACACTCTTGGTGATACTAAAGTTTTTATCCTAGCTCAATGCAAGCAGTTCACAGACTGGAAACACAGACTTTTAAACACAGTTATCAGAACATGTCATCTAACACAGTATAAGACTGCTGTTTTTTTTTTCTGTTTGGAAGTCGATTACGTCAGTAATCGGTCTTCCTATGTGAACGCTCAGGCATTTGGGAAATCACCCAACAACACCAATATTCAACCAGCGAAAAAAAGTTCTATGAAATTCAGGCATTTAAACATATAAAACGATTGAATTTCAGATAAAAAATGAAATAAGTCAAACTATTGCACTAAACAGATATTTTCTTTGAACTGTTATGACATTTCAATGAATAATTATCAAATCTTAATATTTGTTAATACACAGATCCTATATTTTTCTATATGAATGCGGACGAATCTAGCCATTCGGCATTACTCAGGTGTTGAGAGCCATCAAATCGGCCGAGATGTTACGATTACCAATCGGGCACTATTTTATGAATGATATGTCACTCGGACCCTATGTTCACTAAAATATAGCTTTCGTTAAAAACGCATCATTAATACTCTTACCAAAAAAATTATTGGTTTGTTACACGTTTATTTTTCAAGGCATTTACATTTTCAACAAAAAATTGCTTGAATGTCTGAAGTGTTGAATAGCTAGTAACCTAATTTATTCATACGCTCAACGTGACTTTCATCCACACCACAGCTTTGAAACGGCGGCGAGTGAAACGCAAGGCAAGCAAGTCACAGTTTTATCTGAACAAACCCAAGGCTGCAAAGGTAAAGTTCAATGTATTTTTTTTTCTTTTTTGAAATGTGTTTTTGTTTTAAACGTGAAGGACATTACGTCCTTCCTTAAGTATTGTTTGGAAACGAAGTAGGTCAGTGGTTGTTTATAAAGATGGGTGGAGGAAGATTCGGACCCAAGAAGATTCGGCCCAACACGAAATCTTGAGAAGATTCGGACCCAAGAAGATTCGGGCCACCTACGAGAAGATTCGGCCCAAGGTAGAAGAAGATTCGGCCCTAATTTTGAGAATTTTGAGTATAGTACAGGCAATTTCCATATCTTGCAATTATTACAATTTTCAATTAAAACAGGACGCCCAATTTTAGGGTTACTTTGATACAGCTTTTGTCCCACTTTATCGTTACGTATTGCAGCTATAAAGATTACAGTCGCCATTTTGATTGATTGTAAGTTCGTGAAAGCTTTACGCCTGCGTTTCAGAAGGCTACATTAGTATATAAATCTGAATGGTTTGTATTCCATTTGCTGCCATAACTAGTTGAATGTATTGCTCTTCGTCGAAGAAGAATATTTAACGAATCCCAAATGTCAACAGTCCTTATAGTGACTGGAATTTTCGACCGATAACAATTTCGGCCCATTACAATTTCGGCCCATTCTCCTAACGTGAGTTTACATGGTTTGCATTTATGTAATAAATCTTACACCTTTATAATCTTTTAAACTTACCTTTCAGCACTAGGATTTTGCAGCCCTAAGGTGAAAGTATATTGAAATGTTGGAAAAATATAAAATGGTGATGTATTCTTCCCCTTTCATATAGTTAATTTTGACTTTGATGCTGTCAACCTGAATCTAACATATATATGCATTTAAATCTTTAAATTGGCTCAGTCAAAGGTATTGCAGCTTTTGTACTTTCACTTAAAGGTGGCCCTTCAGATTTTTGGACGAAATTTATACAAAAATATTAAAATTCATCCTGATACTCCCAGAACCTTTTAATTTTCATTCATAAAACCCCAGTAGTCGAAAACCATCCGACAACAAGAGAAATTAGAGATTTACTACGGCCAAGGTCGACACCGACGGGAACCATGGTCTATTTTTAGATGAGCAACTTGCTCACTCACTTACCGGAAATACACAAATGATGCTTCAAACACAGCAACTGAAGAAGAAGTTTATGGAAAATAACATGTTTGTTATGTTACGGAATTTAAGAGTCATTAGTCACGTGCCAGTCACTTTACATTCCCACAATGCTTCTTTTGATTTTTGGTGAGAAATCTAAAAATACCTTAAGAGGCTACGTAGCCTTTTAAGGGAATACCATAAAAATGTATACAAAAAGTGTCATGGTATTGAAGTTTTTGAAGTTAATTGACATAATATTTAGTAGATTCATTCAATTAGCCGGCAAGTATCTTGCAAAATTGATACGGGCTTCTGTAGAGAAAAGGGTTAAACATTAATATTGAAAAAAAAAAACTAAATGAATGTGCATGCAAAACCGAACAAAAGAAAGCTTTTGAAAACATTGTGGGAAAAGGAGAAAATGCTGGTAACCAATGTTTTCTTCTTTTCCCATAATGTGTTCTTATCCTTTACTGACAAATCTTATTACTTGTGCCACATTTACTATGTCTCTTGGAATTTCTTTCAATTTTGATTGGTCTGAATTTTGTTGTGTGGTAAAGAGTCAAATCTGATATAAAAGGTTTTTTGAAAATTGTGTTTGCATAGGTAAAAAGGCTGTTGAGTATGTGTGCTTAACTCTTTACCACATGAGAAAATTTTAGACTGGTCCAAATTGAAAGCATTTGCAGACGACAAAATAAAGCCGACTAAAAAATAGAAATTTGGTCTGGGAAGGGTAGAAAACACTGTGGGAAAAGGAGAAAATGCTGGTTACCAGCATTTTCTCCTTTTCCCACAGTGTTTTCAAAAGGCTTCTTTCTCATGGGCGTCAAAAGTAGGGATTGTGTGGTAATGGGTTAACCCATTACCACACAGTCCCTACTTTTGACGCCTCTGAGAAAGAAGCCTTTTGAAAACACTGTAGGAAGAGGAGAAAATGCTGGTAACCAGCGTTTTCTCCTTTTCCCACAGTGTTTTCTACCCTTCCAAGAACAAGTTTCAATTTTTCAGTCACCTTTATTTTGTCATCTGCAAATGCTATAGATTTGAACAAGTCTAAAATTTTGTCATTTGGAAATGAGTTAACTCTTTCCCAAACAACAAAATTTAAGAGTGGTCCAAATTGAAAGCCATGCTGATGACATAATAAATGTGGCTCAAAAATTGACATTTGTTTAGGGAAGAATAGAAAACATTGTGAGAAAAGGAGATAATGATGGTTACCCACACTTTCTACTTTTCCTACAATATTTTCAAAAGGCTTCTTTCTCAGGATCGTTGAAAGTCGGGATTGTTTGGTAGTCTTAAGAGTTAAAGGTAACCAGTGGCACTGTTGAGTTGATGCAGAATGCAAACCATTTTAGATATGTCTGTTCGGACTACTTTAGCTTTTAACAATTGCCACAGTCAGGGAGATTTGTCTCAAATGATTATGATCCTTGATTGAACATTAAAACCAATATTTTATTATCTACTAAAGATGTGAAGCATTCTTTAACCTTTTACCACTCAGTGATGAGTTTTGACACCCCAAGGAAAGAAGCCTCCTTTTCCCACAATATTTTCTACTATGTCATAAGAACAATTGCAGCATTTGATTCAGATAATGAGATTGAAATTGTTGTCTGCAACTGCTTTCAATTTGGACAAGGCTAGAATGTTGTCAATTGGTAAAGGGGTTAGACCTGGTTTGTATGTGTTAGCATGATGCTTTCAAGTAGGATAAAGCAGTTAAGCTAAAGAAATGGGGGCTGAGCTTAAGGGGAAGCCTTAACCCCTATCTTGCCTATTGCAACATTGGTCATATTTGCTAATAGTGTAGATCAATGATCAACCTGCATAGCCATTCAGTCTGATGTTGGTCTGCCCTGTTGGCAAAATTTACAGTGACTGAAATTCGGAAGCAAATCTGGAATAGTCTATTCTGGGAAATCAGCAGCATAAGAGGTAAAATTGCCCTTGAAAAGATTTTTGAAAAACGTTTTTGTTAAACTTAAAGAAAAAATTGCTCAACAGTAAGGTGGGTAATTTTAGACAATCAAGGCCCTCTTCAATTCTTTGGACAATAACTTGATGTTGCATCAATCTACAATATGCATCTTTGATAAAAGAAGAATGTTAAGTTAAATACTGTTCAGATTTTTGTATGGCTATCATTTGGTTATATTTCTTTGTATCTGTTTTAGGAAGAGATTGTGAAGATTGTGCAGGTCAGAGGGACAGACGTCCAGGTCAAGACAGTTAAGATCTCAAGATGGCACAGATGACTTAAAGGTGTCACTCTGGAGGGAGTGGAGGGAAATGAGTTCAAAGAACCTAATGGGTCAATACATACAGCTAACAATTGTTGTTGTCAATACATACAGAGACGAGATGTCAGTGTCAACCAAAACAAAGACTGAAATTAAGGTATTAAATCCACTCTAGTCTTCCCAGGTTATCCCTAGTGCTCATGGTGAACAGTTGTGATGGATTGGTATTTTGACTATTGTGTGTCTGTTCACCATTAGCACAAGCACATTTACGTATTGCTCCTGAAGTTCTATTTGACAAAGCCCAGAAAAGCAATGTCACAAACTGGCTTTCAGTATCTTTAACAGAATCACTAAGATGTAAAAGGATAATTAAACTTTCGACAGTATTGTCCTCAAGTTAACCCATTACCACGCAATCCCTACTTTTGACGACCTTTGGAAACAAGCCTTTTGAAAACATTGTGGGAAAAGGAGAAAATGCTGGTAAGTCGCATTTTCTCCTTTTCCCACAATATTTTCTACCCCTCACAAAACAAAGTTCAAATTTTCATTCACTTTTATTTTTGGTCTGCAAATGCTTTCAATTTGGACAAGCCTCAAATATTGTCATTTGGGTAATGAGTTAATCTCTTTCAGACCTTGCATGGCCCAATGTAAGATCTGAAAAAAGATTGATCTTATGCCGTTTGTTTACTAACATGTTGGGACATTCTTATTGGTGTATCAGCATTGATGATAATTCAACATTCTTTTTCAGGAGACTGAAATAGGGCTATCTTGACTCACTTGTTTCACAGTCATTTGCTATTGAAAATAATAGAACCACTGTGATTCTCTAAAATTCTCAAAGTAACTGTGACTCAAATTATATATTTCCATTATCACCAGAAATTCTAATTTCTATGCGCATAGATCAAGAAAAGTGCAGAGATACTGCAGAAAATCCTTACAAAAGAAGATGTTTATGTGCGTGCGTCCGTAAACTTTTTCTTTAAAAAAACTTCTCCTCAGAAACTATGGACTGGATTTCTACCAAATTTTACAGGAATGTTCCTTAGGTGGTCCTGTTTCAAATTCCTTCAAATAATTGTGTTCCATGAATAATTCTGGTTGCCATGGCAACCAAAGTATAAAACCTTTAAAAATCTTCTCCTCCCAAACCGCTAATTGGATAGCATTATTTTTTTGCAGGAATGTTCCTTAGATAGAGGTCTGCAGAATTCCTTAAAAAAAAGATCCGTCAAAAAACATGGCTTTTATGGGAGACTCATTTTCCTTTTATGGTATAAAGTAAAATCTTTGAAAAATTTCTTCTCATACTATTCATTTTGATTTCATTGTTGTATTGGAGGTTAGTTCCTATGCTGGTAAGTCTTTACCATACAGTCCTGACTTTTAACCACCCTAAAGAAGAAGTCTTTAGAAAACACTCTTGGAAAAGGAGAAAATGCTGGTAATCAGCATTTTCTCTTTTTCCCTCAGTGTTTTCTACTCTATCAAGGAGAGAAATCATTTCATCAATGTTTAATTTGTTGTCTGCAAATGCTTTCAGTTTGGTCACATCCCAAATTTTGTCGTTTGGTAAAGAGTTAAAGATGGTTCCTTTACATAATCTATAATCCTTTTCATATAAAACAAGAGAACCTCTGCACTTTGATTAGGTCTGGTAAAGGTTTGTTGACCTACTGGTGATCTAGTACAAAGAGGGACAGGGCTTCACTGTTGTGATAAGGCATTTTGTTATCCAATCAAACTGATCCCTGACAAAGAAGACTTTAGAAAACATTGTGGGAAAAGGAGAAAATGCTGGTAAACTTTTCCCATAATGTTATCTACCCTTCACAAAACAACTTTTTAATTTTCAGTCACTTTTATTTTTTCATCTACAAAATGCTTTCCATTTTGACAACCCTAAAATGTTGTCATTTGGTAATGAGTTACCTATAACCAGAAGACAAAATTTTTATAACTGGCCATAATTGAAAGATGTTGCAGACAACATAATAAATCTTCAAATTAGTAAAACTTGTATCAAAAAGGGCAGAAATTATTGTGTAAAACTAAGAAAATGCAGGTTACTTTTATTTTCTTCTTTTCTCACGTTTTCATAGCTTTTTTTCTTTTAAAGTGACCTAAAATGCAGGAATGAATGGTAATTGTTAGAAACTTCTCTTCACCGTTACAGAAAAATCAGGCCTGTGGAGCGATACAGGCGGTCAAGCGCCTCTAGTTCACAGACTTGAGGTAGAATGCTTTTGGAAACATTTTGGGTATACGAGAAAGTGCTTGTAATGTGTATTTACTCCATTGGTCACCATGTTTTCTTTCTTCAAAAGGCTACTGCACACTTTGAGCAAAAGTTCATTTCCTTGTTTGCAAATCTTTTCAAGACTAAATTTTTTTTACGTAGATAAAGCGATAGATTGATATTTTACATGCACATGGTCTGGCTAGTCAGGTTTTTGTGTATATATTTTCACTTGATTACTTTTTGGTACATTATTATTATATTTTTGCCGCTACCTTTATGTTTACATGCTGTATCTTACTATATTTGCCTGTTCTTTAACCAATTAACCCTTTACCAAATCATCCCTGGTTTTTACCTGAGATAGAAGGCTTTTGAAAACATTGTTGGAAAAGGAGAAAATGCTGGTTACCAGTAATTTCTCCTTTTTCCACAGTGTTTTCCGCCTTGCTTGAAAGAAAACTTTAATTTTTGAGTTGCCTTTATTTTGCTGTCTGCAAGTGCTTTCAATTTAGACCAGTCTAAAATTTTGTTGTTTAACCCATTACCACACAATCCCTACTTTTGACGCCCCTGAAAAAGAAGGCTTTGGAAAACATTGTGGGAAAAGGAGAAAATGCTGGTAACCAGCATTTTCTCCTTTTCCCACAAAGTTTTCTAACCTTTCCAACACAAATTTCAAATTTTCAGTCACTTATATTTTGTCATCTGCAAATGCTTTTGATTTGGACCAGGCTAAAATATTGTTGTCTGGTAATGGGTTAATAAATAGTTACTAGCAGACAAAAATTAAATTGTCCCAGATTTCAGCAGACAATTTCAAAAAACGGCCAAAAAAGTGGAAAAGGTACTGAAAGGATAAATATAAACATTATTGGAAAGAGACACTATTTGGATTATATGAAGAAAGCATTGTGTTGCAATGTGCCAGTGTTTATCTGTAGATTCCTTTGACATAGTGTGCAAGTTGTTGGCTAAATACATGTACTCATGTTTTCTTTTTAAAAATCATCATCAAGTATAAGATTTTGAGCTTTTTTTACTTTCATTTATTTGCAACTCAAAGATCAGCAGAGATGAAAATGCTTGTCGCAAGCATTTTTACCTTTGGACACAGTGTTTTCAAAAATATACCGAACAACTTTAAAAATCGGGCTAGTTGGCTATGGGTTAAGTTTTGATTCAAGGGCCATTTATTTCTCTTTATACAAGTTGTATGGTCCCTAAATTTGTCTTAGAAGTATTCTCTGCATTAAACAAATTTAACAGTATGAGAATATACTCTAGCTGAAGTATTAAAATATACTTTCAATGTTCATCATACTACAAGGGCATACAATTAAAAAAAATATCAGAAAGATCTTTGCAAGCTATTATTACTTATTTTGATGTTTCGAAAATATAAGAAAAATATGAGATTTTTGTTTTGGTCCCTTGAAATATTATGCAATAACAGCCACATTTTCTTTTTTATGCAGTTCAAAGTTAACTCTTTACCACACGACAACATTTTAGACTGGTTCAAAGTGAAAGCATTTGCAGACGACAATATAAAGGTGACTGAAAAATTGAAATTGGTTCTGGGAAGGGTAGAAAACACTGTGGGAAAAGGAGAAAATGCTGGTTACCAGCATTTTTTCCTTTTCCTACAGTGTTTTCAAAAGGCTTCCTTTTCAGGGGCGTCAAAAGTAGGGATTGTGTGGTAATGGGTTAAACTTCCTAGTCTTTTTGCAAGCCTTTTTGACAGGTCTGAATTGAGACAAAGCACTGGGATAAGAATGTAACACTTAGTATTCAATTGTTTTCTACTTTTGCCACAATATTTTCAAGCTGCTTCTCTCCAAGAGTAGTCAAAAGTTGTCATTGTGTGCGAAAGGGTATTGACATGTCCTGCTTGAGATTGAGGTGTTTATTCACAAATATACTGTTTACTTGTTTCAACTACCTTTACATAATATTCATTTTGTTGTGGTACTCGATTCATGTTACAAGAAGATGATACTTCTTTCAAATTAAATTGAAAAAAAAAGAAGCTTTGTTTCTGTTCTTCTTTTTGTTTAACTGTTTCACCTTAAATAGTATTGAGTTTTGTTGACTATTTCACTCTGCACATGATGAGAAACTTTTGGTCACATCCAAATTGAACGCACCTTCAGACCAGGGGGAACGATTTCTTCATTTACTCAATCTAATTCTAAAATCGACTTCCATGAGTACTTTCAGTACTTTGATTTCGACAATGTATCCAGAAGTTACACATGTAATACTTATTTTTAGTTTCTGCCCTCCTTCTTCCTGTGTGCTCTTATCTCTCTCTTATCTTCAGCATTTCTCTTTTCTTCCAGCCTCTTGTGAACTCATAGAGTTACACAAGTATGGTATCACTGTTTCCTACAAATTCAGAAACCCACAATAGATATATACATGTAGTACTTGTAAATTTGACATGTACACCTGTGTATGTACATGTTGTGTGTTTTTTTTCCAGTATAAATTTTATGGTCTGGTAAATTAAATTGAATATTTCAATGTGTGAACATGTTTGAATATTGATCAATACTTGTTCATTATTTCATACTTAGATGAGAGAAGTACAACAGTTTTATAATAAAAGTTTTAAAAATGTAACAGTGAAATTCATCTGGTATTTTCAGATTTGGCTGGAGCTAGTGACATGTGACAAGGATTCGGGAATCAGGCCTTCCTTCAAAAGAGGATTGACTGAAAAAGTGCAAACTAGACTAGCCAAGCAAACTGAACCTTTCTTTGCTGCAGTTGTATGTCTCAATATTTCTTCTGCAGTTGGTGCCCTCTGTTCGTCAGATCTGTCTGTACATTTGTAACCTCTTTATGCAAGACCTGTAACATTGTATTAAGCTGTGTGATAATTTGCATAATGCAAGCTGTCTTGAAAAAATGCATAATTACATGTAGAATGTATATCTGCTCTGAAGTCTTCCCATTACTTAGTGCGATAAGTACTGCATGTTAACACCATCTTTGATACTTTATCTGCTTTCTACTTGGAATGCGCGTCTCCCTGTCTGTCACAATATCTATAATCGATCACCGGAAAGAAACTAAATTGTTGAGCCAGAGATTCGAACTAGGGCCTCTGTTCTGTTTACCAACAGACAGATCGACATTTTGATCAAATACATGTGTTTCTGGTGCCGTCTTTGTAGTCGGTCTTTTACCTAATAGTCCAAGAATCCGAGGGAGAAGGCTTTTAAAAACATATAGGGCAAATCAGCATTTTCTCCTTTTTATACGCCCGAAGGGTCAGTTATGTTATGGCCTCGGTCGTCCATCCGTCTGTCTATCCGTTAGCAATTTCTTGTGTGCGCAACTCCTACAACAGTTTTCATCGGAATAACTCGAAATTTACCACAATGAATCTAAATGATGTGTAGTTGTGCATGTGACTCTTAAAATCTGGGCCTGTATTCACCAACCGTTCTTGAGAATATTCTTAGTCTTATTCTCCAAGGAATTCTGCATTTGTAAGTAACACAACTTCTGATTGGCTAAACCGAATGGTTTAGCCAATCAGAAGTCGTGTTACTTACAAATGCAGAAAATTCTGGAGAATAAGACAAAGAACGTTCTTAGAATGGTTGGTGAATACGGGCCCAGCTGGATATCTTTCGGCATTCTCGATTTCAACCCAATTTACCATCAATTAAGCCCCTTCGGGCGTATCTGCGCCGCTCTGCGAAGCTCGTTTCCATGATGTTTTCACTGGTATATAAACTGATATTATAATTCGGGCCAGTTTAATTTTGGATATGGACAAGTCTTAAATTTCGTTGTTGATAAATGGGGTTAGGCCAACCTTCATCCGGATTCATATACACATACGGAAACAAAATACCATCGTTTAAGAAATTTTATTAATAAAATAAAGATTATTTCTGTACAAAATATAACCGTAAGGCACTGTACACATAACATAATTTTTGTTTTTCTGTTCAAACATGTAAACATTGAAACATAGATATTGCATCTTTCCTGACTCTTTCCCAAACGAAAAAATGTTTGACTTGTCCAAATTGAAAGCATTTGCAGACGATAAATTCAACTGATTTAATTCAAGAGATGTGTTTTGAGAATGTTAAAAATCATTGTGGGAAAAGAGTAAATGCTGGTTACCAGCATTTACTACTTTTCCCACAATGTTTTTTCCCGAGAAATGTATACAGTATTGTGGAGTGTAGATCCGAAATCAGACCGCTTTCTGCGTAATCTGGTCATAGTCTTAACCCTTTACCAACGGCAAAATTTTAGATTGGTCCAAATTGACAGCACTTGCAGACGACAAAATACACGTTACTCAAAAATTGAAATTCGTTTCCAGCAAGGTAGAAAACAATGTGGGAAAAGGAGAAAATGCTGGTTCCCAGCATTTTCTCCTTTTTCCCACCATGTTTTCAAAAGGCTTCCATCTCAGGGTCGTAAAAACCAGGGATTGTTTGGTAAAAGGTTAAAAAGTGCTCTTTACATGGCGTCTGGCAGTCACAGGATTAAAATAAAAGAAAATATAATCAAAACAGGCCCGTCAAGTAAGATTAACAATCAAAAGGAACTATTTAACCTCAGCAACTTCTACCTCTGTCTGTCTGTGTGTGTCTCTCTCTGTGTCTCACTCTCTATCTTTCTCTCTCTCATATTTTTCTTTCATGGACCGTGCCAGCGACCCCAGGCTTCAAATGCCCCTCGTGATCGATGATTTGTATAAGACATTCGTTGCAACTAACATTCTTTATCAACACAAGGGAAGAAGATCGCTATGTTTTTCCTATTTTTTCCCGTCGTGTTAGTTCGTTACCTAAAAAAATCAAATGAAGACTTGCGTATACAGACGACAAAGTAAATCTCTTGAACTACCGCACATTTGCCGGTATGTAAACTGTCGAGTATTAACAGAAATACCATTATTTCTGTGAATGTATAGGGCTAACCTTCAGATTGGTCCGATGTTTCGCTCCAACCAATCAGAAGACTCCCCTGTACGGACACATACTTTCAATTAACGAGAGTGAAATCGGTGAACTTTTCCATTTCTTAATCTATAACTTTGCATCAAAAGTAGTATTCAAAGAAATGGAAAAGTTCACCGGGTTAATTGGCTGAGACGAAAACTTGATTGGCTTGAATCTTTGGCTGTGCCAATCATAACACCAGTCTTGCTCATGACTGGTTGCTCATAACCGTGGCGTTTTCAATGATAATAACACATACATATTTGATCAACTATTTTTCCCCACAAACAAGAAATAATGTAATTACTTAAAAATCGTACAAGTGTAATTTTTTTTCTTTGATATGTAAGTTCTCAAAAAGAAAAACTAGATAAAAATAAGATATTACTGGCTATTTACAAAGAAAAAAAATACAAACAAGAAGTTAAAAATATTTACAGGCTTTTGTACACAGTTTACGGTGAGCAAAGTAAAGTGGAAAACGTCTTCCTATCTCAACACCTGTATAGACGTTAACCCCTTGGCTGCTAGGAGCGAATCACTGACCATATACAGACGGTGTAGATCAAGAATAGACTGCAATCTGATCTTCGATCTACACAGTCCATTATAATGACATATTTTTCCCGAAATAATTGCCTTCGAAATAGCAAAATTCTAGTTTTTACTATCCGATTTAAAGTTCCATTTCTCGGATTTAGCAACTCATTACCAAACGACAAATATTTAAGGCTTGTCCAAATCGGAAGCATTAGCAGACGACAAATGGAAAGTGACTGAAAATCTGAAATTTGTTTTGTGAAGAGTAGAAAACATGTGGGAAAAGGAGAAAATGCTGGTAACCAGCATTTTCTCTTTTTCCCGCAGTGTTTTCGAAATGCTTCTTTCTCGGGTTCGTCAAAAGTAGGTATTGTGTGGTAAAGGGTTAAAGTAAAACAAGAACACGAGAATTCTCTTGGTGGCACATGATCCACTACCTGCACAGATTTTTCATTCTCTGCAAGTGCATTCAAAGTCACCAGGTGATACATTTCCGTCACCATCTTTAACCCTTTCAACGTTCTTTTGCGGACGGTATGGGACAACATCAGACCGCATTAAACTTGCAGTCAGATCTAGGATCCATACCACCCGTTTGTTCAGTCATGCCTATTACATAACAATCTGGGCCCGGTTCCATGAAAACGCTTATGTCTTTTATTTTCTTCAAATCTGCAAACCACTTATTTTTCCATTGAATTTCATTTTGTTATGGCAGGCTCATTTCATAAACATCAGTATACGAGAACATTCTCAGTTGGCACAACGTTTCAGACTCAACTCAGCAAAATAATGGACTTAAGTCTTAACCCATTACCACTCAATCCCTACTTTTGACGCACCTGAGAAAGAAGCCTTTTGAAAACACTGTGGGAAAAGGAGAAAATGCTGGTAACCAGCATTTTCTCCTTTTCCCACAGTGTTTTCTACCCTTTCCAGAACAAATTTCTATTTTTCAGTCACCTTTATTTTTTCGTCTGCAAATGCTTTCAATTTGGACCAGTCTAAAATTTTCTCATGTGGTAATGGGTTAAACTTAAGTCCATTTATTTTGCTTAGGTGAGTCTGAAACATAATGTAAGCTCAGGAATTTAGAATGCCTGTGAAAGAAGCCTTTAGAAAAAAAATGTGATAAAAGGAGAAACTGCTGGTAACCAGCACTTTCTCCTTTTTCCACAATGTTTTCTGTCCTTCCCAAACCAAATTTCAACTTTTAAGTCACAATAATTTTGTTGTCTGCAAATGCTTCCAATCTGGACCAGTCTAGAATTATGTCGTGTAGTAAAGATTTAACTGTTTTCGTCAAACCGGGCCCTGAGTTTTAGTGGACTGAATATTCAGCCGTCAAACAGATCTTGCCGTTATGCGTTTGCCGCTGAAAGTATTGAGAACAAACGAGACTGTCTTCACCATGAGGCTTGATTGATGGCAAACTGTACAGAAAACAATAATATAGGTGGAATGGGTGTAAATTTTCATTATTTATTCACCAACCACTCTCAAGAACGTTCTTTGTCTTATTCTCCAGAATTTTCTACATTAAAATTTTGTAAGTAACACAACTTCTGATTGGCTAAACCATTCGGTTTAGCCAATTGGAAGTTGTGTTACTGACAAATATAGAAAACCTTGGAGAACAAGACTGAGAATATTCTCAAGACTGGTTGGTAAATATGGGCCCAGATTGCATATTCTGTGCAGTTTGATCTTGATCTACACTTCCACTTACGCGCTTAGCAGCCGAAGGGATTTAAACAGTACTTTATGGTTTCAAACCGATATAATTGACAGCTCATCATTGCATATACGTGTTATGTGAACAACCAAAATATTATGTACAAGTTTTTCTTTTACTTTTGCCAAGTAGTTATTTCTTTAGCTCTTTGCCAAGAACTTTTATTCATTGCAAGAATTTTTTCAGGACAAAAAAAAAGTTGGTTATTTGTCAAAACAGCGTTATTAACCGCCTTGACGTTATCTAATTTTCATGATATATAAATTTTCGTGGTTGACAGCACTTTCCACGGAAAAGTTCTTTTACAAGACCGTATTTTTCTTTTAAAAAAAACACACACAACGCGGATATGGACGCATTTTCAACGCAAAAGTTTCATTACAAGGCTGTTTTGGTCACGTCGTCGGTGGTCACTGTATAGGCCTCGTTAATTTTACCACCGTTGTTCTTGAATTCTATTCTGTTTGCACGATTTTGCTCATCAGCCTCTGTCACAGATTTGCAGCAACCGCATTTTCTACACAAGAAGCAATCTCCGGTAATACGCATGAGGACGCCATCCATTGGCTCTAAAGATCTCATCCAAACTGGCAGCCATTTCCAGTCTCTCAATTTACGTGGTAGACATGACGGCCGTTTGCTTTGGAAGCATTTTATGATGCCGATGATGATAAAGATGACGCCGATTGGAATCAAGACGACAGCAAGAGCTATCCAACTCCACAAAGACAAACCAAACACTGCAGCTGGGAACAAGAAGAAGACGACAATCAGGTACATAACGGCAAACCAACGATACTTCTCGGTCCTGGTTCCCAAGAACTTGGCGGCGTTGATCGGGGGTCGGAAAAACGGAAGTGGGTAGAATAAAACGATACCAGTTATATTGAAGAAGAGATGGCACAGAGCAATCTGGAGCGAGTTCGGAATTTTGTTTCCGTCTTGAGCAAACGCAGCCAGGATTCCTGTAGCTGTAGTACCGATATTTGAACCAAGTGTCAGTGGGTACATTCTATCCAGAGTAATAACTCCCATCCCGACGAGGGGCGTAATGGACGAGGTGAAGATCGAACTTGACTGGACAAGGACGGTGATGCCCGCGCCGATCACGATGGCGAGATAGCCCGTAAAATATGCACAGTAGCCTGGGAAGTCTGTGTTCACAAACTTCCGAATCCACAGAGCAATTTGGCCTTGAAGGAGGGAATGTAAGAGCTTGACGATACAGACCAGACACAAACACAGCAGGAATAATGCAATAAGAAGTAAAAGAATGCCGATCACAGTGTCGCTCCAATTACCGCCTTCTGGGCTTGAAATGTGCTCAAACAGAAATTTACCTGAAAATAAATAAATTTTATAAGCAAATAAATAAAGAAATAGAAATGAATGAATGAATGAATGAATCAATGAATGAATGAATGAATGAATCAATCAATCAATCAATCAATCAATCGAATCAATCAAAGATTATTTTGAGTTTAACGCAATTTTTCAACTCTATTTCATTTCTATTTGGACGGCCAATGTACCTATACATGCTTTCCGAAGGTTCTTTCACTAGCACTTTCTTCTCTCCTTGCAAAGTTCTCTACCTTTTCAAGAGAACTGTCCGATCAAGCAACTTTTTACAACTCATTTTTTTTTTAATTATCCAAATTAAAAGAATTTTCCGACGACAAAATACTCATGGCTAAAATGAAAACAATTCTCTTTGAACCCGAAGGAAACAAGGTCGGGAAGGCTGAAAATGCTGCTTTGTCACTTTACCAAACGAAGACTGGCCCATATCAAAATCATTTGCAGACGACGAAATTGATGCGACTCAAAAATTGAACTTTGCTATGGGAGGGTAGAAAACATTGTGGGAAATTGAGAAAATGCTGGTTACCAGCATTTTCTCCTTTTCCCTAGATGTTTTCAAAAGGTTTCTTATTCAGGGTCGTGAAAACTAGGGGTTGTTAGGGAAAGGGTTATCAGAACGTTCATATTTTCTGTCAATGTTTTCTACAGCCTCCTGACTCAAGGCCGACAAAACTAGAAATTACTTGGTAAGGGTTAACCCATTCGCTGCTAAGCGCGACTCACTGAACTTTAACGGACAGTGAAGATTAAGGTCAGACCGCGCTGTAGGTGCAGTCTTATCTTTGATCAACATTGTCCAGTAGGGAAAAAAATTCACCTACATGAATAAGACTGTGTTAAAGGTCAAAAAGTAGATTTACAAAGTAATTTAAACGTTTTACTGATTAAATCCTGTTTTTTTGACGACCGATAGGAAGGTGTTATTTGAAATATATATATACATCTATAAACATGGCAAGGCCATCTGTTGAAAGATTTAAATATTAATAACCAGTATCAGATTCTTTTTCGACAACATACATGTATTTAACCTTACAAAGTCAAATTTCAAGATTTGAATTGCGTTTCGTTTGTCCTCCGCAAATGCTTTAAATCTGAACAAGTGCGAAAAAGATTGTCATGGGGTAAAGGATTGAAAAGAATTTTGGTAGCCAATGGTGTCAATCAAAAGTAAGACTGCACGTTCAGTTCAGCCTGATCTTAGCCGATATCGCACAAAAAATAGCTATTTACGTTACTGTTCGATGTGAAAGAACTTATAATTTAGACATCAATAATTTTATTGAGTAGTTCAGACTAAAGCAACGTGGAACTTACATTCGGTAGCGTTTCCGTCATCGTCCTTGCACTTGTGTTTGATGATAGACTGGGATGTGTCGTTTAGCTGGTCTTTGGCGATCTTTTCGATAATCTTTTTGTCAATCTATCAAGAAAAATAGCCAATAAAATCAATGGAACATACACAAGGTTCTCTCTTTGCAACAAGATTTTACAGTAAAGGCTATTCACACAATTTGGCTTGTAACACGCGAAAAAAGGCTCTCGGACATTTGCCAAAGTGTCATTTCGTATCAGTCCGCGCAGGCTAATTCGAGACGATGCTCTCGGTTCTTATGTAGTTCTGAATTTAGCCGTAAAGTGCCGTCTCGGATTAGCCTCTGCAGACTGGGCAGGCTGATTCGAGAAGACACCTTGCGCCAATGTTAGAATGCCCTTTTTCGCGTGTTTTAGGCCATTTAATTGAAACGGAAGGAGTTTTGCACCTACCTGAATGACGAGTTTTGTCAAAGGGTTTGTGATGACCTTGATGTAGTCTTTGTCGGCTTCCGCATTCTGCTTCAAATGCAAGCTCTTGATGATTGCACCGCTAAGCTCTTCCAGATAATCTGTTGAAATATTAGTTAAATTTCGATTTAGGAAGTTGTACTAAGTATAGTTTGCCCTCTGTAGACTATCCTCAAGCTTCTTCAAGGCTAGCGGGCTTATATCATGGCCCAGTATCCTTCGTGCGTCCGTCCGTGCCTTAACTTTTAATTCAAACATCATCTTCTCTGAAACTACCCATCCAATTTTTATCAAACTTCACAGAAATGATCCTGCCATGGTCTTCTTCAGAATTTCTTGAAAGAATTTGATTTCTTCAAAAACTCTGGTTGCCATGGCAACAAAACTGAATTTTTTTTTTAATTTTTGAAAATCTTCTGGTCTGAAACCTAAAGGCCTAGGGCTACCAAATTTGGCATGTAGCTTTATCTAGTGAACCTGTACCAAGTTTCTTCAAATCATAGCCCTGGGATCAAAATTGGCCCCGCCGCGAGGGTCACAAGTTTTACATGGGCTTATACGGAGAGAATTTTAAAATTTCTTCTTCTACCTAGCCATAGGGACTAAGGCCACCAAATTTGGCATGTAGCTTTACCTACTGGAACTGAACTGTACCATGAATATCCGAGTTATTGCCCAAGAGGCAAATTTGTCCCCGTCCTGGGTGGGGTGCAAGTTATGCATAAGCTTGTATAGGTAAGACTTTCAAAATCTTCTCACACCTAGCTATAAGGCCTAGGGCTACCATATTTTGCATGTACATGTAGCTTTATCTCTGGGTGCCCAAATTATAGCCCTGGGGTTAAATTTGCCCCCCCCCCGCCCCGCCCAGAGTCAAAAGTTTTACATGGGCATATGTAGAGAAACTTTAAAAATCTACTCGGACGTAGCCATAAGGCCTAGGGCTACCAAATGCTGCAAAATGTACTTTTATCTTGTAGGCCTCTACCAAGAGGGCCCAAACTGTAACCTTGGGGGTCAAGTTTGGCCCCAACCCAGAAATTACAAGCTTTACATGGGCATTTATAGTGAAAAATTGACAAATCTTTTTGTGACTAACCATAAGACCTAGGGCTAACCTAATGGGTCTCATGTTTTACAGGGTCTTTTATTGAGAAAACTTTGAAAATCTTCTTGTTTATAACCACATATTCCAGACATGTTTTATTTAGTATAGGACTGTCTCTTGTAGAACTCCACTAGGATTCAAGTAATCATAGCTTTGTAGAATCCACTAGGATTCCAGTAATCATAGCTTGGTGGCCAAAAATGGCTTTGCCCTGGGGTCATAACTTTCTCATAGGACTTCATAGAAGAAAATTTTGTACGTCTTCTAGTTTAAAATCAATCGGCCAAGTATTTGTAATGTTTTGCTTGTAGTGTTTTGACTTATTGGCCAGTGGAGCGATATTTGTTGTACATGGGGAGAGAATACTAGGAAGAAACAATAATCTGTCTTTGTCTATCGTTCTACCACCTCTCTCTCTCTCTCTCTCTCTCTCTCTCTCTCTCTCTGTCTGTCTTTCCCCCCCCCATTAGTTAGAGCTAATTTTTATGCTTATATCAAATGAGGCTAGAAAAAAACGGAGTGATATATACGGACTATCCAAAAGCTTGAAAAAATTCACTTGTCATTATAGTCTTCATACAAAAGGTGACTCATCTTCCTCGAAACAGTGTAGCAATGGCTGTAACTGCTCTTGAAATGATAAAAAAATGAATAAATAAATAAATGAATAAATAAATAAATACTTCTAATCCAAACCTAAAAATTCGAATATCTGTGATTCGTGTTTAATTCACTTACGAGTAATGACTTCGATGGGCAATAGGACCAGCACAGTCAACCAGTTAAAGGCATCGTGCACGGTGGCTCCAGCGAAAGCTCGGCGAAAATCGTCCTTATCCGCAATCTGTCCGATTGATACAATTGTATTGGTCACTGATGTGCCGATGTTTGCACCCATCACCATGGGAATGGCGAGTCTGACAGTCAATACTGAAGTTCGTAAAATAAAGAAAATAATCAAAGCATTGATATTGCTATTGGGAATAACTTTACAATGACAAGACGACAAGACATCGACAAGAAATTAAGAAGAAAAACAAATGATGCACGATAACTCGTTGAATAGTCCTTTCTAGTATCAAAATGTATTTGTGTTGAAAAAGGGCGAAGCAAGGTCCAGCCTCATTTAACCCTTTACCACACAATGCCGACTTTTGACACCCCTGGAAAAGAAGCCTTTTGAAAATATTGTGGCAAAAGGAGAAAATGCTGGTAACCAGCATTTTCTCCTTTTCCCACAATGTTTTTTTACTCAATAAAGGTAAAGTTGCTAAAATTGTCGTCTGCTGCAAATGCTTTCATTTTAGACAAGGCTTAACTTTTGTCGTCTGGTAAAGGGTTAAGCTAAATTCGGAGTGTGTTTAAACCTCTTAATTTTACATCGATTGAGAAACAAGTTCTGCCAACTTAAACTAATCTCTCTCGATTCTGCTTCCTGGGAACAACACCAGTACTTGCGCCGAATGTGTGGGCCAATGCCAAAGTTGACACTCGCTCCCGGGAATCGAACTCAGGACCTTTTGGTTATGCGGCCGACTCCCTACCTCACGACTATGGACACCACATTTAACTCTTTCAGTGCCAAAGAAATGAACCCAACATCTGTCGACCATCAGTGCGACTCATTTAAACTTATAAAGATACCGATTGTTTAAGATTGAATGAAAAGGCGAAATGGTACAGATCAGAGATAAGACTGCACATTCTGTGCAGTCTGATCTTGATCTATACCGTCTGCAAAAGTCACTATTTTCGTTAAGTATGAGTAAAGATAGGACAAATTATACACAATCTACAGTATACTCCCCCAACTCGCTGACCTTTTGCAAACAGCATAGATCAAGATCAGACTGCACAGAACGTGCAGTCCGATCGTTGATCTAGGCTGTTTGCTAAGGAGGTACTATTCCCAGAGAATACCTTTGAAATAGCAATGTTTAGATTTTTACCATAGAATTGTAAATTTCATTTTAGTCATTTAGCAGGATAAGGGTTTAAAACTAGAGCTGTCACTGATTGCGACTTAATACCCCCACCAGCGCTTTGACAGAAAAACGTCTCAAGTTCAAGGGGAGATAATTCTTCAACCAGAAAGAGTTGATGCTTGAAAGTTGCCTTTTGCAAATCTTACATGATCAATATAAGTGCAAAGTTTCAATACAATTGAAGGAAAACTGTAGGAGTTCGCGACACAAAATCACTAGTGCATAGAGGGACACACGGACGGACGGACACACTGACAGACAGGCTGATTTCAGTATACCCCCTCTAAAACATTCGTTTTGCGGGGGTATAATTAGAAAAAAAGGAAAGAAAATAAGGAAGCTTACTTTCACTGCCAACCATGCTGACCACAATCGAGGTGGTTGTAGAAGAACTCTGTAACAAGACTGTACCAAGGACACCAATCATTACACCAGCAACTGGGTTGGTCAGTAAATTATTCTCGGAGAAAGCATGACCGGCGGCTTTACCTGTAGTTGAAAACATGAAATTGTGCATGGTGAGTAGGCCTGCTTTTTTCTTACAGCCCCATACCAAATGTAACAGGTCTAGAATGTGTAGTTATAAAAAAGAACATTTTCAAAATTTGCTCAATAAAAGATCCGGCAAAACTTGAGACCCATGAGACAGGTTAGCCCTAGGTCTTATGATTGGTCACAAGAAAATTTAACAAGTTTTCACTATAAAAGTCCATGTGACCCCTGGAGCGGGGCTAAACTTGACCCCCAAGATTATAATTTAGGTCTTCTTGGTAGAGGCGCACTAGATAAAGCTAAAACATGCAAAATTTGGTAGCTCTAGCCCTTATGGCTACGTATGAGTAGATTTTCAAAGATTCCCAACATAAGCCCAATGTAAAAGTTGTGACCCAGGGGCAGGGACAAATTTGACCCCAGGGCTATAATTTGGGCATCCTTGGTAGATATCAACTAGATAAAGCTACAACATGCAAACTTTGGTAGCCCTAGGCCTTATGGCTAGGTGCCCCCCGGGACAAAGACAAATTTGAACCTGGGGCTATAATTTGGACACCCTTGGTAGACAACCACTACATGAAGCTACATGCCAAATTTGGTAGCCCTAGGTCCGATGGCTACATAGAAGAGGAATTTTAAAGTTCTCCCTATATAAGCTCAAGTAAAACTTGTAACCCCTGGGGCTTGGCCAATTTTGACCCCGGGGCTATAATCTGGACAACCTTGGTAAATGTCCACCAGATAAAGCAACATGCAGAATTTGGTAGCCTTAGGCCCTATGGCTAGGTGGAAGAAGAATTTTATAGTTCTCCCTATATAAGTCCATGTAAAACTTGTGACCCCCGGGGCCAGGCCAAGTTTCACCCCAGGGCTATAATTTGAGGAAACTTTGTAGAGGTCCACTAGATAAAGCTATATATATGCCAAATTTGGTAGCCCTAGGCTCTATGGCTATGTAGAAGAAGAATTTTAAAGTTCTCCCTATGTAACCCTAACCCTAGCCCCACACGCCTAACCCTAACCCCATACCTACCAGATGGACGGAATGAACCCCATAGAGACTAAATGTACAGTTACCTCTAACCCCACAATGAAACCACGTCATGACATAAGCTCTGCTGGCTTTCAGCCAGTGGATCTAAAAAAGGTCTTCCAGTTGTTAAGGACCTGAGAATGAATGTCTTTGAAAGGCTGTGAAGTGAGGAAAACTGCTGCTTGCCAGAAATGACCATCCTCTACAAAATGACCCATGGGTAATTTTTCTACGAAGAGGAATTTTCACCTGTATTTTCACCGGTCGTAATCGTGTTCTATCAAAAAGTATTTTCACTGCTATTTCTCGGTGTCGTACCGGAAAGCATGAAATAAGTAGTCTTAGGAGAATTAGCAGCAACATGTACTTACCACCAAGTAGCTTGAAGGCATCCCCGAGAAAGCTGAGTGAGCAGATGAATATGTAAAGAAATCCGAGCAACAAGATCACCTTGCCGATGTAATGCCACAGTACACGTATAACCTTCTGTTTTGTATTCAGCTCTGTATAAACAGAAACAATAGAATATACCTTGTCTGTATAGTGCCGTTTTAAACCTCATTTCAATTAAATCGCAGAAGGAAGTGCAACCATATATGCTTTCAAGCAGTTTCTTTTTACCAGTCCTGTTCAAAATATCATTTTTAAGCCACTGGCTGCATTCGCACATATCCATTTTGAAATAACGAATAGCGGTAAATTGGAATGCATCCTGCCGCACTGACTATCACCAATCCTCGAAAAGAAATTGGTCGAGAAAGGTCGATACTTTTCGCAGATGTATTAAGCCCCCTTTTCACAAAGCATCGTTCATATATTTCGACCAATTATCTGGCTTCCACCAATGGTTAAGTAGTATCACGAAGACTTAATGCCAGCTAAGTAATTAGTTTCTAGATTTCCTGATCCTGGCTTTGAAGTGCCTTTCCCAAGGACACTGCCATGCATCACAGCCCCTACCAAACGACAATATTTTAGGCTTGTTCAAATCGAGAGCATTTGCATATAACAAAATAAAAGTGGCCGAAAATTTGAAATTTGTTTTGTGAAGGGTATCACTCCTTTTCATTTTCTCCATTTCCCACAATGTTTTCTTAAGGCTTCTTTCTCAGGGTCGTCAAAAGTAGGGATTGTGTGGTAATGGCTAAAGAAACAAACCCGGCACCTTTTAATCTGAGATGCTGTTTCGTATATTCATGTACATGTATATACAATAAATAACAAATAATTAATTTGTCTTCCTTACCACTCCAGGGCACAATAGTTCCTTTGAACTCTGGAAGCGCCCATGGGTCAACCTCTTCCTGTCCAACAGCCACACTCTATAATAGAAAATTACCGTTAAAATAGATCTTGATTTATTTATAGAATTCTATATTTAAAAAAATTAATACAATTTAAGAGAAGCCTTGATTTTGCATGTAATTGGGGAAGTGAGCTCTTCTTTTTCTCTGAAGGAAACGATTGGAATATATATACGTGAAGCAGCTCGTCTACATTGACCCCTTATTCTGCTATAGTAAAAGAAATGAGACTTTTGACGCATTGGTAAAAACTCAAATTTTCCTATTTAAAAGATTATATATATATTTTTTTTTTCGGGGAAGGGGGGGGGAGATATCTCCTTATCAGACGGTGTAGATTCAGGATCAGACTGCAAGTTCTGTGAATTCTGATCTTGATCTGCGCTGTCAGCATCAAGTCAGTTAGTAATTGGTAATTATTCTGCATGTCTGGGGACCATTCTATTTCATTATTCAACTGCTATTTCAGACAAAAGGGGTCCATAATTATGTGAAGACTGATTATTACAATTCATAACCATTATGCATTAACCCTGTGCCTAACAATCCCAGTTTTTTACGACCCTGTGTTATAAGGCTTTTGAAAACATTGCGGGAAAAGGAGAAAATGCTGGTAACCAGCATTTTCTCTTTTTCTCGCATTGTTTTCTACCCTGTTGGAAACAAATTTTAGATTTTGAGTTTCGTTTATTTTGTCATCTGCAAGTGCTTCCAATTAGGACCAGTCTAAATTTTTGTTGTCTGGTAAAGAGTTATGCCCCTTTCTTCAGGGGGCGCTTAGTTAGTTCTGTTCAATAATTCGATTTCAAGAACATTTCTTTCTCACGATTATGCTACTAGCATTACCTTTGCCTACACTTATTGACTCGTATAATGCTGAAGCGCGGCACTTCTACATGTAACCTTGATCACCATCACACAGGAAAGAATGCACAGTCTGATTTCGGATCTTTATTAGATTTCTTACAAAATACTTATGATAAAATAATTTCAAAAAAAAAAAAAAAATGATATAACAAGAAAATTTTGATGCATAACATCCATGGCGCCGCGAATCAGTTGTTTCTGAAATAGAGCACATTACAGCGTTTCAGATTGTCCAAAGTAAATCTATGCAGAAATCGGTGAGAAATGAACTGAGAAGACCTAAACAATCTTTAGAATGCAACAAAAAAAAAAGCTTAAAAAAGAAAGAGGCAATTCTTTGACAAAATTTAACGTAACTTCAACTGGAGCTATGCTCAAACGCTGAGTTGTCACTTGGCAAACAACATAAGAAAATAGCATTTAAACTAGATTCCACATTACCAAACTGATATAAAAACAGGGTATGAAATGATAAAAGCGTGTAAGAAATTATTAGTCAGTACGAAAGGACCAAAATAAAAAGTATAGGTGGGCACGACATGACCAAACTTGAACGAAATGGCCTAGGTACAAAATGATCTTATTACGAAATAACTGGAAGCAATATGGCTGCTCCCATGGGTACTTTTCAAAAGCGGATAAAAATATAGTGTCGCCGCTCATAAGGCGTCACAACAATTGATAAATGACCATGTCAACAACAATAATAATCATGCGTCATCAATTCCGTAACGCTGACAACTTTTTGTACTTTTTTGTGTGCAAATACGTTATGAACATGTTAGAAAATAAAGGAAAAAAAGGAATGGTTGTGAAGTAGAGCGTCGGCCTCGTAAGCATAAGGTCCCGAGTTCGATACCAGGGCTGAGCGGCTGTCAACTTTGGGATTTTTCATTGGCTCACACGTTCGGCGCGAGCACTGTTGTAGTTCCGGGTAAGCAAAGTCGAGAGAGAGATTAGTACAAGTTGTAAGAACTTGTTTTTCAGTTGATTTAAAACAAATATGTTTCAACTAAACTAAAAAAAAAAACACACACACACACAATTGCAGAACATCTAATTCGATAGAAGAGCTACATACCAAGAGATACTTGTCTCTCCTAGGCATTATGCAAAAGCAAAAAATTCACGGTTTCTTTACTTTTTATCTTTACTGTCTGAGTTCATTCACAATATAAAACACAACCTGATCCGCATACCGTTTTAAAAGCGTCTTTTGCAACTATTTAAAGATGTCTTTGCGGACACTGAAGAACAAGATAAGGCTGCACAAAACGTGCAGCCTGATATTTGATCTAAACTGTCCTCTTTTCTGAAACACGCTAGACAAAAGCAAGCATGCACTTGCAAATACTTGGGTTGTATTGCTAAGCTGAATTGTCTGAAAAGTCTAATCTGCGCTCTAAGAGTTAACCCTTTACTCCACAGATACTCATTTCTACACATTGCTTATAGGAGCCTTAGGAAAACATTGCGGCAAAAGGTGAAATTGCTCGTGACGAGCAATTTCACCTTTTGCCACAATGTTTTCTACACTATCAAAATGTGTCATAAACACATACGAAACGGCTTCATCCTTGCTGTTATTTAGGGTCAATTAGAGATACCATAGAAATGCCCTATGGGGTAAAGGGTTAAGTCAGAAGCACCTGCTCACACAAAGAGTCACTCTCTGTTCACACTTTGTTCAAGAATACTGCTGTATAGATCTAATCCATTCAATTGTCCACAGTAATAAGCACGCATGCTTTTAGAAAGTACATGTATTATCATGTCTCATAAAGCCTGGTCTACTTTTTGTATGAAGATCGCGTTTCCAAGCAACTTAACTTTCTTTTCAGATTCTATGTAACTATATGTAACTGGACTGTGAACATGATTTTATTCGCCCCGAGGGTACATGTACAAGTTTATACAGGCTTGAAATATCTCTGTATCCAATACCAATTGTATTGGACAAAAACATGTTGATTAATTTGTTTACAACTCTGTCGGACACTACGACATTTTTTTGTAAAGTAATTAATCCTATTGAACAGAGTAAAACGCGTCAAAACGGTTTCAATTGTCAGAGCGACACTTATCACTTCCCAATCGACAAAATGCTGGACTTAACCAAATTCAAGGCAATTACAAAAGAATTAACCCTATTCCACAGAACAAAATTTTAAACTGGTCCAAATTTAAAGCAGACGACAAAATAAACATAACTCAAAAACTGAAATAGGTTTGTAGCAGGGTAGAAAACTTTGTGGGAAAAGGAGAAAATGCTGGTTACCAGCATTTTCTCCTTTTCCCACGATGTTTTCAAAAGGCTTCCATCTCGGGGTCGTAAAAAACAGGGATTGTTTGGTAAAGGGTTAATCGAAGCTCAACTGTCGATTTCTGTTTTTCATAGGGAAGAAAACATTGTGTGGTTATCAGCTTTTTCCTATCTTTTCCAACAATATTTTCCTAACCTTCTCTTTCTTTTTTGTTAGAAATCAGAATTGTAAGGTAATTGATTGATTATTTTCGTTTATTTATCGTCGCTACCGCTTGCCCATCTGAGCGACGCCCCCAGAAGACGGTTAGTTGTTACGGGGGATAGTGCAAGGATACAGAACGAAACTACTGAGAATTCCGCCTGGTTCTTTAACGTGCTCGGTGTATAGCACCGTCACACGGGACCTCGGTTTAACGTCTCATCCGAAAGACTATTAATAATGTTTTTAGTTGGCCAGCCGGGGACTCGAACCCACAACCTGTAGAGACCCGAAACATTGTGTTCACCAGTCCTACGCTCAACCTACTGAGCTAATCGGCCGGTTATTTTTTTTTTTATTATTGTAAGGTAAAGGGATAAGCTTTATTTAATTCTTTATTTCCTCCATAAATGAAGATTACAAAATTAAAAAAAAAAAAAAAATTACATATAAGTTAAAGATGCATACATAACATTAAACTCACATATACGCACAGAAGCAAGGAACCCTCACATTCAACAATAACATGCATTCATATATACCCACTCCACAAACGATAAACAGAAGACAGACGGACAGACAGACAGACGAACGTACAGACAGACGGACGGAAGGACAGGCAGACAACAGGCAGGTAGACAGAAAGATAGACGAACAAGAAGACAGACATCTGAGATGCTTACTTAAGGGGAGAAAAAAAAAAAAACTAAGGAAAAGTAATCTGTTTATAACAACTCCACATGGAGTGTAAAAACCAAGCAATATGTCTATAGAAATGATCGTAAACAGACCTTATTTCCTTATCAAAATCTTGGTTTAGACCAAATAAAGTTTGCACAAACATATACTCATCTAACGATTGCAAGGCACGTTGTACAGAATGTCCATATAGGATTACAACATTATGAAAAAATAAACGTCTGCAGTTCTGAACGCTGGTACATTGTGTTAAAATATGGTCTGTTAGACTAACAGATATATTGCTTTCACTGCATCTAGGACAGTTTGAATCAAAATGAGCCAAATATGCAATTAACTGTGCAATAGAGAAACATGCGCGCAGCATGGAAGGATTACTCCGTGCATAGGTCCAAACAGGACTGTACGAAAACTGCTGCTGAATTTGTCTATACCGAACAAACTCAACTGACATGGTTCGAACTTCCCATTCATTAATAAAATGGCTTGATATCTTTTGGTCAATACAACGTTTCCACGTACATTTGCTTGGGAAAAGTCCAAAATTGATATATTCAAGTAAAACATCGTACAAATCATATTTTCGTAATAAAACTACAACATCTGGGATGAAACCAACTTTTGACACGCCATTTTGACAAGAAATTAGACGTAACAAAAATAATCTCTTTGTTGAGCAGTCCCTTTCCAATCGACACAGCTGACCCAGAAATGTCAGTTTTCTTTTTTCAATCACAGCCTCTAAAGGAAGAGAGCCAATAAGCCCATGGACAATATCTGTCCTTGACCTTACTTGCAAACCTTGAATATGTTTTAAACAAAGCCGGTGTGACCTCTCGAGCGTCAGTCTGTCCCTATTGGAAAGCGACTGCAAAAATTCACAACCAAATACACCTTTAGGAATAACAATAGTGTTATAGATTCTGAGACTAGTAAGAGGGTTCAGGCCATTTCTATACAAACCATCTTTAATTAATCCAAAAAAAGCACCTCTTAGCCGTCTATCCATAGATTTAACAACAGCAGATGAACTAGAGTCTTTACTACAAATAATGCCTAAGTGCGTATAGTCTGCCTTTTCAATAATAGCGTGATTTCCTATGTACCATGACCTTTGGCAACGTTTGGATGCTCGTTTTGTTTCGTTAAAAGTGACAACAGCACATTTCTCAGGATTATATTGGTATCTCCATGTACATGAATAACTTTGACATATGTCAATCATAGTTTGAAGAGATCTAGCGGATAGTGCTAACAATGTCATATCATCAGCAAAGGACGGGGCACAAAAACTAGTCCCCTCAATCTGAAAACCGAAATTACTCCCAGTAAGGATCTCTAAGAGTGAATCAATGTACACTAGGTACAAGAAGGGGGACCACACCCCTCCTTGCCTGGTACCTTGTAAAACCGGGAACCATTCGGAATAGTAACTATTGTATAAAACACAACTACTCATGTCGGACAACATTGCTATTACTGTTTTCAAAAGTTTAACCTTTATACCAAGTTCTCTAAGTTTAAAAATAAGTCCGTCATGCCAGATACGATCGAAAGCTTGGCGAGCATCAAGGAAGCATGCAAATAATTTGCTTCCATCCTCTTTACAAAAGGAGATGCTTTCTTTCAAAATAAATGAAGTCATTTGACTACCCATGTTGCATTGAAAGCCCCCCTGAAGTGCATTCAGTGGTCGATTAATTGAAGATTCGAGCCTTGAAAGTAAAATTCTTTCATAAAGTTTTAAAATCGACGACGAAAGAGTGACAGCTCGATAGCTATTTGAGTCATTTTTTGGTTTCCCAGAGCCCTTATATAACGTCAAAATTACCCCACGCTTTAGATCTAAGGGCACATAACTGTTACAATACATTAAATTAAACAACAGAGTCAAGTAATGCTTTAACAAAGTACCACCATATATGATGTGCTCGTTAGATACGCGATCAAAACCGCACATTTTTCCAAGTTTTACTGTGCCTAATGCCTGTACGACCTCCTCGTGAGTGATTTGATCACTATCAACAATAATGGATTCTTCCTTGAGAGAATTAATACTGTTCGTAACTGTATCAAAATGATTACGGTCATAGAGATCATAATCCGTGTCGGAGTAAAGTGCAGAAAAATGCCTGCCCCACTCTTTACAAATCAGTTCAGGATCACGTAAACTATGACCATTGAACTTAATCTCATTGCAAACATTTTTCTGCATTTTCTTCTTCTTAGAATTAAACAATCTCCAAAATAAGGGACAATCAAGTTCAGATGCATTATCTATATCCTTATTGATCTGCTGCATATAATTGAAACAGCATTTTCTGTGGTATTTTCGGAATTCACGTTTTGCCTCTTTGTATTCTCTATACGACACATGCTCATCACCTCTAGGTCTGCCAGAATCAATCCATATCATGCGTTTATGTCTCATATTCGCATGATACTGCTTGATGCTGCCAGACCAGTAAGGCTTTAAGTAAGAACGATAAGTAGAACGGGGAAGGCATTTATTTGTAGCAGTATGAATACTATTGACAATACTGACATGAAGACCATCTATGAAACCGTGTATGTCATTCGTGGATAACTGGTCAACACTGACTTTAAGTCTGTCATGCAAAAGGGTAGCATAGCGCAATTTTTGAACATCAGTCACTTTGTCCCATCTGACAGATAATATTTCATCATGGATACAGCTTAACTGACAAGGAAAAACGATGCTAAACACAATTGGACGATGACACGAGACATTTATACAATCATCATCTAGTATTTCGCAATGTCTTATTCCACTTTGAAGCTCGCTGGAGATAATCACGTGATCAATCAATGTCTTATAATTTCCATCATATGATACGTAACTACTATCTGCTCCAGTGCATGAAGGTAATGTGGTCATAATCAGCATATCAAAAAGATCGGTTAGCTCCCTCAAAGCATTACCCCGCGAATCGATATGTCGATTTTGAACACGACCATTTAAATGAGCGTTAAAATCTCCCATCAAAACAACTTTACCTAATTGGGAATACATGCTAACAATATCATATAATTGTTCTATAATGTCACGAAATACCCCTATATTATGGTTTGAACTGGGCAAATAGACTTGTATAATATAAATATATGTTTCATATGACAAACGCACCTGAACTCCAATAATTCTGTCACTTTCTATACAGAGAGGGGTAATAGCCTTATTCAAGCTCCTTTTCCATATTATTGCCACACCCCCTTTTCCTACTTTTCTAGAACTGTGAATATTCAAAGCGGAATCGCTGACTCCGATACCAGTGAAATTATGGTGCAAGCTGTTAATAAAATGTAAATCTGAAGAATACAGCCAGTGTTCCGAAATCCCACATATATCAATTGACCGGGACTCAAGCATATTACTCAGGTAATAAGCGCTTGACATAAGACCAGTAGCATTCCATGTACACATATGTAGATTTGACATATTTGTGCAAAAATAAAGTAACCCGAAAATTATACAGTACATATGCAGAGAAAAAAAAAAATGGATCAACATTTTACATGACCAAGATTTGATGCTATTTCAAGCATTATAGTCATAGTTTTGCTCATAGCAAGAATATTGCGCATAACCAGGGTTATTGTCATCTCCAGAATAGTGCTGTGAGGAATACTTGTTATAGCCGTCTCCACTGCCCCGGGATTGACCGGAATAGTAATGACGACCGTAACCAGCATTGCCTCCATCAAAACCCCGGGAGTAAGGCCCCTTGTGATAATTTCGCTCTCTATTATCCCTTGGTATATTCCACTCTACTACATCATCGCTTAAATCTGACTCTACCACTTCACAATGTTCTGTAATTCTGTTTCTATGGTAACGTTTCTTATACATATTCTGAGTTACCCATGGCCTACAAGTAACACCCCTGGGCCAAAATCCAGGTTCTGTCAATATGTTTGAATTTGGTGATTCCACATTCAGACGAATTACCACTGACCGTCCATACCTTGGTCGAAATATTCGAACCATAGTTACTTTCAACCCTTTGTCTGTAACAAATTTTGTAAGTTTTGGCACGGTGATTGAAGGCCCGAACCCACCTACATAAAAACGTTTTGTCTTTTTCACGACATATTCTGAAAAATCTTCACCATCTCCTTCATCAAATTCGCAGACCGTATCAGATCGAGAGGGACTTACATAGAACTTAGATCTCCTATTAAAACTCTGGCCGATATGAGCATTTTCAGATCTATTATTCGAGATATGAACACTTATCTTATGTTGCGATGTTTGCCCAGTGGTATTAGGTGGTTTTTCAGTATCCAAAACACCAATATGACTATCACGTGCACTTTGAGAAAAAACGTGCTCGCCCCCGCTTGTATTGACCATTGAACTTGTCTGGATCACATGATCATTACAAAGGACCGTCTGCTGACCAGACGAATTTACAGTTGCTTGTAGTAGATTATCCTGCTGCTCCGTGCAGATGGAGTCACCAGAGACTACGTCACGATATGACCTTTGCTGAAGGTCATTTACAATCGTACTGTTTGATTTTTGAAAGGACAAATTCTCACTGGCATTACTCTTACTCATGTTGCTTTTGTCAACTTCTTCTTGTTCAACATCTCGAGATTTTGCCATCTCATAAAATTTTGTCTCAAGTTTACTACATTGGCGATCCATTTTCTTATTTAAGTTTGTTAACTTCTCGTGTATATTTTTCAATTCAACACTGACGTATTCTCTGTTTTGCTCTACCTCAGACGCCACTACTTTAACAGAATTCTTCGTACTAACAAACCCCGATGACTTTTCACCCTCAATTCTCTCAATGTCACAGAAAACTTTGTCAAATCGATCACTCATATCTTTCTGTAGATTTTTAATCTCTGATTTAACTGATTTAAGATCCTCTGTGAGGCTCTTTTTCAAAACATTATTGTCTTGTTTTAGTGTTAAAATATCAGCTTGACACTGTATTAACTGATTTTGCAACAGTTTAAGTTCATGACTGCAGATATTCAACTGCTTATCAGACCTAGACGCATTCGTATCAGCTTTAGAGAAGGATTTTGGAAGACTGAGTAACTCTCTTAAATCATCAAAAATGTTGTTCTCCAGAACAGACACAAGGATATAAATATCCTGAGCCAATTTCTCAATAACACTGTCACCTTTACGTGTCTTTTTACGACGTTTGAGTTCAGCATCTTTTGGAAAGGGATAGTTTTTCAGTTTAACACACTCATCGAAAACTGTACCTCGCATTTCCTCGAGCCTTTCCTCTCTGGAGCAAACATCAGTTATCACCCTAGATATAAATGTTGACTTTGGAAGGGACGTGAACCACTCCTGCAACTTATCTACCAGGGGCCAATTTGAGTCATGGGGTGGGGATTCATATTGGCATACACTCTCATACAATTGATCAACATTTTCGGGAGTTACTTCAACTCTTTCATGGGTAGAAACAAATAATTGTTTGTAGCAAGTCTGAGAATCGTCAGTCCCCTGATAATCTCCCTGTTTATTAGAGACACGTTGAGCCGGTGTAAGTTGGGTAAGCTGTGTGGGTACACCGCTAGAAACAAATGAGTCTTGAGAAGAAAATTGTTGACTTAAATGCTCCATCGATCACAAACGAAAGATGAACAAGATGTCTGATCAATGTCAATATTACTTACAAGGCAGCCATCATGTAAACTGGACATAAACTTTCCACTGTAAAAACATCTCACGCACTGTGTAAGCGCAAGGTACACATCTACACAACTACACAAAAGAACAAAGGAGTCCAGTTTAACCTGACTGAAAATATCCAAATCCTAAGAAAATTGTCCTTTTAAAAGCACAGAAGGATCAAATGTATCTTCATAAAGTTTCTTGTACATTTGCGACGACAAACATCGTTGTATAAGGAAGATTATAGGCAATTTACACAGAGCCAGGTCATTTAGAAATAGTGAGAAAAGAACAGGTGATAAGTTTTCTCCTTGCCGGACGCCACAGTTGATGTAGAAAAAATCAGACTTAGTGTTTTTTAGTGAAATGATTTTATGTTTGAATACATACTCTGTACAATTTTAAGAAATTTTCCTGTTATATCTTGTTTGAGCAATTTGTGCCATAAACCAGTGTGCCATATAGAATCAAAAGCTTTTGAGAAGTCAATGAATACACAATATAGTTTTTTGTCATAATGTTTTAGGATTTCATTAAGGGAGTTAAGGGTAAATATATGATCTAAAGTTGAATAGCTCTTTCGGTATGCTGCTTGATTTTCTAAAAGAATTCTATTTTCCTCTAAAAAGGTGTTTAGTCTGTTATTTAAAATGCTTGTAAAAAGTTTACTTATACAGGATAGGAGTGTGATTGGTCTATAATTAGTCGGACTGGAAGGGTCACCTTTCCCTTTATAAATAGGTATGATCATGCCTTCACCCCATGTTTTTGGTATATATCCTATATCCATGATGAGGTTGAATAAATTGGTGTACAGGGGTAGCATTTTTATTCTAGAATTTTTTATATACTCATTGATTATTTGGTCAGTACCTGGAGATTTGTTATTTTTTAGATTTTTTATACATTTCATAATTTCGTCTGCTGTAATTTTCTTGTTTAGAGTGTTATTTTCATTTTCTAAGTTTAAATCTGTGTCAACATAAATATTTAAATTTTCATTGTGAGTTTGTTTATTACTTTCTTTTTGGAAGTGATTAAAAAGAGATTCAATTGAAGGGCTCAAGTTTGTTGATGGACTATCTCTTATTTGATTTATGAATTTCCAATAGTTTTTTGGATTTTTTGTTTGCATATTTCTTAAATGAGATATTTGTTCTTTATTATACTTATTTATACTAGCATTCATGATTTTTTTATAAGATTTACAAGCTTTTCTTTTATTTGACAAATTTTCAGAATTTGGGTGCTTTTTATATTTTTTGCAAGCTATTTTTTGCAGAACCATCTAATTCGACAGAAGAGCTACATACCAAGAGATACTTGTCTCTCCTAGGCATTATGCAAAAAAAAAAAATCACGGTTTCTTTACTTTTTATCTTTACTGTCTCAGGGTTCATTCACAATATAAAACACAACCTGATTCGCATACCGTTTTAAAAGCGTCTTTTGCAACTATTTAAAGATGTCTTTGCGGGCACTGAAGAACAAGATAAGGCTGCACAAAACGTGCAGCCTGATATTTGATCTAAACTGTCCTCTTTTCTGAAACACGCTAGACAAAAGCAAGCATGCACTTGCAATTACTTGGGCTGTATTTCTAAGCTGAATTGTCTGAAATGTCTAATCTGCGCTCTAAGAGTTAAGTCAGAAGCACCTGCTCACACAAAGAGTCACTCTCCAATTTGTTCAAGAATACTGCTGTATAGATCTAATCCATTCAATTGTCCACAGTAATAAGCACGCATGCTTTTAGAAAGTACATGTATTATCATGTCTCATAAAGCCTGGTCTACTTTTTGTATGAAGATCGCGTTTCCAAGCAACTTAACTTTCTTTTCAGATTCTATGTAACTTTATGTAACTGGAATGTGAACATGATTTTATTCGCCCCGAGGGTACACACGGGGGTAATACCAAAATCGCTATTTCTGCTGTCGACCGAGCTGGTACTGCGTAAAGCTGCTGTCGACCGAGGAATACGGTTTTCGACCGAGCAGTACGGCTGTCGACAGGTGGACAAGGTGATTTAAATACGCTGTAAGTGTGTAATTTTACTATATGTTTCTATATTTTTGGGTTTAAACAGTTTCTGAAATATTTTGCTATTGTTTTAAGTGTTTTGGAAGTTTGGCTAATATCCTGTTTTAACACTGAGCGCAGTTAATCGTGAAAATATGTAAAATAAGTATTTTCGGGGAAATGCGTGATTCTTATTCAGTGTCATGGCAAATCGAGGGCGGTACAATGCAGATATATCATAAGTATACATGATTAACTTTTATTTGTGTGTGTGCATGCGCTTATATGCATCTATGGCACCTTTTATGTTTTCGCTGATACTGCTGTCGATGATCTGAAAGTTTACCGGGTACGGTTGTCGACGTTACTGGATACGGCCGTCGATGATTGATCGAGAGTGCGACCGACAGATTTTTCTGGGAAATAACCAGTTAAACAATAAAATTTCTGTTACATTCTTCGTCAGTCATTGTGTCCTTCGAAAGGGTTACAGTTTGTTGATTCAGATGTCAGTCTAGACGATTGTGTCGCTACTAGTGCTATGATTCATTCATTTCAACGAATAAAATGGATGTATACATGCAGTTTGTACGTCCTGATAAATGCAAAACACCGTTGTGTATCCGTACTTTTTGGCACAAGCATTTACTCATGGGTAAAAAGCAAGTCCTGTGGTTTGTGCACTCTTCAAGAACATACAGTTAAGCAGATAGCAATGTTTAGTGTTTGGTGCGGACCGTTTAGTTCGACAATTTGGACCAATAGCTTGTAAGGAATTATTAACTCTGCAGTTATCGTGTGCGAAATCAGTTTTACATGTGAGCTGTGACGCAGGAAAATAGCAGTTATTGAATATGCGTACAGCAAAGGTTTAGGCGATCCTGCGCACCCCCACAGTCTCTTTCTCTAATGGAATCAGATCATCATACAACATACGGAAGTAGCCAAACTTTCCATTTTCTGGATTTAGAGTTTTTTACGAAATTGTCGGGCCTGTGACCGATGCCTTGAGCACGCATGTTCAATGACTTCGTGATGGGCAGTGCACTTATACGAATAGTAGCAGCATATGTATTCAAGCATTTCGACGTTACACCAAAATGCGTCACTGTAAGTCCAGGAATTGGCCCAACTAGTATACATTAACCTGAAAATACACATATACACGTATAACACAAAATAAAAGGATTTGAGAAAAATTATTTGTTGAGAAAATGCAAGTGTTTGCCTTTCACAAATCATAGCAGTATGCAGAAGTCAGATGTCAGAAGCATGATATACGATGGATATCCTTGCAAGTAGGATATTATGCCATGGCTCTGTTACCATAGCAACCAAAATGCTGTTTTCTGTTCACTTAAAACTTTCAAAGAGAATATTTGCAATGGTATCCATCGTATACCATGCTTCTGATACTAAAATCCTGCATACCGCTATGATTTTGTAAAAGGCAAACACTTGCATTTTCTCAAACAAATAATTTTTCTCAAATCGGTGTTATATGTGTCAAATCAGTAAAAAATTTGAACTTAGAATGATCTTGGAACATGAAGAATGGTCTTGGAAAGAGAAACATTTTGACGTAAATTCCATGTAATCCGTCCAAATTTATAAGGAAATTATAGAGGTCTAAAATTCTGTTGTGTGAGTCCAAAATGAGACTGTAAGCTGATCATCACATATGAAATCATTATCTTAATTAACATACCTATGCAATTTAATGCTGTGTGACATGGTGTCAGAGGATGCATTTATTCGGAATATAAACCTTTGTATCTTTTCTTATTTCTGATCCAAACATAGATTTTAAGGTTTCTTTGAAACCGCCTCGATGAGGCGGTTCTAATGATCAACCAAAACCTATGTTTTAAACAAAAATAAGAAAAATAGCCCATACCCCTGCAAACCCCACTTTTCACTTTATAAAGTGGGGTTCACAGGGGTTTGAACTGCACGGGATTGTTAACGTAATGAATAGTCACTTTGAAGCAAATACGCTCAAAGTTGACGGCATATAGAAAAATTCCCAGATAATGGACAAAATGCAATCTTTGCATTCAGAGCAATTGAATTTTTTTCTTATTGATTAGAAACTCCTAACCGTTTGCTGAAAATCTGGAAAGTTTTCTTTGACCAGGTCAAAATATTTCAAAGCATGCAGCCGCTCTCTAGAGATAGCCATTGCAATTTACTCAAGGGCCATATCTGCTGAGCAACCCTACCGATTACCATGACATTTGTTGCGAAATGTTCCTCTCTCCATAGGCGCTTGAAGTTCTTCGCTCTGAAAACCCCCTCAAAATGCTAAATATCAAGGTTAATATTGACGCAATCTATATGCAATTTCGTAATGGCTCATGTAGCAAAAATATTTAGAATTTTTGACCTGTTTTTGCATTTATACGTCAAGCGCATGTGCTCTTTCCGACATCATTCTTCAAGAGTATTTGCACATGTTTGCAGCCCTATTCCTTTATCAAAGTACTGAAAATACTAACAGACTAGCGAATTTGGAACTAGTGTGTGGCTATGGTAAATGTAAATCTTTGTTGATTTATACCTGATTGAAGAAATATTGTCATATCTGGTTTCTGGGTCCGTTCCAGGTCCATCGGTTCAATCTGGTTATTAATCCAAGTTGGTTCAATTCAAATGCAGTTCAATCCATTGACTTTATCCGACGCTCTTGACTATTTTCTTCTCTAGGAAATATTATAGGCCAGTCAACCTAGCTGAAAAAAGCACCAAACTTGGAACTAATTGCAAAAGAAATGATTTTGTCATTTTTGTTTCATGTGATACCTCGGTAATCTCAAGAAAAAAGTTGCAGGCTGAACTACGAGGGGAAGTTACCAAAAAATGTCTTCGAATAGGTCCACCATAAATTTCCCATCATCTCCTAGTTTTTCAACAAAATGCCATTTTATGCAAATTACTCAATGGAAAATGATGTCTTGTTACTTAATTTGTGAAATTGGTATTGCAAGACAGATTGTAATATAAATATCGTTTGTTTTCAGATTAAAACAAGAAAATAAATGGAAGCTGATTGTTGCAAAACCGCATTAATTTACCCCACCCACTTAACCAATGATGCATTTTTTCTTTTTTTTTTTTGTAAATTAATGAATTGCAACAAATTAAATACATATGATATATCTGTTTGAAATAAAACCTGTATATGGCAAAACATCATTATCATGTGCGTATATAATGCAAAATGCAGATCCACAGTAGAGGGAGCGGTAACTATATATAGATCTATAGTAAATAGTACATGTATCCGAGTCTTTGTCATAGCCCCAAAACATTAAAATTTTGCCTTTTTATATAAATTATTGCAAAGGAACAATCAAATTTAGAATTCTTACAGCTCCACAGTTGCCAATATTGCAACATTTCCCTTTTTAAGTTCACTTTTTAACCCTTTATTAACAATCCCATGTTTTACTTGTCTGACATACATGCATTTTGAAAAGTTTTGAGAAATTTTAGGCAAAAGTGGATCAAGACGAGCAAGTTCTCTTATATCCAAAGTATTTTCTTCAATAAAATCCTGCATTATCTCCTGCTAGATGGCATTCTACAAATACTCATCTATCTAATTTGGGCATCCTGGGTACAAAACCGGACTACTTTTCTACGCGACAACTGTTACTTTGAATTTCAAAATGAAATAAATCTTTACTTAGTAAAACGCTACCTGGTGCCATTCACTCAGGTATGCTCAGCAGTATAGATAAATCTGGAGCTAAAACAGGCCTGATTTTTCCTCAAACGTATTGATAGAAGCCATTTTCTCCATTGCTACTTCATAGTGCGTATTACTGAAATCTCCCCAATATCGGGGGAGAGTGATGCGCCATATAAGACAGGTCGAATCTTCGAAGAATATGACATGCGCAGAAAACGTGAATACCTGTATAAACGTGTCACGTGTATTTTTTCATCTGGAGGAACTTTAGATTTAGCAGTGTAAACAATTTCGGCGTCTTTAGTCTGGAACAAAATTTGGAAGCAAATCTTTTAGCAGCTTCATTTCAAGTTCAACAATGTCAATATTTAAGTCGAAATCAAGCTCTAAAAACCCTGATAACCAGCATTTCCTCTCCTAGATATTGGATTCTGTCCTTTCACTCACAAACTCTGACATTTGAGACACATTTAATTTGTGGAGTACAAGTGCTTAGCAGTTGGACAAAATAATCTAATTTTCTCGTCCTGGGTAAAGGGTTAAAATAGTACTTGTCAGTATTGAATTTTAATCTTTCTCTCCCATCCCCATTGGACTTTGGAGTTTCTACAGCATTCAACAGTTGTATACATTGAGGAAAAGAGGGAAATTGCCAGTAACGGGTAGTCCCCATCCACCACCATTTCATATAGTTATCATTCTTACAAAGTCTGTTTTTTTTTCATCTGGAGATTCCTTCAAGTTTAGTCCACAATATTACCAGGGAATGGCTTTACAAATACAAAGAAACTAATCATAATTACATGATTAACATCGCATATATGAACACATTTTGCATTTATAAAACCTTGCCTGCTTTCGCCTCTCTTACAACACCGTGAGGTTGTTCAGTGATTTAGAATGTAGTTCAGTTCCTCCAGATATGCTATGCAAAGTTATAGAGGGATTGTTGGGGTTAAGCGCTGTTATACACAGATTATTTTCGAGTCATCCCCAACATGCTCATTAAGTGCCATATCAATGGATAATGCACCCTATGAATCAATTTAATGTAGTTCTGGTAAAAAAAAGTTTCATGTGAAAACAGCTGTACACGCAGCAGTACCACCATATATATTGTATGCTTGTCTAAAGTTTGACCTAAAAAAAAATCACATCGCCAAACTTCTTTGATGAGGGCATTGTGTTTTTGATTAATTGGCTTACACCTGCCCATAAATGAACTGATCAACCATTTATGGTCATGCTCGATAATACAAGCATCACTAACATGTTCATTCTTCCAACACCAAACTCTAGTGCTACGACCCTCTAGCCTCTGGTGTAGATAATGGAATCCTATACTCATTTGAGAACAGAAAATAGTTCATTTGAAGCCTGTATAAATGGATGTGTCTGTTTGGCCATGGTAATCTTTTCTCCTCCGTTCCATAAATACCACTGCTTTGCATGGACGCCAAGCAAAGCCTTGTGCAACAATAATCCACGTAAGTGTTACGCTCCTAACCCACAGTAAACATAGAAGTTTTCATAAAGGCTATTCGGCCATTCTAGGCACCATCTGCATCTTATTATGAGAGTTAAGGGCTGGAGACTCATTAACTCATCGGTATAAATCATGTAACATTGATTGTTTTCGTAAAGGCTTTTCGGCCCGTTTCGGAAACTTCTGTCTTTTAATATGAGAGTTAGGGGCCGTAGACCTTATAAATCAGTGCTCTTCTTGAGGAAATAGAGAACATCCCATAGCAAGGACTAACTTCACAATTCTGTTAATGAAACAAAGCTGGCAAGTTTTGATAAATTCAAGGACTTTCTGATTTTTGGAGAACTTTTCTTTTTGTATCATATTCTATTTAAAAGGCTTTAGCAAGGTATTGAAAATATATGTATCTCTGAATTTCCTCAATGTATACAGGCTGAATGTAATACCACTTAATTACATAAAGGGAAAATTTATTCAAAACTTGTTATTTTTGGGCTAATTCCTATAAATTACAACCAGTGTTGTTTTAAATGTATTGCGTTTATACAGTAGAGAAACAATTTATATATCTTCAAGTCATACCACTTTCAGAAACTTTTCAAAAAGTACCAATCAATAGATTAATCAAAACATACATTAGCTTTTAAATGGGTAAGGTCTATTGTTCGTTTTCTCAAGGTATCTGCTTTTTCATTGGCAGAATTTTACTGAATTTATTTTGATAAAATAAGTCGATATTTTGCTTTTTTGTCATATTTTAGCGTATCTTTTGCTCCAATTTTTAGGCTGAAAAATCTTATAGTATTCAATCATTGGTTCTCCCAATTGTAATTGATTCACCATTAAATTCTTCTTTTGGACACATCAGTCATTTTCTCAAAGGGAAAACACTGCATTTGTCGTAAAAATCACCTTATAGTCTAAATCTGTTGATTATCGTAAGTTGTGTAAATGTAATATCTTATTTTTTGTTTCAGGTTCACAAGGAATGCTCAAAGTTTATATTATAATTGTGTTAAAAAAACAAGCATGCTTTTGTTCTACAAGTATAGTAAGTCTAAACAGCTCTCAGCACTAATGTAAGACCATCTGTGTTTCATTGCTGAAGGATTGGATTTTTAATCAAGGGGACCTTGAATGAAATTCTACTAGCGTCATTGGTCATATTTGCCAGTAAATTCCTATTTTGAAGACATCAGCCATTTTTCTAAAAGAGGAAAACGCTACATTTGTGATAAAAATCTCCTTATAATCTAAATCTGTTGATTATCATAAGTTGTGTACATGTAGCATCTTCTTTTGTGTTTCATGGTCACAGGGAATGCTTAGAGAGATAAACATTACAATTCCGTTAAGAAAATAAGCATGCTTTCTTACTACAAGTATAGTAGGACTAAACAGCTTTCAGCACTTATGCAAGATCACCTGTTTCATTGCTAAAGGGTTGGATTTTTAATCAAAGCAACCTTGAATTAAATCCTACTAGCGTCATTGGTCACGTGCAAGTATCTTTTTGATAGGGAGTTTTGCACTTTGAAACCAATGGACTACATGATTAAGTAAAGTTTGCTGTCATATCCATCGATGAAACATTGGTGAAAACCAGTAAAGTCTGCTAAATCATCAAACACTGAATAAAAGTTTTAACGTGCTTCAACTTTTGTTGTAAAATCGATATGAATTAGACTACCATTCATACTGTTGTTATGAATGCTCGACTATTTGGGTTTGAAATTAATTAGTTCATTCAATCTATTTTCAGCTTAAATATTATTTATCTATTTGAATGAGACAATTCAAGTACAAATAAACTGAACATTTAAAATTTCAAATTTCGGTAAAAATATACGTGCTCGACGATGGCATTTAAAAAGAAAACCTAAAATGTTAATTGTAAAAAGTAATAGTAATTACACACTAAAAGAAATAATTTCGGGAAATCGATAACGATGCGGTGAAATTCAGGCATTAAAGCGCTACCGTACTTTATTTGCAACCGTTGCTTGTAGTGACGTCATCAAATTTCATCAACATCTTTAGGTTTCTTTCACACTTGGCACTGACACAAAAGATGGCTCGGAAAATCATTTTGTTATCTTATAAATGACATTTTGGCGATCTATGAAGCTGATGTACAATTTTGTAAACAATGAAGTGGGTATTACATGATCTGACACTCGTCAGTTGATCATCGACGATTTTGAAATAGTGGACCTAAAAACTGAAGTCGATTTTTGAATTTAAACATCAATCTGTTATAAAAGATACCAGTGAGTGAGAGAAAAATACCATGGTCATGGTAGAAGTTTCGTTCATACATCTGTAGATTAAATTTCTTAGTCAAAGTACGTTTTGCTGGTCATCCTCCTCTGTGTTTACATTTTAACTCACAGAATGGCGCGTGATAACTGTGACGTAAGTTTCATAGTATTGAATACGGCGGCTATTCGGGCCATCGTCGAGCACGTATATTTTTACTGAAATTTGCAATTTTAAATTACAAATAACTCTTTTCGGGCAATGAATTTTCAGTGCAACTTTTTTCTTGTGATTATTATGTTCGTTTTCTTTCGTGGAATGTAAAAATAAAAACTTTTGCAATTAGTTCCAACCCATCTGTTAGTTTGACTGGACTATTACAATAAACTTCGGTTTGTTAACTTTCAATTTAAAACAGGTTTTTTTGTTGAGATGAAATCTCCTGCCTAAAAAGACATCTTCAGATAGAAAGAAATAAGAGGTAAATTGTGTTTTGCATGTACACCTTGCCTTTTAGTTATTTCCATAGCATAGCATTTGAAAAGATAAGACAAATATGATGCGGCCTATAAACAAAATTAATACGAAGTTTCATGAAATTTTGTCCAATAGTTAAAAAGATATCAGTCCGTAATGGAAACATACATCAAGCCCCTCTCACCCTCCCCCCCTTTTCCGATGACACGGCATCAAATGAAAAAATGAAGAAGGAATCTTTATCGGTGGACTATTGTAAGGAATACATTAAGGATGTTTCACCAATTTTCATCAAGGATTTTAAAAGATGTCTGTCTGGACAGAGGAGCAGACAGACAGTGTGGAACAAGATCAGGCTACACAGTCTGTGCAATCTGATCTTGGATCTAAACTATAATGTTATTAATCAAGTGATTTCGTATTGGCCCAGATATATATAGGACAAAATCTAATGTAGTCGTAAAGTGCCGTCTCGGATCAGCCTGCGCGGACTGCGCAGTCTGATCCGGGATGGCGCTTTAAGCAAATGTCCGAATGCCCCTTTTCACGTGTTGCATGCCAATATTATACAATTGTGGATACATTGACTCCATTCTGTGTAACAACCAACTGAAGCATGAGGTTGAATGGTCCTTCGCCATACAGAAAATTGACCAATAGCAAAAAGTTTTGAACGAAGTCAGCTGAAGGCTGATCTGGGTCGATACGTTTTGCAGATGCATTAAGCCCCTTTTTCATAGAGCATTTTCTTAAAAAGTTTTGGTCACAAAAGTGGCTGGGAAAACACGAGAGCTGTCACTGAATGTGACCCAATACCCCCGCCCGCGCTTTGACCGAAACAGGCAATTATTTGTAAACAGACGGACACACGAAAGGATAGACACACGGACAGACTAGCTGATTCCAGAATACCCCCGAAAACATTCGTTTTGCCGGGGTATAAAAAGAAAAAAAAAGCTAAAAGCAAGTGGTAAAAGGGAAAAAATGTTGGTCATAACAAGAACACAGTGGAGATAGGAGAAAACGCTCGTGACCAGCATTTTCTTCTTTTCCCACAATGTATTAAAACGCGCCGTTTAGTATGAAATCACGACATTGTTGGGTTTAAGATTAGATCAAGTCATGCTTTCACTTTCGTGAGGCTGCAGGCAAAGTCTAATTATTTTATTCTTTCTTCCAAACCCAAAACTCAAGGCTAAAAAAACCTTAGAATTGAAACCAATAATTTTGCAGACGATAAGATAAACATGTGCTTAATTGATGAGATCCCTATGCCTTTTAAAAGGGGGAAAATGATTGGGTATTTTCTCCTTTTTTTCACAGTGGTTCAAGCGCGTTCTGGGATTTGGGGTAAAAAAACAGGGATCTTATGATAATGATTAACCTGCAGGCTGCTATGAGCGTCTCGCTAACCTTTTGTGGACAACGCTGATCAAGATAAGATTGCACAGAACGTACAGTCTGATCTTTGATCTACATTGCCCGACACGGAGGAGATATTATTCCCCAAACATACTTTTGAGAAATAACAATATTTGGGTTTTTACCATTGAATTAATTCATTACCAGACGACAAACTTTTAGGCTTGTCCAAATCGAAAGCATTCGCAGACGACAAAATAAAGGTGACTGAAAAATTTAAATTTGTTCTGGGAAGAATAGAAAACACTGTGGGAAAAGGAGAAAATGCTGGTTACCAGCATTTTCTCCTTTTCCCACGATGTTTTCTAAAGGTTTCTTTCGCAAGGGCGTCAAAAGTAGGGATTGTGTGGTAATGGGTTAAAAATCATTTTTTTCATTTAGCAGGACGAGGGTAAGTACAAACTGATTATCATATTTTACACGGATGTTTTCAAAGTTGTCTACTGCAAATGTATTTCCCAAGGGGAGGGTGGGTGGGGGTGGGGAAATAGTGTGCTTTACGAGCTAAGGCATCCATTCTTTTCGGAAAGTCATGGAAAAGATAGGGGAAAAGGACACAGAATTTTATAGATCCAGATTCAACAATTATCTACTATTTCTTTTAATAGATAATCCCCTCTTTTAGTGACCATACCGAAACCCTACCGAAGAACCCTTCCCGATTATTTAAAAAAAACAACACCTTTTGGTTACAATGTTTTCTTTTGCCTGCAATACAAATTTCGTTGAATTGTGCCAGGCAAAGTGCAATTGTTTTTTATTTGCAGTCGAAAATATCCCTTGCCATAGAGTTAAGATGAAAATGGGAAAATAAAATCGGTGATTAAATCTAATAAGCGATGGAATAAATGGCATAAACTTACCGTCTTTTTCTCCGGGAGCGAGCTGTTCCCGTTAATGGTATAAGAATGTGACATGTCTTTTTTTTTTCGTCTCAGTCAAAAAGTCTATGTTTGTTTGAAGTCTATCGTTTACAACACTGATAGCTTGTTCATGTCAATAGAAGCATCGTTGAAATGACCTTTCAAAAGATCAACAAAATATTTTATACCGGCTAGATCACGAGTGAAATCTAAAATTTATAGAGCGTAGCCGTCAGCTCTCTTTCACCCATGATGTAGAAATACTTTAAACTTCTTACGACGGCCGTGTTCGAGATTATCGTCGGTGAACAGGAAATTGTTAAATAATAGAACAGGCAATCTGTCCCCACGATGTTCTCCATGTAAAAAAAAATCCCTCAAATATTTTTTTTTGTTTTACAAAAAGTTTTACAAAAAGTACAGCTTCTGGTAGGTCTGAAAATAACTCACGTATACGTTGATATGGTAAAACGTCTTGGGGATTTCCTGTGTCTAGGGTGTGCGCCCGGGGTTAGCTTATAACTCTATTCGCTAATTGAATTTTTGGTCTTGTCTGAGCGACGAGGCTGTGTCCTGGTCACAAAATGGACAGACCTTAACGGTGTAGAGTCGGTGGTCGTGAGGTAGAGTGATGGCAGCGCAACCTAAGGTCGCGAGTTCAATTCCAGGAGCGGGTGTTAACTTTGAGACTGCTCAGTGGCCCACATATTCGGCACGAGTAGGCCATTGGTTAAGTTTCAAGGAAGCAGAATCGAGAGAGATTAGTGTAACTTGAAAGACGTTGCTATTCAATTCAAGTCAACTAAATTGGCGATCGTTAAAAATAAACTTAACGATCAAGGCTGCCAAAGATTGTTACTACTAAATCGATCTACTTAATGTTTATAGCGTGATTTTCGTAAACTGTAAAGTCAAAGGAACATGAACTTTGATTGGCTGGATCAAATGGTTTAGCCTATCAGAAACTTTATTACTTTATAAACTACATGCAAGTATTGGAGAATGCAATATCAATATGAGATCCGTAGGTCCAAGATATGTCTGGAGCCCAAAATATTTCACTAAGCGCAACTTAAAGACATTTTTGTTGTCAGTGTAGATCAAGATCATACTGCACAGAACGTGCAGTATGATCTTGATCTACACTGCCCAATACAAATACAAATAGTTTATTCAGCATATATAAGGCCACCGGCCCAAAATACAAAGAAATCTGAAAAGACATATATTTAGAGTGACTTTTAAATACAGCAGTATATTTTGTGTATAGCATATACCATAATTAAACACAGGCTTTTAAGGAGGACGTAGACCAAGAAAAGATCGCATATATCGTGCAATCTGTAAGGCTCACTTGAACATACTTATAAATGGGCTTTTGTAGAAGGCATAGTTCACATTATCTCCCGCTAGATGGCATTCTATAAATACTCATCTATCTGATATGGGCATCCTGGGTACAGAACCGAACCACTTTCCTACGCGACAACCGTTACTTTGAATTTAAACAAAAAAAAAAAGGTTTACCCAATAAAACGCTACCTCATGCAATTCACTCAACTATGATCACTAGTTTTGAGAAATCTGTTGCTAAAGCAGGTCTCATTTCTCCTCAAACGTATTGATAAGGAGATTGTTTAACCCATTACCACACAATCCATACTGTGACAATTGTAAGAGAGAAGTCTTTAGAAAACATTGTAGGACCAGGAGAAAATGCTGGTTACCTGAAGCATTCATCTAGAGGCCACTGCTAAAAGAAAATCGGTTCAAAATACCAAAAAATGGGGCACATAACTTCTCTGTGCGTTAACCCCTAACTTAATTCAAATAACAAGTTTGATACCAGGATTACAAATACAAAAAAAAAAGAATCACCTATGAAGTTAATTGTACGTAGTTATGGTAACCTATTTGTGGTATGCACGAATGCTCGTTAATGTGATTTAAAGGTAGAAGTCTCAAGTTCACCGATTTTCTTATGTAATACGAATTTCGACAATTTACAGTACACAACAAAATCAAACCCTATCCACCACAACATCGCAATATTTCGAAGATATCATTTAACCTTTACCACACAGTCCCAACTTTTAACGAACATGAGGAAGAAGCCTTTGAAAACATCCGATCTAATAATAGATTAAACTGAAACGTTTAAAAGTGCCATCAGCTCTTAGCTATGAATGAAAATTTATCAGTCCATGATATGATTTTTTATCAGAGTTCAAACGGCCAGCTCTCAATGTCACATGACATTGAAAGAATTACACGTTCGTAAAAGTATAATAGACTTGGAAGAATCCTGTTGCATTTTCGTTTACTATAGAAAATTTATACACTGTAGATTTTCAGAGAATAATATAGCAATTTAGAAGGTTGGTGTGTATGCGGCACGGTCGATTCTCGTTGTTTTCTAGGCAAGTCGCGTGGTGACACGATATCCTTTACAGGATGATATAATGATTTACATATCTACACGCTGTCATAATCGATGGCAGTCCTTACACTATTAATTTAGTTGCTGCCTGCATGCAGAACTAGAGCTATCACTAAACCTGATTATATCCCCCATCAAGCTCCTTGTCACAGAATGCAGAATGGCTTAGTACAAAAGTAAAATATGAAAAAAGCTCAAGGGAGATAATTTCGCAACAAATCGCTGCAGGGTCTTGAAATTTGCACATGCACAACTTTATATACTCGTATATAGGAACATTGTGTGTAATTTTGAGTTCAGTATGTGAAAAACTGTTGGAGTATTGCTCCGGACAAATCTGGGTCTGCAATCGGACGTACAGACTGACAGGCATAGCGATTCCAGTATACCCCCTCCATTTCATTGTGGGGAGTATAAAAACATCATTTTATCTTCAGAAGTTTGTTCATCATGTTATATGTATTTGAGCTGTGCTCTGTGACATGAGGGTTCAATGCACCTGCCGAAAGTTTCGAACCATGTCAGCCTGCCAAGTTCATGCAGCTAGATTTAGCAATGGATGCAAGCTTTGAGCAGGAAAATTATCAGTAGGTTGAATGAGAACAATATGTCCGACGACGAAGAAGTAGACGACTTTTTTGAAACAGCCATTGAGAATGGAAGATCTTTTGTCAATGAACTTTCAAAGTTTAATGGTAATACAGAGAGAATGGCCTTCATCGAGACATTATTTACCAGTCACGCAGATCTACAACCGTGGATACTGAGATACAGGAATTATTAGTCGCCGCGCAGAAGCGCACGACTATACTTTTAATAGTTTTTCGAGTAAGGACATGGACAATGGGAATTTCTTTTTTAAATGGGTGTTAAGGTTAAGAAGGAATCTTTCTACTTCGCCTTAAACTGAAAAATCCCAAAGTTGACACCCGCTCCTGAGTTCGATACCCGGGAGCGGGTGTCAACTTTGGGATTTTTCATTGGCCCACACATTCGGCGCGAGTACTGGTGTAATTCCCAGGAAGCAGAATCGAGAGAGATTATATATATATAGTATAAGTTGTAAGAACTTGTTTCTCAATCGATGTAAAATAAATATGTTTAAACTTAAACTGGCTTTCTAATTCATTCTTAAACTACGAAGTATATACAACAGGATACTATTTTTGTTCTGTTAATACTTACAACATAAAAAAAATCCACCCAATTATTACTTTTATTTTCGCTCTTCGTCAGAAATGGACTCATCCAAATAAAGGCCTTGTTTCCATTGGTCAAGGTTGTACAGGTTTACAGTAATTTCGTACCTAGTTAATTTCGTACCTAGATTATTTCGTAAGATTTTGGTCATTTCGTACCTACCTATACTTTCTATTTCGGTCATTTCGTACCCACTTTGGTCATTTCGTACTCAGTTGGTCATTTCGTACCCACTTCGGTCATTTCGTACACAGGTTTAATTATCATTTTGATTATTTAGTACGTAGCTTTTCTTACTATTTGTGTGTTTTCTGTTTAATGACCACTGCTAAAATTGTACATTGCTGAAATCAGTGTGTTAAATTACGCCGATGAACGAGTATGATGGTTATGGTTGTATCTGACCATTATTGGTTACTTCTTTCTAAGTTTAGTTTTTAAAACAAAGATTGTTAAGAACCCCTTTGTTTATTTCTCACCGAGTTCAGGATAAATACTTTGTGGCGAAAAATCTGGAGAGAGGCCACTTTTTCGCTGTGTTGTTCATAAATCGCAATACGAAAGCCATTACTATTCATTAACACTGTTCACCAAACAGTATAGTTTTAGACTTGTTTAAATTGAAAGCATGCCTTGCAAACTTACGTCCCGTCTTGAATCATACTTTCCTAGGACAGCAAAATTTTAGTAACTTAGCCCTGTTTTCAACTCTTTCCCAAACAAACACGGGTTATTACACCTGTGCTGTCAAATTCTTTTGGAAAAATATGTTGGATAAGGAGAAATTGCTCGTTATAAGCAACTTCTCCTTTATCAAATACGTTTTCCCAACTACTAGCGAATTTTCCACCATTTTTGGCTGTGCGAGGGTATTAGATACTGTAACAATAGACAAGTTTTAATATAGATTCACAGTCACATCAATTTCACAATGTGTTAAAAATCTGCTGATGAAAATTGACATTTACTTACTTGCCCTGGCTTTCTTGAAGTATTAAACATTTTTTTTGCGGCGACTTTTGATGCTTTGCATCAACTTTTTCTTGTCTTTATTGTTAGAAAAAGATATCGATTGTGTTGTAATCAAATGAAATAGCCCGTCTTCAATCGGTCTGGAAGTTAGCCATTTGCAAGTTGTACCGAAAGGGTCTTTGCATTTAAAAAAAGATGTCGAGAAAAACTAGCAGTTGTAAGGGCTGCTCCTTGCCCTGTTTTGTGAGAGGGAAGAAGTCAGTAATTCTTCTTTACATACTCATAATTCATTTTTAGCGAGGAAAATCGTCTGAAAACATGTTCGTATGTATAATTACCGACTCCACAACGCATTATCATCCTAAACACTGATATGTCGGGAACCAGGCGCAAAAAACAGAAACTGGTTCAATGTGTGAGATAAATTTTCCGCCAAAAAAGTTTAATTTTCAATACTCTCGTAAAACAAGTCACGTATACATTTTTCGTCCATTTTTGTTTTGTACCTTTTAGATTCGTTCCTAGTTTGTTCGCACACTGGCGCGTTTATATACACGAAAATCATTTTTCGGGCCAGACTCGATTTTTTGCGCCACTTTTGGCGTGCCGTTGTTGGAAATTAGCGGAATCCTGCAATGGCGCGTGCTGGCTGAAACACTGCACAGAGTTGCAACATAAACCTTAAAATTTTCAGGAGAAATAATTCAAAAGCAAATCATACCAGGTACATGAAAATTACATATACACAGCTTCATATTAACAGGAAAATTATGTATGAATATGAATTCTGTACATGCAATACTGTAAAAATATTTCTGCAGACAACAACAATTGCTGCAGACAACAATAAATGTAATTAAGTAAAAACTTACAAGTTCAAAGGGACATAATTCAGCAACAAATTATAGCAGAGGCATGAAAGTAATACATCCCATCATAACGTGTACAGAAACATTATGTTCAGTATATGCAAAACTCTATGAGTAATGCTCTGGACAACAACAATGCAGGAAACCTTACAAGCTTAAGGGGAGATAATTCGGCAACCAATAGCAGCAAGATCGTGAAAATTGCACATGTACAATTTCATTATTATGTACCCAAACATTATGTGTAAATTTCAGTGCAGTACTTGAAAAAACTGTAGGAAAAAAGCTTCGGACAAAATTGTGTCTACAGACGGACGGACGGGCAGATAGAAGGACTGGCGATTCCAGTATACCCTAGCCACTTGTGGGGGAGAGTATAAAAATCGCGGCTGCGTACACTTTGTAAAAAAGAAACGAATTTTCAAAGATGCCACAACATGCCACAAAATAGCATCTACAATTCACAACTATGTGGAGCGAAGGGTGATCTTCCAAGGAAATCCACCTCACCTCTCTCGGCATTCGTGCCTCGGGTAATACCTACCGTATCACCATTGCAAGAGGGTACACTTTATTTCAGGTTAGCTACGGCCCTGATTAAACTCGAACTGCTTAATAAATTACATGTAAATTTATTCACATTGTTGGTCAATTACATACCTTTTATTTCCTCTTTTATTCATTACATTTTATGTGTTCTTATGCCTGTATGTTTACCAAGTATTATCACTAGCAATTGCGACGTAGCATAGACTACAACCGATAACAAGCACGCTCACGTGAGTCAATGGGCGAAAGTTCACTCCCTGTGAATAATTCGATTTCTGACCATTTGTCAAGTCAATTGAACTAAGAATGTCGCCACTGGAGTGTCCACAAGGAATTTTCCTGAGTTGAACTAGTCACTTCATCACCAATGGTGACCCAATTTTGAACTCATCAAAAATTTGTCAAGACAATCATTCTGAACAGTTTTCAAACACGCCCAGGCACAAACTGGTTTTGGGACACACATGCTCCGAATCGAGGAACTAGGAGAAAAAAATTATGTATGTCACTGCGTCAACATAGATTAATGGGGAGTAAAGCTATTTTCAATAGTAAAAAAAAGTACTCGCATTTCCGCGATCGATGAATCAAGTTTATTTTAATGCGCTATTTTCAGCTATTAATCTTAGAGCTCAGCAGGCAGTAACATTTGCCTGTGAAAAAAAAAAGTTAAATTGGGTTTACTTCCTTCAGTTTTACTGTAATATAAGATTTTCAGAGTGCGATATCGAACTAAAAAATAATATGTGTTTTTTTTAATTTTTTTATCAAAGAATCTTTTTTATCAAACATTCCCACGTTTTAATCACCCAGGGAAGAAAGTCTTTGAAAATATTGTAGGAAATGAGAGACTGCTGATAGAGATGAATCCTATTATTCTGATTAATTTTAAGAAATACCTGCCTGGGCTTCAAAAAGTCTCTGCTTTTCATAGAAATATGGGCGTGTATTTGAACGACACTCTAAGAAAAAGGGGTTTATTACACAATGCATAATACTATATAAGTGGTCGCAAAATATGAATTCGTTGTGTCTAAAATTCGACCGAATATAACTTCTACACGACCTTCTTTACATTACGCTATGCCACGACACTTTACTTTTTTAAAGGGGGCGGGGAAGGGTTAATTGCGACCAGGCCTGTTGGTTTTCATGCCTTACACAGATTTTATAGTTGATTAATCAATGAAACTCAAGAAACTGTGAAAAGTAAGATAGGCATTTGCCATGATATATAATTACAATGTAGTTTGATAAAAGCTCCCGAGTTGGCACAATAGTTTTCATCCTATTTTTGTTTAGTAATGGTATGCTAGACCGTGCATTTGCATGGCAGGAAGATATATGTATGAGAGTCAGAACATTCGCATTCGCAATATCTAAAATTATAAAATTAACCCTTTGCTGTAGGACCCAACGTTTAACGACCTTGGGTAACGTAAAGGCTTTTAAAACATTTTCGAAAAAAGAGAAATTGCTAGGAACCATTTCCTTTTTTATAAACCTTTACAAAAAAAGAATATGTCATTTAAACAACACTCAGTTACTCGTCTTACAATGCTATCATTATCATTATGGCTGAGACTAAATTTTGTCGTCTTTTAAAGTTTTAATTTTTCAACTATCTACATATGCTCTCAGGACTCTAAGTCCTTTATGGCTCTCAGGACTATCAGTACTTTGATTTCTATTTCGTTTCACTTATGTTAGGCTTTGGCAAAATAGTGGCTTTGGAAGACTCATACATTACAGTAAAGAGCTCCAAACAGAGGAAGTGATTTTGATTTTAAAATTCAAACAAGAGCCTGAAGAGGGCCAAGTTGGCCCTGGATCGCTCACCTGAATTTTTGAGAGGACAATAGCCTATTGTTTTTTAGATATTGAAACATTGGAAAAAAAATATTATTTTGCCAAGCAATTTTCAAAAGGTTACCTTTAAAAGTCATTTCAAAATCTGACCATCAGTTTTAGAAAAGAAGATTTTTTTTCAGAATTTCTTCATTTCTGTATAGTGCAAGTAGCCCCCATTCACCAGAGCCATGTCACTTGATGGATCAAAATTTAGCGTACAATTTTTAAAAAGAGTCATTCAAGTAACATTTCTATGAAATTATATTAAAATCTGACAAGCCGTTTCAGAGAAGAAGGATTTTCAATAATTTCTTCATGTCTGTATATAGTGCAAGTAACCCCCATTCACCAGAGCCATGTTTCTTGACTGATCAAAATTTGGCGAACAACTTTTGAAAAGGGTCACCCGTGGAACATTGCTGTTAAATTATTCTAAAATTTGACAAGCCGTTTCAGAGAAGAAGAATTTTCAACAATTTCTTCATTTCCATGTAGTGCAAGTAGCCCCCATTCATCAGAGCCATGTTTCTTGACGGATCAGAATCTCACAAACAGTTTTCGGAAAGGGTCACCCAAGGAACATCTCTGTGAAATTGTTTTAAAATCTGATGAGCCGTTTCAGAGAAGAATAATTTTCAAGAATTTCTTCATTTCTGTATAGTGCAAGTAACCCCAATTCACCAGAGCCATGTTTCTTGACCGATCAAAATTTCGCGAACAATTTTTTGAAAAAGGTCACCCAAGGAATATTGCTGTGAAATTATTTTAAAATCTGACCAGGCGTTTGACAGAAGTAGAATTTTCAAGAATTTTTTCATTTCCATATAGTGCGATTAGCCACAATTCACCAGAGCCATGTTTCTTGACGGATCAAAATTTCACGAACACTTTTTGAAAAGGGTCACCCAAGGAACATCTGTGAAATTATTTTAAAATCTGACGAGCTGTTTCAGAGAAGAAGAGTTTTCAAGAATTTCTTCATTTCTGTATCGTGCAAGTAGCCCACAATCACCGGAGCCATGTTTCTTGACGTATCAAAATTTCGCGAACACTTTTTGAAAAGGGTCACCCAAAAAACGTCCCTGAGAAATTATTTCAAAATCTGACCACCGGTTTCAGAGAAGAATAATTTTTAAGAATTTCTTCATCTTTGTATAGTGCAAGTAGCCCCCATTTACCAAACCAATGTTTCTTGACGGATCAAATTTTCGCGAACAAGTTTTAAAATGGTCCACCCAAGGAACATTGCTGTGAAATTATTTTAAAATCTGGCCAGCGGTTTCTGAGAAGATTTTTAAAGAATTTCTCAGAAAATTCCATTTTGGTTGCCATGGCAACCAGAGTTTATGACGGAATCAAATTCTGTGAACTTGTTTTAAAGAAGACCTCACAAGGAACAATCCAGCCAAGTTTGGTCCAAATTGGCCCTGCGGTTTAAGAGGAGTTGATGTTTTAAGAATTGATGACGACGCACGACGCACGACGGACACCGGGTGATCCTAAAAGCTCCCCTTGAGCACGTTGTTCTCATGTGAGCTAAAAAAAGATTAAATATTCTGCACCAAACCCTATGTTATGGGTACTTATTAGAATCGTCTCAACGAGACGATTCTAATGAGTATCCACAACATAGGGTTTGAAAGAAAAATAACAGGTTAAGAATACCGTCACTTTCTCTTATCATGAGCTCTGGGTAAGCTATAATGTCAAGTAAAAGGATTAATCGTAATGATATTTGAAACTAGACATGTTGATCCTTTACCACACAGTCACTAGTCTTAACGACCTTGAACAAAAAAAAAACACCAACAAACATTGCAGAAAAAAAGGAAGAAATGTTGGGAACCAGCATCTACTCCATGACCCACAACCATTTGCTCCTTCTTTTTAAAGACAATTTCAAATATTTGAGCCACATTTGACTTGTCGTCTGCACAAAGTTTTAGGTCTGTCCAAACCCAGACTTTTGTCGTATGGTAAGAAGCTTAATGTACTTTAAAACATTTTTGAAAAAAAGAAACCGTCGAAGTAATGTGCAAGTCATTTCAGGGTGTAACTCTAGTAGGCTGACAGAATTGCCGACCAGAATGTAGGTTATCACTAGACCCGTCGCCTGACTGACAGACTTTCCACACTGTCTGACAACAATCCAACAGATGCAGATGTTGCTCAATTCGAGCATTTTTCCCATCTGTCAAAATGTTTTCCTGACAATCTCAAATATGAAGTTTACTTGTCAGTATTAATATCGAAAAATGCCTGCAGATAGCCTTTTTTCACTTATGTCAGTGTGAAATTTATGGATATTATAAGAAAAAAAAGGGGGTCACCTTGACAAGTAAATTGTTTAACCCATTTCCATACAATCCCTACTTTTGACGACCCTGAGAAAGAAGCCTTTAGAAAACATTACGAGAAAGGGAGAAAATGCTGGTAACCAGCATTTCTCCTTTTCGCACAATGTTTTCTATCGTTCACAAAACAAATTTCAACTTTTCAGTCACTTTTATCTTGTAGTCTGCAAATGCTTTCGATTTGGACGAACCTAAAACTTTGTCGTTTGATAAGGAGTTAAAGAATATGTCAAGCATTGCATTGACCGATAAAAGTAGAACTCTCGAAAGATGTGTCATTCGACCTGCAATGTGAGCAAACATAAATGAGCTTTATATATGAAAGCATTGCAGAAAAAGTCAAAATCTATCGTCATGAGCAGTTCTTCTTTCCCGACAATGTTTTGTAAAGCGATTGGCTAACTTAATATACTACTCACACTTTGATAGGGATCACTTACATATTGCTGTATGGGGTTTTATGTTACAACAGTTTTGCATGAACTCTTTACCATACCGTAAAATTCTAGCTTTGTCCAAGTTGAAAGTATTTGCTGACTAAAAAACTATATGCAAGGCATGCTGGTATCCAGCATTTTCTCCTTTTCCAACAATGTTTTCCAAAGGTTTCTTTCTCAGTGTCTTTAAAAGTCGGCATTGTGAGGTAAAGGCTTAAAGATCAATTTCCACTGGTCATTTTATTGATCAGTGTGGCCATGTAACATATTGTAAAACCATACATGATACATGCCACATATATATTTAGGGTGAATTTTTTAGGGTGATCCCTAGCAAATTTTGAGTAGTATATAAAAAGAATTATGGAATATCGTGTGGAGGGATAATTCTCTTTTAACCCTTTACCACACAGCAAAAATGTTAGCCTTGTCAAAATTTATCGCGTTTACAGACAAATATTTCATTGCTGGTCAAATGGTGTAATTGTTCTTTGATAAGATAGAAAACATTGTGGGAAAAGGAGAAAATGCTGGTCACCAGCATTTTCTCCTTTTCCCACAATGTTTTCAAAAAGGCTTCTTTCTCAGGGGTGTTAAAAACTGATCATTGTGTGCTAAAGGGTTAAATAATCTAAGCAATGCTCTCTATGTAAATACAGTTTAATGCATCTGCAAAAAGTATCGGCCAAAGTCAGCCAACCCAGTCTGCAGAGACTGCATGATCAAGGCCAAAACTGTTTACTTTTCGTGGATTTTCTGCATGTCAAAAACCAGTGTATCTCATGACTTAGTTGGGGGGGGGTGTTAGATAAAATGGATTATTTCATGCTTTCCGGTAGGATATCGAGAAATAGCAGTGAAAATATTTTTTGACCTTACACTGGTACCACCAGTGAAAATACCGATTTCACGTTCTTGTTGCCTAGGTAAATTGTGCGTGCCTCACAACCAGATGGGAAATATGACCTCATATACCTTACATATCTTGCGTTGTCAGCGCATGTCATATTCGTGCAAAGATTCGACTGTCTTATGACACATCACTAGCCCCGAAAGCGGGCTGACTGTAATATTAAGCTTTATAAAGAAGCAATGTAGAAAACAGCTTTTATCGATACGTTTGAGGAGAAATGAGACCTGCTTTAGCTCCAGATTTCTCTAAACTGCTGATGATAGCTGAGTGAATTGCACGAGGTAGCGTTTCATTGAGTAAACGTTTATTTTAGTTTGAAATTCAAAGTAACGGTCGCGTAGGAAAGTGGTTCGGCTCTGTACCCAGGATGCCCAAATTAGATAGATGAGTAAATATAGAATGCCATCTAGCGGGAGATAATGGCATTTCTTGTGCTTGATGTAATATTGTAATGGATTGCTATGCGGGAGGGGTACGCCATGGGGAATAACGGAAAAGAACTGTACTGGATTTTGATAAAGCTCCTCACAGAAGGGGTTAAAGCATGAAATAAATAGAATATTTGTTTTCTTCGGTGAAAGATCGAAATTTATTTCATCTCGTGAACACCATTGATAATATTTTCAATCGTGGCTACGCCACTCGGGAAAATATTACCGATGGTGTTTACTCGATGAAATAAATTTCGATCTTTCACCGAAAAAAACCCAAATATCCTCTATTTCTTAACCCATTACAAAACGACAATAATTTAGGCTTGTCAAAATCGAAAGCATTTGTAGACGACAAAATAGAGGTGACTGAAAATTTGCAATTCGCTTTGTGGAAAGTAGAAAGCATTGTGGGAAATGGAGAAATACATTTTCTCCTTTTCCGGCAATGTTTTCTAAACACTTCTTTCTCAGGGTCGTCATAGGGATTGTGTGGTAATGGTTTAAAATTAATTGTTTAATGAATTGCCAGGTAACGTTACCATAACCACAGAAGCTTTTAGCCCCATTATGCTAGAGCATGACTTGTATGTGATTTTAAGATTAAAGATTCTATTCAGTACTTCTGCATACACATACATTTCGTACCAAACACATTCATATCCTTCAATGATCTTTTCAGTCTTATTCTGAAAAAAAAAAAACAAACATTGGCGCAAAGGGCTAGGCTGATTAACCCTTACCAGATAGTCTCGACTTTTAACGACTTTGGGAATAAAGTCTTTTGAAAACATTAGTGGAAAAGAAAAAAAGTAGTATTTTCTTTTTCCTTTTCCCACGACATTTTGTTCAAAGTCAAATTCCATCATTTAAGCCACATTTAAATTGTCTTCTGCATGCAAATGGATTAAGTTTTGACTTTTCTAAACTTTAGTTTTCTGGTAAAGAGTTAGAAGAAAAAAAAAAAAGATTTAAACTTGAAAGAATGCCAGTCACGTTTATTTTAAAACACGGTCAGGTTAAATTTAGTTTTATTCATTGTGAATATAATATTACCAAAGTCAGCTGATCGCTATTTGAAGATTTCTTTTATGGCGTTCCGTTCCGCTGAGCGATTACGAAAGAGTCGTGAAGACCTTATACACAGTGTAGGAACGGATGTGTAAAGTGTTTGAGATTGTACGCCACTTGGGAGTTTGTACAGTGGTAACATGTCACTTGATTCTAAAAAATTGTGTTTACACGGTAAGTCAAGCTAATTTTTTTTAAATTTAATTTTGATAATTGATTTAAAAATTTCCCATCCAGTTGTACTTTTGATATATATATTGAATATAGAAGCACCTGAGCATGCGATGTTTTACCTCCTTATAGCAATAGGAATGTCTTGATCAGCTTGACGTGCAAAAATTGAAATTATATTTTACCTAAAAAAAATACCAGAATTATCGCATTAGTTTTCTTTCCTGATAAAAAGGTCTGTCCATGTGTATGCTTTCTCTTTTTATCAACAATTGCCAAGTTTTTGGCATAAAAGCGATTTGAAGGACGAAATTTTTGTATGTTTACGAACTAAATATTGTACTGTCACTTGGAAAGCAATATTTTAGATTTGTACAGTCACTTGATAAGACTTTGTACTGTGACTTGAATCATTCTGAAAACTTTGTTCTTTTATAGGGAATTTTGACATTTTACATTGAAATCTTATTTGCTTTAACACCATGTGTTGACCCACATAATGGACACAAAGAAATTACATCGACTTATACAGTGGTACTGATTTACTGTTAAGTCCTCTGGATGAAAAGAATTATATTCCAATGGTTGCTACTTATACAGAGAAAAATATGAGGCAGCGTGGAATTCAAGTTGAATAAAGCACTAATATTATATTTCAAGTGTCTAGTTGTAGAAATGTTATTGGTAAAGATATGTCGTAATTCAAGCTGGGGGAATTATTTCCCCGTCACAATGAATATTTTCCTCCTGCCGAAAATCTACAACTACTTATCGGTTATCCAGTTAATTGACTTGAGATCACTAATCTTAAAAGTGGCATTCGTTGACAAAATAATCAGAGGAAATATAATTTATAATTTATTTCATCAGCTTGTGGTTGCGGCACTCGTTATTTTTGCATACCTTTCCCCTTTTCGGCAAATATTTCCCCATATTAACCACAAGCTGATGAAATAAACTCTAAATACTCGTATGTACTAAATTACTACGTACTGTATAAGTGGAAGTTTTGTAACGTGGAATTTTCGGGATTTCGTGAATCAAAGCTCTGAAGGCACCGACGGCTGGGTGCAAGTGGAAAGTTCGTGTATGCGTAAAGCAATTTGCAGCCAATTATGAATTGTCCAGTTAAAAAGTATAAGAAAAAAAAAGAATAAATAAATAAATAGAATAAACGAATAATGATGATAATAATAATAATAGTAAAAGAAAAAAAAGATGTGGATGCTAGGGCTCGGCTGCAGTTGCTTTACATAGTAAAAATTGTGAGTCGGACATTACTGTGTCAAAAATATTTAATGTTTACCTGCCCCTGATTTATGGGTTCTCTTATGATGGTTAAAAACTAGCCCAAACTTGAAGTGAATGTGACAGTTACCAACTTTCTCAAGCTTGAACCAAATGTCTTCAGAAATGAAAATAATAACAAAGATATTAAAATATTGAAACATTCAAAGTCAAAAAGGGGCTAAAAGGGGCAATAATAAATGTTTGAAAAGTACTATGACGGATACTTGTCTTTTATGTATGGGTTTCCCTTTTGATAGCTAACACCAGTCCCAGTTTGATGAAAGTACATTCAGTAATAACAAAGATATTATAGCCTTTATCTCTTGCAAGTTCCTATTTTCCCTTACACGAGTATGTTCAGGTTGTGCCCTATTCCATCGTCAAATAAGTAAAGTGTTGCTACAAGAGTTTATATCGTATCTTGAAGTCTATCCGGCCCAGTCAACTCCGTTCCGGTCTATTCCTGTATTGTCAGAACACAAAGAAAAAATGTCGACTCATCAAAACCTGCCCTACATGTATATGTATTACTGCTGACACGGTAAAAGGTTTTTGTCTTTTTACACGACATACGTGAATACACTCCATGCAAGACTTATCAATCAAATGTCAAGTTCGCTACATTCCATCTGCATCCAAAGGTGTGCACACAGCAACGACCCATGTTGGTCACGGAGATTGGTTGTGTCATGCTCTGCAAGAGTAGTTAGTGAAATTAACAGGAAAATTTCTTTCTCTTTTATGCGATCTCATTTAAAATTCATTACACCAAAAAACATTGTTAATATTTTTTTTTTTTTTGTTTACTATGAATATATTTTCTTTGGCATTTCTCAGTAAATGTAGACACAGACACCCTCTTTCAATTTCTTTTTTACATCAAGGATGAATAATTCGTAAGGTGTAAGGCGGTTTTGAGGGTTGTGTCGTTTCAAGACAATTAGAAACTACAGTTCCAGCAAATCAGAGACAGCAAATAACGCTCATTTATACGTGATGTTGAACGTGGTTGCGGCTTCCATCCGAAATTCTGTAACTTGGTTACAAAGGAAAGGCGCCGTTTGCCCCTAGCCAAAAATTCCCATATTTTCTGTTTGTAAATGTTTTCAAAAGGCTTCTGTTCCTGACCCGTAAAAACCAGGGATTGTTTGGGAAAGGGTTAAATATCTAATCTGCCGATTTATTAAGTCCTTATCAGCCGTGAAACACTCTTTCCGCGTAATTCATCGGATTTTCTTAGAGCGATATTTATCCCAGCGACAGCCTCGGCGAAGACTCCATTAGAGTGTCGCCCAAGTACATGTATTTTCAAACGAGTTTCATCCTCTATTACCTAATAAAATCGAGTCATACTTCGTGAAAAATAGGCTTAAGGCATCTGCAAAAAGTATCGACCCATGTCAGCCTGCGCAATTCTGCGCAGGCTGACATGAGTTGATAACGTTTGCATCTATCAATTTTCAACATGTCACGTGACCAGCCTACCTCTTGGTGCAGTTGGTTCTTAGACAAATCGGGGTTTTACGGACCCATACTTGTAGCTGTGGGATTATAATTGGAGTGCAACACACGAAAAGGGTCATTCGGACATTTGCGTAAAATGTCGTCTCTGATCAGCGTGTGCAGTCCACACAGGCTAATCCGAAACGACACTTTCCGATTTTATGTGATTTTCTGTTTTACGCAAGTCTACTGCAGCACAAAATCTAATGTAGTCGTAAAGTGTCGTCTCGGATTAGCCTGCGCGGACTGCGCAGGCTAATCCGGGACGACACTTTACGCAAATGTCCGAATGCACCTTTTCGTGTGTTGCACTCCATATATCAGGGAAATACATTGATCCCCCATTTAAGACTAAACGCTTGTGTTACCTACACATAATTATTGCATTTTTCCCGGTGAAGGAAATTTGAAATCGCAATATTTGGGTTAAAACTATTGCGTGGAAATTTTCGTTTCTTTTTTTTTTTAGCAGCTTAGGGGAAAAAACAACTGTGGCTGAATAAAGATAAAAAAGTTGCGATTCTTTCCAATTTAGAAAATACCTTGATATAGGACTAAGAATGAGCTTAAAGTCTCAAATAAGTCCAAATGTACAAAGTACACGAAAGCGGTACCACCAAAGTGGTCTCGATCAGTGGCTTCCCTGAAATTGACGGGCGTCTCCATGCATTTTCGTACAGGTATATTATGGCAACCCATGCAGTAAGTGACACGCTCGTTTTTTCTCCGATACTATTATGTGTGTTGTGGTGGGTAATCCGTTATACTTTCGAGTAATAAACGGTGAAAATTACCTATTTTTTGGCTTACTGGGGCTTTAAAGAAAAATAAATATATCACTGAAATTTATAAGAAAAACAATACAAATCGTCAATATTTAAGACTTATAAAATTCCAAAAAAAAAAAGAATTGATGGTATTCCCTTAAAAAACTACGTAGCCTCTTAAGGTATTTTTAGATTTCGCGCGAAAAAATAAAACAATGAGGGAATGTCAAGCGACTTGCACGTGACTAAGAACGCTTAAATTCCATTACATAACAAACACATAATGATTATTTTGCATAATGTCTTCTTCGGACGCTATGTTTGAAGCTTCGTCTGTCAATTTCCGGTATGTAAATGAGCGAGTTGCTCATGTAAAAATAGAACATGTTTTCGGTTGGTGTCGACATGGGCCGTCGTAAATGTCTAATTTCTTTTGTTGTCTGATGGTTTTCGAATACCAGGGGTTTATGAATGCAATTAAAAGGCTTAGGGAGTATAAATTTGTAAAATTTTCGTCCTAAAATCTGAATGGCCATCTTTAAAGAATGGTTGACGAATAGGCCTAATGACCCTTATGTAAAATTGAATATTATGGTAGATTACGCTGCCAGAGAAGAGCAGGGTCTATCTGATAGAAGAGCACGGCATATCTGATAGAAATGTAGAGTGTAAATGATAGAAGGACCGAGCGTATCTGACAGAAGGACAAAGCATATCTGATAGAAAGGCACAGCATATCTGATAGAAAGGCACAGCATATCTGATAGAAGAGATTAGCATATACACTGTTTCACAGAAATGCAGAACATACCTGATAGAGGAAAAATCTCATAGAAGGACAGCCTATATCGAAGGGTAGAGCATAGCTGAAGAGAAAAGCACATCTGATGTAAGGACGAAGCATATCTTGTACATGGGCAAAGCGTATCTTTTAAGAGGGCAGAGCATTTCTCATAGATGAGCTGAGAGTACCCGATAGAAAGGTAGAACAGATTTTACAGAAGGCAATGTATATCTGATAGAATGGCACACAATATTTGAATGGGAGGCAGAGCGTATCTTATAAAAGGACAGAAAATATCTGATAGAATGGAAAAGGACATCTGACAGAAGGGCAAAGCATACCTCATACAAAATGACCCTGGATCGCTCGCTTGAATTTTTGAAAGGACTATAGCCATTTTTTGAGGTATTGAAACACTGGAAACACAATCATTATTTTGCCAAGGAATTTTCAAAAGGTCACCTATTTCTTAATTTCCGTACAGTACAAGTTGTCCCCATTCACCAGAGCCATGTTTCTTGACCTGTCAAAATTTCGCGAACAATTTTTGAAAAGAGTCATTCAAGGAACATTTCTGTGTAATTGTTTTAAAATCTGACCAGCCGTTTCAGAGAAGAAGAATTTTCAAGAATATCTTCATCTCCGTATATTGCAAGTAGCTCCCATTCACAAGAGCCATGTTTCTTGACGAATCAAAATTTCACGATCAGGTTTTTAAAAGGGTCACCCAAGGAAAATCTCTGTGAAATTATTTCAAAATCTGACCAGCCGTTCCAGAGAAGAAGAATTTTTATGAATTTCTTCATTTCCCTATAGGGCAAGTAGCCCCCATTCACTAGAGCCATGTTTCTTGATGAATCAAAATTTCACGAACAATTTTTCAAAAGGGTCACCTAAGTAACATCTCTGTGAAATTATTTCAAAATCTGACCAGCCGTTCGAGAGAAGAAGAATTTTTAAGAATGTATTCATTTCCCTTTAATGCAAGTAGCCCCCATTCACCAGTGTCATGTTTCTTCAGGAATCAAAATTTCGTGAACAGGTTTTGAAAAGGGTCACCCAAGGAACATCTCTTTGAAATTATTTCAAAATCTAAACAGCGGTTTCAGAGAAGAAGAAATTTTAAGAATTTCTTCATTTCTGTGTAGTGCAAGTAGCCCCCATTCACCAGAGCCATGTTTCTTGACGGATCAAAATTTCGCGAACAATTTTTGAAAAAGGTCACCGAAGGAACATCTCTGTGAAATTATTTTAAAATCTGGCCAGCCATTTCAGAGAAGAATATTTTTAAAGAATTTCTTCGAAAATTCCATTTGGTTGCCATTTGGTTGCCATGCATTTGGTTGCCATGGCAACCAAAGCTTTTGACGGAATCAAATTCTGTGGACAAATTTTAAAGAAGACATCCCAAGGAACATTCTAGCCGGTTTCTGAGAAGATTTTTAAAGAATTTCTCAGAAAATTCCATTTTGGTTGCCATGGCAACCAGAGTTTATGACGGAATCAAATTCTGTGAACATCTTTTAAAGAAGACATCCCAAGGAACATTCCAGCCAAGTTTGGTCCAAATTGGCACCGCGGTTTAGAAGGAGTTGATGTTTAAAGAATTGTTGACGGCGAACGACGGACGACGGACACTGGGTGATCCTAAAAGCTCCCCTTGAGCACGTTTTGCTCAGGTGAGCTAAAAATGCAAAGCATATCTCATAGAAGGGAAGAGCATTTCTGATAAAAGGGTAGAACACATCTGATCAACACACAGAACATATCTGATTGAAGGGCAGAGCATATCTGATAGAAGTGTAGAGCACATCTGAAAGCAGATTATAGCACATATCATAAAATGCGTATCTGATAGAAGGGCAAAACAAATCCAATGGAAGGGCAAAGAATATCTGATACAAAAGCATTTCTGATAGAAGTGTACAGCATATGTGATGGAAGGGCATAACATTAATTCTGGAAGGGCAGAGCATTTCTGATAAAAGTATACAGCATATCTGATTGAAGGGTAAAGCATTGCTGACAGAAGTGTAGAGCGTATCTGATAGAAGGCCATAACATATATGAAAGAAGGGCAGAGCATATCTAATAGAAGGGCAAAACATATCTGATTGATTAGAAGAGCATATCTCATAGAAGGGCATAGTTTATCTGATAGAAGAGCAGAGGAAATCTAATAGAAGGGGACAGTATATCTGATAGAAGGGCAAAGCAAATCTGATGGAAGGCTTAGTATATCTGATTGAAGGGCAGAGCATATATCTCATTGAAGGGCATAGTATAATCTGATAGAAGGACAAAGCAAATCTGGTGGAAGGGCATAGTATATCTGATAGAGAAGCAGAGCAAATCTCATAGAAGGGCAGAGCATATCTGAAAGAAGCGCAAAACAAATCTGAAAGTACTGCACTAGAAGGGCAGAGTATATCTGATCGAAGCGCAGAACATATCTTATAAAAAGACATAACATTACTGAAAGAAGGGCAAAGCATATTTGTAAGAAGGGCGAAACATATCTGATTGATTAGAAGAGCATATTTCATAGAAGGTCATAGTTTATCTGATAGAAGAGCAGAGCAAATCTATAGGAGACTGAGACTGACACCAAATTAAGAAATATATACCACTGAAATTTATATGAAAAAAACAATACAAATCATCAATAATTAAGAATCATAATATTACAATTTTTGTGGTATTCCCTTAAAGGACTACGTAGCCCCTTAAGCTATTTTTAGATTTCGCGCCAAAAATGAAAAATGAAAAAAGAGTTCGAGTTGTTAAGTGACTGGCATGTGACTAATGATCCTTAAATTCTGTTACAAAACAAACATATATTTATTTTCCATAATGCCTTCTCCGGACGCTATGTTTGAAGCTTTGTCTGTGTATTTCCAGTGTGTATATGAGCAAGTTGCTCATGCAAAAATAGAGCGTGTTTCCCGTCTGCGTCGATCTGGGCTGCAGTAAATCTCTAATTTCTCTTGTTGTCGGATGGTTTTCGACTACTAGGGTTTTATAAATGAAAATTATACGGCTTTGGGAGTATAAAGATTATTTTTTTGTATATAATTTTTGTCTCAAAATCTGAAGGACCACTTTTAATTAAAGATGATTGTCATATAAATTTACAATGAGTCATTATACAAGTCTTCTAAGGTCAAACGTCCTTAACCCTTATCCTGAGATTTTCAAATTGATAGTAAAATCCAAAAATATTGCTATTTCAAATTAAGTTTTGGGCAATAATACCTCCGTATCAGACTAGTGTAGATTTAAGATCAGACTGCACGTTCTGTGCAGTTTGATCTTGATATACACTGACTGCAAAAGGTTACTGAGTCGCACTTAGCAGCTTAAAAGTGTTAATGTTTGTTTGCAGAAACAGAGACAGAGAGACTTATTTATGTAAACTAAGAAACTAGAAGGATTAGAGAATGAATGCATAACTGAACATAAATATTGTTTAATTCGTTTATGATCATTGTTGTATTACGAGGATACGAGGAACATAAAATTGCATCCGCATTCCGTGATACCAAAGCTTTCAAACCCACCCCACCCCAAGCCTAACTTTGTACGAATCACTGACAAGTACGGCCATTTCTTTCAAATTTATAATCTAAAAATAATTACATACATGCACATAACTATTTGAGTGTGAATATCATGTGTTATTTTTTTTTTCTTCAAAATTTAGTCAATTATGAAAGTAATAGAGTTTCTGATTGGCTACACCATTTGGTTTAGCCACTCTGAAGTTCTGTTACTTTCACTGTCGGACCCTGTGCTCTGGGAAAAAGGACTTAATGCATGTCTGTGATAAATGATACCAAGCAAATGATTTCTTTATTATGGATCCATCTAATCCATTTTGTTTTATAACAGACTGAACCACGGGGTAGATCACGGCGGGGAATCACGTGACACAACAACAACAACAACAACAATGACCGATATTTGAAAAAATTCCCTGACTTCAGGTAAGAAAATCTTCGATAATTCCGTTAATACATGACCGATTGGAATTTGGTTTGAAGCAGAGAAGGCGGAAGGACTCCAGGGATTTGCTTGATGTGTTAGATTTTTTAAACAACACCTGATAAAAAAGTTATTGACAAGCAAACAAATTTTTTACCCTTGATAATTGGTTTGCTGGTCAATAACTTTTTCATGAGGTGTTGGGAAAAGGAGAAAATGCTGGTTACCAGAATTTTCTTTCTTTTTAAAGGTCTTCTCGGTGTCGTTAAAAATCTAGCTTTTTGGTGAAAGGTTAACAGGGCAATCACCTCATGTCGCCACAAGTGAATAAATGACATGACGTTCTTTGTAAAATTCTTTTTATTGTTTAAACATGAAAAACAATATCGTATAGCACTAAATGTAAAATGATAACCTATTATGAAACAGTGTCTATGTCGATCATGAAACACTTCACACGATGACAGTGTATAATATGACCTGCAAGACGCCAAAAGTGGCATTCGGACATTTGCGTAATTGTCGTTCCGGATCAGCCTGTGCAGTCTGCGCAGACCGAACCGAAACGACACTTTCCTTTTAAATGTAATTTTCTGTTTTGCGCAAGTTTAATGTTGCACAAATTCTAATGTAGTTGTAAAGTGCGGTCTCGGGTTAGCCTGCGCTAGACTGCGCAGGCTAATCCGTGAGGACACTTAAACGCAAATATCCGAATGCCCCTTTGCACATCGAACAATCGCTATTAAAACTTGATAGTGGGTAGAATTTAGCCAGTTGTTTAAGCTTATTAAAAATCAATATAAAGGTTAGCTTAGGTTTCAGTCTGTTTTATTTTTTCCTATTCTATCAGTTGGTCGTCACTTTGTTTACAATAACGAAAGCGAGGAGAGATCACTGCCAAAAATAATATATTAGCAAAATGCAATTGGGAGAGAATGTTACGGAGTAGGCCTAACTAAGAAATTATCACCGCCTGGATGCAGCCTAATATAAGGTCTGTTGAATAAAGAAAGTAGAGGATTTATTTTCTATTTAAATCCGGAAACAGTGACACTGTGATGTCTTTAATGGCCCCTAGAGAATGACATCCATTTCTATCCGTCGTTATCTGTGCAACCTTGCGACAGCCAGGGACAACATATGGCTTGCAATACGCGAAAAGGAGCATTCGGACATTTGCGTAAAGTGTCGTCTCGGATCAGCCTGTGCATTCCGCATGGGTAATCCGAGACGGCACTTTACGACTACACAAGATTTTGTCCTTCAGTAGACATGTGCAAAACAGAATACTGTATAAAAACAGAAAGTTTCGTTTCGAATTAGCCTTCCCACATACCGCAGGCTGATCCGAGAAGACGGTTCAGGCTAATTTTTTGAATGCCCCTTTTTCGCGTGTCGCAGGCCATATGATATAAAGATACAGGAATTATTGTGTCTCATAATATAGAAATGAATTCTATGGAAACAAAAACGTACTGACAGTTTTTGTGGTATTTGTCGAAGACAATAGTTCCCTGAATTCAATATTGAATTTTGAAGACCGTGAATCGTTTTTTTTTTTGTGCCAAGCCGAAGGAAATCAACAAAACTATACCCATTTTCTATAAGGTAAATGTGTATTTCAGTAGCACTCAGATTTGTAATTGGAAACGGCATGTTAAAATACAATGGATGAGGCCATCAATCATGGAAATATTTCTTTTTTATTGAAAATAACTTCACTTGCTCATAGCCATCTATTGATGCAATGATACATAATTTGTCTATCGATCGCTTGATCCAGGGCTTTTTCGCTCCAAAACCAGTTCGTCCCTTGGTTTGTTCATTCCTACTCCATTTGATTGGGCATGAATATTTATAGATGGAAAACATTGACAGTGAAGTTGGGAAATGAATGTGAAATGTCTAAGGTATTTCAAAATTATAGTATTCAGGTACAAACTTAATTTTATTCGATATATTCACATGGTTTCTCTCTCTGTCCATCATGCATCCCACTGTCAAGGGACGTTACTCCTGACTCCTCCTAAGGAGAGGGAGACCACCAACACACACATAATCCTAACTTTGTCATGAATACTCTCCCTTCAACCAAAATTTAAAGATATTCATTTGCTTCGTAGGTTGACTTTCAAGCTAATATTTGAATACTATTTCCTTTTCAAACGATCAATTCCGTACAATGGTTTTCTTGACAAATACCACTCCAGCGTTCTCAACGCTTTGATTGTTAAAATCTTCTCAGGGAATTGATCATCAGGAGATCGAAATGCAGACATTTTATCGTACAAACTAGTAAATAATAAGACATTTTCCAAGTTGTTGATATAAGTAATGCTCAGTGAAAAAGGGGGCTTAATACATCTACAAAAAGTTTGTTCCAGGTTAGTCTGTGCAGTTCGCAATTTGCTACATGTCAAAGGACCAGTGTAGACCTATCTCGTGATTGAGACAGTTGTCAGACAAAATGGATTTAATGGATCCTTGATTTTTTTATGTCTTACTTGGTATCGTGCTTCACGGAGATTCAAAAGGCCCCGCCATTTACCAGAGCACGATTCATATTTCTGTCTGTAAGATCTATAGCACAATTTTCAGGCGAATAAAAGTTCTCGTCAGTTCCTCCTCAAAACACTGAGAGAAGAAATCTGGGTGAGTGTCTATTTGATGTTTATAACAGGGCTCGCATTCACCAACCGTCGTTAAGAATGTTCTTTTTCTTATTCTCCAGAATTTTCTGCATTTGAAAGTAACACAACTTCTGATTGGCTAAACCCTTCGGTTAAGCCAATCAGAAGTTTTGTTTCTTACAAATTACTAAGAATATTCTCAAAAAAGGGTTGTAAATATGAGCCCAGAACAGATGAACTCATCGGTAACAAGTTTGTACCTGCCGACTTTGAAAACATTCCTGGTAAAACGTCTATGGCTAATCGATATCGACTAAGGTTTTACTCGCTAACCATTATCGCTCCTAATGAGCAATTCTATCTCTTGCAAACATGTTCTAAAAAGTGATCTGAGGCAAAATGAAAAGTGTCACCTTCATAGGGTACTGTGTTTCGGTATCTAAGATAAACCCCGCACCAAATATGGCAATTTTAGACTTGTCTGTTTCGAAGACATTTGCATAGGACAACAGCCCAAATGTTGAAATTTGCAGTTGAAAGAATAAACAAGCCAATCGGTAACTTGTATTTCTCTCTGTTTTTTTAACACTTTTTTTTCTAAAAGGCATAAAGACACGGGATTGTTCTGTGAACTATTAAAACAAAAAAAATGCACCAACCATAATAATTGATCAGTCTGTCAAATCTTTTGTTCGCTACATTTGCATACATGCACGCATGTTATACATACAACATGCACATTAAATGTGTGTGACAAAGTGCTAGTAATGTTCTTATCTTCATTGTTTCTTACCATGTATATCGGTTTATTCAATTTTGTATAAGAAAGAGAGAGAGAGAGAGAGAGAGAGAGAAAACAACATATTTTCAATATTACAATGCATGCCTTTACATGTAGGAATACTGATCATGAATTGATGTATACTTATGTCCGCTGTCACTACACGATGTTGCTATTCAAAATGAAGTCTACATGTATATTAATAAAAAAGAAATGTCATAAATCCCCCTTTTTAAGTCTCACATAGATCTGTCGTATTTTGAAAATACGTATTTTGAAATCAAAATATTTCTTGTACCCGATTAATGTTTATTTTGTAATTTGCAAGGTAAAAAATATTGATTATCACAAGTCTGTATTATGAGGACTGGTCAACAGTCGGGGCTAATATGTCAGTCCAGGTCTAATCTAATCTTTGTTATCAAGTAGCATTGTTAATTTTTTCAATTAATTTATCATTCGTGATGATTTTTGAAAGAACGGTACAATATTCTTCTAAAAGAAATGGAATAAAGTGTATTAATTTCAACCTCTCAAAGTTCCTCGAACAAAAAAACTATCGAATAGTCTATTTCCAGGCTATACTTTTTTCCATGTTTCCGCACGGATTATCATACTGACTAATCAACATTTGTGTGACATTAAGTTTTTTTTTTCACAACAAATGTGTCTGCTGTGATTTAACAGACCATTCATACACTAAACATAATTTTGCACAAGAACACATACAATATTATGAAGGCAGCAAATCTTGAATATAATTTTCCGAAGTCATTGTAAGATTACAAGTTTGTGTTCACTTATGATCCAAAAGAAAAACACTGGTTTTCACTCGTGACTTCAACAAGTAGTTCAGCTGTAAAATTGTTATAACTTCCTCAAATAGCATAGTCCATTATAACAAAGACATACCGGTAAATATATCACATTTCTACAGACCGTAAAAAATGTCATCTAGCAGATCATGTATCCTATCAAGGGCTTTTGTTTTACCAACACACATGTCTGGGTGAACAATCGTAGCCCGGGTAGATTCTTTAAGGTCTACTCATTTTTCAGTCCTATTCCAGACGATACAATATTAGTTGTACGGCTAGGTGGAAGGGGAATTGGAAATTTGTTCACGGCTGTTGTGAATCAGGACATGATTCACCACTGCCGTGAACAAGTTTCCAAATCCCCTGCCACTTTCAACCGTATCATGAATTTATTATACTGCAAAGTTTTACCATTCCAACGTTTGTTAAAGCGAATTTTATTATTTGTACGGTCAGGTGGCAGGGGACTTGGAAACTTGTTCACGGCTGTGGCGAATCATGTCGCGCCGAGCCGAAATCATGTCGCCCCGAGTCGAAGGAGAGGTTCTGTCATCATTCGACACAGCCGTGAACAATTAAGTTTCCAAGTTCCCTGCAACCTGACTGTACAACTTTTTTTTTTTATATTGCAAAGTTTTACCCTTTCAAAGCGCGTTCAGTGAAATGTTCCTGTTTTATAACCTCACAAGTCGACTATGTTGACGAAATAGAAATTCACTCCTGAGTGCCCCAATTCAATGAAAACTGACGTCACTGGAAACTGACGTCACCAAAACATGTAGTATGGTGCATATATATATATATACGTATATTCTAGTGATCGATCGACGCTGCCATTTTGGATGTTGTGTTGCACGTCTAGTGATGTTTACGGGACACACAAAAGAGAAACTGGCTTTACGTGGTTTTTACCAGGGTGCATGATATACATTTGTATATGTTCCCGGCATGTTAACCAATCATATCACGAGAAATTTCTTTGCAGTATAATAAAACTATGCTTTGGTTTAAAAGATTAAGTACGACGAAGTAGAATTTCCCTTTTGAGTGCTCCAATTCAATGAAAACTGACGTCATCAGGAAATGACGTTACTGAAACCTTGGTACAATACGTGCTAAAAGGAGCCGCTTGGCACACAATCTTGCATTATCTCCCGCTAGATGGCATTCTACAAATACCCATCTATCTAATTTGTGGGTTCTGAGTATAGAAGCGAAGTAATTTTTCAAAACACGATGGCCCTGGATCGCTCACCTGAGTATTTGAGAGGACCATAGCCATTTTTTTATTGAAACTTCGAAGCGATTTTGAAAATGTCACCAGTAAATGTCATTTCAAAATCTGTCACTACCCCTACAATCATCACCACAGCAATGCTTTTGATGGATCAGAATTTTGCAATTTTTTGGACAGATCACCCATGCATGGACAATATCTTGAAGAAGAGCACATGCTCAATAATGACTAAAAACATAAGTCAAACAAGAGCACCACGTGCAGATGCCAACAAATGGATGTTGTTTTTCGAAGGATCAAAATTTGACAAACAGTTTTTGAAAAGGGCCATCCATATATCATTTCTGTGAAGTTATTTTTAAAATCTGACCATCGGTTTCAGAGAAAAGGAACTGTTTAGAATTTCGCCGTTTCCGTAGAGTGCAAGGAGCCCCCAGTCACCAAAGCCATGCAAACAACATTTGGATAGGGTCACCCAAAGATTATCTCTGTGAAATTATTTCAAAATCTGATAAGCCGTTTCAGAGAAGATGAATTTTTAAGGATTTCTTCAGTTTCTGTCTAGTGCAAGTAGCGCCCATTCACCGAGCCATGTTTCTTGACGGATCAAAATTTTGCTAACAGTTTTTGAAAAGGGTCACACAAGTAGTATCTCTTATTTTAAAATCTGACCAGCCACTTCAGAGAAGAACAATTTTTAAGAATTCCTTCATTTACCTATAGGCTAGTGCAAGTATAACCCCCATTCACCAAAGCCGTGTTTCTTGACGGATCAAAATTTGGTGAATACTTTTTGAAGAGGGTCACCAAAGTAACATCTGTGTGAAATTATTTCGAAACCTGAGCAAGCATCTCAGAGAAGAATTTTTAAGAATTTCTTTATTTCCCTACAGTGCAAGTAGCCCCCATTCACTAGAGCGATTTTTCTAGACGGATCAAAATTTCGCGAACAATTTTTGAAAGGTCACCCCAGGAACATTTCTCTGTGAATTATTTCAAAATCTGACTAGCGGTTTCAGAGAAGAAGATTTTTAAAGAATTTCTCCGGAAATTCCATTTGGATGCCATAGCAACCAGAGTTTTTGATGGAATTAAATTCCGTGAACAGCTTTTAAAGAAGACCTCCCAAGGAAAATTCCAGCAAAGTTTGGTCCAAATTGGCCGAGCAGTTTAGGAGGAGTTGATGTTTAAAGAATTGTTGACGACGCACGACGGACGACTGTCACCGGGTGATCCTAAAAGCTCCCCTTGAGCACGCTGTGCTCGGGTGAGCTTACAACAAACCTTAAGTCTCTCTTACATCCCGTCGTACGTGGCACTACGAGTAGTTTCGTGCCAAAAATGTGCCAAGTAGTGAGATATGCGCAAGTGGAAAGTACTTTTTTTGGTGGTCGCAAACACGACGCATAGCACGCAGCCTGAAAACTGGCCGGCCAGTTCTTCGCTGGGACCTGGCAGCGACAATTAGCACGCCTGGAGCACGCTCGGAGTACGCAAAACAAAAGTACTGAGTAAGTTCGATAGGCATGCGTAACGCAGGCAAATCATGCAACAATTCCGGGGTATTCTTCCACGAAGGCATACTTACCACACAAGATGCTCCTACTTTCCAATAGCTTTCAATATACGTATTAACAAAAGGGGGGTGAGCACATTTCCGTCGTGCGTATTACCTACTTCCAAAGTGTTTGGTGAGTACTACTACGGTACTTGTTAAGTACGTCACACTCAGACGACGCACGTGACCATCACGATAAAACTGCGTCAGAAGTGCCTCCCTTGCAGGCGATCCATAGCAACTACTGCCAGCACTGCATCACGGTCTTGCGCTTCCTCTTGCAACATCAGCTGTAGTCTAAGACAATGGAGCATCCTTTTTGGTAGTGCCATATTGGATGCTGAACCAGTGAATGATGAAGAGACTCAGTGCACCCTTGTATATTATGGTGATTGTCCGTGCGTTCTTCCAATTTGACGCACGATTGCCTTGCTTAACACTTCCGTGTTCCTTACATTTCTCTTACGTTTTTCTTACTTCGTAAGTACGATTTCTGAAGATGTACGCTTCACTTGCAATTCACGTATGACAATCCCACTCATTGTGTGCGACAGAAGTACCGAGATCTTACGTGCTCCTTACTTCTTCCTACTTCCACAAAGGCGTACAGACCACTTGCGGGCCTCGCGTTTAGAGCAAGACACACCCACTCATTAAGTACTTACTACGTACTTCCCCTCCGATTTTCATCCTGCGACAACGCCACGCCTGACAGTAACTCCGAGTCCGCATGATCTCTAACCACTCACGACGGGATATGACAGAGCCTTTACTCTGAATTTTAACCTAAAATAAACCTTTACTCAATAAAACGTTACCTAGTGCGATTCATTCAGCTATGATCAGCTAGTATGTAACCTATGCCCCGGCTATTTATTAAAACATACCCAACAGGCTTGGGTAATGCACATGTACCCAGTGTTGCCAGTGAAAATTATTATACATCTAGTTCAGAGAAATCTGGAGCTAAAACAGGCCCTCAGTTTCTCCTCAAACGTATTCACCAAAATCGCTACCTGTGGTGTCGACCCAGCGTAAAGCTGCTGTCGACCGATAAATACGGTTTTCGACCGAGCAGTACGGATGTCGAAGAGGGACATCGTAAATTTGACGCCCTTGGAGAAGCGAAAACGTAAGTATTAACATTTACAAACGCTGTCAATCTTTTGTCTGTTCACTTATAGAGTTGAAACGCTGAAAAACACCATAGAATACCGGTTCCTTAAAAAAATAATTTTCATAGAATATCATTGGTCTAATGCATTATAAAAGGTACGAAGGCAATAAAACGCCCTACGCTTCTACAACAAAGTGTGTTTGGCATAATTCATGCACTCTGGAAGATTTTATGGACCTTTGAAAAATATCGGAAAACGGACGTCGATTACAAGCGATACGACCTTCGATGGTATCGTAGTCTGAATGACACGGCTGTCGACAAAATATGAAAACTACATTTCATCTGCCGGTGTTAAAATACATTATTTATTCTATGACTATAACTGAAATCTCCACTATAAGCAGATTCCACTGGGAACCATGAAGAAAATACATATGTTTTGTGCGGACTGATCTTAAAAGTCGCAAAAGTCGACAAAAATAACTCCAGTTTTAACTCTCCTGTATATAGTTCACACAACAGACTGCAAGGCTGGTCACTGATGTAAATACTTAAACATATAAAGGTCAAATCAGATGAAGAACAAAATTGCAAAATCTATTTTAAAGGAATAGGATGGCAAACAAAAGTAAATAGTCTTGAAGAATGATGTTGGAAAGAGCACAGGCGCTTGAAGTAAAAATGCTAAAAAAGGTCAAATTTTTTTAATATTTTGGCTAGATGAGCCATTACGAAATTGCATAAAGACTGCGTCATTATTAACCTTGTCGAGGGGGTTTGAGCGAAGAATTTCAAGGGCCTATGGAGAGAGGAACATTTCGCAACAAATGTAAAGTTGCTAATGATGTTTTTAACCTCATTTATTAGCCATTTTGACCTGGAAATTAACGCCTGGCATCCAAAGTTAATTCAATCCATTACCGTACAATCATGACTTTCAATGACCCTGAAGAAGAAGGGTTGTGGAAGCATTTTTGGAAAAGGAGAAAATGCTTTTTGCACAGTTACATACCCTGTCAGAACTTTGATATTTGGTAATTATCTTCATCGTAAACCTTTACTGCTTAGTACTCAGGTGAGCGATATAGGACCGTCATGGTCCTCTTGTTTTCTAGATGCTGTCAATTTTGAGCGTATTTGCTTCAAAAACACTGTTTTCTAAAAAACCAAAGTTCTAACAACGTTGAAAAAGAATGCTTTAGAAACAACTGTAGAGGAGAGGACAAAAATGCCAAAATGCAACGTCTCATACTTTTTCAAAGATGAATCCAGTTTGAGATATATGAACTTTGACGTCAGCAAGTGCTCTTAATCTTTCAATATGGAAGATGCTAACATTTAAATGTCTGGTAACAATTTAAAATCGTTCTGAATAAGCCTGTCTGTGGCAACAGGGATCTTATATTATATAAGATCCCTGGTGGCAACAAATGGTTACCGATTGGAAAGCACATGTTTTCTTTCTTTATTTCGTTTACACAAATTTGTCCCCCTAAAAGCCACTTTATGAGACAATGATTCCAAGTGTGCTTCCTGCTGAACATCACCTAAAAAAAGTTGTCAGCATTTTTTTCATGTACATAAAGTCTAAACTGAAACCAAAAATGTCATTTCTTTGTCCTGTTCTGAAGAAATGTATGTGGTACATGAATTGCTGGAAATAGGGGATTATATGCATTCTGTGATGCATCATACATAATTATGGATCTATGAAATCCAGTTCATATGTAAACCGACTGAATCATGATGTAGACTGGTCCTTTGACAGGCAGAATTTGACCTCTGGCAAAAAGGATCAACCCATGTCAGCCTGCACGGAATGTGCGCGCTTACATGGGTCGATACTTTTTGCAGATGCATTAAGCCTCCTTTTCATAAAGCATTGCTCTATTCATTACAAGTGTAGTGCTTATTGCTAAACATTTTTGAAGAGTACCATAACTTGTTTTTCGACTCAATGATCAGGAATGAATGACGCAAACAATTAACATCTTCTTAACCCATTACCACACAATCCTTAACCCATTACCACACAATCCCTACTTTTGACGACCCTGAGAAAGAAGCCTTTAGAAAACATTGTGGAAAAAGGAGAAAATGCTGGTAACCAGCATTTTCTCCTTTTACCACAATGTTTTCTACCAATTCCAACCCAAGTTTCAGTTTTTCAGTCACATTTATTTTGTCCTCTACAAATGATTTCAATTTGAACAGGTCTAAAATTTTCTAATGTGGTAAACAGTTAAAGAAGGCAAATAATTATGAGCCATGTTCTGGAAAAAAGGTACTTAATGCATCTCCATGTTGCACAATACCAACTCAGTCACCACATAATTTGGGATCTGTAAAACCCACCTTGTCTATCAACAGACTGGATCATGAGGTAAACTGGCTCTTCTTCATGCAGAACGTTGACCAGTAGTAAAAAGTTTCAGCCCAGGTCAGCTTTCCTGGCTGCAAAGGCTGACCTGGGTCGATACCTTTTGCAGATGCATTAACTCTTTACCAATTGACAATATTTTAGCTTTGTCCAAATCGAAAGTATTTGCAGACAACAAAATAAAAGTGACTGAAAATTTGAAATTTGTTTTGCGAAGGGTAGAAAACATTGTGGGAAAAGGAGAAAATGCTGGTTACCAGCATTTTCTCCTTTTCCCACAACGTTTTCTAAAGGCTTCTTTCTCAGGGTCGTCAAAAGTGGGGATTGTGTGGTAATGGGTTAAGACCCCTTTGCATAGATCATGGCTCATAATTTTCGTTACTTTATAAGATACGTTTCAGGAAAGGTGCTCATACTCGAGTGAAATTCAGTGTTGTGCACTGATGGAAAGTTTGTTATATCCTTTGCTTAACAGGTGTTTTAATGCCATTTCTTCAGTATTTTGGTTGTAGCCGAGTATCCCCACCTTTTCCTTGAGTTGGTGAGAGACGCGAAAGGAGAAGGGGAAACGTAGATATTTGCCAGAGTCACTTACATCATTTTTACACACAAAAAAAAAAATGCATAAAACTCAAGGGAGAGAAACCAGTCCTCCCAACGTTCCTAGAAAGAGCACATTATCCAGACAACCATCGATACTCAGGCATCTAACAGTGCATGTTATGTGCAGTCTGATCTTGATCAATGCCACCCGCAAAAGCTGTTTCAGTCTTCATCAGCAGTGACGGAGTTAAATTACAAGTTAAATGACATTTATACTCTATATCATGATTTACAAAATCTTGTGTTAGGTTTCAGTAACTTGTAAAACAGGTTTTATGGCGTAGATGTAATATAAGTTTTAAGTTTTTTTCTTTTGACCTATTTTTTAGGTATTAGTCTCAAATGAATAAATAGTTATTTGCGATTTTGTAAAGAAATGTGGATATTATTCTTTCAGTAATTAGACAGCCTATTTGTGCGGACATCTGCAGGCACAATTACGATATTTTGAGTACATAAGTTGATTTCAGTGCATACATGTATCAATTTTTTTACATTTATATTGTTTTAACCACTGGGCTACTGAGTACAACTCACTAACCTTTTGCGATTAGTATACATCAAGATCAGACTGCACAGAACATGCAGTCTGATCCTTTATCCACAATGACCAATAAAGAGATATTATTCCGAAAAACATGAGAATGAAATAGCAATATTTGATTTTTTTATATCTTCTTGAAAATTTCATTTTAGTTGCTTAGCAGTGAAAGGGTGAAGAATAACCTTGTATGCTTTATAAATATCAAAAAAAGTTATGTTAATCCACTACTGAACAGTCAGTGTGTATTTATATACAAAAAACTTTTAGTTGCATGTGCTTCTTTTCCAACTATGACTTTATTAACATCCAAACTGATGGTAGGAGAGACAATTTCCTATTATATTGAGCTCACATGGGTTAAAGTTTCTGACTAAACATAAATCTTCATAGACTACAACTACCAGGGGTGGAGATGTCCTTTAAACGACGGGGAAGTTGGCTCACCTTTTTCTCTTTTTTGTAAAAAACTACTTACTATCAGGGAATGGCTTGAGACATCAATCAAGAGAGGTAACCTAATCATTGATGAAGCTTACAGTCAGACTGAATAATCCCCCTTTAACCCTCTATCACACAATACCTGTACCAAGTTTTAACAACCCTGGAATTTGAAATCATAGTGGGAAAACAGGATTGTATATAGAAGTGTATATAAGATCCATGGGGAAAAGGAGAAAATGCTGTTGACCAGAGTTTCCTCTTTTTCCACAATGTTTTCTATTCTATCAAAGACAGAATTCCTCACTTGAGCTAAATCAAATTAGTTGTCTGCTATTGCACCCAATTTAGTCAAGTGCAAAATTTTGTTATTTGGTAAAAAGTTAGACATTTCAAACATGCCTCTGGAAAAGTGTATTCAAAGGGCAATTCTTATTCAAATTTTTCAATGATACGATTCATGTGCATATTCTCCTGCCATACTTTTTAAGTTTCTATTGATAGTTTAACTCTTTACTAAATGATATAATGTTGGACCTTTTCAAATTGAGAGCATTTGCAGACAAAAACTAATTTGACTCAAAACCTGGAAACTGTTTTGGAAAGGGTAGCAAGCATTGTGGGAAAAGGAAAAAATGCTGGTTTCCAACATTTTCTCTTTTTCCCACAATGTTTTCAAAAGCTTTATCTCTCGGGTACAATAAAAGTCAGGATCGGATCGTGTAGTAAAATGTTCATAATGGGTATCATACATCTATGTAACTCGGCAAAGTTTTCTCATGTGCTTATGAATTTCATAATTGAAGACATAAACGCCTTTGGCTTTGAGATAACACTAATGGCCTGAGAGAAGACATAATATAGAACTTTCCATCTTGTTCACAACAAATAAAACAACCTCTTTCCACTTTTTGAATAGTTCTAGTTAGACCTAATTCTAAAGATGGGTGCTGGAGGATATGCAGCACTGTCGAGACACAGCACCAGCTCCTTCATACCAAAGCTTTCTTGTCTGCTTAATTCCTTTGGTATTAGCCATAGTTTATCAAAAAGGAGAACGGAATCAAACAACACTTAAAAAATCGCTTGAGGTTATGTGCCAGCCTTCCATACCAGAGGTCCTGGATTCGGGATACCTGATGAATTTTAAAAGCTTAAGGCTTCTCATAACCGTGAGAAAGAACCCTTTAGAAAACATTGTGGGGAAAGGAGAAAGTGCAGGTAACCAGCATTTTCTCCTTTTCCCACAATGTTTTCTCACCCTTACAAAATAAATTTCAAATTTTCAGTCACTTTTATTGTGGCCTCTACAAGGCACTTTCGATTTGAACAAACCAAAAATTTGTCGTTTGGTAATAATTTAACCTTCAAAGCTCCTATCACAGTCTTGGTTATAATACAGTAGAAACTTTTAGCCATGATGGAACTGAGCAGAATATGCATCAAAACACAGATATACACTCTCTCCTAATTTATGAGATGGGCTATCTTACCAATAAGCAATGATAAAATAATGTCATGGTTTGTTTTCAATAACTCAACTGTCCATCAATTCTTAAAATATCACAGTTTTTAGAATTTTATCTGAAATCAGACTTAAGTGGGACTGGTAAAGAATGAAAATCCTACCTTTCGTAGAGTGTGAAATGTCTTTCTTAAATCTTTTTTCACTTATGTTTTGTTAAATTCCTGGAAGGCATATAGGAAAATGAGCATGATTTTAATGATTTACTTTAACACATTATCACAAAATCCCTACTTTTGATGCCCCTAAGAAAGAAACCTTTTGAAAACAGTATGGGATAAAGGAGAAAATGCTGGTAACCAGCATTTTCCCCTTTTCCCACAGTGTTTTCTAGCCTTCCCAAAACAAATTTCTATTTTCTAGTCACCTTTATTTTGTCGTCTGCAAATGCTTTCAATATGGACCAGTCTGAAATTTTCTTGTGTGGTAAGACTTGAATAAATTCCTTAATAACCCTTTTCCCAAACGACAAATTTTTGGACTAGACTAAATTGGAAGCATTTGCAGGCGACAATTCAACTCTTGCTGAAAAGATGATTTCTGTCTATGATACGGTAGAAAACATTGTGGGAAAAGGAGAAAATGCTGGTGCCAGCATTTTCTCCTTTTTCCTACAATGTTTTCAAAAGGCTACTATTCCAGACCTGTAAAAACCAGGGACTGTTTGGGAAAGGGTTAAAAACAAACTGATCCATAATTTAACCCTTTCAGCCAATGAAGTTAAAAGAACATCTCTTGGGGATGGGTCAGCTTGTTGAATCAAGGCCATGATGTAAAAAAATCATTTTGAGCTTCAGATGATTTCTAATTTCAGCCATTTAAAGAGAACAAGTTATATGGGCTATGCTCTGTAAAATGCGAGCTTAATGCATTTGCCAAAAGAATATATTCCAAGCATGCTATCCTGGGTCGAAACATTTTGCTATAGGTCTATTTTCAGCATGTTATAGGATGCATTCTGCCTCCAGATCAAGTCAATTGTTAGACAAAATTGATATAATTTTGGAGTCATAATTATATGTATGTGGTCACTTCCTTGCTATAATCCATCAAAAAGATGCAGTGAGCCCCCTTTTCCCAGAGCATGGGTTATACATGTACATCATCTTCCTATAAGCCAGAATTTTTTTTTTTTAAGTTGAGCTTTAAAAAAATGACCTTCTGTATTTAGCGATATACTAGTATATGTCGATATCGTCAGTGAATGAAAACATAGTTTTGTTTGTAAGTTTGAATTAAGTTATCGTAGTGGTTATCATTTACTAATTCATTTCATTTACTAAACATCTATTACCCCAATGATATCTGTTACAAAATGTTGCATTTTCATTGTAGTAAGATCTTACCTTAAATTCCAAATTCAAATATTGGCGGTTTTAATTAACATGAAATGAGCGGGAGACTAGCTACCGCATGTTATGAAAAATAATGAGTCTTACAGATTTTTTAGAACGGTTAAAATTAACAATTTGACCATATGAACTGACTCAAATTCCTTACACCAAAATGAAAAATTGTCGTTTGTCAAAATGATCGTCTCTACAGACGTTGCCGTGTTTATTCGTCCTCGGTTTTATGCTTGCTCTTGGCTGGCATTTTTTTTGTAACGTGTACAGGCATATAAGGACCAGAGACAGGAAGAGGAGGTTCGATGTCCCGCCTCCTGCACAAACTATGCAAATACTGTAGCCGTAGTAATTTAGCGCCGCCGGAAGAAGCCAAAGCGAGGTTTGGGGCGGAGTTTTTGTTTTGTAGGCGTACCTTCCAATGGTATGCACGTACTTACCACGTGAAGCAGTCAGAAATAAGCCCCTTCCTCTCCAATAAGGGAGGCAACTCTGGCACTACTAATTACAAAATCTTGTACGAGTTGTTTCCCTTAGACCATCAGTCGTTCAACATTCTCTTGCAGCACCTTTATATTTTGAATGAATATCAGCCCAGAACAAAAAGCAAAGCAAAAGCGCAGATAAAATGGACGAAAATAAGCGATAGTAGCAGCAAAGTAAACAAATTAAGGAGAAAAATGAATGTAAATATTGGTGTTACAAACAAAAATTGTTGCGAGGGAACGAACCGGAAACAGCTTGGTAGAGAAGATATGACACTATTTCCTTGATTTCTAGACGATTCATTGGGTGCTAATGGTTGTAAGTCGTATCTTTCTTTTTTTATGTAAAAATTCTTGTGTATCTTTGCATATGAACCATAACAAAGGCAACAAAACAGTAAACATGAACGAGACAGGAGACAGCAAAAGGAGGTTCTATGTCCTGCCTACTGCACATACTACACAAGTACTATAGCCGCAGTAATTTAGCACCGCCGGAAGTAGCCGAAGCGAGGTTTTGGGCGGAGTTTTTGTTTTGTAGGCGTACCTTCCAATGGTATGCACGTACTAACGACGTGAAGCAGTCAGAAATAAGCCCTTCCTCTTTAGTAAGGGAGACAACTCTGGCACTACTAATTACAAATTTTGTACGAGTTGTTTCCCTTAGACCATCAGTCGTTCATCATTCTCTTGCAGCACTTTTACATTTTGAATGAATATCAGCCCAGAACAAAAAGCGCAGATAAAATGGACGAAAATAAGCGATAGTAGCAACAAACTAAACAAATGAAGGAGAAAAATGAATGTAAATTGGTGTTACAAACAAAAATTAAAGGAACCAACCGGAAACAGCAAAAAAGCTTGGTAGAGAAGAAATGAGACTATTTCCTTGATTTTTTTTTTTGATGATTTCACGGGTGCCAATCATTTTAAGTCGTATGTTTCTTTTTTTTTAAGTTAAAAATCGTGTACATCTTTGCATATGAACCATAACAAAGGCAATAAAACAGTAAATATGAACGAGTTCCTTATGCCCAGTATCCGGATTGTAGATATACTCGGATAAAAGTTTGAATTGCTAGAAAACGTTTGAAATTTATTCAATACAACACTTAACGGTTACATGAAGAAAATAAAGAAAGTAACATTATTGACATTTTCTGTAAATACAGCTGTAAAAACTTGTTTCTACCGAATGACAGTCATTTGGCCACTCAGTAATTTCGACACCCAGTCATTTCGATCTAGTCTAGTCGGCCTCAGGTCAACCCGAGTCAAATCGGCCGGGTCAACTCGGCCTTATACATTAAAAGGTATCTGGGCTTGTGCTATTAACAAGTTTATACAGAAAGATGGTTGAAATAGGGAGAATACATATTTGTGTTATGTAATTGCCTTACTTTCACCTGAAATGTTTATCTGTTTTTGTCTTCAATTCTTAATATCGAAGGAGTAGTTTAACATGCAGCACCCCACATTTAATTTTAAAGGTTCTGCATGACGATCTTTCTTTACTGAACAACAAACAACAATAACTGATAATTCTTTAATTGTCACATTTTTTTCCATGTGTGAAATATGTACTTACACAGAATAGGCTCATTAGCCATTGTCTTCAATGAACTTGATTAACCCATTACTACTCAATCCCTACTTTTGACGCCCCTGAGGAAGAAGCCTTTGGAAAACATTGTGGGAAAAGGAGAAAATGCTGGTAACCAGCATTTTCTCCTTTTCCCACAATGTTTTCTACTCTTCACAAAACAATTTTCAAATTTTTTGTCACTTTTATTTTGTCGTCTGCAGATGCTTTCAATTTGAACCAGTCTAAAATTTTCTTGTGTGGTAAAGAGTTAAGTACATGTTTTTTCAAGATGTCATATCACCATAATTTTGTGTTTTTGTGTGATCAAAACATGTTTTTAAATATCTTTATTCAAGGAGAATTACTCGGAGTATGGGTATGTCTGTACAATTTTCTGTATTCTACTCCGACTTTTTATAAAGAGATTAATATGCAGTGTAATGTTTATCACACCTTTGCTTGTCTTTAATTGTGTTTGACTTACATTTTTTTTTTTTGACCAGAATAAATCATAATCAGTGAAAATCCTACAAAATGTAACAAATGTCAAAACTAATTTATAGACCACCTAAAAGAAGAGAACATATATCCTTAACACATGCAAGATATAGAGGATATTTGGTTGATGTTTTTTTTGTGAAAGATCGAAATTTATTTCATCAAGTGAACATCATTGGTAATATTTTCACGAGTGGTGCACCCCCCCCCCAAAAAAAAAAAAATATATATATTCTATTTATTTCATGCTTTTGACCCATTACCACAAAATCCCTTTTTTTGACGCCCCTGAGAAAGAACCCTTTAGAAAACATCGTGGGAAAGGAGAAAATGCTGGTAACCAGCATTTTCTCCTTTTCCCACAATGTTTTCTACCCTTCCCAAAACAAATTTCAAATTTTCAGTCACTTTTATTGTGCCATCCGCAATTCCTTTCAATTTTGTCCTTTGGTAATGGGTTAACCCATTCCACCCTTGGATACCCCGGGGTCTCCCTATTTGCTACGCTACATCGACCCCTGGGACAATTAATTGAATTTCCCTCGCTTTACCGCTGGCTGAATGCTGGCTTTTCATTGGTTCCATCATCATTTTGTGATGGGCGAGTCGATGTACGTTATGACGTTTCGTATCGATTTTCGGCGGCTGATTCAAAGTTTTATTAGTCAATTGTCCCAGGGTCGATGTAGCGTAGCAAATAGGGAGACCCCGGGGTATCCGAGGATGAACCCATTCTGGAAGGAGCTTTATCAAAATCCAATACAGTTATTTTCAGTTATTCCCTGTGGTGTACCCACCCCCACACACTGTACACATAGCAATGCATTATAATATTACGTAAAGTCAGAATTGTAAGGCAGATGATTTCATATTTCCATCTGGTTTTGAGTCATGCGCAATTTACCTAGGTGACTAGAATATAAAATTAGGTATTTTCACTGGTCATACCCATGGAATGTCGAAAAATATTTTCACTGCTATTTCTCGATATCCTACCGGAAAGGCTGAAATAAACAAATGTATCTACATACAGTACATCATTTACAGAAAGCCTTTTACATCAAGCTCAGCTAAATTTTTCTTCATGCAGCATGGTAACCTTTGAAAGCATTGTGGCAGTGAGAGTTTTTCATATGAGCAAATCCAACAAATGCAGACTAAATATTGAGCCATTTGGACCACATGGCAAAAGATAAGTTAAAGAATGTTCGATTAATTATTGAGTACTTCTTAAACCCTTTACCACACAATCCCAACTTTAAAGACCCTTTTGAAAAAATTTTGGGAAAAGGAGAAAATGCTGGTAACCAGCATTTTCTCCTATTCCCATATTGTTTTCTACCCTTCCAAATCTAAATTTCAATTTTCCAGTCACATTTTTGTTGTTGTTTGCAAATGCGTTCAATTTTGACCAGTCTAAAATTTTCTCGTGAGTTCTTTTTAATCAGGATAATGATATTATTTGTATGTTGTAAAATTTTATGTCAACACAACATTTAATGGACATATATCATTGTCTGCAAAGAATATGAAGTCATGAAAAAAAACCATGGTAGCAGATTTATGCAGTATTAACAGCCTAGCACGGCTTGAGAAGAAAAAAAATTAAGCACAAGGCTTTAGGTCAAGATTTAAAATTTCTTCTTCTGTATTTATCTACAAAACTGTTAAACTACAAACTACTACTATATAAACTACAAAGAAATGAGAAATTCTTATACCCCCGCAAAACAAATGTTTTTGCGGGAATACTGGAATCATCCTGTTTGTCTGTGTGTCGGTCGGTTTGTCTGTCCGTCTTTGTACAAAATACTAGTAATTTTGTGTCGCAAACTCCTCCTACAGTTTTCGTTCAACTATATTGAAACTTTGCACATACAGTATATTGATCATATATTGAAGATTTACAAGATGCACTTTTCAAGTGTCAACTCTTCCTGGTTGAAGTTTTATCTCCCCTTGAACTTGACACTTTTTCTGTCAAAGGGCTGACAGGGGTATTAAGTCACATTAAGTGACAGCTCTAGTTTGACTTGCTGAAATATAAAGGATCTGCAGACAACAAATGAAATTTAGTTCAAGCAATGAGATTTGTCGTTGACAGAGTCGAAAACATTATGTAGTTAAAAAACGGGTTTGATGTTTGATTTCAAACATCTTCTTCTCTGAAACATACCCATCTAAATTTGATGAAACTTCACAGAAATGATTCTGCCATGCTCTTTTTCAGAATTTGTTGTAAGAATTAAATTCCATCAAAAACTTTGGTTGCCATAGTAACAAAACTGAAAAAAATTAACATTTTTAAAAACCTTTTTCTTTGAAACCACAAGGCCCAGGGCTACTGAATTTGGCATATAGCTTTATCTAATGGACCTTTTAACAAATGTTTTCATATTGTAGGTCTGGGGTCAAAAGTGGCTCCATTCCAGGTATCACAAGTTTAACATGGGCTTCAAAATACAGTCACTTCAATTTAAACATTAATCAAGGGAAATAACTCTTTTTATAATAGATAAAGTTTGTTACTATTTACCTCCCTTGATTATCAAACTACAGTGATACATGATTGGTGCTAGACATTGAGTTTTTTGATAGAAAATATTCTGTTTTCAAGAAGTGTGATTCATTTTGATACCAATAGTTATGCTCAAATGAGTGGAATATTAAATTCATAGTAAGGATTCTATCATTCAGCTTACTTTTCCAAGAACTTTACCTTTCATGCTAATGAATTAATCTGCTTGTATTGCCTGACAGCATTCACTGTTTTTGAAGGCCCTCTTTTTCATGGTCATAAACGGTTCAATTTGTGTGGTAAAGGGTTAAAAAGGCAGTGGAGCGATACAGGGCGGAAAGGGTTAAAAAGCCAGTGGAGCGATACCGGGCCACCATGGCCCTGTTGTTTCTGTCTTTTCTTTAGTTCTTTTTTTTTTTTTGGCTCACCTGAGCACAACATGCTCAAGGGGAGCTTTTAGGATCACCCGGTGTCTGTTGTGCGTTGTCAACAATTCTGTAACCCATTACCACACAATCTCTACTTTTGACGCCCCTGAGAAAGAAGCCTTTAGAAAACATTGTGGAAAAAGGAGAAAATGCTGGTAACCAGCATTTTCTCCTTTTTCCACAATGTTTTCTGCCCTTCGCAAAACAGATTTCAAATTTTCAGTCACTTTTATTTTGTCATCTGCAAATGCTTTCGATTTGGACAAAGTTAAAATTTTGTCATTTGGTAATGAGTTAAACATCAACTCCTCCTTAACCACTGGACCAATTTAGACCAAACTTGACTGGAATGTTCCTTGGGAGGTCCTCTTTAAAAACTTTTCACAGAATTTGATTCCATCAAAAACTTGTTGCCAAGGCAGCCAAATGGAATTTTCTGGGAAATTCTTTAAAAATCTTCTTCTCTGAAACCACTGATCAGATTTTTAAATAATTTTCACACAGATGTTCTTTGGGTAACCCTTCTCAAAAATTGTTCAAAATATTGATCTGTCAAGAAACACAGCTCTGGTGAATGGTAGCTTCTTGCATTATACATTACGGAAATGAAGGAATTTTGAAAAATTCTTCTTCCCTGATCAGATTTTGAAATAATTTCACACAGGTGTTCCTTTGGTGATCCTTTTCAAAAAGTGTTCGCAAAATTTTGATCTGTCAAGAAACATGGCTCTGGTGAATGGGGTCTTCTTGCACTATATGGAGATGAAGGAATTTTAAAAATTCTTCTTCTCTAAAACTGCTGGTCAGATTTTGAAATAATTTCACACTAATATTCCTTGGGTGACTTTTTACAAAAAATGGTGGCGAAATTTTGATCCATCAAGAAATCCTTCGAAAAACAACAGCCAATTCTTGGCACCTGCATGTGGTGCTCTTGTATGACTTATGTGTTAGTCACTATCGAGCATGTGCCCTTCTTCAAGAAATTATTCTTGGGTGATCTATTCAAAAATTTATTTGCAAAATTCTGATTGATTAGACTCATTGCTATGGTGATGATTGTAGGGGCTATGGTCCTCTCAAAAACTCAGGTGAGTGATCCAGGGCCATCTTGGCCCTCTTGTTGTAAAAGACAGTGTGGCTAGAGTGTGTTTGAAAACATCTGATTGTGATCTCAAAAAGACAGTGAAAATGGTCATTGCAAACCTGACACCAACATAAGCAATTCAAGAAAATGACCATTAATATGCACACCATACTTTTCCTTAAATATTGGTCACACAGTGTTAAGTGAACAATCTTGTCTGGGTCACTGTTTGAATTTGTATGATACAGAATACAATATTGTGTCAGCTTACAAAGACAGGATAAGTGAATATAATCGTACAGTTTTCAAAATTTGCAATTCTTTGAGAGCAATAACCTGAATTGAATGATTGCTTTGGAGATGTGGTTGTAGTTCTTTACCCCTACTTTTTTTCTATTTTTAGGTACAGTATAGTACTAGAGCCTCGCACAATATGGTAAAGCTGAAATGAACCATCTTATTGAGAAATAGACACTAGACCAGTGAATGTGGTATATTTAACAAATGTAAACAGTGCTTGACCACAAATTATCATACATTCTTCAGATTGCTAAAAATGATTCAGGGAAAGCAGTGTTTTTCACATAAAGGTGTAACTGCTGATTTTATGATTTTTAGCTCCACTGGCCAAAGGCCAGTGAGCTATTGTCATGTCGTTGTGTCCGCCGTTCATCTGTCCGTTCGTCCGTGCGTGCGTCCGTAAATTTTTTCTTTAAAAAACTTCTCCTCAGAAACTATAGACTGGATTTTTACCAAATTTCACAGAAATGTTCCTTAGGTGGTCCCCTTTCAAATTCCTTCAAATAATTGTGTTCCATGGATAATTCTGGTTACCATGGCAACCAAAGTAAAAACCCTTTAAAAATCTTCTCCTCCCAAACCACTAATTGGATAGCATTATTTTTTTGCAGGAATGTTCCTTAGATAGAGGTCTACAGAATTCCTTAAAAAAAAAAAGATCCGTCAAAAAACATGGCTTTTATGGGACACTTATTTTCCTTTTATGGTATAAAGTAAAATCTTTGAAAAATTTCTTCTCTCAAACTATTCATTTTGATTTCATTGTTGTATTGGATGTTAGTTCTTATAGTGATACGTCTTTACCATACAATCCTGACTTTTAACGACCCAAAAGAGGAAGTCTTTGGAAAAGACTCTTGGAAAAGGAAAAAATGCTGGTAATCAGCATTTTCTGCTTTTCCCTCAGTGTTTTCTACTCTATCAAAGAGAGAAATCATCATTTCATCAATGTTTAATTTGTTGTCTGCAAATGCTTTCAGTTTGATCACATCCCAAATTTTGTCGTTTGGTAAAGAGTTAAAGATGGTTGCTTTACATAATCTATAATCCTTTTCATATAAAACAAGAGAACCTCTGCACTTTGATTAGTTCTGGTAAAGGTTTGTTGACCTACTGGTGACCTAGTACAAAGAGGGATGGGGCTTCACTGTTGTGATAAGGCATTTTGTTATCCAATCAAACTGATCCCTGACAAAGAAGACTTTAGAAAACATTGTGGAAAAAGGAGAAAATGCTGGTAACCTTTTCCCACAATGTGATCCACCCTTCACAAAACAACTTTCAAATTTTCAGTCACTTTTATTTTTTCATCTACAAAATGCTATCCATTTTGACAACCCTAAAATGTTGTTGTTTGGTAATGAGTTAACTATAACCAGAAGACAAAATTTCTATAACTGGCCATAATTGAAAGATGTTGCAGACAACATAATAAATCTTCAGATTAGTAAAACTTGTATCAAAAAGGATAGAAATTATTGTGTAAAGCTAAGAAAATGCAGGTTACTTTTATTTTCTTCTTTTCTCACGTTTTTCAAACTTTTTTTTCTTTAAAAGTGACCTAAAAAGCAGGAATGAATGGTAATTGTCAAAAACTTCTCTTCACCGTTACAGAAAAATCAGGCCTGTGGAGCAATACAGGCACTCAAGCGCCTCTAGTTTTTTATGTTGTGCAAATCTCTACCCGAACTGCGCTTGATGTTACAGGAATAACATTAGCAAATTCACTCTTACCTTGGTTTTAAGAGGGGTTACCTTATGACAACAGGCATTTTGTCCAAATTTCTGTTTTTTAGGACTGAGCCACAAATTTTCAATAGAATGCTATCTTAACCCACTTCTAAACGACCATATTTTAGACTGGTCCAAATTGAAATCATTTACAGACGACAAAATAAAAGTGACTGTAAATTTGAAATTTGTTTTGTGAAGGGTAGAAAACACTGTGAGAAAAGGAGAAAATGCTGGTTACCAGCATTTTCTCCTTTTCCACAATGTTTTCTAAAGGCTTCTTTCTGAGGGGCGTCAAAAGTAGGGATTGTGTGGTAATGGGTTAAGTAATAATTGCTCCTAAAATTTAATAAGCGACCCTTGAGTTGCTTATCGGGAACATGTCCACAGCTCAAGGATATGCAGGTCCATGATGTATCTGATATTATTAGCCTGTTTGTTTATGGGATAACCTCTCTTCTATAAGTATCAAGTATGATAAAATGTTGAAAAGTAAATATGATAAAATGATGTTCCATTTCCTGCTTTTATTTTTTATTTTTCTGTGGTTATTCTCCCCAAAGTGTTGACTGACTCTCTTGCAACTTGTATTCTGTAAATAGAGGATATTTGTTTTTTACGGTTAGAAAAATTAATATTTATTTCATTGAGTGAACATGACTGGTAATTTTCAAGAGTGCTGCAGCCATGAGTGAACATATTACAAATGATGTTCACAAGATGAAATAAATTTCAATCTTGCACTGAAGAAACAAATATTCTAATTATTTCATGCTTTTAACTCTTTCTTGGGGGAAACGTAACCAAAATCCAAAACATTTTTTTTTTTTCTCCGTTGCGTATCCCCTCCGCCTAATAACACATTACAATATCATGTCAAGTGCCAAAATTGTAAGGTAAAGGACGTCATATTTCCATCTGGCTGTAAAGCTTCAATTGAAGAGTTAGACTATGAAAATTGGTATTTTTACTGGTCATAATCATGAAATATCAAAAAACATTTCACCAATATTTCTAGATAACCTACAAGAAAGCATGAAATAAAAAAAGTGTGTAATGCTGAGTAGATGTAATAGCAACCCATAGTGTGGTGAACATGATATGATTGAAATACATGTTATGTTGAAACTCTATGTAAAATCAAACATACATTTCATTCAAAATACATTCCCTTTCAAACGACAAATATCCATGCAATGGCTGCTCTTCACTCGATGTGATTATTCTTTTAAAATTTAAGCAAAGCGGCAGACAAATTTAACTCTTTACCAAAGGACAATGTTGTTTGGTAAAGTGGTAATTCAGGACCGGTAGATTTATAGCCCTAAATTTGGTCTGAGATACTGCATTGGACTTCATCTGAATGTTTACCAAACCTAAAAGTCTAGACCTGGTAAAATTGAAAGCATTTGCAGACAAATAATATGTTCCTCAAATGACTGGATATATCTATACTCGTATAATTTGTTTCCCATCACACGAAAAGGGACCATCTGGGAACTGCAAAAAGTGTCAACCCTAGTCAGACTGCGCAAATTGCGCAGGCCGACCAGGGCTGACACTTTTAGCTTTTATGATATTTTCTACATGAAAAGTGGTCATTCTACCTGGTTTTACAGTTATTTTTGAACTATCAACTTAAATTGACCTATCGTTCATCTGTTTTCATCTAATTGATGTACAGAATTCCCAGATGGTCCATTTTTGAGTACCATGGGTCACAAATTGCCAGGAAAATGCTGGAAAACAAACTGGTAACCAGAATTTTCTCATTTTCCAACAATGTTTTAAGTGTTTCTTTTTCAGGGTTGTTAAAACCTAAGATTATATAATAATGGGTTTAATTAAGATATCGATATAAGGAATTAAAAAATACTGTTATTCAGCATTTTTAGCTTGGCTGTTTTGAAGAAAATGTCAGGGTATTGTCATATTAACCCTTTCCCAAACAAACCCTGGTTTTTTACGGGTCTGGAATAGTAGCCTTTTGAAAACATTGCGGGAAAAGGAGAAAATGCTGGTAACCAGCATTTTCTCCTTTTCCCACAATGTTTTCTACCCTATCATAGACAGAAATAATCTTTTCAGCAAGAGTTGAATTGTCGTCTGCAAAGGCTTTCAATTTGGTCTAGTCCAAAAGTTTGTCGTTTGGGAAAGGGTTAAGCATAGCATCTATATCTGTGGCAAAAATCTTTGATATTTTATGGTATCTCTGTTTTCATCAAACTCGGACAAGTTGTTAACTATCAAAAAGGGAACCCATACAATAATGGCAGGCAACCATGAAAAGTATTAACAAAGTTTTCCCAGTGTTTGACTTTAAATTTTCAAAAACTGAGACTGTAATAATAATCTCCGTTGATTTAGAAGATATTTACTTAAAACTAGAAAAGTTAGGTATTAATGGGAAATAATATATTATCAACCTGTTACTGTACATGGCTTACATTCAGACATTTGTGCAAAGTGTCGTCTTAGAACAGCTTGCACTAATCCGAGATGGCACATCATGTCAACATTATTTTTTTTCCTGATTGACGTGAAATAGAAAATCACACAAGATGGGAAAGTGTTGTCTCAGATCAACCTGCGTAGATTATGCAGGCTGATCTGGGACAACACTATAATTATGCAAATGTCTGGATGTCTCTTTTCGCATTTTGCTGGCCATATTATCCTATTTGAGTGGTGTGGAACACGTTTTGGTAAAAACAGGAGATAACTTGCAAAGCTGTTCTAGTCAGTCCGGCAGGATATTTTTGTTCAATAAATTTTATTCGCCATACTTTTTTGTTTTTCCTCCTCCTTTTTCTTAACCCTTTACTACACAGTCCCGATTTTTTTCCCTATACTGCAGTGCTGTAAATGATAAGAGGTGACATAAAAACTAGCCATTGTTTACTGCGAAAGAGAGAGTGTAGTATCTTGATTGCACACACTTTCAATAATTTGAATAATAACCAATATTGACAAAATTTTTGGACTGGTCGAGATTGATGCTAGTTTAACCATTTACCGCATTATGAAATTTTGGACCTGATCAAACTTAAAGCAATTTAAGTCAACAACGTAAATGTAGCTCAGATGATGGTTTCTGTATTTGTTAGGGTAGAAAACATTGTGGGAAATGAAGAAAATACTGGTTTCCAGCATTTTCTCCTTTTTCCGCAATGTTTTCAAATGCCTTTCTAGAATTGTGATAACCAGGGATCGATTGTTAAAGGGTTAAAAGTGGCTATAGAAACTGAAATTCCTCCTTTGGAGGGTAGAGAGCCTTGTGAGAAAAAGAGGTATGCTGGTTACCAGCATTGTCTTTTTTTCCCACAATGTTTTCAAAAGCCTTCTCTGTTGGATACATTACAAGTCGGGATTGTTTGTTAAGGCTTAATTTAAAGTGTCACACTTTTCCCTATTGGAAAAACAATGTTATAGCAGTCAGAACTGCAGCTGCTTTTAGCTCACCTGAGCACCGTCGGTGTGCATCATCCGTCCATCGTCAGTCCATCCGTCGTCCGTCCATTTTCCGTTCACATTTCCTTGTTTACACTCTAGCATCTACAAATATCAACCAATCAGCACCAAACTTGGTCAAAGTGTATATGACCATAAGATCTCGGATGAGTTTGATTATGGGTCTAATCGGACCAGAACATCTGGAGTTACTTGCCCTTGAATTAAAAAAATTGCGTTATTTCACTTTTTTACACTCTAGCATCTACAAATATCAATCAATCAGCACAAAACTTGGTCAAAATATATATGACTATAAGATCTCGGATGAGTTCGATTATGGGTCTAATCGGACCAGATCAACCAGAGTTATTTGCCCTTGAATTAGAAAAATTGCTATATTTGACTTTGTTTTCACTCTAGCATCTACAATTATTAACCAGTCAGCACCAAACTTGGTCAAAGTGTATATGACCATAAGATCTCAGAAGAATTTGATTATGGATGTAATCGGACCAGAACAACTGGAGTTTTTTTTTCTTGAATTCGAAAAATTGCTGTATTTCACTTTGTTTACACTCTAGCATCTACAAATTTGCTCAAAAGTTATATGACTGTAAGATCTCGGATGAGTTCAATTATGAGTGTAATCAAACCAGAACAACAGGAGTTATTTGCCCTTGAATTAGAAAGTTCTTTAGAATAGTTCTTGGTCCGGTGCATAACTTTGTCATCTCCAGTCCGATTGACTTGAAACTTGGCATTTGTGTTTGTTGCAATCATACAGCGTGCAGTGTGAAAGAACCATAACTCTACCTCATGCTGTCTATGAGTTATTTCCCTTTGATTGAAATTTTTACAGCATTTTATGCTTGTCTGGAATATAATTTTGTCATCTACAGCCTGAACATCTTCAAATTTGATATGCGTGATTGTTGAAAAATTATGGAGTGCATTGCACAGAGCCATAACTTCCTGGCACAAATGTTGAATTATTCCCCCTTCAACCTTCATTTTTATAGCATTCCTTGCTTGTCAGGAGCAAAACTTTGTCATCTTTAGGAGGAATGACTTGAAATTTGGTATGCATTTTTGTTGCAATATTTGGAAGTGCAGTGCCTAAGAATTGTAACTCTACCTCATGCTGTCTTTAAGTTATTTCCCTTTGAATGTCATTTTACAGCATTTACATGTAGCGCCTGCCCTAGATATAACTGTCATGTTAAGTCAGAACGACTTCAAACTTGGTATGCATGTTTGTTGCAATATTATGGAGTACAGTGCGCAAAAAAAAAACTCTACCTAGCACTGATTTTGAGTAATTCCACTTTGATCTTCATTTTTACAGTATTTCTTGCTTGTATGTAATGGAACTTCAAAAGTCTCGAGTTAAATTGCAACAATTTGCTGCTCTTGTTTCATTATCATTTGGCCTTGAACCTTGTTATTTGGTATTTATCTTTTCTTTAGAACTGTGCTGATTGGTACTCAGGTGAGCGATATAGGACCATCATGGTCCTCTTGTTCTGATATTATGATTTCCCCTTAAAAATCTGTCTGGGTACGTAGGCTTATTACAGCTTACTCAATTTCAAACTGTTTCCTGTTAACTCTTTACCACACAATGCCAACTTTAAACAACCCTGAGAAACAAGCTTTTGGAAAATATTGTGGGGAAAGGAGAAAATGTTGTTATTGTTACCAGCATTTTCTCCTTTTCTTACAATATTTTCTACCCTATCATAGTAAGAAATCATAACATTTACAAGATTTAAGTTGTTGTCTACAGATACATCTGCTTTGAATGTGGTCCAATCCAAAAAATTGTCGGTAAAGAGTTAAATGGGCATAGATAACAGGAATTCAGGTTACAAAGGTTACAAAACTAAATTGTGTGCAATATATTTTTCCCATTCTATTCTACAGTACTTAACTGATTTATATCCCTAAATAAACCTGTCAACAACACATGGTATTTAAATTAAACACTATAAACTGATTGTCCATATTTACCCTTTCCCAAACAATCCCTGGTTTTTACAGGTCTGCAATAGTAGCCTTAGGAAAACATTGTGGGAAAAGGAGAAAATGCTGGTAACCAGCATTTTCTCCTTTTCCCACAATGTTTTCTACCCTATCATAGACAGAAATCATATTATCAGCAAGAGCTGAATTGTCGTCTGCAAATGCTTTCAATTTGGTCTAGTCCAAAAGTTTCTTGTTTGTTGGGTTAAATGAGAGATAATTTCTCAACTAATCAAAACTATTATTTGTATATATACATGTATGGCTTGCAACACACGAAAAGGGGCATTCGGACATTTGGGTAATTTGAGCGTTACCTCAGAACAGCCTATGCAGTCTGCGCAGGCTTATCCAAACGACACTTTCAGTTTTTATGTAATTTTCTGTTTTATACACATCTACTGAAGAACAAGATCTAATGTAGATGTATAGTGCTGTGTCTGATTAGCCTGCGTGGACTGTGCATGCTGATCCGAGACAATACTATACGCAAATGCCCCTTACTGCATGTTGCAAGCCTGATAATATGAGGCAATCGAGATTTTACTTGCGACAGAAGGTTGTTTCTTTTTAACTGAAACTTTAAGGAGATCTACATATATAGAAGAAAGAAAAAAATAGTTTGAACAAAGGCACAAAGTCTGGGGATCGCCCATCAACCTTAAAGTAATATCTATATTTATCTGTATTTATCACAGGAATTTGACATTCTATAACCAAAACAAATGATAAATTGTGAAAAGAAATCTCCCTATATAATGTTTATATTATATAGGGGATCCATACTTTTTTTTCATATTTTATCATTTATTTTAGAATGTTAAATTCCTGTGATATTTATTAAGGTCAGAAAACATGTGGGAAAAGGAGGAAGAAAAGGAGGAAATGCTGGTTATCAGGATTTTCATCTTATTCCTCAATTTTTTCAAAAGCCTTTTTCCTCCGTGTTCCTATTAACAAAGTCCGTAACAAAGAAGTTACCGAAATTAAAATCTAGTAAATCTTGGTACGAAAATTGTAGGGGACGTGATTTAGTATCAATTATACTCTTCAATTCGGAGAAGTGGGTGGAGTTAAAGTAAAAACTGTCAAGAAAATAAAAACTTTGACAACACATTTTCTGCAGAAATTTCTATTATCATGGCAGTAATTGACGTGCATATTTTGGCCCAAGCCTTACTATATTTTTGTGAGTTCGTAGCGGGCTTTGTGATCGCAATTCCAGTTGGTGTCAACCGGGTAATTCATCCAAATTTATCATTTATTTAGCAATATACACAGTACCATTTCACACTCACAGTTATCAAAATTTTTACCTTCAGAGTTCAGTTTGAAGGTGTCTGCTTTGAGCTACGTTCTGGCAAAATCGGGCTTAATGCATCTATGTAATTCATGATACCAAGTAAGCAATAAGTAAGCAAGTTCCAGGGACCCCCAAAAGGAACTGTCAGACTAAAACCCTGCCTTAACCCTTTACCAAATGACAAAAATCTAGACTCATCCAATTTGAAAGCACTTGCAGACGACAATATAAATGTAACTCATAAACTGAAACTTGTTTCTAGCAGGGTAGAAAACATTGTGGGAAAAGGAGAAAATGCTGGTTACCAGCATTTTCTCCTTTTCCCACAATGTGTTCAAAAGGCCGTAAAAACCAGAGCTTGTTTGGTAAAGGGTTAAGTTGGGGCAGGGCATTACCCTTTACCATACAATTCCAGGTTTTAAATACCCCAACAAAGAGCCATCTGAAAAATTTGTAGGAAAATTAGAAAATGCAGGTTACCAGAATTTTGACCTTTTCCACGATTTTTCATAAGATTTCATGGTAAAATCCTGTCATTTCTGCAACATCTGCAAATGTTTTCAATTTGGATGACTCAAATGTTTTGTTGTTTTTTTAATCCTTTATCAAATGATCCCTGGTTTTTACAACCCTGAGATAGAAGCCTTTTGAAAACATTGTGGGAAAAGGAGAAAAATGCTGGTAACCAGTATTTTCTCCTTTTTCCACAATGTTTTTCACCCTGCTGGAAACAAATTTAAGTTTTTGAGTTGCCTTTAATTTGTCTGAAAGTGCTTTCAATCTGGACCAATCTAAAATTTTGCTGTTTGGTGAAGAATTAAAATTAAAACAAGGTACATATACTATTGTATAGTAGAGGGTTAACAAATCATCATGCATGCATTTGGTTTTTAGCATGTTACCATACAACCCCAACTTTTAATGACAACCCCCACATATCAATGTAGGAAAGAGAGAAAATGTGGGTGACTAGCTTTTCCCCCGCTTCTTACACTGTTATCATATGTTATGCTCCTAATTTTAGGCAAACTCCATCGTATGAGCCTTATTTAAATTGTCTGCAAATGCTTTGAACTTGGACAAGTCTACACTTTAGCCTTGTGGCAAAGGATTTGTGAAGAATATTATGTATTGTTTAAAATGTTTTTTTGTTTTAATTTTCAGATAAACTTCCAAGGCATGTGTATTTTGTATGCAGACTTCAAATGGAGCAATGCTACCCATTTTCTTATGGAAGGAAGTGGTGCTACAAACTGCAACTTTCCAATCTATTTTAGTGTCTTTGGCCTCATTTTCTATGGTTTGGCAACAGGACTTTATAATATGTATGCTGTCATAAGGTCACGGAAGGATACAGATATTGGGTGAGGCTTTGATCGTCACCAGATGACAAAATTTTAGTCTTATTCAAATTGAAAGAAGTTGCAGAAGTTAGAATTAAGATGTCTCAAATGAAGGGTTGGTACTGGTAGGGTATAAAAATTGTTGGAAAGAGAGATAATGTAGCTTACCAATAATGACAAAAGCGATTGCTTTGAAGGCCTTCACAACATGACATGCATTTTTAGCTCACCTTGGCACAAAGTGCTAAAGGTGAGCTATTGTGATCGCCCTATGTCTAGTGTCCGTTGTCCAGCGTCCATCGTCCATCAACAATTTCTTTAAACACCTTCTCCTAAATCGCTGGGTTTTGATATTTGATATGTGGCATCTCCTAGTGGATGTCTACTAAATTTGTTCAAATGATGCCCCTGGGGTCAAAACTGGCCCCACCCCAGGGGACACAAGTTTTGAGCATAGGAGTAAAGAAGGAAAATTTTAAAATCTTCTCCTCTGAAACTTGAAGGCGTAGAGCTTTGATATTTGGTATGTAGCATCTCAAGTTTGTGCACATGATGCCCCTGGGGTCAAAACTGGCCCTGCCCCAGGGGTTACAAGTTCAAACATTAAGTACAAAGATTGAAAACTTTAACATTCTTCTTCTCAAAAATTAAAAGGCATAGAGCTTTGATATTTGGTATGTAGCATCTCCTAGTGGACTGCTACCAAGTTTGTTCATATGATGCCCTTTGGGTCAAAATTTTAAAATTTTTCTTTTCTGAAACAGGTTGGAACATAGGCACAAAGAAAAAAAACTTTAAATTTCTTTTTCTCTTAAACGGGAAGGTTCAGAGCTTCGAAATTTTGTATGTGGCATCTTTGAGTGGACCTGTACCAAGTTTGTTCCAAGGATGCTGCTTTGGTAAAAATTGGCCCAGCCCCTGGGATCACAAGTTCAAACATAGGAACAAAGAAGGAAAATTTAAAATTCTTATTTGAAACTGGAAGGCATACAGCTTTGATATTTGTGAGCTCACCTTAGCACAAAGTACTAAAGGTGAGCTATTGTTATCACCCTGTGTCCAGCATAGATCTGTCCTCCATCATCCAGCGTCCGTCGTCCATCAACAATTTCTTTAACTCATTACCAAACGACAAAATTTTAGGTTTGTCCAAATCGAAAGCATTTGCAGATGACAGAATAAAAGTGATTGAAAAGTTGAAATTTGTTCTGTGAAGGGTAGAAAACATTGTGGGAAAAGGAGAAAATGCTGGTTACCAGCATTTTCTCCTTTTCCCATGGTGTTTTCCAAAGGCTTCTTTCTTGGGGTCGTCAAAAGTAGGGATTGAGTGGTAATGGGTTAAACATCTTCTCCTAAGCCATTGGACCAATCTTGATGAAACATGGTAGGGATGATCCTTGGTTGAAGCTCTACCAAAGTTGTTCAAAAAATTGAATTTCACTCATAAGCTATACTCTAAGGTGAGTGTTCCAGGGCCAATGGCCCTCTTGTTCATCCGTTGTAGACTTTGCAATCTGGCAGCTATCAGATGCAAAATATTGCGTGAAGATACATTTAATCCTTTACCACACAATCCCGACTTTTGGCAACCCAGAAGAAGGAAGCCTTTTGAAAGGTGAGCTATTGTGATCGATCAATGTCTGTCGTCCGTCAGTCAGTCCGTCCGTCTGTCTGTCTGTCTGTCCGTCCGTTCACAATTACAAAAAAATCTTCTCCTCCTAAACTAACAATCAGATTTCAATCAAACTTCACAGAAATAATCCCTAGGTGATGCACTTTCAAACTACTTCAAAGATTTGAATTCCATGAAGAACTCTGGTTGCCATGGCAACTGAGTGAAAAAAACTTTAAAAATCTCCTCCTCCAAAACTGTAAGGGCTAGAGCTTTCATATTTGGCATGTAGCATCATCTAGTGGCCCTCTACCAAAATACTTGAAATCATGGCTCTATTCCTGAAATGGCCCAATGTTGTGGGTTCTCGGATTTTACATAGAGATAAAGAAGGAAATCTTAGAAAATCTTCTTGTCCCAAACCGTAAGGGCTAGAGCTCTCATATTTGGCATGTAGCATCATCTAGTAGCCCTCTACTAAATACCTCAAATTGTCGCCCTGGTGCAGAAATTGGCCCTATGTTGTGGGGTCTTGGATTTCACAAAGAGATAAAGAAGGAAATCTTAGAAAATTTTCTTGTCCTAAACCATAAGGGCTAGAGCTTTCATATTTGGCATGCAGCATCATCCTGTGGCCCTCTTCCAAAATACTTCAAATTATGGCCCTGGTGTGATAGTTAAACCTATGTTGTTGGTCTTGGATTTTACATAGAGACAAGGAAGGAAATCTTTAAAAACCTTCTTGTCCAAATGGTAATGGCCAGAGCTTTCATATTTGGCATGTAGAATCATCTAGTGGCCCTCTACCAAAACACTTCAGATTATGTCCCTGATGTAAAGAATTGGCCCTATGTTGTGGGTCTTGGATTTCACATAGTGAAAAAGAAGGAAATCTTTAAAATCTCTTTGTCCCAAACGGTAATGGCCAGAGCTTTCATATTTGGCATGTAGCATCATCTAGTGGCCCTCTATCAACATACCTCAAATTATGGCCCTAGTGTTGAAAATGGCCCTATGTTGTGGGTTCTCGGATTTTTCATAGTGATAAAGAAGGAAATCTTAGAAAATCTTCTTCTCCCAAACCTTAAGGGCTAGAGCTTTCATATTTGGCATGTACATGTAGCATCTAGTGGCCGTCTACCAAATACTTCAAATTATGGCCCTGGTGTGAAAGTTAGCCCTATGTTGTTGGTCTCAGATTTCACATAGAGATAAAGAGGGAAATCTTTAAAAGTCTTCTTGTGAGCATTCTTGAGACTACATTTCTTGCTAAGCAAAATTGAAAATTGGTTAGAATGTGGGTCTCAATAAAATCTCACATGAGTCTGCATCTAATGTTTGTTCGGAATATAACTTTGTCATCTCAAGTCAGAAGGACATCAAAATTGGTATGCATGTTTGTTGTGATATTACCGAGGACTGTGTTCAAGAACAATAACTCAACCTAGCATGGATTTTGAGTAATTCCACTTTGATCTTTATTTTAATAGTATTGTTTGCTTGTCCAGAGTGGAATTTTGAAGTCTCAAGTCAAATTGTTTGTTGCATTGCCTGCCCTTTGCAACTATTATACCTCCTTTACAACTGGCGGTGGGATTGCATATCTTGCGACAATTTGCCCCTCTTGTTTCATCATCATTAGCCTTTAACCTCAATATTTGGTAATTATAATCTTTGTTGTAGACCTTTGCTGCTTAGTACTCAGGTGAGCGATATAGGACCATCATGGTCCTCTTGTTTGTTTGTTCTTGTATTTCAGTTCTCAAATGTGGGTGATGCCATTTATACTGATAAACACACTGCTGGCAGTAACTACCTTGATCGTGGCCTGCATGCTGTCCGTAGGATATCTACAGTTTTGTGAGGGAATTGGAGGTTCTGATATGCACTATAAGTAAGAGAAATAGATCTTTTAACTTCCTATATCAAATGACAGAACTTTTAACTGTTCCAATTCAAAACATTTCAATTTGTTTGGTCACCAGCATTTTCTCCTTTTTATTATACGCCTGAAGGGTCGTATTATGTTATATCGTCGGTCCGTCTGTATGTCTGTCTGTCTGTCTGTCCGTTAGCAATTTCTTGTGTGTGCAACTCCTCCTACAGTTTCCATCAGAATTATTTGAAACTTGCCACAATAAATCTCCATGATGTCTAGTTGTGCTCCTGACTCTTAGAATTTGGATCGCTGTTTGCCTTCTAAAATTATCTGCCCTTGATTTCTGAAATTACCAACTTTTTACTTTGAATTTTTGTTCAGGCCATACCGTAAAAGGTATCAACTTGAAACTACATACACTGATAGAACACATTATGGAAAAAAAGCAGTGCACAAGAACCATAACTCTGCTGCTCTTGTTTTTTTAGTTTTTGCCCTTTGTTAATTTTCATTTGAATTTTTTTCCAGGCCATAACTTCATACTATAAAAACTATTAACTTGGAACTTCCTTCACCGATAGATTCAATGATTTACTTTCTTTATCATAAAGAATAACTACTCTTCATTCACAGCCCATCTCTCATTTCAACTCATTTTACTGACAAGCCCCTTCGGGCGTATATGTGCTGCTCTACAATGCTTCTGTTTCACAATGTTTTCAAAAGACTTTTTTTCACATGGTCATGAAAAGTCAAAATTGTGTCTTAACCAAACAATCCCTGGTTTTTCCGATCTTGAGCTAGAAGCCTTGTGAAAACATTGTGGGAAAAGGAGAAAATGCTGGTAACCAGAAATCAGCATTTTTTCCTTTTCTCACAAAAGTTTTCTACCCTGCTGGAAACAAGTTTCATTATTTAAGATCCATTTATTTTGTTGTCTGCAAGTGCTTTCAATTCTGACCAGTCTAAAATTTTGTTGTCTGCAAATGCTTTTAATTTGGGTCAGTCTAAAATTTTGTCATTTGGTAAGAGTTGAAGGGTTTAAAAAAATCTTGACTTCTTACTTTCAGTGTGGGAAGAGAGCTTTGAAGTAGAAGACATACACAAAGATAGAATATTAGAATGTTATTTTCTTATTGTAAAATTTTCTATACTGTCAGTAACAGTAGCTGTTATTGCAAAAGATAAATACATTTTTTAGAAGGTAGATAAATTAAAGGTTGGCTACATAACTCAATTGATAAATATGCCAACTTTGGTTTTGAAAGTTTTTGGTTTGAGAACCACCAATTGTTGGGTTCTTTTTTTTTTTATTATTTATTTTTGTTTGTCTGAACTCGGGTAAGAATGACGCATCTGTATGATTTCCCTTATTCCTTTACCATAGACATAGACATTCTTTATTGACTTAAGTCAATACAGCCTGTAGTCATTAATACATAATACATACATAATACATTAACACATAGCAGTTACCAAAGGTTGAAAATATTCTCTCTGGAAGAAAGCATACATGTAAAAATCTTGTTTATGGCTATAAACATTACCAAATCATAATGAAAACTAAAACTTTTCATTGATGACTGTTTACCAAATCACACAAATTTAGACTGGTCCAAAATGGAAATACATAATTATGACAATTAAAAATTACTTTCCAGAAAGGAACAGCTTCTCTCTTTCAAAGAGTGAAAAACATTGCTTGAAAAGGAGAAAACACTGGTTAACAGTATTTTCTTCGATTCCATAAAGACTTCTGGGGCTTTCCTACTTTCGATTTTTGAAAATCACGGCAACATCACTATATAAATAAGTAAATATAAATAAAGTTAACATTTAGGGAACCAAAAAAAGACACATTAATTGTTACTCATGGAATTAATAGTGTTATTTCTGAATTTTTTTACTTTTTGATGGGAGAAGATAAATGAAGTTTTGCGTACAAGGTTTTAAATAGAAATATTTCTTTATATAGATTGGTCTCGGATGATCATATTTTTTTGCATTTAAGAACGAAATGGTATTCATCCTCAATGTCATTTTCTTTACATATTTCACAATGGCGTTGAATTCTTTCAGTTCTATTAGGTCCAAATCTGCCTGTTTCAATTTTCAAGGAATGTGTTGATAATCTAATTTTTGAAATATAAATTCTAAATTGATGTGGTAGAATTTCAAAATATCTTTTTGTGGAATGTTCAGGTTTGAAGGCTACATATGTTGTAATAATACTTGACTGCGATACACTTTCAAACCAATTTTGTTTAAAAGTATCAATAAGTCTTTGTTTAAAAATTATATGAAATGTTTTCAAATTTACCTGGTTGGCCCATTCATTTCCAAAACCATTTTGAACTAAAAGATGTTTGATCTTATTACAGCAGTTGTCATATCCATCTTTGCTGTCGTCTTCCTGGGTAACATACAATGTTTCAATCAGAATATTTTTGAATTCAATACCTTAATCCAGAATTTAATCATTGGCGAATGCCCACTTATATAAAGTGGATAGTGCCCAAGTTCTCCGTAAACCAAACGACAAAACTGTAAATTTGTCCAAATGGAAAACATTTGCAGATGACAATTTAAATGTGGCTCATAAATTGAATTTGTTTTAGGAAGGGTAGAAAACATAGTGGAAAAAGGAGAAAATGCTGGTTACCAGCATTTTCTACTTTTCCCACAATGTTTTCAAAAGGCTTCTTTCTCAGGGTCGTTAAAAGTCTTGGCTGTGTGGTAAAGAGTTTACCTTAATTTATGGTTTCATGTCTGTTAATTGGATATGTTACATTTTTTCTGTTGCAGGTGCACATATGGTGAAAAAATCAGATGGAGGAACATGGAAACAAACAAGGTTTTCAGACCTGGGTCTTACAGCAATCTGATGACAGTTGCACAGGTATGGTCATCTAACAGTTGTTCAGCTGAACTGTTCTGAACAGATTTTATGTTGGCAAACAAAAAGCAAACCCTCCTCCTTAAATCCACTTGTTGGAATGAAATTTTTTTTCCATGTATGTTACAACAATGGTCTGTAAACTTGTCTAAACAGTTCTAGGAAAAGGCGGTAAAAATGTCTTAACTGACCAAAAACTGTTCACTGCTGTGGTGAATTATGGTGCTACCTTGCCTTCGGCTTGGAGCGACATGATTCACCACAGCCATGAATAAGTTTCCAAGTCCGCTGCCATGCCACATGACCATACAACTAATAATGTCTTGAACACTGGTGAAGAGGCATTTGCCAGTACTCTGAATTAAAGTATAATTGTAATACTGTTGAAAATTTAATAAACCCTTAAAGTGCTGAATGTGTCTGTAGTTGTTTCTATGGACAGCATAGATTAAGATTGATTTGTAAGCAAATACATTGCAATGTAACATCAGATCTTAGTAGGATCAAATTTGTGCAATATTTTCTTATATGTTGTTGCCAAGAAATCTTATACCCCCATTCCACTAGGCTGGTAATTACCAGTCAAGTACTGAGCTGAGGCGATCTACGGTGCTCTGTAGAAGCGCACAGAGCGCCTTAGATTGCCTGAGATCAGTGCCGGATTGGTGATTATGAGGACACTCCCACTCAGATAACAACTAGATGACGCTCCGTTGGTAATCAAGTAATGACCATTGAGATCTGATAGCGATTGAACTGTACATGGTCACTATCATAGCCTCACAAGGAGATGCAACCTTATACGACCTGTTTTTGCCTCAGTTAGTGTGACCCGAGGCTTTGAAACCCACCCCCCCTTCCACATCGTCCCTTCCCCTGGGTGGCATACTGTAGTTGGCCAAAGAATTTATTGTACCTACACCAGGTGGTTTCCAAATGCCAAATGATGATACGATAACTTAGGATTAGGGTCCCTCCATGCTCAAAGCATATAACTTTATGGTATGGACCATTAGAGAGAAAAATTCGGATACAAGGAAATCTGAGTACAAGCCCATAGCTCTTCTTCGAACAGACCTCCTTGCTTTCTTTCCCAGTGTAAAGCACTGACACATGTAAGGCTGCATCTGGTTCCAAACCAGTTCACCTCTTGTTGGTTTTGAAATGCAAGATGTCTCAGAAAGGTCGTGGTTAGGACGGGTATCAAACCTCGGGCCTCAGGATAGAAAGTCCAGCATTTTTCCACTGCGCTACCGGTCCACCCTGAAATGATGATAGATAATGATGATGATGACTTTGTAGGATTAAGGTCCTTCCCTGCTCTAGGTATATATGGTATGGACCATTAGAGAGAACGAATTGGATAAAAGGGTACAAGCCCCTAGCTCTTCTCTGAATAAACCTCCTTAGTTCCTTAACATGCCCGTTGTAAAGCACCGATATACGCGAGACTACCTCTGGGTTAGAAATCAGTTCACCTCTGGTTGGATGGGAAACACAAGGTGTCTCAGACAGGTCCTGTTTGGGCTGGGTATCGCACCTTGGGCCCCAGGATTGATAGTCCACCCTAAAATGATGATAGCCAAGACAGGCACTCTTTTATATAGTCCTCCAAAAGCGTGATCTGAGCGCCATCATATCGCCACTTGATCGTAACGGGGCACTGTTATATCGGTACTTGATTGTAACAGAGCGCTATCATATCGCCACATGATCATGTGGGAGCGCTATCATATCGCCACTTGATCGCAACAGAGTGCTATTGCATCTCTAATGGTTGCTATCGCATCACATAGGAGCGCAATGATGGTTCTACATTTGCGCTCTTGAGTGATCCGATGGCGCTCCAGTCACGATGTTTACGTTCAAATTTTCGATAGCGATTTGAGCAATTAAGTAGCGATGTGATGGCGTTCTGAATAGATCGCCACGGATCTTTGTGCAAGAGAGTAGAATGAAGGCGATCTTTGTGATCCGTTAAAGTTCAAGGTCTGTTAGCGTTCTTTGTGCTCTGCATGGCCATCTATGGTGCTCTTTGAGATTGCTGTAGATTGTGGCCTTGTGGAATGGGGGTATTATCCCTTTTCCAAATGACAAAATCCCTGTCCATATTCAAAGCATTTGCAGACTACATTATGAATGTGACTCTAGAAATGAGATTTTTCTTAGAATTGTAGAAAACATTGTGGAAAAAGGAAAAAAATGCTGGTTACCAGTAGTTTTTACCCAAAATGATTTCAGAAGCCTTTTTCTTCAGGGTCGTTAAAAGTCGGGATTGTGTGGTAAGGAGTTGAAAAACAATGTTTCAGTATCTTTTTTTTTTTCAGTTTGATAAAGTCTAGTTATTCATTTAGAATTCTATGGATTAATCCATTAACAAAAAATCCCTACTTTTGAAGCCCCTGAGAAAGAAGCCTTTTGAAAACACTGTAGGAAAAGGAGAAAATGCTGGTAACCAGCATTTTCTCCTTTTCCCGCAGTATTTTCTACCCTTTCCAGAACAAATTTCAATTTTTCAGTCACTTTTATTTTGTTGTCTGCAAATGCTTTCAATTTTAACCAGTCTAAAATTTTGTCATTTAGTAAAGAGTGAAAGGGGCATTACACTAGATTTGAAATAGAATTTTTGTGATGGAGGGTTTAACCCGTTACCACACGGCAAAATTTTAGACCTATCCAAATTGAAAGCATTTGCAGACGACAATTTCCAAGTGGCTCAAAAAGTGCAATTTTGCTTTGATAGGGTAGAAAACTTTGTTGGAAAAGGAGAAAATGCTGGTTACCAGCATTTACTCCTTTTCCAACAATGTTTTCAAAAGGTTTCTTCCTCAGGGTCGTTAAAAGTCGTCATTGTATGGTAAAGGGTTAACATTTAATTTTATCTATGTTTTTGTTTTAAAGCTAATCTTTTTGGATGAAAACTAGCAGTCTTTAACTCATTACCAAACGACAAAATTTTAGGATTGTCCATATGCAAAGCATTTGCAGACAACAAAATAAAAGTGACTGAAAAATTGAAATTTGTCTTGTGAAGGGTAGAAAACATTGTGAGAAAAGGAGAAAGTGCTGGTTACCGGCATTTTCTCCTTTGCCCACAATGTTTTCTAAAGGCTTCTTTCTTAGGGGCATTAAAAGTAGGGATTGTGTGGTAATGGGTTAATAAAAGTTTATAAATACCTTGAGAAGCTATATCTGGTTTAATGCTCCTTTAATAACAGACAGAAAAAAATGAAAATGTCTTCCTGTACAGGTAGCAGCTTGGTCAGCATTGTTGGGTTGGCTTCTACAGATTGGTCTCAGCATCCTTAGGTTCATTAGAAACAGACGGCAGAGGTCAGCGCAAATGTTTAATGAGGCCCAGGCCTCTACAAATCAGCCAGATACCAGCAGAATTGCTGAGCTAGAGCCTACAGCTTAATCAAATATGAGAAATTTAAGTCAGTTTGCCACTGTCTGTATATCTGTACACATGTAATGAATTTCTCTTATTCTGTGATGAATGAGCCCCTCATAGCTCTCTTAGACATGATATATGGCTTGCAACATGTGGAAAGGGGCATTCGGACATTTGCCTAAAGTGTTTGTCTTGGATCAACCTGCACAGTCCACGCAGGTTAATCTGAAACAACATTTTCCTTTTTATGTAATGTTCTGTTTAGCGCAAGTCTGATGTAGCACAAAATCTGATGTAGTTGTAAAGTGCTGTCTTGGATCAGCCTATGTGGACAGCGCAGGCTGATCCAAGACAAGACTTTACACAAATGTCCAAATGCACCTTTTTGCATGTTGCTATATATATGTATATGTCTTACCTGTGTTAAATCTTTACCACACAATGCTGACTCTTAAATATCCTGAGAATGAAAGCTTTTGAAAACATTGTAGGAAAAGAATAAGCTGTTGCTAATAAGTATTTCTTTTTTTCCCCCACACTGTTTTTCTACCCTATTGTATGCAAATTTTATCAATTTTGTCCCATGAAATTGTTGTCTTCAAATGCTTTTAATACAGGCAAGTATACAATAATCTCAAGTTTCAATCCTTTAACCCTTTACCAAAGGACAAAACTTTAGACTTGTCCAGTTTGAAAGTATTTGCAGAAGACAAATTAAACATGACTCAAAAATTGGAATACGTTTCAAGCAGGGTATAAAACATTGTAGGAAAAGGAGAAAATGCTGGTTATCTCAGAGTTGTAAAAACCAGGAATTGTTTAGTATAAAAGATTATCTACACAAAAATCCTGAATTTGAGACCTACCCAATTTGAAAGCATTTGCAAAAGAGATTAACTTTCTAAACAGTCGACAAATTTAGGCATGAAGAAATTGAAAGTATTTACAAATTGGAAATTACCTTTGGCTCCTATCATCAGGTTTGTGTTTAAAAGGGTAGAAAACAGGTTGGGAAAAAAAAAAAAATGGTTGTGGTAAGTATTTTTTTATTTTCCAACTATTTTCTTTTTATACGACCGTCGAAGACGGTACGTATTATGGGATCACCCGTGGCGGGCGGGTGGGTGGTGTCCAGTTCTTTGTCTGGAGCACATCTCCAAAACTATACTAGCTAGGGTTATGAAATTTCATGGGTGAGTGCAGTGCACAGTAATCCTAACTCTTGCTTGCTTAATTTTTCAGTTATTACCCTTTGATGTTTTTCATACTTGAATTTTGTCCGAAGCATATCTCCAAAACTATACTAGCTACGGTTATAAAATTTCATGGGTGGATAGATCTCATCAAGGGGGAATGCAGTGCACAGGAATCATAACTCTTTCCTGCCTAAATGTTGAGTTATTGCCCTTTGTCGTTTTTCATACTTGAATTATGTCCCCTTTGTCGTTTTTCATACTTGAATTTTGTCCGGAGCATATCTCCAAAACTAGAAATTTTGTTTCGAGGATTCTCCAATGCTATGCTAGCTATGGCTAGGAAATTTCATGACATGATATCTCTAGTTATTTCTACACATAGATTTTGACCACACTGTATCTCCAAGAGTATAGGTGTTGTCAATATGAAATTTCATCCTCTTATTTGTAGATTTTAATTTTTTTTTGAAAGATGTGAAATCAAAACTGCCATTTGCTTCAATCAATGGCAAAAATTTCTAAACTATTATTTTTCTCTACCTCCCCTATATGATTTTTATGCCCCAGCTTTACAACTTGGGGTAAGACGGGCATATCTTGCGACAATTTGCCGCTTTTGTTAAAGTTTGTATTTTTAGGACCATTAAAACTTGTGGTAAATTATTTATGTGCAGATAAATATTATGGTATCTATATGTGAAGAAAATCAAAATACTCAAGCATGTATGAATGTGTTATGCCATGATTACAACATCTTCGCGAGCCAAGTTTACGATCACTACATGGATCTTACCTTGGCTGATTGAGCCCGATTTCGAGATTCCTGTGATGCGCCCTCTATTGGATGCTGGTTATTACTCCCTTTTACATCATGTTTCTAAAAGCAAATGAAATATCGTTTTACAAACTGCTTACGAATACAAATGAAGCGATAAGCGACATCCACGTGTCAGGTAACACGTGGCTTTCCATGTTTTACCTATTATTCGAAAGGTAGAGACCGTGTTCTATTTTTTATCAAAGATGAAATGCTACAAGCGATTTTATTCGATGCAGCTAGAGCTGGCTGCATCCAATGAAAAGGCGTATCGAGGGGTTGTAAAAATCAAGTTCAATCCGCCAAGGTAAGATCCACATAGTGATTGTAAACTTGGCTGGCGAAAATGTGATTACAAGGAAAGAGATGTTTCCTACTTCTAGAGGATTTCTCTCTTTGAAACCAAAATTGAAAATTCAAAACCCCAGCTCAGGAGTTATGTATTTACCAAGATATTTGAGCCAGTCTAGGGCATAGAGTGCTTGAAAACTTTTGCCGAGTATGGTTACCAGCATTTTTTCCTTTTTCAACAAAGATTGCAGACTTTACATTTGATGATTTTGATTGTATAAGCTTTTGTGTCTGTCAGTCTGTACAAGTCTTAAGTTCTTGTCAAGTAGTATAGGGTCGAAAGAGTGTTGTAAGGATTATGACTGTGATAAAGTAGTAGAGGCACTGATACCTGAAGTTACTAACTTACAGGAAAATGCACCCTGACTCACAGGAGCACAAAGTATATCTGAGGGGCTCTCACTCAACTACATGTACATTTACCATGTTTACCATATACCTATAATACTGTGCAACTGTAATGTCCCTTTATAAAGTTTCCTGTTAATGCTCACCCAGCTATTTTCTTATTATAAATGGACTTGCTGCTAAAAGGCAAATCCATTAAGTTGCAATAAATCAACTAATAATAAGATTGCATCAACATAATGTTAGTTATTTCACATAATTATTCATGTCATTAACCCTTTCCCAAACGACAATCTTTTGGACTAGACCAAATTGAAAGCATTTGCAGACAACAATTCAAATCTTGCTGAAAAGATGATTTCTGTCTATGATAGGGTAGAAAACATTGTGGGAAAAGGAGAAAATGCTGGTTACCAGCATTTTCTCCTTTTTCCACAATGTTTTCAAAAGACTACTATTTCAGATCCGTAAAAACCAGGGATTGTTTGGGAGAGGGTTTAGTCATGACTTTCCAAATTTACGCATACTTAGGATAACATTATACACTCTGTTAATATAGAATTAAAATTTTTTACAATTTTAGTATGTCAACTTACTTGGAAAAACTACTAAAAGCAGAAAGTATTGAAGATAAGTATTCCCTAATAATTATGAATGCTATTTAGTGCCCAAATGAAGCATGATCATTAGTAAAATAAATAGTCCACATTATCCATGGGTTTTCTATGGTGATCACTTTACCCTCGGCTTTATATTTCTGTCAGTTTACTACCATGAATTGCCTACAGGCACATTAACCCATTACCACTCAATCCCTACTTTTGACGCCCCTGTGAAAGAAGCCTTTTGAAAACACTTTGGGAAAAGGAGAAAATGCTGGTAACCAGCATTTTCTCCTTTTCCCACAGTGTTTTCTGCCCTTCCCAGAACAAATTTCAATTTTTCAGTTACCTTTATTTTGTCGTCTGCAAATGCTTTCAATTTGGACCAGTCCAAAATTGTCTCATGTGGTAATGAGTTAAGGGACAACACCATTTTTGTGTGTATATTTGCATCAATTTATGTTGTATACAGTACATATAGTTTCGTTTTTTCTTTTTTTCACAAAGTTTTACCTATATTTTACTGCTGTATTTAATAAGAGTTGTGTTTCACCTTTTGTCACACAGTTCTGAGATTCGATTACACAGAGGAATAAAGCTGTTAAAAACATTGTTGGGAATGGAGAAAATGCTGGTAAACAGTATGTTGTTCTTTGCCCCTAATGTTTTCTGACCTATAAAATAAGGCCTCATTCACTTTGTAGTTTCGGAATGCTTTTAAACTTGACAATCTCTGAAATATAATTATACATGTATTTCCATACCAATACAAAAGTAATGTTTGTTTTAACCCTTTACCATACAATGCTGACTTTGAACTATCCTGGGAAACAAGCCCTTTGAAAACATTGTGGGGAAGGAGAAAATGCTGATTATACCCTTGCGAAAAAAAATTTTACCATTCAAACCACACTGAAATTGTTGTCTGCAAATGCTTTCAATTTGAAGAAGGCTAACATTTTTTTGTCAGGTAAAGGGTTAAATGAACTATGAACAAACAACAACACTTATTCTATTAAGCTGCATGATTCTTTGTATCTAACTCTTTACAAGAAAACAAAGTATTAGATGCAATTATATTGAAAGCAAAGGGCAAAGAAATTCTTTGTTTAAATGATAAAATTTGTCTCTGAAAGGACAGAAAGCATTATGAGAAAATACTGAATTCTAGCATTTTTCTCTTTATTCCATGGGTTTTTTTTTATAAGCCTACTTTATCAATGTCATTAAAACTCAATAGTGTGTGTTAAACAGAGTAAAAACTATTTTTTAGACATACATGTACTGACAAAAGTAAGTTTTGTTGTGATATGTTGATTGACTTAATGGTTCTGTTAAGATTCATATACTAAGCTTAACTCTTTACCAAATGACAAAGTTCTAGATGTGTCCAAATTGTTTTAGCTTTTGCAGGAGACAAATCATATGGGACTTAAATAATGAAATTTATCAGTGAAAGGAGAAAAATGCTTGTTACCAGCATTTTCTCCTTTTCCCACAATATTTTCAAAAGGCTTCTCTCTCAGTGTTGTTAAAAGTCTGATTGTATTGGAAAGGGTTAAAAGATATTTTACCTCCAGATTAAGTAAAGCAATAAATTGCAAACTGACAGAAAAAGTGAAAGAAAAAAAAAATGTTGTGATAATTCCTTAATATATTAAGTATGTTACTGAATTTTTTGCTTTGCTGTTTTCAAAGAAAACCTCAAAGTGTTGCCATAGCCCTCTCATCGTCTGATTAATCCTGCAAAAGTTTTGACATTTTCTTGGTATCTCTGTTATTACTGAAGATATTTACTAAATATCTTCAAACATGGACTTGTTATTAATTGTTAAAAAAAAAAGTAAGGGTAGGTAACAATCAAGCTATTTTTAGCTCCACTGGCAGTAGGCCAGCAGGCTTGTGTTATGGCCTGGGATTGGTCCATGTGTGCATGCGTTAACTTTTATTTCGAACATCTCTGAAACTACCCACCCAATTTTGATGAAACTTCACAGAAATGACCCTGCCATGGTCCTCCTCAGAATTTCTTGAAAGAATGTGATTCCTTCAAAAACTCTGGTTGCCATAGCAACAAAACTGAAAAATTTTGAAAATCTTTGAAAATCTTCTCGTCTGAAACCGTAAGGCTTAGGGCCACCAAATTTGGCATGTATCTTGATCTAGTGGACCTCTACCAAGTTTCTTCAAATTATAGCCCTGGGGTCAAAATTGGCCCTGTCCCTGGGGGTCACAAGTTTTATTTGGGCTTATACAAGAAGAATTTCAAAATTCTTAATCTACTTAGCCATAGAACCTAGGGCTACCAAATTTGGCATGTAGCTTAATTTAGTGTATTAATCTACCATGGGTGTCCAAATTATAGCCCAGGAGTCAAATTTGTCCCTGTCTTGGGCGCATGTAGCTTCATCTAATGGACCTCTACAAAGTCTCTTCAATTTATAGGCCTGGGGTCAAAATTGGCCTGGCCGGGGGGGGGTCACAAGTTTTAATGGGCTTATATAGGGAGAACTATAAAATTTTTCTTCTACCTAGCCATAGGGCCTCCTCTTCTGTGTAGTCATCGGGCCTAGGGCTACCAAATTTGGCATGTAGCTTTATGTAGTGGTTGTCTACCAAGGGTGTCCAAATTCTAGCCCCGGGGTCAAAGTTGTCCCTGCCCCATTTGGGGGGGGGGGGGGGTTTACAAGTTTTACATGACATGGGCTGATGTAGGGAAAACTTTCAAATCTTCTTGCACCTAGTCACGGGACCTAGGGCTACCAAAGTTTGCATGCCTCTACCAAGAAGACCCAAATTATAGCCTTCGGGGTCAAGTTTGGTCCCACTCCAGGGGTCACATTGGCTTTAATAGTGAAAACTTGATAATTTTTTTTTTGTGACTAATCATAAGACCTAGGGCTAACCTTTCTCATTGGTCTCAAGTTTTACAGGATCTTTTATTGAGCAAATTTTGAAAATCTTCTTGTTTATAACCACACATTCTAGACCTGTTTTATTTGGTATGGGGCTGTATCTTGTGGACCTCCCCCAAGATTCAATTAATTGTAGTTTTGTTGCCAAAAAAGGCATTTCCCTGGGGTCATAAGTTTCTCATAGGATTTTATAGAAGAAAATTTTGTATGTCTGCTAGTTAAAAACTAATTGGCCAAGTATTGTAATGTTTGGTTTGTAGTGTTTTGACTCAACATCTTCTTCTCCGAAACCTTTGGGCCAATCTTGATGAAACTTGGCAGGGATGTTCCTTGGGTGAAGCTCTTCTGAAGTTGTTCAAAGAATTGAATTTCAGCCATAACCTGTAGTTGCAGGTGAGCGATTCAGGGCCAATGACCCTCTTGTTAAATATAGAATTTCAACTGAAATCAAGCAACTGAAGCTGAGTATTGGCATCTGCTTGGTTTGCTCTTGTTACAGTTTGTCAGAATTATAGACAGCATGTTTGATTGGAAAATGATCAAGAACAAAGTGAGTAGATAAGTGAATTGTCAATTGAACTAATATTTGCATCATTAATACTCATATTTTTAGCTCACCTGAGCACAAAGTGCTCATGGTGAGCTTTTGTGATCGCCCAATGTCCGGCGTCCACAATTTCTTTAAACATCTTCTCCTCCTAAACCACTGGGCCAATCTTGATGAAACTTGACAGGGATGTTCCTTGGGTGAAGCTCTACCAAACTTTTTCAAGAGATTGAATTCCACCCATAACTCTGGTTGCCATGGCAACCAAAAGGAAAAAATAGCAAAATCTTTGAAAATTTCTTCTCTTAAACCAGAAGGCATAGAGCTTTGAAATTTGGTATGTAGCATCTCCTAGTGGACCTCTACCAAGATTCTTCATATTATGCCCATGGGGTCAAAATTGGCCCCGCCCTGGGAGTCACAAGTTTGAAACATACGAACAAAGAAGGAAAACTTTAAAAATGTTCTTTTCTGAAACTAGAAGGTGCAGAGCTTTGATATTTGGTATGTATTATCTCCTAGTGGACTTCTTCCAAGATTATTCATATGATGCCCCTGGGGTCAAAACTGGCCCTGCCCTGGGGGTCACAAGTTTGAAACATAGGAACAAAGAAGGAAAACTGTAAAATTCTTCTTCTATGAAACTGGAAGGTGCAGAGCTTTGATATTTGGTATGTAGCATCTCCTAGTAGGCCTCTACCAAGATTGTTTGTATGATGTCCCTGGGGTCAAAACTTGCCCTGCCATGGGGGTCACAAGTTTAAAACATTGGAACAAAGAAGGAAAACTGTAAAATTTTTCTTCTCTGAAACTAGAAGGCATTGAGCTTTGATATTGGGTATGTAGCATTTCCTAGTGGACCTCTACCAAGATTGTTCATTTGATGCCCTTGGGGTCAAAACTGGCCCCGTCCGGGGGGTCACAAGTTTGAAACATAGGAACAAAGAAGGAAAACTTTAAAATTCTTCTTCTCTGAAACTAGAAGGTGCAGAGCTTTGAAATTTGGTATGTAGCATCTCCTAGTGGACCTCTACTAAGATTGAGCATTCGATGCCCCTGGGGTCAAAACTGGCGCTGCCCCGGGGTCACAAGTTTGAAACATAGGAACAAAGAAGGAAAACTTTAAAAAATTTTCTTTTCTGAAACTAGAAGGTGCAGAGCTTTGATATTTGGTATGTGGCATCTCCTAGCAGACCTCTACTAAGATTGTTCATATGATGTCCCTGGCATCCAAACTGGCCCTGCCCCGGGGGTCACAACTGTAATACATAGAAATAAAGAAGGGAAACTTAAAATTCTTCTCTCTGAAACCAGAAAATGTAGAGCTTTGATATTTGGTGAGTAGGATCTCCTAGTGGACTTCTACAATGTTTGTTCATATGATGTCCCTGGGGTCAAAACTTGCCCTGCCGTTTGGGTCCCAAGTTTGAAACATAGGAACAAAGATGGAAAACTTTAAAATTCTTTTTCTCTGAAATTAGAAGGCATAGAGCTTTGATATTTGGTATGTAGCATCTCTTAGTGGACTTCTACAAAGTTTCTTCGTACGATGTCCCTGGGGTCAAAACTTGCCCTACCCCAGAGGTCACAAGTTTGAAACATAGGAACAAAGAAGGAAAACTTCTCTCAAACTAGAAGGTGTAGAGCTTTGATATTTTGTAAGTAGCATCTCCTACTAGACCTCTACCAAGTTTTTTCTTAGGATGCCCCAGGGGCCACAAGTTTGATTTTACAGCTTAGTACTCAGGCGAGCGATATAGGACCGTCATGGTCCTCTTGTTGAATAATGTGAATTATTTCTGCCTGGAATTTGACTTCTAAAATATTTGCAGTTGACTGCTAGATTATTATTATTTCAACTTTAGTGAATTATTTACAAATGTTTACAAACTTGTGAATTTTGATGTTTACAAAGTTTTTTTTTATATCTTGCTATAGCCTCATATGAGATATACCACCAATATGTGCAATCTACACTCATGAAAAAGTGTGTAAGTCCTAACCAGACAAGTTTTTACTCTTGTCCAAGTTGGAAACATTGGCAGATGATGAAATAGATGTGACTGAAAAATTCAAACTTGTTTTGGAATGCTGAAACACGTTCTGGGAGAGGGTACAGCATTTTCTTCATTTTTCACTCGATGTTTTCGTTGGGCTTTTTCTACAGGATAGTCATAACAGGGTGTTGTGCTGAAAAGGTTTAAAGAAAAGGTACCTTGTTTGTATTGTGGTCCTGAAAGGACTGTGAGAAATGAAAAAGTTTTGCAACAAACAGTTTCACACTTTAAAAGCAAGGCCAGTAAAGGTTGTATCTGTATAAGAACATGCTAATTCATTTACATATCAGTTCCTTCTTACATGAGCCAGTGATTTATTAACTTTTTTACAAATGACAAAATTTTGAACTTCTCCAGACTGAAAGCAGTTGTAGACATCAAGATAAATGTGACTAAAAAATTGAAACTTTTGATGGATAGAAAACATTGTGGAAAAATGAGAAAATGCTGTTTACCAGCATTTTCTCCTTTTCCTCCAATGTTTTCATAAGGCATCTTCCTCTGGGCCTTAAAGACTAGGGATTGTTTAGTAGTGGGTAAGTCCAATTTTCTTCTTCTTGCTTGGAAATGGGGAAGTGATAGGGTACTCTATGGGTCCCATGCAATCATTTGTACATAATTAGATTTAGTCAGGTTAGTTTGTGATATATTTTATTGATAGTTAAGTTTTGTCATATATATTTTTGTATGTACCTCCTGAAAAGATAAATTACATTTATAAAGAGCTTTGATACATTTATTCTGTAGTTTCATTTGTTTGTTAGCCCTTTAAAAACCATTCCGACACTTAATGACCCTGGTAGAGAAGGCTTTTGAGAAAAATATGAAAAAAGGAGAAAATCCGTGTAACTAGCATTTTTGCCTTTCCCCACAATGTTAGCCGCCTTTCAAAAAAAGAATTTCGTTCTGAAATTCTAAATGTTGTTTGGTAAAGGGCTAGAGGCTTAAATTTTTCAAAGTACATGTACGGTAAGGGAGATTAAACTTGCTGTACATTCATTTAATGTACACAGATTGTGAAACAAAGTTCTAACTACTTATACTACTTATATCAGTTATCCCCCAGTGATTGCATCCTAGAAACCTTAACTCTTTACCAAACAACAACATTTCAAACTGGTCCAACTTGAAATCACTTGCAGACTACAAAATAAATGTATGAAATTTGTTTCCAGCAGGGTAGAAAACATTTTGGGAAAAGTGGAAAATGCTGTTAACCGGAAAGTACTGGTTACCAGCATTATCTCCTTTTACCACAATATTTTCTAAAGGCTTCTATCTTAGGGTTGTGAAAGCCAGGGATTGTTTAGTAAACTTTTTGCTAGATGGTAAAACTTTGGTGTTGGCCATTTTAACAGCATTAGATTTAAATAAATTTTCAGGATTTGTCCATTAAAGGAAAGAAAACCTTGTTGAAAAAGGTGAAAATGTTTTCAAAATCTCTCCTCCTCAATGCTGGTCCAACTTGGAATTGTGGTAGACAGTTAACAAGCACTTGCACTGTTAACTCATTACCAAACGACAAAATTTTAGGTTTGTCCAAACCGAAAGCATTTGCAGACGGCAAAATAAAAGGGACTGAAAATTAGAAATTTGTTCTGGGAAGGGTAGAAAACACTGTGGGAAAAGGAGAAAATGCTGGTTACCAGCATTTTCTCCTTTTCCCACAGGGTTTTTAAAAGGCTTCTTTCTCAGGGGCGTCAAAAGTAGTGATTGAGTGGTAATGGGTTAATGATTATGAGGCTAATTAAAAAAAGTCTCTACTTATCACAGGGAATCAAACCTGGGACATTGTGTGAATCCAGGAATTAATAACACTTTTCTCAGCTATATAAAACTCAAGTCTGAAACTTTATGTACAAATTACAGTTTTAGCATTTGAAAGTACCGATACATTTTAATTATGTGAGGATGGGTGTTTACTGATGAAGAAAGACAAACTGAATGGCTCTGAAATATTTTTTTTTAGCATCTGGATAAAGTCCTTTTCAAATAACAAACAAACCATGAATAAATCCATTTTGGATAGTAAAGTTTTGTTTCAATTTTAAATATAATTTGAGAATGTTTCTTAAGTCTGTTTAAATTGGTAAAATAAGTCCCAAGTAACAAACTAAACTTCAGTCTCAAATGGAGTCCATCAGTAGACGAGCAAAATAAGAGACTTCAGTTTTTGTGTGAAACCACGCCCTGATGTTCAAAATATTAAGAGACTAATTGATAATGTCCCTTCAAAATATGTCTTGTCCCCCCAAAAAAAATTCTGGAGCAGGCTTAAATATCCATCAAATGACTGTTCACTGTACAACACAGCTTTACCTCTACTCCATTGTCTCCCACTGGATTATTGTGGTTGTGCCTTATATTAGTGAAAAAGTTGCCTTAATCTGAACTGTATTGTTTGTTTATTAGGTGTAAAGTGGTATTTTGTGTTTAGTGCTGTTTAGTGCTATTTAAGCTGTATTTTAGTTATTTTGCAGTGGCCACTATAAAAATTGTCCTGAGTAAATGAATGCAAATTAACCCTTTACAAATGAATCCCTGGTTTTTATGACCCTGAGATATACGCCTTTTGAAAACATTGTGGGTAAAGGAGAATTTGCCGGTAACCAGCATTTCTCCTTTTCCCACATTATTTTCAACCCTCCCTGAAACAAATTTCAATGTTTGAGTAATATTTATTTTGTTGTGTGCGAGTACTTTCAATTTGGACTAGTCTCAAATTTTGTCGTTTGATTAAGGGTTAACAGGTTAATTATTGAAAGAACCATGTGGCTTAAAGTATCAATCAGTGTTGGCCAGGCTTGGTATGTTAGGGTTTGTTAATTGAAAATGAAAATTGAGGGAGAGAAAATACTTGCAGTCTCTTTAAAATGAAGTTGTCAGGAAAATGGTTTTAAGATTAATAAAATAGCTGGGTAGCAGCATTTTCTCCTTTTCCTACAGTGTTTTCAAAAAGCTGCTCCCTCATTGTCATGAAAACTAGCTATTGCTTTATAAAGGGTTAAAGTGCTGAACCTGGCTTTAACTCATTACCAAAAGGCAGTAGTTTAGGCTTATCTAAATTGAAAGCATTTGCAGATGACAAAATGAAAGCGACTGAAAATTTGTTGTTTGAAGGGTAGAAAACATTGTGGGAAAAGGAGAAAATGCTGGTTACCAGCATTTTTAGCTCACCTGAGCACGAAGTGCTCAGAGTGAGCTATTGTGATCACTCACCGTCCGTCGGCGTCCGTCGTCCGTCCGTCCGTCCGTCCGTCCGTCCGTCCACATTTTCTTGTTTACACTCTAGCATCTACAAATATCAACCAATCAGCACCAAACTTGGTCAAAGTATATATGACCATAAGATCTCGGATGAGTTCAATTTTGGGTCTTATCGGACCCGAACATCTGGAGTTATTTGCCCTTGAATTAGAAAAATTGCTGTATTTCACTTTGTTTACACTCTAGCATCTACAAATATCAACCAATCAGCACCAAATTTGGTCAAAGTATATATGACCATAAGACCTCAGATGAGTTCGATTTTGGGTCTAATCGGACCAGAACATCTGGAGTTATTTGCCCTTGAATTATGAAAATTGCTGTATTTCACTTTGTTTACACTCTAGCATCTACAAATATCAACCAATCAGCACCAAACTTGGTCAAAGTATATATGACCATAAGACCTCGGATGAGTTCGATTTTGGGTCTAATCGGACCAGAACATCTGGAGTTATTTGCCCTTGAATTAGAAAAATTGCTGTATTTCACTTTGTTTACACTCTAGTATCTATAAATATCAACCAATCAGCACCAAACTTGGTCAAAGTATATATGACCATAAGATCTCGGATGAGTTCGATTTTGGGTCTAATCGGATCGGAACATCTGGAGTTATTTGCCCTTGAATTAGAAAAATTGCTGTACAGTCAAACCTCAGTAGCTCGAACACGGGAACCTTCGAACACTACCGAAAATTCGAACAAGAATCTCGGTCCCGACAAAAAATGCTCTTAATTCAGCGAGTTCGACTTTGGAAAACTCGCACACCGTGAAACTCGAACTCTCGAACACATTTCATGGTCCCAAAGGTAAAATCACTATACGTTTTACCTGGGAAAGGTCGAACAAAAGGTTGGCCGATAAATTAGTTGACAAGTGTTGGTGAATTTCACACATGCAGGTTGTATATCTGTTTATGACACCTTATGTCCACTGATTGAAACGGTGCGTAATATTAACCCGTTCCGTGAAAAATAACTAGCTTTAATTAACGCTGATTAATAATGATTGTATTTTTTTTTTCTTGATTGGAAGTTTCCTCTGCCTTTAATCAATTTTTCACGCCTTTTGCATCAAACTGTGTATTTTTCTTGCAAACTGAGACCGTATATTAAACTTCTGTTCTATAAATAGAATAAATGTGCATGTAAATCGAAATAAAGAAGAGGTTTCATTGGTTTTGTATCTTGTGTATTTAATTGTCATTAAAAATCAGATGACACGTGCTAAGTTAAGTAAATAAAAGTTATTTTCCTGAACAACTATTTTGTTTGTAAATGGTAAAAATATCAATTTTTTCCGTGCGGTCATTTAAAATGCTATTGGGCGTAGGTAATGTCGGACATAACCTACGGCGGATATAATATATTTCTTGATCGAATCTGGCGATCTATGAATGATCTTCGGCTCGGTCGAACTTCCGATAACTCGAACAAATCGGCTGGTCCCCTGGGTGTTCGAGCTACCGAAGTTTGACTGTATTTCACTTTGTTTACACTCTAGCATCTACAAATATCTACCAATCAGCACCAAACTTTATCAAAGTATATATGACCATAAGATCTCGGATGAGTTCGATCATGGGTCTAATCTGACCAGAACGACTGGAGTTATTTTCCCTTGAATTAGAAAAATTGCTATACTGCACTTTGTTTACTCTCTAGCATCTACAATTTTGAACCAGTCAGCTGTAAACTTGGCCAAAATATATATAACCATAAGATCTTGGATGAGTTTAATTATGGGTGTAATCAGACGCAAACAACTGGAGTTATTTGCCCTTGAATTAGAAAGTTCTTTATAATAGTTCTTAATCCAGAGCATAACTTTGTCATCTCCAGTCTGATTGACTTGAAACTTGACATTTGTGTTTGTTGCAATAATGCAGAGTGCAATGTGAAAGATCCATAACTCTACCTTATACTGTCTGTAAGTTATTTCCCTTTGATTGTCATTTTTACAGCATTTTCTGCTCGTCTGGAATATAACTTTGTCATCTATAGCCTGAACATCTTCAAATTTGATATGCATGATCGTTGTATATTTATGGAGTGCAGTGCACAAGAACCATAACTCTTCCTAGCTTGAATTTTGAGTTATTTCCCCTTTGAACTTCATTTTAATAGCATTTCTTGCTTGTCCGTAGCAAAACTTTGTCATATTAAGTAGGAATGACTTGAAATTGGGTATGATTATTTGGTGCAATATTTGGAAGTGCAGTGCACAAGAATTGTAACTCTAATTCGTGCTGTCGAGTTATTTCCCTTTTAATGTCATTTTTACAGCATTTAGTGCCTGTCTGGAGTATAAGTTTGTCATCTCAATCAGAACGACTTCAAACTTGCTATGCATGTTTGTTGCAGTATTACAGAGTACAATGCGCAAGAACAATAACTCTACCTAGTGCGAACTTCATGTAATTCCACATTGATCTTCATTCTTACAGTATTTCTTGCTTGTCTGGAATGGAACTTCAAAGTCTCCAGTCAAATTGCGACAAATCGCTGCTCTTGTTTCATTATCATTTAGCCTTGAACCTTGATATTTGGTATTTATCTTTATTGTAGACCTTTGCTGCTTGGTACTCAGGTGAGCGATATAGGACCATCATGGTCCTCTTGTTTCCTTTTCCCACAATGTTTTCAAAAGGCTTCTTTTCCGGGGGCATCAAAAGTAGGGATTGTGTGGTAATGGGTTAATTGCTTTTCAGACAATTTAAATCAAAATCAGACAGAGAGATTGTCTGATCTTGGATCTACACAACGCTGATAATGAAATGATCATTTTCAGTCAGTGGTAGAGATACAGACTGCAATTTAAAAGCTATTTTTGTCAGAAAATCTAGCAAAGAAAGACAGTTTAGACTCCAACTCAGACAGTATGGTAGATCTATATCCAGTCTGAACTTGACATGCTTCTGTTTACCATTTGTTTTCATTTGCATTGTACTGGCTAAGGTAATTTTCCCTCCTTTAACTCTTTACCAAATGATAAAATTTTAGACTTGACCAAATTGAAAGCATTTGCTATGCTAGACGACAAAATAAACGTAGGTCTAACTCGAACAACGAAATTTGTTTCCAGCACAAAATGTGCAGTCTGCTAAGTTTTGACAAAAGTGGGCTTTAATTGCCACAAAGGTCAACTTTACTGGCTCGCGACCAGTTGCGGCCATTTTTTTCAAACCTTTCCTAACCTACAACTTGAGATAAATTCTCTTAAAGTTGACCATGAATCAAATGAAGAAGTGCATAGCAGAGATACAGTGACCGGACCGGGCTCGATCGTAGAAATCCCGGACGAAAGGCCAGCACCATAATCACTTCAAGCTAAAGAGATCCGTCGTAAGAATAGATAGACAATAATTTCATAAAAGATCCTAGAGTATTGTTATGTATACTGCAGTTAGGCGTCAACAGGTTGAACGGTTATGGAAAACCTCTTTATGCAAGACCTGTAACATTGTATTAAGTTATGTGATAATTTGCATGATGCAAGATGTCCTGAAAAAATGCATAATTACATGTAGAATGTATATCTGCTCTGAAGTCTTCCCATTACTTAGTGCGATAAGTACTGCATGTTAATACCATCTTTGATAGCCTACTTTATTTGCTTTCTACTTGGAATGCGCAGATCTCTCTGGCTGTCACAGTGGTTATAATCAATCACAGGAAAGAAACTAAATTGCTGAGCCAGAGATTCGAACTAGGGTCTCTCTTCTGGTTACCAACAGACAGATCGACGTTTTGTCTTTATCAAATACACGTGTATTTAGTGCCATCTTAGTAGTCGGCCTTTCACCAAACGATCTAACAACCCGAGGGAGAAGGCTTTAAAAACATATAGGGCAAACCGGCATTTTCTCCTTTTTATACGTCCGAAGGGTCAGCTATGGCCCGGGTCGTCCATTCGTCTGTCCGTCCGTTGGCAATTTCTTGTGTGCGCAACTCCTACGACATTTTTCATCGGAGTAAGTCCAAATTTACCACATTGAATCTGAATGATGTGTAGTTGTGCATGTGACTCTTGAGTTCTGGATATCTTTAGGCATTCTCGATTTCAACCCAATTTACCATCAATTAACGCTTCACCACACAGCAGAATTTTAGACCTAACCAACTGGAAAGCATTTGCAGACAATAATTTCATTGTGGCTCAAATGATGCCAGTTTTCTTTGATAGGTTAGAAAACTTTGTGGGAAAAGGAGAAAATGCTGGTTACCAGCATTTTCTCCTTTTCCCACAAAGTTTTCAAAGGCTTCTTCCTCAGGGTCGTTAATAGTCGTCATTGTGTGGTAAAGGGTTAAGCTCCTTTGGGCGTATCTGCGCCTCTCTGCGAAGCTCTTGTTTCCATAATGTTTTCACTCGTATATAAACTGATATTTACAATTCGGGCCAGTTTAATTTTGGATATGGACAAGTCGTAAATTTCGTTGTTGATAATGGGGCTAGGCCAACCTTCATCCGAATTTATATACACATACAGAAACAAAATATCATCGTTTATGAAATTTTATTAATAAAATAAAGATTATTTCTGTACAAAATATAACCGTAAGGCACTGTAACATAATGTTTGTTTTTCTGTTGGAACGTGTAAACATTGAAACAACTACATAGATATTGCATCTTTCTTGATCTTTCCCAAACGAAAAAGTATTTGACTTGTCCAAATTGAAAGCATTTGCAGACAACAATGCAACTGATTTGATTAATGAGATGTGTAGGGAGAATGTTAGAAAATACTGTGGGAAAAGAGTAACTGCTGTTAACCAGCATTTACTCCTTCTCCCACAATGTTTTCGAAAGCATTTTAAAACCCCATGGTCATAACCACTCGGGACTTTTTTTTTTCTACGAGATGTAGTCCTATACAATATTGTAGAGCGTAGATCCGAAATCAGACCGCATTCTGCTTAATCTGATCGTCGTCTTGAAAAGCGCTCTTAACATGGGGTCTAGCAGTCTGATGATTAAAATAAAAAGAAAATATAATCAAAACAGCCTCGTTAAGTAAGATTAACATTGAATCAAAAGGAACTATTTAACCTCTGCAACTTTACCCCTGTCTGTGTGTGTCTCTCTCTCTGTCTCACTCTCTGTCTTTCTCTCTATCATAGTTTTCTTTGATGGATCGTCCCAGCGACCCCAGGCTTCAAATGCCCCTCGTAATCGATAGCTTGTATACGAAATTCGTTGCAACTAACATTCGTTATCAACACTAAGGAAGGAGATCGTTATGTATGTCCTATTTTTCCTCGTTGTGTTCTTTACCCAGATAATCAAATGAAGACTTGCGTATACAGACGAAAAGTAAATCTCTTGATCTACCACACACTTGCCGGTATGTAAGCTGTCGAGTACCAACAGAAACACCACTGTGTCTGTGAATGTATAGGGCTAACCTTCTGGTTGGCCCGGTATTTCGTTCCAACCAATCAGAAGACACCCCCACCCACCCCTGTATGGACGCATGCTTTCAATTGACCAGAGTCACATCGGTTAACTTTTCCATTTTTTTTAATACCACTTTTGCTGTAAAGTGATTAAGACTTATACTTAAATCTTGACCAAACAATCCCTGTTTTTTTTTTACGATCCTGAGATAGGAGCCTTTTGAAAATATTTAGGGAAAAGAAGAAAATGCTGGTAACCAGCATTTTTTCATTTTCTCACAATGATTTCTACCTTGCTGGAAAAAAAAATAATTTTTGAGATTCGTTTATTTTGTTGTCGGCAAGTGCTTTTAATTTGCACTAGTCTAAAATTTTGCCGTTTTGCAAAGGGTTAATTGGCTGAGACGAAAACTTTTGATTGGCTTGAATTTTTGACTGTACCAATCATAACGCCAGTCTTGCTCGTGACTGGTTGCTCATGATCGTGGCTTTTTCATGAGAAGAAGACATACATACTTGATCAACGTTTTTTTTTTCCAGGCAAAAAAAGAAATAATCTACTTACTTAAAAATCGTACAAGTGTAATTTTTTTCTTTGATATGTAAGTTCTCAAAAAGAAAAACTAGATAAAAATGAGATACTACTGGCTATTAACAAAGAAAAGAAAATACAAATAAGAAAGTTAAAAATATTTACAGGCTTTTGTACACAGTTTACGGTGAGCAAAGTAAAGTGGAAAACGTTAAGTCCTATCTCAACACCTTTATCGACTTTAAGCCCTTGACTGCTAGGCGCGAATCATTGACCATATACAGACGGTGTAGATCAAGAGCAGACTGTAGTCTGATCTTTGATCTACACAGTCCCATAATGATATATTTTTCCTGAAATAATTACCCCCGAAATAGCAAAATTCTAGTTTTTACTATCCGATTTAAAGTTTCATTTCTCGGATTTGGCAAGAAAAGAGTTAAATTATTACCAAACGACAATATCTTAGGCTTGTCCAAATCGAAAGCATTGGCAGACGACAAATTAAAAGTGACTGAAAATCTGAAATTTGTTTTGTGAAGAGTAGAAAACATGTGGGAAAAGGAGAAAATGCTGGTTACCAGCATTTTCTCCTTTTCCCGCAATGTTTTCGAAATGCTTCTTTCTCAGGGTCGTAAAAAGTAGGAGGTATTTATGTGGTAATGGGTTACAGTAAAACAAGAATATAAGAATTCTCTCGGTGGGACATGATTCCCCTACCGGCACAGCTGTTTCATCTTGTGCAAGAGCATCCCAAGTCACCAGGTGATATATTTCCGTTATCATTTTTAACCCTTTCAGTATTCTTAAAATTGCGGACGGTATGTCACAACATCAGACCGCACAGCGCTTGCAGTCGGATCTTGGATCCATTCCATCCGCTTGTTTAATCCTTTACCAAACGACAAAACTTTAGACTTGTCCAGATTGAAAGCACTTGCAGACGACAAAATAAACATAACTCAAAAGTTGAAATTTGTTTCCGGCAGGGTAAAAAACATTGTGGGAAAAGGAGAAAATGCTGGTTACCAGCATTTTCTCTTTTTTCCCACAATGTTTTCAAAAGGCTTCTCGCTCAGGGTCGTAAAAACCAGGGATTGTTTGGTAAAGAGTTAATCATGTCTATTATATAACAATCTGGGCATGGTTTCACAAAAAACTTATGTCTTTTAATTTCTTCAAATCTGCAAACCAGACATACTTTCCGATTGAATTTCATTTTGTTATGGCAGACTCATTTCATTAACATTAGTATACTAGAAGAACATTCTCAGTTGGCACAACGTTTCATGCTCAACTCAGCAAAATAATGGACTTAAGTCTTAAAGTTAAGTCCATTTATTTTGCTTAGGTGAGACTGAAACATAATTGTAAGCTCAGGACTTTAGAATGTTGCCACAATCTGTTAATGTTACTGAAATGCATCTCAAATAATGAACTCGACTTAAGTGGAACCTGGGATAATTTGCAGAACTGCATGAGTAGAATTAGAGACTCAGTTGACCCATTAGCACACAATCCCTACCTTCGACGACCCTGAGAAAGAAGCCTCCAAAAAACGTTCTGATACAAGGAGAAAAAGCTGGTAACCAGCATTTTCTCCTTTTCCCACAATGTTTTCTATCCTTCCCAAACCAAATTTCAACTTTTGAGTCATATTAATTTGTTGTCTACAAATGCTTCCAATTTGGACCAGTCTAAAATTATGTCGTTTGGTAAAGACTTAAGTGTTTTTGTCAAAGCGGGCCCCGAATTTTAGTGGATTGAATATGCAGCCGTCAAACAGATCTTTCCGTTATACGTTTGCCGCTGAAACTCTTGAGAACAAACGAGACTCTCTTCACCACGGGGCTTGATTGGTGGCAAACTGTACAGAAAGCAATACTATAGGTGGAACAGTTTTAAGTTTTCATTAACTTTACCTGACCCTTATCCTACTAAATAACTAAAATAAAATTTTCAGTTTGATAGTAAAATCTCAAATATTGTTATTTCTAAGCTATGTTTTGGGGAATAACACTTCCTTATCGGATAGTGTAGATCCAAGTTCAGACTGTATATTCATTGCAGTCTGATCTTGATCTACACTGCCCGCTTATGCGCTTAGCAGCCTGAGGGTTTTAAACAGTACTTTAACCCTTTACCACACAAGAAAAATGTAGACTTATCCAAATCTAAAGCAGTTACTAGTGACAATTTAAAAAGCAACTCAAATGAGGAAATTTGTGTTTGATAGGGTAGAAAACATTGTGGGAAAAGGAGAAAATGCTGGTTACCAGCTTTTTCTTCTTTTCCTACAATGTTTTCAGAACTCTTCTCTCTTAGGGTCGTTAAAAATCGGGATTGTATGATAAAGAGTTAAGGGTTCAAACTGATAAAATTAACAGCTCATCATTGAATATAGGTGTTATGTGAACAACCAAAATAAAATATACAAGTTTTTTTTCTTTACATTGCCAAGTAGTTATTTCTTTAACTCTTTGCAAAGAACTTTTATTGCAAGAATTTTTTCAGGACAAAAAAATAGTTGGTTATTTGCCCAAAGAGCGTTATTAACTGCCTTGACGTTATCTGATTTTCATGATATGCAAATTTTCACGGTTGAAAGCATTTTCCGCGTAAAAGTTCTTTTACAAGACAATTTAAAAAAAAAACACAACGCGGATATTGATGCATTTTCAACGCAAGTTTCGTTACAAGGCTGTTTTGGTCACGTCGTCGCTGCTCGCAGTATAGGCCTCGTTAATTTTGCCACCGTTGTTCTTGAATTCAATCCTGTTTGCACGATTTTGCTCATCAGCCTCTGTCACAGATTTGCAGCAACCGCATTTTCTGCACAAGAAGCAATTTCCCGTTATTCGCATGAGGAAGCGGTCCATTGGCTCTAAAGATCTCATCCAAACTGGCAGCCGTTTCCAGTCTCTCAATTTTCGTGGTAGACATGACGGCTTTTTGCTTTGGAAGCATTTTATGATGCCGATGATGATAAAGATGACGCCGATTGGAATCAAGACGACAGCAAGAGCTATCCAACTCAACAAAGACAAACCAAATACTGCAGCTGGGAACAAGAAAAATACGAGAATCAGGTACATAACGGCAAACCAACGATACTTCTCGGTCCTGGTTCCCAAGAACTTGGCGGCGTTTATCGGGGGTCGGAAAAACGGAAGTGGATAGAATAAAACAATACCGGTTATATTAAAGAAGAGATGGCACAGAGCAATCTGGAGCGAGTTCGGAATTTTGTTTTCGTCTTGAGCAAACGCAGCCAAGATACCTGTAGCTGTAGTGCCGATATTTGAACCAAGTGTGAGTGGGTACATTCTATCCAGAGTAATAACTCCCATCCCGACGAGGGGCGTGATGGACGAGGTGAAGATAGAACTTGACTGGACAAGGACGGTGATGCCCGCGCCGATGACGATGGCGAGATAGCCCGTAAAATACGCACAGTAGCCTGGAAAGTCTGTGTTCACGAACTTCCGAATCCACAGAGCAATTTGGCCTTGGAGGAGAGAATGTAAGAGCTTGACGATACACACCAGACACAAACACAGCAGGAATAATGCAATAAGAAGTAAAAGAATGCCGATCACAGTGTCGCTCCAGTTACCGCCTTCTGGGCTTGAAATGTGCTCAAACAAAAATTTACCTGAAAATAAATAAATAAATAAATAAATAAATAAGCAAATAAATAAATAAAAATCGATCAATTAAAGTTTATTTTATGTTAAATGCCATTTTTCAACACTATTTCATTTCTATCTGGGCGAGCAATGTACCTATACATGTCTGCTTTTCGAAGGTTCTTTCACTAGCATTTTCTCCTTTCCTTGCAAAGTTCTCTACCTTTTTTCAAGAGAATATCCCAATCAAGCAACTTTTTACAACCCATTTTTTTTTAATTATCCAAATTGAAAGAATTTGTCGACGACAGAATACACATGGCCGAAATGAAAGGAATTATCTTCGAAAGGGAAGGAAACAGGGTCTGGAAGGCTGAAAATGTTGCTTTGTCTCTTTACCAAACGAATACTGCATGGTCCAAATCAAAAGCATTTGCAGACGATGAAATTAATGCGACTCAAAAATTGAATTTTGCTCTGAGAGGGTAGAAAACATTGTGGGAAATGGAGAAAATGCTGGTTACCAGCATTTTCTCCTTTTCCCACGATGTTTTCAAAAGGTTTCTTATTCAGGGTCGTGAAAACTAGGGGTTGTTAGGGAAAGGGTTATAAGAACGTTCATATTTTCTGTCAATGTTTTCTACAGCCTCCTGACTCAAGGCCGACAAAACTAGAATTTACTTGGTAAGGATTAACCCATTCGCTGCTAAGCGCGACTCACTGAACTTTAACGGACAGTGAAGATTAAGATCAGACTGCACAGTAGGTGTAGTCTTATCTTTGATCAACATTGTCCAGTAGGGGAAAAAAAATCACGTACATGAATAAAACTGTGTTAAAGGTCAAAAAGTAGATTTACAAAGTAATTTAAACGTTTTACTGATTAAATCCTGTTTTTTTGACGACCAATAGGAAGGTCACGGTTATTTGAAATATATATATACATCTATAAACATGTAGAGGCCAACTGTTGAAAGATTTAGATATTAATAACCAGTATCAGATTCTTTTTCGACAACATATTTAACCTTACAAAGTCTAATTTCAAGATTTGAATTGCGTTTCGTTTGTCCTCCGCAAATGCTTTAAATCTGGACAAGTGCGAAAAAGATTGTCATGGGGTAAAGGATTGAAGGATATTTTGGTAGCCAATGGTGTCAATCAAAGGTCAGACTGCACGTTCTGTTCAGCCTGATCTTAGCCGATATCGCACAAAAAATAGCTATTTACGTTACTGTTCGATGTGAAAGAACTTATTTTGTTACATCAATAATTTTATTGAGTGGTTCAGACTAAAGCAACGTGGAACTTACATTCGATAGCGTTTCCGTCATTGTCCTTGCACTTGTGTTTGATGATCGACTGGGATGTGTCGTTTAGCTGGCCTTTGGCGATCTTTTCGATAATCTTTTTGTCGATCTGTCAAGAAAAATAGTCAATAAAATCAATGGAACATACACAAGGTTCTCTCTTTGCAACAAGATTTTACAGTAAAGGCTATTCACATAATTTGGCTTGTAACACGCGAAAAAAGGTTCTCGGACATTTGCCAAAGTGTCATCTCGTATTAGTCCGCGCAGGCTAATTCGAGACGATGCTCTCGGTTCTTATGTAGTTCTGTTTTGTGCAAGTCTGCTGTTGGACAAAATCGAATTTGGTCGTAAAGTGCCGTCCCGGATTAGCCTCCGCAGACTGGGCAGGCTGTTTCGAGAAGACATCTTGCGCCAATGTTAGAATGCCCCTTTTCGCGTGTTTTAGGCAATATAATTGAAACGGAAGGAGTTTTGCACCTACCTGAATGACGAGCTTTGTCAAAGGGTTTGTGATGACCTTGATGTAGTCTTTGTCGGCTTCCGCATTCTGCTTCAAATGCAAGCTCTTGATGATGGCACCGCTAAGCTCTTCCAGATAATCTGTTGAAATATTAGTTAAATTTCGATTTAGGAAGTTGTACTAAGTATAGTTTGCCCTCTGTAGACTAGCCTCAAGCATTTTATCTCCACTGGCCAAAGGCCAGCGGGCTTATATCATGGCCCAGTATCCGTCTTGCGTCCGTCCGTGCCATAACTTTTAATTCAAACATCATCTTCTCTGAAACTACCCATCCAATTTTGATCAAACTTCACAGAAATGATATTGCCATGGTCGTCTTCAGAATTTCTTGAAAGAATTTGATCCCTTCAAAAACTCTGGTTGCCATGGCAACAAAACTGATTTTTTTTTTAATTTTGAAAATCTTCTGGTCTGAAACCTAAAGACCTAGGGCTACCAAATTTGGCATGTAGCTTTATCTAGCGAACCTGTACCAAGTTTCTTCAAATCATAGCCCTTGGATCAAAATTGGCCCCGCCGCGGGGGTCACAAGTTTTACATGGGCTTATACGGGGAGAATTTTAAAATTTCTTCTTCTACCTAGCCATAGGGCCTAAGGCCACCAAATTTGGCATGTAGCTTTACCTACTGGAACTGAACTCTACCATGGGTGTCCGAGTTATTGCCCAGGAGGCAAATTTGTCCCCGTCCTGGGTGGGGTTTAAGTTATACATAGGCTTGTATAGGTAAGACTTTCAAAATCTTCTCACACCTAGCTATAAGGCCTAGGGCTACTATATTTTGCATGTAGCATATGTAGAGAAACTTTAAAAATCTACTCGTACGTAGCCATAAGGCCTAGGGCTACCAAATGCTGCAAATTGTAGTTTTATCTTGTAGGCCTCTACCAAGAGGGCCCAAATTGTAACCTTGGGGTCAAGTTTGGCTCCAACCCAGAGATTACAAGCTTTACATGGGCTTTTATAGTGAAAAATTGACAAATCTCTGTGACTAACCGTAAGACCTAGGGCTAACCTCATGGGTCTCATGTTTTACAGGGTCTTTTATTGAGAAAACTTTGCAAATCTTCTTGTTTACAACCACATATTCCAGACATGTTTTATTTAGTATGGGGCTGTGTCTTGTAGAACTCCACTAGGATTCAAGTAATCATAGCTTGGTGGCCAAAAATGGCTTTTCCCTGGGGTCATAACTCTCTCGTAGGACTTTATAGAAGAAAATTTTGTGCGTCTGCTAGTTTAAAATCAATCGGCCAAGTATTGTAATGTTTTGCTTGTAGTGTTTTGACTTATTGGCCAGTGGAGCGATACAGGGCCATCATGGCCTTTTTGTTGTACATGGGGAGAGAAAGAGAAAACCAAGAAGAGACAATAATCTGTGTTTTTCTATCGTTATACCACCTCTCTCTCTCTCTCTCTCTCTCTCTCTCTCTCCCCATTAGTAAGAGCTAATTTTTATGCTTAGATCAAATGAGGCTAGAAAAAAATGGAGTGATATATATGGACTATCCAAAACCTTGAAAATTCACTTATCATTATAGTCTTCATACAAAAGGTGACTCTTGTTCCTCGAAACAGTGTAGCAACGGCTGTAACTACTCTTTAAATAAATAAATGAATAAATACTTCGTGTTTAATTCACTTACGAGTAATGACTTCGATGGGCAGTAGGACCAGCACAGTCAACCAGTTAAAGGCATCGTGCACGGTGGCTCCAGCGAAAGCTCGGCGAAAATCGTCCTTATCCGCAATCTGTCCGATTGATACAATTGTATTGGTCACTGATGTGCCGATGTTTGCACCCATCACCATGGGAATAGCGAGTCTGACACTCAATACTGAAGTTCGTAAAATCAAGAAAATAATCAAAGCATTGATGTTGCTATTGGGAATAACTTTACAATGACAAGACGACAAGACAACGACAAGAAATTAAGAAGAAAAACAAATGATGCACGATAACTCGTTGAATAGTCCTTTCTAGTATCAAAATGTATTTGTGTTGAAAAAGGGCGAAGCAAGGTCCAGCCTCATTTAACCCTTTACCACACAATGCCGACTTTTGACACCCCTGGAAAAGAAGCCTTTTGAAAATATTGTGGCAAAAGGAGAAAATGCTGGTAACCAGCATTTTCTCCTTTTCCCACAATGTTTTTTTTACTCAATAAAGGTAAAGTTGCTAAAATTGTCGTCTGCTGCAAATGCTTTCATTTTAGATAAGGCTTTACTTTTGTCGTCTGGTAAAGGGTTAAGCTAAATTCGGAGTGTGTTTAAACCTCTTAATTTTACATCGATTGAGAAACAAGTTCTGCCAACTTAAACTAATCTCTCTCGATTCTGCTTCCTGGGAACAACACCAGTACTCGCGCCGAATGTGTGGGCCAATGAAATATCCCGAAGTTAACACTCGCTCCCGGGAATCGAACTCAGGACCTTTTGGTTATGCGGCCGACTCCCTACCTCACGACTATGGACACCACATTTAACTCTTTCAGTGCCAAAGAAATGAACCCAACATCTGTCGACCATCAGTGCGACTCATTTAAACTTATAAAGATACCGATTGTTTAAGATTGAATAAAAAGGCGGAATGGTACAGATCAAAGATCAGACTGCACGTTCTGTGCAGTCTGATCTTGATCTATACCGTCTGCAAAAGTCACTATTTTCGTCTGTGGCGCCGAAAGCGTTAAGTATGAGTAAAGATATGACAAATTATACACAATCTATATAGTATACTCCCCCAACTCGCTGACCTTTTGCAAACAGCATAGATCAAGATCGGACTGCACAGAACGTGCAGTCCGATCGTTGATCTAGGCTGTTTGCTAAGGAGGTACTATTCCCAGAGAATACCTTTGAAATAGCTATGTTTAGATTTTTACTATAGAATTGTAAATTTCATTTTAGTCATTTAGCAGGATAAGGGTTTAAAACTAGAGCTGTCACTGATTGTGACTTTATACCCCCACCAGCGCTTTGACAGAAAAACGTGTCAAGTTCAAGGGGAAATAATCCTTCAACCAGAAAGAGTTGATGCTTGAAAGTTGCCTTTTGCAAATCTTACATGATCAATATAAGTGCAAAGTTTCAATACAATTGAAGGAAAACTGTAGGAGGAGTTCGCGACACAAAATCACTAGTGCACAGAGGGACACACGGACGGACGGACACACTGACAGACAGGCTGATTTCAGTATACCCCCTCTAAAACATTCGTTTTGCGGGGGTATTATTAGAAAAAAGGAAAGAAAATAAGGAAGCTTACTTTCACTGCCAACCATGCTGACCACAATCGAGGTGGTTGTAGAAGAACTCTGTAACAAGACTGTACCAAGGACACCAATCATTACACCAGCAACTGGGTTGGTCAGTAAATTATTCTCGGAGAAAGCATGACCGGCGGCTTTACCTGTAGTTGAAAACATGAAATAGTGCATGGTGAGTAGGCCTGCTTTTTTCTTACAGCCACATACAAAATGTAACAGGTCTAGAATGTGTGGTTATAAAAAAGAACATTTTCAAAATTTGCTCAATAAAAGATCCGGCAAAACTTGAGACCCATGAGACAGGTTAGCCCTAGGTCTTATGATTAGTCACAAGAAAATTTAACAAGTTTTCACTATAAAAGTCCATGTGACCCCTGGAGCGGGGCTAAACTTGACCCCCAAGATTATAATTTAGGTCTTCTTGGTAGAGGCGCACTAGATAAAGCTAAAACATGCAAAATTTGGTAGCTCTAGCCCTTATGGCTACGTATGAGTAGATTTTCAAAGATTCCCTACATAAGCCCAATGTAAAAGTTGTGACCCAGGGGCAGGGACAAATTTGACCCCAGGGCTATAATTTGGGCATCCTTGGTAGATATCAACTAGATAAAGCTACAACATGCAAACTTTGGTAGCCCTAGGCCTTATGGCTAGGTGCCCCCCGGGGCAAAGACAAATTTGAACCTGGGGCTATAATTTGGACACCTTTGGTAGACAACCACTACATGAAGCTACATGCCAAATTTGGTAGCCCTAGGTCCGATGGCTACATAGAAGAGGAATTTTAAAGTTCTCCCTATATAAGCTCAAGTAAAACTTGTAACCCCTGGGGCTGGGCCAATTTTGACCCCGGGGCTATAATTTGAACAACCTTGGTAAATGTCCACCAGATAAAGCAACATGCAGAATTTGGTAGCCTTAGGCCCTATGGCTAGGTAGAAGAAGAATTTTATAGTTCTCCCTATATAAGTCCATGTAAAACTTGTGACCCCCGGGGCCAGGCCAAGTTTCACCCCAGGGCTATAATTTGAGGAAACTTTGTAGAGGTCCACTAGATAAAGCTACATATATGCCAAATTTGGTAGCCCTAGGCTCTATGGCTATGTAGAAGAAGGATTTTAAAGTTCTCCCTATGTAACCCTAACCCTAGCCCCACACGCCTAACCCTAACCCCATACCTACCAGATGGACGGAATAAACCCCATAGAGACTAAATGTACAGTTACCTCTAACCCCACAATGAAACCACGTCATGACATAAGCTCTGCTGGCTTTCAGCCAGTGGATCTAAAAAAGGTCTTCCAGTTGTTAAGGACCCTGAGAATGAATGTCTTTGAAAGGCTGTGAAGTGAGGAAAACTGCTGCTTGCCAGAAATGACCCTCCTCTACAAAATGACCCATGGGTAATTTTTCTACGAAGAGGAATTTTCACCTGTATTTTCACCGGTCGTAATCATGTTCTATCAAAAAGTATTTTCACTGCTATTTCTCGGTGTCGTACCGGAAAGCATGAAAAAAGTAGTCTTAGGAGAATTAGCAGCAACATGTACTTACCACCAAGTAGCTTGAAGGCATCCCCGAGAAAGCTGAGTGAGCAGATGAATATGTAAAGAAATCCGAGCAACAAGATCACCTTGCCGATGTAATGCCACAGTACACGTATAACCTTCTGTTTTGTATTCAGCTCTGTATAAACAGAAACAATAGAATATACCTTGTCTGTATAGTGCCGTTTTAAACCTCATTTCAATTAAATCGCAGAAGGAAGTGCAACCATATATGCTTTCAAGCAGTTTCTTTTTACCAGTCCTGTTCAAAATATCATTTTTAAGCCACTGGCTGCATTCGCACATATCCATTTTGAAATATGGATATAACGAATAGCGGTAAATTGGAATGCATCCTGCCGCACTGACTATCACCAATCCTCGAAAAGAAATTGGTCGAGAAAGGTCGATACTTTTCGCAGATGCATTAAGCCCCCTTTTCACAAAGCATCGTTCATATATTTCGACCAATCATCTAGCTTCCACCAATGGTTAAGTAGCATCACGAAGACTTAATGCCAGCTAAGTAATTAGTAAATAGGTTTCCTGATCCTGGCTTTGAAGTGCCTTTCCCAAGGACACTGCCATGCATCACAGCCCCTATAACTCTTTACCAAACGACAATATTTTAGGCTTGTTCAAATCGAAAGCATTTGCAGATGACAAAATAAAAGTGGCCGAAAATTTGAAATTTGTTTTGTGAAGGGTATCACTCCTTTTCATTTTCTCCGTTTCCCACAATGTTTTCTCAAGGCTTCTTTCTCAGGGTCGTCAAAAGTAGGGATTGTGTGGTAATGGCTAAAGAAACAAACCCGGCACCTTTGTAATCTGAGATGCTGTTTCGCATATTCATGTACATGTATATACAATAAATAACAAATAATAAATTTGTCTTCCTTACCACTCCAGGGTACAATAGTTCCTTTGAACTCTGGAAGCGCCCATGGGTCAACCTCTTCCTGTCCAACAGCCACACTCTGTAACTAGAAAATTACCGTTGAAATAGATCTTGATTTATTTATAGAATTCTATATTTAAGAATTTAATACAATTTAAGAGGACCCTTGATTTTGCATGTAATTGGGGAAGTGAGCTCTTCATTTTCTCTGAAGGAAACGATTGGAATATATGTACGTGAAGCAGCTCGTCTACATTGACCCCTTATTCTGCTATAGTAAAAGAAATTAAACTTTCGACCCATTAGTAAAAACTCAAATTTTCCTATTTAAAAGATTTTATTCTTTTTTTTTCGGGGGGGGGGGGATATCTCCTTATCAGACGGTGTAGATCCAGGATCAGACTGCAAGTTCTGTGAATTCTGATCTTGATCTGCGCTGTCAGCATCAAGTCAGTTAGTAGGGCTTAGAAGCCAGCGGGTTAAAATGGCATCTGAAGAGCTTGTCATACTAAGACATACTATGTCGAACTTTGCCAAGAAGATGATGTATCGTTATTTGAAATGATGCCATGGCTCATGCTCAGTAAAAGTATCGATCCAGGCTGACAAGGATCGGAACTTATTTTTATTGGTCGAGTTTCCTCCTGTCAAAGGACCAGCCTGGCCAATGATTCAGGTATGGATCCATATTTATGTCTTGGCTTGATAGTACTAAGGCACCACTCAGATGCATTAAGACCCCTTTTGCAACAGCCCCCCCTTTAACTTTTTAGTTTAAACATTTTTATTTTACATCGATTGAGAAACAAGTTCTTACAACTTATTCTAATCTCTCTCGATTCTCGATCCTTTAACTTTTTCAACTGTTTATACTAAACCTTACTGCATTCTGTGACAAAGACCTGTTTTTGTGACAAGAGCTGGTTGGCGGGGCGGGGAGGGGTGTAATATCATTTAGTGATAGCTCTAGTTAGTTTTGTTTTCTTTAATTTATTTATAAATTATTAAATATTCAAACAGATTAAAAAGGCAGCAAGGACTTGCCTTGTCTACATCACATATAAAATACATATAAAGTGGACAACTCGTTCAGCATGTTTAGTCATACTCTGTAAAAAATGTTCTTGATGCATCTGAAAAAAGTAGTCCGCGCATGTAACCTGGGTCGAATCTTTTGCCATTGGTAATTATTCTGCATGTCTGGGGACCATTCTATTCCATTATTCAACTGCTATTTCAGACAAAAGGGGTCCATAATTATGTTAAGACTGATTATTACAACTCATAACCATTATGCATTAACCCTGTGCCTAACAATCCCTGTTTTTTACGACCCTGTGATAGAAGGCTTTTGAAAACATTGTGGGACAAGGAGAAAATGCTGGTAACCAGTATTTTCTCACATTGTTTTCTACCCTGCTGGAAACAAATTTTAGATTTTGAGTTTCTGCAAGTGCTACCAGTTAGGACCAGTCTAAAATTTTGTTGTCTGGTAAAGGGTTAAGCCTCTTTTTTTCACGGGGCCGCTTCGTTCAATAATTCGATTTAAAGAGTATTTGTTTCTCATGATTATGCTAGTAGCAACACCTTTGCCTACACCTATTGACTCGTATAATGCTGAAGCACGGCACTTCTACATGTAACCTTGATCACGATCAGACAGCAAAGAATGCATAGTCTGATTTCGGATCTTTATTAGATTTCTTACGAAATACTTATGATAAAATAATTTAAAAAAGAAACAATAATAAATTATTGATAAATGACCATGTCAACAACAATAATAATCATGCATCATCGATACCGTAACGCTGATAAGTTTTTGTACTTTTTTTGTGTGCATATACTTTATGAACATGTTAGAAAATAAAAGAAACAAGAGGACCATGATGGTCCTATATCGCTCACCTGAGTATATTTGTAACTTATATGGTTTATCAAGGGCAGGCTATTAATTCTTTTCAAATAAGGCATACCCTGGGGTTTGTCACAAAAATATGTTTACAGATTTTCTTCTTTGTCTTTGGCCAGTGGAGCTAAAAGCTGCTGTTTATCATCAATTTTTCTCTTCACAGTGTCTTGTTCCATTTTTGACTTGTAGTTTAGCCATTACCAGACGACAAAATTTTAGACCGTTCCAAATTGAAACAAATTGCAGACGACATTTTAAAATGTATCTAAAATGAAAAATAAGTGATCTATATGGTAGAAAAGATTGTGAGAAAGGAGAAATTGCTTGTTACAAACAATTTCTCCTTTTTAGATGGAATTGATTTTAAAAATTTCCTTCTATGATTCCATGTGAAATAGTGTGCACCAGGGCACAGAGCCAAAATATGACCCCAAGGGGATAATTTTAATTATTTCTATAAAGGGTCACTAGATGATGCTACATGCAAAATATGAATGCTCTAGCCTTTATGGTTTGTCACAAATAAATTTATAAAAGATTTCCTTCTTTGTTTCTATGTAAAATAGGGTGCGCCCGGGCAGAGCCCAAATATGACCGCAGAGGGATAATTCTAGCAATTTTAGTAGAAGATTATCAGATTTTGCTACATAGCAAATATGAATGCTCTAGCCATTACGGTTTGTCAGAAAAAGATTTATTAAAGGTTTCCTTCTTTGTTTCTATGTAAAATAGGGTGTGCCCGGGCAAAGCCCAAATATGACCCACGGGGAATAATTTTAACAATTTTGGTAAGGGGTCACCCAATAATGCTTCAATTAAAATATGAACGCCCTCCGCCTTATGGTTTGTCACAAGAAGATTTTTAAAGATTGTAAAATAGGGTGCGCCCGGGCAGAGCCAAAATATGACCGCAGAAGGATAATTTCAACGATTTTGGTAGAAGATCATCAGTTAATGCTACACACTAAATAGGAATATTCTAGCCATTATGATTTGTCACCAGAAGAAGTTTTAAAGATTTCCTTCTAAATTTCTATGTAAAATAGGGTGCGCCCGGGCAAAGCCCAAATATGACCCCATGGGAATGATTTTAACAATTTTGGTAAGGGGTCACCCAATGATGTTTCAAACAAAATATGAATGCTCCCAACCTTATGTTTTGTCAAAAGAAGATTTTTAAAGATTTTAAAGTAGGGTGCGCCCGGGCAGAGCCCAAATATGACAGCAGAGGAATAATTTTAACAATTTTGGTAGAGGATCATCAGATAATGCTACATACCAAATATGAATGCTCTAGCCATTATGGTTTGTCAGAAGAAGATTTTTTAAAGCTTTCCTTCTTTGTTTCTATGTAAAATAGGGTGCGCCCGGGCAAAGCCCAAATATGACCCCAGGGGAATAATTTTAACAATTTTGGTAAAGGGTCACCCAATGATGCTTCATACAAAATATGAATGCTCCCGGCCTTATGGTTTGTCACAAGAAGATTTTTAAAGATTTTTTCCATTTTCAGCCATTTTGTTGCCATGGCAACCAGAGTTTTTGTTGGAATTAAATTCTTTTAACAATTTTTGTAGAGCTTCACCCAAGGAACATTCCTGCCAAGTTTTATCAAGATTGGCCTTCTGGTTTTGGAGGAGAAGATTTTTAAAGAAATTGTTAACGGACGGACAGATGGACGGACGGACGGACGGACGGACGGACGGACGGACGGACGGACAGACGGACGGACGGACGGACGCCGGACGATGACCGGTCACAATAGCTCCCCCTGAGCACGTTGTGCTCAGGTGAGCTAAAAAGAGGGCCAAGATGGCCCTGGATCGCTCACCTGAATTTTTGAGAGGACCATAGTCTATTTTTTTTTTTCATTGAAACATTGGAAACAAAATTATTATTTTGCTAAGCAATTTTCAAAAGGTCACCTGTAAAAGTCATTTCAAAATCTGACCAGCAGTTTCAGAAAAGAGGAATTTTTAAGATCTTCTTCATTTCTGTATAGCGCAAGTAGCCCCCATTCACCAGAGAGCCATGTTTCTTGATGGATCACAATTTAGCAAACACTTTTTAAAAAGGGTCATTCATGGAACATTTCCATGAAATTATTTTAAAATCTGGCCTGTCGTTTCAGAGAACAATATTTTTCAATAATTTCTTCATGTCTACATGTATATAGTGCGACTAGCCCCCATTCACCAGACCCATGATTCTTGACAGATCAAAATTTCGCGAATACTTTTTGAAAAGGGTCACCCAAGGAACATTGCTGTGAAATTATTTTAAAATCTTACCAGCGGTTTCAGAGAAGAAGAATTTTCAAGAATTTCATATCCGGGATATAGTGCGAGTAGCCCCCATTCACCAGAGCCATGTTTCTTAACGGATCAAAATTTCACGAACAATATTTGAAAAGGGTCACCCAAGGAACTTCTCTGTGAATTTTTTTTAAAATCTGAAAAGCTATTTCAGAGAAGAGGAATTTTCAAGAATTTCTTCAGGCTGTATAGTGCAAGTAGCCCCCATTCACCAGAGCCATGTTTCTTGACGTATCAAAATTTCGCAGCACTTTTTGAAAATAGTCACCCAAAGAACATCCCTGAGAAATTATTTTAAAATCTGGATAACGGTTTCAGAGAAGAAGAATTTTTAAGAATTTCTTCATTTCTGTATAGTGCAAGTAGCCCCCATTCACCAGAGCAATGTTTCTTGACGTATCAAAATTTCGCGAACCAATTTTGAAAAGGTTCACCCAAGTAACATCCCTGTGAAATTATTTTAAAATCTGGCCAGTGGTTTCAGAGGAGAAGATTTTTAAAGAATTTCTTTAAAAATTCCATTTGGTTGCCATGGCAACCAGAGTTTTTGACGGAATCAAATTCTGTGAAAACTTTTAAAGAGGACCTCCCAAGGAACAATCCAGCCAAGCTTGGTCCAATTTGGCCAAGTGGTTTAGGAGGAGTTGATGTTTAAAGAATTGTTGATGACGCACGACGGACGACGGACGACGCACGACGGACGACGGACACCGGGTGATCCTAAAAGCTCCTCGTTGTGCTCAGGTGAGTTAAAAAGAGTGGTTGTGGGGTAGAGCATCGGCCTCGTAAGCATAAGTCCCGAGTTCGATACCAGGGCTGAGCGGGTGTCAGCTTTGGGTTTTTTCATTGGCTAACACGTTCGTCACGAGCAATGTTGTAGTTCCCGGTAAGCAAAATCGAGAGAGATTAGTAAATGCTGTAAGTACTTGTTTTTCAACCGATTTAAAATAAGTGTTTCAACTAAACTAGAAGAGAACCATTTGATTCGACAGAAGACCTACATACCAAGAGATACTTGTCTCTCCTAGGCATTATGCAAAAATTTCCTGGTTTCTGTTTTCTTTTTATCTTTTCTGTCTCGGGGTTTATTCACAATATAAAATACAACGGTATCCGCATACCCTTTCAAAAGTGCCTTTCACCAATATTTAAAGATGTCTTTGCAGGCACTGAAGAACAAGATGATGCTGCACAAAACGTGCAGCCTGATATTTGATCTACACTGTCCTGTTTTCTGAACACACACTAGACAAAAGCAATCATGAACTTGCGATTACTTCGGTTGTATTTCTAGGCTAAATTGTCTGAAAATTTTACTGGTTATATTTCTAGGCTGAATTGTCTGAAAAGTGTATTGAGCGCTCTAAGAGTTAAATCCGAAGCATCTGCTCACACAAAGAGTCACTCTCCAATTTGTTCAAGAATACTGCTGTTCTGTTCTGTGTAGTTACATACCGGCTCCTTTGTTTGGACCAGGTCTATATTTTTCAGAACGACCCGTTTTAACAATAGAATGCACGAGAGCAGGTCTATCTCAGCACGTGCGCAGGTTGTTCCGTAGATAGAAAACCTGCCCACGTGCTGGAAAGACCTGCTCCCGTGCTAGAAAGACCTGTCCATGTGCAATTGATGGATCTTGAGCCGTGCATGCAGACAGGTTCATGAAGGACATTCGTACTGGGGCGATACTAGTTTTTATGAATTTGTAAATAACAGGAAAAATCTTGTAAATATACTTCTTTCTGGTAAGACAGATTTTAATCTATTTTTTATTAGTGACCATCACAGCAATTCTTTGATAATCTTTTTCAAAGCGATCATGATAATCTTTTTCAAAGCGATCATTAAAAAACCTACCAACCCCTATTTACAAAATTTGCGGTTAAATTAATGCCAACATTTAAAACATTGTAGATAAAGTGCCTTATCCTTAGGTTGTTGTTACAGACTTGTCATTCTCTCATATCTAAACCCAACTTTTTTTTTCTTCTAGTTTTCATCTAAGTTAAATCGCAAAAGTGACAAAAAGTTTATGACGGACGCATGTTCTAAAACATATCTACAGTATTGTTGTATTTTGGTTCTAATGCACCCTACTTCCTGTGAGACCGACTATTGATTTGTCCGTATTAGCGCAGTTTACATACATAGCCTCTGGAGCGAAAAAGCCCTCTTGTGTTATTTTTCTTATTGTGAGAAAGAAAAACTGACATAGGAGCACTGTCCCTCTATGACTGACCCGGCACAGCTAGCTTCAAGAAAGCAATTTAAGGGGGCCGATCACTCCCATAGTCGAATGATCAGAATCGCTTTCAGACCAGCTGTCCTAGAACCTCGACCCTAGGTCCAAGGCTTGAGCCTCTTTGGAAGTGACTTTGTATGACTGAAAGGGGTGGGAAACGCCATTCATTCAATCAGTCAATGACTATTGACTTATGGCCTTACAGAACTGGATGAATCAGTGCAAATGGGCAGACCCTAGAAATGCAAACACAAGTGTTACTGGCAAAAGCTGAAATCCATGAATAATTCAATCAATTGGAACCTAAACTGAGCAATGAACTCACTCATGCAGCATCAACAAACCTATCCAAGTTAAAAAAAAATTCAGGTTGATGCTCACGTAAAAGATTAATTGACATTCAAGCGAGTAAATAAAACTGATAAGTAAATGAAAAAGAAATACCCAAAAATTAAAAAAAAATATATATATAAAATATGTTTTACGCTTCCTTTTGTCATCAAACGTATCTGTTCTTTTCGAAATGGCTGTCAAGCCGTCTACTCAACACTGATGGTGGCCGGTATGTAAGTCGGATATCGACCTCGTACATCGGTCTTTCTGTATAAGAACGACCAAGGCACGCGCTTCACAAAACACCTCGAGCGCTTCGCGCTCTCGGTGTTTCATGAAGCTCGTGCCCAGGTCGTTCTTATACGGAAAGACCTCGTACTCAGTCAATATCCTATACATCTACTCCATTCAATTGTCCACAGTGATAAGCACGCACGCTTTAAGAAAGTACATGTATTGTCATATGTCATAAAGCCTGATCTACTTATTTATTTGGATCGTGTTCCAAGCAACAAAAATTTCATTTCACATTCTATGTAACTATATGTAACTGGAATGTGAAAATGATTTTGTTCGCCCCGAGGGTACATGTACAAGTTTATACAGGTTTATGTAATGTCTCTGTATTCAATGTTGTATTGAACAAAAACATGTTGTTTACACCTCTGTCCGACATTACGACATTTTCTTTTTGTAAAGCAATTAATCCTAATTTACAGAGTCAAACGCGTCAAAACGGTTTTGATAGGTTACAGCGACACTTATCTCGTCCAAACCGACAAAATACTGGACTTAACCAAATTCAAAGCATTTGAAAGATTGAACTATGTTTTATCTACGTCGTTTATTATAGGTAACGGTCGTCTGCATAATGATTCAGGTATTGGCCAATACACCTTTCACTCAAGCAACGGAGCAAGCGTTGTAGACTATTTTTTACTTAGTAGCAATGACTTCAATTACATCTCTTTTTTTAATGTTTTACCATCAACGGAATTTTCTGATCATTCACCGGATCATTCACCGGAACATTTCAGCTTTCATAGTAAAGATTGTTCTATGAGTACAGTGCAACAAAATAATATCAAAAGTCGTGTAGTATATGATTGGAGTGATGAAAAAGTTTCAGAGTTTAAACAAGCAGTGCAAAACAGAAATACTGAAATATATGATTTAAAAGATCGCGTATTAACACATGAAAATATAGAAGACATTTCAGATACATTTACAAAAGTTATACAAGATTGTATCAAAGAGGTATTTTCTAAAAATTTCCCAAATTCAAAATCGATTCCAGGCAAAAAAAGAAATAATAAACCTTGGTTCAATCATGAATGCTACATTGCAAGAAAGCTATTTAATAAGACTAGAAATAAATATATGAAAGATAAATCACAGTTAAATAAAAATGCTCTCATCGAAGCAAAATCGGAATATAACAAAATAAAGAAAAAATGCAAACAAGGTTATGATAAAACGGAAAGAAAGAAAATGGCAACACTTGGTAAGACTAAACCAAGAGAGTTCTGGAAAAAAGTAAGAGAGCAGTACAAAAAGCCAAAATCTGAAAATACAGATATCAATATTGAGGAACTGTATAATCATTTCAATTACTTGTATCAAGCCGATACAGTAAATAATGAAAATTCTGATACAACATACGAATTTCAATTTGATGAGGAATTAGACAGTGAAATCACTCTGTAAGCGTTACGAACAGCCACATTCAAGCAAAACTTCCATGTCTGTTCCATAAATTCTGTCGAATTAGTAAAATTCATACATGTTTAACGAATCAGACAGACAGACAGACAGACAGACAGACAGACATTTATTTTTTGACGTATACAAGTTGTACATTGTCACAGCACATATACATAAAATGAATTTAGTCACGTGAAGAAATATAAACCTGAAAATAACAAAGGAAAAAGGAAAAAAAGAGAAAAGGGAAAAGAGAGAGAGAAAAAGAAAATAGAAAGCACACCCACACACCCACACCCGCATCTACACCCACCCACCCATCCACACAGCCCCACCCACACAAACGCACGCACACCATGGAGAAGATGTACATGATAGTAGTGTTTCAGATTTGTTTCGAAAATGGATCATTTGACAAAAATATCATAAATCGAGAGAGGACGAACAAGAATAATGATAAAGTAATAGATTACAGGATAATGTTTAAATTACTATTTCTAAGAGTCAATGCTTCCTTAATGAATTTACAAAGATTAATGAAGCATTGACTCTTAGAAATAGTATTTTAAACATTATCCTGTAATCTATTACTTTATCATTATTCTTGTTTGTCCTCTCTCGACAAAACGATAACAAAAGTTGTGGGATAGATAATATTGCGGCCGAAGTATACAAATACTCTTTCGAAGTTACAGCCCCTTTTATTCTTTCTTTATTTAATAAGCTATTTTTGAATGGTGAATACCCAAAGTCATGGGGAAATGGGATAATATTTCCAATTTTTAAAGGGGGCGAGACAGGCAACCCAGAAAGTTATAGAGGCATAACATTAATAAACAGTATCTCAAAAATCTATTCACAGTTACTCCTAAATCGTTTAACAAAATGGACAGAAAAACAATCTAAAATTATTGAAAATCAATTCGGATTTCAAAAAGGAAAATCCACGACCGATTGTATATCCTTTTTACACGCTATAATAGCAAAAACATTAAGTGTTAACAAAAAACTTTATTGCGCATTTATAGATTTTGAAAAATGTTTTGGTAAAATTGATCGATATTATCTTTTTCAAAAACTGTTGAAAGAAAATGTAAGTTCAAAATATGTAAACGCAATGAGAAACATGTATACCACTATAAAATCTTGTGTCAGAATCAATAATGAATTATCTCCCTTTATTAAATCCAATATATAGTGTAAAACAAGGTGATCCTAGTTCTAGTTTACTGTTTCTTTTCTTTGTGAACGATATACTTTTAAATATGAAAAGTGATATTGATGATCTTTTTACCATTGATGATCTAAAGGTATCATTCTGTTATTATTTGCTGATGATGCTGCACTGTTTGCACATTCACCACAAGTATTACAATCATTACTTGACGATTTACATATATATTCAAAAATGGGAGTTGGTCTAGAACGCAAAAATATATCGCAAAACACTCCCAATTAGCATTATATAACTTGTTTATTGTTTTCAACCAGCTCTCCTTAAATATCGATGACAAATGCAATCTCTTTGACAGTTTAGTCGGTTCAGTGCTAAATTACTGTGCAAGTATATGGGGAAATCATCCCTGTAAAAATATTGAATTAATTCATTGTAAATTTATGAGAAAAATTCTTGGGGTTAAAAAGTCAACTAACCTGGATGGTCTTTATGGAGAATTAGGAAGATATCCTATGGAAATAAACAGAAAATTACTTATCATGAAACTTTGGATTAAAATCATGGAAAAACCAGAAAGCTCAATGGTAAAAAAGATTTATCTTATGTTAAAAAGAGATGCAGATGCCGATAACAATTATAACAATCTAAATTGGGCTTATCATGTAAAACAAACACTCAATCAAATTGGCATGACAAATCTGTGGCTTAGTCAAAATGGAAGTAATTTCCTTGTTAAATACATTGAGCAACGAATAACTGATATATTTAAGCAAAAATGGTATTCAAATATAAATAATTCAGCTAGATTGGAATCATACAGTATCTATAAACATAGTTTTGAAAGAGAAAAGTATCTGGAATGTATAACTAATGACAAATTTAGAATAGCCCTGTCCAAATTCAGATTATCTTCACATCATTTGGCTATAGAATTAGGTAGACACCTAAACATCCCAAGAGAAAACAGACTTTGTCCGCACTGCAATCAAAATATGGTTGAAAATGAATACCATTTCCTTCTCACCTGCACAAAATATTATGAACTCCGTAAACAATATCTGAAAAAATATTATTATCAATGGTCAACTATTAATAAATTTGAATACTTAATGAGTTCAAAGTCGACAAAAACAATAAATAACGTCGCTCGTTTTATTTTTGCTGCAACAAGACAAAATACAGAGTTCTAATCTATAACGAAAATCGCTTTTATTTCATATAGTTTCAAAAATATATTTCATAAGAAATTGTGCAATCATTAACAATTCAAGCCATTAGCGCCAATCAAGCATTTTGGCATTCTTACAGAGAGTTTTGCTCGAGATCAGACTGCTCTTTACGAGTGGTCTGATCTTGAACAAAACAAAATGATCTATCATTACCAATACAGTCCCTTAAGGCCAATCAATCAACTTGACATTCTTATAGGGAGTTTTGTTCGGGATCAGACTATTCTTGGGGAGTGGTCTGATCTTGAACAAACAAACAGATGTATTATGGAAAATCTTTAAAAATGGCGCTGTAAATTATTTCATACTTCTCAGATAATAACATGCTATTTATGTCTTTGTTTTCTGCGCATGTGGGTATAAATTTGTTTAATATGTTGTAAGCTATAAACATGCAAGTGCTGTTTTATGCTGAATAAAAAAAAATTGCAAAAGAATTAACCCTATACCAATCGACAAAATTTTAGACTGGTCCAAATTGAAAGCAGATGACAAAATAAACGCAACCCATAAAACTGAAATTGGTTTCCAGCAGGGTAGAAAACATTGTGGGAAACGGAGAAAATGCTGGTTACCACAATGTTTCCAAAAGGCTTCCATCTCGGGGCCGTAAAAACCAAGGACTGTTTGGTAAAGGGTCAATCGAAGCTACACTGTCGACTTCTGTCTTTCATAAGGCAGAAAAATACTGTGTGGTAATCAGCTTTTTTTTTATCTTTTCCAACAATATTTTCCTAATGTTCTCTTTCTTTGTTGTTAAAAATCGGAATTGTCTGGCAAAGTGATAAGCTGCCTTAATTGGCATTTGCATTATTACATAATAAACAAAGAACAGTTAGAAAACGGCCATAAACATTAAACTGTGAAAACCTAATCTGCTTAACCCTTTACCACACAATCCCGATTTTTGACCACCCTCTGAAAGAAGTCCTTTGAAAACATTTTGGGAAAGGGAGAAAATGCTGGTAACCAGCCTTTTCTTACTTTCCCACCATGTTTTCTATCCTTTCCAAAACAATTTTTGATCTTTCAGTAACATTTATTTTGTCGTCTGCAACTGCTTTAAATTTGAATAGTCGTAAACTTTGTCGTCTGGTGGAGGGTTAAACATGTATCTAAGCAATGACTGAGCTGTTATTCTGGTGCAATTGGACGAGAAAATCTCTCTAAACCCTCATCGTGCTTAATAACTGAAATTAAATTTTCAATTCGATATTAAAAATATAAAAAAACAAGAGATGTTTGTAAAACATGTATGCCCCCCTAATGGCATCCAATGTGATTATAAACTCTTACGTTCAAAATGTGAAAACGAACAAAGGGTAATTACTCAAAAATTATTAATGATAAATTAACAATTCTTGGGCACTGTACTTCCCATTTAAGTGAACTATCAACTTTTAAAGTTTCATGATTTTACCTCACATACTTTTTGAGTTATGCTCCGGAAAAAAAATAAGTATGAAAATCAACAAAGGGCAGTAATTGCAAAAATATAATGGGCAGATTTATGGTTCTTGTGCAATGCACTTCTCCTGAATAAGATCTATCCACATATATGGTTTCAAGATGATACCTGAAAAACCTTTTGAGTTATGCTCTGGACAAAAATTAAGTATGAAAATCAACAAAGGGCAAAAGCTCCAAAAATATAATGGGCAGAGTTATGGTTCTTGTGCACTGCACTTCTCCTTAATAAGGTTAATCTACCTATACGGTTTCAAGGTGATACCTGAAATACTTTTTGAGTTATGCTCCAGACAAAAATTAACTATGAAAATCAACAAAGGACAATAACTCCAAAAATATGATGGGCAGAGTTATGGTACTTGTGCACTGCACTTCTCCTTAGTATAATCTATCCACCTATGAGGTTTTAGGATAATACCTGAAACACTTTTAGAGTTATGCTCTGGACAAAAATTAAGTATGAAAATCAACAAAGGGCAATAACTCCATAAATATGATGGGCAGAGTTGTTGTTCTTGTGCACTGCACTTCTCCTTAATGAGATCTATCCACCTATGTAGTTTCAAGATGATACCTGAAATACTTTTTGAGTTATGCTCTGGACAAAAATTAACTATGAAAATCAACAAAGAGCAATAACTCCAAAAATATGATAGGCAGAGTTATGGTTCTTGTGCACTGCACTTCTCCTTAATAAGATCTTTTCACATATAAGGTTTCAAGGTGATACCTGAAATACTTTTAGGGTTATGCTACGGACAAAAATTAAATATGAAAATCAACAAAGGGCAATAACTCCAAAAATATGATGGGCAGAGTTATGGTACTTGTGCACTGCACTTCTCCTTAATGAGATCTATCCACCTATGAAGTTTCAAGGTGATACCTAAAATACTTTTTGAGTTATGCTCTGGACAAAAATTAAGTATGAAAATCAACAAAGGGCAATAACTCCAAAAATATGATGGGCAGAGTTATGGTTCTTGTACACTGCACTTCTCCTTAATAAGATCTATCCACCTATGTAATTTCAAGATGATACCTGAAATACTTTTTGAGTTATGCTCCGGACAAAAATTAAGTATGAAAATCAACAAAGGGCAATAACTCCAAAAATATGATGAGCAGAGTTGTTGTTATTGTGCACTGCACTTCTCCTTAATGAGATCTATCCACCTATGTAGTTTCAAGATGATACCTTAAATAGTTTTTGAGTTATGCTCCGGACAAAAATTAAGTATGAAAATCAACAAAGGGCAATAACTCCAAAAATATGATGGGCAGAGTTATGGTTCTTGTGCACTGCACTTCTCCTTAATGGGATCTATCCACCTATGAAGTTTCAAGATGATACCTGAAATAGTTTTTGAGTTATGCTCCGGACAAACTTGGTCTACGGACCGACGGACCGACCGACCGACGGACCGACGGACCGACGTACCGACGGACCGACGGACCGACGGACCGACCGACAAGTGCAAAGCAATATACCCCCTTTTCTTCGAAAGGGGGGCATAAAAAAAGCTATTTTATAGATCTAGTTATGTTTTTGGGAAGACCATCTCATTATCGGACAGTGTAGACAAAGATCAGACAGCACGTTCTGTGCTGTAGCCTTATTTAAATCTGTACAGTTTAAAAAGTGGATTACGTAGCATTTAGCAAATTTTGGATGAAAATCAATTCCCATACTCTTCTTTGAAGGAACGGCCAATCTTTTAATCGCAGTAAAGCTACCACAGCAGTTATTGCCCCTTACCCGGCTGATTGCAACATTTTCTGCTGCAGTCGATAAATTGATTGATCGACTGGTTGGTTTATAAATTGATTATTTTTTTCCGCTAGTGTCGATACTTGTAGAAAGTATACTATGGGATCATAAGACGCTCTTTGCATCATTTTACCAGTGAACATAACAAATGCATGTTCCACTTCATGTATGTTAATACAAAGATACATGTACTTGCATGGTTTCCCCAACTGTCATACCAAACATTACAGATTTTGGCTGTTTTTTTTTTCGAAACCTCACATTCGTTTACCCTCTTCCCCCCCCTACCCCCCCCCCCCCCAACAAAAAAATCACATTACTTTCGAAAGATATTAATTTCTGCGATATTGCTGCACAGTAAAACCTGTGGGCTAAAAAGGGTTGTCACTGTCTTTTATATGACCTTAAAGGTGGCTTGAACCCACCACGTCCTGGGGCCCGTATTCAAACATTCTTACTCGTAAGAACGTTCTTTGTTCCAATGGTTTAGCCAATCAGAAGTTGTGTTACTTACAAATATAGAAAATCTTGGGGAAGAGAATAAGACTGAAAATATTCTCAAGAATGGTTGGTGAATACGGGCCCTGTTCGCCATGCGACAGCTATAGCCTCTCCGCCAGATTCTCTTTTTTCTTTTGTAGCTCATCCATTTCAGAACTTCTTTTCGTTGAAAAAAAAAAAAAGGATATAGTAGATCTACATGATAACCACTTTTGAAACCGTTGTGACAAAAGAAGTGATTGCTCGTGACGAGCATCAGCCCATTCTTTCATTTTGTAATCATTCACCGAAGTTTATGTTTATCATGCCTACACTTTTCGATAGAAAGCCGAAAATGGTCCATTTCTAACTCAAGAAATTCAGGCGTCGGTCAGGCAGGACTGAAAAACAGACAGTAAAGATTCAAGATCAGACTGCACCTTCTGCGCAGTCTGATCATGATCTAATGCTGTCTGAAAGAGTCCCCGACTATGATGGTGGCAGTAAAAGGTTCAAATCATTTGCAATAACTTTGTTTCAGGAGATGGTGATTTGTAGACATAGACATATTTTATTCGACATAAGCTTGTACAGCTTCTAGTCTACATATAAATGGTTACAATACTTATACTGACAAAAATGATAATGACCTAATTTACAAATGAATTCGTAACATAATACTTGTAGGCTGACAGTAGGACGAGAGTTAGATAAGTGACACTGATAAAAGGTATTTCATATTCAGATTTATAAGGATATCCTTTATCTGTTGCAAAATTTTGCTAAATTTGTAGACGGAAAAATAACATGAAATATATAATCTTACCACATCGCCGTTACTGTCATACCCGCCATTTTCCAGTCCGCCATTTGTCTGAAAATAAAAAAAGAATAAATTGATGCAGGAATAAAGTAAGGATGTATTGATGGATGGATGCAGGAATAAACTGATAAAGGGACATTTTAATAGATGAATAAAAAGATGGAAGGATGGGTGGATGGACAGATGGATGGATGGATGGATGGATGGATGAACGACAGATGAATGGATGAATTTGCTTTTATGTATATACCAGACTTCGGTTTGAAGTAAAACGAATGCATGTCTTGATTTACAATCATTTTCAAAAGCGATGAATTTGTCCTCTTTGTATGTTTCTTCACGTATGATCGAGAAAATTTATTGGTTCTCCTTTCATAGATACAAACGGCATAAAGGACTAGATCTACCTTTGTACCAGACAACAAAATTTTAACTTGTCTAAAGACATTTATAACGGCAAATTAAAAGTGAACAAACGTTATGGACAGGGAGGAAGACATTGCTGTAAAAAAGGTGAAAATGCTGGTTATTGGCAGTTTCTCCCTTTTCAATAAAGTTTACAAAAGTCTTCTTCCCTACGAGTCTTTAAAACTCAGAATTGTTCAGTAAAGAGTTAACTCTTTACCAGACAATACTATTCAAGCCTCGTCAATAACTATAACCGACATGTGGGTAAAATATTTTTCATTGAAAAAGAGTAGTTAGGTTGTTTTTCTTTTCTCTCCTTTTATCAAAATGTGTTGTTTTTTTCCCCATTAAACAAAAAACACGTCTTCTCCATTGTCGCAAGGGTTGGGTTCGTTTGCTCTACGATTTAAAGTCAATATCCATAACATGTGTAGTGTGATTTTGATCTATTTAAGTGTACAATAAAAGCTGCCTTTGAGCTATCTAAATAGAGCCACGGATATCTATGTACTGGATACTTTGCTCTATTTGAGGACAATTTGATCGTTTACAATTTTCTTTCTGGCACCTCTTCACATCGCTTGTATAGGTCTTCACCAAATGAATCAATAGATTTATGTATTTCGTCTACTGTGGTTCGACATGACCACATATAATGAATAAAAGAGCAAATATTTTATGATGTGACGTAACACAGTCTTGGTAACCTGTCAGGAAGATATTTGAAGTATTGTTTTATAGCTTGCCTCGGGCAAAAACGGTTGCGTTCGGTACAATGACTCTCTCTCTCTCAGTGTCTCTGTGACTGTCCATCTCTCCATCCATCTCTTTCCCTCACTCTCCTTTCCTTCCTGATATCACTTTATGGTATATGAAAGTCACGAGTGTCACTTAATTCGAAATCTGTAACCTTGAAAATTTGATATCTTGCACTATTTGATACGGCACATAAAGCTACTGAAATCCGTTATCAAATAAACGATGAGCTCCCTTTGATATTTCTGCTTTACTTCAAATCATCGAATCTTTATTCCTCTTAACCCATTACCATACAATCCCCACTTTTGACGACCCTGAGAAAGAAGCCTTTAGAAAACATTGTAGGAAAAGGAGAAAATGCTGGTACCCAGCTTTTTCTCCTTTTCCCACAATGTTTTCTATCCTTCACAAAACAAATTTCAAATTTTCAGTCACTTTTATTTTGTCGTCTGCAAATGCTTTCGATTTAGACAAACCTGAAATTTTGTCGACTGGTAATGAGTTAAACGTTATCGGCAATGCATGTCAAAATGAGAATGCAAGAAAGGTGAAGTCTGACGTAGGATCCAGATTTTTATTGGTTTTCGATACAAGCTAATGGGGAATTTCATATAAAAGCTGTGGACAATTTCTATTTTAACTGTATGCCAACTGTCTCGTGTTTAAATAACAAAGGGTATGAAAGGTTCTCGAAAACATTGCGAAAGAGAGAAAATGCAAGTACTCAATATGTTCTTTTTTGTCCAAAGAATACTTAATGCCATTTTTTAGACAAATCTCATCATATGGGGCCAATTTAATTTGCTGCCTGCATAGGCCTGAAATTTGGTCAAGTCCACAATTTTGTCGACTGGTGAAAAGTTAAATGCATTCAAAGAGCTTGGAATCAGATATCGATGACAATAAAACGAATTCCATCAAACACTGTCCTGGAAAACCTCTCCTTTACATCAATGTTTTGAACGGCTATCCACAGATATATAGCAATTATCGCGGAATTTCAGGTCTACGGGCCTTAACTCATTACCAAAAGACAATATTTTAGACTGGTCCAAATTGAAAGCATTTGCAGACGACAAAATAAAAGTGACTGAAAATTTGAAATTTGTTTTGTGAAGGATAGAAAAACATTGTGGGAAAAGGAGAAAATGCTGGGTACCAGCATTTTCTTCTTTTCCTACAATGTTTTCGAAAGGAAATTTCCTTCTGAGTGCCCCGATTCGATTAAAATTGACGTCACTAGAAAGAAACGTCACTAAAACGTGCACTGTGGTTCATAAATGTGCAGTGTGGTAATCGATCGACGCCGCCATTTTGGATGTAGTGATGAACGTGTAGTGATGTTTACGGGGCACTCAAAGGGGAAACTGGCTTTACGTGGTTTTTGCCAGGGAACATGATAATGATCCTGGCATGTTAACCAATCAGACCACGAGAAATTTCTTTGCAGTATAAAAAAGTTGAACTGTTCTGTCGAATAGCTAGAAAACAAACCCCACTACCATTTCAAAGGAAGAGACCCGATGATCACACATAAGAATAGAACTCAAGGGTAACAACCTACGTCACAGGAAGTGATATCGGACCTGCGCATTTTCGTAACTTATATTGAAAAGTAAGTAAGATATGAATATAGAATGAGGCTAGCTGGGGTGCATACAAGCGGACTACAAAGACTCTCATGTATTTATCAAAGACATTAGATGATATACATTTAATATTCTGATGTTTTAGACAGGAAGCAGATGTCTATATGCACAAACACTTTGACCAAATATAAAAAAATGATTTTTTTCAGATCATTTAAAGGAACGATTACAAAAAAAAAAACCAGTCATACCAAACACGCACACTGACTTTATAACATGGGTCCGATATCACTACATGTGACGTCACACTGACGTACGTTGTGAGGGGTGAGAACTGCAGAAGAAGAAAATCCAAGATCAGATCCACGATAAGATCAGACTGCATCCTATAGAATTCTCTGATCTTGATCTACGCTCTTCGAAAAGAATGAACATGCCGGAGGATGGGACGGGGAAAGATTGAATAATAACTTTATACGAAACATCTCTAACACTCTGGACATCATTGTTCAACACTTGGGGGAAAAAGCTTTGAAAGGACTATAAGGTACGTTACAAAAGTGGTTTCAAGGTTGCTTAGGCTAGAATCTTTTATGCGGCTAAATCGGACATGATACTCGACAGGCTATAAACTAGACGGTTTATTTTATTCGTTGCAGTCTGGTCTATTATCTTCCATGTCGAAAAACGCACACTTGCAGTACAGCTTTTCAGAGTCAAACGTTATCACTATATTGCTCGCAACAGGCGAAATGGGACATTCGGACATTTGCGTAAAGCGTCGTCTCGGATCAGACGACGCAGTCCGCCCAGGCTTATCCGAAAAGACACTTTCCGTTTTTAATCGGTCGTTAGACCGATTAGAGACGGCGTTTTCCACAATCCAAACTGACCCAATTCCCGAAAAGGCCCTTTACAGGAATGGACGCATACATAATTTGTATAGAGACTGTTAGATTAGCTACTATTCAAGGAACGTCAGATTTACTTTGTGTTTGTTTTCTTTGTATGGCGAATATGGCATATTATTATCAATGCGTACAATAATGAATTATGACGCTCGTCTTCTAAATACCAGCACGTTACTGCATAGATTCTAGATACTGGTCAACAAATTGAAAATTTGCGACGTAAAGGGAAGAACTAGTCACGTGATAGCTGAGCGGAGAACGAATCAAATTCTTCTATGTGTATCACGTGATCGATTACCGACTCTTTGAAGTCCACTACAGTCGTCATTTTGAAGAAGGTTGCAGAGAGAGAGAGAGAGAGAGAGAGAGAGAACGAGATAAAGTCTATATAAGAAGCAACAAAAACTGAAATTTAAGGTTTCATGTAGTTCTTGTATGCAAGTACTTTATCTGGATTGATTCCTTTGAATTTTAAGTGACAGAACTTTTACACTTTGGACTAGCTTCACATTCCCGTGGATCGTTTTCGTTTATGCTGTATCCCCCCTCTACTAGCTTTAAAGTTAAGTAGATGGCAGGGTTTGATGTGTGTGTGATCAAGGGAGCATCTTCGTTGCACGGATATAAGTTGTGCATCGATCGGCAATGTGTTCAAACCCACAAAAGTATAAGTTTGTAGATTTGTTGAAAAGAGAATGTTGGAAATGGGGAAATGGAGGACTGACATTTTGAGCTAGTCATCTAAGGGAACTTATCAATTATTTAAGTTCATGTGTAAAGAGTTGATTTTTTAGAAGTTTGTATACGAGTACTCTATTTGATATCTATCTGTAGTATTTTAATGTTTTGTTAAGAGTTAGTACTCCTTGCTTACTTTTTTTTTAACTAGTAAGAAGTCGTAACCGGTCATTTGATAATTTAGATTTAGCACGGGTTCTTATATATTTTAGTCGGGACAAAAATATTTCTTCCCATTCAGAATCAAATGCTCAGCTATTCAAAATCTATAAAAGAAACCTTTCTGTGCATTCAATAGATTTAACAAATTAAATACAGCCCTGAAAAAAAGAAGTTTAATATTTTCATTTTCACAGATCGTTTTGACAAGAAAGCCATTTTTGGTTAAGAGCTCTCAAAATGACATTTCATGTTTTTTTACGGTTTTCATCGGTAAAATTAAGAGGAGGTACAGGGAACTTGAGGGAAGTAAAACGTTTTGGGAATTTTTTCAATCATACAGTGTGATGCTCATTTAAGGGTAAAAATAAGGAAAGAAAGCTTCAAAGATCCTTTTAAGCTTACTATTTGGCTATCTCAGACATTTATTGGCATTGCCTATGTCAGCAGTAGATCTATTTGCAAAAATGACTAGAAAATTTTGAACGAACTCTGACTCGCCTCCAAGAAGTAGTACTCACGACAAGTGTTATATACATGTATGTCCACTAGTAATTGGTGAAATGTTTTTCTCGAGTCAAATTTTAAACTAACTTAAGTAATTTTCATTAAAAACTCTGGTTGCCGTGACAACAATTATATCCTTGAAAATATTCACATTGCTTAATCATTCAGTGGCTCCGCCCGGTTGGCTCAGTGGTGAGGGTGTCAGACTCATGGCCCGGTGGTTGTTCTATCCTTGGTTGAGGCGAACTTTCTTTCCGTCGTATTATCGTCTCTCACCTCTGCAGAAGCATGTGAGAAAAGTAGTCGGTGGCTTTGGAAAGAAAAGTTGTGTTAGTACTGGTGCGAGAAAGTCAGGAAACACATGTGCGTCATCGATCGCCATGATATGACCTTAGCTATTAAAGTGGCGTTAAACTCCGATACAATCAACCAACCAACCAACTAACCAACCAATAATTATTCAGTGACGACCAATTACAGTGCTTACAGCACTTTGATTATGTATTTTTCTGTTTTGCACAAGTCTTCTCTAGGACAAAATCTAATGTGGTCGTAAAGTGCCGTCTCGGATCAGCCTGCACGGACTGCGTAGGCTCATCCGAGACGACACTTTACGCAAATGTCTGAATGCCACTTTTCACGCGTTGCAAGCCATCCATATTATGTTTACGTTAACGCAACGACATGTTTTACCGTAAACATATCGTGCTCAACTCCTTACCACCTGATGAAACCTCAGACTTACCATAGTTAAAAACATTTTTCGACGTTTTTATTTGATGTGGCTAATTTTACAGTTTGATTTCGTACAAATCATTGTGGGAAATATTGCTTATAAGCATTTTCACCTTTTTCCCACAGTGTTTTCTAAAGGCTTTTGTCCCAATTATCAAAATGCGGGATGTTTTGGAAACTACTAAAGCAGGATTTGCCGTCGTGTAAGCAATGATTAACGTGGTTAATTGTTTGCTACAAAATGCGTCTCTTACTACGTAAATACGAGGACCGTATTCAGTCCGAGCTGGTGGTACTACTCATACGGGAGTGTCCTTAACCCATTACCACACGACAATATTTTATACTGGTTCAAAATGAAAGCATTTGCAGACAACAAAATAAAAGTCAAAATTTGATTTTTTTTTGTGAAGGGTAGAAAACATTGTGGGAAAAGGAAAAAATGCTGGTTACCAGCATTTTTTCCTTTTCCCACAATGTTTTCTAAAGGCTTTTCTCATGGGGGGCGTCAAAAGTAGGGATTGTGTGGTAATGGGTTAAGCAAGGCGGTGTTTGGTCATAGCCAAGTATTGGTAAACTTCATAAAAGGCATGTTTGTTTGATTACATAACGTTAGTGTATTAAATGACGTTTCTATATTATTCAGTCAGTTATGTCGCAGCAGCCTGTGCACCTTTCAGTACTTTTCCAAGAGTTTCTGTCACTAGTGCTTTGCACAATATTATTACCAAACTAATGTCTGCTTTCCCATATAAGATATAATTATCGTCGAAACTATGAAAAGCATAATTCTATTTACGCTGTAACCTTTTGCGGTGATATTGCAATCTTTAGATAGATCTATTTTGAACACATAGTGCATTGATCTATATCGTAAACTAGAAAAGGTGACACAAATCAGAAAGTATTAACTACAGAGATAAAAAGTTCAATAATTATCTTAAATAATACGGAGAAACACAATAGGGAAACTTGAAAACTAAAAATTGCTCTTTTTTCATCATTTATTTGAATAGATACCAACAGCGGGGGGGGGGGGGGGGGGGGGCGGGGTTGTTGTAAAGTGATACATGTACGTGACTAGCAATAACCATCTTCTTATACATGAACTGCATGAACTGCTAAATTTCCAATGTTGACCACGGCACCAATCATGTTTTCGTAGAGTTTCGTAGTATCTTACCATCAGAAAATTATTTATTACTGAGGCTAATAACAATTCGCTGATGCAGCCGTGGGCGTGGACAAGAATCAGACGGCAGGAATGTAAAGTCTGTTCTACGTAATCTTTTTTGCAATATAAATACATTTTGACAGGATCATGAAACATTATAAATCGACTATGACGAAAGGAAAGGTGAAATTTGGTCACGCCGAGCCACGTTGATCCGAAATGCTACAAATATATTGATATTTATCTTTACAATACTTTTCATGAAAATACTTTTTTTCTTCTCTCAAATTATTTTCTTTTTTTTTTTTATGAGTACATTTCAGTTGTGATATCTTTATCCATAGTTGAGTTATTAACATAAAGTCACCACATTGTACGTAATGTTCTCGTACCAGATATCAAAGTATAAAAATAGATTGGGAATGCATGTATTTTGTAGATAAAAAAAATCTTCATCACCTTTTTTTTGCCATACTTGACCACATACATTTAGCCTTTTTTGTTCCTTTTAAAGACAGTATAAATATACATGTACATCAATATGGAAGCTCGTGCAGCCTAGTCTTATAGTTTATACGGTCTTCTTCTCTTTTATCATTTTCAAAGATTTATTTAAGCTAAGTATTTTTTTTTTGAAAAAGATGGAAATTCTTGGGAATCAGTATATAGGTATAGACTTAATCTAGAGTAATCTGACTTGAAGTCATTCTAAATCATTAAAATGTCTACTGAAAGTAAAAAAGTTTCGAAGAAAAACTCAGCAAACAAAATGGATGGTTCAATGATTCTCATAGTTATGAGAGTTCGAGATATTTGTGACTCATCACGCGAAAAAGGGCCTTCTGGGAACTGCGAAAAGTGTCAACCCTGTCAACGTTCTGTGCAGTCTGATCTTGATCTATGGCGTCCACAAAAAGCCTCTTTTTGGCTATGAAGCCGACAAGATCACAAATACTTGTGTTAATTTTCTACCTGGGAAGGGTCCGTATACTCACGCCCCACATCCGGGTTCGTCATCTATATTATCATCTCCAAAGTACAATGGCGTAATTTATAAGAAGCCGGACTGTAATTAATTATATTTTGAACTAGCTATAAAAACCGCAAGTTTTTTTTTATCTGAATGAAAATGACGGGGTCGTGTTATCTTGATGTGCTGAACTTATAAACGGTTGATCGACGGTCTCCATGGCATGGCCGACTGCTGAGTTTGATGGAGTGTGACGCCCGCTCTCTGGGAGGTCGGCAAATAACGTAAAGGGCTTGAATTTCAGGGTCGCCAGTTCGATTTCCTAGCTTGTCTACTTTCTTACCGAGTTTTTGTGACTCGTTCCATTTTCCCCACTAAACATTTTTTCGACTTCGATCATATAGGAAAACAGCAACAGGCTTGAAAAGAATCCTTCCCGACTTGCATAGTTACAGCAGCCGCGATACAACAATATAATTATTGAAAAGGCCTAAAATATTGAATTATTTTGTAAAAACAACTTAAAGGTGGGTATTTAGAATTTTCACATCCCATCAAATTAAAAAAATACATATATCACTGAACGATTTATGTATATAAATTTTGTAAAAACAACTTAAAGGTGGGTATTTAGAATTTTCACATCCCATCAATTAAAAAAAAAAATACACATATCACTGAACGATATATATATATATATGAACAATACAAATCAACAATAACCAAGAATCATAAAATTACAAAAAAAAAATTATGTTATTCCCTTAAAAGGCTACGTAGCCTCTTAAGCTATTTTTAGATTTCCCGCCGAAAATAAAAAAAAAAACCAACACATTTTGGGAATGTTTAAGTGAATGACACGTGACTAATGACGCTGAAATTCCTCAACATAACAAACATGTGATTATTTTCCATATGATGTCTTCTTTGGACGCTGTGTTTGAAGCTTCGTCTGTATATTTTCGGTATGTAGATGAGCGAGTTGCTCATGTAAAAATAGATCGTGTTTCCCGTCGGTGTCGACCTGCGCCATAGTAAATCTCTAATTTCTCTTGTTGTCGGATAGTTTTTGACTACTTGGGTTATACGAATGAAAATTATAAGGCTTTGGGAGTAAACGGATGATTTTTTGTATTTTTGTCAAATTTTCGCCCCAAAATCTGAAGGGCCACCTTTAACATGAGTTTGCAGGATGTTATCCAAGGAATTTAAAAAAAAAAGTCGCAAATTTTTTCATTCATAGAAATTAAAATAATCTAAATGTATCAGTACTAAATTTTTAAAAATTCCATCTCTTTTGCGGTGCGAAAATTTTATCCACTCAATCTTAGATTTATTATCCTATAAGCTGGACTAAAAAGGAGACGATAGAGTTCCAAGATCAGACTACTCGCACGGTGTAGTCTGATCTTAATCTACGCCTTCCGCAGAAGCCACTGCCTTCCATCCATGGCGATGAAAGTATTTAGACCCGAAAAGATCTGAATGGAAAGAGTACTGACATAACGTCGTTTTACTTCGAAAACCTCGTAACTACAGTTTGTTACAAGCTGTAGTTACGAGGTTTTTGTAGTAAACCGACGATAAACTGAAGTAGACACGCCCCAAGTGCTGTGCCAAAGTCAATGGGTGGGCGAATCGCAAGAGCCACGTTTATGTACGAGGTCAAGTTCACGGTCTTTGTTTTCTTTCAATAGTTGAGTGTTCACACGTGGCGAACTTCACCATCCCTATTTTACTATACGATATGAAAGACGCGCTACGTTCTGATGCACCCGGATAGGTACTTTCGCCAAGAAGTACCGTTTTAAGTCTGATCATGATAACGTGGGTTTACTTTAAAAACCTTCTAACTACAGCTTGAAAAAAGCTCTCAACTTTTTACGTTACGAGGTTTTTGAAATAACCCGACGATATGCGCCATATGAGAAACGCTGTTTATCAAAGTCATAGTCAAATACCTTATTTTGCGAAAAACATTACAATGTTTTATTGCCTTATGCAAAGGCAGAACATGGAAATACGGTTTGCAAAAGCCCCTGATTTAGAGAACTGGGTTCCGTACTAATAGCATTCGCAGAAATAATATTAAATACTAGAGACTGACTTATCATACAGTGAATTTCTTAGAAATATAGAAAACATTGTGAGGTAAAGTGAAATTATCTTTTCTTGTGATTTTCCTGCAATGTTTTCAGTTTTCCTGAGGTTCGTATCCATACGGAATTGATTGGTACGGAGGTCAGTCGCCAGTGACAAGAGTTATCAGCCGTTACTGACAGCCCAAATATTAGTTGCAGAGTCCTGTGCACCGGCAAAAAAAGATTAGTTTTAGTGGTTACATGTTGTATACAGTCTAATCTTGATCTGCACTATTCTCGGAAGCACATTAGGTCGCACTATGCAGTCTGAAGGTCAAGACATAAACTGTTGTTACCCATATTCCTCGGTGGAATATGATCAGTTCCCAAAACCAGCCCTGTCCTTTTTCCTGTTGTTTATCATTTTGTTTTTGTTGTGGCTTAAGTGTTTCACATAATTTAAACCATTTGGCTGCTAAATGTGAATCATTTTTATTTCATGCTTCCTGGTAGGATATCGAGAAATAGCAGTGAAAATACTTTTCGATCTTACACTGGTACCACCAGTGAAAATACCGATTTTCACGTTCTTGTTGCCTAGGTAAATTGCGGGTGCCTCACAAACATATCGGAAATATGACGTCATATAACTTACATTTCTCGCGCTTGACGTAATATTGTAATGCGTTGCTTTGCGGGAGTGGTGCACCACGGGGAATAACGGAAAAGAACTGTACTGGATTTTGATTAAGCTCCTCCCAGAAAGGGTTAAAAGCATGAAATAAATAGAATATCCTCTATATCTTTGCGGACAATGTAGATCAAGACCAGACTACTCAGAACGTGCAATCCTATCTTGGATCTATACTGTCTGGTAAGGAGATACTGTTTCCCGAAAAGTAAGTTTGAAGTAGCGTTCTTCCGGTCTGTGCTACTGCCTTGAAAGTTTAGTTTCACGTACGTAGCAGGATTAACTCTGTCGTATCAAATTTCGAGGAATGTCCATAAACTTCAACTGCCCTTAACCCATTACCAAACGACAATATTTTTGACTGGTCCAAATTGAAAGCATTTGCAGACGACAAAATAAAAGTGATTGAAAATTTGAAATTTGTTTTGTGAAGGGTAGAAAACATTGTGGGAAAAGGAGAAAATGCTGGTTACCAGCATTTTCTCCTTTTCCCACAATGTTTTCTAAAGGCTTCTTTCTCATGGGCGTCAAAGGTAGGGATTATGTGGTAATGGGTTACTGACGTGCGAAAATAAGTAAAATATCTCAACCGAGTATATTCAGTCAAAAAAAAAAGTAACAAGATCTATGAGCTATGTTTTGGCGATAATAGAGTTTTAACGGATGTCTATAACACATTATACCGAGCGAGCAATAATGGCTTGCAACACGCGAAAAGGGGCATTCGGACCATTGCGTAAAGTGTCGTCTCTGATAAGCCTGTGCAGTCCGCACAGGATAATCCGGGACGACACTTTCCGTTTCTATGCAATTTTCTGTTTTGCACAAATCTATTGTAGCACGAAATCTAATGCCGTTTAGGATTAGCTTGCAAAGACGGCTTTACAAGCCATTTAATGGAGCCATCCGCTAACAACAGCTGAATTCTGTGGTAGTTCTCAGGTAGACTTGTCCTTGCACTTGCAGAAAATTAACCAATAGCAAAAGATGTCCTGAGTTTCACAAGTACAAGAACCAGGGCCCTGAGGTGTCCGGAATAGGAGACTCACATAAATAACGAAATGGTTCGAATGGAGATCGAACTTAAGGCCAATATATTCTGAATCCTACACACTACTAATGAGCAGCCCTAAATGTTAAATACCTCCACTTATATCTAAAATGAACCTTACACCACTAACAAGGGTTTTGAAGAGCGGCGCATATATTTATACGCCCGAAGGGGCTTGTCAGTGAAATGGATTTAAATCAAGAACACATAACGAGATACAAATTTTAAGAGTCAGATGCACATCTACACATCATAGAGATTTATTATTAAATTATTAAAAGTTATTCCATCAGAAACTGTAGGAGACATTACCAACGGACGGACGGACAGACGGGCGGACGGACGAACGACAGAGGCTATAACGTATTACAACCCTTCCGGCGTATAAGAACTGTAAAAATTTTATGGCTCGAATATGTGAAATTTCGAACTACCACAGCGAATAAAACTAAAGCGTTAGAGCTGATGGTGATACCCGAATTATTTCAGTATTATGATATTTCTCGCTGCCAGAAATCAAACAATATTGAACCGTGTGAATTCAGGCTCATACTGTGCAGTCTGATCTTGTTCTATAATCTCAGTAAAGGCACAATGAGTGAACAAAGCAATATGAGGGTAAAGAAAGACGATTAAAATGGATCGAAAAGATTACCCTGTTAAAGTGCGTGACGGCCTAAAAACCGAAATTATTTCGGACGCAAACAGTCCGAAACGTATCCATGAATCAATTAAATGAAACATCTATCCGGGGTGCGTTTTGACCTAGCATTCTTAATGTACGGGTCGAAAAATTAGTTCGCCTTGACGATGTATTCGGACAAAAGAAAATTACAAGAATTGTTTAAACTCTTTACCAAACTATCCCTGGTTTTCACGTCACTTTAAAAATAGCCTTTTGAAAATATTGTGAGAAAAGGAGAAAATGCTGAGAATCTTCTTTTTCCACAATGTTTTCTACTCTTCCAAATGCAAATTTCAATTTTTGAATCATTTTAATTTTGTCGTCTGCAAATGATTTCAATTTAAAACAGTTTGAATTTTTGTCGTTTGGTAAAGAGTTAGAGAGTGAAATGCACTTGAAGATGAACTGATGTTACAGTCATTGACAGTAAAATTAAAGTGATTCATACTAAAATTTTCGTATGGCAACTTAAACTCTACTTTTGCACTTCTTTGTCTTATTCTCAAGAATTTTCTAAATTTGAAAGAAACACACCATCTGATTGGCTAAACCAATCTTAAGAATGGTTGGTGATTACAGAACTCTCAAATGATTAGACAGACAAGCGATTTGTTCACATCTGACGACGCCAAAGTCTTAATTATTGATCTATAAATAGAGCAGAGTGACCTAAGTAACACGTTACTGTTCCTTTGATAAAACAAGAGGATAATATGGCTCACCTGAGTACTAAGCAGTAAAGGTCTACAATGAAAATTCTTCTTTTCCGGAAAGATCATCGTATCGTAGACCACTAGAGGATGCTACATAATGAAATATCAAAGCTCTACGATTTCCAGTTTCAGAGAAAAATATTTTTAAAGTTTTCCTTCTTTGTTCCTATGTTTCAAACTTGTGGCCCCCGGGCGGGGCCAGTTTTGACCCCAGGGGCATCATATGAACAAACTTGGTAGAGGTCGACTAGGAGATACTACATACCAAATATCAAAGCTCTGCCATTTCTAGTTTCAGAGAAGAAGATTTTAAAAGTTTTCTTTCTTTGTTCCTATGTTTCAAACTTGTAACCCCCATGGCGGGGCCAGTTTTGACCCCAGGGGCATCATATGAACAATCTTGGTAGAGGCCCATAGGAGATATTACATAGCAAATATCAAAGCTCTGTACCTTCTAGTTTCAAAGAAGAAGAATTTTTAAAGTTTTCCTTCTTTTTCTATGTTTCAAACTTTTGACTCCCGGAGCGGGGCCAATTTTGACTCCAGGGGCATCATATGAACAATCTTAGTAGAGGTCTACTAGGAGATGCTACATACCAAATATCAAAGCTCTACGCCTTCTAGTTTAAGAGAAGATGGTTTTCAAAGACATTACTATTTTTTTCCTTTTGGTTGCCATGGCAACCAGAGTTAGGCTGGAATTCAATCTCTTGAACAACTTCGGTAGAGCTTCACCCAAGAAACATTCCTGCCAAGTTTCATCAAGATTCGTCCCGTGGTTTGGGAGGCGAAGATGTTTAAAGAAAATGTGGACGACGCACGACGGACATTGGGCGATCACAAAAGCTCACCATGAGCAATTCGACGACATGAGCTATGCTCCAATAAAAAAAGCCTAAATGCATCCGTAATCGCAATCATAATTATGAATCCACGTAATCCATTTTGACTTACAACGGAATGTGTCCTACGGTAGAACGGCCCTTAAACAGACAGAAAAATATCAAGTGGCAAAGATCGAAAAGTTTTGATCCACATCAACCTGCGCGGGGTGCGCAGGCTGGCGTGGATCAATACATTTTTGCAGATACAATAAACTTCCTTTTCAAAGAAAATGGCTCATATATATATTTTTATTTGCAAGGGCATAAACACTGTGGGAAAAGGAGGAAATGGTTTACCATCATTTTCATCTTTTCCCCACTGTGAATATTTCGAAAGTCCGTCTTCCAGAGTGTCTTAAACCCTTTCCCAAACAACAAATTTTAGACTCTTCCAAACTGGAAGAGTTTGTTGACGACAATTTTAACTTTCATCACAATGGCAGAAAATTATCCAGACGGGCAGAAAACACTGTGGGAAAAGGAGAAATTGCTCGTAACGAGCAATTTCTCCTTTTCCCACATTGTTTTCAAACGACTTGTACTGCAGACACGTAAAAACAAGGGCTTGTTTGGGAAAAGGTTAAACATGGACTTGTTTGTTGAAGGTTTCTTGCTCTATTGCAGGCGATATAGATTTAAACATACATTAAAAATCAGACTGCACAGAGCAAACCTTTGTCGCTGTGTATACTATTCTTCTGCCCTTATTTTAGAATTTTACGAAGCTGTTTATAAACCAAGCGCTATTTTTAGTTCAGGTAATACCGTGTTATCACCTGCAGTGTTGCACAAACTCTGTGCGTTGAAGGCAAGCAAAAATGTTACGTTCACCATCGAAGGGCAGAATTGAAGGATTGTCCTAGCCTAAAGCATAAACAGACGAAGAAGCGGGCTTTGGTGAAATTTCTTTGTTTAAGGATTGAGAAAAATACATGACGGGAAAAGGAGAAAAAGCAGGTTTCCATCATTTTCTCCTGTTCTCATAAGGTTTTCTAAAGGCTGCATCATCTTGATGGTTAGAACACGAGACTGTCAGACTGGGGTAAAGGGACCATTCAACAGATTAACATATTCATACGCTTTCGTGTTTAGTTGTAGCTCTTAGCCAATACATTTGCACCTGACGGTTTATAAAAGTCCCTTTAAAGTATAGCAAATTACCTGGCCTATAGTGAAATACATGCAAACACATGACGTGATGACGTTTTTGAGTAAAAAAAAATAGATATTCTTCATCGCGACTGATTTCCACATTTGAAACGCTGTTTTCAAAAAGTAATTTGCTGCATTGCACAAAAAGAAGTCTACTGTGTGAGAGGGCGTATTAAACAGTTTCCACCGACTCCCGCATGAACGAAAAAAAAAAACGTGACAAAAATAATACAAATGGATAATACTTTCTCTTGCCTTGTCGGCAGAGAGAAAATTCCCCTATAAGATACCACAAGTTCAGAATCATCTCAAGTGTTAACTTAGCTCTTAAAGTTAAGGGCTCCACATTTTTCTCGCTCGAATTAAGTTGTGTCATTTATAAGGCATACATATAATTAACGTCACCTTCCCCATAAGGCCTCTTTGAAAATACTTTGAAATTGTGCATCGAGCATGTTCCCCGTTATTTTGTCTACTTTCATTAAAACCAGCTCTTGCATCCTTTTTGTTTGCTTCATTTTGACATTTAAATCGTTACCAATCGACAAAATTTTAGAGTCGTGAAAACTGCATCCAATTACAGAGGACAACTGAATGTGGCCCAGCAGACTTGATTTTTCTGTGTAAGATCATAAAACCCTGTGGGAAAAGGAGATAATACAAGTTACCTTTTTCCCACATTGTTTCAAAAAGATTTCTGATGCAGGGTTGTAGTAAGTCGATTCGAAATTGATTTCTTCATGTTAGATTATTAAACATTTTCTCCTTTTCCCAAAACGTTTTCAAGGGATTTTTGTGTCAGGGCTGTTAAAACTTCGAAATGTGTGAAAAAGCTTTACATGGTGTAGCAGCGTCCATAAAAATCCATAGAAAATAAAACCAGACAACATCAGAGTATTTCGATCTCGATCTATATAGTGTCTGTAAGACAAATTAAACTATATTTAGCACTATTATGGTTATAAAAAGTCTACTCCCCCTCCCGTAAAAAAAAAGAAAGTTTATACAACCGTCCTATAAGACCGACCAAGATATATGAAAGAAATATGACAAAAGAAAAGCTACAAAAAAAGGAAAACAGACATAAGATATTTACCACAACCATCGTTTTGGACCTCCCCATCTTTGTTGTACACCTTTAAACACGAATATTATGAACGACAAACAGCCATCGAATACACAAATAGTCACAGCAGCAATCCTCTATTTGTATCAATAATTAAAGTACTTGACAACACTTCAACAATATGTGTTTTTTTGGACAGTTTTTCTCTTTAATAAACCCCTAAGGTAATTCCCCTCGCTCGTCCGCAAGTAATTTGTCTATACATGGATCGAAGAAAAAAAAAAAACGAGGAATACGACGTCATGTTATGTGCTCTCTCGGACGCCCGTGTAAGAAGATAGAACTTGATTTTGATTAACCTTCTATTGCTAAGCACTTGTTTACAAATAAAACCTACTGGCCACGTTGATGGAAGAAACATCTTTTTTTTTTTAAATTCGAAATTATTTTAGAATGAACTTCTCTTAAACATGGACACTGTTGACATCATATGTTCAGACTGCACGATCTGTGCAGATTGGGTTTTAAGCCATATTGTCTAAATGATCAGGTCTAGACGCTAATATTAAATACAAAATATATAAGCTTAGTTAAGGTTAAGTTTTCGGCATACAACAATTTTTTACTCGTCAAGTATTCCTTTATGCATCGCAGTCCATTGCTTTCTGGTATTGTTTAATAGATTAAACAAAAATAATAATTGTAGAACTAAGCATGAATGTTTTTGTTACCACATTCGCTAAGACTTACAATAAAGAAAATAAAGAATCAGGAAAAACGCAAGTGTAAAGAAAAAAAAAAAATCTAAATACTCCTCCCTGTGTGACGCACTATGTCAGGAGCGTTTACATGTACATGTCCACGTCATTGTGGCTCGAAAATGACAATACCTGGGACAAAAAAAGATGACAATTTGACGCGTAAACTTTTCATTGACGACGCCGAAATCAACCTCACTTGAATGATGTCTGTGTTAGAGCTTTGTTTCACTGTCCGCAACTGTACTCCTTTGTGTGTTACCTTGGGCGCCACGATACTATTTATAACTGTCAATTGTTCTCAAGTCTTTCTTGGACAATGCAGCTCTTTTTCTTCTCGCCATCCTTTGATCGTATGTGCCTGCTCAAATGCTCAAATTTTCATTCTCTCTCTCCCTCTCTCTCTCCATGCTCTTTCTCGTACAATGTTTTCTGAGCACACAACTACATGTACCACCATCTGAGAACCGTGTTAGTGAATGATATTAATTTGGCAATGTCTAGAATTTTATCTTTGACTAGTTAAAGAATGAACTATTTACCAAACAACAAAATTGGACCCATTTCCATAGATGTACATGGAGTTCAAAATATCATTTCTATCTTTGACAGCGTAGAAAAACATTTTCGAAATAGAAGAAAATGCTGGTAACCAGTATTTTGTCCTTTTTGCGCAGTGTTTTCAAAGGCATTTCTTCCTTCAGGGTCTTTGACACTCCGGATTGTGTGGTGAAGAGTAAACAAACACACTTCCATGTAAGTCCGAAATATTGAAAGTTGCTTTAAAATTCGGAAGAGTCCAAAACTTGTCATTCGGGAAAGGATAAAAGTGAAGGGGAAGGACGATACTATTATACCTGAAACACGCGAAAAGGGACATTCCGACATTTGCGTAAAGTGTCGTCTCGGATCAGCCTGCACAGTCCGTGCTGGCTAATCCGAAACGATACTTTCCGTTTTTATGTATTTTTCTTTTTTGCGCATGTCTACTGTAGCACAAAATCTCGAAGTAGCCTGCGCGGACTGCGCAGGCTGATCCAAAACGACACTTCAGGCAAATGTCCGAATTCCCCTTTTCGCGTGTTGCAAGCCATATTAAGTTTTATTTTTTTAAATATTTCCTTCACTTATTTCTACTTTCTGCCATTTGCACGTACCTGGTACAGGTACATAATCGTGCAGATGTAACTCAGCTAAAAATAGTATTATGACGAAAACCTGTCGCAATAAAGTAGCATTTCATTTTATGACAATGACGTTCATGCCTCTGGGATATTTCTAATTGTCGACAAACCATTAAATGCCGTTATTTCATACATTTTAAACATAGCTGCATGTCACCATTACATTCCAGATTCAAAAGAATTATTTCGAAAAGATCTTGGGAAAAGCTGTAAATATTCAAACGACAGACTGAAGACGTCCTAACTGATGCGATTGCAGACTCTAAATTATATATCACCAAATTGATGAGTCTCTCTGGACGTGCCGAAAACATTAGCCGAAAACGATGCCGATTCAAGATCGGACTGGACAGGGTGAGCAGTGTTCGATCTACGCCGATGTAATGCAGAGAAAAGAACCCCCCCCCCGGGTCATTATTTTACCAAGAGAAATGACCCCAGTAGTCATTTCATTACATACGTAGAGGAGTGACCCGGGTCACTATTCTACGTAGAGAAACCACCCTCTGGGGTCATTTTTCTACGTAGAATAATGACCCGGGTCATTCATCTACGTAGAGAAATGACCAATGGGTCATTTTGTAGGGAGGGTCATTTCTCTGCATTACACTGGCCGCAAAGGCTTTTTGAGTTACCATTGGCGATGGAGAAATTAGAAAGGGTCACCTCCTGAACATCAAACTTTATTCCTTAGGGCTACAGCAGTGAAATAGTTAGTGGGAAGACCCGCCGGAGTAGACTGATCAGCGCAAATGATAATGAACTGAAAATTGCAGACTTTTTCGGAACGTTGTCCTTAGTTTGTCCAACTATCCGGATGGTCTCGGACAGACAAAAGTAGAAGACAAAAGACATATTATTCACCTCTCCAACATCCATGCACAAGGTCTGACCGCGCTTCGGGGTGCCTTCATTGACCCTTTAATAAACAATCAGGTGCACTGAGTTTACGGCCTTTTACGAAGGTGCCTTTTAACCCCTCATTAAACAATTTCAAATTTCATCGACCCTGAGAAAGGAACCTTATGAAAACTTTGTTGGAAAAGGAGAAAATGCTGGTAACCAGCATTTTCCCCCTTTTTCACAATGTTTTCTAATCTTGCAAATGCATACCTTTTTTGGAAAAAACTTTTGATGAGTCGACTGAAATTGCTTTAAATTTAGACAAGTATAAAATTTTGATGACTGGCAAGGAGTTAAAAATGGTTGAAAAAGGGGGATATCGTGGCAACCTTTTCTTTTCCATCTTCGCGAGACAAGGTTATGATCCCTACGTGGACCTTACTATGGCGGATCCAGGCCGATTTCGATATTCCCACGATACGCCCCCTATTGGATGCTAGTTATTATCCCCCTATACATCATATTTCTGATAGCCAATGAAATATCGTTTTACAAACCGCTTACGAATACGTGGATACTACGTGGATCTTACCTTGGCGGATCCAGGCTGATTTCGATATTCCCGCGATACGCCCCCTATTACGAATTGATTGGTTACACTGAAACTTTCTGTAAATATTGTTCATCTATACGTTTGTTCGGTAATAAATCATTGTAGATCCTGCACACATCAACGGAGGTATCCATGTTTACCTTCTAGTTTTATTCGAAAGGTCGCGACCTTGTTCTATTTTTATCAAAGATGAAATGCCACGAGCGATTTGATTCGTGCAGTTAGAGCTAGCTGCAACCAATGAAAATACGTATCGGGAAATTGTCGAAATCAAGCTCGATCCGCCAAGGGTAGAGTAGCGTAGTGGATCGTCACCCTTGGCTTGCGAAGAGATTTCTCTTCTGACAAGAATGTTTTCTACTGTGTCAAGGACAAACTTCATTGATTGAGGCACACTTATTTTGTTGTATGCAAACTTTTCAACAGGGAGAAGCCTAATATTGTCATCTGGTGCAAAGTTTAATTTAGACAAGTATAAAATTTTGATGACTGGCAAGGAGTTAAAAATGGTTAAAAAAGGGAGATATTATGGCCAGAATTTTCTCTGCTGAAACAATGTTTTCTACTGTGTCAAGGACAAATTTCATCGACTGAGCCACACTTACTTTGTTGTATGCAAATTTTTCAACATGGAGCAGCTTAATACTGTCATCTGGTGAAGGTAGGCCTTTGAGCGTTGAATAAATTTTTAAAGGACCTTTTTGATTAGGAAAAACAAAATAAAACAAAAACGAACTTACAAAGGACATTTTAGGTAATACAAATTCATATTACAAAAAGGTGGACAGTGTCGATACACGATCACACTGCACGTTTTGTATGGTCTGGTCTTAATCTAAATAATCCACAAAAAGATGCGTCAGAGGGGTTCGATGGTGATTTGAATTCATTAACAGTCAATATGAAGAGTCATCTATTCAACAAAAGGTAAAACACGCAAATGTCGTCTGCAAACTTCATGAATATATTAAACCTTTATCAAACATTCTCGCGTTTCTACGAATGTGAGAAAGTAGGCTTTTGAAAACATCATGAGAAAAGGAGAACAATTTTATTAATGTTACTAACCAACATTTAATTCTTTTTCCATAATGTTTTACAACCTCTCTTAAACAAATCTCATCATTTTAGCCCCCAATGTTATTTCCAATTGAAAATGCCTTCAATATGGAGGGATTTTCAATATGGAGGCTTCGCCTATTTTGTCATCTGTCTAAGTTGGACCCCATCGTTGCCTACATCATAATTCTAATGTTCGGAGTTATTCAATTCCATTTTTATTGAAAGTTTCAACACCCTACAGATAATGGACGGTGCAAGTCAAAGTTCCGGACGCGTATTTCAAGTTGCATTCTCATTCTCAAGAACTCCAAACTAACGCCAAATCTGATAAATTAATCCATTCGCTTAAGCCAATCAGAAATCGTGTTACTTTCTTAATCTAGAATAAAACTAAGAGGTCCGTATTCACTAACCATTCTTAGGAGTATTCTAAAATTGCTTCTTAAGAATTTTCTAAATTTGAAAGTAACACAAATTCTTATTGGCTAAACCAAATGGTTTAGCCAATCAGAAATTGTGTTAATTTCAAAATTATAACATAGACCAAGAATGTTCTGTAGAATGGTTGGTCTGAAATGAGTTGAATAGTGGAATGTGGTGAAAAGTCTTATTACATCGATAAGGTTAAACAATAGGGAGTTTCCTAAAACTTTATAAAATCTAATTAAAGGATAAACCTCATCAAACCTCATTCATCTTGTCCTTTTTACATACAACTAATCTTCTTCACGCAAACTATCCATCAAATACAGTATTATGGGCCATGATATGTGAAAAAGGGGGTTTAACACATCTGCAAAGTTTCGACCCCAGGTCAGCCTGCGCAGTCCGCGCAGGCTGACCTGTGTCGAAGCTTTTTGCTATTAGCTAGTTTTCTGTCTGTCAAAGAACAAGTTTACGTTGTGAGTTGGCGTGCTTGCATGGCGTTTTATCGATTCATTTTCCATGCTATGTGAAAAAGAGGGTTTAACACATCTGCAGAAAAATTTCTAACACATCTACAAACAGTTTCGACCCAGGTCAGCCTGCACAGTCTGCGCAGGCTGACATTGTGTCAAACGTTTTTGCTATTTGCTAGTTTTCTGTCTGTCAAAGGACAAGTTTACGTTGTGAGTTAGCGCGCTTGCATACAAAATGGCGTTTTATCGATTCATTTTTATGTGATGACTTGCTTGGTATGCTATATCATGGAGGTACATTATACCATGACCACACAATCCCTACTTTTGACGCCCCTGAAAAAGAAGCCTTTAGAAAACATTGTGGGAAAAGGAGAAAATGTTGGTAACCAGCATTTTCTCCTCTTGCCACAATGTTTTCTACCCTCCACAAAACAAATGTAGGCAACGATGGGGTCAAATTTATACAGACGACAAAATAGGCGAAGCCTCCATACTGAAAATCCTCCATATTGAAAGCATTTTCAAACGAAATGATGAGATTTGTTTAACCTTTTCCCAAACGACAAATCTTTGGACTAGACAAAATTGAAAGCATTTGCAGACGACAATACAACTCTTGCTGAAAAGATGATTTCTGCCTACGATAGGGTAGAAAACATTGTGGGAAAAGGAGAAATTGCTGGTTAGCAGCATTTTCTCTTTTCCCCACAATGTTTTCTACCCTCCAGAAAACAAATTTCAAATTTTCAGTCACTTTTATTTTGTCGTCTGCAAATGCTTTCAATTTGGACCAGTCTAAAATATTGTCGTTTGGTAATGGGTTAAGCCCTTTTTTGCCAGAGTGCATTAGTATGAATTAAAACTCGGCTCCCGGATATAACCCATGTCACAACAAAGTATGACTTGCATGGTTCGAATTTTTAATAGTTATAGATGCCGAGCCGACCAAAAATGGCTTGAATATCAGGGGAAGAGGTCGCTGGTTCGATTCTTCAGTTAACCCATTACCATATAATAACGACTTTTAACGACCTTAGGAAAGAAGCCGTTTGAAAATATTTTGGGGAAAAAGAGAACATGCTGATAACCAGCATTTTCTTCTTTTCCCACAATGCTGTCTACCCTATCAAAGTACAATTGAACCATTTGATTCAGACTGAATTTGTCGTCTGCAAATACTTTCGATTTGGACAAGGCCAAAATTTTGTCGTCTGCTAAATGATTAAGTAAAATTCGATCCTAGATCTGATTTTAGTCAATGCGACAAACATTTTTTTCTCTTTCAACTCTGATCATCATTACGACGATGTTTATGTGGGGAAATAGCAAACGGTTCAGAAGGAATGTTGTCCGAAATACATTTAGTGGTAAAAGAACTCTACAAATACTCATCTATCTAATTTCGGCATCCTCGGTACACAGGACCGGAATACATTTCTAAGCTAAAACAGGCCTGATTTTTCCTAAAACGTATTGATAAAAGCCATTTTCTCCATTGCTATTACTTTATAGCGCGAATTATTATGGTCTCCCCCGATATCGGGGAGAGTGATGCGTCATATAAGACAGGTTGAACCTTCGAAGAATGTGACAAACGCAGACAACGTTCCAACAACGCATGTAGAGCTGCGATAAAACCAAGATATAACTAAGTTAATGTTGAAAATGGCGATGAACAATCATCGTTACATCCCGGTATTCTAACTACTCATGGATAAAGAAACAACCTAGGGGAGAGAGAGAGAGGCAAATCATTTATCATGTGCCGAATTTAGTTTTGCAATTACTGTATTTGAGGTTTCAAACACATGTGCGCTTATCACTGAATACGAAACATTTTATGTAAATACCTTGTTCACGATACAGATCTGTTTACATGTTGTTTTTTTACGTATGTCGCCAGTTTTCTCAATTCAATTTCGTTTTTGAGTTTTTTTTTCGCCGTCAAAATTTAATTGAACTTTTCTGTGGTCTAATATTACAAATTTTCTGTGACACATAGCGAAACATTGTAAACAACCTGCGAGAAAGTGTAGACCAAAGATTACACAGCAGGTAGGGTACAGTCTGAACTTGATCTACGCCGTGTCGGACTAACGCCGCGCCCTCTGGCGATGAGAGGGTCATTGTCAACCATAATGGCTTACATATACTTAACCACTATATTAGATTTTGTTCTTCAGAAGACTTGCGCAAAACAGAAAACTGCGTAGAAACGGAAAGTGTCGTTTCGGATTAGCCTGTGCGGATTGCGCAGACTGATCTGAGATGACACTATGGGCAAATGTCCGAATGCCCCTTTTCGCGTGTTGCTGGCCATACTAGTATCGTCCTTCCTATTCACTTTTATCATTTCCCGAATGACAACTTTTGGACTCTTCCAAATTTAAAGCAACTTTATATATTTCGGACTTACATGGAAGAGTGTTTTTTACTCTTCACCACACAATCCTCAGTGTCAAAGACGCCAGGGGAAGAAATGCCTTTGAAAACACTGCCCCAAAAATGCAAAATACCAGCATTTTCTCCATTTTCCATAGTGTTTTCTACCCTGTCAAAGATAGAAATGCTATTTCGAATTACATTTAAATTGTCGCCTGGAAATATTTCCAGTGCTGTAGTTTGGTAAATAGTCATTACTTTAAATCCAACTTTGTATATAGTTTGGTAAACGGTTGGTTCTTCAAATACCAGGCGATACAATTCTAGACCTACCCAAATGGATATCATTCACTGACGACCAGTAACATGGAACTCAAACTGCCGTATGTGTGCCTAGAAAACTATGTACGAGAAGAAGAAAATACTGGTGACCAGCGATCGTTTTTCTTTACTTAAGATCTTTTCGTGAGCTTTCTATCTCAGGGTTGCTAAAACTCTGGATTGTTGGATATGGACCTAAGGCATGCAGAGAAAAGAACGGCAGCTTAACCCTTTACCACACAATGACGACTTTTAAAGACCCTGGGAAAGAAACCTTTTGAAAACATTGTAGGAAAAGGAGAAAATGCTGGTAACCAGCATTTTCTCCTTTTCCCACACTCTTTTCTACTCCATCAAAGAATATTTGCATCATTTGGTTACCAGCATTATCTCTTTTTCCCACAAATTTTTCAACTCCACTAAAGAAATTTTGCATTTTTTGGGCCACTTTGAAATTGTTGTCTGCAATTGCTTTCGATTTGGATTGGTTTAAAATTTTGCTGCGTGGTAAAAGGTTAATCGAGACATAGAAGTAACATTGTGGAAAATCAAAAATTACACAATCTGCTTCGATTTTTTTTTTTTTGCCAAAGTGTGATGGATAAGGTAAAGCTGTGATTTTCATACATTAAGGGGCTGACCACAAATAAAAGTTATGAATTACATGTGATTGCTTCAATATTTAATTCTTCCAAGGAGGCTTATCGTAATCTTGATATTACGGAGAGATAAGAAAATATTGTGGAAGATGTGCCACAATTTTTCTTGGACAGAAGTCTCTGAAAGATTCATCAAAACGAAAATGTTGCGTGAAGAAATTGTGAAAATCAGTTTAACAAAAAGCTTGATACACAGCAATGTGCCAGTCACTTTTATCGTATTATTCGTCTTGACATTCTTCAGATATAAAGATAGCCATATAAGTTCAGGTGTATGACGTTAGTGAAAACTAAACCCAAACTCCTGGGTCCGTATTCACCAACTATTCAAGAACGTTCTTAGTTTTATTCTTCAGAATTTCGTCGATGTCAAAGTAACAGGACTTCTAATTGGCTAAACCAATTGGTTTAGCCAAGCAGAAGTTCTATTACTTTCACAGCCTGAACATCTTGAAGAATAAGACAAAGAACGTTCTTAAGAATGGTTGGTAAAGACGGACCCTGCTGGTCTCAAAACACAAACTTTAAACTCATAGCCTGCAAGACAAACTCAATCTCTTCTGTCGACGATACAACGACACTGCAACGCAGAGATTTTTTTTTTTATCTTATAGGCTTCATGAAACAGGCAGACGGTATAGTTTAAATCACAATGCACGTTCTGTGCAGTCTGATCTTGATCTATACCATCTGCAAAAGCTTTTGCTTAAATTGTTAGAATGCTTCATAGATTAAACAAACATTTATCTACAGAGTCGTTAAAACAGAGGATTGCGTGGTAAAGGGTTTAATTCTATCAGGGCGATCTGTGCATCTATCTGTTGCCAGAACAAGTATCTTTATCTGCCCCTTCCACCTTTTCAAGTCTCCATCTACTTTCTCAGCATATGGCCATAGTTCAAATGATATCCAGCGATGGAGAAAAATGAATCAAATTATAATGGTTTTGGTTTAAATATACAAAAAGAGCGGTACAAAAGCTAATTAGAGCTTTCTAAGAAGTCCTTCTATCACAGTTTTCATCGATCCTCGTGAAAAAGGTAGTCAAAGTCAAACATTTTCAATACCGTATTAACTCAAGTTACTAAATAACCTTAACCCTTTCCAAAACAATCCCTGGTTTTTACGGGTCTGGAATAGTAGCCTTTTGAAAACATTTTGGGAAAAGGAGAAAATGCTGGTAACCAGCATTTTCTCCTTTTCCCACAATGTTTTCTATCCTGTCATAGACAGAAATCATCTTTTCAGCAAGAGTTGAATTGTCGTCTGCAAATGCTTTCAATTTGGTCTGGTCCAAAAGTTTGTCGTTTGGGAAAGGGTTAAATCAAACTGCGAAAGAAGTTTTGGCCAAGGCAGGATTCGAACACGAACTCCATGTCCGCGGTCCAAGCCCAACAAAAGGTAACACTTCTTTAGATTTTCTTACAGGCAATGGCTGACATGGGCCGAAACAAATTTCTGTGGTAAGTTTTCTGCATATCTTGGGATTATTCTACTTTTACCAGACTATTCTATACAAAATGGAACCATATTTCGCGACAACTTGCATGGTAGATATGTGACAGAGATGAGTTACATCCCGTTACTTGTAGAATTGCTCGTATCTTTTATATATTAGTGCTGCTTATTATGGAAAAAAAAAATCTATAGCCAAAATTCCGGGTTCTGTATTTAAAAATCCTTCTGAAGAACATTCTTAGCACAATTCTCCAGAATTTTCTGAAGTTGAAAGTAATGCACACAACTGCTGATTGGCTAAACCATTTGGTTTACCCAATAGGAAGTTATGTTACTTTCAATTGTATGAAGGTTCTTAAAGGTGGGTACATGTATCTAGATTTTTCACATCTCACCAAATTAAAAAAAAAAAAAAAAAAAAAAAAAAATATATATATATATATATATATATATATCATTGAAATCTATATGAAAAAAAAAAACAACAATACAAATCATCAATAATTAAGAATCATAAAAGTACAAAAAAAGGATGGTATTCCCTTAAAAGGCTACGTAGCCTCTTAAGCTATTTTTTGATTTCGTGCGAAAAAAAAGAAAAAGAATTGTGGGGATGTTAAGTGACTGATGACGCTTAAATTCCGTAACATAACAAACATGTAATTATTTTCCATAATGTCTTCTTCGGATGCTATGTTTAAAGCTTCGTCTGTACATTTCCGGTATGTAAATGAGCTCATGTAAAAATAGACCGTGTTTCCCGTCGGTGTCAACCTGGGTTGTATTAAATCTCTAATTTCTCTTGTTGTCGGATGGTATTCGACTACTGGGGTTTTATGATTGAAAATTAAATGTTTTTGGGAGTATAAGGATGATTTTTTGTATATTTGTAAAATTTTCGTCCAAAAATCTGAAGGGCCACCTTTAAGAATGGTTGGTAACCATACGGACCATGATGTTCGTTTTTTAACCCATTACCACACGAGAAAAATTTAGACTGGTCCAAACTGAAAGCATTTGCAGACAACCAAATAAAGGTGACTGAAAAATTGAATTTGTTCTGGGAGGGGTAGAAAACACTGTGGAAAAAGGAGAAAATGCTGGTGACCAGCATTTTCTCCTTTTCCCACAGTGTTTTCAAAAGGTTTCTTTCTCAGGGGCGTCAAAAGTAGGGATTGTGTGGTAATGGGTTAAGTGTTCATTTTTGATAAATATCCTTACTTTGGTGGCTACACGGTTGAGCTCTTATACTTGTTTATCTCAGGTGGTTTTGCCCTTTCTCTCGCAAAACCTATTAACGAAGATGACCATACAGAGGGTAGGGTTGTGAAATTGATCGTGACAGACGAAGCGTATTTTTCGTCTTGAGCAATTTCTCTATCTATCATTAACTTACCCGAGAACAACAATCGAATACAATGTACTTTAACTCATTACCAAACGACAAAATATTAGGCTTGTCCAAATTGAAAGCATTTGCAGCCGGCAAATTAAATGTGACTGAAAATTTGAATTTGAATTTTGTTTTGTGAACAGTAGAAAACATGGTGGGAAAATTATAAAATGCTAGTTACCATGCACAGTGTTTTCAAAAGGCTTCTTTCTCAGGGTCGTTAAAAGTATGGATTGTGTGCTAATGCGTTAATTAGAGGCACTTACATCAATATTTAAAAACCTCTCATTAAGGGTCACCTAAGTTCAACGGTGACATTTTTCACAGTGCCAACAATAAATAACGATAACGGTACTTCAACCATGTTCTTTTCTTCTTTTTAAGTAATATCCTTTTGCAAATGATACAACAAAGAACCCAAAGCTCCAGATATGAAGGAGTCGTGGTATCCTAAACCTATTATTTCTCTTCCAAACCTTATGTTATGAGTATCCATTAGAATCGCCTCAATGAGACGATTTTAATGAGTATCATCTACTGTCAGACATTAATTTCATTTTTTGGTAAAAAAAAAAAAAATCCCACAGGAACCCGGTCCTGGGATTGTGCACATGTGGCAGCGCGAAATGCTCGCAATGATTACAGAAACATGGTAAAGGAAACGTATAAATTATAATACACTTCGAAGTTGATATATATAGTCCCGCATAGAGAAGTTGTGGAATTCGTAACTTCAAGGGTGACAATCTACGTCAAAGCAGAGGTGTCAGAATAGCCGCCATTTTGTGCGCAAAGTGCAGATTAATTTCTTTAAAAAGATATATACATCTAAAATTTACTTAGAGTACCTACTTCATCTGGTGACGGTAAATATATTTGTCCTATTCGTTAAATCGAAATGCCATGAAGCAATGTTGTAGCTTTAACACTTTAACACAATTATTCAAAACGGCATTGTATACGACATCTATTTTTAAATCGCACATGTGTCACCTGCTTCAAAAATTGTGCGGAGGTAATTGCAAAATCAACAAAACTAATGAACAAAATATTAATGTATACTGACGAAGAAAGTTGTCACGTAGCATATGCTTTCTTTGGACAGATCTTCAATAACAATAATGTACAAGCTGAAAAACTTACCTTTTAAAGGTAGCCCTTCAGATTTTGGGACGAAAATCTTACAAAAATGCACAAAAATCATCTTTATACTCCCAAAGCCTTATGATTTTCATTCATTAAACTCCAGTAGTCGAAAACCATCCGATAACTAGATAAATTAGACATTTATCACAGCCCAGGTCAACACTGAAGGGAAACACGGTCTATTTTAACATCAGCAGCTCGCTCATTTACATACCGGAAATATACAGACAAAGCTTCAAACATAGCATCTGAAGTTCTAGACATCATGGAAAATAATTTCATGTTTGTTATGTTATGGAATTTAATGGTCATTAGTCACGTGCAAGTCACATTCCACAATGCTTTTCTGATTTTGGCGGGAAATCTAAAAATAGCTTAAGAGGCTACGTAGCCTTTTAAGGGAATACCACCAAAATAATTTTTTTTGGTAATTTTATTATTCTTGATTGCTGATGATTTGTATTGTTTTTTTCATATAAATTTCAGTGACATGCATATTTTTTTAATTTGGTGTGATGTGAAAATTCTAAATACCCACCTTTAAAACGAAAATGGCGGTTTTAAAATGTCTCTGATGACGTATGCTATGACGTAGGTTGTTACCCCTGTAACTTGAGGCGGCCTCAAATGTGTACCTCACTTGACTTGCTGGTTTTTGGCTAGGGGCCAACGGAGCTTAGCCGTATTAACCACGTTTCAGACTTTTGCATAAAAGCTGCGACCACTCTCAACATCGTGTATTCTAGTCTTTCGAATGAGTCATTAAACCGAGGTCCCGTGTGACGGTGCTATACGCCGAGCACGTTAAAGAACCAGGCGAAGCTCTCAGTAGTTTCGACCTGTATCTCTGCACTATCCCCCGTAACAACTAATCGTCTTCTTGGAGCGTCGCTCAGATGGGCAACCGATAGCGACGATAAATAAACGGAAACAATCGAACCAACATCGTGTATAAGCGCTGTCTCTAATTTGTTGAAACTGCAACTGTCGTTTCTGATTGGCTTGAACGACACACCCATCAAAACCGCTTTACTCAGTACGAGTTATTAATCCGTTATGTAAAATAGAAATTGATAGAGGGTTCGATGTCTACATCTCACGAGAAAATGTCAAAGATAATATATTATTTATGAGTTAAGGTTTTTAACAGTGCTTTGTTGACGAGTCGGTGTTTTCCTGGTGCATGGAAATACCGGAATGGACTGGTTTGGACCGAAAGGGACTGGATTGGACCGGAATGGACTTCAAGATACGCTGTAAACGCTTGTAAAAACACCTTACATACTTGTCTATGGGAAAGGGGAAAACCTGAACATGCTCATGTAAGGAAAAAATAGGAACTTGCAAGAGACAATACTATAATATCTCTGTCATTGTTGAAAATATTTACATGTAGTTTGAATAAGAATACATGCAGATAGGATTACTGTACCTGTACATATAAAAAGTATCATCATTATTACATTTTCTTTATTTTTTTTTTTTCTTTATACATAGTCATTGCTACAGATAGATGGGTTAAATATACAATTTATGAGAATTAAATGAAAAACTTCATACATGTATTTCTTCATATTTTTTGAAAGAGTCACACTTACATTGCCCGCCGCAAGGAAAAGGAGGTTTTTGTATTAAGAGACCGTTTTATTATGAGACCACTTTTGCATCGGCCCCAGAGTGGTCTCTTAATACAAGATTGACTGTACTTCAAACTGGGACTTGTGTTAGCCATCAAAAGGGAAACTCATACAAAAAGGTGTCCATCAAAGTATTTTTCAAACATTTATAAATACCTTTTTTTGACTTTGAAATTACTGAAGACAGTTACTTCAAGCATGAAGAAGTTGCTAACCATCACACATACATGTACATATACTTCAAACTTGGGCTACTTGTTAATTATTATAAAGGAACTCATAAGTCAGGGGTAGGTAAACATCTAAATATTTTTTGACACAGTTATCCCCGAATTATCGACTTACAATTTTCAGTTCAAGCAACTGCAGCCGAGCATTGCCTTCATCCACATTGCCCCTGGCCATCAGTGCTTTTCAGTGCTTTGATTCATGGATGCGTTCGTGGGTAAGACACTTCAGCACTCTAGCGTAGCATGGTATTGGTAAAACCCAAGAAATACATGAAAAACTAAGCTGTCTCCGTGATATGATGAAGTAAAGTTCAAAGATGCTTAAAACACCATCAACCTGTTAGTCAATCAGTCCTGTTAGGTATGTATTAAGACAACATTGTCACGATCAAAGTTTGCCAGAGTTTGTCTTCGTAATTGAAGAGTTTGTCATCTTATTGGTCAGTTATTTTTATACGACAGCAAGATAATAAGTTGTTATCGTAACCACTTGCTATTTTCTGTCATTTCTGCGAATCAAATCGATACATTTTTGCATTAGATCTATTAATTATTCAGAATAATCCTAAGTTTGTTTCGTGTATCACCAATATTACTGTTTTATTTACTGTCTCTTTTCATATCTCTGTCTATACCCTTTTCTCTGACCGGAAGCCAATGTTTTTTTTTGGCTGTTGGCCGTTCCCGACATTCCTTTCTACCACAAGCTAAGTCATGTAAAGTTTGATAAATCTAATCGAAGACATGAATTACAGATAGTAAGGAATGGAACTACATTTTCTACTCTTTTTCCATATGTCTAGCAACACGCGAAGAGCGTTGTTTGGAAATTTGCGTAAAGTGTCGATTCGGATCATTTGCATTTGCATTTGCCGTGCAGGCTTATCTGAGACAGCACTTTACGACTACCTTCGAGTTTGTGCTATAGTAGACTTTCGCAAAGCGGAAAGTTACATAGAAACGGAAAGTGTCGTTTCGGATTAACCTGCGTGGACAGTACAGGCTGATCCGAACGACACCTTACGCAAATGTCCAAACGCCCCTTTTCGCGTGTAGCCGGTTATAATTATACTAGAAGTAATGCTCCAATCGATCCATTTGAAAACAAAAGAATATGGGAGAGGTTTGTCATTAAGTTTTTTTTTCACTAAGCATAGGCCTATTGCCCTTATTGTCTATTTATAAATGGATGAAAATAAAAGGTATATTCTGTTCACTTCAACTATGTGTCAAGGTCTATAGGCTGCGGTAAACTTTTACTTCCTACACACAATTTCCTCCAATCAAAATGAGTTACGAAATAAACAAAAAAAAAAGAAGACGGATTTTGAATATGCACTGAATCGTAAAACTGATAAACATGTACACACCTTTAAATATATAGAATAATCAATATATCGTATTACATTATTAAACAACAAAAAAAAACATCAAACTGGTCCTTTTCACCAAACTCATTCTACTTTTGTCAACCTAAATTTGAAATCAAAGTGTAGCTCTCTGATTGGCCAAGATATTCAGAGACAGCCACTGCACGAGGATAGAAATAGGATTGACCCTCAAGTGACAGTAATAACTGGTTGACAGGTCAAATGTTGTTATAACGTTTTAATTGAATCCCTATTTACATCCTGATCTTGATCTATACTGGTCACAAAAGGTATTTAAAGGGCATCTTGTTAGCATCCTCTACAATATGCAGAAATCAAAATCCTGGCCAAGGGACAAACTTACAGATTTGTCCAATTTGATCGGTTGATTGATTAATTGATTGTATGGTGTTTTCAACAATTTTTCAGTTATATCGCAGCGGCCAGTGCACTTATGCATGTTTTCCGAGAGAGAGGTTCTTTTACCAGTACCTCGCACAATATTTTTTCCAAGCCACTAGCTTTGTTCCAAAATAACAATCGCCCAAACAGCGGTGAGCGGTGAGAGAGGAATGATTCCTGCTGCAATGACTATCATTTGTCCAATTTAACCCTTTCCCAAACAATCCCTGGTTTTCATGACCCTGAGAAAGAAGCCTTTTGAAAACATTGCGGGAAATGGAGAAAATGCTGGTAACCAGAATTTTCTCCTTTTCCCACCATGTTTTCTTCCCTTCCAAAAACAAACGTTTATTTTGTCGTCTGCAAATGCGTCCAATTTGGACTAGTCTAAAAGCATGTTGTTTGGTAAAGAGTTAAAGGCGTTGAAGGCGATCAGTCAATTATGACTCAATCGATTGGATTTTTCAATGGAATGGTAGAAAACATTGTGGAAAAAGGAGAAAATGCTGGTTATCAGAATTGTCTCCTTTTCCCATAATGTTTTCAAAGGTCTTTTCTTTTTGCTACGGAGGTTGTTTACACGAGTATTTATCTGATTTCTATTGAACTGTTTAGAATGGGAGACAGACACGCAAACGTGACTTAGAATACGAATTGGGATAAAATATCCTCGGCAATACAACACTAAAATTAGATATCATAAAAAAAAGACGTACCCATTTAGGTTGGAAGTACAGCTGCCACCATTTCTGCATGTGTATACCATCTTCGCAAGCCAAGGCTGACGATTCACTACGCTACTCTACCCTTGGCGGATCGAGCTTGATTTTTACATTCACCCGATAAGCTTTTTCATTGGATGCAGCCAGCTCTAACTGCAACGAATGAAATCGCTCGTAGCATTTCATCTTTGATAAAAATAGAATAAGGTCGCGACCTTTCGAATAGAAGGTAAACATGGAAACCCATGTGGATGTCTGCTTATCGCTTCATGTTGAATAGTTGTATTCGTAAGCGGTTTGTAAAACGATATTTCATTGGCTTTCAGAAATATGATTTAAAGGGTGTAATCATTGAACTTGCATCCAATAGAGGGCGCATCGCAGTAATTTCGAAATCGGGCTCAGTCAGCCAAGGTAGGATCCACGTAGTGATAGTAATCTTGGCTCGCGAAGATGGTGCATACAGGCAGGTGTCAAATTACCCTGAAAATTGCACAACCCTTTACAACGAGGGTTTGCATACTATGACTGTTTTATCTTCATTTCGAAATATAAATTTGTGTCATGCTCAGTGAATGGGAGCTTAATGAGTCTGAACAAAGTATCGACCCAGATCAGCCTGTACAGTCCGCGCAGGCTTGCCTGGGCCGAATCTTTTCGCATTCGGTCATTTTTTTTTCTGTATGTCCAAGAACCATTATACCTTATGATTGAGTCGGTGTTATGGATCCATAATTATGTGATGGCTTGCTTAGTGCCATGGATCGCGGAGATGCATTAAGCCCCTTTTTGTCAGAGCATCGATGTCTGTGCATGTCATATTCTTCGAAGATTCGACCTGTCTTTTATGACGCATCACTAGCCCCAAAAGCGAGCAGACCGTAATATTACGCTCTATAAAGTAGCAATGTTGAAAATAGCTTTTATCAATACGTTTGAGGAGAAATGAAACTTGCTTTAGTTCCAGATTTCTCTAAACTGCTGATCATAACTGAGTGAATTGCACGAGGTACCGTTTTAATGAGTAAACCTTTATTTTAGTTTTAAATTTAAAGTAACGGTTGTTGCGTAGGAAAGTGGTTCGGTTCTGTACCCAGGATGCCCAAATTAGATAGTTGAGTTTTTATAGAATATGCCATCTAGCGGAAAATAATGGTCAGAGCATGACATATTTGTATACATTTTCTACCAGATTACCGATGGCAATTGAGTGATCGCTAGTACTAAGCAAACCACCACATTCTTATGGATCTATAAAATATCCACATTTTTAAACAATCGGACTTAATTTAACCCTTTACCACACAATCCCAACTTTTAACGACCCTGAGAAAGAAGCCTTTTGAAACCATTGTGGGAAAAGGAGAAAATGCTGGTAACCAGCATTTTCTCCTCTTCCCACAATGTTTTCTACCCTTCATTTTTTCAGTCACACTTATGATGTCCTCTGCAAATGCTTTCAATTTGGACCGTTCTAAGATCTTCACGTTTGGTAAAGAGTTAATCATGAGATAGATTGGTCCTTGCAAATACAAAGAAAAATGACCTATAGCGAAAAGTTTCGGCTCAGGTCAGCCTGCGCGTACTGCGCAGGCTGACCTGAGTCGATACTTTCCGCAGATGCATTAAGCCTCCGTTTCACAGAGCATGGCTCAGGTATACTATGAACCCGGTAACGGTCAAAAATGATCATTTGTACTGTTCAAGTAGCTCGAACGTTGACTATTTAAGCCAGGCTCTATGAAAAAGAGTGTACATAAAGTTGAAGACTTCTACAGGAAAACAGATATTTCCACAGTTATCGTCGGTGTACTTCCAGTACCTCGTAACTATCTGTAGTTACGGGGTTTTTGAAGTACACCGACGTTATATTATCCTACAAAATTTGCCATGATTAAAAATGAGTATTATTGTACTACTTTAATCACTAGGCAAAGTGCGCGTGCCTCACAACTAGATGAAAATATAACGTAACTTACCTTAATCAAACTCACAAATGGCTTGTAACACGCGAAAAAGGGCCGTTCGGACATTTGCGTAAAGTGTCGTCTCAAATCAGCCTTGCTCAATATTCGCGCAGATTAATTCGAAACGAAACTTTTATTTTTCTTTATGTTTTTTTTTTGCGCAAGTCTACTGCAAGTCAAAATATAATGTAGTTGTAAAGTGCCGTCTCGGATTAGCCTGTGCGGACTGCACAGGCTGATCCGAGACGACACTTTACGCAAATGTCCGAATGCTCCTTTACGCGTGTTGAAAGCCAAATAGAGCCAAGTCCATGTTTAGAGACAAGGAAAGTCTCTAAATGCAGATGGTTTTTCAACGCAAGTGCAATTAAAGTAAATTCATGCCTAAATGGCCATAGCCTTCTTTTTGCTTGTTCCGATTTCGCGTGCCCACGCACTTATGGTAAAATGCACGATGCATTCTCATATATATCAAATTTCAAAGTTATTTTTTGTTAAAAAAGTCACGTGATTTTTTTTCTTTGACTTCGCGACTTTTGAGCTTTTTCACACATTAGTCCGCATGCTACGTGATTTAATACGGTTTGCAGGTGTACCTTCACGTGCAGTCTTTTATTACCGGCAGCCAAAAAAATAAATAGGCCCTTCTGGGAAAAAAAAATGAACAGACACCTTTGGAAGAAAAACCTTGTAAAATATCCAAAAAAAAAAGAATGAATTGAATTGAGAATTCATGCACGCAAATGCATGCCTACATGAAAAAATGTTCCGCAAAAGCAAGAAATTGTCCGTTGTTCCGCCTTTGATACAATGTTCTCAAATGTAGTATACAACAAGACCACCTCTCTCCCCCACCCCCACCCCCCCTTCTTTTTTCCCAGGCGATTTGCGAGTATGTTAGGACAGCTCTGGCAAAACGGGGCTTGTTAATGGATCTATGACATCATTTCCAACCATCGATTGTGTCATAAGGTAAACTGATACTAGGCCATACAGAAAATTGACCAACAGCGAAATGTTTCGGCTCAGGTCAGCCTGCGCGGACTGCGCAGGATGACCTGAGTCGATACTTTTCGCAGCTGCATTAAGCCCCCTTTTCACAATGCACAGCTCATGTATTATATCATTAATTTTATGCGTCCGTGGCCATAAATAGACGGGTGTGGTACCCTGTTCAAATAATACGATCGGCGAATTTCTTTGCGAAGAAGGATGGCGGTTATCTTAACAGAAATCAATCCTCTTTTTTCTGCTAGTAATCATTTCGAAGATGATTTAACTCGTTACTCCATAGGTACTCATTCTGACGTATCAACAACAGACAGCTTTTGAAAATACTGTTGGAAAAGGAGAAATTGCTCGTAACGAGCAATTTCTCCTTTTTTCACTATGTTTTCCACTCAATCAGATATTCGTATCCTCATTTTGTCCATATTTTTGACATCATATCTTTACTTGCTGCTGAAATGGAAGAGCCTCAAATTGACAAATAAGGTAAAGGGTTAGTGGGAAAGAAGATTGTGTTGAGTGCTGGTTACGGTAAGGCCTGTGTAATGGAAAACAGCTATTTCCACTAAAATATCATCCTGCAAAATTAGCTTTAATTAAAAATGAGTATTATTGAACTACTTTAACCCATTCATTTTTTCCTTCTCTGAATTATCATTTATAAATCTAAAACCACTATATTCTTAATTCAAAAAGAGATAGTAATTACCTCCCTTTTCAGAAAACTAACAAAAGTATCAAAAAATAATTTCAAGATAGACATAAATGGAATTTCTGATCCGTTAGAAATGTGCAAAAATATTATTTCTGCATAAATCCTAATTTATCAACCAATTAGAATTTTTGCCCCATGTTCACCGGAAGTGCATTACACAGGTCTTACCTTAAAAAAATGAAAATATCGAGAGATAGACTGGCTGCCGGGACCTAACTGAAATGGTGTTGCATACAAAAATTAACGCAATACAAACAATGAAAAAGTTCTACAAATACTAGTAATTTCCACTGTTTCTAGCTTTCAACTCTGCATGATTCCTCAAATAATGTTATCAAGTTAGATTCTATAAAATTTTCATCAGAGGAAGTAATTCTGTTTGTATATTGTAATGAAAATAGAATAATTATTCAATAATTGACAAATTAAAAAAATGAGGCTAGGATAACTTTATCCGGCAATGTTTCATATTTTGTTAATATCAAATTCTTAGCGTACTTTTGTAAAAGACATACAGCTCTTGACATAGGTTGGCCTTTGAGACAAATTTATGAAACGAGACTAGAAAATTGTTGTTAATCGAGGCCCGGTCAAGCTTTATTACAAAATGCGTTGTAACAAATGTTACCAATATTGTCTAGTGGAGTTTGGGGAAATTTATGTTTAAAGCCTAAGAATGTTAGATTATTTTTATCATAAAAGTAATCTTTCTAGAATTTTAGGTCAGAATATTTACAAAAAAAAAATACATCGATGCATGTCAATTTTCATGAGTATAAAGTTATGTCACAAATGACGTTACAAAAATTCTTACATTAAGGTAATAAACTTGAAAACAAGGGAGTTTATGTAATAAATAAATTGTCTGCTGCTATTCCCTTATTACTCGTGCCTTACATTGTCTCTTTACTATTCAACAAAATTTTGGACTTGTCAAAGTTCAAAGCAGATGAAGCATTAGATTTAAATTGTGGTAGTTGTCTTTGAAAGTTTAGAAAAATTGTGGGAATAGCAAAACTGAATTGCCAGTTTTCAAAAGCTCTCTTCCCAAGGGCCGTAAAACCCTATGGAATGTGTGGTGGTGAAGGGCCACTGATCATATCACTGCACCATGTGCAGTGTCTTATGCAATGTAGAATGGTATTGATAAAACAGAAAAATTGCACAACCTGTTTTGGTTTGGGATTTATTGCCCGGCTTGTTTTAAATATAATATTTACACAGCTACCTATTCACCGAAATCATGAAACCCTTTTATTTTTTTTCATAAAGAAAAAGAGGTTTAAAAACAGTGCCTGTTTTGCCATTCAGAAGGTGTGTTACTTTCAAATCCAACTATAACTAAGAATGTTCCTTAGGAAGGTCGATGAGTCCGGATCCTGAACGAACACAATCCAAGGCTTGTATAACTTGTCATAATTCGGCCGATTCCGTAAAACTTACGAATGATCTTGTCCATAAAATGGACGTTTCCATAGTAATTACTTTCAGTTACATAACATGGCAGCGCGCTTAATTTGCAATACCTAATTGGATTCATTAAATGTCAAAAACCAGGCAACAAATAAGTTATGTATATCGAAGTATTACATGAAATACGTTAACTTTTTCACAAGTGGAATATTAGCTAAAAGCCTTCCTATTACCAAAAACTGATACACACAAAATGCCGATTAAGTTTTTACACAAATCTGAGAAAGGTTTAATGACAAAGGGTGGTGCATCTTCAAAAAGGACACGTTCTGTGCAGTTTGGTCTCGTTCTACATTATCTGCTAAAGGTTCTTCAGTACCGCATAGCAGCTCAAGGGTTAACCCTTTACCACACAGTGACTAGTCATGACGCCCCAAGGTAAGAAGCCTTTTGAAAACATTGTGGGAAAAGGAGAAAATGCTGGTAACCAGCATTTTCTCCTTTTCCCACAATATTTTCTACTCTATCGAAGAAAATTGCAGCATTTGATCCATACTGAAATTGTCGTCTGCAACTGCTTTCAATTTGAACAAGGCTAGAATCTTGTCGTCTGGTAAAGGGTCAACAGGCTAATTTTGGACACACAGCAGAAAAATCACTGCAAGTCAAAATTTGCAAACTATAGGCCTACTGACGGGAAACAAAACAAAAAAGGTGATGTTTATATACAATTAAAGAGAAAATATACGGGATAAGGGTCCGGAAAAGCTGATCCGGAAAATGAAAGGATACAGGTAAATGTTTACTCTTGACAAGTATCCCAAAAAAGGGAGCTCACTCTTTCATTCTTTCAAGTTTTGGCTTTTTTTTTTTCTTTTCATTACCTGACGACAAAACTTTGAACCTGTCCAAAATAAAAACATTAGCAGAAAAAATATCAAATGTGGAGTATATGATACATTTTTAGGCATAGAAAACACTTGGAAAACGAGAACACTTGTTACCGATATTATTTTTTCCCCACAATGTTTTCTAAAGCCTTCTTCTTTGGGTTGTTAAAACAACGGTTTTATGGAAAAGGGAAAAAAAACACATATCCGGTCTTTGTATTGTTGACTATCGAAAAAAGATTGAGTTAAATTCACAGGCCCCTATACGGAACATAGGATTGTTCAAAACCGATCGGAAAAGCGAAGAATTTATGTATGAGCGAGCTGATCTGTATTAACACTCGCAATATACCGAAAATCAACATTTCAACTTTTTCAACACTCAAATCTGTTCTTAAACCCGGCAGATTATCTCCACATATTCCACTTAAATTTTCAAGAAAATCATTTGAAAATTTAATTTCATTAATTCAGAAAGGTAAGGGTTAAATGTTCGTACCCTCTGTGCCGAAAGACGAGATAGTAGACTTCCCCAAATTCAACCCTTATCTTGCTAAATAAAAGAAATCAAATTTTCAAGATGATGGTAAAAAAAACATATACTGCTGTTTAAAAGGTATTTCTAGAGAAAAGATATCGCCTTATCGGACAGTGTAGATTCAAGATTAGACTGCACGTTCTGTGCAGTCTGATATTAATCTACACTATCCGCAAAAAGCCACTGAGTCGCGCTTAGTAGCCGAAGGTTTAAAGCATTTGCTGTCGAATTTTTGAATGTGCCTAAAATCGTAAAATTTGTCAATGATGGGGGAGAAAAACTTGTGGGAAAAGGAGACATTACTTGCTTTTAGCATTTTCTCCTTTCCTGCGATGTTCATAAAGGCTTTATTTCCCATGGTTATGAACACACGGGATAGTGTAGTTAAATTCCTTTTTTATGGCTTGTTCAACCAATCAGAACGGTCGTTGCATTTTCTCTTTATAGAAAAACTCATTTATATTTGTCTCAAGAAAACAAGTGATACCCCTCAACAATAATGAATATGTCCATGCAGGGGAGAGAGTAGGATAATCAGTAAATACTAGTGTAACGCACGTAGAAATAAACAAATATTTGAGGCTCTTTCCATATTAACGATTTCATCAAACTTCAACAGTGTCGACTTTCCTGAACTATATGGATTGCATCACGTGTAAAGGGGCATTTTGGACATTTGCGTAAAGTGTCGTTTCGGATCAGCCTGCGCAATCCGCGCAGGCTAATCCGAGACGGCACTTTACGACAACATTCATTGTTTTCCCAACAGTATAGAAGACTTCAACAAAACAGAAAAATACACAATAACGGAAAGTGTCGTCTCGGATCAGCCTGCGCAATTCGCGCAGGCTGATCCGAGAAGACACTTTACGCAAATATCTGAATGTCCTTTTTTTTCGCGAGTTAATTCATTACAAGACGAGAATATTTTCGACTCATGCATACAGAAATGAGCCATGCTCTGGCAAAAAGGGGCTTTGATGCATTTACTTGATGCTTTTTACCAACCAAACCATCATAATTGGCTTGCAACACGGTAAAAGGGGCATTCGGACATTTGCGTAAAGTGTTGTTTCGGATCAGCCTGCGCATTCCGTGCAGGCTAATCCGAAACAACACTTTCCATTTTTATGTAATTTTCTATTTCTCGCAAGTCTAGTGTAGGACAAAATTTGATGTAGTCGTAAAGTGCCGTCTCGGATCAGCCTGCGCGGACTGCGCAGGCTGATCTGAAAAGGCGCTTTAAGCAAATGTCCAAATGCCCCTTTTCACGTGTTGCATGCCAATATTATACAATTGTGGATACATTGAGTTCATTTTGTGTAACAACCAACTGAAGCATGAGGTTGAATGGTCCTTCGCCATACAGAAAATTGACCAATGGCAAAAAGTTTTTAAAGAAGTCAGCTGAAGGCTGATATGGGTAGATACGTTTTGCAGATGCCTTTAGCCCCTTTATCATAGAGCATTTCTTAAAAAGTTTTAGTCACAAAAGTGGCTGGGAAAACACGAGAGCTGTCACTGAATGTGACCCAATACCCCCGCCCGCGCTTTGACCGAAACAGGCAATTATTTGTAAACAGACGGACACACGAAAGGATAGACACACGGACAGACAGGCTGATTCCAGAATAGCCCCGAAAACATTCGTTTTGCCGGGGTATAAAAAGAAAAAAAACCTAAAAGCAAGTGGTAAAAGGGAAAAAATGTTGGTCATAACAAGAACACAGTGGAGATAGGAGAAAACGCTCGTGACCAGCATTTTCTTCTTTTCCCACAATGTATTAAAACGCGCCGTTTAGGATGAAATCACGACATTGTTGGGTTTGAGATTAGATCAAGTCATGCTTTCACTTTCGTGAGGCTGCAGGCAAAGTCTAATTATTATTCTTTCTTCCAAACCCAAAACTCAAGGCTAAAAAAACCTTAGAATTGAAACCAATAATTTTGCAGACGACAAGATAAACATGTGCTTAATTGATGAGATCTCTATGCCTTTTAAAAGGGAGAAAATGATTGGGTATTTTCTCCTTTTTTCACAGTGGTTCAAGCGCGTTCTGGGATTTGGGGTAAAAAAACAGGGATCTTATGATAATGATTAACCTGCAGGCTGCTATGAGCGTCTCGCTAACCTTTTGTGGACAACGCTGATCAAGATAAGACTGCACAGAACGTACAGTCTGATCTTTGATCTACATTGCCCGACTTGGAGGAGATATTATTTCCCAAACATACTTTTGAGAAATAACAATATTTGGGTTTTTACCATTGAATTTAAAAAATAATTTTAGTTATTTAACAGGACGAGGGTAAATAGAAACTGATTATCATATTTTACATGGATGTTTTCAGTCATCTGCTGTAAATTTATTTCCCAAGGGGAGGGTGGGCGGGGGTGGGGAAATAGCGTGCTTTAAGAGCTAAGGCATCCAGTCTTTTCGGAAAGTCATGGAAAAGATAGGGGGAGAGGACACAGAATTTTATAGATCCAGATTCAACAATTATCTACTATTTCTTTTAATAGATAATCCCCTCTTTTAGTGACCATACCGAAACCCTACCGAAGAACCCTTCCCGATTATTTAAAAAAAAAAACACCTTTTGGTTACAATGTTTTCTTTTGTCTGCAATACAAATTTCGTTGAATTGTGCCAGGCAAAGTGCAATTGTTTTTTATTTGCAGTCGAAAATATCCCTTGCCATAGAGTTATAATGAAAATGGGAAAATAAAATCGGTGATTAAATCTAATAAGCGATGGAATAAATGGCATAAACTTACCGTCTTTTTCTCCGGGAGCGAGCTGTTCCCGTTAATGGTATAAGAATGTGACATGTCTTTTTTTTTCGTCTCAGTCAAAAAGTCTATGTTTGTTTGAAGTCTATCGTTTACAACACTGATAGCTTGTTCATGTCAATAGAAGCATCGTCGAAATGATCTTTCAAAAGATCAACAAAATATTTTATACCGGCTTGATCACGAGTGAAATCTGTAAAATTTATAGAGCGTAGCCGTCAGCTCTCTTTCACCCATGATGTAGAAATACTTTAAACTTCTTACGACGGCTGTGTTCGAGATTATCGTCGGTGAACAGGAAATTGTTAAATAATAGAACAGGCAATCTGTCCCCACGATGTTCTCCATGTAAAAAAAAATATCCCTCAAATATTTTTTTTTGTTTTACAAAAAGTTTTACAAAAAGTACAGCTTCTGGTAGGTCTGAAAATAACTCACGTATACGTTGATATGGTAAAACGTCTTGGGGATTTCCTGTGTCTAGAGTGTGCGCCCGGGGTTAGCTTATAACTCTATTCGCTAATTGAATTTTTGGTCTTGTCTGAGCGACGAGGCTGTGTCCTGGTCACAAAATGGACAGACCTTAACGATGCAGAGTCGGTGGTCGTGAGGGAGAGTGATGGCAGCGCAACCTAAGGTGGCGAGTTCAATTCCAGGAGCGGGTGTTAACTTTGAGACTGCTCAGTGGCACACATATTCGGCACGAGTAGGCCATTGGTTAAGTTTCAAGGAAGCAGAATCGAGAGAGATTAGTGTAACTTGAAAGACGTTGCTATTCAATTCATGTCAACTAAATTGGCGATCGTTAAAAAATAAACTTAACGATCAAGGCTGCCAAAGATTGTTACTACTAAATCGATCTACTTAATGTTTATAGCGTGATTTTCGTAAACTGTAAAGTCAAAGGAACATGAACTTTGATTGGCTGAATCAAATGGTTTAGCCTATCAGAAACTTTATTACTTTATAAACTACATGTAAGTATTGGAGAATGCAATATCGAATGGTTGATCAATATGAGATCCGTAGGTCCAAGATATGTCTGGAGCCCAAAATATTTCACTAAGCGCAACTTAAAGACATTTTTGTAGCCAGTGTAGATCAATATCATACTGCACAGAACGTGCAGTATGATCTTGATCTACACTGCCCAATACAAATACAAATAGTTTATTCAGCATATATAAGGCCACCGGCCCAAAATACAAAGAAATCTGAAAAGACATATATTTCGAGTGACTTTTAAATACAGCAGTATATTTTGTGTACAGCATATACATAATTAAACACAGGCTTTTAAGGAGGACGTAGACCAAGAAAAGATCGCATATATCGTGCAATCTGTAAGGCTCACTTGAACATACTTATAAATGGGCTTTTGTAGAAGGCAGAGTTCACATTATCTCCCGCTAGATGGCATTCTATCAATACTCATCTATCTGATATGGGCATCCTGGGTACAGAACCGAACCACTTTCCTACGCGACAAACGTTACTTTGAATTTAAACAAAAAAAAAAGGTTTACCCAATAAAACGCTACCTCGTGCAATTCACTCAACTATGATCACTAGTTTAGAGAAATCTGTTGCTAAAGCAGGTCTCATTTCTCCTCAAACGTATTGATAAGGAGATTGTTTAGCCCATTACCACACAATCCATACTGTGACAATTGTAAGAAAGAAGTCTTTAGAAAACATTGTAGGACCAGGAGAAAATGCTGGTTACCTGAAGCATTCATCTAGAGGCCACTGCTAAAAGAAAATCGGTTCAAAATACCAACAAGAGGACCATGATGGTCCTATATCGCTCACCTGAGTACCAAGCAGCACAGGTCTAAAATAAAGATATATACCAAATAATAAGGTTTTAGGCCAAATGATAATGAAACAGGAGCAGCAAATTGTTGCAATCTAACTTGAGACCTTGAAGTTCCATTCCATACAAGCAAGAAATACTGTCAAAATGAAGATCAAAGTGGAATTACTCAAAATTCCTGCTACGTAGAGTTATTGCTCTTGTGCGCTGTACTCCGTAATATTGCAAAAAAAAACATGAATACCAAGTTTGAAGTCGTTCTGACTTAAGATGACAGTTATATTCAGGGCAGGCACTAAACGCTGTAAAAATGACATTCAAAGGGAAATAACTTAAAGACAGCACAAGGTACAGTTACAATTCTTAGGCACTGCACTTCCAAATACTGCAACAAATAAGCATACCAAATTTCAAGTCATTCCTCCTTAAGATGACAAAGTTTTGCTCCTGACAAAGCAAGAAATGCTATAAAAATGAAGGGGAATAACTCAAAATTTGTGCTAGGAAGTTATGGTTCTTGTGCAATGCACTCCATAATTTTTCAACAATCATGCATATCAAATTTGACGATGTTCAGGCTGTAGATGACAAAGTTATATTCCAGATATGCAGAAAATGCTGTAAAAATTTCAATCAAAGGGAATTAACTTATAGACAGTATGAAGTAGAGTTATGGTTCTTTCACACTGCACTCTGTTTTATTGCAATAAACACAAATGCCAAGTTTCAAGTAAATTGAACTGGAAATGACAAAGTTATGCTCCAGACTAAGAACTATTCTAAAAAAACTTTCTAAAATTCAAGGGCAAATAACTCCCGTTGTTCTTGTCACCCATAATCGAACTCATCTGAGATCTTAGAGTCATATATGTTTTGACCAAGTTTGGAACTAATTAGTTGATATTTGTAGATGCTAGAGTGTAAACAAAGTGAAATACAGCAATTTGTTGAATTCAAGGGCAAATAACTCCAGTTGTTCTGGTCTGAATACACCCATAATCAAACTCATCCGAGATCTTATGGTCATGTATATTTTGTCCAAGTTTGGTGTCGATTGGTTAATAATTGTAGATGCTAGAGTGAAAACAAAGTTAAATATAGCGATTTTTCTAATTCAAGGGCAAATAACTCCAGATGTTCTTGTCCAATGAGACCCATAAACAAACTCATCCGAGATCTTATGATCATATATATTTTGACCAAGTTTGGTGCTGATTGGTTGATATTTGTAGATGCTAGAGTGTAAACAAAAAAAATATATAGAAATTTTTCGAATTCAAGGGCAAATAACTCCAGTTGTTCTGATCCGATTACAGCCATAATCAAACTCATCCGAGATCTTATGGTAATGTATATTTTGTCCAAGTATGGTGTCAATTGGTTAAAAATTGTAGCTGCTAGAGTGTAAACAAAGTCAAATATAGCAATTTTTCTAATTCGAGGGCAAATAACTCCGGTCGTTCTGGTCCGATGAGACCCATAATCGAACTCATCCTAGATCTTATGGTCATATATATTTTGACAAAGTTTGGTGCTAATTGGTTGATATTTGTAGATGCTAGAGTGTAAACAAAGTGAAATATAGCAATTTTCTTAATTCAAGGGCAAATAACTCCAGATGTTCTGGTCCCATTTGACCCATAATCGAACTCATCCGAGATCTTATGGTCATACACACCTTGACCAGGTTTGGTGCTGATTGGTTGATATTTATAGATGCTAGAGTGTAAACAAGAAAATGTGAACGGACGCCGGACGGACGGACGACGGACGGACGACGGACGCCGACGGACGGTGAGTGATCACAATAGCTCACTCTGAGCACTTCGTGCTCAGGTGAGCTAAAAATGGGGCACATAACTCCTCTGTGCGTTAACCCCTAACTTAATTCAAATAACAAGTTTGATACCAGGATTACAAATACAAAAAAAAAAAAGGAATCACCTATGAAGTTAATTGTACGTAGTTATGGTAACCTATTTGTGGTATGCACGAATGCTCGTTAATGTGATTTAAAGGTAGAAGTCTCAAGTTCACTGATTTTCTTATGTAATACGAATTTCGACAATTCACAGTACACAACAAAATCAAACCCTATCCACCACAACATCGCAGTATTTCGAAGATATCATTTAACCTTTACCACACAGTCCCAACTTTTAACGAACATGAGGAAGAAGCGTTTGAAAACATCCGATCTAATAATAGATTAAACTGAAACGTTCAAACGTGCCATCAGCTCTTAGCTATGAATGAAAATTTATCAGTCCATGATATGATTTTTTATCAGAGTTCAAACGGCCAGCTCTCAATGTCACATGACATTGGAAGAATTACACGTTCGTAAAAGTATAATAGACTTGGAAGAATCCTGTTGCATTTTCGATTACTATAGAAAATTTATACACTGTAGATTTTCAGAGAATAATATAGCAATTTAGAAGGTTGGTGAGTACGCGGCACGGTCGATTCTCGTTGTTTTCTAGGCAAGTCGCGTGGTGACACTATATCCTTTACAGGATGATATAATGATTTACATGTCTACACGCTGTCATAATCGATGGCAGTCCTTACACTATTAACTTAGTTGCTGCCTGCATGCAGAACTAGAGCTATCACTAAACCTGATTATATCACCCATCAAGCTCCTTGTCACAGAATGCAGAATGGTTTAGTACAAAAGTAAAATATGAAAAAAGCTCAAGGGAGATAATTTCGCAACAAATCGCTGCAGGGTCTTGAAATTTGCACATGCACAACTTTATATACTCGTATATAGAAACATTGTGTGTAATTTTGAGTTCAGTATGTGAAAAACTGTTGGAGTATTGCTCCGGACAAATCTGGGTCTGCAATCGGACGAACAGACTGACAGGCATAGCGATTCCAGTATACCCCCTCCATTTCATTGTGGGGAGTATAAAAACATCATTTTATCTTCAGAAGTTTGTTCATCATGTTATATGTATTTGAGCTGTGCTCTGTGACATGGGGGTTCAATGCACCTGCCGAAAGTTTCGAACCATGTCAGCCTGCCAAGTTCATGCAGCTAGATTTAGCAATGGATGCAAGCTTTGAGCAGGAAAATTATCAGTAGGTTGAATGAGAACAATATGTCCGACGACGAAGAAGTAGACGACTTTTTTGAAATAGCCATTGAGAATTGAAGATCTTTTGTCAATGAACTTTCAAAGTTTAATGGTAATACAGAGACTGGCCTTCATCGAGACATTATTTACCAGTCACGCAGATCTACAACCGTGTATACTGAGATACAGGAATTATTAGTCGCCGCGCAGAAGCGCGCGACTATACTTTTAATAGTTTTTCGAGTAAGGACATGGACAATGGGAATTTCTTTTTTATATGGGTGTTAAGGTTAACAAGGAATCTTTCTACTTCGCCTTAAACTGAAAAATCCCAAAGTTGACACCCGCTCCTGAGTTCGATACCCGGGAGCGGGTGTCAACTTTGGGATTTTTCATTGGCCCACACATTCGGCGCGAGTAATGGTGTAATTCCCAGGAAGCAGAATCGAGAGAGATTAGTATAAGTTGTAAGAACTTGTTTCTCAATCGATGTAAAATAAATATGTTTAAACTTAAACTGGCTTTCTAATTCATTCTTAAACTACGAAGTATATACAACAGGATACTATTTTTGTTCTGTTAATTCTTACAACATAAAAAAATCCACCCAATTATTACTTTTATTTTCGCTCTTCGTCAGAAATGGACTCATCCAAATAAAGGCCTTGTTTCCATTGGTCAAGGTTGTACAGGTTTACAGTAATTTCGTACCTAGTTAATTTCGTACCTAGATTATTTCGTAAGAGTTTTAGATTCGTTCCTAGTTTGTTCGCACACTGGCGCGTTTATATACACGAAAATCATTTTTCGGGCCAGACTCGATTTTTTTGCGCCACTTTTGGCGTGCCGTTGTTGGAAATTAGCGGAATCCTGCAATGGCGCGTGCTGGCTGAAACACTGCACAGAGTTGCAACATAAACCTTAAAATTTTCAGGAGAAATAATTCAAAAGCAAATCATACCAGGTACATGAAAATTACACATACACAGCTTCATATTAACAGGAAAATTATGTATGAATATGAATTCTGTACATGCAATACTGTAAAAGTATTTCTGCAGACAACAACAATTGCTGTAATTAAATGTAATTAAGTAAAAACTTACAAGTTCAAAGGGACATAATTCAGCAACAAATTATAGCACAGGCATGAAAGTAATACATCCCATCATAACGTGTACAGAAACATTATGTTCAGTATATGCAAAACTCTATGAGTAATGCTCTGGACAACAACAATGCAGGAAACCTTACAAGCTTAAGGGGAGATAATTCGGCAAGCAATAGCAGCAAGATCGTGAAAATTGCACATGTACAATTTCATTATTATGTACCCAAACATTATGTGTAAATTTCAGTGCAGTACTTGAAAAAACTGTAGGAAAAAAGCTTCGGACAAAATTGTGTCTACAGACGGACGGACGGGCAGATAGACGGACTGGCGATTCCAGTATACCCTAGCCACTTGTGGGGGAGAGTATAAAAATCGCGGCTGCGTACACTTTGTAAAAAAGAAACGAATTTTCAAAGATGTCACAACATGCCACAAAATAGCTTCTATAATTCACAACTATGTGGAGCGAAGGGTGATCCTCCAAGGAAATCCACCTCACCTCTCTCGGCATTCGTGCCTCGGGTAATACCTACCGTATCACCATTGCAAGAGGGTACACTTTATTTCAGGTTAGCTACGGCCCTGATTAAACTCGAACTGCTTAATAAATTACATGTAAATTTATTCACATTGTTGGTCAATTACATACCTTTTATTTCCTCTTTTATTCATTACATTTTATATGTTGTTATGCCTGTATGTTTACCAAGTATTATCACTAGCAGTTGCGACGTAGCATAGACTACAACCGATAATAAGCGCGCTCACGTGAGTCAATGGGCGAAAGTTCACTCCCTGTGAATAATTCGATTTCTGACCATTTGTCAAGTCAATTGAACTAAGAATGTCGCCACTGGAGTGTCCACAAGGAATTTTCCTAAGTTGAACTAGTCACTTCATCACCAATGTTGACCCAATTTTGAACTCATCAAAAATTTGTTAAGACAATCATTCTGAACAGTTTTCAAACACGCCCAGGCACAAACTGGTTTTGGGACACACATGCTCCGAATCGAGGAACTAGGAGAAAAAAATTATGTATGTCACTGCGTCAACATAGATTAATGGGGAGTAAAGCTATTTTCAATAGTAAAAAAAAGTACTCGCATTTCCGCGATCGATGAATCAAGTTTATTTTAATGCGCTATTTTCAGCTATTAATCTTAGAGCTCAGCAGGCAGTAACATTTGCCTGAGAAAAAAAAAGTTAAATTGGGTTTACTTCCTTCAGTTTTACTGTAATATAAGATTTTCAGAGTGCGATATCGAACTAAAAAATAATATGTGTTTTTTTTTTTATTTTTTTATCAAAGAATCGTTTTTATCAAACATTCCCACGTTTTAATCACCCAGGGAAGAACGTCTTTGAAAATATTGTAGGAAATGAGAGACTGCTGGTAGAGATGAATCCTATTATTCTGATTAATTTGAAGAAATACCTGCCTGGGCTTCAAAAAGTCTGAAATATGGGCGTATATTTGAACGACACTCTAACAAAAAGGGGTTTATTACACAATGCATAATACTATATAAGTGGTCGCAAAATATGAATTCGTTGTGTCTAAAATTCGACCGAATATAACTTCTACACGACCTTCTTTACATTACGCTATGCCACGACACTTTACTTTTTTAAAGGGGAGGGGAGGGTTAATTGCGACCAGGCCTGTTGGTTTTCATGCCTTACACAGATTTTATAGTTGATTAATCAATGAAACTCAAGAAACTGTGAAAAGTAAGATAGGCATTTGCCATGATATATAATTACAATGTAGTTTGATAAAAGCTCCCGAGTTGGCACAATAGTTTTCATCCCATTTTTGTTTAGTAATGGTATGCTAGACCGTGCATTTGCATGGCAGGAAGATATATGTATGAGAGTCAGAACATTCGCATTCGCAATATCTAAAATTATAAAATTAACCCTTTGCTGTAGGACCCAACGTTTAACGACCTTGGGTAACGTAAAGGCTTTTAAAACATTTTCGAAAAAAGAGAAATTGCTAGGAACCATTTCCTTTTTTATAAACCTTTACAAAAAAAGAATATGTCATTTAAACAACACTCAATTACTCGTCTTACAATGCTATCATTATGGCTGAGACTAAATTTTGTCGTCTTGTAAAGTTTTAATTTTTCAACTATCTACATATGCTCTCAGGACTCTAAGTCCTTTATGGCTCTCAGGACTATCAGTACTTTGATTTCTATTTCGTTTCACTTATGTTAGGCTTTGGCCAAATAGTGGCTTTGGAAGACTCATACATTACAGTAAAGAGCTCCAAACAGAGGAAGTGATTTTGATTTTAAAATTCAAACAAGAGCCTGAAGAGGGCCAAGTTGGCCCTGGATCGCTCACCTGAATTTTTGAGAGGAAAATAGCCTATTGTTTTTTAGATATTGAAACATTGGAAAAAAATTATTATTTTGCCAAGCAGTTTTCAAAAGGTTACTTGTAAAAGTCATTTCAAAATCTGACTATCAGTTTTAGAAAAGAAGATTTTTTTCAGAATTCCTTCATTTCTGTATAGTGCAAGTAGCCCCCATTCACCAGAGCCATGTCACTTGATGGATCAAAATTTAGCGTACAATTTTTAAAAAGAGTCATTCAAGTAACATTTCTATGAAATTATCTTAAAATCTGACAAGCCGTTTCAGAGAAGAAGGATTTTCAATAATTTCTTCACGTCTGTATATAGTGCAAGTAACCCCCATTCACCAGAGCCATGTTTCTTGACTGATCAAAATTTTTGAACAACTTTTGAAAAGGGTCACCCGTGGAACATTGCTGTGAAATTATCTTAAAATTTGACAAGCCGTTTCAGAGAAGAAGAATTTTCAACAACTTCTTCATTTCAATAATGTAAGTAGCCCCCAATCACCAGAGCCATGTTTCTTGACGGATCAGAATCTCACGAACAGTTTTCGGAAAGGGTCACCCAAGGAACATCTCTGTGAAATTGTTTTAAAATCTGATGAGCCGTTTCAGAGAAGAATAATTTTCAAGAATTTCTTCATTTCTGTATAGTGCAAGTAACCCCAATTCACCAGAGCCATGTTTCTTGACCGATCAAAATTTCGCGAACAATTTTTTGAAAAAGGTCACCCAAGGAACATTGCTGTGAAATTATTTTAAAATTTGACCAGCCGTTTGAGAGAAGTAGAATTTTCAAGAATTTCTTCATTTCCATATAGTGCGAGTAGCCCCAATTCACCAGAGCCATGTTTCTTGACGGATCAAAATTTCACGAACACTTTTTGAAAAGGGTCACCCAAGGAACATCTGTGAAATCATTTTAAAATCTGACGAGCTGTTTCAGAGAAGAAGAGTTTTCAAGAATTTCTTCATTTCTGTATAGTGCAAGTAGCCCACAATCACCGGAGCCATGTTTCTTGACGTATCAAAATTTCGCGAACACTTTTTGAAAAGGGTCACCCAAAAAACATCCCTGAGAAATTATTTCAAAATCTGACCACCGGTTTCAGAGAAGAAGAATTTTTAAGAATTTCTTCATCTCTGTATAGTGCAAGTAGCCCCCATTTACCAAAGCAATGTTTCTTGACGGATCAAAATTTCGCGAACAAGTTTTGAAATGGTCCACCCAAGGAACATTGCTGTGAAATTATTTTAAAATCTTGCCAGCGGTTTCTGAGAAGATTTTTAAAGAATTTCTCAGAAAATTCCATTTTGGTTGCCATGGCAACCAGAGTTTATGACGGAATCAAATTCTGTGAACCTCTTTTAAAGAAGACCTCCCAAGGAACAATCCAGCCAAGTTTGGTCCAAATTGGCCCTGCGGTTTAGGAGGAGTTGATGTTTTAAGAATTGATGACGACGCACGACGCACGACGGACACCGGGTGATCCTAAAAGCTCCCCTTGAGCACGTTGTTCTCATGTGAGCTAAAAAAGATTAAATATTCTGCACCAAATCCTATGTTATGGGTACTTATTAGAATCGTCTGAACGAGACGATTCTAATGAGTGTCCACAACATAGAGTTTGAAAGAAAAATAATAGATTAAGAATACCGTCACTCTCCCTTATCTTGAGCTCTGGGTAAGCTATAATGTCAAGTAAAAGAATTAATCGTCATGATATTTGAAACTAGACAAGTTGATCCTTTACCACACAGTCACTAGTCTTAACGACCTTGAACAAGAAAAAAAAAACACTAACAAACATTGCAGAAAAAAAAGGAAGAAATGTTGGGAACCAGCATCTACTCCATGACCTACAACCATTTGCTCCTTCTTTTTAAAGACAATTTCAAATATTTGAGCCACATTTGACTTGTCGTCTGCACAAAGTTTTGCGTCTGTCCAAACCCAGACTTTTGTCGTATGGTAAGGAGCTTAATGTACTTTTAAACTTTTTTGAAAAAAAGAAACCGTCAAAGTAATGTGCAAGTCATTTCAGGGTGTAACTCTAGTAGGCTGACAGAATTGCCGACCATGACCAGAATATAGGTTATCACCAAACCCGTCGCCTGACTGACACACTTTCCACACTGTCTGACAACACTCCAACATATGCAGAAGTTGCTCAATTCGAGCATTTTTCCCATCTGACAATATGTTTTTCTGACATTATCTATTATGACGTTTACTTGTCACAATTATCGAATAATGCAAGCGGATAGCCTTTTTTTCAGTTATGTCGGTGTTAAATTTATGGAAATTATGAGAAAAAAAACCGGGTCACCTTAACAAGTAAATTGTTTAACCCATTACCATACAATCCCTACTTTTGACGACCCTGAGAAAGAAGCCTTTGGAAAACATTACGGGAAATGGAGAAAATGCTGGTAACCAGCATTTCTCCTTTTCGCACAATGTTTTCTATCGTTCACAAAAAAGATTTCAAGTTTTCAGTCACTTTTATCTTGTAGTCTGCAAATGCTTTCGATTTGGACGAACCTAAAACTTTGTCGTTTGATAATGAGTTAAAGAATATGTCAAGCATTACTTTGACGGATAAAAGTAGAACTTTCGAAAGGCGTGTCATTCGACCTGCAATGCGAGCAAACACGAATGAGCTTTATACAGTATATGAAAGCATTGCAGAAAAAGTAAAAAATCTATCGTCATGAGCAGTTCTTCTTTCCCGACAATGTTTTGTAAAGCGATTGGCTAACTTAATCTACTACTCACACTTTGGTAGGGATCACTTACATATTTCTGTATGGGGTTTTATGTTACAACAGTTTCGCATAGACTCTTTACCATACCGTAAAATTCTAGATTTGTCCAAGTTGAAAGTATTTGCTGACCAAAAAACTATATGCAACGCATGCTGGTATCCAGCATTTTCTCCTTTTCCAATAATGTTTTCCAAAGCCTTCTTTCTCAGTGTCTTTAAAACTCGGCATTGTGAGGTAAAGGCTTAAAGATCAATTTCCACTGGTCATTTTATTGATCAGTGTGGCCATGTAACATATTGTAAAACCATACATGATACATGCCACATATATATTTAGGGTGGATTTTTTAGGGTGATCCCTAGCAAATTTTGAGTAGTATATATAAAGAATTATGGAATATCGTGTGCAGAGGGATAATTCTCTTTTAACCCTTTGCCACACAGCAAAATTTTAGTCTTGTCAAAATTGAACGCGTTTACAGACAAATATTTCATTGCTGGTCAAATGGTGTAATTGTTCTTTGATAAGATAGAAAACATTGTGGGAAAAGGAGAAAATGCTGGTCACCAGCATTTTCTCCTTTTCCCACAATGTTTTCAAAAAGGCTTCTTTCTCAGGGGTGTTGAAAACTCGTCATTGTGTGCTAAATGGTTAAATAAAATCTAACGCAATGCTCTCTATGTAAATGCAGTTTAATGCATCTGCCAAAAGTATCAGCAAAATCAGCCAACGCAGTCTGCTGAGACTGCATGATCAAGGCCAAAACTGTTTACTTTTCGTGGATTTACTGCATGTCAAAAACCAGTGTATCTCATGACTTAGTTGGGGGGGGGGGGGTGTTAGATAAAATGGATTATTTCATGCTTTCCGGTAGGATATCGAGAAATAGCAGTGAAAATATTTTTCGACCTTACACTGGTACCACCAGTGAAAATACCGATTTTCACGTTCTTGTTGTCTAGGTAAATTGAGCGTGCCTCACAACCAGATGGGAAATATGACCTCATATACCTTAAATATCTTGCGTTGTCTGCGCATGTCATATTCGTGGAAGATTCGACTGTCTTATGACACATCACTAGCCCCGAAAGCCGGCTGACTGTAATATTAAGCTCTATAAAGAAGCAATGTAGAAAACAGCTTTTATCAATACGTTTGAGGAGAAATGAGACCTGCTTTAGCTCCAGATTTCTCTAAACTGCTGATCATAGCTGAGTGAATTGCACGAGGTAACGTTTCATTGAGTAAACGTTTATTTTAGTTTGAAATTTAAAGTAACAGTCGCGTAGGAAAGTGGTTCGGCTCTGTACCCGGGATGCCCAAATTAGATAGATGAGTATATATTTATAGAATGCCATCTAGCGGGAGATAATGGCATTTCTTGTGCTTGATGTAATATTGTAATGCATTGCTATGCGGGAGGGGTACGCCATGGGGAATAACGGAAAAGAACTGTACTGGATTTTGATAAAGCTCCTCACAGAAAGGGTTAAAGCATGAAATAAATAGAATATTTGTTTTCTTCGGTGAAAGATCGAAATTTATTTCATCTCGTGAACACCATTGATAATATTTTCAATCGTGGCTACGCCACTCGTGAAAATATTACCGATGGTGTTTACTCGATGAAATAAATTTCGATCTTTCACCGAAAAAAAAACCCCAAATATCCTCTATTTCTTAACCCATTACAAAACGACAATAATTTAGGCTTGTCAAAATTGAAAGCATTTGTAGACGACAAAATAGAGGTGACTGAAAATTTGAAATTCGCTTTGTGAAAAGTAGAAAGCATTGTGGGAAATGGAGAAATACATTTTCTCCTTTTCCGGCAATGCTTTCTCAGGGTCGTCATAGGGATTGTGTGGTAATGGTTTGAAATTAATTGTTTAATGAATTGCCAGGTAACGTTACCATAACCACAGAAGCTTTTAGCCCCATTATGCTAGAGCATGACTTGTATGTGATTTTAAGCCTTGATTAAAGATTCTATTCAGTACTTCTGCATACACATACATTTCGTACCAAACACATTCATATCCTTCAATGATCTTTTCAGTCTTATATTGAAAAAAAAACATTGGCACAAAGGGCTAGGCTGATTAACCCTTTACCAGATAGTCTCGACTTTTAACGACTTTGGGAATAAAGCCTTTTGAAAACATTAGTGGAAAAGAAAAAAGGTAGTATTTTCTTTTTCCTTTTCCCAAGATATTTTGTTCAAAGTCAAATTCCATCATTTAAGCCACATTTAAATTGTCTTCTGCATGCAAATGCATTCAGTTTTGACTTTTCTAAACTTTAGTCTTCTGGTAAAGAGTTATAAGAAAAAAAAAAGATTTAAACTTGAAAGAATGCCAGACACGTTTATTTTAAAACACGGTCAGGTTAAATTTAGTTTTATTCATTGTGAATATAGTATTACCAAAGTCAGCTGATCGCTATTTGAAGATTTCTTTTATGGCGTTCCGTTCCGCTGAGCGATTACGAAAGAGTCGCGAAGACCTTATACACAGTGTCGGAACGGAAGTGTAAAGTGTTTGAGATTGTATGTCACTTGGGAGTTTGTACACTAGTAACATGTCACTTGATTCTAAAAAAAATGTTTTTACACGGTAAGTCAAGCTAATGTTTTTTCAATTTAATTTTGATAATTAATTTATAATTTTCCCTTCCAGTTGTACTTTTGATATATATATATATTGAACAGACAAGCACCTGAGCATGCGATGTTTAACCTCCTTATAGTAATAGGAATGTCTTGATCAGCTTGACGTGCAAAAATTGAAATTATTTTTCACCTAAAAAAATACCAGAAATATCGCATTTTAGTGTTCTTTCCCGATAAAAAGGTCTGTTCATGTGTATGCTTTCTCTTTTTATCAACAATTGCCAAGTTTTTGGCATAAAAGCGATTTGAAGGACGAAATTTTTGTATGTTTACGAACTAAACTTTGTACTGTCACTTGGAAAGCAATATTTTAGATTTGTACAGTCACTTGACAAGACTTGGTACTGTGACTTGAATCATACTGAAAACTTTGTTCTTATATAGGGAGTTTTGACATTTTGCATTGAAATCTTGTTTGCTTTAACACCATGTGTTGACCCACATGATGGACACAAAGAAATTACATCGACTTATACACTGTTACTGCTTTTCTGTTGTGTCCTCTGGCTGAAAAGAATTATATTCCAATGGTGGCTAATTATACAGAGAAAACGATGAGGCAGCGTGGAATTCAAGTTGAATAAAGCACTAATATTATATTTCATGTGTCTATTTGTAGAATCGTTATGGGTAAAGAAATGTCACAATTTAAGCTGGGGGAATTATTTCCCCGTCACAGTGAATATTTTCCTCCTGTCGAAAATCTGCAACTACTTATCGGTTATCCGGTTAATTGACTTGAGATCACTAGTTTTAAAAGTGGCATTCGTTGACAAAATAATCAGTGGAAAGCAATTTGCAGTCAATTATGAATTGTCCAGTTAAAAAGTATCAGGAAAAAGGGAAAAAAATGAATAAATAATTAAAATAAACGAATAATAATAATAATAATAATAAAAGAAAAAAGATGTAGATGCTAGTGACCGACTGAAAATGTGGCCTCTAGAGCTTACACAAGGTTTTTCTAAGATTTGACGTAGTGACCTAGTTTTGACCCGACATAATCCATTTTCGAACTCGTCCGAAATTTCATCGAGGCAAACATCCTGACCAACTTTCATAAGTATCGGACCGAAAATGTGGCCTCTAGAGCGTACACAAGGTAAAAAGTTGACGACGGACGACGGACGAGGCACGACGGACGATCACAGCACGATCACAATAGCTCACCATGAGCACTTCGTGCTCAGGTGAGCAAAAAAAAAATGTAGCGAAGCGATGAATCCGCATGCAGTGCTCTTTTCCTATGTATACGTGTAATGATATCTTCTATATTGTATTTATTGTTTTGACTTTCTACTAGTACAGTAGTTACAGTTTTCGATTGACCACATGTGTTGTTTCTTTGTGCATAATACGAACATAATTAAGCGGTACAAGGTGGACGTAGGCCTATTTGAGGGAAAGGAACATGAAATTACATCTAGATCTTGATTCTATTTTGTTTAAAAATCATGCCAATAAGAGAAAATAACCTGACATTTAGGTCAAAAGAGCAATTGATTCTTACAAGCAATCATGTCAAAAATATGCTAAACTTGCTGCAGCAAAGAGTACACAAAGTCATACACGTTTGGGAACCGATTAATTTTTCGATCATTATATATAAAATCTAAACCTATCAATGTTATGTTTTTGGTATTTATATCTGTATCAGGCAATAATTATTAACTACTCCAAATTGAAAATGTTTGCAATGGTCAGATCTGAAGTAACTTTAGTTAAAACAGTATTTGTATGTGAATGATATGAAACACTATATATGGGAAAAGGAGAAAATCCTGGTTACCAGAATTTTCTTTTTTTTCCAGAGGTCTTCCCAGTGTCGTTAAAAATCTAGCTTTTTGGTGAAAGGTTAACAGGGCAATCACCTCATGCCGCCACAAGTGAATAAATGACAAGACGTTCTTTGTAAAATTCTTTTTATTGTTTAAAACATGAATAACAATATCGTATAGCACTAAATGTAAAACGATAACCTATTATGAAACAGTGTCTATGTCGATCATGAAACACTTCACACGGTGACAATGTGTAATATGACCTGCAAGACGCCAAAACTGGCATTCGGACATTTGCGTAATTGTCGTTTCGGATCAGCCTGTGCAGTCTGCGCAGACCGAACCGGAACGACACTTTCCTTTCAAATGTAATTTTCTGTTTTGCGCAAGTCTAATGTAGCACAAATTCTAATGTAGTTGTAAAGTGCGGTCTCGGTTTAGCCTTCGCAGACTGCGCAGGGTAATCCGTGAGGACACTTAAACGCAAATATCCGAATGCCCCTTTGCGCACCGAACGATCGCTATTAAAACTTGATAGTGGGTAGAATTTAGCCAGTTGTTTAAGCTTATTAAAAATCAATATAAAGGTTAGCTTAGGTTTCAGTCTGTTTTATTTTTTCCTATTCTATCAGTTGGTCGTCACTTTATTTACAAAAAAGAAAGCGATGAAGAGATCACTGCCAAAAATAATGTACATGTATAAGCAAAATGCAATTGGGAGAGAATGTTACGGAGTGTTACGGAGTAGGCCTAAATAAGAAATTATCACCGCCTGGATCCAGCCTATCCAGCCTAATATAAGGTATGTTGAATCTAAATCCGGAAACGGTCACACTGTGATGTCTTTAATGGCCTCTAGAGAATGAAAACCGTTTCTATCCGTCGTTATCTGTGCAACCTTGCGACAGCCAGGGAAAACTTATGGCTTGCAATACGCGAAAAGGGGCATTCGGACATTTGTGTAAAGTGTCGTCTCGGATCAGCCTGTGCATTCCGCATCGGTAATCCGAGACGGCACTTTACGACTACATACGATTCTGTCCTTCAGTAGACATGTGCAAAACAGAATATTGCATAAAAACAGAAAGTTTCGTTTCGAATTAGCCTTCCCCACATGTCGCAGGCTGATCCGAGAAGACGGTTCACGGAAATTTTTGAATGCCCCTTTTCCCGTGTCGCAGGCCATATGATATAAAGATACACGAATTATTGTGTCTCATAATATAGAAATGAATTCTATGGAAACAAAAAAGTACTGACAGTTTTTTGTACTTGTCGAATACAATAGTTCCCTGAACTCAATATTGAATTTTGAAGACCGTGATTCGATTTTTTTTGTACTAAGCCGAAGGAAATCAACCAAACTATACCCATTTTCTATAAGGTAAATGAGTATTTCGGTAGCACTCAGATTTGTAATTGGAAACGACATGTTAAAATACAATGGGTGAGGCCATCAATCATGGAAATAGTAATTTTTCATTGAAAATAACTTCACTCGCTCATATCCTTCTATTGATGCAATGATACATCATTTGTCTATCGATCGCTTGGTCCAGGGCTTTTTCGCTTCAAAACCAGTTCGTCCCATGGTTTGTTCATTCCTACTCCATTTGATTGGGCATGGATATTTATAGATGGAAATAATTGCTTGTAAAGTTGGGAATTAAATATTAAATGTCTCAGATATTTCAAAATTATAGTATTCCGGTACAAACTTAATTTCATTCGATATATTCACATGGTTTCTCTTTCCATCCATCATGCATCCCACTGTCAAGGGACGTTACTCCTGACTCCTCCTAAGGAGGGGGAGACCACCAATACACAAATAATCCTAACTTTGTCATGAATACTCTCCCTTCAACCAAAATTAAAAGGTATTCACTTGCTTCGTAGATTGACTTTCAAGCTAATATTTGAATACTATTTCCTTTTCAAATGATCAATTCCGTACAATGGTTTTCTTGACAAATACCACTCCAGCGTTCTCAACACTTTGATTGTTAAAATATTCTCAGAGAATTGTGAAATGAAATCTGGTTTTATGCAATACTGATGTTCAGCGTTGTGAAATTGACCAGAAAAATGAAAATATGGATCCTTTGCAGGAAGAAATATCTGATAATAAGACCCATGTTTTCTACATACATTCCATTCCATATTTTACTTTTGAATCCATTTTTTCCCGACTAAGCTTTTGTAAATGTCTTCTCAAAAACTTATTAAACAAAATTTGCTCGAGTCAGAGTGTCACTTTAAAGTTCACCGTAGTACAATTGATCATCAAGAGATCAGAATGCAGACATTTTATTGTACAAACTAGTAAATAATAAGACATTTTCCAAGTTGTTGATATAATTCAGTGATGCTCAAAGAAAAAAAAGGGCTTAACCCTTTCCCAAACGACAAACTTTTGGACTAGACCAAATTGAAAGCATTTGCAGACGACAATTAAACTCTTGCTGAACAGATGATTTCTGTCTATAATAGGGTAGAAAACATAGTGGGAAAAGGAGAAAATGCTGGTTACCAGCATTTTCTCCTTTTCCCACAATGTTTTCAAAAAGCTACTATCCCAGACCCATAAAAACCAGGGATTGTTTGGGAAAGGAATAATGCATCTACAAAAAGTTTGTTCCAGGTTAGTCTGCGCAGTTCGCAATTTGCTACATGTCAAAGGAATCAGTGTAGACCTATTTCGTGATTGAGACAGTTGTCAGACAAAATGGATTTAATGGATCCTTGATTTTTTTATGTCTTACTTGGTATCGTGCTTCACGGAGATTCAAAAGGCCCCACCATTTACCAGAGCACGATTCATATTTCTGTCTGTTGTTACGAGAGACCACTCCTTCCTGCATGGCATATACTCCCGATTTAAATACAATACCTGGCTACTACGTCAGGGAGATATCTCTTTGGCTCAGTGGTTAGGTTATTGGCTTTGCGTCCGGGAGTTCGGAGTTCGAATCCCGCTCCGATCCTTATATCTGCCATGCATTTATTCATTTGTTTCTTTGTTACGGACTTCGTTCGTAAGATGGGGGCTCGTCCGGGATTGGCCATTGAGCCATTTATCCCATTTGTTGTCCAAAATCGGAATTCCTGCCTAATAAGGCTTTGAGTCATCAATAAATGATGACTTTAAGAGGGGGTGTGTTACGAGAGACCACTCCTTCCTGCATGGCATATACTCCCGATTTAAATACAATACCTGGCTACTGCGTCAGGGAGATATCTCTTTGGCTCAGTGGTTAGGGTATTGGCTTTGCGTCCGGGAGTTCGGAGTTCGAACCCGCTCCGATCCTTATTTCTGCCATGCATTTATTCATTTGTTTCTTTGTTACGGACTTCGTTCGTAAGACTGTAAGATCTATAGCACAATTTTCAGGCGAATAAAAGTTCTCGTCAGTTCCTCCTCAAAACACTGAGAGAAGAAATCTGGGTGAGTGTCTATTTGATGTTTATAACAGGGCTCGCATTCACCAACCGTCGTTAAGAATGTTCTTTTTCTTATTCTCCAGAATTTTCTGCATTTGAAAGTAACACAACTTCTGATTGGCTTAACCCTTCGGTTAAGCCAATCAGAAGTTTTGTTTCTTACAAATTACTACGAATATTCTCAAAAAAGGGTTGTAAATATGAGCCCAGAACAGATGAACTCATCGGTAACAAGTTTGTCCCTGCCGACTTTGAAAACATTCCTAGTAAAATGTCTATGGCTAATCGATATCGACTAAGGTTTTACTCGCTAACCATTATCGCTCCTAATGAGCAATTCTTTCTCTTGCAAACATGTTCTAAAAAGTGATCTGAGGCAAAATGAAAAGTGTCACCTTCATAGGGTACTGTGTTTCGTTATCTAAGATAAACCCTGCACCAAATATGGCAATTTTAGACTTGTCTGTTTCGAAGACATTTGCATAGGACAACAGCCCAAATGTTGAAATTTGCAGTTGAAAGAATAAACAAGCCAATCGGTAACCTGTATTTCTCTCTGTTTTTTAACACTTTTTTCTAAAAGGCATAAAGACACGGGATTGTTCGGTGAACTATTAAAACAAAAAAAAATGCACCAACCATAATAATTGATCAGTCTGTCAAATCTTTTGTTCGCTACATTTGCATACATGCACGCATGTTATACATACAACATGCACACTAAATGTGTGTGACAAAGTACTAGTAATGTTCTTATCTTCATTGTTTCTTACCATTTATATCGGTTTATTCAATTTTGTATAAGAAAGAGAGAGAGAGAGAGAAAACAACATATTTTCAATATTACAATGCATGCCTTTACATGTAGGAATACGGATCACGAATTGATGTATACTTATAAATGTCCGCTGTCACTACACGATGTTACTATTCAAAATGAAGTCTACATGTATATTAATAAAAAAGAAACGTCATAAATCCCCCTTTTTAAGTCTCACATAGATCTGTCGTATTTTGAAAATACGTATTTTGAAATCAAAATATTTCTTGTACCCGATTAATGTTTATTTTGTAATTTGCAAGGTAAAAAATATTGATTATCACAAGTCTGTATTATGAGGACTGGTCAACAGTCGGGGCTAATATGTCAGTCCAGGTCTAATGTAATCTTTGTTATCAAGTAGCATTATTAATTTTTTCAATTAATTTATCATTCGTGATGATTTTTGAAAGAACAATACAATATTCTTCTAAATGAAATGGAATAAAATGCATTAATTTCAACCTCTCAAAGTTCCTCGAACAAAAAAACTATCGAATAGTCTATTTCCAGGCTATACTTTTTTCCATGTTTCCGCAGATTATCATACTGACTAATCAACATTTGTGTGACATTAAGGGTTTTTTTTTTCACAACAAATGTGTCTGCTATGATTTAACAGACCATTCATACACTAAACATAATTTTGCACAAGAACACATACAATATTATGGAGGCAGCCAATCTTGAATATAATTTTCCGAAGTCATTGTCACTTATGATCCAAAAGAAAAACACTGGTTTTCACTCGTGACTTCAACAAGTAGTTCAGCTGTAAAATTGTTATAACTTCCTCAAATAGCATAGTCCATTATAACAAAGACATACCAGTAAATATATCACATTTCTACAGACCGTAAAAAATGTCATCTAGCAGATCATGTATCCTATCAAGGGCTTTTGTTTTACCAACACACATGTCTGGGTGAACAATCGTAGCCCGGGTAGATTCTTTAAGGTCTACTCATTTTTCAGTCCTATTCCAGACGATACAATGTTAGTTGTACGACCAGCTGGAAGGGAAATTGGAAATTTGTTCACGGCTGTTGTGAATCAGGACATGATTCACCACTGCCGTGAACAAGTTTCGAAATCCCCTGCCACTTGACCGTATAATGAATTTATTATACTGCAAAGTTTAACCATTCCAACGTTTGTTAAGCGAATTTTATTAATTGTACGGTCAGGTGGCAGGGGACTTGGAAACTTGTTCACGGCTGTGGCGAATCATGTCGCGCCGAGCCGAAATCATGTCGCCCCTAGTCGAAGGCGAGGTGGTGTCATGATTCGACACAGCCGTGAACAAGTTTCCAAGTTCCCTGCAACCTGACCATACAACGTTTTTTTTTTTTTTTATATTGCAAAGTTTTACCCTTTCAAAGCGCGTTCAGTGAAATGTTCCTGTTTTATAGCCTCACGAATCGACTACATTGACGAAATAGAAATTCACTTAGAACTGAGTGCCCCAATTCAATGAAAAATAACGTCACTGGAAAATGACGTCACTAAAACATGTAGTTTGGTGCATAGACCGTAGACGTACATTCTAGTGATCGATCGACGCCGCCATTTTGGATGTTGTGTTGCACGTCTAGTGATGTTTACGGGACACACAAAAGAGAAACTGGCTTTACGTGGTTTTTACCAGGGTGCATGATATACATTTGTATATGTTCCCGGCATGTTAACCAATCATATCATGAGAAATTTCTTTGCAGTATAATAAAACTATTCTTTGGTTTAAAAGATTAAGTATACGACGAAGTAGAATTTCCCTTTTGAGTGCTCCAATTCAGTGAAAACTGACGTCATCAGAAATGACGTTACTGAAACCTTGGTAGAATACGTGCTGAAAGGGGCCTCTTGGCATATAATCTTGCATTATCTCCCGCTAGATAGCATTCTACAAATACCCATCTATCTAATTTGGGGGTTCTGAGTACAGAAGCGAAGTAATTTTTCAAAACACGAGGGCCCTGGATCGCTCACCTGAGTATTTGAGAGGACCATAGCCACTTTTTTTCGAAGCGATTTTGAAAATGTCACCAGTAAATGTCATTTCAAAATCTGTCACACCCCTACAATCATCACCACAGCAATGCTTTTGATGGATCAGAATTTTGCAAATTTTTGGACAGATCACCCAAGGACATTATCTTGAAGAAGAGCACATGCTCAATAGTGACTAAAAACATAAGTCAAACAAGAGCACCACGTGCAGATGCCAACAAATGAATGTTGTTTTTCGAAGGATCAAAATTTGACGAACAGTTTTGAAAAGGGTCATCCATATATAATTTCTGTGAAGTTATTTTTAAAATCTGACCAGCGGTTTCAGAGAAAAGGAATTGTTTAGAATTTCTCCGTTTCCGTAGAGTGCAAGGAGCCCCCAGTCACCAAAGCCATGCAAACAACATTTGGATAGGGTCACCCAAAGATTATCTCTGTGAAATTATTTCAAAATCTGATAAGCCGTTTCAGAGAAGATGAATTTTTAGGATTTCTTCAGTTTCTGTATAGTGCAAGTAGCCCCTATTCACCAGAGCCATGTTTCTTGACGGATCAAAATTTTGCGAACAGGTTTTGAAAAGGGTCACCCAAGTAATATCTCTGTAATATGATTTTAAAATCTGACCAGCCACTTCAGAGAAGAACAATTTTTAAGAATTCCCTCATTTACCTATAGGCTAGTGCAAGTAGCCCCCATTCACAAAAGCCATGTTTCTTGACGGATCAAAATTTGGTGAATAGTTTTTGAAAAGGGTCACCCAAGTAACATCTGTGTGAAATTATTTCGAAATCTGAGCAACCATCTCAGAGCCTGAGAAGAATTTTTAAGAATTTCTTTATTTCCCTACAGTGCAAGTAGCCCCATTCACTAGAGCCATTTTTCTAGACGGATCAAAATTTCGCGAACAATTTTTGAAAGGTCACCCTAGGAACATTTCTCTGTGAAATTATTTCAAAATCTGACTAGCGGTTTCAGAGAAGAAGATTTTTAAAGAATTTCTCGGAAAATTCCATTTTGGATGCCATAGCAACCAGAGTTTTTGATGGAATTAAATTCCGTGAACAGCTTTTAAAGAAGACTTCTCAAGCAAAGTTTGGTACAAATTGGCCGAGCATTTTAGGAGGAGTTGATGTTTAAAGAATTGTTGACGACGCACGACGGACGACCGACACTGGGTGATCCTAAAAGCTCCCCTTGAGCACGGTGTGCTCGGGTGAGCTTACAACAAACCTTAAGTCTCTCTTACATCCCGTCGTACGTGGCACTTCGAGTAGTTTCGTGCCAAAAATGTGCCAAGTAGTGAGATGCACGCAAGTGGAAAGTACTTTTTTTGGTGGTCGCAAACACGACGCATAGCACGCAGCCTGAAAACTGGCCGGCCAGTTCTTCGCTGCGACCTGGCAGCGACAATTAGCACGCCTGCAGTACGCTCGGAGTACGCAAAACAAAAGTACTGAGTAAGTTCAATAGGCGTGCGTGTAACGCAGGCATATCATACGTCAATTCCGGGGTATTCTCCCACGAAGGCGTACTTACCACACAAGAGGCTCCTACTTTCCAATAGCTTTCAATGTACGTGTTAACAAAAGGGGATGAGAACACTTCCGTCGTGCGTATTACCTACTTCCAAAGTGCGTGGTGAGTACTACTACCGTACTTGTAAAGTACGTCACACTCAGACGACGCACGTGACCATCACGATAAAACTGCGTCAGAAGTGCCTCTCTTGCAGGCGATCAAGAGCAACTATATACTGCCAGCACTGATTCACGGTCTTGCGCTTCCTCTTGCAACATCAGCTGTAGAAGACAATGGAGCGTCCTTCTTGGTAGTGCCATATTGGATGCTGAACCAGTGAATGATGAACAGACTCAGTGCACCCTTGTATATTATGGTGATTGTCCGTGCGTTCTTCCAATTTGACGCACGATTGCCTTGCTTAACACTTCCGTGTTCCTTACATTTCTCTTACGTTTCTCTTACTTCGTAAGTACGATTTCTGAAGATGTACGCTTCACTTGCAATTCACATATGACAATCCCACTCATTGTGTGCGACAGAAGTATAGATCTTACTTGCTCCTTACTTCTTCCTACTTCCACAAAGGCGTACAAACCAATTGCGGGCCTCGCGTTTAGAGCAAGACACACCCACTCATTAAGTACTTACTACGTACTTCCCCTCCGATTTTCCTCCTGCGACAACGCCACGCCTGAGAGGAACTCCGAGTCCGCACGATCTCTAACCACTCACGACGGGATGTGACAGAGCCTTTACTTTGAATTTTAACCTAAAATAAACCTTTACTCAATAAAACGTTACCTAGTGCGTTTCATTCAGCTATGATCAGCTAGTATGTAACCTATGCCCCGGCTATTTATTAAAACATGCCCAACAGGCTTTGGTAATGCACATGTACCCAGTGTGCCGTGTTGATCTATTTTTAGATACTGGGTTTTTTTTTTTTCAAATATTTTTTGCTAGTGAAAATTATTATACATCTAGTTCAGAGAAATCTGGAGCTAAAACAGGCCTAGTTTCTCCTCAAACGTATTCACCAAAATCGCTACCTGTGGTGTCGACCCAGCATAAAGCTGCTGTCGACCGATAAATACGGTTTTCGACCGAGCAGTACGGATGTCGACAGAGGGATATCGTAAATTTGACGCCCTTGGAGAAGCGAAAACATAAGTATTAATATTTACAAACGCTGTCAATCTTTTAAAGAGACAACGATTCATTTGTCTGTTCACTTATAGAGAGATGATACGCTGAAAAAACACCATAAAATACCGGTTCCTTAAAAAAATAATTTTCATAGAATATCATTGGTCTAATGCATTATAAAAGGTACGAAAGCAATAAAACGCCCCACGCTTCTACAACAGAGTGTGTTTGGCATAATTCATGCACTCTAGGAGATTTTATGGACCTTTGAAAAATATCGGAAAACGGACGTCGATTACGAGCGATACGACCTTCGATGGTATACGGTAGTCTGAATGATACGGCTGTCGACAAAATATGAAAATCACATTTCATGTGCCGGTGTTAAAATACATTATTCTATGACTATAACTGAAATCTCCTCTATAAGTCAGATTTCACTGGGAACCATGAAGAAAATACATATGTTTTGTGCGGACTGATGTCTTAAAAGTCGCAAGAGTCGACAAAAATAACTCCACCCTTAACCCTCCCGTATATAGTTCACACAACAGACTGCAAGGCTGGTTACTGATGTAAATATGTAAACATATAACGGTCAAATCAGATGAAGAGCAAAATTGCAAAATCTATTTTAAAGGAATAGGATGGCAAACAAAAGCAAATAGTCTTGAAGAATGATGTTGGAAAGAGCACAGGCGCTTGAAGTAAAAATGCTAAAACAGGTCAAATTTTTTTAATATTTTGGCTAGATGAGCCATTACGAAATTGCATATAGACTGCGTCAATATTAACCTTGTCGAGGGGGTTTTAGCGAAGAATTTCAAGCGCCTATGGAGAGAGGAACATTTCGCAACAAATGTAAAGTTGCGAATGATGTTTTTAACCTCATTTATTAGCCATTTTGACCTGGAAATTAACGCCTGGCATCCAAAGTTAATTCAATCCCTTACTGTACAATCATGACTTTCAATGACCCTGAAGAAGAAGGGTTATGGAAGCTTTTTGTACAGTTACATCCCTGTCAGAACTTTCATATTTGGTAATTATCTTCATCGTAAACCTTTACTGCTTAGTACTCAGGTGAGCGATATGGGACCGTCATGGTCCTCTTGTTTTCTAGATGCTGTCAATTTTGAGCGAATTTGCTTCAAAAACACTGTTTTCTAAACAAGAGGGCCATGGTGGCCCTGTATCGCTCCACTGGCTTTTTAACCCTTTACCACACAAATTGAAGTGTTCATGACCATGAAAAAGAGGGCCTTCAAAAACAATGAACACTGTCAGGAAATACAAGTAGCTTAATTCATTGGCATGAAAGGTAAAATCCTTGGAAAAATAAGCTGAATGATAGAAACCTTACTCTGAATTTATTATTCACCTCATGTGAGCATAACTATTAGCATCAAAATGAATCACACTCCTTGAAAACAGAATATTTTCTATCAAAAAACTTAATGTCTAGCACCAATCATGTATCAAAGCAGTTTGATAATCAAGGGAAGTAAATAGTACCAAACTTTATCTTTCATTAAAAGAGTTATTTCCCTTGATTAATGTTTAAATTGAAGTGACTATATTTTGAAGCCCATGTTAAACTTGTGATCCCTGAATGGAGGCAATTTTGACCCCAGACCTACAATATGAAACTAGAATGTGTGTTTATAAACAAGAAGATTTTTTAATCTTGCCCAATAAAAAGCCCTGTAAAACAACTTTGCTCAATAAAGAACCCTCTAAAATATGTGACCCATGAGACAGGTTTATCAAGTTTTCACTGTAAAAGCCAATGTAAAACTTGTGACCCCTGGGGTGGGGTCAAACTTGATCCCCAAAGTTAAAATTTGGGCCCTCTTGGTAGAGGCCCGTAAGATAAAGCTACACGCAAAATTTGGTAGCCCTAGGCCTTATGGCTATGTATGAGCAAATTATTAAAGTTTCCCTATATAAGCCATTGTAAAACTTGTGAACCCCTGTGACGGGGCTAAATTTGACCCCAGGGCTATAACTTGGGCACCCTTTGGTAGAGACCCCCTAGATAAAGCTACATGCAAAATTTGATAGCCCTAGCCCTTACAGCTAGGTACGAGTAGATTATTAAAGTTTCCCTATATAAGCCCATGTAAAATTTGTTACCTCCCGGGGCGGGGCCAAATTTGACCCCAGGGCTATAATTTGGACACCCTTGGTAGAGGTCCACTAGATAAAGCTACATGCCAAATTTGGTAGTCCTAGGCCCTATGGCTAGGTGGAAGAAGAATTTTAAAGTTCTCCCTATACAAGCCCATGTAAAACTTGTTACCCCCGGGGCGGGGCCAATTTTGACCCCAGGGCTATAATTTGGACACTGTTGGTAGAGGTCCACTAGATAAAACTACATGCCAAATTTGGTAGCCCTAGGCCCTATGCCTAGGTAGAAGAGGAATTTTAAAGTTCTCTCTAAATAAGCCCATGTAAAACTTGTGACCCCCAAGGCGGGGCCAATTTTGACCCCAGGGCTATAATTTGAAGAAACTTGGTAGAGGTCCACTAGATAAAGCTACATGCAAAATTTGGTAGCCCTAGGCTTTATGGTTTCAGACAAGAAGATTTTCAAAGATTTTCAAAATTTTTCAGTTTTGTTACCATGGCAACCAGAGTTTTTGAAGAAATTAAATTCTTTCAAGAAATTCTGAAGAGGACCATGACAGGATCATTTCTGCGAAGTTTCATCAAAATTGGATGGGTAGTTTCAGAGAAGAAGATGTTTAAAGAAAAAGTTAACGCACGGACGGACGCACGACGGACAACGGGCCATGACATAAGCCCGCTTGCCTTCGGCCAGTGGAGCTAAAAACAAAGTTCTAACAACGTTGAAAAAGAATAAAAGAATGCTTTAGAAACAACTGTACAGGAGAGGACAAAAATGCCAAAATGCAATGTCTCATACTTTTTCAAAGATGAATCCAGTTTGAGATATATGAACTTTGACGTCAGCAAGTGCTCTTAATCTTTCAATATGGAAGATCCTAACATTTAAATGTCTGGTAACGATTTAAAATCGTTCTGAATAAGCCTGTCTGTGGCAACAGGGATCTTATATTATATAAGATCCCTGGTGGCAACAAATGGTTACCGATTGAAAGCACATGTTTTCTTCTTTCTTTATTTCGTTTACACAAATTTGTCCCCCTAAAATCCACTTTATGAGACAATGATTTCAAGTGTGCTTCCTGCTGAACATTACCTAAAAAAAGTTGTCAGCATTTTTTTCATGTACATAAAGTCTAAACTGAAACCAAAAATGTCATTTCTTTGTCCTGTTCTGAAGAAATGTATCTGGTACATGAATTGCTGGAAATAGGGGATTATATGCATTCTGTGATGCATCATACATAATTATGGATCTATAAAATCCAGTTCATATGTAAACCGACCAAATCATGAGGTAGACTGATCCTTTGACAGGCAGAATTTGACCTCTGGCAAAAAGGATCAACCCATGTCAGCCTGCACGGAATGTGCGCGCTGACATGGGTTGATAGTTTTTGCAGATGCATTAAGCCTCCTTTTCATAAAGGATTGCTGTATTCATTACAAGTGTAGTGCTTGTTGCTAAACATTTTTGAAGAGTACCATAACTTGTTTTTCGACTCAATGATCAGGAATGAATGACGCAAACAATTAACATTTTCTTAGCCCATTACCACACAATCCTTAACCCATTACCACACAATCCTTAACCCATTACCACACAATCCTTAAAGAAGGCAAATAATTGTGAGCCATGTTCTGGAAGAATGGTTCTTAATGCATCTCCATGTTGCACAATACCAACTCAGTCACCACATAATTTGGGATCTGTAAAACCCACCTTGTCTATCAACAGATTGGATCATGAGGTAAACTGGCTCTTGGTCATGCAGAACGTTAACCAGTATTAAAAAGTTTCAGCCCAGGCTGACCTGGGTCGATACCTTTTGCAGATGCATTAACTCTTTACCAATCGACAATATTTCAGCTTTGTCCAAATTGAAAGTATTTGCAGACGACAAAATAAAAGTGACTGAAAATTTGAAATTTGTTTTGCGAAGGGTAGAAAACATTGTGGGAAAAGGAGAAAATGCTGGTTACCAGCATTTTCTCCTTTTCCCACAATGTTTTCTAAAGGTTTTTTCTCAGGGTCGTCAAAAGTGGGGATTGTGTGGTAATGGGTTAAGACCCTTTTTCATAGATCATGGCTCATACTTTTCGTTATTTTATAAGATTCATTTTAGGAAAGGTGCTCATACTCGAGTGGAATTTCAGTGTTGTGCACTGATGGAAAGTTTGTTATTTCCTTTGTTTGACAGGTACTTTAATGCCATTTCTTTGGTATTTTGGTTGTAGCTGTGGGAAATCCACCTGTCCTTATGTTCCCCGAAACTCCCCACCTTTTCCTTGAGTGGGTGGGAGACGCGAAAGGAGAAGGGGAAACGTAGATATTTGCCAGTCACTATCATCATTTTTACACACACAAAAAAAATGCATAAAATTCAAGGGAGAGAAACCATTCCTGCCAACGTTCCTAGTAAGGGCATATTATCCAGACAACCATCGATACTTAGGCATCCAACAGTGCATGTCATGTGCAGTCTGATCTTGATCAATGCCACCCGCAAAAGCTGTTTTAGTCTTCATCAGCAGTGACGGAGTTAAATTACAAGTTAAATGACATTTATACTCTATATCATGATTTACATAATCTTGTGTTAGGTTTCAGTAACTTGTAAAACAGGTTTTACGGCGTAGATGTAATATAATTTTTAAGTTTTTTTCTTTTGACCTATTTTTTAGGTATTAGTCTCAAATGAATAAATAGTTATTTGCGATTTGGTAAAGAAATGTGGATATTATTCTTTCAGTAATTAGACTGCCTATTTGTGCGGACATCTGCGGGCACAATTACGATATTTTGAGTACATAAGTTGATTTCAGTGCATACATGTATCAATTTTTTTACATTTAAAATATTGTTTTAACCCTTTACCACACGACAAAATTTTAGACTGGTTCAAATTGAAAGCATTTGCAGACGACAAAATAAAGGTGACTTAAAAATTGAAATTTGATCTGGGAAGGGTAGAAAACACTGTGGGAAAAGGAGACAATGCTGGTTACCAGCATTTTCTCCTTTTCCTACAGTGTTTTCAAAAGGCTTCTCAGGGGCGTCAAAAGTAGGGATTCAGTGGTAATGGGTTAACCACTAGGCTGCTGAGTGCAACTCACTAACCCTTTGTGATTAGTGTACATCAAGATCAGACTGCACAGAACATGCAGTCTGATCCTTTATCCACAATGACTGATAAAGAGATATTATTCCAAAAAACACGAGTATGAAACATGAGTATGAGTATGAGTTTTTTGTATCTTCTTGAAAATTTCATTTTAGTTGCTTAGCAGTAAAAGGGTGAAGAATGAATTTGTATGCTTTATCAATACCAAAAAAGTTATGTTAATCCATTACTGAACAGTCAGTGTGTATTTATATACAAAAAACTTTTAGCTGCATGTGCTTCTTTTCCAACTATGACTTTATTAACATCCAAACTGATGAGAGTTTGTCTATTTACAATTTTTCAGTATTCAACAATTTCCTATTATATTGAGCTCGCTTGGGTTAAAGTTTCTGACTAAACATAAATCTTCAGAGACTACAACTACCAGGGGTGGAGATGTCCTTTAAACAACTGGGGAAGTTGGCTCACTTTTTTCCCTTTTTTGTAAAAAAACTACTTACTAACAGGGAATGGCTTGACATCAATCAAGAGAGGTAACCTAATCATTGATGATGCTTACAGTCAGACTGAATAATCCCCCTTTAACCCTCTATCACACAATTCCAAGTTTTAACAACCCTGAAATTTGAAATCATAGTGGGAAAACAGGATTGTATATAGAAGTGTATATAAGATCCATGGGGAAAAGGAGAAAATGCTGTTGACCAGAGTTTCCTCTTTTTCCACAATATTTTCTATTCTATCAAAGACAGAATTCCTCACTTGAGCTAAATCAATTTAGATCTAGTTGTCTGCTATTGCAACCAATTTAGTCAAGTGCAAAATTTTGTTATTTGGTAAAAAGTTAGACATTTCAAACATGCCACTGGAAAAGTGTATTCATAGGGTAATTCTTATTTAACTCATTACCACACGAAAAAATTTTAGGTTTGTCCAAATTGAAAGTATTTGCAGACGTCAAAGTAAATGTGATGGAAAATTTGAAATTTGTTTTTTGAAGGGATGAAAACACTGTTGGAAAAGGAGAAAACGCTGGTTACCAGCATTTTCTCCTTTTCTTACAGTGTTTTCAAAAGGCTTCTTTCTCAGGGGCGTCAAATGTAGGGATTGTGTGGTAATGGGTTAAATTTTTCAACGATACAATTCATCTGCATAATCTCCTGCCATACTTTTTAAGTTTCTATTGATAGTTTATCTCTTTACCAAATGACATAATTTTGGACCTTTTCAAATTGAGAGCATTTGCAGACAAAAACTAATTTGACTCAAAACCTGGAAACTGTTTTGGAAAGGGTAGCAAACATTGTGGGAAAAGGAAAAAATGCTGGTTTCCAACATTTTCTCTTTTTCCCACAATGTTTTCAAAAGCTTTATCTCTCGGGTATAATAAAAGTCGGGATTGTGTGGTAAAATGTTCATAATGGGTGTCATACATCTATGTAACTTGGCAAAGTTTTCTCATGTGCTTATGAATTTCATATTTGAAGACATAAACGCCTTTGGCTTTGAGATAACATTAATGGCCTGAGAGAAGATATAAAAAGACTGTATAATATAGTTCCTTCTCTATTATATATCTTGTTCACGACAAATAAAACAACTTCTTTCCACTTTTTTAATTGTTCTAGTTAGACCTAATTCTAAAGATGGGTGCTGGAGCATACGTAGCACTGTTGAGACAAAGCACCAGCTCCTTCATACCAAAGCTTTCTTGTCTGCTTAATTCCTTTGGTATTAGCCATAGTTTATCAAAAAGGAGAACGGAATCAAACAACACTTAAAAAATCGCTTGAGGTCATGTGCCAGCCTTCCATACCAGAGGTCCTGGATTCTGGATACCTGATGAATTTTAAAAGCTTAAGGCTTCTCATAACCCTGAGAAAGAACCCTTTAGAAAACATTTTGGGGAAAGGAGAAAGTGCAGGTAACCAGCATTTTCTCCTTTTCCCACAATGTTTTCTCCCCCATACAAAATAAATTTCAAATTTTCAGTCACTTGTATTGTGGCCTCTACAAATGCTTTCGATTTGAACAAACCAAAAATTTGTCTTTTGGTAATGATTTAATCCTTTCCCAAACGACAAATTTTGGACTGTTCCAAATCAAAAGAGTTTGCAGACGACAATTTTAGATTTGGAGAAAATGGGTAGAAAACACTGTGGGAAAAGGAGAAATTGCTCGTTACGAGCAATTTCTCCTTATCCCAGAGTGTTTTCAAAAGACTTTTACTGCAGACTCGTAAAAATCAGGGCTTGTTCGGGAAAGGGTTAACCTTCAAAGCTCCTATCACAGTCTTGGTTATAATACAGTAGAAACTTTTAGCCATGATGGAACTGAGCAGAATGTGCATCATAAACAGAGATACATTCTCTCCTAATTTATGAGATGGGCTATCTTACCAATAAGCAATTATGAAATAATGTCATGGTTTGTTTTCAATAACTCAACTGTCCATCAATTCTTAAAATATCACAGTTTTTAGAATTTTATCTGAAATCAGACTTAAGTGGGACTGGTAAAGAATGAAAATCCTACCTTTCGTGGAGTGTGAAATGTCTTTCTTAAATCTTTTTTCACTTGTGTTTTGTTAAATTCCTGGAAGGCATATAGGAAAATGAGCATGATTTTAATGATTTACCACAAAATCCCTACTTTTGATGCCCCTAAGAAAGAAACCTTTTGAAAACAGTATGGGAAAAAGGAGAAAATGCTGGTAACCAGCATTTTCTCCTTTTCCCACAGTGTTTTCTAGCCTTCCCAAAACAAATTTCTATTTTCTAGTCACCTTTATTTTGTTGTCTGCAAATGCTCTCAATTTGGACCAGTCTAAAATTTTCTTGTGAGGTAAGACTTGAATAAATTCCATTAACCCTTTCCCAAATGACAAATTTTTGGACTAGACTAAATTGAAAGCATTTGCAGACGACAATTCAACTCTTGCTGAAAAGATGATTTCTGTCTATGATAGGGTATAAAACATTGTGGGAAAAGGAGAAAATGCTGGTACCAGCATTTTCTCCTTTTCCCACAATGTTTTCAAAAGGCTACTATTCCAGACCTGTAAAAACCAGGGACTGTTTGGGAAAGGGTTAAAAACAAAATGATCCATAATTTAACCCTTTCAGCCAATGAAGTTAAAGGAACATCTCTTGGGGATGGGTCAGCTTGTTGAATCAAGGCCATGATGTAAAAAAATCATTTTGAGCTTCAGATGATTTCTCATTTCAGCCATTTAAAGAGAACAAGTTATATGGGCTATGCTCTGTAAAATGCGAGCTTAATGCATTTGCCAAAAGTATATATATCCCAAGCATGCTATCCTGCATCGAAACATTTTGCTATAGGTCTATTTTCAGCATGTTATAGGATGCATTCTGCCTCTAGATAAAGTCAATTGTTAGACAAAATTGATATAATTTTGGAGTCATAATTATATGTATGTGATCACTTGCTTGCCATAATCCATCAAAAAGATGCAGTGAGCCCCCTTTTCCCAGAGCATGGGTTATATATTACCACTGAGAGAATTCAACCCTTTCCCAGATAAGCCTTGGTTTTAATGGTTCTGAGTTTATACCCTTTCCCAAACAATAAATTTTGAACTCTTCCAAACTGATCGAGTTTGCAGACAACAATTTTAGATTTTGAGAAAATGGCAGAAAGTTCTCAAAAAGGGTAGAAAACACTATGGGAAAAAGAGAAATCGCTTGTTACGAGCAATTTCTCCTTTTCCCACAGTGTTTTCAAAAGACTTTTACTGCAGACACATAAAAACCAGGGCTTGTTTGGGAAAGGGTAAAAGACATTTGAAAACACTATTGGAAAAGGAGAGAATACTTGTAAGGAACATTTTCTCCATTTTCCAAAGTGTTTTCTTCCCTAACAGATAAAGATACCACATTTTCAGCCACTCTACATATGTTTCCAGCAAACTCTTTCAATTTCAGCTGACCAAAACTACCTGATCTCGTAAGAGTGAACTCTTTACCAAACCAAAAGAGTTTAGGCTTGTCCTCACTGAAAGCATTAAATGCAGTTGACAAATAATTCTAAATTTCATAATTCAAGGTCTTATTCTAGACTTGAATTGAAACAGAATTTCTGATTGGCTACACCATTTGAATTAGCAAATCAGAGTTCATATTCACCAACCATTCTTTAGCATATTCTTAGTCTTATTCTCAAAATTTTTTCCAAGTTTGAAAGTAATGCACCTTCTGATTGGCTAAACCATTTCGTTTAGCCAATCAGCAGTTGCTTTACTTTCAATTTTGGAAAACCTTGGAGAATAAGACAAAGTATGGTCATAGGAATAGTTGATGAATATGAACCCAGAAACTGTACATGTACTTCTTTCAAATCTGGAAAATCTACAGAATCAGGCTTGTTTGGAGTACTTTATCAAAAAATCTTGGGTTTTAGAATCCCTAATGAGCAAGGCTTTTGAAAACATTCTGGGAACAGGAGAAAATGCTGGTAACCAGACAGAAGAGGAAAAACAACGAAAGGAGAAAATGTGAGAAATTTAACAAGAAGAACAAGACAAGAAAGAGCAAGAGAAAAATAAAAAGAGACAAACTTGCCATGCACATTTTTGAAGAGAGACTGAAAGACAGAGAGAGACCAACAGAATGAATGTGCAGACTGGCATGGACGGACAGACAGACAAACATGTGAACTGACAGATGGATGGACAAACTGACTTACCACTGAATACATAAAGTCAGTGAGAGGCGAATGAATTTCATCATGTATCTGACGATAACTGAATATCCTGTTGGGTGATATTTTGTCATCTGAGACTACAACAGACAAACATTATAGTGACACAAGAGTTTCCTAAAAACAGCGCAACTGATCACAATGCTATCTGTGCCTGCATTCAGTAAGTGATCATACGGTCATCATGAGCAGATCCAGAGGGGGGGTCCGGACTCTTCCTGGAATTTTTGCAAAAATGTGGTTATCAGATTCGTGAAATGGTACTGGTTTGATATTGCACAGCATTTATGTAAAATACAGTCATAAGTTAAAAAAAAAAAAGGTTCTAAATATGGAGACCTCCTCATGGTTAGGACTGGAAACGTTGACTTTTTTTGTTAACGGCTTATATCCAATGAAATCCGGAAATCAAGGTATCATTTAATAAGACGAGTCTGTTTTCGGTGGGACCCCCCTGAGAAAGATATCTGGATCCGCGCATGGTCATGACTGACTTTTTATCTTCACTTGTTGTGATTAGAATTTGTGAGACACATCAAACAAAAAGTACAATATTTAGCTACTTTTTCAAGAACCTGTTACTACTCATACTACCATTTTGTGTTCTCTTGTATTATTTTCAGACCATGTTACAGCACCAAAACAAATTGTCTTATTCTATGGCCAACAGTGAAAAAGGTCAGGTGTGCCTTTTCATTTCTCAACCACCCACTGTGTGATACTTTTCTTTCATCATTTTCAAGACGAAATATATTAAGCCTTTCCAAACCAATCCCTGGTTTTCAGAGCCCTGAAATAGAAGGCTTTTGGAAACACTGTGGCAAAAGGAGAAAATGCTGGAAACCAGCATTAATTTTTCTCCTTTGCCCACAATGTTTTCTACCCTCCAAGAAAAAGTTGCAATTTTTTTAGTAGGGTTAATTTTGTCATCTGCAAATGCTTTCACTGGACTAGTCTAAAATGTTGTCATCTGGTAAAAAGTTAATCACAACCTCTTTCAGTGGTCGAGAATAGTGTTCTCTGCAACTCAGAAAACCTTGTATGCTTCTGTAAACAAGTAGACAGAATTGATTCAAGGTCAGTCTGTACAATCTGATCTTAATCTATGCCATCCATAATTGAGCCACAGTTCTAGAATATGGCACTAAAAAGATAACTGTGCTAAATAAATGTTTTTGTGCTGAATAGTTGAATGGACTCTCTATAGTTGGAAAACAGACAAAAACATTCCCTTTTCAATGCTGTCTCTGCCAGAATATTTTTCACAATAAAAGACATTGTACAGAATAGATCAGCTGAGAAAAAGTCTCCAGTAGAAATCAGTATATACAGCCTTCACTCTACCAACTGAAGTCACCTTTGCATACACAAGAAAGTCAGCAGTTTTTGTTAGAGTTCCTAAAAATCTCGCAGAAAGAAATTTAGTTCAGTGCCCCGATAATACTTGTAACCTGCAGTTTGTTCTTATTATCAATACTGACGATTAGAAATGCTGAAACTCCAATTTTGCATTTTTTTTTTTCATTTTCCCGCGTCTTTCTGTCTGATGTATACCCATCCTCTTATCCAATTAAATTTCTTAGAAATGACATGTGACAAAATGCCGTACGTTGATTTGGTCAAAAGCTGTGTACATTAAAAGGCCAGACTTACAGAATAGTAAGCTCCAGCATTTGCGATCTTTCTGCGGGAGACTTTTTCACAGTGTTTTAAAGCCCCTCTCTGAGATGTTAAAATCAACAATTGTTTGATAAAAGTAAATATACCAATTACATGTATATGAAATAAAACAATATTCCCTTTGGATTTTATGTCTAGAGGTAAAGGCAAAAATACCAGACATGGGCTATTGGTGGCGTCACATGCCGTAGTTACAATTTTTCATGCATTGGAAAAGCCGTATCTGCGAGAGATGATTTGGAAATAGACGAACATAACAATAATCTAGAGAAATACAACTAGAATGTGTGTATTTCGAATTTTGTATTAAAAAGAGAGCAGTTTCATTACAAAAAGTGAAACTATAGCATTTAAAACATTTTGTATACAAAAGATAGAACAGTTTTTTCCTCCTCCTGGAAAGTTGGGATTTTGCAGTTTTGGCATTTCTAATCGTCAGTATCGTTATGCAATGTGCACAGAAACCTCCCTCATGGTCAAAGAATCATGAATTTGTCAGGTAAAATATAAAATGATAATCTCATAAAACAGGTTTTTAGTAATCAAATTTAAAAAATATAGTTTAACTTTTCACAATCTCAACTTTTAATCCCCCCGTGATAGAAGCCTTTGAAAAACATTGTGGGAAAAGGAGAAAATGCTGGTAACTAGCATTTTCCCCTTTTCCCACAATGTTTTCTTTCCTTCCTAAAACAAATCTCAATTCCTTAGTCGCATCTATTCTGTCATCTACAAATACTTTCAATTTGGACTAGTCTAAAATTTTATCATTTAGTAAAGAGTTAAGGTTAGTAGACACATTTTGGGAAAAATATGAAAAACTTTGCATCACAAAGTAATTTACTATTAAAAACAATTTCTCCTTTTTTCACACTTTTTCCCTAAATGGTCTTATGTCTTGATTGCTTGCATAGTAATGAATTTTACTTATTAATGATAACTAATGTAACTTCACTCTGGTCAACAGTACAAGAAACCGATTTATATGGTTTTTATTTTCATATTATGGTCTAAGGGAGAAAACTAGTGCAACATGAAGGTCAAATTATAATGAGTGACCTCCCTTACTGTGACGATTTCTAGCACGCGCGCGCGCCCCCCCCCCCCCCCCCCCCTTTTTCCGCTCCGTGCTTGAAACGCTCGACTTATCAAGCATGAAGTTGCATGTACGAATCAACCATCAATGTTTTTGTTTCTTATCCTTCGGTACATTTTAAAAGGTAGATCTATTTTTCATAGAATATGTGACGGTATTTTTAGATAATTTGATTGATGGGACTATGACCTAGATATAAAGACTTACAATTTGTTTAGGGTTCGTTTGAATAGCGAGCTACGTGTACATATAACCTACCAAATGTTGAATTTGGATTGTTTTATTACCTACACTTAACTTCATTCACTGTGTGAGTTCTTTTTCTCTAAAAGCAAACTGTTGTTTCCGCACCTTGAATCTTGGCGGATGTTTAGTTGATAAAATGCAAGGGAGGCAACCGCCTAGTAACAAAATATCAATCATGTTCTTTAAATACTTTACCTTATGTCAAAAGTCGTGATTTCTTCTTGGCTGTGGATATTACTAGAATATCACAGCAATAATAATTCATAAAACGTCAATAGGAAAATATATTTATAACAATCGTTTCTACAGACTTTAAGTTGTACTGGATTTTTTCGTCTGCAATTCGGCTCATTCGGCATACCTCGGGTGTAACTGGTGGATTGATATGTGTCAGATCGATGCATTCATCGCCCGGAAATACGCCGGTTTACCGTTCTGAGATTTGTAAGGCTCTTCTTACAAAAGAAAACTTGAATTTCAATTTTCTATCAAAGCTTTATAGCTGTATTTCAGTTGATAAACGATTCGTACATTCATTTCCAACTGTGGTTTATTAATTCCGACTGAAGTTTTCATTGACAAATAGACAGATGTGATTCGTTTTTAGCCATTTTTTTTTTTCAATTACTTAATTATTTATCTATTTATACATTTAAAAACATCAGTATACAGCGGGAAAGAAGCAATGACCTATAGAATATTAAAACGGACGGAGGACGGACAGAAGAGGTAGATAGATAGATAGATAGATAGATAGAGAGAGAGAGAGAGAGAGAGAGAGAGAGAGAGTGGTTGGGAACGGACGGGGAACGGACGGACAGACACACAGACCAACACCGCCCAGTCGGAAAGACAGACAGCTTCTTTTATGTTATTTCCCTATTTCTTTAATGCTTCAAATATAGACACTTTCTGTTTTTACTTTTTACAAATGGTGAATGATGATATCAAGGGAATATGCCATTTTTATTGAATAGAAATAGCCTGTTCCCTAGATTAACACCATTCATCATTACCTGTAAATTCAGCAAGTGTAAAAGCATTAAAGAAATGCAGGAAATCATAATAAGAACAAAGTCTGTCCGTCTGTCAGTCTCTACGGCTGCCCGGCTGCTTATTTACCTCTCTACCGTGAACGATGAAGGGTCTAAGGGAGAAAACTTGTATTCATTTGTCTTGCCTTTTTTACATCAGAGTTGCCTCCCTGCACATATTGGAACAGCCTAAAACTGAAGGCAAACAAATCTAGTATACTGAAGTCTGTAGAGACGATCGATGTGAAAATTTATTTTTCCTGCTGACTCCTTAGAGGAAATCATGACACCAGACATGTATAAGAAAAAGTAGTTAAACAATATAATTTGATATTATAGTACCAGACGGTTGCCTCCCTTGCATACATCAAATTGTAAACACAACATCCGCTAAAATCCAAAGTAGGGGAAATAACAGTTTTTCTTCCGAGATAAGATCCCAATCAGAGGTTAAAGTTAATTTAGGTAATGAAACATTCAAAATTCAGCTAGTTAGTGGGTTATATGTACATGCAGCTCGCTAAACGAACCCAAAACAAATTTTAAGTGTACATATCTAGGTCATGGTTATATCACTCAAGTTACCGAGTTATCGACAACTATCGTCAGCTATTCTGAAGTACAACAGATCTACCTTTTAACTGAAAGATGAGAAATGTTTTTTCATATTACGATAAAACTGATCAATGATTCGTATATGCGGCTTGAAAAACTGATCGTTTGGTTCGTATATGCAGCTTGATAAATTGTGCGATTCATACGGGGGGCGTCGGGCGTCGTCACATTAAGGGAGGTAACTCATCATAATTTACAATTTAATATTGCACGGGTTTTCTTCCTTAGACCACAAAATGAATACTCATAGCAATCGCTTTCTTGTACTACGAATTAAAGTGAAGTTGCATCATTCAAAATTAATAAGTGGAAACCACTATGAAAGCAATCAAGACATAAGACCATTTAGGATAAACAAGAGGGCCAAGATGGCCCTGGATCGCTCACCTGAATTTTTGAGATGACCATAGTGTATTTTTTTTTTTGAGGTATTGAAACATTGGAACCAAATTTATAATTTTGCCAAGCAATTTTCAAAAGGTCACCAGTAAAAGTCATTTCGAAATCTGACCTTCAGTTTGAAAAAGAAGAATTTTTAAGAATTCTTCATTTCTGTATAAGAGCAAGTAGCCCCCATCCATGAGAGCCATGTTTCTTGAGGGATCAAAATTTACGAACAAGTTTTGAAAAGGGTCACCCAAGGAACATCTCTCTGAAATTATTTCAAAATCTGACCAGGGGTTTCAGATAAAGAGAAATTTAAAAAATATCATCATGTCCGTATAGTGCAAGTAGCCCCCATTCACAAGAGCCATGTTTCTTGACGGATCAAAATTATATGTACAGCTTTTGGAAAGGGTCACCCAAGGAACATCTCTATCAGATTATTTTAAAATCTGACCACAGGTTTCAGAGAAGAATAATTTTCAAGAATTTCTTCATTTCCATATAGTGCAAGTGGCCCCCATTCACTAGAGCCATGTTTCTTGGCCAATCAAAATTTCGCGAACAATTTTAGAAAAGGGTCATCCAAGGAACATCTCTGTGAAATTATTTCAAAATCTGTCCAGCCATTTCAGAGAAGAAGAATTTTCAAGAATTTCTTCATTTCTGTATAGTGCAAGTAGCCCCCATTCACCAGAGCCATGTTTCTTAACCAATCAAAATTTCACGAACAATTTTTGAAAAGGGTAACCCAAGGAACAAGTCTGTGAAATTATTTCAAAATCTAACCAGCTGTTTCAGAGAAGAAGATTTTTTAAGAATTCCTTCATTTCTGTATAGTGCAAGAAGCCCCCATTCACCAGAGCCACATTTTTTGACGGATCAAAATTTCACGAACAATTTTTGAAAAGGGTCACCCAAGGAACATATCTGTGAAATTATTTTAAAATCCCACCAGCGGTTTCAGAGGAGAAGATTTTTAAAGAATTCCTTCATTTCTGTATAGTGCAAGAAGCCCCCATTCACCAGAGCCACATTTTTTGACGAATCAAAATTTCACGAACAATTTTGAAAAGGGTCACCCAAGGAACATATCTGTGAAATTATTTCAAAATCCGACCAGCGGTTTCAGAGGAGAAGATTTTTAAAGAATTTGCTAAAAAGTTCCTTTTCGTTGCCATGGCAACCAGAGTTTTTGATGGAATCAAATTCTGTGAACAATTTTTAAAGATGACCTCCCAAGGAACATTCCTGCCAAGTTTGGTCCAAATCCGCCCAGCGGTTTAGGAGGAGTTGATGTTTAAAGAATTGTTGACGACGCACGACGGACGACGGACACCGGGTGATCCTAAAAGCTCCCCTTGAGCACGTTGTGCTCAGGTGAGCTAAAAAGTGTGACAAAAGAAGAAATTATTTGTAAAAAGTATATATCACTGTATTTAATGCAAAGTCTTACACATTTTTCCCTAACCTTACCTAACCTTTAATTAGATTTAGTTGAGTTGACCAATATTGATACAAAGTTGATTGCTAAAAGAACTGTATCGTGAGATTATTATTTAATGTTTTACTTGATAAATTTGTGTTTCTTTGACCCTGTGGGAGAAGATTTATAAGAACATTGCACTAATGGGAGAAAATGCAGGAAACGAGTCATAGGATCACTAAACTTAACTTCTTATTGCAAGATTTTTAGAAAGTCCAGCAAAGACTGTTGATTTTCATGCATGTGAAACACTGACATTTAAGTGAAAGTAGAAATAGAAATACATACTGGTAGCTCCATAGGTAGAGTGGTTGTGAAGGTTGCGTATTTGATTCTTACTGGAGATTTTTTTTCCAGCTTTTTTTCCCTCCCACATCTACGGGTAAATATTTGTAATGCCCTTGTGATTTTTCTTTGATAAATATAGACTCTCTTCCCCTCAAAAGTTTTTGTAAAAAATCTGGTTTAATGCCCAATTCCATTAACCCATTACCACACAATCCCTACTTTTGACGCCCGAGAAAGAGGCCTTTTGAAAACACTGTGGGAAAAGGAGAAAATGCTGGTAACCAGCATTTTCTCCTTTTCCCACAGTTTTTTCTACCCTTCCCAGAACAAATTTAATTTTTTCAGTCACCTTTATTTTGTCGTGTGCAGATGCTTTCAATTTGAACCAGTCTAAAATTTTGTCGTGTGGTAAAGAGTTAACAAGCATTTTTGTGGCTTCCAACAATGTATTGTTCACCTTATCAAAGACAATAATATCCCCTAATTTTACCCAACTCTTACCACACAATACCGAGTTTTAACAATCCTGAGAAAGCAGTCTTTTAAAAACATTGTGTGAAAATGAGAAAATTCTGATTGCTAGCATTTTCTCATTTTCCCACAATGTTTCCTCTATTTTCACTATCAAGTTTCATCATTTTATTGGCATTTATTTTGTCCTCTGCAAATGCTTTCAATTTGGACAAGTCTGAGAAATCACTTTGTGTGGTAAAGAATTGATGATTTCAGCCATGTTAAATGTTGTATTAAAATGTTTTCAAGTTGGGCATGTCTCAAAAATTGTGATCAAGGGGTATGTACATATTTTTAGAGAGCTAAGCTCAGCTTTGTCTTTGTGGTAAGTTTAGGTCAAGATCAGACTGCCTTTTTATAGTATGCATCAAGGTTCAACCACATAAAATGTTAAGTCTGATCTATCTTTACAATGTATTTTATCGTGCTAAATATTCTGGCAGAGAAGGCATTGAAAGAGGAATGTTTTTGTCTGTTTTCCAACTATAGAGAGTCCAGCATAAAAACATTTATCGTTTCAGAGCCATATTCTAAAACAGTTATTCAATTATGGATGGCATAGTTTAAGATCAGACTGTACAGAAAATATTGTGAGAAAAGGAGAAAATGCAATTTACGGGCATTTTCTCCTATTCTCATAATGTTTTCAAAAGGCTTCTTTCTCAGATTCATAACAAGAGGACCATGATGGTCCTATATCGCTCACCTGAGTACCAAGCAGTAAAGATTTACAATGAAGATAAATACCAAATATCGAAGTGCAAGGCCAAAGCTTTAGGTCTTCTTGGTTTAGATAAGAAGATAATCTTTCTTAACCAAACCCGGTTATATAAATATTTAACAGAAGTTTGAAAGTGCTCAGGTGAGCTAACTAGAGCCTTAATTTGAAGTATTTTGGTAGAGGGCCACTAGATGATGCTACATGCCAAATATGAAAGCTCTAGCCCTTAAGGTTTGGGACAAGAAGATTTTTTAAGATTTCCTCCTTAAAGATTTCCTTCTTTATCTCCATGTGAAATCCAAGAACCCACAACATAGGGCCATTTTCAACACTAGGGCCATAATTTGAAGTATTTTGGTAGAGGGTCACTAGATGATGCTACATGCAAAATATGAGAGCTCTAGCCCTTACGGTTTGGGACAAGAAGATTTTTAAAGTTTTTTCTCTCGGTTGCCATGGCAACCAGAGTTCTCCATGGAATTCAAATCTTTAAAGTATTTTGAAAGTGCATCACCTAAGGATCATTTCTGTGAAGTTTCACTGAAATCTGTTGGGCGGTTTCAGAGGAGAAGAATTTTTAAGTAATTGTTCACGGACGGACGGTCGGACGCACAGACGGACGGACGGACGCCGGACAACGATCGATCACAATAGCTCACCCTGAGCACTATGTGCTCAGGTGAGCTAAAAACCTGGGACTGTATGGTAAAGAGTTGAGTGATTTTAACAGGGAACATGACAAATCCTATACATTACACACTGTAGGTTCATAAACAGACTAGTAAAAGTGGACATCCTCGGAATGACATTTCCATACACAAACCTATACTGATCACAGGGTATAAAATAGTCTGAATAACAAACAAAGACATGCTTTAATTAAATTATTTTATATTTCAAGCAACAGTAACAAATAACATAATTAAGCATCAGTACAAATAGCATCTTGTTTAGAAATAGCAAAATTTCATGAGAAGATTGATGGACTATGTAAACCAACAGGTAACCACTCACATACTTAAGCGCTATAATAATGTTATTTTTGCAGACACTTTTATCAAGATCAGACTACAAACAGCATATAAAGGGTACTGTCTGATTTCAGATCTACACTATCTCACATATTAAGATGTTATAAAAATATCCTAGGATTTACAATATGTTTATCTTCAATGATAAAATTTTCTATCTCTTCCATTTCAACATTTAGCAAAACATGAGTTTTAAAAATTCCCTAGGAGATCAGGTTTTTGAAGATATTGCAGAAAAATTTAATGCTGATAACTAGCACTTTGTTATTTTTTTCCACAAATTTTTCTATCATTTCAAAGACAAATTCAATAATTTCAGGCATATTCAATCTGTCGTCTGCAAATGTTTCCAATTTGGGCAAGTCTTATGTTTTGTTGTGCAATCAAATCACTCAGCAACCTGCAATTTGTAGACACTATCTACATGTTGTATTCTAGAAAATATTTTTAGATTGTTACCAAACAACAAACTTTTAGATGGTCCAGATTGAAAGCATTTGCAGAAGACAAAAGCGGTTCTAATAATGAAATTTTACCTTTTCTCCTTTTCCCACAATGTTTTCAAGAAGCTTCTTGACTTAGGTTCATTAAAACTCAATATTGTGTGGTAAAGGGTTATGGTTCATATATGGTTACACATTAACAATCTTGGTTTATAAGACCAACTATGGGTGAAGTAACAAATAAAATTTAAAGTGCTTCACACTCAACAAACCTGTTTTTAACCCCCCCCCCCCAAACTGCTGCATAAACCAACTGGTTGTTTTCAGCTATTAGTCTTCCACTGAAATTCAGAAAGACTTTCATCTTATAACGGAGCTTAAGATATTGGCAGTGATTTTGATTTCAAAATGGAAAATATTAATTATTCTTAACTAAACCCTATGTAGTGGGTACTCATTAGAATTGTCTCATTGAGATGTTTCTAATGAATACCCACAACATATGGTTTGGAAGAGAAACATTCCTGTCCTGACTTACACTTTAGCTGCCCAAAGCATACAATAGGTTACCTGTATAATGTACATTTTTAATGGAACTATTATGACAAATTCATAGATTTACCAATACATATAAGTACACAGGATACAAGTGATAATACAGTAATTCTGAAATCAACAATTACCGGTATTACGAATGTAATCTGCAATCGAAATTAACTTATTTTCAACTGATTTGGGTTTGTGATGGTATCTAACTGTTTACCAAACGACAAAATTTTAGATTGGTCCAAATTGAAAGCACTTGCAGACGACAAATTAAACATAGCTCACAAAGTTAAAATTTGTTTTGGGAAGGGTAGAAAACATTGTAGGAAAAGGAGAAAATGCTGGTTACCAGCATTTTCTCCTTTTCCCACTATGTTTTCAAAAGGCTTCTATTTCAAGGTCATATAGACCAGGGTTTGTTTGGGAAAAGGTTAAGCCTGCAACAAACAATCGTAAGTTTTGACAATCGTGAAAAACAAGGCTTTTCCAAACAAAAAGGTGATTTTCTCTTATTTCCACAATGTTTTCTACCCACTAAGAGACAAATTTCGGATTTTCAGTGAAATTTACTTTCTTCTCTTCCAATTTGGATGAGGCAAAAATTTTGTCCCCTGATACAAGGTTCAAGTCTTCCTGCAGTATAAAGTTACAGCACTGCTGCCATCTTACCTATCTGTGCATACCTACAGCTTCTTTCCCACATATTTGTGGTATTATTCATGCTTCATCCAATTTAGAAGAGCAAATATATTATAATAGTTACGGATTAAGTCTTTATCACACAATCCCAATTGTTAACCACCTTTAGAAAGAAGCTTTTTGAAAACATTGTGGGAAAAGGAGAAAATGCTGGTACCCACCATTTTCTCCTTTTCCCATGATGTTTTCTACCCTTCGCAAAGCAAATTTCAATTTTTGAGTCACCTAAATTTTTGTTGTCTCAAATGCTTCCAATTTGGACTAGTCTAAACTTATGTTGTTTGGTAAGGAGTTAATTTAGCACTCTATGGGTTTAAATGTGTGCCAAATTACTTGAAACCTATAGCAGGAGAAAAGACCACGGAATTGTGTAAATACACGATGTGCATACAGCCTGGTTCCAATATAATACCTCCCTAACTTTGTTGCTGGGGGGGGGAGGGGTTTGTTGGTATAAAAGTTAATTGAACAAAATTCAAGCAAAAGTCAATCTAATGTTCAGAGTTGAAGTTCACTGCACAACTGGGGACCATTTTACTAAACACTGTACATAAATAAGATTTTCGTAAGTTTTTATGTAACTCAAATTAAAGAGTTATGGAAAAACTTACGTATGCCTATTCTCAAACTTACGTAATTTTAGTAAAACGGACTCACAAATTTTGTAAGTTTGAACGCAAGCCTAAAGTTACAAAAATTCCTACATACAAACTTAAGAATTGTTAGTAAAACGGTACACTGATGATTTGTCAGGAGCAATTTCAATGTTTCAATAATGGTCAGCTGCAAGACAAGTACAATAAACAGACTACTAGGGGTAAATGGAATTAAAATTAAAACCAAACCTCTGAATTAATGTTCCCATAAAATTTTTTTTTAAGAAAGCAATACAATGTTGTTGTACAGCTATTTGCATTGCCGAGTCTAAGTATGACATAATTTTCCTTTTCTATATTGTCTTCACCTTGTCAATAAGAGGGATCTGAAGGTCTTGTTTCATTCAACTTTCTTTTCAAATCAATCTGCCATTCACTCAGCAATGACAGAGACATTCACCATTAATCAAAGGAAATCTATATAACAATTAAAATTCATTAATGAACAAGAGGGCCAAGATGGCCCTGGATCGCTTACCTGAATTTCTGAGAGAACCATAGCCATTTCTTTCAAAATGTAATACGCCATTTCAGAGAAGAAGAATTTTTAAGAATTTCTTCATGTCTGTATAGTGTAAATAGCCCACAGCCATCAGAGTCATGTTTCTTGATGGATCAAAATTTCTAGAGCAACCTTGGAAAAGATTAACCAAGAAACATTTCTGTGAAATTATTTCAAAATCTGATCATCCGTTTCAGAGAAAAAGAATTTCTTAATGGCCAAACAGTGCAAGTAGCCTCATTCTCCAAAGCCATGTTTCAAGACAAATCAGCATTTTGCAAACAATTTTTGAAGAGGGTTACCAAAGGAACATTTCTGTGAGATTATTTCAAAATCTGACCAGTCATTACAGAGAAGAAGAATTTTAAAGAATTTCTTCATGGCCATATAGTGCAAGAAGCCCCCATTTACCACAGCCATGTTTCTAGATGGATCAAAATTTCACAAACACTTTTTGGAAAGGCTGATCAAAGGAACATCTCTGTGAAATTATTTCAAATTCTGACCAGCCGTTTCAGAGAAGAAGAATTTTAAAGAATTTCTTAATTTCTGTATAGTGCAAGCAGCCCCGATTCACCAGAGCCATGATTCTTGACGGATCAAAATTTCACGAACAATTTTGAAAAGGGTCATCCAAGGAACATCTCTGTGAAATTATTTCAAAATCTGACCAGACGTTTCAGAGAAGAATTTTAAAGAATTCCTTTATTTCTGTATAGTGCAAGAAGCCCCTATTCACCATAGCCACGTTTCTTGACGTATCAAAATTTCACGAACAACTTTTGAAAAGGGTCACCCAAGGAACGTCTCTGTCAAATAATTTTAAAATCTGACTAGCGGTTTCAGAGGAGAAGATTTTTAAAGAATTTCCTAGAAAATTCCATTTGGTTGCCATGGCAACCAGAGTTTTTGACGGAATCTAATTCTGTGAACAATTTTTTTTTTAAAGAGGACCTCCCAAGGAACATTCCAGCCAAGTTTGGTCTAAATTGGCCTAGCCGTTTAGGAAGAGTTGATGTTTAAAGAATTGTTGACAACGGACACTGGGTGACCCTAAAAGTTCCCCTTGAGCACGTTGTGCTCAGGTGAGCCAAAAAAAAGATATGTAGTATGTAGCAAAAACATCTAGACAGACTATTATAACAAGTTGTAAAGAAATTATTGGCTGCTAAACCCAGGCAACTGTAAACAATATCGCACAAGAGAGGCACCATGGGCACAAAGTACAGATAACTGTTCCAAAAGGCGATGTTACTTTTTGACTGGTCGCCTCTGGGTACAGACACAAGACAAAAACAGTTGAAAGCTCCACACAGATTTTGTGCACGAGTTTGAACTCTTATCATTTCCCAAATAGAGCACAAAACTACATTTTAAACATACCTGTAGCTTGCATATTCAATATTTCTTCATTTGAAATCTGCAAATATTTTCAATTTAAACACTGATTGTGAGAAAAACTGTGTATTTCATCAGTTACTCGAGTTGTTTACGTCCCCGAAAACATACAAAATGGCCGCCATGCACGATAAATTTCCTCTGTGATTTTTCCAAGATAAACATGTTGTAAACGACTTCTACAAGCTTTTTATGTAATGAATGGTTTAACAATTTGTTTTTTGTCACGTTAAGTAGTACTAAAAGTTAATTGCATTTCGCTGCAATACAGATAAAACTAACCAAACAGAAAGTCAGTTTAGTGCTTTATATTTGCTGAAAATTTACAATGGACTTGAGACGGTACAGTGTAAGTAAATGTCTAAATATGAAAAAGATCAACGGGGCATCTCATTTTTGAGACTACATGGACACAGTGCCCCAACATAAACTCGCGGGTTTTTCAGTAAGAGAAGCTAAAAAATGACAACTCGTACTTACAGAGAAGACTGACAGATTGTAGTTAAAAACTGTGAAAGGACATTGAAAAAGAGACTGTGATAGGGAGTTGTAAATAAGTTATTACCGGTATCTCCTTAAGCCAGGATACTATAAGCAATATCACATAATACAATAAAATCACATGGCCAATAGGGAATGGATGAAAAATATCAATCAATCGCATATCACAGACAATGTGCGTGTAGCAAAAATAATAAAGGCATTACATATTGAAAAGATATAAACAACAGAAAAAATCACATCGGCTGTAACACAAGATGTACACATAACAAGAAATTGAATAAGTACCATCTTAAACAAATCAGCAGAAGAAACTACTTTAAAAATATTCTTGTGAATTCTTTAACTTGCCAGTTTTCCAAAAGTGGTAGTCTATTGCAAGTTCAAAAACTAGTCCAAATCAAGTTACAAGTGGATCTTTTATCGAATGATCCCTTGTTTAAAACTTGTTTGATTTCAAAGCATTTGCAGACAACAAATTAGAAAGGGTTCAAATGATAAGAAATGCCTTTAATGCCGTTTATCACAAATTTTTCTAGCAGACAATTTTTCTTTTTAAAACTTTGCACATGCAAGGTTCATTGTGTCTTTTGGAGATTACAGTAAAAAAAATATGGGTCACAGTGCTCATGTCCGAGAAATTTGCCATTAAAAAAAAAGGTACATAAGGTTCCAAAAGCCTGGATTTGAGCATGGCAAATGTACACATATGCATGTCATATATAGACCATCAAGTTAACAAGAGGGCCATGATAGCTCTAATGTGGCTCACCTGAGCCTTTTGACCAAACATGACCCATTTCCAATCTCTTCAGGGATATTAAGACAAACATTCTGACAAACACTCATTAGTATTGGACTGACAGATATGGCCTCTAAAGTGCACACAAGCTTTTTCCAGATCTTGTCTCAGCGACCTACTTGACATGTAGAAGTTATGCAGACAACCATTCTAAAAAACTTTCATAAGCATTGGAAAGAAATTGTGGCCTGTAGGGTGTACAAAATATTTTCCTAGATTTGACCTAGTGACCTAGTTTTTTATCCAACATGACCCATATTCATACTAGTCAAAAATATTATCAAGGCAAACATTCTCAGCAAATTTCAAGATTGCTGGACTGAAAATGTGGCTTCTAGAGCATACAATAGGTTTCAAGAATTACATCTGGTGACCTAGTTTTTTGGTCCAAGTAACCCATTTTCAAACTTACTGACAAAAAAAAAAGGGAAGTAGAATGTGTGCAAACATTTTGTGCTATGCATCTTTTAGAATGTAAAGAACATTTTGGGAAAAAGAGAAAATGCTGGTTTCCAGCATTTTCCCTTTTTCCCACTATGTTTCCAAAAGCTTTCTTTCTCAGTGTTGTTTTAAGTCATGATTGTGTGGTAACGAGTTAAAGGCCCTTGAAAACAAAGCTTCTGAAACCAGAATTCTCTCCTTTTCCCACCACAATTCATATCCTGTCAAAGTCAAATCCTACCAATGGAACCATATTCATTATGTTTTTCTGCAAACACTTGAATTTGACCATTCAAACACCTTTTCTTCAATAAAAAGTCAGAAATTTAAAAAAAGTTTCATTGAACGTCAAACAAAGCTCGGTGTTTTTAACACATAATTAGATGAAAAATAATGTTGAAAAACTATAAGGAAAGTCATTATCAAGCGATATAAGGTAATACCTGAATAAATATATATTGACACAAAATCTGTATAATTTGTATGAATTTGGCATTTATGATAATATTGGTATGGTGTTTAGGATACATGTTACTACTTTTTTATCCTTACAATGCCAACTAAATGAAAAAAGAATGCAGATAATACTACTATAAGGCTTCTTTTTGACAAAATATCTTACAAAATAATCTGCAATGTAGATTCAATTCAGACTTCCGTACAAAATCACTTAAATCTACCCTACAGTTTGTGGAAATAACAATCAAATTATTCTTCTCTCAGTCAGGAAAAAATTTATTTAACCCTTTAGCACACAATGCTGACATTCAAGCTCCTCAAAAAGAAGTCTTTTGAAAACATTGTGAGGGAAAAGGAGCAAATGCTAGTAACCAGCATTTTCTCCTTTTCCTGCAATGTTTTCTACCCTATCCCAAAAATTTGCACCATCTGAGCCACACTGAAATTGTCATTTGCAAATGCTTTCAACTTGGACAAGGCTAAAATTTAGTCGTCTGGTAAAGGGTTAACATTTACCAAACAACACTGACTACCCTAACTAAAGAGGCCTTTAAAAATTTGTGGGAAAAGAAGGCTCTTTCAATGACAAAAATGTCATTTTAGCCACATTTATTATGTTTTCAAGTGCTTTAAATGTGGACCATAAAAGCAACTCTTAACCTCAATATTGTACGGTTACAGATTACTGTCTTTGTAACATAACTTTTATGAAAATGTTCAACAAAATTTTAAACTGGATCAAATTGAAAGCATTTGCATTCGACAAAATAGATGTGAATGAAAAATTGAAATCTGATTTGGAAAAGTTAGAAAACCTTGTGAGGAAAAGGAGAAAAAGCTGGTTACCAGCATTTTCTCCTTTTCCCTCGTAAAGAGTCGGGACTGTGTGGCAAAGAGTTAAGGAAACCAGACTCAAAAAAAAAAAACATTACATGCATGTACATATGCTTTGATTCAGTTGAAAATCTGATGGCAAAAATGGACTAGTAACAAGCCTTTTCTCCTTTTCCCACAATGTTTTCTACTCTATCAATTTTTCAAACAAATTTTATCATCAGAGCCAGATCTAAATTGATGTCTTCAGAATTCTGAAAAGTCTTTGATTTTGTTGTGTGGTGAAGAGTTTTAAAAAGCTAGCTTAAATTTGAAGAAAAAATATCCAGTATTGACAAAGATGAATAATACCAACGCTTTTGCATGTTAATCCTTTATCCCATAGGGCATTTCTAAGGTATCTCTAATTGACTCTAAATAAGAGCAAGGATGAAGCTGTTTTTTATGGATATATGACACCTTTTGATAGCATAGAAAACAATGTGACAAAGGGTGAAATTGCTCGTCACAAGCAATTTCACCTTTTGCCACAATCTTTTCCAAAGGCTCCTACAAGCAATGCATAGAAATGAGTATCTGTGGAGTAAAGGGTTAAATCTTTGCCAACAATCAGAGGTTTTTATGACCCAGAGGAAGAATCCTTTCAAAAACATTGTAGGAAAAGCAGAAAATGCTTGTAACAAACACTTTCTCCTTTTCCCACATTGTTTTCTAGTCTTCTAAAGCAAAGCTTAAATTTTTTAGTCAAGTTTATTTTGTTGTCTGCTAATGTTTTCAATTTTGATAAGTCTAAAATTTTGTCGATAGGTAAAGTGTTAAAGTTACAGACAACAACAAGGCTTTGACAATGGCTTGGTATTTTCAATATAACAACCTAGCTAAAAACCTTCTTTAGGCTGATTTTCATAATCAAGAAACCTTGTTTTAACAGACATAATTTAAACTATAGAATTTTTATGCTGCTGATTTACTGTATTGGAATGTTGACCATCTGTGTCAAAATTCCAGCATAGCACTTTCGCACAGAAAATAGAAGCATCCACATTTTGAAAATTCATGCATATACAAACCCTGCCATAAACACAACTGACCTATTGTTCCCTTAGTAATTCATAGAGGTAAAATTCAATCATAGAGGTAAAATTTACTATCAGGCCATTAGCCCTTTACCAGATGACATAGTTCTAGATATACCTAAAATAAAGACATTGGCAGAGGACAACTTAACTCATTACCAAACGACGAAATTTTTGGTTTGTCCGAATTTAGAGCATTTGCAGACGACAAAATAAAAGTGACTGATTTTTTTTGTGTGTGTGTGTGAAAGGTAGAAAACATGGTGGGAAAAGGACTCAATGCTGGTTACCAGCATTTTCTCCTTTTCAAACAGCGCTTTCTAAAAGCTTATTTCTCATGGGCGTCAAAGGTAGGGATTGTGTGGTAATGGGTTAACCCTTTATGAAACAATCTTTGGTTTTTACGAACTTAAGATAGAGACCTTTTGAAAACATTGTGGACCTTACAATGCTTGTAACCAGCATTTTCGCCTTTTCCAACAATGTTTTCTACCCTGCTAGAAACAAATTTCAATTTTTGAGTTTTGTTTATTTTGTCGTCTACAAATGCTTTCATCTTAACAAGAGGACCATGATGGTCCTATATCGCTCACCGGAGTACCAAGCAGCACAGGTCTAAAATTGAGATATTATACTAAATAACAAGGTTCAAGGCCAAATGATAATGAAACAAGAGCAGCAAATTGTTGCAATTTGACTTGAGGCTTTGAAGTTCCATTCCATACAAGCAAAAAATACTGTAAAACTGAAGATCGAAGTGGAATTACTCAAAATTCGTGCAAGGTACGTAGAGTTATTGTTCTTTGCACTGTACTCTGTACTATTGCAACAAACATGCATACCAAGTTTGAAGTTGTTCTGACTTAAGATGACATTTATATTCAGGGCAGGCACTAAATGCTGTAAAAATGACATTCAAAGGGAAATAACTTAAAGTCAGCACAAGGTACAGTTACAGTTCTTAGCCACTGCACCTCCAAATATTGCAACAAATAAGCATACCAAATTTCAAGTCATTCTTCCTTAACCCTTTACCCCATAAGGCATTTCTATGGTATCTCTAACTGACCCTAAATAACAGCAAGGATGAAACCGTTTCTTATGTGTATATGACACCTTTTGATAGTGTAGAAAACATTGTGGCAGAAGGTGAAATTGCTAGTCACGAGCAATTTCACCTTTTGCCACAATGTTTTCCAAACGCTCCTACAGGCAATGCGTAGAAATGAGTATCTATGGAGCAAAGGGTTAAGATGTCAAAGTTTTGCCCCGGACAAGCAACAAATGCTATAAAAATGAAAATCAAAGGGGGAATAACTCAAAATTTGTGCTAGGAATTTTATGATTCTTGTGCACTGCACTCCGTAATTTTTCAACAATCATGCATATCAATTTTGAAGATGTTCAGGCTGTAGATGACAAAGTTATATTCCAGACAAGCAGAAAATGCTGTAAAAATTTCAATCAAAGGGAAATAACTTATAGACAGTATGAAGTAGAGTTATGGTTCTTTCACAATGCACTCCGTATTATTGCAACAAACACAAATACCAAGTTATGCTCCAGACTAAGAACTATTCTAAAAAACTTTCTAATTCAAGGACAAATAACACCAGTTGTTCTGGTCATCCATGATCAAACTCATCTGAGATCTTAGAGTCATATATCTTTTGACCAAGTTTGGAACTAATTGGTTGACATTTGTAGAGGCTAGAGTGTGAACAAAGTGAAATATAGCAATTTTTCGAATTCAAGGGCAAATAACTCCAGTTGTTCTGGTCCAATTACACCCATAATCAAACTCATCCAAGATCCTATGGTCATGTATATCCAAGTTTGGTGTAGACTGGTTAATAATTGTAGATGCTAGAGTGAAAACAAAGTCAAATATAACAATTTTTCTAATTCAAGGGCAAATAACTCTGGTCGTTCTGGTCCGATGAGACCCATAATCTAACTCATCAGAGTATGGTCATATATATTTTGACCAAGTTTGGTGCTGATTGGTTAATAATTGTAGATGCTAGAAAGAAAACAAAGTCAAATATAGCAATTTTTTAATTCGAGGGCAAATAACTCCAGATATTCTGGTATGATTAAACCCATAATCAAACTCATCTGAGATCTTATGGTCATATACACTTTGACCAAGTTTGGTGCTGATTGGTTGATATTTGTAGATGCTAGAGTGCAAACAAGGAAATGTGATCGGACAATGGACGGACGGACGACGGACGGATGGTGAGTGATCACAATAGCTCAATCTGAGCACTTCGTACTCAGGTGAGCTAAAAATCTAGAATTCAATTGTAGTCTGAAAATTTGGTGTTTGGTATAGAGTTAATCATAACGTTAACAATCAAATTTTTTTTTTGGTTGAAAATGAAGAAAACATTGTGGTAAACGAAAAATACTTCTTACTAGAATTTTTTCTACAGTATTTCCCACAATTTCTTATTCTTTTTTTATAATGTCTTTGAAATTGGCCTATTTAGCACTGAAGACAAAACTGGGCTTTTTGCAGATGGCATAGGCCACTATCAGACTGCAAAGAATGTGCAGTTTAATCCTTGATCTAGACTGTCTATTTGTTTAGCCAAGACTCTATAAAATGAAATAATTTTCTGAGTTATAGTTGTTGCATTTTGAGCAACTGACAGAATTCTAGTTCCTGTATTTGGCGCTGAAAGACCTAATGAAAAATATTAGAAATCTTATTGGCAAGCAAATCAAATTCGTAACAGAGTACATTTTCATGGTATCTAACGTCTAAATGAGCGCTGCAGAGATGTTCTCTTGCTTGGTCGTTGTCGTAGAACACTGGTGTGGGGGATGGAATGTTGAAGATAAACTTCTAACTGGATGTTGTCCTCTAAAAATAGTACTCTCTGAACCTTGTCTCCCTCTCCTCCTGGACCTACAAAAAAGTAAGAACAAAATCAAGAGGCTACATAAGGTTTAAGTGTAACTCATCTCTGTCAATTCTTTTACTTCGAGTTCACTTTAACACTTTACCATACAATCCTGACTTTTGACGACCCAGGGGTAGTAGCCTTCTGAAAACATAGTGGGAAAAGGAGATAATGTTGGCAACCAGCATTTTTTTCTTTTTTTTCATAATGTTTCCTACCCTTCCCATAGCAAATTTTAACTTTTCAGTCATGTTTATTTTGTCGTCTGCAAATGCTTTAACCCTTTCCCAAACAATCCCTGGTTTGTACGACCCTGAGATAGAAGCCCTTTGAAAACATTGTGGGAAAAGGAGAAAATGCTGGTTACCAGCATTTTCTCCTTTTCCCACAATGTTTTCTTCCCTGCTGGAAACCAATTAAAATTTTGAGTTACGTTATTTTGTCGTCTGCAGGTGCTTTCAATTTGGACCATTCTAAGATTTTGTCGTTTGGTAAAGAGTTAGTGTGTATTTCTTCCCCAGCCTATTTTCAACCAGACTTAGAATGAAATTAACAATGGCTTATAAATATGGACCCTAGTGAAATAAATAAACAAACTATGACACTACAAACCATTAAAGAGAGATCGCAACAGAAATTGACCGGATGCTAGAGTGTCTTTGCCTTCCTTTTTCACATCAAACTTGAGTAACACATCACCACTGATGCCCACTCCTCTATCAATCTGCAAAATACAATAGTTCAAAATAAATACTTAACTCTTTACCAAACGACAAAATTTCAGTCTCGTCCAAATTCTAAGCATTTGCGGACGACGAATTAAATATAACTCAAGAATTGAAATTTGTTTTCAGCAGGGTAGGAAACATTGTGGGAAAAGGGAAAAGGGAAAAATGATGGTTACCAGCATTGTTTCCTCTTCCCTCAATGTTTTTAAAAGGCTTCTATCTCAGGGTCGTAAAAACCAGGGCTTGTTTGGCAAAGGGTTAACTTTTCATAGTAGGTGCATTAGGAAAAAATCTAGTGTAACATGATCTGGCTCTTTACACACAAGAAAATTTTAGGATAGTCCAAACTGAAAGCATTTGCAGACAACAAAATAAAGGTGACTGAAAAATTTAAATTTGTTCTGGGAAGGGTAGAAAATACTGTGGGAAAAGGAGAAAATGCTGGTTACCAGCTTTTTCTCCTTTTCCCAGTGTTTTCAAAAGGCTTCTTTCTCAGGGGCTTCAAAAGTAGGGATTGTGTGGTATCAAGTTAATTATTAATTATCAATTTATCAAGCAACATCTGTACTCTCAAGAACCTAAAGAAGAAAACTTAGTTTTTGAGACACTTTTGGAAAAGAAGAAAAAAATTTCCTTCAACTGTACCTTGCATACCAGGTAGCTTATCTACTAAGATACATTGAAACCTAGGTTAACTCAATGTCTGAAACTTTTTACCACAAAACAAATTTTAGTCTTGTCCTGCATTTGCAGATGACAAACTATATGTTGACAAACTACAAAATCAGTCTTTGAAAGGGTAGAAAACATTGTGGGGAAAAAAGAAAATGCTTTTTCCACGATGTTTTCTTAAGTCCTCTTCCTTGGGGTCATTTAAACTTGGGTGTGATAAAGGGTTAACCCTATAAACTGTTCACTACAAAACATAATTTTAGAATTGTTCAAGTTGAATGCACTTTGAAGAAAATTATGAAATCCATGTTTAAACAAGAGCGGCAAACTCTCGCAAGATACGCCCGTCTTACCCCAAGTTGTAAAGCTGGGGCATGCATCGGACAAAATTCAATTACGAAAAACAAGAAAGGGCAATAACTAAAAAATTAAGCCACCAACAGTTATGATTCCTGTGCACTGCACTCACCCTTGATGAGATCTATCCACCCCTGAAATTTCATAACCCTAGCTAGTATAGTTTTGGAGATATGCTCCAGACAAAATTGAAGTATGAAAAACAACAAAGGGCACTAACTCAAAAATTAAGTGAGCAAGAGTTATGATTCCTGTGCACTGCACTCCCCCTCCATGAGATCTATCCACCCATGAAATTTCATAACCCTAGCTAGTATAGTTTTGGAGATATGCTCCGGACAAAATTCAAGTATGAAAAACAAGAAAGGGCAATAACTCAAAAATTAAGCAAGCAAGAGTTATGATTCCTGTGCACTGCACTTCCCCTGTATGAGATCTATCCACCCCTGAAATTTCATAACCGTAGCTGGTATAATTTTGGAGATATTCACCTGACAAAATTCAAGTATGAAAAACAACGAAGGGCAATAACTCAAAAATTAAGCGAGCAAGAGTTATGATTCCTGTGCACTGCACTCCCCCTCTATGAGATCTATCCACCCATGAAATTTCATAACCCTAGCTAGTACAGTTTTGGAGATATGCTCCGGACAAAATTAAAGTATGGAAAACAACAAAGGGCAATAACTCAAAAGTTAAGCAAGCAAGAGTTATGATTCCTGCGCACTGCACTCCCCCTCCATGAGATCTATCCACCCATGAAATTTCATAACCCTAGGTAGTATAGTTTTGGAGATATGCCCCGGACAAAATTCAAGTATGAAAAACAACAAAGGGCAATAACTCAAAAATTAAGTGAGCAAGAGTTATGATTCCTGTGCACTGCACTCCCCCTCCATGAGATCTATCCACCCATGAAATTTCATAACCCTAGGTAGTATAGTTTTGGAGATATGCCCCGGACAAAATTCAAGTATGAAAAACAACAAAGGGCAATAACTCAAAAGTTAAACGAACAAGAGTTATGATTCCTGCGCACTGCACTCCCCCTCCATGAGATCTATCCACCCATGAAATTTCATAACCCTAGCCAGAATAGTTTTGGAGATATGCCCCGGACAAAGAACTGGACTCCGCCCGCCCGCCCGCCACGGGTGATCCCCTAATACGTCCCGTCTTCGACGGGCGCATAAAAAGTAGAAAAGCATCATGGGATATGGAGAGAATGCTGGTTCTCAGCATTTCTACCTTTTTCCCACAACGTTTCAATATTAGCTATCTTCCTTATTCTTGGGTCATTCATACACACAACTTGTGGTAAAGGGTTAAATAACAAACAAGCAAGCAAACAAATAAACAAACAAACCTCAAATGACGTATTAAAGACAGGTTCTAAGGCTCTCACCAAAGAGGACTTTGCTATCACACGGTTCCCAAATATCTGTCGTAATCTGTGCTTGTGTGGTCTGAAGAAAATTTAAAAGAGTTCATGGGATTGCATACTTTATTCTGTACTCTTTTAGTATTAGCCAACTGCATGTGCTTAGCTTTCAGTACAGAAGACTGCAAGTGCTTTCAGTTCTGCTGGGTACAAAATTTTGCCGTCTGGTAAAAACTTACATTCTAGTTCTAAATTTAGTTGTAAAGTAATGGAATATCTGACAGGCAAAATCATTTGGTCAAAGATCAAGGTCTAGCCCGCACAGGTGCCAAGCATTACAGGCAAGTATGACCAACAATAGGTGATGATATTAGCTTCCCTGCTTTTGGACAAGCCAAACATATAAATCACTTACGAGACAACTCTGACTTTACAGTATATGTGTCCATCAGTAAAACCCAGTCCCTGGACGCTTAGTACCTTCCCTGTAACATTATACAGTTTGTCCCCACTGCCATCTATGAAAAGAAATAAAAAATAACATGATTTCCATAGTTTTAGAAAGAAATATCCCTACAGGGCCTTAGAAGGGTGAAATCTGATCCTTCCTAAGCCCTTCAACAAACGTCAAAAATCTAGTCTTACCCAAATTGAAAACATTTGAAGATAATACATTAGATGTTACTCAAAACATGAAACATGTTTGAGGCTGGAAAACATAGAAAAGGAGAAAATGCTGGTTTCCAGCATTTCTCCTTTACCAACAATGTTTTCATTTTCTTTTTATTCTCAGGATCCTTAACTCTTTACCACGATACAAAATTTTAGACTGGTTCAAATTGAAAGCATTTGCAGACGACAAAATAAAAGTGACGGAAAATTTGAAATTTGTTTTGTGAAGGGTAGAAAACATTGTGGGAAAAGGAGAAAATGCTGGTTACCAGCATTTTCTCCTTTTCCCACAATGTTTTCTGAAGGCTTCTATCTCAGGGGCGTCAAAAGTTGGGATTGTGTGGTAATGGGTTAAAAGTTGGGATTGTGTGGTAAATAGTTAAGTACATGTAGCTACATAATTTTTAAATGAAATACCACTAGAATTTTTATAACTCTTCTTTCTCTGATTAAGTGAAGGTTTGCAAATAAATGCATAACTAGATTCAGCAAAAAAAAAAATTTTCAAATTTGGTATGAAAATAAAATACCTGAATAGCCCTCTATGTGATCTTTGGACTTGCATGTTTAATTAAGAACCTGCCATGGTTTATTGCAACCAAAAGTACTAGACTTTGGCTCTTTTTTTCATCAAGATAGTTTACTCTTCATAAAACAACATAAATTTAGACTGGTCCTAATTGAAAGCATTTGCAGACAACAAAATAAAAGTGACTGAAAAATTTGAAATTTGTTTTGTGAAGAGTAGAAAACAATGTGGGAAAAGGAGAAAATGTTGGTTATCAGCATTTTCTCCTTTTCCGACAATGCTTTCTAAAAGCTTCTTTCTCAGAGTTGTCAAAAGTAGGGATTGTGTGGTAATGGGTTAAAAGCAATGATGCTTGTAAAGATATGAAGGGAAAAAAAGATAAATGGTAGTAGCACTACCGTATTTCACCTAATTGAGGTGCCAGGGCGCGATACAAAACACTAACAAGGTGCTCTTATTTCACACGCAATTTCCCGAAATTTTAGGGCCATCATATAGAGTAAGTATGGTACTTTGATCCTGGTTTTAAGTACTGCCATGTGCAAAGTGGTTGTCATATCTGAAAGTCACGCTGTATTAATTCAAAATCTACTGCCAATCACGATTCACTTGGACATAAAATAGCTTTCACTATTTATATGGAACACTGATTTGGATACTTGACTTTCTTAAAATTTTCTTTCTAAAAATAAGTTGACAAATCTTGTGTTACCAAAAGTTTACAATGGAACTGGAAGTGTATGTTTATACAGATCGTCAGATTACAACATCAATTTGTGAAGTCAGGATTATGTCAATGCCACATGAACAATTTTATTTAAAGATATATATCATCCATAAATTTCATCAGTCTGAGTTTTAAAGAATGTATCTTGCATTTAGAAGTTTGTCAGTCCAGTCACCGACTACCAGTTAACTCTTTACCACACAAGAAAATTTTAGACTGGTCCAAATTGAAAGCATTTGCAGACGACAAAATAAAGGGGACTGAAAAATTGAAATTTGTTCTGGGAAAGGTAGAAAACACTGTGGGAAAAGGAGAAAATGCTGGTTACCAGCATTTTCTCCTTTTCTCACAGTGTTTTCAAAAGGCTTCTTTCTCAGGGTCGTCAAAAGTAGGGATTATGTGGTAATGGGTTAAGGTTGAACATGGCTGGGGGTTGTCCGGAGGCCTCTGGAGTAGGTAATATTGCGCATGGCACCACTATAAAGAAGGTAGCATTAATTAGGTGAAATATGGTGTGTTATAAAGCTGGATACATACAAGCAATAGAAATTCATGAACTTTAAGTTTATGATGCAAAGTCTATCCAAAACTTTCAACTCATTACACTTATGAGACACATTTGAACCTGAAGCTTTGAGTTCTAGATAAATTCAATTACTTAAAAAAGGCAACACTTAGGGTTAGGGTTTAGAACTCTTCATTTCCAAACAATGATGGTTCCAACAATATAAAACAAAAACACCTTCAAAAATGCAACAAACAGCATGAGCAGAAGAACAACACCCATTAACATGCTGCTACATGTACTTGCTTGAATTTTTAAGACCAAAATTTGTCTAAAAAGAACAGTGAACCAGGGACATTGACAGATCTGGGAGTAGTTGGGCACAAGTCAAGAAAGCAATGTTCCTGTTCACTGTTTATCCCTAAGCTGATACAGAAGCCACTCCCATATACCCGTTGTCCTCTATGATCTGACTTGGACTGCTTTCTTGGGCTTCATCTAGATTATCACCCGAGTCCGTGACTGGTTTTAAATCATCAGTTTGTTCTTGGAAAACTTCTAGGTCATTAGCTGACTCATGGAGGACTAGTATCAGATCATGAGCTAATTCTGCCACTTGATATAAATCATCAGCCAATTCCCACACTAGTTCTGGATTATCAGCTATCTCTTGGACAAGTACTAGGTCATCAGATGATTCACGAAAAAGTATCAGATCATTACCCAATTCCTAAACTTGGCTATGATCATCCGCTACATTTAGAATTAAATTAAGTTCATCAACAAATACCAGCATGAATTCTAGATGTACTAATTCTAGACAAAGCTTCAATGTCCATAAAAATATTCCCTGGACTTGCAGGACCATTAATTAATTATTTCTATAAACGATAACTGTGAACTCATTTAAGCTGAAGAAGCAACAACCCTTAAAAACTGATAAAAAAGCTTATATAAAAAAACCTTGCTGAAACTCATTGGTACTTGCTTAGATTTCCGAGACCAAACTCTGTGTCAACAGTAAATGACACTGATTCTGGAGCACTTCGGCTATAATCAAGATAGTTGGGCTCCTCTTCACTGTTGGTCCCGGAGTTCAGGACGGATTCACTACCATAAAGCGAGCTGTCCTCTATAAGCTGACTTAGAATGCTCTCTTCCAGGACCTGGACTTGTTCTAGATCGTCAAGTACATGTAATTCTTGAACATTTTCAATGTCACCACACAATCCATGGACTAGGTCTAAATATTTGGTTACTTTCTGTACTTGTCCTGATCTGTCAGCTGACTCTATTGGTTAAATAAACATGAATTCATCTGACTGTTAGCCTGCTCTCAATATCAAAAGTGCAATATCAAAATCTGAAACTACAGACTTCCTGCACTTTATCTTGCTGCAACACATTATTCCCTAACATAAACCGGTAGAAGACAAACTGATTTGGCTCGATGCATGCAACATGTTAATATGTGTGAAAATATAGTGGCAAAAGGAGAAATTGCTCATTATGATCATTTCTATTTTTTGTCACAGTGTTTTTGAAAGTATATCGACAGTAAGAATGCAAAATGTGAACTGCAGGACATTATATGTCCAATGATAAAAAAAGTTGCAATATCTGGTAATGGTGTGACAAGCTGTTAGATTACATTATAAAAGATGAGATATAATACAATACTGCATTGCCTTAAAAATCTTAAAACATTCTTGCATAATGAATGGAGCTTAAGTTACATTGAATGACAATAATTCTGACATACAATAGTGTGACAAAAACAGGATGTTTACTTAAACATGCAGGTCCTGTGCTTATGTCTTTGACTGGCAATCACTTTTACCTCTACAATGCAATCCAAAGATACAATGAATGAATAGTGTTTTAAGGCCCGTTGACAACTTGGGTTATATTGGGCGCACTTACTTAAAGATACATGTACATCTAAAACAGTTCAAAATAAGCAAAGAACTTGCAAGTGGAGTTGGTTATAATCAGAAATGCTTTCATAGGACAAGCATTTGCTTTGTCGAGGCAAATGTTTTTAATATTTCACATCTGAGGACTAAGACATTGGCCTCCACCAGACAAGCAGTTTGCTTTTTACATGAGACAACAAAATTAATACAGGTTCAACTTTTCATTAAACCTATTTTTTTTTCATATGAATTATGAAACAAGTTTTTACAACTTAGATAAGTAACAATGTTAGATGACTGCTTCCTGAAAACATAAACCCTTCACAAAAAACAAAATTTTAGAATGGTCCAAATTCAAATCACTTACAGCCACCGAAACGATAGTAACTCAAAATTGAAATTTGTCTCCAGCAGGATAGAAAAAAAATGTGGGAAAAGGAGAAAATGCTGGTTACCAGAATTTTCTCCTTTTCCCACAATGTTTTCAAAGGGCTTCTATCTCAGGGTTGTAAAATCTAGGGATTATTTGGTAAAGGGTTAACCTGTGCTTGCACTATGATGTGGGTAGTTTCCATGGTTGACCCCCTTCATCATGCAATGCAATGTGCGAACCTTTGATGTGAGAGGGCGAGGCTCTTCCCAACATCACTGACCTCCACTACAGATTCATCACATGACCAAACTTGAGCCTGGTCCAGATCGAAAGCATTTACAAATGATATATAAAATGTTAAGTCAAAAAACAAAGTTTGACTATCAAAGGACAGAAAACCTTGTGGGAAAAGAAGAGAATGGTGGTTACCAGCATTTTCTGCTTTCCCCACAAAAGGCCCCATTCTTGAGATTGCATGATGAAGAGTTACAGAAAATGGTTACTACAACATGTTTGACTAAAAGAGTACAATCATGTATATAAAAAATTTGGGTAAGACAACACCATTAATTTTACAATGGCTTGGTTGACATGCCAACAACATCAAGTAATAACTATTCCAGCAAACTTGCATTCTCTCATTTAAAGTTATTCAATTCTATTTTAGGCCCTAAACACAAAACAATCTCTTTCCAGCCGCTGACTTCAAAGTTACACACAGAATTTATTTGACTGCCGTTCTAGACCCCATTTTATAGACAGACAGCAAATACGCAAACTACTATGATGCATTAATTCTTTACCACACAATCCCAGTTTTTATCGACCCTGAGACAGAAGCCTACAGAAAACATAGTGGAAAAAGGAGAAAATGCTGGTAACCAGCATTTTCTCCTTTTCACACAATATTTTCTAGTCTATCAAAGTCAGAAATCATCATTTTAACAAGATGTAATTTGTTGTCTGCAGATGCTTTGAATTTGGTAGTCAAAAAAATTGTCGTTTGGTAGAAAGTCAAAAGCAAGTTAACAAAAGGGTCCTATGCTTTAAAGGCAATAAGGAAAAACACTGTGTGAAAAGGAGATAATGCTTGTTACCAGCATTTTGTCTGTTTCACACAATGCTATTTCCTTTTTTTAACAATCAATCCTTTGTTTGTACCACATGTGATGTGGCTCGTCCACTTCAAAACCATTGCAGACAATAAGTGAGAATGATGTATCTCATTTGATGGGATATTTTTCTGAAAAGCTAGTGAACCATGTGAGGAAAAGATAAAGATGCTAGTCACCAGCACTTCTTTCTTATCACACAACACTTCATCTCCTCAAGTCTATAAAACATGAGGTTGTGTGGAAAGGGGTTACAATTTTAGTTTTACGTTTAGCACATCTTCAGTGCTTTAAAAATTCCTTTTTTCTTCATTTCTAGGGTTGTGTCTATCAACTATCCCAAACACTGTTCCTAATCTTAATTCTGGGGCAAATATTCCGATTGGCCGAGACATAATGGTCTAACAATAGACTGTGACAGAATCCTAGAAAGTCTACAAGTTTGCTGGAAGACTTTTACATTTCATTCTTGGTTGCTGTTGATCCAGAGTGGCAGTACCAGTACAGGTCCATCGTTGTGCTGTATGGCAGTCAATAACAGTTTTTAATCTCTCAATCAAATAAAAAAAAAAAATGCACAATGATTACAACAGATAATATACAATCAGTTTCAAGGCTTCATCTACCTGCTTTACCCCAACAACTCTTTAACCTCAGTCCTGTGATTACAAAATTCTAGGAAAGGTCAAAGTCTTTTGAAAACACTTTGGGAAAAGGACAAAAATGCTGGTACCCAAAATGTTATCTTCTGTTTCAAAATGTTATCTTCTGTTTCAAAGGCAAATCTCATCACTCTAGCTTATGTATTACTTGTTGTTTCTAAATATTCTTCACTTGGACAAGCCTTAAATTGTCTTTTTTAAAAAAATTGTTAAGCAACAACAATTAAAGAAATTTCCTTATAACAACCAACATCAGTATGCCAATATCAATTTGCATATACTGTATAAAACACCAGCCCAGTTCATCCAGCCCAGTAACACATAACCACATGCAGGGGAATGTTTTCATCTTACAACTTTTGAAAAGTTACCCACTAAAAGAACAAGAGGGCCCCATCAAAGGCCCTGGATCCCTCCACTGCCACCACATACAGAAGAATGTTTCATCTCACAACTTTTGAAAAATTACCCACAAAAAGATTAAGAGAAGCCAACAAAGGCCATGGATTGCTCCACTGCCTTACAGAACTAGAGGATGTTGAAGGCCTGAATCGCTTTACTGGCAGAGATTTTGCTTATTTTCTAGCATACGTTTAATTAATGATGCAAAAAGAGAAACACACACACAAAAGGGGGCACTGTTGCAATTAGGCTTGAACCCAATAAAAAACATTGTAGGCATGCATGGTGAGCTGAACAATAATAGTGAAATAATTGAAGTACAGTCTCTCAAAACCAATACATGTAGTTTGGAATCCAGCCAAACTTGAAACAGTTACAGAACTTAATATACAAAATTCATTCAAATTTCAAAGACATATGACCAATAAAATGGACGAAGCTGAGTAAACACAACTAAGTCATCTAATGACTGCTTTTCTCAAACTGATTTCTGGAATTTCTCTGCTTTTGTTAAAGTTTAATCCCTTGATAATACAAATTATTTGTGCAAGTTTTGACAAAACCGCATCAAAAATGCCACTTAAAATATGTTAACTCTTTACCACGCGACAAAATTTACAGACTGGTCAAAATTGAAAGCATTTGCAGATGACAAAATAAATGTGAGTGAAAAGTTAAAACATACTATGGGAAGGGTAGAAAACATTGTGGGAAAAGGAGAAAATGCTGGTTACCACCATTTTCTCCTTTTCCTACAATGTTTTCAAAAGGCTTCTACCTCAGGGTCGTCAAAAGTCGTCATTTTGTGGTAAAGGGTTAAACCGACATGTTAATTTTCAAATTTCTAAAAGGGATGCATTTTCCTTACATTTTGTTGGATTTTTTTTTAAAGTCAATGAAAAGATGAAAGGGCAACATAAACCATACTATAATATAAGCTCTGCTGGCCAGTAGAGCTAAGCCACATGGAAATAGATGGAGATAGCTAACCCTACAAAGCACATGTTACAAAAACATTTGAAAAGGAAATTATAGCTAGACAGTCAATATGAAGACAATCAAAATAATACACTCTTACAACTAGTTTTTTTCGACAAGAAGATTTCTGAAACATTCAATAGCAAAAAACTTTTCTTTGATATGAATGGTACAGTTTTTCCATAAACGACAGAATATTATAAACCTTGGTTCCTGTTAAGTATGCAACACATACACATATAACCTTAAACGTAAAAACTTATTGAAAACTAATAATGATTTTTCAAGAAAATTGAATTTACAGCAGCATAATATGATAATCAAACGTGATAAATACCAACAAATATCTGTCATGAAAAAATTTGTCATGGCTAACTATAGCTTGTTGTGATCTTTTATGCGAAGTATAGTAAAATTGGATTAGTTGTTTTTCTGAAGAAGTAGTTTACTGAAGAAGTTTTTGATAAAAGTTAACACACACAAAAATGTACAGGTGACAGATATAGGGCCATGGCATAAGCTCACTAGCAATCTGCCATTTGAACTGAAACTTACTGAGCTCTACACTGCAAATTTGTTTCAAAAGGTAATATGTCAAGACCAGCTGTCTCACTCATTACCAAACAACAATATTTTAAGTTTGTCCAAATCAAAAGCATTTGCCGAGAACAAAATAAAAGTGACTGAAAATTTGAAATGTTTTGTGAAGGGTAGAAAACATTGTGGAAAAAGGAGAAAATGCTAGTTACCAGCATTTTCTCCTTTTCCCACAATATTTTCTAACGGCTTCTTTCTCAGGGTCATCAAAAGCAGGGATTGAGTGGTAATGGGTTAATACAAAAATTAACATAAAGGTTTACACTTCAACCCATACAAGTGCACCAATAACAAATATATGAATATATGTGGACACAAGCCCATTTCCACCTGTTATTCTTTCAGAGAAAGAATAGTTCCAACCATTTCCAGGTAAAGTTTTTGGAAAAAAAAGAAGAAATAAAATTAAAAATGTGTTAAAGAGGTGATATAGAAGGGATATAGAAGTGCATTTCCCATGTAACTTAACAAATAATCTCCTATAGACAATAATATTTATCTTGCAGCGTGCTACTCCTGAAAACATTGTAACAAATGGAGAAATTGTCAGAAGCTACCAATTTCATCCCATGCAAAAATGTTTTTCCCTCATATTCTAGTTTGGAACAGTAATTCATGGTGATTACACAAAATTTACAGGAATATTTTTTAAGTTATCAAATTCAGATTTCTTCTATGAGGTATAAATATATGTAAAGAATACAATAGTAAACTCATAATATTGGACTGGTTGATAGAAAAAAATATCACCTAATTGAAGGAAGGGTTATCATGAAACTACCAATATATGAGGGCTGTTTGATAAATTCATTGAATTTTCTTGTAAAAACCTCATTTTTGTTTTTAGAGCTAAACCCTTGCCTAAAATAGAATGAATGCATTGTAAACTTGATGTAAAAATTTTGCAGTTTAAAAATTTGTAACGAAATATATTGGTAACCATAGGAACCCATGTAACAAGCAGTGTAGTATGCCTATCTGATTTTTTTTTTCTAATTTCAAACATACTGTTTTGTGTGAAACAAACATTTAGAGAGTCAAAAAAAGATGCCAATTTTACAGATGGGCTACCAGGAATGTAATTCAATCCTTCAACAGTGACTGGTATAAAGTCAAATTTAAATGTGGGTCTCAAGGCACCGAAAATGTGTAAATATTCAAGGGGATTATGTAGAAAAAGTACTCTGATTGTTTGATTTGTAATGATGTTGAGGTTATTTATTCGGCAATATACGTTCACATGTGTTTTGCAATCAATTGTTTAAAATGTTTATGTGCTTAAATGAAATTTGCAGGAGTTTTCAGATATAAGTAAATGAATAAGTATACCAAATACGTAATTGGTCACCTAGTTCCATTTTTACAACAAAATTCCACATATTTATTGAACAGCCCTCATAGAGTATAAATAATCCTTCACAAAACAAGCAAATTAAACAACCCTTGGGGCAAAAGGCTTTTGAAAAAAAATGTCAGCAATCAGCATTTTTCCTCTTCCCAAAATGACTTTTACACTTTTAAAGACAAATCCAGTTATTTGATGCAAATTAAACCTATCCACAGAGCTGATGCTCTCAGTTCCAAAATTTTGTCATCTGATAAAGTACATTGTAATCAGACCACAACTTATAAGACCTTGTTTCCAAACACACATTTTTAACCGCACAGACATATTACAGCACAGTAGACCATTTCCAACCCTGTGTTTCAATCTAGATTTCTATAGCAACAGTCTGTGCAGTTATCTCTCAATTTTTGCCTTTTCACCAAGGTTGCCATCTGTTTGTTGAGTCTTCTCCAAAGACAAAAAAGCATAATAAATGAATGACAGCGTTTGTTCAGAGGAGTTAGAAGAAATCGGAGGAGGAAGCGTTATTGATCCTAATTTTGTTCCAAGCTTTGGTCATAGAGACCTGGATGTTATTGCATCATCAAGATCAGTTTTTCCATTTGCTGAAATGACAACACTGGCATTCTACCATTGGTAGCCATGTTCTAACCCATTACCACACAATCCCTACTTTCGATGCCCCTGAGAAAGAAGCCTTTTGAAAACACTGTGGGAAAAGGAGAAAATGCTGGTAACCAGCATTTTCTCCTTTTCCCACAGTGTTCTCTACCCTTCCCAGAACAAATTTCAATTTTTCAGTCACCTTCATTTTGTCGTCTGCAAATGCTCTCAGTCTGAACCAGTCTAAAATTTTGTCATGTGGTAAAGTGTTAAGAGGCATGTAAACAAAAAAACGTCATCAAATTCGTCAGCATAGCTGACATCATTTTCTATATAGGGTATGGAAATAAGGAAATACGTTACCCTGGGGTAAAAAACCAACATGTTGGGTTTTTTTTACCCCTTGGACTTTTTACTGCGTGATAAAAACATAGTTGGTAATGAGACGATAACAATGACAGACAAAATCCACATCACTCGTGCCAGTAAAATGGTTGGAAACAAGGGGTTAGGTGTTTACCAAGTAGTAAAGCTGTTGACAGATCTATAATGAAAGCATCTGCAGAAGACAAATGAAATGTGCCTTAAATGATGATATTTGTCTTTGAAAGGTAAAACACATTGTGGTTAATGGAGCAAATACTGAATTGCAACATTTCATCCTTTTCCCACAAAGTTCTCAACCTTCTTTCTCAGGGTTATAAAAACAAGGGACAGTTTGCTAAATGGTTAATTAAGAATGTTGGCAAAGCTTGGAGAAGTACATTTCTGAATGGTATAGCAAAATAAGGACTGCATTGACATATCTTTCTAAATTCAAGTCTTAAATTTCCTGATAAGATGGGTCGTGTAGCAAGCTAAAAAAGAATGGTTCAATTAATCAGAAAGCTAGTCTTAAAATATGACTTATTACTGCACAATTCAGACTTTTAATGGCCCCTAGTAAAAAGCCTTTTTAAAACATTGTGGGAAAAGGAGAAAATGCTGGTAACCAGCATTTTCTCCTTTCCCACAATGTTTTCTACTCTATTAAAGATAAACTCCATCATTTGATCTATGTTTAAATTGTCATCTGCAAATGCTTTCAATTTGGACAAGTGTATTATTTGCTTATGTGGTAAGGAGTGAAGGTTATAATTGAATTTAGACTAGCTGGTGAATATGCACTGTCCCCCCACCCCCCCACCGAAGTAAGTGTAAGAACCCTCAACCAAGTACCATGGGAAAGCTACTAGCAGGTATATTATGTGCATGGGGGCTTTTGATCATGTTACTTACCATCTGTAGCAACATCCTCTTTTTCAACTTTAGCGTCAGTATGTACATTATCAGAAAGGTCACCAACAACTAGACAATCATTAATTTAGTCATGAAAAGGGTTAGCAGCATCTGCTTAACCCATTACCACACAATCCCTACTTTTGATGCCCCCCCCCCTCCCCCGAGAAAGAAGCCTTTAGAAAACATTGTGGGAAAAGGAGAAAATCCTGGTAACCAGCATTTTCTCCTTTTCCCACAATGTTTTCTATCCTTTACAAAACTAGTTTCAAATTTTTAATCACTTTTATCATGTTGTCTGCAAATGCTTTCAATTTGGACAAGCCTAAAATTTTGTCGTTTGGTAATGAGTTAAAGTATCCATGAATGCCAGCATGTGCAGTCTGCGCAGGCTGACATGTGCCAAATGTTTTGCCATTTGTGAATTTTCTGCATGTGTATGGACCATTCTACTCAATGCTTCACTTGGCTGTTTGATAAAATGGACATCAAGGGTTCACAACTATGTTTTGACTTAGTTGTAATAATGAAGATGCATCAATTCCCTTTTCCCAGAGTGCTGCTTTAACTCTTTACCATTTAATCCCTGGTTTTTACGACTCCGAGATAGAAGGCTTTTGAAAACATTGTGGGAAAATGAGTAAATGCTGGTGCCCAGCATTTTCTCCTTTTCCCACCATATTTTCTACCCTGTTGGAAACAAATTTCAAGTTTTGAGTTGTGTTTATTTTGTCGTCTGCAAGTGCTTTCAATTTGGACCAATGTTGTCATTTGGTAAAGAGTTAATTGCAAAGGACCACATCTTAACTAATACTTATAGCACCTAACTGATTTTTTGCACAGTGTTACAGCAATGTGGACAGTGTACATCAAAGATCACACTGCACATTTTATGGAATCTGATCTTGACCTACACTGACCGCAAAGGTGACTTGTGGTGAAAGGCATTCAGCATTTTCTCCTTTTCCTACAATGTCTTTCACCCTGTCAGAGGCAAATTCCATCAAATTTGAGCCACATTCAAATTTTTGTCTGCAAATGCTTTCATTTTGGTTTTGTATATGATTTGGTTGTTTGGTAAAGAGTTAAACAGACATTTCCAGCCAATAGTAAAATCCAAATTATTGAAATTTTCAGTTTGTTATGCCAAAAAGAAATTATTGTATCAAACATAGTAGATCAAACTTAAGACTGTATATACTGTGAACTGTCTGATTTTGATTTACACAGTCCAAAAAAGGACACTGAATTTAACTTAACTCTTTACCAAGCAACAAAATTTTAGACTTGTCCAAATTGAAAGCATTTGCAGACAACAAAATAAACACGGCTCAAAAATTGGAACTTGACTTTAGAAGAGTAGAAAACATTTTAGGAAAAGGAGAAAACGCTGGTTACCAGCATTTTCTCCTTTTTCCCACAATATTTACAGAAGGCTTCTTCTTCTGGGTTGTAAAAACCAGGGATCGTTTGGAAAGGGGTTCACAGCCTGAGGGTTAATAATATTTGGGGTTTGTAACAGTTCTCATGAACCTCTAATTATAGATGTAACTTGGACAATAAATCTACCATCCAGGCTAAATCAGCGTCATTAAAATCTCTACAATAACTTTAAACTTGCTAGAGGATAACCTAAATTTTAGGACTGTCCGTATTACCTCATTACCACACAATCCCTACTTTTGACGACCCTGAGAAAGAAGCCTTTAGAAAACATTGTGGGTAAAGGAGAAAATGCTGGTAACCAGCATTTTCTCCTTTTCCCACAATGCTTTCTACCCTTCACAAAAATAAATTTCAAATTTTCAGTCACTTTTACTTTGTCGTCTGTAAATGCTTTCAATTCAGACAAACCTAAAATATTGTCATTTGGTAATGAGTTAAAGTCAACGGCAGATGACACACAAACTCATTACCAAATGAAATATTTTAGACATGTTCAAATTCAAACTTATGTTGTTTTTGCAGAAGAAACATTAAAAATAGCTAAAGTAATGTTAGTAGCCTATGAAAGGGTAAAAATATTGGGGGAGTTGGAGGAAAAAGCTAGATTACCAGCATCTTCTCCTTTCCCAACAGTGCTTTCAAAAACTTTCATTCTCAGGGTCCTTAACCCTTTCCCAAACAATCCCTTGCTTTTACGAGTCTAGATTAGTAGCCTTTTGAAAAACACTGTGGGAAAAGGAGAAAATGCTGGTAACCAGCATTTTCTTCTTTTCCCACAATGTTTTCTACCCTGTCATAGATAGAAATCATCTTTTCAGCAAGAGTTGAATTGTCATCTGCATATGCTTTCAATTTGGTCTAGTCCAAAGGTTTGTCGTTTGGGAAAGGGTTAAAACTATGCCAAAGACAAATCATGTTTTGTGAGCCATGATTAGAGCTTTACCACACAGTCTATAGTAAAAAACATTGTGGGAACAGAATAAAATACTAGTATGTGTACCAGCATTTTTTTCTTTTTCCCATGTTGTTAAAGGCATGTACTCTAAGGGGCATAGAAATTTATGATAACTGGGCAAAAGGATAACTAAGGATAAAGCAATATGTTACCATGCACAAGATGCACTTTTCAGAATCTATAAATAGTGCCATGGACAGATAAGATTCAAATCCATCAAAAATTATGGAAAAAAAAATTCCCTCCTGAAAGCTAACTTATTGATAATGATTTGAATTTGTCTAGATGAGACAGTTAAAACAAGTCACAGTAACACATCATCTCCTGCAGAATGAGTTTTTGTATTGTAGTAGTCAAAAAAAGACAAGAGTACTGCATGTGGATGCCATGGCATGGCTGCAGGTGATTGATTTTCAGTGAAAATCTTAAGTCGAAAAGAGGGCATAACTTTGTGAACGACACTTTGATGGTTACATGCCATTGTTGAATGGGATCCCCTTTTGATGGTTGACAACTTGTCCAAGTTTGTTTAAGTTTGAAGTAAAATCTTCAGTATTACCGGTAACTCTTTACCAAATGACAAAATTATAGACTGGTCCAAATTGAAAGCATAGCAGAGGACAAAATAAACAAGACTGAAAAATTGTAATCTGGTTTGGGAAGGGTAGCAATGTGCGAAAAGGAGAAAATGATGGATAACTGCATTTTCTCTTTCAATCACTATGTTTTCAAAAGGCTTCTTTCTCAAGGTTGTTAATTGTCGGAGTTATGTTATAAAGAATTAACAGAGATACCATAAAACATCTTTTTTTTTTTGACGACTAAGCAGATGCAGGAAATGACATGCATATGGCAACATCTGATTGTTTTCTTAGAAATCAGACAAACTACAAGTAAAAATGTTGGATATCTGCATTTTGTCCTTTTCGCTTGCATTCTTTGTCATTAAAACTCGAGATTGTGTGAAAAAGGGTTAAAATCGTCTTTTTGGAAGTTTGTTCCAGAAGGCAACAAGGCAAGAGGGCCATGATGGCCCTGTATTGCTCCACTGGCTAATAAGTAAAAACACTACATTACAATATTTGACAAATTGTTTTCAAACTTGAGGACATACAGAAACTTTTCTATCTAATCCTAAGAGAACATTGTGACCCCTGGGAAAAGCCAATTCTGACTGCAAAGCTATAATTATTTGAATCCTGGTGGAGGTCCACAAGATAAAGCCCAATACTAAATAATCGAGTTCTAGAATGTGTGGTTATATACAAGATTTTCAAGTTTTCTCAATAAAAGGCCCTGTATAACATGAAACCCATGAGACAGGGCTAAATTTAGAGCCCTAGTCTTTATTATGGTTAGTAACATGATGACTAAGAAAGATTTCAAAAACCCATGTAAAACTTGTGACCCCTGGTGTGGGGACAAACCGGACCTCAAAGCTATAATTTGGGCCCTTCTGGTAGAGGCCTACCAGATAAAGCTACATGCAAAATTTGGTAGCCCTAGGCCTTATGGCTAGTTACAAGCAGATATTTAAAAAATTTCCAATACAAACCAATGTAAAACTTGTGACCCCCAGGACAGGGCCAAATTTAACCCCAGGGCTTCAATTTAGGCACTTTTTGTAGACAACCACTTGATAAAGCTGGATGCAAAATTGAGTAGCCCTAAGCCATATGGCTAGGTACCAGAAAGATTTTAAAGTTTTCCAAACGTAAGCCCAAATAAAATTTGTGACCCACAGTGTGGGGCCAAATTTGACCCCTGGGCTTTCATTTGGGCACTCTTGGTAGACAACCACTTGATAAAGATACATGCAAAATTTGGTAGCCCTATGGCTAGGTACCAGAGGGATTTTAAAGTTTTCCCTAAATAAGCCCACATAAAACTTGTGACACCCCTCCACCCCGGGACAGGGCCAATTTTGACCCCAGGGCTATTATTTGAAAGAACTTGGTAGAGGTCCATTAGATAAAGCTACATGCCTAATTTGGTAGCCCTAGGCCTTACGATTTCAGAGAAAACTTTTTTTGAAAATTTTCAATATTTTTCAGTTTTGTTGCCATCGCAACCAGAGTTTTTGAAGGAATAAAATTCTTTCAAGGAATGCTGAAGAGGACCATGGCAGGATCATTTCTGTGAAGTTTCATCAAAATTGGATGAGTAGTTTCAGAGAAGAAGATGTTTGAAATAAAAGTTAATGCACCGACAGATGCAGGCACGTACGGACGGATGGATGGACACACGCCGGACACCGTGCCATGACATAAGCCCGCTGGCCTTTGGCCAGTGCAGCTAAAAACTGCAACAAGGTGCCAGTGCTCTGCTGTATTTAGAAAAAGGGGGGGAAAAACCCAACAGGATTGTGACAATACCATGCTGATTTCTCCGAAACATTTAATCTAATGAGATAAAAATGTAAAGTTACATTTGAGCCTGCTTTGTGAAAAGTGTGGTTACCTTGGCCGAAACTTTTCGCTTTCAGTCATGATCAAGTTGTTTGTAAGACTTAAGTGGACTTCATGGTTCTAAGGTCATGTGATGACTTGCTTGGTATAATGCATCATGGAGATGCATCTAGCCCCCCCTTTCACAGAGCATGGCTCATTTTCTTGTAAATTGAAAGGTAACCCTTTCCGTATGTATGCATGTCTAATATAGATAATGTAGCAAACTTGTATTACAAACATACATACCAGCAGAAATGTCTGTACCATTGAAGGCAGCAAAGGAATTCAAACTGAAATATAAATATTCCACAATATACAAACAGAAATTTCAAATATATTTGTGCCATGCTGCAGCAAAAGGAGGTTTAATTCATCTACAAAAAGTCTCAGCCTGGGTCAGGCTGTGCAAACTGCACAGGCTGACCTGGGTCAAAACTTTTTTGCTTTTGGCCATTTCTCTGCTGGTCCAAGAACCTAATCTACCAATCTTCCCTAATGATTCAGTCACATGTTAGACAAATTAAACTTTAAGATACATAATTTTATAATGACTTGTTTGGAATGATGCCTTGACCCTTTACCAAACAATCCCTGGATTTTACAACTCTCTGAAATAGAATCCTTTTGACAACATTGTGGGAAATGCTGATAACCAGCATTTTCTCTTTTTCCCACAATGGTTTCTACCCTGCTGGACACAATTATCAAATTCTGAGTTACGTTTATTTTGTCGTCTGCCAGTGCCTTTGATTTGGACCAGTCTAAATTCTGTTGTTTGCTAAAGAGTAAGAGATGCATTAAAGCCCCTTTTTCCAGAACATAGCTGATTTATAATACTGAATCTTAAAATAATATGCATCAGTAGATTACAGCTACTTATGTCACAAGCTGATGAATACTTCCCATCAGACGCATTGTCGCTGGATCAGGAAAGAAATTCAAAGAGCCCAAACTCCAATTACCCTTTACAAAACAATCCCAAGTTTTAACTACCATGGGAGGGATTGCTTTAAACGCTTTATCAAACAATCCCTGATTTTTACGACCCTGAAAAAGAAGCCTTTTGAAAACAATGTGGGAAAAGGAGAAAATGCTGGTAACCAGCATTTTCTCCTTTTCCCACAATATTTTCTTCCCTGCTGAAAACAAATTTATTTTCTTCCCTGCTGAAAACAAATTTTTATTTTTGACTTAAGTTTATTTTGTCTGCAAGTGCTTTCAGTTTGGACCAGTCTAAAATTTTGTGGTTTAGGAAAGGGTTAAAAAAACATTGTTGGGAGAAGGAGAAAGGGCATGACCATTACTTTCTCTCTTTTCTATCATTTCAGAGAAAAGCTCCATCACTATAGCCAAATCCAGAAGTAATCTACATATGCTTTCAAATAGGGTAAGCGTAAAATTTTGTTGCTTGATTGACTCTTTACCAAACAACAAAATTTTAGACTGGTCCAAGTTGAAAGCCACTTGCAGACAACATATTAAACATGACTCAACAATTGAAATTTGTTTTCAACCGGGTAGAAAACATTGTGGGAAAAGGAGAAAATGCTGGTTACCAGCATTTTCTCTTTTTCCCACGATGTTTTCTACAGGCTTCTTTCTCTGGGTCGTTAAAAGTCGGGATTGTGTGGTAAAGGGTTAAAGAATTAATAGCCAACAGCTTCAATTTAAATTCAGAAAATCTTTTAGGAAAGTGTAGGAGAAGAGAAGGAAACAAAATTAAGTCTATAAATGGCTTGCAATACGCAAAAAGGGGCCATAAGGCATTCCCAGACAGAGTGTGTCTCGCATCAACCTGCGCAGTCCATGCAGGCTAATCAAGACTGCACTTTACGACTACATTAAATTTTGTGCCACAGAAGACTTATGTGAAACAGAAAATTACATAAAAACAGAAAGTATCATTTAGGATTAGCTTGCCCTGATTGCTCAGGCTGATCTGAGATGACCTTTTACACAAGTGTCCAAACGCCCCTTCTTGCCTGTTGCAAGCCATATGCGAACAGTCGTATGACCTAATTCAAGCATTTACCCTCAACCCTACATTTGTTGTGGGTAGACATAAAAAAATTGTGCAATAAAATTGAAATTTATGTTTGTAAGAAATTTTGGTGTCAACACCTATTCCCCATACTTTCCCCAACAATTACCGTATAGATATGTGACAAGAGGGCCAAGATGGCCCTGGATCGCTCACCTGAATTTTTGAGAGGACCATAGCCTTTTTTTTTTGAGGTATTGAAACATTGGAAACAAAATTATTATTTTGCTCAGCAATTTTCAAAAGGTCACCTGTAAAAGTCATTTCAAAATCTGACCATCAGTTTCAGAAAAGAAGAATTTTTAAGTAAGTAGCCCCCATTCACTAGAGCCATGTTTCTTGACAGATCAAAATTTTGCAAACAATTTTTGAAAAGGGTTACCCAAGGAACACTGCTGTAAATTTTTTTTAAAATCTGACCAGCGGTTTCAGAGAAGAAGAACTTTTAAGAATCTCTTCATTTCCATATAGTGCGAGTAGCCCCCATTCACCAGAGCAATGTTTCTTTAAGGATCAAAATTTCGCTAACAATTTTTGAAAAGGTTCACCCAAGGAACACCCCTGTGAAATTATTTTAAAATCTGGCAAACAGTTTCAGAGAAAAAGTTTTTTAAAGAATTTCTTTGAAAATTCCATTTGGTTGCCAGAGTTTTTGATGAAATCAAATTCTGAGAACACTTTTTAAAGAGGACCTTCTAAGGAACAATCCAGCCAAGTTTGGTCCAAATTGGCCCAGTGGTTTATGAGGAGTTGATGTTAAAAGAATTGTTGACAACGCACGCTGGGTGATCCTAAAAGCTCCTCTTGAGCACGTTGTGCTCACGTGAGCTAAAAAACACTAGAATTTACTCACGAATTGCTTCTGGAACGTTTTTCAATTTTTACATCAGATGCTGAGCGTCTGAGTGGAGAGCTTCCAAGATTATTTTTGTAGGGAGTCGAAGTCTTTGGTAAGGTGTTCAGTGCTGATGGTGATGATGGTTTAATATGAAGAGAGTTGTTGTTCTCTTGTATAACATCATTTGTTTGAACCTCAGACTGGGATTTTGAAACTACCTGTAAGATATAGCATTTGATCTTTCAAACATTGTGGTATAAAACTATGTCCTGTATCCACAACTAGACAATTTTTCTGAAGCCAGTTTCTTCCACAGTTTTGTAGGTTTTGAATGGATAACACTATTTTACAGTTATCGACAGACAGCACAAGGGACATCATTACAAACTAGCCATAGATATTTGTATCTGTGTTTCTATAAATAATCCAGAATCAGAACAGGTCTCATCTCAAACTCTATAGTATTGGCACTAGAGCAGGCTACTGGTTATCTATTTTACTGGGATTCTTAATACACATTTGGAAGTCCTCAAGAACAATGTTTCATAGAGGAATTTGCATCAGGTTCATGTGATAAAAGGGTGTTTTTTTTAAGTATGAGTTTTGTATGTGCACTGCACAAGGAGGTTTTGATTTTTGTTGTTTACATGTTTCAATCACTTTGTACATGATTCACATATACATAATTATGAATATGAATGGGAACACTGTCCTTTCTTAGAAGTAAATATTATTTTCTGTAATAAGAGATATTAGAAAATGGCAATAATATGGCATGATAAAACAGACAAGAGACTCCAGGACTATGACAATACCTCTGCTTTCTGTGAAAAACATATGCACTACTATTAACTCTTTCCCAAACAATCCCTGGTTCTCACGTCTCTGAAAGAAAAAGCCTTTTGAAAACATTGCTGGTTACCAGCATTTTCTCCTTTTTCCAAAATGTTTTCTACTCTTCCCAAAACAAATTTCAATTTTTGAGTCACATTAACTTTATTGTCTGCAGATGCTTCCAATTTGGATGAGTCTATAATTGTGTTGTTTGGTAAAGAGTTCACCCTTTAAGCACTACAGGCAAAAACAGTGACCTTTGCGGATGGCATAGAACAAGATCAGACTGCACAAAATGTGCAGTCTGATCTTTTATCTATACCTTCTGTTTGTGTAGCCAGGCCTATACAATCAAAATCTTTGTAAGTTTCGACAGATTTTATTTAGAGCTGTCGAAAAGGTCAAGTTTATTGCTTTGATGCTGAAAGAGCTAATAGGGATTGTCCAGCATTTTCTCTCTACAGCTAATGTTTACAAAAGCTTTTCTGTCCAAGGTCATGACAACACAAGACTGCCTAGCAAACTTCTAGTGATTAAATATCATTCAGTAGATCTACCTTTTGATTGTATTTGAAGTGGTAAAACCAAGACATACTGGTATCTGGAGAAAAAATAAACTTACACACCAAAAAACAGTAAATGTCTCTCAGGCCCTATAGCTGCCACATTAAATAATGGGGCAGCTGTTAAATGCATTTTACATCTAAATCATGCCATTAAAAGTATGTGAAGATGACACACTGTAATTGTAGTCAGTTGAAGTACTAGTTGCTGGCAGAAAAATTAATGTTCACATCAGGTAACAAGAGGGCCAAGATGGCCCTGGATCGCTCACCTGAACTTTTGAGATGACCATAGCCTATTTTTTTTTTGAGGTATTGAAACATTGGAACCAAATTTATAATTTTGCTAAGCGATTTTCAAAAGGTCACCTGTAAAATTAATTTTGAAATCTGACCATCAGTTTCAAAAAGAAGAATTTTTAAGAATTTTTCATTTCTGTTGAGCAAGAGCAAGTATCCCCCATCCACGAGAGCCATGTTTCTTGGTGGATCAAAATTTACGAAAAAGTTTTGAAAAGGGTCACCCAAGGAACATTTCAGAAAATTTCTTTTAAAATCTGACCAGGGGTTTCAGAGAAAGAGAATTTTCAAGAATTTCATCATGTCCATATAGTGCAAGTAGCCCCCATCACAAGAGCAAGGATCACCCAAGGAACATCTCTGTCAAATTATTTTAAAATCTGACTAGGTGTTTCATAGAAGAAGAATTTTCAAGAATTTCTTCATTTCCATATAGTGCAAGTAGCCCCCATTCACCACAGCCATGTTTCTTGACGGATCAAAATTTTGTGAACAATTTTTGAAAAGGGTCACCCAAGGATCATCTCTGTGAAATCATTTCAAAATCTGTCAAGCCGTTTCAGAGAAAAAGAATTTTTAAAAATTTCTTCATTTCCCCATAGTGCAAGTAGCCCCCATTCACCACAGCCATGTTTCTTGACCAATCAAAATTTTGCAAACACTGTTTGAAAAGGGTCACCCAAGGAACATCCCTGAGAAATTATTTCAAAATCTGACCAGCGGTTTCAGAGAAGAAAATTTTTTAAGAATTTCCTCATTTCCCTATAGTGCAAGTAGCCCCCATTCACCAGAGCCATGTTTCTTGACCAATCAAAATTTCGTGAAATAATTTTTGAAAAGGGTCACTCAAGGAACATCCCTGAGAAATTATTTCAAAATCTGACCAGCGGTTTCAGAGAAGAAAAATTTTTAAGAATTTCCTCATTTCCCTATAGTGCAAGTAGCCCCCATTTACCAGAGCCATGTTTCTTGACCAATCAAAATTTCGCGAACATTTTTTGAAAAGGGTCACCCAAGGAACAACTCGAATTCCTTGATTTCTGTATAGTGCAAGTAGCCCCCATTCACCACAGCCACAATTTTTGACGGATCAAAATTTCACGAACAATTTTTCAAAAGGGTCACCCAAAGAACATCGCTGTGAAATCATTTCAAAATTTGACCAGCGGTTTCAGAGAAGAAGATTTTTGAAGAATTCCTTGATTTCTGTATAGTGCAAGTAGCCCCCATTCACCAGAGCCACAATTTTTGACGGATCAAAATTTCACGAACAATTTTTGAAAAGGGTCACCCAAGGAACATATCTGTGAAATAATTTCAAAATCCAACCAGCGGTTTCAGAGAAGAAGATTTTTAAAGAATTTGTTAAAAAAATCCATTTAGTTGCCATGGCAACCAGAGTTTTTGACGGAATCAAATTCTGTGAACAATTTTTAAAGAGAACCTCCCAAGGAACATTCCTGCCAAGTTTGGTTCAAATTGGCCCAGGGGTTTAGGAGGAGTTGATGTTTAAAGAATTGTTGACGACGCACGACGGACGACGCACGCCGGACGACGCACGACGGACACCCAGTGACCCTAAAAGCTCCCATTGAGCATGTTGTGCTCAGGTGAGCTAAAAAGTAAACAAAGGAGAGAACCACCTGGCAACTTTTATCCCATTTATAGATTTAATTTTCTGCCAGCAGCTAACACATGGGCAGACCATATAAATACAGATTATCATAATTATTCATTGAAAATAATTTACATGCTTTTAACCCTTTCCCATACAGCAAATTTTGGACAAGACCAAATTGAAAGCATTTTGCAGGTGAAAAATTAACAGTTGCTAAAAAGATGATATTTCTATATGGTAAGGTAGAAGACATTGTGGGAAAAGGAGAAAATGCTGGTTACCAGCATTTTCTCCTTTTCCCACAATGTTTTCAAAAGGCTTCTATTCTTGACCCGTAAAATCCAGGGATTGTTCGGGAAAGGGTTAAGCCTTTACCACATAATGACGGCTTTGGGCGATCCTGTGGTAAAAGCTTATTGAAAACATGGTGGGAAGAGGAGAAAGTGCTGGTAACCAGTATTTTCCCCTTTTCCCACAATGTTTTCTACCCATCAAAAATCAAATTTGATTTTTCAGTCACATTTATTTTGTCGTCTACAAATGCTTTTAATTTGGACCAGTCTACAAATTTGTCGTTTGGTAAAGAGTTAAATGGGATGATTCAAATTCAAATGCAGTTTAAACCTGCATTGTTCTGCTTTAAATGGATAAATTGCTTTACTTCTTTTGTTATTTTCTCTTCCTCTTCAAAAACCTCATTTTCCATTGACATTGGTCTTCCTATTTCCTCGTGTTTAACCTCTGTGCTTGGCTCTCTACTTTTTTTGTCCTCTTTAAAACTCATTTTCTTCGGAGAATCTGCTTTCCGCTTCGTAGACCTTTTCCTCTACAGGAAAAAAAAAGAATTTATAAGGAACTAATCAGACAAATAATTGTAACATCATAAAGCTGCCTCGTTTTGTGGCCATAGGGCTCTTTCCAAGTCATTCACTGCATCCCAAAACAACAAAGTCTGAATGATCCTCACTTAGGAGAGAAATGATTCCTCTTAAAACAACAACATCAAAGAATTCAGCCTAGCCATGAGTTACAGCTCCTTCTAGCATGCAAAAACAGTCAAGAGTTAACATAACAAGAAGACCATGATGGTCCTATATCGCTCACCTGAGTACCAAGCAGCACAGGTCTAAAATAAAGATAAATACCAAATAACAAGGTTCAAGGCCAAATGATAATGAAACAAGAGCAGCAAATTGTTGCAATTTAACTTGAGACTTTTGAAGTTCCATTCCATACAAGCAAGAAATAATGTAAAAATGAAGATCAGTGAAATTACTCAAAATCAGCGCTAGGTAGAGTTATTGTTCTTCTGCACTGTACTCCGTAATATATCTACAAACATGCATACTAATTTTGAAGTCGTTCTGACTTAAGACAACAGTTATACTCAGGACAAGCACTAAATGCTGTAACAAGAGGGCCAAGATGGCCCTGGATTGCTCACCTGAATTTTTGAGAGGACCATAGCCTTTTTTTCTTTTTGAAGGTATTGAAACACTGGAAACAAAATCATTTTTTTGCCAAGCAATTTTTAAAAAGTCACCTGTAAAAGTCTTTTCAAAATCTGACCAGCAGTTTCAGAAAAGAAGAATTTTTAAGAGTTTCTTAATTTCCGTACAGTGCAAGTAGCCCCCATTCACCAGAGCAATGTTTCTTGACCTATCAAAATTTCGCAAACAAATTTTGAAAAAAGTCATTCAAGGAATATTTCCATGAAATAAATTTCAAATTTGACCAGCCATTTCGGAGAAGAAGAATTTTCAAGAAATTCTTCATTTCCATATAGTGCAAGTAGCCCCCATTCACCAGAGCAATGTTTCACGACGAATCAAACTTTCACGAACAGTTTTTGAAAAGGGTCACCTAAGTAATATCTCTGTGAAATTATTTCAAAATCTGACGAGCAGTTTCAGAGAAGAAGAATTTTTTAGGAATTTCTTCATTGCCCTATAGTGCAAGTAGCCCCCATTCACCAGAGCCATGTTTCTTGACGATCCAAAATTTTGCGAACAATTTTTGAAAAGGGTCACCCAAGGAACATATCTGTGAAATTATCTTAAAATCTAGCCAGCGGTTTCAGAGAAGAAGAATTTTTAAGAATTTCTTCATTTCCCTATAGCGCAAGTAGCCCCCATTCACCAGAGCCATGTTTCTTGACGGATCAAAATTTCATGAACAATTTTTGAAAAGGGTCAACCAAAGAACATCTCTGCGAAATAACTTCAAAATCTGACCTGCGGTTTCGGAGAAGAAGAATTTTTAAGAATTTCTTCATTTCTGTATAGTGCAAGAAGCCCCCATTCACCAGAGCCATGTTTCAAGACGGATCAAAATTTCGCGAACACTTTTTGAAAAGGGTCAACCAAGGAACATACCAGTGAAATTATTTTAAAATCTGGCCAGCGATTTCAGAGAAGAAGAATTTTTAAGAATTTCTTCATTTCTGTATAGTGCAAGAAGCCCCCATTCACCAGAGCCATGTTTCTTGACAGATCAAAATTTCGCGAACAAGTTTTGAAAAGGGTCAACCAAGGAACATACTTGTGAAATTATTTTAAAATCTGGCTGCGGTTTCAGAGAAGAAGAATTTTTAAGAATTTCTTCATTTCTGTATAGTGCAAGAAGCCCCCATTCACCAGAGCCATGTTTCTTGACGGATCAAAATTTCGCGAACAATTTTTGAAAAGGGTCACCCAAGGAACATACCTGTGAAATTATTTAAAAATCTGGCCAGCAGTTTCAGAGAAGAAGATTTTTAAAGAATTTCCTAAAAAATTCCATTTCGTTACCATGGCAACCAGAGTTTTTGACGGAATCAAATTCTGTGAACAATTTTTAAAGAGGACCTCCCAAGGAACATTCCAGCCAAGTTTGGTCAAAATCCGCCAAGCAGTTTAGGAGGAGTTGATGTTTAAAGAATTGTTGACGATGCACGATGGACGACGGACGACAAACGACGGACGACGCACGACGGACACTGGGTGACCCTAAAAGCTCCCCTTGAGCACATTGTGCTCAGGTGAGCTAAAAATGACATTCAAAGGGAAACAACTCAAAGACAGCACAAGGTAGAGTTACAATTCTTAGGCACTGCACTTCCAAATATTGCAACAAATAACCATACCAAATTTCAAGTCATTCCTCCTAAAGATGACAAAGTTCTGCTCCTGACAAGCAAGGAATGCTATAAAAATGAAGGTCAAAGGGGGAATAACTCAAAATTTGTGCGAGGAAGTTATGGTTCTTGTGCAATGCACTCCATAATTTTTCAACAATCATGCATATCAAATTTGAAGATGTTCAGGTCATAGATGACAAAAGTATATTCCAGACAAGCATAAAATGCTGTAAAAATTTCAATCAAAGGGAAATAACTTATAGACAGTATGAGGTAGAGTTATGGTTCTTTCACACTGCACTCTGTATTATTGCAACAAACACAAATACCAAGTTTCAAGTCAATCGCACTGGAGATGACAAAGTTATGCTCTGGACCAAGAACTATTCTAAAGAATTTTCTGATTCAAGGGCAAATAACTCCAGCTATTGTGGTCTGATTACAACCATAACTCATCCGAGATCTTACAGTCATATATCTTTTGACCAAGTTTGGAACTAATTGGTTGATATTTGTAGATGCTAGAGTGTAAACAAAGTGAAATACAGCAATTTTTCGAATTCAGGGGCAAATAACTCCAGCTGTGCTGGTCCGATTAGACCCATAATCGAACTCATCCGAGATCTTATGGTCATATATATTTTGACTACGTTTGGTGCTGATTAGTTGATATTTGTAGATGCTAGAGTGAAAACAAAGTCAAATGTAGCAATTTTTCTAATTCAAGGGCAAATAACTCCGGTCGTTCTGGTCTGATTAGACCCATAATTAAACTCATCCGAGATCTTACAGTCATATATCTTTTGACCAAGTTTGGAACTAATTGGTTGATATTTGTAGATGCTAGAGTGTAAATAAAGTGAAATACAGCAATTTTTCGAATTCAGGGGCAAATAACTCCAGTTGTTCTGGTCCAATTAGACCCATAATCGAACTATCCGAGATCTCATGGTCATATATATTTTGATCACGTTTGGTGCTGATTGGTTCATATTTGTAGATGCTAGAGTGTAAACAAAGTGAAATATAGCATTTTTTTTTAATTCAAGGGCAAGTAACTCCAGATGTTCTGATCCGATTAGACCCATAATCGAACTCATCCGAGATCTTATGGTCATATACACTTTGACCAAGTTTGGTGTTGATTGGTTGATATTTGTAGATGCTAGAGTGTAAACAAGGAAATGTGAACGGACGACAGATGGACGACAGACGGACGACAGACGCCGACGGAGGGTGAGTGATCACAATAGCTCACTCTGAGCACTTTGTGCTCAGGTGAGCTAAAAATGAATAAAATCTAGTTTTCATGCCCCTACAGTTGAGAGCTTAGGAAAACATTGTGGGAAATGAAGCCATTGCTATGCAATGGCTCCTTTATCCACAATGCGTTCCATAATTTTGAAATAAATATTTTCCTTTCCTTCAATTCTTTTTTTTTCTGTGGTTTGTTATGCTTGTTCTTATGTTTGAAAATGGATTGTACAGAGATAAGTCACAGGCTATACACTGTTGAACTTCACTTACTATTGTGTCTTTCGCTGTCACTGTACATTTCAGTTGTATCTCTCCAGATTTGATATGTTGTAGGGGATACCACTCTGCAGTACCCTTTAATTGACACAAAAAAAAGGAAAGTTTTTACCCATCATCAAACAATCTTATCTATTCATCAACAAGAGGGAAAAAACTGTTTCATAAACATAGGAAAAGAAAACTCTTTCAAAAGCAAACCTCATGATCTGTTCCTTACTCAATTTGTCGTCGGCAAATGTTTTCTATGTGGACTATTCTAAATGTTGTTATCTAGTAACAAGCAAAATATATCTACAACAAAAATACTCGAGTAACTGATAAGGTTGTTTTTTCTAAGCAAAGCAGTAAAAATGCAAAACCTGAAAATGCTGTCCACATGCTTCCTTTGTTCAATACTCGACAATGAAGCCAATAAAGATAAGCTTGTAAAAAAAGACTGAGTTATTTAACTGTACAAGTGTTAACTCTTATACTGCTTAACTCTTTACCACACAATCCAAACTTTTAACGACCCTTAGAAAAGTAAACTTTTGAAAACATTGTAGGAAAAGGAGAAAATACTGGTAACCAGCATTTTTCTCCTTTTTCCACAATGATTTCTACCCTTTCCACATCTAGTTTTAATTTTTTATTCACATTTATTTTGTCGTCTGCAAATGCTTTCAATTTGGACTAGTCCAAAATTTTGTTGTTTGGTAAAGAGTTAAAACAAGATGGCCATTGGCCCTGGAGCCCTCACCTTTGACTATAGCTTTATATCAAAGCTCTACGCCAACAAGTTTCAGAGGAGAACATTTTCAAAATTTTCCTTCTTTGTTCCTGTGTTCGAACTTAATATGACCCCAGGGGCTGGGCCAGTTTTGACCCCAACAGCATCATATGAACAATTTGGTAGAGGTTCACTAGGAGATGCTACATACCAAATATCAAAGCTCTATACCTTTTAGTTTTTGAGAAGAACAATATTAAAGTTTTCATTCTTTGTTCCTATGTTTGAACTTGTAACCCCCCGGGCGGGGCCAGTTTTGACCCCAGGGGCATCATGTGAACAAACTTGGTAAAGGTCCACAAGGAAAAGCTACATACCAAATATCAAAGCTGTATGCCTTCAAGTTTTGAAGAAGATTTTTGAAGTTTTCCTTCTTTGTTCCTATGCTCAAACTTGTGTCCCCCGGGATTGGGTCCAGTTTTGACCCCAGGGACATCATTTGAACGAACTTGGTAGAGGTCCACAGGAGATGCCACATACCTAATATCAAAGCTCTATACTTTCTGGTTTCAGAGAAGAAGATTTTTAAAATTTTCCTTCTTTGTTCCTCTGCTCAAAATTGTGACCCCCCAGGGCGGAGCCAGTTTTGACCCCAGGGGCATCATTTGAGCAAACTAGGTAGAGGTCCACTAGGAGATGCCACATACTAAATATCAAAGCTCTACGCTTTCTAGATTCAGAGAAGAAGATCTTCTTTGTTCTTATGCTCAAACTTGTGACCCCCGATGCAGGGCCAGTTTTGACCCCAGGGTCATCATTTGATCAAACTTGGTAGAGGTCCACTAGAAGATGCCACATACCAAATATCAAAGCTTTACGCCTTCTAGTTTCAGAGAAGAAGATTTTCAAAGATTTTGATTTTTTTCGTTTTTGTTGCCAGGGCAACCAAAGTAATGGGTGGAATTCAATTCTTTGAATAATTTTGGTACAGCTTTACCCAAGGAACATCCCTACCAAGTTTCCTCAAGATTGGCCCAGTGGTTTAGGAGAAAAAGATGTTTAAAGAAAATGTTGACGGACGATGGACGTCGGATGCCGGATATAGGGCGATCACAATAGTTCACCTTTATCACTTTGTGCTAAGGTGAGCTAAAAAGTAAGATGAAACTTTTGAGCCAATAGTAAAAACCGAAACTTTGCTATTTTAAAGTATTTTTTTGGAGAAAAGTATGGTATCTCCTTATCCGACGGTGTAAATTCTAGACTGGTGGACCCAGACCCCTGGTTACCTACCTGTAGTGAAAGTTCTTTGAGCTGATCTAGAGTGAGCATCACTTTACCCATAAAATCATTTACAAATAGGTCTTTGTCATACATATTCTGAAACAGAACAGAAAGGAATATTAAACTCTAATGAAATTTATTATGCAGGTTATCTAAAACATGTTCAAAAGGTGGCTTGCCAAGTTTTTATCTTGTTGTGGATGACAGGTATACTACATATATTATTCAATGGCTAGAATCTTGCATAGGAGAAAGAATGTCCTATGATTACAAAAGTTGGCTCTTTGTCCTCTGCTTTTCTTTTACAGTTAACTCTTTACAACACTACAAAATTGTAAACTTACCCAAATTGAAAGTGTTTGCAGACAACAATTTGAATGTAGCTAAAATGATGAAATTAGTCCCTGATAAATATGAAAACATTGTGGGAAAAGGAGAAAATGCTGGTAACCATAATTTTCTCCTTTTCCCTCAATGTTTTCAAAAGGCTTCTTTTGCAGGGTCATTAAAACTTTGGACTGTGTGGTAAATTAACCCTTTACCTGACAACAACATCTGATTCATCAAAACTGAAAGCACTTGCAGATAACAAATTATATATGATTAAAATAATGGCAAATGACTTACACATTGTGAGGAAAGGGGAAAAAGCCAATTACTAATATTCTATCCATTTCATTCAATGCTTTCATAAGTTTTCTCTTTTGAAAAAAGCCATTGAGAAAAGAAGTAAATTCTGTTTACTAATAATCCATCCATTTCTCACAATGTTTTAAAAAGTTTTCTTTCCCATGGTCATTAAAAGATGGAGTTATGTGGTAAAGGGATCACAGCTAATTTCACTTTTACCTTAATTTACTGTTCTGCAATGAGAGCAAGGGTATAATGTCCTAGTCAAGATCTATCACTATGCAAAGTTGCATAATGCAGCTTAACCCTTTCCGAAACGGCAAATTTTGGACCACACCAAACTGAAAGCATTCTGCAGATGACAACATAACAGTTGCTAAAAAGATGATTTTTCTATATGTTGGGGTAGAAAACACTGTGGGAAAAGGAGAAAATGCTGGTTACCAGCATTTTCTCCTTTTCCCTCAATGTTTTCAAAAGGCTTCTATTCCTGACCCGTAAAAACCAGGGATTGTTTGGGAAAGGGTTAACTCTTCATCAGACGACAAAATGTTAGACTGGTCTAAATTGAAAGCACTTGAGAGAAAGAATCTATATTTCTTATCAATGTGACCTAAACCTTATTTGACATAAGATCTCATCTTTGCCAGCCAAGTTTACGATCACTACATGGATCTTACCTTGGCGGATTGAGCTTGATTTTTACAACCCCCTGATACGCCTTTTCATTGGATGCAGCCAGCTCTAGCTGCATCGAATAAAATCGCCCGTAGCATTTCATCTTTGATAAAAATAGAACACGGTCTCTACCTTTTGAATAATAGGTAAAACATAGAAACCCACGTGGATATCTGCTTATCGCTTCATGTGTATTCATAAGCGGTTTGTAAAACGATATTTCATTTGTTTTTAAAAACATGATGTAATGGGGAGTAATAACCAGCATCCAATAGAGGGCGCATCACAGGAATCTCGAAATCGGGCTCAATCAGCCAAGGTAAGATCCATGTAGCGATCGTAAACTTGGCTCGCGAAGATGATAAGATCTAGGTATATATCATTTGTGAAACACAAACCCCGACATTCCTAATTCTGGCTTCACCACTGGTTTGGTGTTCACTCAGTACTATATATCCTGGACCTGTATTCTCCAACCATTCTTGAGAATTTTCTTAGTCTTAATCTCCAAGATTTTCTATATTTGTAAGTAACACAACTTCTGATTGGCTAAACCATTCGGTTTAGCCAATCAGAAGGTGTGTTACATTCAAATAAAGAAAATTCTGGAGAAAAAGACAAAGACTGTTCTTAAGAATGGTTGGTGAATACGAGCCCTGATCTTACATCAAAACAAAAGCATCTGTCTGGCTCAGTGAAGAAGTTGTGGGGTCCAAAACTTTGAGACCCTAGCTTTTATCCGTACTCAAAGTCCTGTCATTTTTGTGGGGCTGTCCCTTTAGAAGACTAGTCAGAGCCCAAGCCTAGAGCTGGTGAAACCATGACATGTATCCATAAATGAATTGTCCCTGTCATGTGACTGAAGCACAGTTCAAAGCAACCAATACATTAAACCAAATAATTATCTGCCTCTTGCTGTAAAGCTATTTTCTGGACAGTAGCTCTTTACGACATGACAAAAACTTTAGACTGGCTCAAATTGAAAGCTTTTGCAGACGACAAAAATAATGGTGACTGAAAAATTAAAATTTGATCTGGGAAGGCTAGAAAACACTGTGGGAAAAGCAGAAAATGCTGGTTACCAGCATTTTCTCCTTTCCCACAGTGTTTTCAAAAGGCTTCTTTCTAAGGGGTGTTAAAAGTAGGGATTGTGTGGCAATGGGGTAGAGGATTAAATTGCATTAATTATCATAACCTACAATTTCTAACATTCCATTTTCTTCCGTCATCTGAAAAGTTACAGACTCATTCCACTCTGGAAACAGAGTTCGCTTCTTCACAGTGGTAGAAAACACTTTTTCTTTGCCAAGCTTCACTTCACAAAATGGGTCACTGTAACCTGTTATGTTACAAATAATACAAGCATAATAACAAGTGGATGATTTGTTAAATAAGTAAATTAATGAAATGGACAATCCTAGGAGAAAAACACTAAATTAATAGGTTAATAGCTGTATTTGATCAGAGAATCTCACAATGTTATGAAAAATAGAAAGAGTTTTACATGTGTATTCATGTTGCATTGTATCACTTTTCCAAATTACCAAGTTCAATAGGAAGCTTGCCAAGATTTTATCTTGCTTTAGATGAAAAGTATAGTAAATTCAATATAACATAAAAGTGGATGTAAGACCTATTACCAAATATTGTTCAAGAAAAGCCCTAAAATTTAAATGGCAATATCTGTAGTCCGGTAATATGGAAACTTGACAGCTTTATTATGTGGTTTCTCATGAACACAATGGCTGAAAAATTACATCATTCCTTTATCTTTAGGTCAATATTTCATCCAAATCTAAAATGAATTAGTACAAAATATCAACAAGATGTTAAATGCTCCGCACTTTAATCCATTACCACACAATCCCTACTTTTGATGCACCTGAGAAAGAAGCCTTTACAAAACATTGTGGGTAAAGGAGAAAATGCTGGTAACCAGCATTTTCTCCTTTTCCCACAATGTTTTCTACCCTTCACAAAACAAATTTCAAATTTTCAGTCAGTTTTATTTTATCGTCTGCAAATGCTTTCAATTTGGACCAGTCTAAAATATTGTCATTTGGTAATGGGTTAAGTTTACTTTTTGGGAAAACATTAAAGGCAAAGAAATTTACATCTCAAATTCAACAGTTTTTCAAGTTTGCATATTCTACAAAATTATGAACTATGCTCTGTGTAAAGAGGGCTTAACATATCTGCAAAAAGTATTGACTCAGATCACCTGCCCAATCTGTGCAGGCAGAGTCGAAACTTTTTGCTATTGATAAATTTTCTTATCTCCATGAAATGGTGCACCTGAAAATTAGGTCTGTTGTAAAATAAAAGTGGCTACTATGTACCCACACCTGTGTAATGGCTTACTTGGTATCATGCATCACAGAGATGTATAAACTCTTTACCAAACGAGAAAAATTCAACCTCGTCCAAATTGAAAGCACTTGCAGACGACAAAATAAATGTGAATCAAAAACTGAAATTTGATTTGGAAAGGGTAGAAAACAATGTGGGAAAAGTAGAAAATGCTGGTAACCAGCATGTTCTCCTTTCCAAAGTTTTCAAAGGCTGTCTTTCCCAGAGTCGTTATAAGTCAGGAATGTGTGGTAAAGAGTTGAAATAAACACAAAAAAGCATTAGAATTGATAAGTGATACTAGGTTCCCTCACCATTTCTATCCTTGGCAACAAGATCGCGACCTTGAATCAACACTAAGTCAACAAAGATTTTGTCTGAAATGCAAAGATGAGAAAAATAAAAAAACATAAAGTAAGCAAAACTAGAACTGCCAAAAGGAAACAAATTGCCAGTCATCCATTTCCTTGTCACTGGATCAGGTAAAAGTTAACAGGGCCATTACTCCAGTAAGAGTTTGTATGTATGTTGATCAATGCTGTTTTCAATATTATTTCATTTATATCAACAAGGACAGTGCACCAATCCATGTTTTAGACCATGTATAGAAATCACACAGGACAGATATAATTATACTTCTTTTTTAATTGTTGCAGAGAAAGTTTAGGGTGGGCAGCATTTTCTAGATGGGGTAGGGAAACCCCGAAACACTAGTATTCTTCTTTTAGGCTTAACCCTTTACCCCACAAGGCATTTCCATGGTACATGTATCTCTAAATGACCCTAAATAACAGCAATAATAAAGCCGTTTCTTATATGTATATGACATCTTTTGGTAGCATAGAAAACATTGCGGCAAAAGGTGAAATTGCTCGTCACGAGCAATTTCACCTTTTGCCGCAATGGTTTCCAAAGGCTCCTACAAGCAGTGCATAGAAATAAGTATCTATGGAGTAAAGGCTTAATGAAAATTGCAGCTGCAGCAATTCACATGGTAAAGAAGGCTTTGACCTACATATATAACAGACAGGAGAAGAGGATACAAAGTTGAATCAACAAATCAACGGATAGACGGATGGAAAGCCTTAACACAGTATAAACTCCTCACCCACCCAAATTAAAACTGAATTATATCAAACTGAATGCAGACAGAACAGATAGAGAAAGGTAAACTCTTAACCCTTTCCCAAATGGCAAATTTTGATCCAGACCAAATTGAAAGTATTTTGCAGATGACAAATTAACAGTTGCTAAAAAGATGATTTTTCTATATGATAGGGTAGAAAACATTGTGGGAAAGGGAGAAAATGCTGGTTACCAGCATTTTCTCCTTTTCCCACAATGTTTTCAAAAGGCATTTATTCCTGACCCGTAAAAAGCAGGGATTGTTTGGGAAAGGGTTAAGAAAACTTCCTCATCAAATTCTTGCAAAAAAAAACCTTTGTCTGGCCAATGCCACCAACATTATTTTACTATAATTTCTTAGCATATATAGAACAAGGAATGGGTAGATCAAGATGAAATAGGCAGTCTGACCTTAAAACTTAAATGACCCATAATGATATACCGGTGAGAAATTACTACAAAAACAGCCTAAATGCTGGCTAAATGCCAGTATTTTGATAAAACTGATGAAGAAGGCCTTTTGGAAACATTGTACACAAGTGTTTACTCCGTTTCCTTATTTGTTTTCTACCCTTTTCTAACTCCCATAAAAGCATGTGCGGTTTAATTTTTTGTCTGCAATGTCTTCAAACTGGACAAGCTTAAGTCTTTACCACACGACAAAATTTTAGACTGGTTCAAATTGAAAGCATTTGCAGACGACAAAATAAAGGTGACTGAAAAATTGAAATTTGTTTGGGGAAGGGTAGAAAACACTGTGGGAAAAGGAGAAAATGCTGGTTACCAGCATTTTCTCCTTTTCCCACAGGGTTTTCAAAAGGCTTCTTTCTCAGGGGCATCAAAAGTAGGGATTGAGTGGTAATGGGTTAAAATGCTGGTACATGTATTTGGTAAAAATTTTAAACTCACCATCCAGGATGTCAGTATCCTTTGATGTTGACTGTGCCTTAGCAAGTCCAATGCCACCACCCTGAAACAGATAGTGATAACTTATATATATTGCATTTTTAAGATGACACCTTACATGTTTTTTTCTTTCATGCATCTTCATAGATTGAATTGTAGAAATTCCTCAGTGACTTATAACCTTGTAAGTTACACTGAACATAATTAAAAAAGAGGATTTAACCCTTTACCAAACTACAAATTTTTGGACAGGACCAAATTCAAAGCATTTGCAGACGACAAATTAAATCTTGTTAATATGATGATTTCTGACTTTGATAGCGTAGAAAACATTGTGGGAAAAGGAGAAAATGCTGGTTAGCAGCATTTTCTCCTTTTCCCACAATGTTTTCAATAGGCTTCTTTCTCCAGCTCATTAAAAGCCGTGACTGTGGGGTAAAGAGTTAAACCATCTCTGTGATGCATTGTAGCAAATAACTTATCACATATTCTGTCTCGCAAACGGCTGAATAATGAGGTAGAATACACCTTGCAGTAAATAACAAAAAAATCCTGAAAGTTTCGACTAAGGTCACCCTGCCCAAACTGCATTGGCTGACATGAGTCAACACTTTTTTGTGCTTGCCTTTAATCACCTTTTCAAAAAAGCATCGCTCATGTCGTCTGTAAACTTAAAAAATCTCGTGACTACAGGTTGTTTTAAGCTTTAGTTAAGGGTTTTTTGAAGTAAACCAATGATATCTAGTTGTATTTTCTCAGTGACATTATCATCATAATCATTTGTTACAAATCAGTAATCCTAAAAGAGCATAATAAATGAAATGGACAGAGATTGAGATTAAACAGACAATAACAAAGCAAAATTTCAGTTTTTGAGAGAATATTCACTGTATGGAAACTCTGTACGGGAAATTTCTTCGGTGAATTCAAGATGGCGGACACGTGTTATTGACAAAGTAAGTGTCGTTTAATTTTAGTCCAAACTTGTTTCAAATTGCATCCCCTACAACGAGTAAGGTACCAATCTAAAAAGCTTTGATTGAAAAATCAAGCGATAGAAGCTTATGAGAAAACGGGAGTGCCTCTTGTCCGTAATCCCGCACTGAACATGATGTTTTGATGAAGTTGAAAAACTAAGCGGGAGACCGGAAGAAAACTGGCTTTATTTCATCGAATAGAAAGCTAATGATAAAAGAATATGCCTCGATCGGTGGGGAAATGTCATACACTTACACCTGTACCAAAATACGTTGCTTATATTTACTAATTTAGTTGTTATAAAGTTTTGAAATTTTGCATGGTGTACTCTTCGGTGCAAACCGAAACTAAACTACTGTACGGTTGGGTGATCCGAATTTCTGTACGCTTCGGTAACAAATATGAAGTCAAAAATCTGTACGCTTCGGTGAAAACGATTAAAGGAGAAAAATGCTAGAACAGTCTACTTGTTACATGTATTTCCCGCACAGCGAGAATTCCTTATACAAGTACATGAAACCAATTTGTGTCATTTACTCTATATCTTGTTTGTTATGTTAAAACCGTATATTGCCTCAAAAATGAATCACGCCAGCGTTTCCTGGCTTTGTAAGGATATTCAGGTATAGTATACTAAATACCGGAGTGTAACAAAATAAAAAGATATTATTAACAGAATGTAACCAAAAAATTTTAAGTTCCATGTATATAATTCTATAGTAGAACACTGAAAGCAGAAGAAAAAAAATCACTAAAGTAGTTCCTCATCCGTGTAACTGAAACATAAAGTGCGAGTTTATAAAAGCTTTAAAATGAAAGCTACGGAATAAGGACAACGTCCCTTGGAAATGCTTACAAAAGGATGATAGAAAGGGGACGTAACTCAGAAAACGATGTAATGAAGACACAGTTGCCTGAGTGTGTTGTATAATCATCCAGAGTTTCTAGTCAAAGGATTTGATACTTTGAGAATTAAGGTCGAAATTAGTGTGTTTTTTTTCCCTAAATGAAAAGAGACCCATGGTTCTTCTAGGCTGAATTTCTCAGTTCTATAAATGTATTAAAATTGACGGTTTCAATTAAAGAAAAAAACGCATAATTTTGTGCTAAAGCAAAACTCTTAAATGTGAATTTAACAATAGGCATACGATTTTTTAAGGTCTCTTTAGGTATAAAGAATTAAAGAATGATCACTTATGTGATATCAATGTAAATTAAAATGAGCTATAGCTACAAGGCAGTGCACAAAGCTGTTTTGTATTGCATTTTTCACTGCCTGTTCTTAGTGTTTGAAAAGTCAAGCCAAAGCTCAGAGATGTGTCATTGTTTGATTCGGGCTTTATATGGCTTTCCAATTGGTTCTGGTCCGATCAACACAAAGTTTTCTCTGAAAGTGAAAAAACATCAAGTAAATGACCCATGTAGGTTGTTCGTACATTTCCTTTTTCCCTCTCTTAATCGTTTTCACCGAAGCGTACAGATTTTTGACTTCATATTTGTTACCGAAGCGTACAGAAATTCGGATCACCCAACCGTACAGTAGTTTAGTTTCGGTTTGCACCGAAGAGTACACCATGCAAAATTTCAAAACTTTATAACAGCTAAATTAGTAAATATAAGCAACGTATTTTGGTACAGTTGTAAGAATATTACATTTCCCCACCGATCGAGGCACATTCTTTTATCATTAGCTTTCTATTCGATGAAATAAAGCCAGTTTTCTTCCGGTCTCCCGCTTAGTTTTTCAACTTCATCAAAACATCATGTTCAGCGCAGGATTACGGACAAGAGGCACTCCCGTTTTCTCATAAGCTACTATCGCTTGATTTTTCAATCAAAGCTCTTTAGATTGGTACCTTACTCGTTGTAGGGGATGCAATTTGAAACAAGTTTGGACTAAAATTAAACGACACTTACTTTGTCAATAACACGTGTCCGCCATCTTGAATTCACCGAAGAAATTTCCCGTACAGAGTTTCCATACAGTGATATTTAACAGATGAAATTATTTGCAGAATGACAAATAAAGCAAGGCTAAAAATCATTAGATTTGTCCATGAAAGGGTAAAAAACATTGTGGAAGTAGGAGAAAATGCTGGTTGCCAGTATTTTCTCCTTTACCCTCAGTATTTAACATAGATAAAACTTATATGAAAGTAAACACATCTTTTCCATGTATCTCATGGTTTTGTTCCTCATACCCTCAAAAGTAGATTACCGAACAATGAACCATGATAGAATGAAGATCATTTCTTAATCAATCAAAAAACACATGACACATTGACCTAATGGAATAAAATTAATGATATACATTTGAAATTCATATAGATCTAAAAAAAAAACTTCTTTATAAATGTCTACCCTCACCAGCACATTCATGCACATATACAATAACATGGATCCCACTAAATATGACACACATTCATGCACACTTAACCCTTTCCTACACAATCTCTGTCACAACACTGAAAAACCAGCATTTTGAAAAGTTCATGGGAAAAGGAGAAAATGCTGGTTACCAGCATATTCTCCTTTTCCCACAATGTTTTCTACCCTCCCACAACAAATTTCAATTTTTGAGTCATGTTTATTTTGTCGTCTGCAAATTCTTTCATTTTGGACCAGTCTAAAATTTCATTATTTGTTAAGCCTTTCCCAAACAATCCCTGCTTTTTACGGGTCTGGAATAGTAGCCTTTTGAAAACATTGTGGGAAAAGGAGAAAATGCTGGTAACCAGCATTTTCTCCTTTTCCCACAATGTTTTCTACCCTATCATAGACAGAAATCATCTTTTCAGCAAGAGTTGAATTGTCGTCTGCAAATGCTTTCAATTTCGTGTAGTCCAAAAGTTTGTCGTTTGGGAAAGGGTTAAAGAGTTAAAGAAAAACTTACATTAGACACATATTCATGCATATAAAGTGATTCATAATATCTGACATGGTTTTCAATGCTAATAATATCCATTCAAAATCATTGTACTTGCCATCAACACGGTTTTTCTAGAGACCAGAGAGTTGCCTTTGATGGTGATAAAAATTACCCTTACATATATGAAATGGTCTTTTTCTCAATCTTTTTCATTTAACAATTTAATTTCTATATTAACCTTTTACCCCATAAGGCATTTCTATGGTATATCTAATTGACCCTAAATAACAGCAAGGATGAAGCCGTTTCTTATGTGTATATGACACCTTTTGATAGTGTAGAAAACATTGTGGCAAAAGGTGAAATTGCTAGTCATGAGCAATTTCACCTTTTGCCACAATGTTTTCCTAAGGCTCCTACAAACAATGCGTAGAAATGAGTATCTATGGAGTAAAGAAATAAAGAATAATGTCCAATTATATTTTTCTTAAGCATATCAGAACTAAGTAACACAAAATGTTTTCAGAACTCGAATGCTGTAAATGTGTTAAAAAATATTGTTAAATGATGGAAAGGATTTACAAGATAAATTTACAGAGTGGAAAGCAAAACAAAAATGCGTAACTGCCTACCATAAGCTTTTTGCTACATCTATCACCCTTCAGGAAGCCATTTTTCAACGCATTGTGCTTAAGGGAGGAATATTACATACAAAGCAATGCCTTCTCTTGCCACCATGTTTTTAGATGTATTTGTTAATATTTCAAGATAACCCATTATCAAATAACCCCTAGCTTGAATGAACTTTGAGAACCTTGAACCTTCTTACCACCATGTATTCATCAATATTTTAAGTTAATCCATTATCATAGAACCCCTGGCCTGAATGAACCTTGTAACCTACTTTTTTATCCGGCATGACCCATTCTAAAACACAGCCCAAAAGTCTATCATTTTGACAAACATTCTAACAAAGTTTCATGAGTATTGGACTGAAAAGTTGGCCTCTACAAAGTATATCTTTTTATCTATAGATTTGACACCATTTTTTATCTGATGTGCTAATTTTCTAACTGAGATATTATCAAGGCAAGCATTTTGACCATTTTTCACGACTTTACAACAGAAAACATGGCCTTTTGGGTGTACACAAAGTTTTTCAAAGAATTAACCAGTGACATAGTTTTGAGTCAATGTGACCCACTTTGCAGCCGTTACAAGCTACCACTAAAACAAGACAAATGCTGACCAAATTTAATGAGTGTAGGATAGAAAACATGGCCCCTAGGGTGTGCACAAGGTATTTCCATGATGTGATGAGGTGACCTAATTTTTGACCCATGTTTGAAATACTATCATTAAAAAGATTTTGACCAACTTTGCTATGTTTTGGATTTAATATGTGGCTTCTAGATAAAGTTTTTTAAAGATTTGATCTTTTTTAACAGTTTTATCAACTGTTGCATTATATCATCATGACAAACATAATGAACATGGTTAATGAATTTTTGACAGAAAAAAATTATGGCCTTTAGAATATCCTCAAGTTTTTTCAATGATTTGACCTGGTGACCAAGTTTTTTACCCTAAACAGGCCATTTTCAAATTGTTCTGGCATATTATCATTTTGTCCAGGTTAAATTAACTATCCTTGTTTGAATAATTTGTTTTCCAGACAACAATTTAACAAGAATATAGAAATACTTGTGAGCCAGAGAAAAGTATCATCAATATAAACAAACTTCTTTTAATATAACATCTTTTGCTGTATTTCTATGATAAATTTTTTACAAACTTTTTACTGCAATCATTGGTAATCCAAATTACATATCACGATGGCTTGGACAGGGCACCCAGTACTGGTGTTTGAGAGACCAACCATTCTTAATAACAAATTCCAAGATTTTTCTAAATGTGTAAGCCACTGGTTACTTTCTAAAGTAAAAATCATCAAAACACTGTCTGGTGCTGCGAGAAGAATGAATCCTGTTACCATGACAACTATAAAAAATTTGGCAAAGCTGGATATGCCCTAGTTACAAGCCCTTTATTTTACAAATTTAAACTATCTTGCTCTCTCCCTCTACAAACATACAAACAATTCATGAGACATCACAAATATACATACAAAACTAGAGGTATCAGTAACTGTGATCATACCCCCCTAAAGCTCCTTGTCACAAAACAGCTCTATGTCACAGGTAAGCAGAATGGTTAAGTACAAAAGTAAAAGTTTTCCCACCAGCTCCATATCAAGAAATAACTTATTGTCACAGACATGCACAATACCTTTGTCCAAAGTGTTAAGAGACTATTACATAGCCAGTAAATACATGTACTAAAACAAATAATGACAGAAATCCATTGTGTAGTTATTGAAAAATAGTGTAGACAAAAAAAATTCATGAAAGGGTCATAACGTATTGGAGAATCATTCACCCATAACCAATTAATGACATGCACATCTTTGCTTTATCATGAAACTTTCTATTCAGTCTAAGAGAGATCCATCAGGAAGTTACTGAGAAATAGGGTGGACAAAAAAATTCATTTGAGGAACAGAACTAATTAAAAAATCATTCAACCACCATTTGAGTAACAGGACTAATTTAAAAACCATTCAACCAAAACAAAATTATACATATGCACATCTTGGCTTCATATTAAAACTTCCATTGACATTTGACTGAAATAAATGCAATGGTTAATGAGAAATAGAGAGGGAAAAAAATTTAAGAAAGAGCCATAACTCATTGGAAAATCATTCAATCATAACAAAATCGTAATATGGACATCTTTACTTCATACTGAACCTGCCTATTTAGTTCAAGTGAAATCAGTTCAGTAGTCATTGACATAAAAACTAGACCAAAAAATTCATGAAAGGGCCATAACTTACTGGAAAATCATTCACCATAACCAACTTATAATAGGCACACCTTTGCTTTATACAAAAACTTCTCATGATGTTTGACTGAAATCAATCCTGTAGATTGAGAAATAGAGTAGATAATAAAAAACAATGACAGCGCAATTACCTTCAGAATCATTCAACCTCTAACCAACTTATAATATGCACATCTTGACTTCATATTAAAACTTCCTATGAAGTTTTACTGAAATCTTCCCATAGTTTTTGAGAAATAGAGCAGGCAAAAAAAAATCATGAAAGGGCCATTACTCCTTTGAAAATCATTCAACCATGACCAAATTATAATATGCACATCTTTGCTTCATACTTAAACTTTCCATGAAGTTTCACTGAAATCTGCCCTATAGTTATTGAGAAATAGAGCAGACCGAAAAAAAAAGCTACAGACCAACTGACAGACAGACTGACACAGTGATTCCTATAAACTCCTCTAAAAGTTTGTAGGGGATATAAAAACAAATGGACCATGCTCTAGGAAAATGGGGTACTTGAACCTCCTTGATGCATCATACCAAACAAGTCATCACAATTCGATGAGTGAGTGCAACACTATTTTAAATGCCTGTACAATGTACAGGCACTTAGAATAGTGTTGCACTCACCTATCAAATTGTAAAATCCATTTTGTCTAACAACCCACTGAATCATGAGTAAAAATTGATCCTTAGATACGCTGAAATTTTACAAATAGCAAAACATTTGTGAACCTGGGCATACTGCACAGGCTGTCATTGGTGGATGGTTTTTGTAGATGCATTTAACCCCATTTTCAGAGAGGATGGCTCAAATGCAAACGGTAAATAAGCTCAAGCATTAGTCTTATAAAAAAAAATCGGTACTTCAATAATATGCATCTGTGTAAATATATACACATACCTGAGTAATAGTATATTAATCCATTACCCCCTGGTACAAATTTGCAGCAGACAACTTTTCAAACTGACTTGTAAAATACGGTAATAATAACCAGCATAAACTAAAGAAATAATCTTTTTTCTGTCGTAGTTTATCATTCAATTAACCCTTTACCACATGACAAATTTTAGCCCCATCCAAACTGAAAGCATTTGCAGACGACAGTTTCATTGTGGCTCAAATGATGCAATGGTTTGTTGATAGAGTAGAAAACATTATGGGAAAAGGAGAAAATGCTGGTTACCAGCATTTTCTCCTTTTTCCATAATGTTTTCAAAAGGCTTCTTTCCAAAGGTCGTCAAAAGTCGTCATTGTGTGGTAAAGGGTTAAACCACAGTTTTGAGTTATGAGGCACAATAAATAATACAAGAGGGCGATAGCCTGAGTGTTTTATTCACTGTGTCACATAACTCACAACATAGTTTATTGAACCATAAACCATGATAGAAAGAAAATTATTTCAATTCTAACATGACCAACTCTTAAAAAATGGAAAACAAGTTTATACTTGGAGTCTAAATGTGGATGCAGGTTATATTCCATTGAATAATTTACTTAGGTTATTCAGAATGACGTCACTTCATATAGAATGACATCATGCCACATAGAATAACATAGATTTTACCACACTTTTCTTGCACTGTGTTTATAGAGCTTAATTCATGTGTCATATTAGAATAAGGTTTACTGCATAAATGCAAGTAAAAATATTGTGCAGAAGGAAAATCAGCTTGTTAAAAGCAATTTCTCCATTTGCCAAAATGTTGTTTCAAATGTGGTCTGCTTGAAAAAGTCATCTGTAGGGGAGTAATGTGACAATAGACATGCATTGTATTTTACCTGACTCCATTTAGCTGCCTTTACCCTGTTTGCTATTGACTGGGAACATGATAAAATGAGTACTTAATAATAGTGTAAATCTGTAACTTTTTACTGAGTGACAAAAAACAAGATTTGCCCAAATTGGTAGCGTTTTTTCTGGAAATATCCAAGGTTGCTCAAGTATATTAAGATGCCACTGAATGGGTAGAAAAAATTGATGGAAAAGGAGAAAATGCCGATTCACAGCATTTTCTCCTTTTCTCAGAATGTTTTTAAAAGCCTTGTTAGTCAGGTCTGTTAACCCTTTTCCCCATAAGGTATTTCTATGGTATCTCTAATTGACCCTATCTAACAGCAAGAATGAAGCCATTTCTTATGTGTATATGACACCTTTTGATAGTGTAGAAAACATTGTGGCAAAAGGTGAAATTGCTCGTCACGAGCAATTTCACCTTTTGCCACAATGTTTTCCAAAGGCTCCTACAAGCAATGTGTAGAAATGAGTATCTATGGAGTAAAGGGTTAAAACATATAATCATTTGTTAAACAGTCAATGATACCACGAAAGACATATTCTACTAATCTGAGCATGACTTATGAACATGGAATGCAAATCAAGGAATAAAGCATTAACATCATAATGCCCAACTGCAGCCATGTTACAAAACAATGTCTCAAAGCAAACATACAATGCAAAAACATGAAAAAAATAAAGATATCATGAAGTTTCGTGAGAAAGGAAGACCAAAATGATGATGATGGCTTTACATGATACCTGACTATAAACCACTCACAGATATCTGTCATTATGCCAAATCTGCCAGTCACTTACTAGTATATTTACACTGTTAACAAAAAGTTTACTAAATATTGTGGGAAAAGAGAAAATGCTGATTACCAACATTTTCTCTTTATCCCACACAGTCACAAGTTTTAATGACCCAGAAAGAGATGGCGTTTGAAAACACTGTGCTAATAAACATACCCCTTCTATGTACCAGTAATACTCTCCCACCCTGTTATTCTAAACCCAACAACCTATGCTGATTTCAGTCAAATTTCTTTATGTTCTGGAAAGTTTTCAAGAGATATCTTTGACATATTTGTAAAATACATCTTAATGACCAAAGAATATATACAATTTTTCAAAAAGAAAATGTTTTAACCCTTTACCACACAATCCCGACTTTTAACGACCCTGAGAAAGAAGCCTTCTGAAAGCATTGAGGGAAAAGGAGAAAATGCTGATAACCAGCATTTTCTCCTTTTCCCACAATGTTTTCTACCCGTCCCCAAACAAATTTCAAATTTTCAGTCACTTTTATTTTGTTGTCTGCAAATGCTTTGAATTTGGACCTGTCTAAAATTTTGTTGTTTGGGAAAGAGTTAAATAAATGGTACTTAAACTCTACCGTTGCAAATAAAAACACATCTTTTTATGTAACACTCACTTTCCCTGTTCATCTCAACCTACACTGGGTACTTTAACCCATTACCACTCAATCCCTACTTTTGACGCCCCAGAGAAAGAAGCCTTTAGAAAACATTGTGGGAAAAGGAGAAAATGCTGGTAACCAGCATTTTCTTCTTTTCCCACAATGTTTTCTACCCTTCACAAAACAAATTTCAAATTTTCAGTTACTTTTATTTTGTCGTCTGCAAACGCTTTCAATTCTGACCAGTCGAAAATATTGTTGTTTGCTAATGGGTTAAAACACAGATAAAGAGGAAAGAGCATTATTTTATTTTACCTACCATTGTTCCAGGTGACACCATATCTTCAACATATAAAAACTCATTTCCCATAACAGCCCCTGTGTCTGTACTAGTAAGTCGATATCTCTCTAATAAAATATAAAATCACCAATTCCAGCTATTAACCCATTACCACACAATCCCTACTTTTGAAACCGCCGAGAAAGAAGCCTTTAGAAAACAATGTGGGAAAAGGAGAAAATGCTGGTAACCAGCATTTTCTCCTTTTACCACAATGTTTTCTACCCTTCACAAAACAAAATGAAAATTTTCAGTCACTTTTATTTTATCATCTGCAAATGCTTTCGTTTTGGCCGAGCCTAAAATATTGTTGTTTGGTAATAAGTTAACAACTAAATAAGACTTCAGAGCATTCCATCATATCAGGGCAATATAATTCCATCATATCAGGGCAATATATAATGGCCAATCAATGAATTAATGCTTTTGTGAAAGCTACAAATGTTATCTTTTTACCACATGAAAATAAAAAAGTGTTATTGAAACTGACAGTTTTACCAGTTTTTTCCTACAATATTTTCAAAAGGTTTCTTAAAAGTCAGGGTTGTGTTGCAAAGGGTTAACTGAATACAAATTTCCTTTTTTCTAAGCTGCCCAAAATATACCCATCTACAATAACTGTATTTTCCATTTAATTCAAGTGTTGAAACTTGAGATGGTCAAGAAAGAGAAAGTATTTAGAAACCTATCCATTTATCATATTACTCCCAAGAAAGTATGAATAAAGTCACTTTACCTGATCTTTCCACAGAGGCTACAGATCTGAACACTAATGATACAGTAATCTGACCTAAAGATATGTCTGTCACCTGGCCTTGACCTTGTTTGTTGTAGCCCAAAATTAGGGTTTTATGGGATACAGAGGTTTCCTCCTGTAAAAGCAAATGTGATGTGTGACAGAAAGAACTACTGGACAATTATTCATCAACAAATGCTTAACCCATTACCATACAATCACTACTTTTGACGACCCTGAGAAAGATGCCTGTAGAAAATATTGTGGGAAAAGGAGAAAATGTTAATAACCAGTGTTTTCTCCTTTGGCCTGTAGAAAACATTGTCTGAAAAGGAGAAAATGCTGGTAACCAGCATTTTCTCCTTTTCCCACAATGTTTTCTACCCAGCTGGAAACAAATTTCAATTCTTGAGTTTCATTTATTTTGTCGTCTGCAAGTGCTTTCAATTTGGACCAGTCTAAGATTTTGTTGTTTGGTAAAGAGTTAAATGAATCTTTAGAACCTATTATTTAACTAACATTTATGATTCTAGAATAAAATCTTATTGTCCTTGCAGAGAAGTAATGTTGCAATATTGTTAGGGCTGACTATCAGCCTGAAAAATGACTATCATGATATTTTTACTATCGCTGCATCAATATCATGATACTATCACTATCGAGACAACCATATTTTGTGATGCATCATGATACTATCGGGTTATATAAGATCTTCTTCAATACCTGGTTTCCGGCAGTTCATGGAGCTCGACAGCAAATGTCGGATGTTTGCTATGCAAAGTTATCATGTTCCCATCATGTTTCAGTATCATATAACATTATCTACATGCTACTTGCTTTTCATCAGCAGTTGCTCCCTCTTTAAGAAATCCTAAATGGGCTCAAACATTGGACTTTCCAACTTCATGATCTCAAAACTAGCAGCCAACACAGACGACATAAACACATATATAGGCGCGCTTGATTAGAAAGTATGAAAAAGTCATGCAAAATCAATCATGGACAATAAATATAATTTCCAATCATTTGCTGATCATTAAAGCTACTGAGTATATAAATATAAAATATAGTCAAATTTGAGACAATGGTTAACACACGTTTAAAAGACAATAGAAATTTTTCATGTCTTCTCGAACATATGGTATCGATCTTTAATGTCCAAAAGGTGTATACTAAAGACTGAAATCGAGCATGCCTTATAGTAACAAAGAACTCAGCGTTGAACCGGTCTTTATTCATTATTTCATTCTTTCGAAAAGAACCCAAAACAGTAGATTACATCAAGCTAACAATAATTTCTAGTATTGACTATCAAAACTATCGATTGTTGAACAAAATATCAGCGATTGTTATCGATGTCAGACATAGCAATCGATGCATTGCTATCCAGACAGTCACAATTGCGATGCATCGATGTATCTTTACACCCCTAAATATTGTGTGTACAAAATGGGCTGAAATAAAACTCCACAGGAGTTCAATGCTTGATGCCAGGTGTCAAATACTGAAGACCCACATCCATTTGATTTGAACAAGATGTTTCTTTTTTTTTTAAAGCCAAATATCAATTAAAAAGTTAATACCACTTGGGACAAAACAAGCCCTGGTTTTTACATGTCTGTAGTATAAGTGTTTTGAAAACACTGTGGAAAAAGGAGAAATTGCTCGTAACCAGCAATTTCTCCTTTGCCCACAGTGTTTTCTACCCTTCTTGAGAACTTTCTGCCATTTTCTCCAAATCTAACACGGTCGTCTGCAAACTGTTGTTTGGGAAAGGGTTAAGTTTTATTACTCCACCTGTGTGAAATGTCTGATTCACAAGGCACAAACCTTTTTTGTATTCTTTAGCTAAAACATTCAAACAATAGTCTTCAAGCTTTCAACTCTGAATAAACCAGTATGTATTATTGACTGCTTTTTTGACCATCCATGCAAAGATAGCTTTTAAAAACATTGTGGGAAAAGGAGAAATGTGGCATTTTCCAATGTTTTCTACCCTCTCAAAGACAAACTCCACCATTTGAGATACATCTGCAGTATGAACTGAGTAAAATTTAGTAATCTAGTAAAGAATTAATTGACATTTTACATATCTACCTGTAACATGTTGTAGACAGCTGATCCCAGGAAATCATCGTTAATCGTGTTGGTCCCATCCCAGTCAAACACATAGAAGGATAGCTGGCACTGTAAACAGTGAATGGTCGTATCATGCTAAGCTGAAGATTAAGTCTTCCTGAGTTTTTTTGGTGTCTTTTTCGATAATTTAATGAACCGTAAGAGATGTATGTGCTTGATCTTATCTAACAACCTTTTGCAGATGACTTTTTAGTCTTCCGAGAGACTATCTTTGATTTGATACCATTCTGGCAACTATCTATGCATTCTTAGTATAAAACTTGTGCAAAACACTTCTTCTAAAGTCGCTAGCTTTTCTACACACAAAGATAATTCAATATTCAGGTGCTCTATTCATCAACCATGCTAAATTGTACTCTCAGTCTCACTCTACAGAGTGTCTAAATTTCAAAGTAAATCAAATTTCTGATGTGTAAAAGAAATGTAAAGTAAGCAGTTCTCTCTAAAAAGGTTTATAGTTAATGTATTTTGATAATAATTATATCACACAAGTCATCACATAATTATGGATCCATAAATCTTCTTTGTCTACTGATTCATTTGTCAGACTTTCAGAAAATTTACATGTAGCGAAAAGTATCAACTCATGTCAGCCCGTGTGAAATGTGCAGGCCAACATGAAACAATTACTTTTAGCACTTGCACTAAACCCCTTTTCACAAAGAATGACTTATAACAAATCATGTTAATACAATTTGGATTGGTGAATACTCTCAAAAAAGCATGTCTCAGAACTGTATTGTCAGGGAACTCTCGTCACAACGCGACTGATTCCAAAACTACATGTAACCTCATTTATATCAAAGGGGTTTCCATTTTGCTGTCAGTCATATGATCTTTAATATAATGGTGCACCAGAAAATCAATAAGCAAAGACATCAGCAACTACAGTAAATTTATTCACATCTATCAGTCTATCAGTCATAACTGCCAATGGATTTGATAGACCATGTTAAAAATTGATTATAAAAAAAAAAGTGTTTGTCATTGCATTTCTGGCAAAGAAATGTTCCCTGTATGTGCATATCAAGCCACATGATACAGCTGTAGTACTTGATCAACACATAACCTATGGTTTGCCCAGTGGTCAAGGAAGTATATCTATTTAACTCTTTACCACACAAGAAAATTTTAGACTGGTTCAAACTGAAATCATTTACAGATGACAAAATAAAGGTGACTGAAAAATTGAAATTTGTTCTGGGAAGGGTAGTAAACACTGTGGGAAAAAGAGAAAATGCTGGTTACCAGCATTTTCTCCTTTTCCCACAGTGTTTTCAAAAGGCTTCTTTCTCAGGGGTGTCAGAAGTAGGGATTGTGTGGTAATGGGTTCAGGAAGTATAATGATCTCTCTCAAAAAAAGCCTGTAAAGAACAAGAGAGCCAAGATGGCCCTGGATCGCTCACCTGAATTTTTGAGAGGACCACAGCCTTTTTTTTTTATTGAAACACTGGAGACAAAATCATTATTTTGCCAAGCAATTTTTAATAGGTCACCTGTAAAAGTCCTTTCAAAATCTGACCAGCAGTGTCAAAAGAAGAATTTTTTGGAGTTTCTTAATTTCCGTACAGTGCAAGTAGCCCCCATTCACCAGAGCCATGTTTCTTGACCTATCAAAATTTCGCGAATAAATTTTCAAAAAGGCCATTCAAGGAATATTTCCGTGAAACAATTTTCAAATCTGACCAGCCGTTTCAGAGAAGAAGAATTTTCAAGAATTTCTTCATTTCTATATAGTGCAAGTAGCCCCCATTCACCAGACCAATGTTTCTCGATGAATCAAACTTTCATAACACTATTTGAAAAGATCATCCAAGGAACATCTCTGTGAAATTATTTCAAAATCTGACCAGCCGTTCTCGAGAAGAAGAATTTTTAAAAATTTCTTCATTTCCCTATAGTGCAAGTAGCCCCCATTCACCAGAGCCATGTTTCTTGACCTATCAAAATTTCATGAACAGTTTTTGAAAAGGGTCATCCAAGGAACATCTGTGTGAAATTATTTCAAAATCTGACCAACAGTTTCAGAGAAGAAGAATTTTTAAGAATTTCTTCATTTCTGTATAGTGCAAGAAGCCCCCATTCACCAGAGCCATGTTTCTTGACGGATCAAAATTTCGCGAACAGTTTTTGAAAAGGGTCATCCAAGGAACATCTGTGTGAAATTATTTTAAAATCTGGCCAGCGGTTTCTGAGAAGAATAATTTTTAAGAATTTCTTCATTTCTGTATAGTGCAAGAAGCCCCCATTCACCAGAGCCATGTTTCTTGACAGATCAGAATTTCGCGAACAATTTTTGAAAAGGGTCACCCAAGGAACATCTCTGTGAAATTATTTTAAAATCTGACCAGCGGTTTCAGAGAAGAAGATTTTTAAAGAATTTCCTAAAAAAATTCCATTTCGTTGCCATGGCAACCAGAGTTTTTGACGGAATCAAATTCTGTGAACAGTTTTTAAAGAGGACCTCCCACGGAACATTCCAGCCCAGTTTGGTTCAAATTGGCCCAGCGGTTTAGGAGGAGTTGATGTTTAAAGAATTGTTGACGACGCACAATGGACGACGCAAGACGGACACTGGGTGATCCTAAAAGCTCCCCTTGAGCACATTGTGCTCAGGTGAGCTAAAAATGTTAAGGATGATTTGTTCTCACTGACTCACCTGTGTGAAGTCTTTTACAAAAAATTCTGTGTATGACTCCCATGAAGGATTTGTAGTTTGAGCTATATATGGCGTAGTTAATACCTGAAAAAGTAGTGATACCAATAAAATTTCATGTCTTTCAGTATACTCTTGAGTCATAGTAACTCTTATCCTTCATTGTGCAATAATGAACATATTTTGCAGATCAATTCACTCTGCAAGTGTAAATGCTATCTTATCTTACTCTACTCATCTAGTTCTTTGGATAATTTCTGTCAAGGATTCTCATAAACACATAATCAGATCACAAAATTTGGACCTGTCAAATTTGAAAGCATTTGAAGAGGACAAATTAATTACAGATTAAAAGCTGAAGTTTTTCTCTAAAAGTGTAGAAAATTTGGAAATAGGAGAAAATACTCCTTTTCCCCTAAAGCCTTAATCAGGGTAGTGCAAATATAAAAGTGCACATTTGGTTCAATAAATAAGGTATAAAAGATATCATAGTACCTGTAATGCAAAATGTCAAAAGAAGTTTGAACGATATACCACGATAGAAAGAAGATTATTTCGATTCCAACGTGACTAATTCTTAATGAAAGGAAAACAAGTTCAAACTAAGAGTAAAAACGCAGATAAAGATTATGTTCCATTGAATAACTCACTCATGGAAAGACGTCACTTGACACAGAATGACGTCACTCTACAGAGATTGTCGCAGATTTTACCACGCTTTCCTTGCACTGTGTTTATAGAGCCAAATTCGCGTGTCATGTTAGATTATATGATAAGCAACTTTCTCAAGAGGCTTTTAAGAACCTCTAATACCCCAAACCTTTCTTAACTATCTGATAACTGACTTTCTAAATAGGCTTTTTAGGATTTTTATTCCCCCATACCTTTCTTAACTACCTGATAACCAACTTTTTCAAGAGGCTTTTAAGAACCTCTAATACCCCAAACCTTTCTTAACTACCTTATAACCAACTCTCTCAACAGGCTTTTAAGAACCTCTCATCCTTGTAATCTTTCTTAACTACCTGATAACTGACTTTCTCAAAAGGCTTTTAAGAATCTTACAATCCCCATACCTTTCTGAAGTTAATTGTTGGAAAGTTTGAAAGCAACTAAAACATTGTTTGTTTGTTGCTTGTTTGTTTGCATAGCGTGTATCAAAAGGCAAATTTTATACTCTTCCAAAGTCAAAGTTTCTGTAGATAACAAAGTGAAAGAGATACAAATGAACTGAAGTCCTCTGACAGGACAGAAAACAGTTGAAAAAAGAGAAAATGCTCCATATCAGCATTTTCTCTCTTTTTTTTTCCGTTTTCTTTCCAAAAGCCTTCTCTGTCACACTTGTTGAAACACAGGCATGTCATAAAGGGTTAAACCCGTTTTCAACATTATTTCAGTTTTAAAGCAGTGGTAAGTGCACCTATCCATGCTTTTCTGGAGTTTCTCATTCCACAACATTCTTTCCAAGCCACTGGCTGCTTTCCCATATAACCATTATGGAAACAATGATCACCAGCGAGAGAGATATATAAATTCTATCATCATAAATATCATCATGCTCAGATAGAAATTAGGGGTGCTAAAAATTGGTACCAGTTATCCTTCTGGTTGGCAAAGTGACAAAGTCATTTATAAATTAGACTTACTCTTCTCCTATCACAGAAAACAACACAATATGGATCAGAGAATCCTGTACTGTCTGATACCATCACATTGTTAGCACAATGTACACATACATATAACACACCAGAACCTGGAAGAGACACAAAGCAATGCATGACAGAAACATTAAGTCTTTACCAACTTTACCAGATGACAAAATTTTAGACTTTTCCATACTGAAAGCATTTGCAGATGACAAAATAAGCGTGACTCAAACATTGAAACTTTCACTTAATAAGAGTTGAAAACATTTTGGGAAAAGTAGAAAATACTGGTTCCCAGCATTTTCTCCTTTAATTAACTCTTTCCCAAACGACAAAATCTTAGACTGGTCCAAATTGAAAGCACTTGCAGACGACAAAATGAACATAACTCAAAAACTGAAATTGATTTATAGCAGGGTAGAAAACATTGTGAAAAAAGGAGAAAATGCTGGTTACCAGCATTTTCTCCTTTTCCCACAATGTTTTCAAGAGGCTTCTTTCTCAGGGTTGTAAAAACCAGGGATTGTTTGGTAAAGGGTTAAGGAGAAAATACTGGTTCCCAGCATTTTCTCCTTTTTCCACAATGTTTTCAGAAGAGTTCTTCCTCTGGGTTGTAAAAATCAGGGACTGTTTGGTAAAGGGTTAAATCCTTGACTATTAAAAAATTGAAATTACTAGAATGGACATTAAATCTTTAGTCTTTACCACACGACAAAATTTTAGACTGGTCCAAATTGAAAGCATTTGCAGACGACAAAATAAAGGTGACTGAAAAATTGAAATTTGTTCTGGGAAGGGCAGAAAACACTGTGGGAAAAGGAGAAAATGCTGGTTACCAGCATTTTCTCCTTTTCCCACAGTGTTTTCAAAAGGTTTCTTTCTCAGGGGCGTCAAAAGTAGGGATTGAGTGGTAATGGGTTAAATCTTCATGACTGGGAAGTTAAAGCACAGGGTTAATTAGGAAAGGATTGACCTTTAACCAAACAAGATTTTAGACCCAACTATAATGAAAGCACTGTCAGACATCTTCTCATGACATTTTCATAGGCTCTCTCCTTCAGGGTCATAAAGACACAAGGCTTTGGTTAAACAGTTAACCTTTTGCCATAAAATCCCTATTTTCAACAGCCCAGAGAAAACAAGCTCCTATAATAACTGTTTGGTATCCAGCATTTTCTCCTTTTCCCAGAATGTTTCCTACTATTACAAAGATCAATACATAACCATCATTTAAGCCATATCTATATGAGCCATGGTCTGTGAAAAGGGGGCTTAATGCATCTGTAATGCTCTGATCTGTTGCCTGGAATCATGCATCACAGAGATGCATTAAGCCCCCTTTTCTCAGAGTATGGCACATATGTATATTGTCGTCTGCAATTGCTGATTTGAACAAATCTATAACTTTGTTGTCTGGTATGGATTGCAAGCATGTTGTTGTGTGACAAGATTAGATTTCACAAAATCTCGCCAACACGGTTTAACCCTTTACCGCACTTTTCCGAACTTAAATGACCTTGAAGAAGAAAGGTTTTGAAAACATTGTGGGAAAGGGAGAAAATGCTGACCAGCATTTTCTCCTTTTCCCACAATGTTTTCTACTCTCCTATAAAGAAATTTCAATTTTTTAGTCACATTCATTGGTCATTCTGCATATGCTTTCCATTTGGGCAAGTCTAAAATTTTGTATTACCTTAAGCAGTTAAGGGTGACAAAAACACATGATCGTTGTTGTTACTCAGATACTCTTACTGGAGACAACAAAAACTAAACAACATTGTCACCTGTCCCTGGGGAAATCAGGAAAACTGAAAATTATTTCTCCTGCTATAATACTATATGGACAATGGGTATATATGAAATCTTTTTTTGTTCTTTCAACTAAAGATAAAATTGGTACAAATGATTTGTGCTGACTGTGCTGACTGATCCTGTCCTATACTATTAGCAAAAGCAAGCAAAGCTGGTTCCTATGTGCTGTAAGGGTTAAAAGCATGTTTTTGTATATAACAGATTAAATGTTGACAGGTTTGAACAGAAGCAAAAGAAGCGAGATTTGTCAGATACTTGATTCTCCCCATGGAGAGAAAAAATGAACAACACTGATATTGCTTTTAACCCTTTACTACACAATCCCTGGTTTCCATGACCCCAAGATACTAGTAAAAGCCTTTTGAAAACATTGTGGGAAAAGGAGAAAATGATGGTGACCAGCATTTTCTCGTTTTCCGACAATGTTTGCTACCCTGCTAGATACAAATTTCAATTTTTAGTTACATTTACTTTTTCTTTTGCTTGTGCTTTCGATTTTGACAAGTATAGAATTTTATTGTTTGGTAAAGGGTTAACTCTAGACGAGATGGTGAAGTTTTATACTGAAATTTACAGACAATGAATCTTGTGTCTTCAAATCATACGATTTCTCTTTGGAAGGGTAAAAAGCAATGTAGTAAAAAGACATTTTCTTCTTTTCCTATGTTTTCAGGACTGGTGCTATCTTCTTTTTTTAACCCATTACCACTCAATCCCTACTTTTGACGCCCCTGAGAAAGAAGCCTTTTGAAAACACTGTGGGAAAAGGAGAAAATGCTGGTAACCAGCATTTTCTTCTTTTCCCACAGTGTTTTCTACCCTTCCCAAAACAAATTTCAATTTTTCAGTCACCTTTATTTTGTCGTCTGCAAATGCTTTCAATTTGGACCAGTCTTAATTTTTCTCGTGTGGTAATGGGTTAAACCATGGGGTTATTTGATAGAGAGTTAACTGGTCCTTCGAGAAATCAGACAAACTGAAAATTAATTCCCTTAACCCTTTACCACATAATTCCAAGCTTTAGTAAGCCTCAAAAAAAGGGGTGGGGGCTTTGACAACCTTATGGGAGAAGCATTCGGACATTAGTCCAATTTGGACCAGTCTAACATTTTGTTATCTGTAAAGAACTGTTTACAAATTGATAGAATTTTAGACAGGTCCAAATTGAAAACACGTGCTTACAACAAAATTCATGTGACCCAAAAATTGATATTTGTCCTGGGAAGGGTGGGAAAAAATAGTTGGAAAAGGAGAAAATGCTGGTTACCAGCATTTTCTCCTTTTCCAACAATGTTTTCATAAGGCTTCTTTCTTTGAGTAGTGAAAACCTGAGATTGATTGGTAAAGGATAAAGCAATATTCAAATTGTTGTCTGCAAATGTTGATGACAACATAGTTAAAAATTTTGTCTTCTAGTAGATAATTACCATAACTTAATGTGCCTGTGCTGACTACAATTCACATTGTAAATTTCAAGATTGGAGATTCAATTTAAAAGCACTTAAAAACCAGAATTTCAGTATGTTGTCATAGTTACAGGCCTAGAGAATTGGTTTATTTCTTGAGTTTCAAGAAAACTGATTTTCCCTCATTTTATCTTTTCCTGGAACAAGATGTAACATTTATAACACCGTTGACAACTTGGGTAATTTTTCCAGATGTTGTAGATTAAGATAAGGCTGTACTTTTTGTGCAGTCTGATCCTGCATCTACACTGCCTGATATTTTATGAAACATTCAGGCCAGATCCTAACAGTCTTTGGATTTATCAGGAAAAGAACATATTTTAGCGACATCAAAAAAGAGAAACTTTAGAAAACATTGTGGGAAAAAGAGAAAATGCTGGTAACCACATTTATCTCCTTTTTTCCACAATGTTTTCAACCTTATCACAGACAAGTTCGATCACTGGAACCAGATATTACTCATCTTCTACAATTTAACTGCTTTCATGATGAACAAGTACAAGAAGGGTTGATTTGACATTTTGATTTTATATGTCACAGACATTATTTGACAAACACAGACAAAAATTGCTCACTAAGGAGCAATTAGTAACCATAAAATTGTGAACAATGGAACAATAGAACTGCTAGCATTTCTCTGACATCTGCTTTATATTACATAGTTCTGACTAAAAAAGAAATCAGACTTACAATCCTGAGGATGAAGGCTTTTGAAGCAAATGAGGGAAAGGGAGAAAATACCATTGGCAGTGGGCTTTTTTTCTTTTTGCCTATGTCATGTATGTTTTCTACCCATCATGAGACACAATAAATCATGTGAAACACATTAACTCATAACCAAACAACAGAATTTAAGACTTATCCAAAATAAAAGCATTTGTAGACAACAAAATGAATATCACTCAAAAATTGAAACTTGACTTTAGAAATATAGAAAACATGGTGGGAAAAAAAGAAAATGCTGGTTACCAGCATTTTCTCCTTTTTCCACAATGTTTTCAAAACTATCTTACTCAGGGGTTGTTAAAAGTCGGAACTGTATGGCTTAAATTTCTCATCTTCATTATGTATAAAAATTCTTTTGTAAGCATAAGAAACTGAAAACCAAAGACTGGTTTTGGCTGAGATATATAGGATCTGACATGAGTGGGCTTTTGAGATAAGATTTCATTAAATGAGTCAAGGGAAATGTTATTAACCCTTTCCCATACAAGCCCTTGTTTTTACTTGTCTGCAGTGCAAGTCTTTTGAAAACACTATGGGAAAAGGAGAAATTGCTCGTTACAAGCAATTTCTCCTTTTCCCATAGTGTTTTCTGCCTGTTCGGATAATTTTCTGCCATTGTTATGAAAGTTAAAACTGTCGTCTGCAAACTCTTTCAGTTTGGAAGAGTCTAAAATTTGTCGTTTGGGAAAGGGTTAAGCGAGCCTTTGGCAAGTTTAATAACATTTTTCCTGGACGAGTTTAATAAAATTCTATCTCAAACGTCCATGAATGTCAGATTCTTTTTATCACATAATGGCATTTCATCAGATAGATTAACCCATTACCACACAAGAAAAATTTAGACTGGTCCAAATTGAAAGCATTTGCAGACGACAAAATAAAGGTGACTCAAAAATTGAAATTAGATCTGGGAAGGATAGAAAACACTGTGGGAAAAGGAGAAAATGCTGGTTACCAGCATTTTCTCCTTTTCCCACAGTGTTTTCTAAAGGCTCCTTTCTCAGGGGCGTCAAAAGTAGGGATTGAGTGGTAATGGGTTAAATGATAGAAAAACATCCATAAATGCACCCGCGGTAATATCCATAAGACCCCTCCACTTCTACATAATACATACAAAATGACGTCAAAAATGATGTCACACAAATGTGATATCGAATGTGTATAAGATAAGAGAATTTGTAATGGGTATATCACACTGAAAACAATGGAGGTTATGGGATAAAAATAATTCAATGTAACAATACTTACGTTGAAGCACTTTTACAGGCACTGTTGGTTCATCTAAATCTATTTGTGGTAATGGGGAATAATCCATCAATAAACTGATCTTGCTACCATCTTTGTTTTCAATTTCATGGCTGATTCTGTTCACAAAAACAAACAAAAAAAAATACTGTATTTCAGTAAACTGAACTTGATTTTGTTCCATTTCCAGCCAATGGGATAACAGCTAATACCATGTTGTTGCTACAAAATCAAGGACCATGTTTACCAGCCATTTTACCTTTTTATAAGTCTTTGCCAAATGACAAACTTCTGGACTGGACCAAATCGAAGGAATTTGCAGATGACAAATTCAAATGATTACTTCTGTCTATAATACTGTATACAACATTGTGGGAAAAAGAGGAAATGCTGGTTACCAGCATTTTCTCCTTTTTTCACGATGTTTTCAAAAGCCTTCGCTTTCAGGGTCGTTATATGTGTGGTATAGGACCAACTCCTTTACCATATAACAGAATGTGTATTCAATTCCTCCAAATCAAAAGCAATTTGCAGACAACTTGTAAATCAATTGAAGCTTAATTGACAGGATTTTCCTTTGATAAAATAGTTAATTCAATGAATAGAGGAGAAAATGTGGTTTGTCCACACAAGAATAAGCATTTGGATGGATAAACTGGTCAACTCATATAAGCAAAGCAATACACTCCTGTTTTTCTTCCACCCTTTACCATACAATGACGACTTTTAACGACCTTGAGGAAAAAGCGTTTTGAAAACATTGCGAGAAAAGGAGAAAATGCTGGTAACCATTTTCTCCTTTGCCCACAATGTTTTCTACTCTATCAAAGTAAAATAGCACCATCCGAGTGACTTTGAACTTACCGTCTGCAAATGCTTTCAATTCGAACTGGTCTAAAATTTTGCCCTGTTCTAAAGGGTTAAAAGGAGGAGATGGAAATGACGATAGACAGTAATCTTTTTCCAACACAACAAATTTTAGCCCCTAATATATGGAAAAGATCTGCTTTAATTTTATTTTGTTCGGGTTTACATGCTGTTTCAACAGCTTAGATGGTATAATGGAGGCCAGTGCACCTATGCATGTGTTTCCTTTCTAATACCAGTAGTGACACACAATTTTTTTTTCCAAGCCCCTGACTGCTCCTCTCACATGAATCAGAGGTAAGAGGCAAAAATAGAAGGAAGGAAAGTTTGCCACAATCTGGTATCTACATGGAACCACCAAGTCACAAGTCTGATGTCCTAACCACTGGGCTACTCAGCGGGGCTGAGAGCATTGGCAGTCAACAATTTATAAATTAATTCAAATGAGCTTGGAGTTTTCTGATAGGATAGAAATGCTGTAGGAAAAGAGGAAAATGCTGATGACCATCATTTTCTCCATGTTTTAGACACTATTTTCAATAGCTTTTTTTATTTATAGTCATTAAAACACAGAGATGTTTCATAAAGGGTTACAGGTAAAAAACAAGGAGATTTCTTACTGTTTTGTGACTTGAAAAGGGAAAGTAGACAGTTCCAGCTCATGCTGTTCAAGGGTTACTGTTGTTAGTAGCCGTTTACACTTACACTTGATTTTTAGCTGAAAAAGATTAACCTTTGTCCTGCTAAATAACCAAAATTAAATTTCTAATTCCACAGAAAAAACCTAAATAATCCTATTCCAAAGTTATGTTGTGAGGAATAACATCTCCTTCTTGGACAGTGTGGATCCAAGATCAGACTGCACAGAATGTAGAGTCTGAGCTTGATCTACACTATCCACAAAAGGTCATTGAGGGTTAAGTAAAGCAATATCTAAACAAAGTATTTCTATCTGACTGATAGCTACAACTGATTATCATGGAGTTCTTGATTTAATGTTCAAGTCAGTAAATAACAGCCTACCAAATTCATGTAATGGACTTTTCAGATTTTTCAAAATCTTATCAAACTCCAATTGACTTATCACAGAATTAAGCAAGGGCAAACCATTAGTACTGAAGAAAGGCAAACATAAGACAAATAGATGCTGTGGAAAAACATGTCTAGCAAAAACAGGGTCCAAAAAATTTCAGAATTCTTACTTGTGCTTCTGCCATTTTGCACTCATCCAACAGTTAAACAAAGAAGGAAAATTAACTTGCTCTCACCAAATTTTTAATAATAAGGACGAGTGAACGGTTGGATTTTTGACCATGATCAGACTGGTCAGTCTGTGCAGGCTGACCAGGATTGACACTTTTTGCTTTTATTATATTTTCTGTATGAAAAGTGGTCATTCTACTTCACTATGCAATCATTTTTTAACTATCAACTTAAACTGATCTGCACTATCTTCGATCTGTTTCATTTACATAATTCCAAGATTGTCCCTTTTCTTGTGGCGGGTCACATATATCTAAAATGGCCCTTATAGAATCAGTTACTGTAATATCAGGATAGGCCAGTGCCTTTGATACCAAATTTGCATCAGATGACCTTGAAGAAGTCCTAGGAAAATATAATTACAAACACAGTCATGCGAAATCATTGCAACAAAACAATAAATTACTAACAAGAAAAATTCTTTTTGAGAATATGATTTCTAAAAGTAGTTTGTTGCAAAAAAGGAAAAGGTGGACAAGCTGGAAAACAATGTACATGTATTGACCCTTCATCACACAATCCAATTTTTACTGTGACTGGGGTGACTTTTTCAAAACTTTGCAGGGAAAAGAAAAAATTCTAATATGCAGCATTTTTTCCTTTTCACACACATTTTTTACCATTTCACAGACAATTCCATTTATTAAATCTTCATCACACCACAAAAATTTCAGACTTGTCCAGCATTTGTAGGCTACAAATTAGACATGGCTCAAATGGTAAATTTTGCTCTTGATAGTGTAGAAAACTTTGTGGGAAAAGGAGAAAATGCTGCTTACCAGCATTTTCTCCTTTTCCCACAATAATTTCAAAAACCTTCTCTGTCAGGGTCCATACAAGTTAGGATTGTGTGGTAAAGGGTTAAGCCACCTTTAACATTTTGTTTGTAAATACTTTCAATATGGATTGGCCTAATTTTTTTGTTATCTGGTAAAGAGTTAAAAGGTACCTTATCAGATGCTAAATTATACACAAAGAATGAACAACAGTCCTCCCAGGCTTGTGTGGCAGGCACTTCAATGGTCTGTCTCTTCATTTTACCAACAGTTAATCTCTTATAACACAACTCTTCACCTTGAAAATTTAATGCAAAATACACTTCACTCTTTACCCCATAAGGCATTTCTATGGTATCTCTAATTGGCCCTAAACAAAAGCAAGGATGAAGCTGTTTCTTATGTGTATTGACACCTTTCAATAGCATAGAAAACATTGTGACAAAAGGTGCCCCTGTGAAATTTTTATGAACAGTTCAAGAAATATTCTTGGCACGTTCAGGTACATTGGTACTTGAACTGTTCCTTATCACCACTAGAACAATTCATGTACATTTTAAGAAATGTTAAATGAAACAAATCTCAAGAACTGGTTGTTCTTAAAGTGTTCTTGATGGAAGTTCAAGAACAGTTCTCGAACTTTATTTCAGGAACAGTTCAAGAACAGTTCTCGAAATTTATAAAAGGAACAGTTCAAGAACAGTTCTTGAACTTTATTTCAGGAACAGTTCAAGAAAAACTGTTCTTGAAAAATTCTATAATAGTTCTTATTCAGTGTTGCTTAAAATGTTCTTGAACAATTCATGAATAAGTCTCGAACACATGTCCAAGAACTACTAATGAACTGTTCAAGAACAGTTGTTCTTAAATTATTCAAGAAAGGTAATGTTTCATTTAACATTTCTTAAAGTGTTCTAGACAAGATCTTGAACAAATTAAGAACATTTTTTTCACACAAGTTCAAGAAATACTCAGGAATTTTCCAGTACAGTAATTTTTCAACAATTTTATCCTTTTAAATTGAAATAGGATGCTCAGAGTGACATAAACATTGCTTAAAATCCTTTAGACATGGCTTGAACATTACTAATAATGCCAAAACAATTTAGATTAAATTCAAGTACCAAAAAATTTGAAAAAGTTTCTGTATTTTGAATTGTTTATAATTTGTTTTAGTTATGATTCAAATAACTATAAAATAAACAGAAAAAAATAATAAACAGAGAGACATTTAACCTATAATTTACCAGACAAAATGACACCATGTGACAAAAAGGAACAGTATCTGGATGAAATGTTTTTAGATAGTTTGCAGAATACTTGGGACTGAAAGAAGCATTTGCTCACTGTGAGCAAGCACTTCTTTTCCCACAGTATTTTCAAAAGATGGCCACCTCAGTGGCCTAGTGGTAGAGCGTCCGGCTCAGGTGTGTAAGGTAGCTGGTTGGATCCTCTGCCGGTTCATACCAAAGACTGTTTATTAACAATGGCAGCAGAGGCTATTGTCCCTCTTTGGCGTTCAGGATTCAGGGACTAGAACTTCAATTGGATGGTCAGTGCCAGTATAACATTAGCTGTGTTTGTGAAACACTTAAATGCACCCGCACAGCCATTTTTTTGAAAACTCAACTAGACATTTGACCTTTACTGATGACCCTGAACTTGGTACCAACAGAAAGGTCTTGTCACAAGGTATACTCATTTGAAATATGAAGGTAACAGTTAACAAATTACATGTACCAAACAATGCCGACTTTTGATGGCACTGGGAAAGAAGCCTTTAGAAAACATTGAGGGAAAAGAATAAAATGCCGTTTTCTACCCTTCCAAAATCAAAATTCGATTTTTGATTCACATGTATTTTGATGTCTGCAAATGCTTTCAGTTTGGACTAGTGTAACATTTTATCATTTGATAAAGAGTTAACTCTCTACTAAACATCAAATTAATAGACTGGTCCAAATTGAAAGTGTTTGCAGACGACAAAATAAATGTGACTGAAGAATAAAAATTTGATTTGAGAAGGGAAGAAAACATTGTGGGTAAAGGAGAAAATCCTGGTTACTAGCATTTTTCTCTTTTTCACAATGTTTTCAAAAGGGACCTACCTTAAAGTTCATCATTGTGTGGTAAAGGGTTAAAGATGAAATGTAAAACAAATGACTTTGAAACAAAAAGTTCACTCTCTTTATGGACCGACACAACACAGTTTATCCATGGCTTTGATGTTCTTTTACTAGGGTGTGTTCAATTGATCATTTCATCCTCAGTGAACAACTGAAGTCGTTAGTATTTTTTGATCACCAACAAAAGCTTTGACACTCAAATATTCCTCAGTCAATATTGATGCATCATCTACAGTGTCTAGGCAGTCCTGTTGTTTGTCGCTGTTAGATGTACACAGAGCGTCAACAGTAACAGTTTCTGTTTCGGGTTTTCTTTGTTCCACGATTGGACCTTTAAGGGCTAGCTGAAGGAATGCTCCAATCTTCCTGTTTGCTCGTCTTTTCTTCAAATTTTCTATACCTTTTACGGGTAGCTCTAAAGTCTCCTTCTAGTCTCAATTTCCTCCCTGTCGAAGAAAAGAAATTGCTTAGTTACATGTATGTTTGAAGTTGGGAGTGTGTAGATGTCATAGGCCAGATAGGAGTTTAGCCAGATCTAGAATCTAGCTAGACCAAATAAGAATTCTTATCTGGACTAGGTCAGGAAAGACTTCTTATTCATTTGGTATTGCTAGATAGGAATTCACATCTTGCTAGACTGATTCTGTGTATCTGCCTAGGCCAAAAAGGAATCCTTTTACAAAAGATACTGATCTGGACTAAACGTTGATAATTTGGCTGCCAACTCCTTGATTTAAGATCATCAATGTTTTTTTCCCCAAAATTCTACTGAATTCTAGCTAGAAAATTGAATAAAATTTATTTACAGTTTCACTGTTAGAGAAGAAAACCTTACTTTCAAATAAAGTTTGTTTGTTGTCAGCATATGCTTTTATTTCCTGTCCTTGAACCCGTGATTTTTGTTTGTAAAGCACTTATTTAGATCTAGATGTTTATTTGTGGACATTGAACATGGAAATTGAAGATTAAAATTATTTTTTCTCATGAAAATGACCAGAAGTACAGCTCTATTTTTTTTTTTTTTTTCAGAAGGAAAGTAATATCTAGCTCATCTTCTTTTCTAAATTTCATTGTGTTCTTTCCCTATCAACATCATTACATGGTATACAGAGACTGTGACTGAAATCTATTTTAATACCAAATGTCTAAGTTTTGGCATGACAATGCCAGGCTTATGACATTGATGCCTATTTATCTTTGAAAACAGTTAAGTTTTGGTACGAAGTGATAAAAATATGGTACGAAATAGTATAAATTATGGTAAAAGTGACTGGAATGAAATGGCCATGGTACGAAACGTCCGTAAGTATAGCCTTGATTCGAACATTCCGACTTTGTATTGTCTAATAAGAGCTTTGGTTCTACAACCTGCTTCAGAGCATGCATGGAACGTAGATTTCCATCGTTCAACTGTCACATTAGTGCAAAAGTTCCCTTGGTTTCGACTGAAATTGTTGATGATTCGCTTGGCAACGTTCACGCGCTAAATTTTAACTAACCATTACACAAGGTAAAATCTGATTGGCTTATATATTTTTTTTAACCAATCAGCTTCCTTGTAAAAACAATGAATAAGGTCGTTGGGGCATATTCGGAATATCTCGGAATATCCTATTATGGAAGCATCATAAATGGTATGTAGGTACGGAATCAGCCGAGTTGTGACGAGTGGTCTTTGGGGTGGGGGAAACTTTTTTCTTTCACGCATGTAGCATAATATAGCAGTTTGAAAGAAAGAACATCAACGGGGGGATATTCTATAGAGCGAAATAGATTCGTTAAAATAAAAACTTACCAATTAACAATCTCTCGTCAACGGCGATGGGCCAACGGAATCGTCCGACTACATTCGGATCTCAAGAAAAACTGCCGATGTTTGCGACATATCAAAGATGGCGTCTCTGACGCGGAAGTAAACAGAATGGGGATGATATTATCGATGGAAAAAGGAAATTCGAGTGCCATGTATACAGTATTTCAACGCAAACTAACTTTTAAGCAGACATTTAACAGCATCTATAGATCTACCATGTTCACGATTTCTGTAAGTAATTTAGTTTATATTTTATTTTACTACGCCAAACGAATGCATGAGAAATCGTCCCCTGGAGAAATCGTCATCTATATTGGGACGATTTCTCATGATTCTTAAGAGTCTTGTAAGCTTCAATTTAGATGCTAGTTCTACTCTCTGTGGTGTCTGTGGTTGTGAGGTAGATGGTTGGCCTCATAACCTAAAGGCCCCGAGTTCGATACCCGGGAGGGGGTTTCAACTTTGGAATTTTTCATAGGCCCACACTACTGGTGTAGTTCCCAGGAAACAAAGTCGAGAGAGATTAGTATAAGTTGTTGTAAGAACTTGTTTTCTCAATCGATGTAAAATAAATATGTTTAAACTAATCCCTGGTTTTGACGACCCTAAGATAGATGCCTCTTGAAAACATTGTGGTCAAAGGAGAAAATGCTGTAACCAGCATTTTCTCACAGTGTTTTCTACCCTGCTGAAAACAAATTGCATTTTTTTAGTTACACCAAATTTGTTGTCTGCAAGTGGTTTTAAATTGGCTTGTCTAAAATTTTGTTGTTTGGGAAAAGGAAAAATGCTGGTGACTAGCATTTTCTTTTTCCCGGCTTTTTATCCTTTCATGAGCAGAAATTATCAGTTGTGTTTTATTTGATTTAGTGTCTGCAAGTGCACTCTTTTAACTCAGTCGAAAAATTTCCAGATTTTGTAAAGTGTAATACCATTGACAGGAAATTGGTTTTATGTTGCAGTTAAATGCATGTACCTTAGCGATAAATATTATTGTTTAACCACCCTGAGGAAGAAGACATTTGAAAACACACTAAAAGGACAAAAATATTTTTTAATATTAGAAATTTTTCTGTTTTTGACGGTGTTTTAACTCTTACAGAAACAAATTTCATCATGAGTCACATTTGTTGTCTGCATATTACCTTCAGTCTGAAGGTGTCTGCTCCGATGCTATTTTTGTGACTGGTCTTCGCTAACACCTTCAGGCCAGCCATTCATTGAACCCGTATGGAAAAAACACGATTTTACCCGCATCTTTTCGAACGGCTCTATGCGACAGAATTTCAAATTACAACTAATAAAATGGGCATGGATTGTTAGATAAATGATTAATCTTTACAAACAAACTGATTTTAGTTAATATCCAACTCTTACCTTTGTGCAAATCTGTACTTTTCAACGTAAATAATCGTTGACCTACTTCACCAGAAATCAAAACATGGTGATCTTTTCAATGCGCATGTCTCGGCAGAAATCGCAGTATCTCTGACACGCTACAGGATGGTTTAGTTGCGAATTTTGCTGTAAACAAACGCACCTTGATCGAACTTGGCTGTATAGGGTCAGGGAACCAGACTGTACAAATTTCAAATTCTGTTGAGTGCGCATGCCTGACTAACGGAAGTCGCTGTGTTAGTTGTTTACAAATTATGCTGGATTTATTTACGTTGGGGAAAAGGTAAATTCCCATTGATTTAATTGGTATTTTGCAGCATATTTTGTGTGCTCTTAAAGATTAATCATTTATCTAACGATCCATACCCATTTTATTAGCTGTCATTGGAAATTTTGTCGCATTGAGCCGTTCGAAAAGATGCGGGTAACATCTTATTTTTTCCAGAAGGGTCTAATGAATGGCTGATATGAAGGGGTCTGCGAAGACCAGTCACAAAAATAGCATCGGAGCAGACACCTTCAGACTGAAGGTATCTGCATATATGCTTTCAGCATGGAAAAACTTTGAATTCTCTCATGTAGTGAACAGGTAATGGGCATATCTTGATGGGATATTTAGGTCAGAACTTGAAAATTCTCAGTATTTGTTGTTTTTTTTTTCTATAAAATTACCATGATAAAGTTGTCTTTGGGGCAAGTTGTCCTGCACCCTTTAGAAGTACATGTATCTAAATATCCCTAATAAGGTATTGGTAAAATATGTGTAGCTCAGATAATGATAGGCAGCCCTGCTGGTTTGGGATTAACTTTTTACCATACAACATTTTTTTTTGTACACAACCAAACTGAAAGCAATTGCAGACAACATAAATGTAGCTCAGGTGATAATTACTATTTTCCATGGGGTAGAATTTAAATATGCTTTGGGTTTGACTAAGAGTTTGTCAGTAAATTTAAAAAGTACTGGTTAATACTTTACCAAGCAACTAAATTTTGGATAAGACCAAACTTAGAGCATTTGCAGAGGGAAAAGGAAATGTATTTCAGATGATGTTTCTGTCTGATATCATTGACCAAAATCATTATTGGAAAAGTAGAAAATGCTGGTTACAATGTTTTGAAAAGGCTTGTTCTTCAGACACGTTAAAACTTTGGATAGTGTGGTAAAGAGATAACTTTCCTTTGGACTTATTTTCCCATACGGGGTCACTTTTCTCACAAGTTTAGAGGACAGTGCCACTAAGATTGGTTTTGTTATCTGTTCGAACTCTCATATGGAGCTAAATTTGTGATGTCTGTTTCCATTGCTCATTGCTGTGATTGTAATTTTCCTTTGAACTTCTACATTTCATATCTAGCTCTGATATAGTCTGTTTTCTTTCATTTTAGGTCCTGATAAAACATGGAAAACAAAAGTATGTAGGTAACAAAGAACTGGAAGTTCCAAAGAGTACTTTTGCAAGATGGAAACAGAAGAATTTCACGAAAGATTGTCATGGTACAATCTAGTTGTATAAGTGTCAGTTGGGAAAAAACTTGACATCAGAAGGTAAACAGGCATTCAAAAACTAACTTTTTACCATGCAAACAACAAAATGTTAGACTTGTCCAATTTGAAGGTATTTGCAAATGATAAGAAAGTAGCTTTTAACCCATTACCACACAATCCCTACTTTTGATGCCCCTGAGAAAGAACCTTTAGAAAACATTGTGGGAAAAAGAGAAAATGCTAGTAACCAGCATTTTTTTCTTATTCCACAATGTTTTCTATCCTTCACAAAATAAATTTCAAATTTTCACTCACTTATTTTGTCATCTGCAAATGCTTTCGATTTTGATAAACCTAAAACTTTGTCGTTTGGTAATGAGTTAAGGGAACACCATCAAAAAAACTTTTTTTGTAATTTATTTGTTTTGTTTTTCATATAAATTTCATTGATATATATACATTTATGTTTTAATTTGGTGAGTTGTGAAAAATCTAAATACCTACCTATAAAGATGAACTTTTACATTTCTTGCTTATAAGTCTGCATATGCATGATTTCATAAAACTGACCCAGATTATTATATCACCAATGGCTTGAGCCCTATTGATTTTGAAAAAGTCTGACAATAAGTAAGAGAGGAGTAGCCATATGAAGTTGAAAATTAAAATTGACAGCAATGACGTCCATATTGTTGATCCAATGTGTTTGAAATTTGTCCAGATTACTGTATTTGTCCAATTGAATCATATTAACCCTTTGCCAATTAATCCCTGGTTTTAGTCTTGTGTGCTCAATACTCTCCACACTTTTCTGGAGTTTCTTTTACCAATACTCTGCACAATATTCTTTCCAAGCTACTGGCTGCTTTCACACATAGTCATTTTCAAAAAAAATGGTCTTTGGACGGCGAGACAGAAAGGAATCCTACAATTACTACCATCAATCCTCATAAAATATTGACCACATTTGAGTTGATCATCTAATAGTAATAGTTATAGATCTTTCTTTGTTCATATTTCAGTGTTTCCTGATGACCCAAGTAACTACAGATGCCAAACGAACATTCGGAAGAAATTTATGGCGAACTTTTGTGACTGTGCAAGCTTTACGAGACGGAGCCAAGACACTGAAGGCGAATTTTTGGCCATTTAGCCGGTGGTTTTTTCTGAAACCAAAACAATACACAAGCAAGTTTTGTATGTATTTGATAAGGGCAGCAGGGCGGGTTGTTCACAGATTCGAGGGCAGAAGGGCGGAGTGAAAAAGGGGCAGGGCGGCGCGCCCTGCTATTCCGCTCTAGAATAAACACTATGATATTGCTGTTAATTGCAACACTTTTGTACATAAAAGTGACCTATGAAATGAGTGAATGTGTTGTCAAATGATAAACAAGCATTTTAAATAATAAAAAGGTCAGGTATAGTCACATCAAGAGAAAGTATTTCTGTCTTTTTTTGACCCTGTAAAAATCAAATTTGCTAGCTCTGCCATAGAGGTAAAATCTTGAAATGTTTGTATAGAAAGAAGACTTTCAACATTATACTATCTAGGCAGAAAACAACAATGGTAATAATTAGACTCCAAGTAAGTGCAGGCTGATCTATACCATTTTCTTTGTATATGAAAGAGTTTCTTGTAATGGGGCATAAGTATTATGTTGGACTGACTATATGTCCAATTGTTCCAGAAATAGTACAGTTTCTGTATTTAAAGTTGGTTCAGAAATGGTAATTCAATGACTTTCAATGGTCTTTTGTGAATACAAATACAATTGGCCTCTTAAATTTGAAATAATAATAAATGGTTGGATAGACTAAATGGTACACTTAATGGTATTTAATGGTCTGTTCTCATTCATACCATTAAAGCTACCATTAGATATACATTTTTACAGATAAGGTAAAATCAGTGGAGAGTTAACCATTGAAATCAGACTATTTTAAGGCCATTTCAATGGTTTTTGCTGAGAAATGGGATTTTCAATGGCCTTTTAAGGCTCTTTAAATGAATTGTTGACCATTTCATTTTGCTAAGGGAGAGTCTTGAATTTGTCGTTTGAAAAGGGTTACGGCATAGAGTAGTACATTTAACCCTTTCCCAAACGACAAACTTTTGGACTAGACCGAATTGAAAGTATTTGTAGATGACAATTCAACTCTTGTTGAAAAGATGATTTCTGTCTATGATAGGGTAGAAAACATTGTGGGAAAAGGAGAAAATGCTGGTTACCAGCATTTTCTACTTTTCCCACTATGTTTTCAAAAGGCTACTATTCCAGACCCGTAAAAACCAGGGATTTTTTGGGAAAGAGTTAAGGAAGATACATGTTCTTAAACTCCTAAAAAATGTTCTCATTATCATTTAAGAATAGTTCTAGGATATTTTAGGAACATTTTTTTTCTTTAACAGTTCCTAAAATGTTCTTGTTATCGTTTAAGAATAGTTCTAGGATATTTTAGGAACATTTTTTTTCTTGAACAGTTCTTAAAATGTTCTTGTTATCGTTTAAGAATAGTTCTAGGATATTTTAGGAACCTTTTTTTTCTTGAACAGTTCCTAAAATGTTCAAAGAACATTTTAAGAATTATTTAAGAACTTGACAAGTTCTTAAGAAATTCTAGAACTGTTCTTAAAAATTGTTCTTGAACAGTTCAAGTACAACTGTTCAAGAACAGCCTTCAAGAGCAGATCAAGAACTGTTCCTAAAGTTCTAGAACAATTCATGAACAGTTCTAATCACAAGAACTGCGTTTCGCAGGGGTAAATTGCTCGTCACGAGCAATTTCACCTTTTGCCACAACGTTTTCCAAAGGCTCCTACAAGCAATGCCTAGAAATGAGTATCTATGGAGTAAAGGGTTAAGGTTGAAACTATTAGAGTCATGCTCTGTGAAAAGGGGATTTGATGTATCTGCAAGATGTTTCAACATATGTCAGCCTGTGCTGCCTGACATGGGTCAAAACTGTTTGCTATTTGTAAGTTTTCTGCATGTCCAAAGACCATTCTGCATCATGGTTCAGAAACCTGTTTGGCAAAATTTATTACATGAATCCATTATTGTGTAATAACCTGTTACAATACATCATAGAGAAATAGAGATCTTTAACCCTTTACCAAGCAATCCCTGTTTTTTACGGTTCAGAGGAAGAAGCCTTCTGAAAACATTGTGGGGAACAGGAGAAAATGCAGGTAAACCTCATTTTCTTTTTTTTCCACAATAATTTCTACACTTCCAAAGTCAAGGTTCAATTTCTGAATCTCGTTTATTTTGTCGTCTGCAAATGCTTTCAACTTTGACAAGTCTAAAATTTTGTTATTTGGAGACAAGTTAAACCCTCATTTGTCATAGCATGGTTTCATCTGATTAATCACTCCTTGCACATACATGCACCTCTACCTGAAAACTGTAGCAAAAAAATATTTTCCTTCCATAAAATATATAGAAAGGCCTGCTTTAGAGGCCAACTCTATTTAGCAATACAGCAATTAATCCACATCAAGCAAACATACATTGCATTCACATGAGGAATAAATATGTTGAATTGTTCCTGTACTAAGCAAGTTCCTGTCTTATGGAAGCACATCTTGAATGTCCCCTTTAAGCACTTGCTTAATACATATTGCACTGTATTGTGAAGAAATGTAGAATGGAAGTGTTCATCTTTACTATATGACAATTTTTTAGACTTAAGATGGCAAGTTACGTTTGGCTCAAATGATGGGATTTGTCTTTTAAAGGGTAAGATCATTGGGGAGAGAAAAGTACTAGGCCCAAATTACACTCAATATTCTAATAAAACAACAAAACATAAATGCCTTGCTGTTTCTTTGCCGGCACTTTGTGCAGCTAGCTTGTAAAATAGCTGGCTGCCTTCCCATTAGTGACAAAAATTAAGACTGGTCCAAATTTTAAGCATTTGCAGATGACAAAATAACCTTGGCTCAAAAAATGAAATTCATTTTGCGAAGGGTAGAAAAACATAATGGGAAAAAGAAAAAAATGCTGGTTACCATCAATTCCTTCTTTTTCCACAGTGTTTTCAAACTGCTTCTTTCTCAGTCATGAAACCCGGAATTATTTGCTAAAGAGTTAAAGAAAAAGGCAGACAATGTAAGACGCGAATGGATGCTGTAGTAATGGCAATACTTCACTAAATTTCGTTGTGATAATTTGGCTAAGCCAGAACTAAAATTTGTGGGTGTCAACTTTGGTATTATTCATTGGCCCACACATTCGGCGCAAGCACTGGTGTAGTTCCCCGGAAGCACAATCAACAGATTAGTACAAGTTGCAAGAACTTGTTTCTCCATCAAGGTGTAATAAATATTTTCAAACTAATTCTTCACTAACAAAAAGGTATGTTACACTTTTTCAAAGGTTACTAACATGTTTCCACTGTAAGATGAAGAACCTGTTCATTCACAATCTAGAATAAAGTGATGGAGAGTGCTTGTTCTGTGCAATCTGATCTTGATGTAGACTGTCTACAAAAGCATTATGTGTCATCTACAGGAAAGAAAAGAGGAAAAAACACAAACATAGCATACAAACCTGCAGATGGGGATGGCTTCCCTTTCAAATATATTGTTATAACACCTTGAGCTGAAAGACATAAAACATGAACACTGCATAAAAAGAAAAATAAACACATAATACTGTTTTGCATATAAATCACAAATACTTCAAATACCTTAGGAAACCTATTGTTTATAAATTACAATGCAAAAACTTCAAATACCTTAGGAAACCTATTTCATTTATGGTTTTCAGTAGTTTGTAGAAATCTTACAGTTCATTAACCCTTTAACAGACGACAAAGTTTTAGACTGGTCCACAAATGACAAATGACACAGACAACAAAATAAAAGTGACTCAAATAATCAAAATGTGATTTGGGAAGGGTAGAAAACAATGTGGGAAAAGTAGAAAATGCTGGTTACCAGCATTTTCTCCTTTTCCCACAATGTTTTCAAAAGGCTTCTTTCTACCTCAGGGTGGTCAAAAGTCATCATTGTGTGGGAAAGGGTTAAAGCCTTATAATTCCCAAGTGAATGTGAATCAAACAGCACTAAGTTACCAGGTAAATGTCTTGTTTTATGACAGTTTTATCACTCATAACATCATTATTACAGCAAGTCCATATCCAACTAGATTGAACAAATCTATTTTTGCATGGAAAACACACATATTTGTCATAATGAGCAAAAATTAGAAAGCAAAGACCATGTTTTCACCTGTGGCTTAACCATTTGTGAAAAGATAGCCTTTACTTTTCCCTCGATGAAAGAACTTTCAACCATACACTGGCCCACATATTCGGCGCAAGTACTTGTGTAGTTGCCAGGAAGCAGAATCAAGAGAGATCACCATAACTTGTTGGAACTTGTTTTTCAATCGATGTAAAATAAATACATGTATGTTCAGACTAACCATACACCGAAACGGTTAATTATCCTCTACTTCTTTATTTCTACAAGTAGACTTAATTCTGAAAACATTGCAAAAATGGCCTTTGACAGAGGATACTGACAAAACCTAGATTTTCAAGAACATGAGATATAAAAAAGTTCTTTCACTGTTATCAGTCAAAATCACATGACACATAACACCAGACTCAAAACTTTCAGGTCTTCGGTTCAAATCCACACAATGTCAAATTTTCCTGATTTACCTTGATTATCCATCCATCAACATAATGACATAAACCAAACCAAGGAAAATTTGACATACACAGTATAAACAGAAAGGCACAATTCACCTGGAGGTTGTGGCTTCTGTGGCAGAAACTGCCCTGCATTGATAGGGCCAACCTTTGCTATAGGGATGTCAATTTTACCTGGATCAACCAGTGCTGGAAGTACAGTACATAAGAGGATGTTATTGTGCACTGAATAGATTTCAAATTGCTGACTCAACAGTAGCAAGATTGCATATGAAACTACCAAGAATGGATTAAAAAATATTGTGGCATTTTATATATCACTCCTGTTTTGCAATTTTCGTAAGTGAAGCAATGTTTTCTGAAGCCCTCTAGCGTGGTTACAATAAAATAAGTGTAAATTGGGAAAGTTCAAACTTGAAACAAGCAAATGCTCATTAAACTTCTTTTTTTCTCTGCAAACACCTACATTTTAATTTTAGCTCTTTAATACATCACAAAATGTTTGATTAATAAAAATTCAAATTATTTGCAGATGAATACCGGTAATCAAAGATGGCTTTTTGATGGAACTTGCCTTTCATGAAGTAGAAAATACTGTCAGAAAAGGAGAAAATACTGATCACCAGCATTTTCTCCTTGTCCTATAATGCTTTTGAAAGCGTTGTTGTTGAGGGTCTTAAAGTCTTTACCAAACAAAAAATGTTAGACGTATCAAAATTGAAAGCATTTGCAGACCACAAAATAAACATGATGAAATTGAAAACTTTACTTTTGTAGAGCAGAAAACACTGTAGTAAAAGGAGAAATTACCGTAATTACGGTATTACTTTCAATATGGGCAAATCTAACCTTTTTTTGTTTGAGTAAAACATACCTTTCGTAAGTCCTTCCATCACATTTAAATGTAACCAAGACTTTAGCAGAGGGACTTCCATCAAGTTTATGGAACGTAGAACTTTTACATTGAACCAAACCTCAGGGCTGTTGAGAAAACATCACAGAAACAGGCATTACCAATAAATCCGCAAAAAGTAATACTTTCTTACCTTTTTGACATAAGAATACTTTATCACATAACCTATCTTGTTTTCAGTGTAATATCCCACTGCAAATTTTCTTATCTTATACATGTTTGATATCACAATGGTGCGACTTCATTTTTGATGTCATTCTGTACATTTTTCATCAAAGAGAATCTGCAGAGAGTTTAGCATTTTCTTATTCAAAATTTATTTTCTTCAAAAGGCTTCTTTCTCAGTGTTGTTAAATGTTGGAATTGTGTGGTAAAGGGTTAATAAAATTCTATATCAGAAGTTAAGTCATGTCACATCCTATAAATCACAGTCATTATAAACTATAGCAAATCCAGAACTTTTATCAGATAAATCCTGTATGATGTCCCTGTATTTCAGGTAGAGTGTTGTCCTCGTAAGCATATGGTCCTTAGTTCAATACCCGGAAGTGGTTGTCAACTTTGGGATTGTTCATTGGCCCACACTTTTGGCATGAGCACTGGTGTAGATCCCAGGAAACAGAATCCAGAGAGATTAGTTTAACTCTTTACCACACAATCCCGACTTCTGACGACCCTGAGAAAGACAGCCTTTGAAAACATTGCGGGAAAAGGAGAAAATGCTGGTAACCAGCAATTTCTCCTTTTCCCACAATGTTTTCTACCCTTTCCAAATCAATTTCAAATTTTTAATTACATCTATTTTGTCATCTGCAAACGCTCTGAATTTGGACAAGTCCAAACTGTTGTTGTTCGGTAAAGAGTTAAGTTGTAAGACCTTGTTTCTCAATTGATGTAAAATAAACAGATTTAAACTAGATGCATCCTAAATTACATGTGTACTGGCACATTATTGTTGTTTTATTTGAGCCTTAATGAGTACCTTGCAAATTTCAAAGTAATTTCTTAAATCTTAACTCTTTATCTGAGTACCTTGAAAATTTGAAAGTAATTTCTTAAATCTTGACTCTTCATCAAATGGCAAAATTTTCGACTCAAAATTGAAATTTGTTTGCCATATGTTTACTCAAATTTGGTTAAAAATGAAGCATTTGTTTCTTTTAAGGCAGAAAACATTTTGTGGGAAAAGAAGAAAGTGGTGGTTACCAGCATTTCCTTCTTTTTCCACAATATTTTCAAGTGTTCTTTCTGTAGGATTGTGAAACCTGGAATTATGTGGTGGAGATTTAATAAGCAGTAAGTAAGATGGAACTGACATGTAAAGCCATGAGGTAATTGCTTAACACTTTATCACATAATCCCAAGTTTTTAAAGACCACTGAGAAGAAGGTCTTTTTAAAACATTGCGAGAAAAGGAGAAAATGCTAGTATACCCAGCATTTTCTCCTTCTCTCCCAATGTTTACTAGAGTATCTGATACACATCTCATCATTTGAGGCATAAAAAAGCTGTCTGCAAATGTTTTCAAATTGGAGCCTTTGAAAATGTTGTTGTATGGGAAAGGGTTAAAACTTTTATTTTGTGCAATAACTTGTAACAAGAATGACTGGCCTTTTTGTCTAGACAACTGAGAAACTGAGTTCTTACTGTTCTACAAAAGAAACTGTTGCCTTGGTAATATGAGGAAACGGAACCTCCATGGAAAGATGTAGAACTATCTGTAACGTCCCTTTAATCTGCAATTCTTCAACAGAAACTTCGAAAGGTAAACCAATCCTGAAAAGACAAGAAGACTTCAGATTAGTTTTTTTTTTAAACATAAAAATCAAATCTCATGAAACTAGAGCTGTCACTGAATGTGAGTAACTTAATACCCCCACCAGCGCTTTGACAGAAACAGGCAATTGCTATTATTTTGTATACAGATAGATACACAGATACACGGACGGACATACAAGCAGACAGACAGGCTGATTCCAGTATAACTCCTAAAACAATTGTTTTGCAGGGGTCTTATAACAAAGGTTAGAAACATCATCAAAGAATTTAACTTCTTTTTATCTAATTACAGGTCCCCAAATGGCTTAATCATAAAATGACTATATACTAACTACCTGCAGGTATAAGGTTCATGAACAAACATCATGACAAAGCTTCATGAAAATTCAGGATAAGTTTTGTCTTAATAGACTCGTAGAAATTTTAGCAACCCTGGGAAAGAGGCCTTTGGAAAACATTGTGGGAAATGGATGAAATGCTAGTAGCAAGCATTTTCTCCTTTCCCACAATGTTTTATACTTTAACAAAGAAGAATTGCACCATTTGAGCCAGACTGAAATTCTCCTCTGCAAATGCTTTCAATTTGGACATGGATAAAATTTTGCTGTCTGGTAAAGGTTAAAGAAGGTTTGATGAAAAAGTAGCGAGAATTTTCTGTTCACATCACATACTTTTCAAACCCTACTTGAGCTGATTTCAGAGTTTAACTCTTGATATCACAATGTTTCATGGTTTTTGGATACAGTGAAGTGTAAACCCTGTAGCCCAAAAAATGCTTTTCAATAATTTGATCTAGTGAGCTGGCTTTTACCCATAATAATCAAGTCCATTAATTTTGTTGATTAAGAAAGTATTAAGCATAAAAATTGAGAAAGTCTGACAAAGCCTGAAAACTGAAAAATGTATCCCTAAGTCCAGCATGGTTTTTCAACAATTTATTACTGGTCACTAAACATTGCTCCCTCAGCCTTGTTTACCAGCATTTTGTTAATTCCTTCTCACAATTTTTCTAGTTTCAAATGGATATCCCTTCATTTGATTCGAAATTAAGTTGATATCTGCAGTCCCTTTAGATTTGAACGATTCTGAAATTAATTTGCTGTCATCCCTTGAATTTGGACAATATAAAATTTTGTCATCTGGCCAAAAATTAACTTTCCAAAAAATGATACTATGGACAGTTTGTTGGTAAAGTGTTAATACAGAATTAAAATAATTGTATTACCACCTGCAGGTTAAAAAGGATAAAAAAACATTTTGAAATTGTTGGCCAAATTTAACTCTTTCACTGCCAATGTCGCTTTTGCAGATTATGTAGATCATGATTGGACAGTACAAAATTAATGGTCTGATCTTGGATCTACACCATCCACTACCTGATTTTAAACTGATCAAAATTGTCATCGACTTAAATGAAATTACACTTTTATACCCACAAGAGTCAACATTATTCGGTTTGCAGCACAAGAGTTAACTCTTTACCAGACAACAAAATTTTGGGCTTGTCCAAATTGAAAGCATTTGCAGACGACAATTCAACTCTTGCTGAAAAGATGATTTCTGTCTTTGATAGGGTGGAAAACACTGTGCAGCACAAGAGTTAACTCTTTACCAGACAACAAAATTTTGGGCTTGTCCAAATTGAAAGCATTTGCAGACGACAATTCAACTCTTGCTGAAAAGATGATTTCTGTCTTTGATAGGGTAGAAAACACTGTGCGAAAAGGAGAAAATGCTAGTTACCAGCATTTTCTCCTTTTCCCACAATGTTTTCAAAAGGCTACAATTCCAGACCCGTAAAAACGAGGGATTGTTTGGGAAAGGGTTAACTCTACCAGACGACAAAATTTTGGGCTAGTCCAAATAGAAAGCATTTGCAGACGACAAAATTATTTGACTCAAAAATGGACATTTGCTTGGGGAAAGGTAGGAAACATTGTGGAAAAAGGAGCCTTTTAAAACAATGTTTTCGAAAGGCCTCCTCCTCAGTGTCGTTAAAAGTTGAGATTGCGTGGTAAAGAGATATGTAATTACCTGTCCGAACCCACTTGTGTACTAAACGTCATCCTGAAGTCATCACAGCGAGATGACATGAAGGCCTCCAGGACAAGCTGATATGATGACATTTTGCCAAGACCCACTGGTGGCTGGACAATGTTAGACCAGGATGCTGGTTTGAATCCTGGAACCCCGTCGGTACATTCAAAAGCTTTCACATTTCGAAGGCTGGGTGTGATATCTCCAAATGTAAAACCAGACAGGTGTAATTTTTCTGTAACAAAAAAATTAAATGTAATGATAAACTGTTACTCATATGTGGGTACTAGGGTCTAGGTTCAGATAAATTTCAAGTATTTATTCCAGCACCTTATAAGCCATTTTTGCATGTTAATTATAAAGAATCATATCAGCCCATATTGCAGACAAAAACTTGAAAGAGGTACATGTAAATTCAAGTGTTTTGATAGGGTAGAAAACATTGTTGGAAAGGGAGAAAATGCTGGTTACCAACATTTTCTCCTTTTCCCACATTAAGTTTTAAAAAGCTCTGCTTCAGGGTTGTGAAAACAAGGGATTTTTTTGTAAAGGTTAAAATAAGTACAATAAAGGACACAAGTTACTGATCGCAAAATAAACAACCATCATTTGAAATTGCACCTTTTTACAACATGCCACCAATCATTTTCTTTACTTTTGCAAGGAAAGGCTTTAGCCTAAGAGTGTTACAAGCCCATAGTCTTTGCAAGGTAGCAGAATTCCAGACCTATAGACAGAGCCCAAGATAGAGAAAGTGGTTTCGATTTCAAAACTGAAAATATTAACCATTTTGCACTAAGATCTATGTTGTGGGTACTCACTGCAATTGTCACATTGAGACAATTCTAATGAGTACCTACAACATAGGGTTTGAAAGAGAAATAACGGATTTAGAATATAATGACTCCCTCTTATCAAGAGCTCTGTATAGACACTGAAATCACCTGAAGATAACATATTAATTAACACTTTACCAAATGACAAAATTTTTGGCTTGTCCAAATTGAAAACATTTGCAGACAACAAAATGAAAGTGACTGAAAATTTGAAATTTGTTTTGTGAAGGCCAAAAAAACATTTCTCAGAGTTGTCAAAAGTACCTTGGATTATGTGGTAATGGCCTAAGTTAACGAAAGGGAATTGTATGGTAAAGGGCTACAAAAAATAAATAGCATAAGATAAATTGTTTGACACTAATATAAAATTAAAGTGTTGTTTTGCCAGTGCATACATATAAGATTCATATACGGACCATTTAGTTACATACATATGGTATATGACACATTTACTGCACCTATCTCAAGGGTTATTTCCTTCCTATTCTAGAATATAATGCACTGTATTTAGTACCAAGAGAAGCTATGAGCCATACTCTGATAAAAGGCGACTTAATGCATCTGGGTAACCCATGGTATAAAGTAAGCCACGAAATAATTTGGATAGATAATAGCCACTTCTTCTAAAAATCGACTTAATCAGGAGATAGATTAGTGCTTGTATATGCAAAAATTTGACAAAAAGATTTCGGCCCAGGTCAGCCTGTGCAGACTGCACTGGCTGACCCATGTTGATACTTTTCGCAGATGCATTAAGCCCCCTTTTCACAGAGCACAGCTCATATAATATTATATATGTATCCATGTGGGCTGATATAAAACAGGAAAACCTACATAAATATTTCAAAGAATCGCAATTGCTATGACGTCTCAACATTTTAAACATCTTTCATAACTACAATTGTTTTTGTGGCTTGTTATAATAGATCCAAGATTAACTCATTACCAAACAACAGAATTTTAGACTGGTCCAAATCAAGAGCATTTGCAGACGACAAAATAAAAGTGACTGAAAAATTGAAATGTGTTTTGTGAAAGGGTAGAAAACATTGTGGGAAAGGGAGAAAATGCTGGTTACCAGCATTTTCTCCTTTTCCCACAATGTTTTCTAAAGGCTTCTTTCTCAGGGGCGCCAAAAGTAGGGATCGTGTGGTAATGGGTTTAGCGGCAAAAATTATGCAGCCTGATCTTTGATCTATGATGACTGCATTGCTGTTACACAAAAACAAACAGGAAACTGCAATTATGTAGCTCTCCTATCTGGGATGAAAATGCCAGACAAGTTTATTTGGCACTCTGAGGGTTAAACTAGTAACAGTCTGCAGCATGCAAAGTTTATCAGCATTTTATCAAGTATAGTCGGCACTAACTTGGAATATAACCCTTGGATTCATTTTGTTTGCAACAAGCGAAAAGGGACATTCAGACTTTTGCGTAAAGTGTTGTCTCAGGTCAGCCTGTACTGAGTATGCGCCGGCTAATCTGAGACAGCACTCTATGACTTCAGTAGGTTTTGTCCTATAGTAGACACATGGGCGGATCCAGCGGGGGGGACCGGGGCTCCGGACCCCCCCCTGGAATTTTGTCAAAAATGCGGTTACCGGATTCGTGAAATGGTACTGGTTTGATATTGCACAGCATTTATGTAAAATACAGTCCTCATGGTTAGAACTGGAAATGTTGACTTTTCTTGTAAACGGCTTAATCCACTGAAAAATGGAAACCAAAGTATCACATAATAAGATGAGTACGTTTTCGGTGGGACCCCCCCTGAGAAAGATATCTGGATCCGCGCTTGGTAGACAGAAGCAAAACAGAAAATTACATGAAGATGGAAAGTGTAGTTTTGGATTAGTCAGTGCTGATCTATGACAAGATTTTATGCAAATGTCCTAATGCCCCTTTTCGCATATTGCAAGCCATCTAGTGGTCATCACACAAAGTGATACTAAAGTTAATTTCATGGGTAGGTTTGAACCTCTCTGGTATTCAGCATTATCTCAATGACCACAAACATGAATGTTCTGTTCAGTGCCAGTGCATTCAAGTCCTGAACTAAGAGTGTTCTTAACCTTTCCCAAACAACAAAATTTTGGACTAGACTGAATTGTAAGTGTTTGCAGACGACATATCAAAAGTAATGAGTATGATTATTTTTGTTGATGAAAGGGTAGAAAACATTGTAGGAAAAAGAAAAATACCATAGCCACTGAGCTAAAGGGATATCTCCCTGACGTAATTGTTAGGAATTGTATTTAAATTGGGATGAAGCCATGCATGGAGGAGTGGTCTCCTGATCCAATACAACAACTCACTCAATCATAAAGTAAACTGGCCCTATGACCTACAGAAAATTTACAAACGGCACACTGTTTTGACTCATGTGATGCTACATGGACTGCACTGGCTGACAATTTCTGGAAAAAGCAGTAAGCCCTTTTCACAGAGCATGGCTCATGTATAGCTGTGTCTGAGTCTTTATCACTAAATTATGTGATAAAATGGTCAAGTGACGAGCAGAAAATGTACAAATAGCAAAAAATTTCGACCCCTGTAACCTGCACAGGCTCACATGATTTGATATCTTCTGAAGAAGCATTAAGCCCCCTTATCATATAGCATGGCGTGTATACACCTGCGCCTTGGCCTGTATCTGTTGAACAGAACCTTCTAGTAATAAATCTAAGAACAATGAGCTTCATACAGTAGTGGAAAGCATGGCACCCAATATCATTATGTTACAGCAATGCTAATATATCTGAATTGCATTTGCAGATTCATTGGTACCCAGCACTTTCTCCTTACTAAGATTTTTTTTTTTTTGAAATCTTTTCAAGAACAAATTTCATCACTTGAGCAATATTTTGTTATCTCCCAATTGCTATCAGGAAAACCTAAATTACTGTTGTTTGGTTGAGAATTAAAAGGGGATTCCAAAACATTTCTAGTTGTTTTGTTGGTACCCAGCACTTTCCCCTTTCTACGTTTTCTTTTTTTAAATCTTTTCAAGAACAAATTTCATCACTTGAGCAATATTTTATTTTGTTGTCTCCCAAATGTCATCAGAAAAACCTAAATTACTGTTGTTTGGTTGAGAGTTGAAAGGAGATTCCAGAACATATCTGGTTATTTTGTTCCTGTGCAATAGTCTGGAATCTTACAGAAAAAATCCTGTTTTAATATTGAGTGAACAACAGAATTTCAAATAAGTGCATCTTTTTCTAACAATTTCCTAGCTATTAATTTTATTAAGCATCATACTTACCAACAAAAGAAGGCTTTATGGACTGAAGTCTTTCATTCATTTGTCTCTTAACAAGGTCTTCAATACTGAAAGAACTGAACACCCACCTGAAATCAAAGCGGAAACTGAAGGTTTAAAACTGTTGCTAAATACCTCAATTTTAGATTCCGGTAAACACTGTAAGTCATGAGCTATTGTTTTTCAACAATGATCTGTCAACTACAGGGGTATAAATGATGAACTTGTAGTAAAAGTTATGTCACCCAAATACTGTCAGTTAAATCATTACCAAACAACAAAATTTTAGATTTGTCCCAATCGAAAGCATTTGCAGATGACAGAATAAAAATGACTGAAAATTTGAAATTTGTTCTGTGAAGGATAGAAAACACTGTAGGAAAAAGAAGAAAATGCTGGTTACCAGCATTTTCTCTTTTTCCCACAGTGTTTTCCAAAGGCTTCTTTCTCAGGGTCTTCAAAAGTAGGGCTGTGTGGTAATGGGTTAAGCCATGGCCTATAAGCCTATTAACTCCTTACCACACAATCCTATTTTTGACGATCCTGAGAAAGACAGCTTTTGAAAACACTGTGGGAAAAGGAGAAAATGCTGGCAAGCAGCATTTTCTCCTTTTCCCACCATGTTTTCTATCAGTCTCGAACCCAATTTCAATTTTTCAGTAACATTTATTTTGTCGTCTGCAAATGCTTTCAATTTGGTCCAGTCCAAAAATTTGTCGTTTGGTAAAGAGTTAAGGATGGGCACCCCGATGAAATTCTTGTAACATTGCCTTTCATCGCCCAAAAAAAACATACAGATTCGGCCAAGACTAAATGAGTAATCTGTTATCCGTCAGCTAATACACGTAGGATCTCTGCATCGATTACGAATTACCTGAGTCTTAGTAGAATCTGTGCGATTTTTGGCATTGAAAGGCAATGTTACACAAATCCAATAAGGGTGCCCAATACTTTATATCTAAGTGTTCCAGAAAAATGTCTGGCCATTGCCCATACAATCTGTCCCTGCCCCTTTCAGCATGAGAGATGTCTACAAATGAAATAAGAGATGATTGTTTTGAACTATAAAATGTGACTGCATCAGATCTGATTTCCATTTTTTCTACAACTGGCTTCCTATAACAGTCCAAGAAAAAGGCAAATGTTAACATTATAGTGGCTTGATGCCGACTGATTTGTTTTTAAAACGATCTAGGTGAAAATCGAACAAAAGACAGAGCCACTTCGCAACATTTCATCTTAAGCTTAGTTATTTTTCTACTAGCATTGTAACACCTGGATAGGCCATACAATATCAGACTTTATTTCATGCTTTCCGGTGGGATATCGAGAAATAGCAGTGAAAATATTTTTCGATCTTACACCGGTACCATCAGTGAAAATACCGATTTTCACGTTCTTGTTGCCTAGGTAAATTGCGCGTGCCTAACAACCAGATGGGAAATATGACGTCATATACCTTACATTTCTCGCGCTTGACGTAACGTTGCTATGCGGGAGGGGTACGCCACGGGGAATAAGGGAAAGTAACTGTACTGAATTTTGATAAAGCTCCTCCAAGAAAGGGTTAAAAGCATGAAATAAATAGAATATTTGTTTCTTTTGTTGAAAGATTGAAATTTATTTCATCTCGTGAACACCATCGGTAATATTTTCACTCGTGGCTGCACCACTCGTGAAAATATTACCGATGGTGTCCACTCGATGAAATAAATTTCGATCTTTCACCGAAAAAAACAAATATCCTCTTATGTCATCTTCACAAACGTCTCCATACTTACTGGTATATCAACTGGTATTGATAATGACAGAATCTATCTTATAGAAGACCAGAAATACTGTTGTTAAAGGAGAAATGCAAGCTTCAAGCATTGTCTCCTTTACCCAAAATGTTTTCAACAGCATTCATACGGGTTATGTGAGTTTCAAAAATTAATACACTTTCAAGGATGAAACTTGTACTAATTGGCAGCTCCTGAAAATTCTACATGGGTAATTTTATTGTGTTTTAAATCCTTTAACAAAAGACAAACTTAAGATTGATCTAAATTCACAGCATTTGCATGGATACAACAAATCATAGGTGGCCAAAAGAAAGGTATTTTTCTTTGATATGGCACAAATATTGAGGGAAAAGAGAAAATGCTGGTGACAAGCATTTTCTCTTTTTCCCATATTGTTTTCTTCAGCCTTTTCCCTAAGGGTTGTTAAGACACAAAGTCATTTGATAAAGGATCAAATTACTTTCCTGGCATAATCTTCTTGAGCTGTTGTAGCAGATTTGAAAAGAAATGTCATAATCACATCATTTATTTATAATCTTCAGAGTAAAATAATCAATGATATTGTATGCCTAGTAGGAAGTCTTAACCTTTAACCTTTTACCAAACAATCTCTGGTTTTTATGGCCCTGAAAAAGAAGCCTTTTGAAAACATTGTGGGAAAAGGAGAAAATGCTGGTAACCAGCATTTTCTCCTTTTCCCACAATGTTTTCTTTCCTACCGGAAACAAATTTTAATATTTGACCTGCATTTTTTTTGTCATCAGCAAGACTTTAGTGCTTTCAATTTGGACCAGTCTAAAATTTTGTTGTTTGGGAAAGGATTAAGCACTTGAAAGCTTAAACCAATACTGGATGAGGTAATTTTTTGGTCAAAGAAATTGCAGACAACACATTTAGAGAGGAAAAAAGGTGGTATTCTTATCTATAAAGGAAAATAACACTGTAGAAAATTGAGAAAATGCTAATTATGATAAAAACCAGGGCTTGTCTGGGACAGGGTTGAAGACCCTGGTATACATAAAAAAGATTTTAATTTTTTTGTTGTTAAAATGTGAAAATGAATACACAGAAATTTTCCTTTTCTTACACCATTTTCTACCCTTTTAAATCTTTACCACACAATCCCGAGTTTTAAGGACCCTGTTGGAGAAAGCTTTTGAAATCATTGTTTTCTTCCCCATCCAAAACAAAAATTATCATTTCAGTCACATTTAATTTGTTGTCTGCATTTAAAAACTGATTTACTTCATATTATCTCTGGGATCATCTTCGCAAGCCAAGGCTGACAAATCACTACGCTACTCTACCCTTGGCAGATTGAGCTTGATTTTTACATTCCCCCCCCCCCCGAATGGCTGCAACGAATGAAATAGCTCCTAGTATTTCATCTTTGATAAAAATAGAATAGAAGGTAAAAATGGAAACCCATGTGGATGTCTGCTTATTGCTTCATGTTGAATAATTGTATTCGTAAGCGGTTTGTAAAATGATATTTCATTGGCTCTCAGAAATATGATGTAAAGGGGGGTAATAAACAGCATCCAATAGAGGGCACATCGCAGGAATCTCGAAATCGGGCTCTGAGTTAGCCAAGGTAAGATCTATGTTGTGATCGTAACCTTGGCTCGTGAAGATGCTCTGGGATTCATCAACAAGTACTAAGCTGCACTTCACACACCCTCTGAACCCAGGTTTGAAGCATTACCTTACTCTCCATACAATACAGAATGAATCAAACCAGGGTCAACATGCCATTCACAGTGCTTTCCAACAATATTTGTAGCCCTTTCAAATACAAATAATATTGTTTGAGCAACATTTAACACAAGTTTGATTGATTGTATGGTATTTAACGCCATTTTCAACATAATATCGATGGCAAGTGCTCTAATCTATGCTTTCCTGGAGATTCTTTTACAAGTGCTCCTCACCATATTCTTTCAAAGCCACAAGCTCCTATCTTACATATCTATTTTCTAAATGATGTTGCACTACTGGTTCAAAGTATGATAATAATTTGTATATCGTCGGTTTGCTTCCAAAACCTCGTAGCTACAGCTTGTTACAAGCTGTAGATACGAGGTTCTGGAAGCAAACCAATGAAATGGTCTTCATAAAAATTATTGTCAGAGGCATGAATCCTGTTGCAATGACTATTAATGATCCTCCGAAAGAAATTGGCAGAGCCAAGGATCAAAATAGGGACTTCTCCTTCTCAAAGCTAACGGAGCTCTGCAACATACGTTTGAATGTAAAATTCATTGAGTTGAGAACAATTTTATAAAAGAAGTCTATGGCCAATGTAAGATTTTATTGTAAGTGGTTGATTTCTTAGCTGCAAACACTTTTAAGGTAGTAGACCCCTAATACCTCTAGTGCTGCATTGTATAAAGTTTTTTTGATAGATCTAGTTGATAAATTTATACTGATTTATACAGGTATTCAGTAATACTTTTACACATTTTTAACCTACCAGAAATTTCATTATGCCTATCTTGAAATTATTTGTAGATACTCTTGTTAGTTTCCTGAAATGGGAGGCAATTAGTATCTTTGTAATGAAAATAATTACCAGTAGTAGTTTTAGATTTATAAATGATAATTCTATAAAAGACCAAAAGGGAAAAGTGGCTTGGCTATATATAGAGCAGTACAATAACACTCTTTTTTAAACATAGCAAATTTTGTAGGACAACATTATTGTGGAAATAGCTGGTTTCTATTTGGGGTCTACTACATTAACCCATTACCACACAATCCCTATTTTTGACGACCCTGAGAAAGATGCCTTTAGAAAAGATGATGGGAAAAGGAGAAAATGCTGGTAACCTGCATATTCTCCTTTTCCCACAATGTTTTTTACCCTTCACAAAACAATTTCACATTTTCAGTCACTTTTATTTTGTTGTCTGCAAAAGTTTTCGCTTTAGAGAAACCTAAAATTTTGTCGTTTGGTAACGTCAGTTCAATCCTTTAATATGGGCAAGTCTTAACCAAGCAACAAATTTTAGACTTTTTTTTTCATACCGAAAGCAACTGCAGAAAGCAAATTGAAACCTATTCTCATGAACTATAGTTCTCTGATATGTTAGAAAACATAGTGGGAAAAGGAGATATTGCGTGTTTAATATGAGCAATGTCTCCTTTTCCCACATTGTTTTCAAAAGCCTTCTACACCTTGGTCATAAAAACAAGGGGTTGTTTGGTAAAGGGTTTTAACTCTTGACTAATCAGCGATGTTTTGGACTTGCCCAAATCCAAATCACTTACCAATGACAAACTGATTACAACTCGATATCAATGGTAAAAATTGTTACAGAAATGGTACAAAACATTTTAGAAGAAAGGGAAAAAGCTGGCTACTAAGCAATTTCTCCTTTTCCCTAAATGTTTTCCACAGCTTTTCTTCCATGGGTTATAAAACTTCTTGGCCAAGCTCTGGTAGCTCAGTCTATAGCCTATTATTAGGACTTCAACACAGGGGGTCACTGAAATTTAATCCCCAGCTCGCCCAATTTCAGAGGATTGATGTTAGTCATAGGGATAGGATTACTTCTGCTCTCACTGCTCACCACTGTTTCGACAGTGGGAAAGCAGCTTGTGGCTTGGAAAGAATATCTTGCTGCATTCTAGTAAAAGAAAACAAGAGGGCCAACATTGCCCTAGTTCGCTCACCTGAATTTTTGAGAGGACCATAGCCAATTTTTTCACAATCTAAACAACAATTTCAGAGAAGAAGAATTTTTTAAGAATTTCTTCATGTCTGTATACTGTAAATAAGCCATTAGAGCCATGTTTCTTGATGGATCAAAATATTTCGAGCAATTTTTGAAAAGGGTCATCCAAGGAACATCTCTTTGAAATTATTTCAAAATCTGACCAGCCGTTTCAGAGGAGAAGAAATTTTAAGAATTCCTTTATTTCTGTATAGTGCAAGAAACCCCCATTCACCAGAGCCATGTTTCTTGACGTATCAAAATTTCACGAACACTTTTTGAAAAGGGTCACCGAAGGAACATCTCTGTGAAAAAATTTCAGAGAAGAAGAGTTTTTAAGAATTTCTTCATTTCCCTATAGTGCAAGTAGCCCCCATTCACCAGAGCCACATTTTTTGACGAATCAAAATTTCTCGAACAATTTTTGAAAAGGGTCATCCAAGGAACATCTCTGTGAAATTATTTTAAAATCTGACCAGCGGTTTCAGAGAAGGAGAGTTTTTAAGAATTTCTTCATTTCCCTACAGTGCAAGTAGCCCCCATTCACCAGAGCCGAATTTTGGGACGAATCAAAATTTCGCGAACAGTTTTTGAAAAGGGTCATCCAAGGAACATCTCTGTGAAATTATTTCAAATTCTGACCAGTCGTTTCAGAGAACAAGAATTTTTAAGAATTCCTTTATTTCTGTATAGTGCAAGAAGCTCCAATTCACCAGAGCCATGTTTCTTGACGTATCAAAATTAACGAACATTTTTTGAAAAGGGTCACACAAGGAACATCTCTGTGAAATTATTCTAAAATCTGACCAGCAGTTTCAGAGGAGAAGATTGTCAAAGAATTTCCTAGAAAATTCCATTTCGTTGCCATGGCAACCAGAGTTTTTGATGGAATCAGATTCTGTGAACAATTTTCAAAGAGGACTTCCCAAGGAACATTCCAGCCAAGTTCGGTCCAAATTGGCCCAGTGGTTTAGGAGAAGTTGATGTTTAAAGAATTATTGATGACGCACGACAGACGACGCACGACGGACACCGGGTGATCCTAAAAGCTCCCCTTGAGCACGTTGTGCTCAGGTGAGCTAAAAAGGAAAGTATGGATAAAAGCTCTGGCCACCACATTAATAATTTAACCCTTTACCCCGTAAGGCGTTTCTATGGTATCTCTAATTGACCCTGAATGACAGCAAGGATAAAGCTGTTTCTTATGTGTATATGACTCCTTTTGATAGTTTAGAAAACATTGTGGCAAAAGGTGAAATTGCCACAATGTTTTCCAAAGGCTCCTACAGCAATGCGTAGAAATGAGTATCTATGGAGTAAAGGGTAAAATGAAGTTAAACACCATACAATCAATCAATCAATCATAAAACTCAGAATTGTGTGGTAAAAGGTTAAATATCATTGCCTGATATAAGAGTTACAGTTATATAATTACAAGGTTGAAAAATATTGACTAGACTTTTGTACTTGGAGAATTTCAACTTCACATTCTTTCACCACAAAAAATTGTCACCATGACAGCAAGTCACTTATCTTTATAGATTGTTATTGTATTTTAAACCCTTGTAGAGCTAATTTATATGGAATGGACATACATAATCAATACTATAATGGATGCAGTCTGTTCATATTTAAATTTCAAAGCTTTTTGTTTCCTGGTTGTTTAGCTGAATGGTGTTTTGTACCACTTTCAACATTATTTCAGTCCTATCACAACAGCTCACATCCTAATATATCCTGGGTTTCATCAGTAGTTTGCAATTGGTCCTGAAGTCTCTTGCCCAAGGACATTCCCACAAAAGCCCAATAGATCTTTTATAGAAACTCGGACATCAGGAGCCTCCAGGTAACAAGTTCTACACTTTACCACAGCCATGTAGGAACTCTCAAGGCTAATTGTTTAAGAAAGGCCAGTGAAAAAACTCACAGTGTAGATCAAAGATCAGAATGCATGTTCTGTGCAGTCTGATCTTGATCTACACTTTGAATATGCAGCTACATCGATGTTCAAACCTTTTCAACTTTTAAAACAAAATCCTGAGTTTTCACACCTTTGGAAAAGAGACTTTCATAAATTTTGTAGGAAAGATAGCCAACGCTCATTACCAACTTATTCTCCTTTTTCCCCACATTTTTTTTCCAGAGCCTTCTTACTCCTTTAAACTTGAGATTGTTTGGTAGAGAGTTAACTCTTTACTAAACAACATATTTTTGGACTGGACCAAATTCAAAGCATCTGCAGAAAATCAATTAAATTGATATGATGATGTCTTACTTTGATAGGGAAGAAAACATTCATGGAAAAAAAGAAAATGCTAGTAACCATCAGTTTGTCCTTTTCCCACAATCTTTTCTTTAGGCTTTTTTCTCAGGGTTGTTAAAAGTCAGGATTGTGCGGTACAAAGTTAAAAATGAATACCTACATTTCACACTCTACTTCACTTTGTATCACTCAACACACAGTTACCTGAAACTTATATTACTACATTTATAGGCATCAACAACTTATGCAATGTATTTTTTTAATTTTGTTGAAGGTGGTATCTTTTATATTCAACTTTATTTGACATTGTCAGGAAGCTGCTTTTTGAAAACACTGATGCATGAGGAGAAAATACTGGCAACTTCCCCATAAAATTTTCTACCCTAACAAACAGAAATTCCATCATTTGAGCCAGATGTAAATCGTCATAATTATACTATTCTGCATTCTTTCAATTTTGACAACTCTAAAAATTTCTTTTATGGTAAAAAGTTCAAACATTCTCAGACTATGCACAGCCAAGATTGAACTGAACCTTAGAACAATAAGTCTACCACTACTCCCACGAAGACGTGCAGGATCATCAGACAAGCTATAGTTTTAAAAATTAAACCGAAAGCCAGCCTACAGACTATACCCTTTTTTTTCACTCTTTACCAAATGACAAAATTTTGGACTAGTCCAAATTGAAAGAATTTGAAGACAAGAAAACAAAAGTGTTGGGAAATTTGAAATCTGTTCAGTGAAGGGTAGAAGACATTGTTGAACAAGAGAGGCCAATTGTCGCACGATACGCCATCTTACCCCAAGTTGTAAAGCTGGGGCATGCACCGGACAAAATTCAAGTATGAAAAACGACAAAGGGCACTAATTCAAAAATTAAGGGAGCAAGAGTTATGATTCCTTGACGAGATCTATCCACCTATGAAATTTCATAACCCTAGCTGGTATAGTTTTGGAGATATGCTCCGAACAAAATTCAAGTATGAAAAACAACAAAAGGCAATAACTCAAAAATTAAGTGAGCAAGAGTTATGATTCTTGTGCACTCCACTCCCCCTCGATGAGATCTATCCACCCATGAAATTTCATAACCTTAGCTAGTATAGTTTTGGAGATATTCACCCGACAAAATTCAAGTATGAAAAACAACAAAGGGCAGTAACTCAAAAATTGAGCAAGCAAGAGTTATGATTCCTGTGCACTGCACTCCAGAGTCTGACTGCAGTCACAACCCTTTACCTCCTTACCTCCACGATCAACTTCATATTTGCTTCATATTTTTTATTTAGATCTGAATTGCACTGTGAAAATCTTTAGCTCAGTTAGGTTACTTATTACATCATTCTAATTCATTACAATGCCAAAACGTATCAATTGATTTTGAAAAAAGTAATGATTCATCTTTGAATTTTTGAGTGGTCGAAAGTGTCAATCAGTAGACCGTACTTTTATCTGTGCTACAGTGAACTAGTGGGCCATAAATGAACTGGCTGAAACTGACACAGTAAGAGGAATGACTGCTCTGTCGAATAATTTTTAATCTAAACTAACTAGTAAAATGAGATAACTGTGTTTTAAACTTTTATTTCTTCACACAATGGGTGATAATAACAACTATTACTTGGCCACTTACAGCTTTAGATCAGCGTGACTCATTTGTGAGGTGTTTTTCCTTCGTGCTGATCAGCAGGTAAGTACGTTCTTCAGATGAAATTTTGCAAAGTCCTTTGATTATGCGCTTATAAGACGCCCCCCCAACTTCAAGCTCAAAATTCTAGGGAAAAAAATTTGTCTTATAGTCGAGCATATACGGTATAAGAACACTTCAAATATATTAATTTCAGTTTCATTTTCCATATTAACCCATTTTACTCATGAATGTATTTTTATGATGCCTGCCTCAAATACAAAACTAGGTATGAGAAATATTGTGGAAAATACGAAAATTGGTGATATTAGAATTTTTAGTGATTTCTTAGTTAGTCAAGAGATTTTTTTGGCCTCTGGTAAGGTTAGAACCCATTCACAACTTTCTTAAGTTGAGTACCTCTGTACTATCTGAACTATCTGGGCAACTATCATTCTTACTTGTTCAAAATATATTAACCACTAATCCATTATCAGTTGTAGGTCAGGTGGCACCGGACCGGAAACTTGTTCACGGCTGTGGTGAATCATGTTGCCCCGAGCCAAAGGCAACATGATTCATCACAGCCGTGAACAAGTTTCCAAGTCCGGCTGCCGCCTGAATGTACAACATATTTATTATACTGCAAAGTTTTACCCTTTCAAAGCACGTTAATCAAAATTTTTCTGTATTATAATCTCACGAATCAAGTATGCTGATGAAATAAAACTTGAATTTCTTACATAGTAATTAAGACTTTAAACAAAGACCTACCACTATTACATACAAGCCATGATATATGAACATATGAAAGAAATACTGAAACTGTTTCCTTTAAATATTATAATGAGAAATTATTAGGAAAAGAGGATCTTGCTTGCTTTTACATGTGCTCCTTTTCCCAAGTCTTTTCTAATACCGCCTTCTGCATTGGCTTACTAATTCTCAAATGTATTTGAAAAAAAAAACAGTGATGCCTCCAGTGAAACTCAAACCAATGACCTTCAAAGAGAAATTAGTAGAAAAAGAGGATCTTGCTTGTGTGTACATGTGCTCCTTTTCCCAAGTCTCTTCTAATACTGCCTTCTGCATTGGCTTAATAATTCTTTAATGTATTTGAAAAAAAAAAAGCAGTAATGCCTCCAGTGAAGCTCAAACCTATAACCTTCAAAACGAATAGACTGCTCCACCAAATGAGCAATGGGGTCAATTGATATTTATTTTACTCTAGTTTTGTGTACCGGTAAATACAAAAATTCGTCATGTATTTATTCATTTTTATTTGATGACAAATATACTAGTAGCCAATCGCACAGAAAATTTCTCAATAAATTTAAAAGGAAATCAGTTAGGTTTTCTACCATGCATTTCTGCTTTTGTTTTAACTTCAAGGCAGGTTTTGCATACAAATTCAAAAGTACGAGTCACTGTTATGACTTTCTAAATAACTGACAAAAAATCTGGATTAATTCCCCTTTAACTCATTACCCCACGAAAAAATTTTAGACTGGTCCAAACTGACAGCATTTGCAGACGACAAAATAAAGGTGACTAAAAAATAGAAATTTGTTCTGGGAAGGGTTGAAAACACTGGGGAAAGGAGAAAATGCTGGTTACCAGCATTTTCTCCTTTTCCCACAGTGTTTTCAAAAGGCTTCTTTCTCAGGGGCGTCAAAAGTAGGGATTGTGTGGTAATGGGTTAAACACTACTTATGACACTACAACACATTATACTTATATCAGTGTTATATCCCGCCTCCTTTGTATCCCCCCCCCTCCTTTACTTAAATTACAAAGTTTTTTATACGATGTCAGTTTAAAGCATTCAAAAAAATGAATCATGATGACACTTTCCTTATTGCGAAAACCTCTCACTACCATCTCTAAGCTTCCATTCACCCATATTAGAGACTTAAACATTTTCAAGTATTTATGATATCAAACAAACTGATAGATAGTTACAATCCCATTTCAAAACAGTTGCACAGAGTAAATTAACCCTTTACCACACAATGATGACTTTTAACGACCCTGAGGAAGAAGAAGCCTTTTGAAAACATTGTGGGAAAAGGAGAAAATGCTGGTAACCAGGCCTCTTCCTCGGGGTCATTAAAAGTCATCATTTGGTGGTACAATGTTAATTTACTCTCTACAACTGTTTTGAAATGGTGGTAACAATTTTTCTACTCATTTAGAGACATTTAACCCTTTCCCAAACAAGTCCTTCTTTACGTGTTTGCAGTACAAGTCTTCACAAAAATCTGGTCACAAATAAATACTTTATCATCTAAACAAGTAATGAAAATGTTCTACTTGAAATAGCCACTTTTCCCATACTGTTTGTTGGATTTTTTTTTTTTTTCATAATCTTGAACAGGGCTTAAGCTATTGAAAATATAAACAAGCTATACAAGTTTCATGGAAATCGGACCTCAAATACAGACTTTATTGCATAAACGAGAAATGAAAGGTTTCAACTTGAAATGGCTACTTTTTCCATACTGTTTGTTGGATTTTTTTCAAAATCAATTGGCTTGAAGCTATTGATAAGATAAACTCTGCACCTTTCATGGAAATCTGACCAGAAATACAGACTTTATCGCGTAAACAAGAAATGGAAATTTTAAACTTGAAATGGCTACTTTTCCCATACTGTTTGAAAGATTTTTTTTTAAATTAATAAGATTAAAGCTATTGATGAGATAAACAAACTATGCAAGTAAGTTAGTTTCACAAAAATCTGACCACAAATACAGACTTTACCACATAAACAAGAAATGGGAATTTTAAACTTAAAATTAATGGCTACTTTTCCTATACTGTTTGTCTGAATTTTTTTCAGAAACAATAGGGTTACAGCTATTGATGAGATAAACATGAAAATCTGACTACAAATTTAGAGTTTAGCGCATAAACAAGAAAAAGACAAACAGACGGACAGAATCCACGCCATGACACATTTTAGCTCTAAGTGCTGGCTTTCAGTAGAGCTAAAAATGTGCAGTAACTATCTTTAAATTTACTCTGTCCATAAGCTGAGACCTTCTAGGTCATCCACTACAACACCATGGGCCTATTCCTTTCATATGTTCTGGCACAATGTTCTTTGTTCTGGAATGCTCCTCTGGAATGTGCGAAAGGAATATTTCAGAACACTGTTCCTGAATGTGCGAAAGGAATATTTCAGAACACAATGTAATGTTCCTGAAGTATGTTTTGAATGGGGCATGTTCGGAACATTATTCTAAACCATATCAAAATGAAAGTACATTGGCATGATGGCTGTTGCAAGAGCTACTCTCTTGGCTGTGTTAGTTGAGGACATGATTAGCTGCAGAGACAGAGTAGAGACGAGTCCACTATGCCCCTATTTATCAATGCATTCAAATCGTAAAAAGGACAATTACAAATTTGCCATGAATAATTGTCTGTCTTTCATCCAGTTTGTATCACCTAGCAACCTTTCAGCAGGTGCACTGCACCTTGATTTGATTAGAACAGTCAGAAAATGTTCTGAAGAACACCGCACTGTAGTGTTACGAAATAGTCTCTATTGACCTAGAATATGTTCAAAGTGTTCAGAGTAGCAAAAGGAATATACGCCCCATGATACTGAGGCAAATGCATGACTGTATTTGGGCCTTATTTCTTGACTGTAAATGCCTTTTAGATTTATGTTGTGCTCTAAAGGTTGAGGGTTGAAAATTAACCAAAGGTATCATCCTTTGACACGAAAGTGTGTGGTCTTTGAAGAAGTGATATGTCACTGAAGTGGCCTGACACTAGCTTTCAAAAAAAAACTTCATGCACTCGTAAACAGACATCTTACTGAGAGACTCAACCCAGCCTGGTAGGTCAGTAAGTCAAATAGGACTAACCCCTAGGGTGACTGGTTTCACTCCCCAGCTTAGCCAACTTTCCAAGGGCAGATGTTAACCATTGCAAAAAAAATTCATTACTGACATTCATCAATGAGAACACAATTTTGGCCACAATAATGTAGGAAAGCAGCCACTGCCAAGGGAAAAATACAAGGTATTTGGTAAAAGAAACTTATGGTGAACACTGATAGGGGCCTTGGCTGCAGTGATATGATTGAAATAATGTTCAAAAAGGCATTTGCTATCATACACGTATACATACCAACAAACAAACAAACTAGAGTAGGAAAACAACATGAGGTAAATCTTCAAATAATAAAATGGCGACATAAAACCGAGATTAGTAAAAACATGTGGGCAGAGAGGAATCTGAAGATTTTTAGTTTTCAGACAGCAAATAATGCTGGAGAACAAATACATGTATTATCACAAAAATGTGGGCGATCTGGAGAAAAAAATAACTTTATTATATTTGTAACCCTTTCCATATCATCGGCAAAAACAATGGCTATAGCAGATAAAATAGATCAGGATCAGACCACACAGAAGATGCAGCCTAACCTTGGATACTATAACCATCCTCTGGTTTAGTCTAGATATGAAATCAAGTCTTTCTGAAGTGATTGTCAGTGGATAAAAATACTTTGAGCTATTGGAATAGTTTACCACACAATCACAAATGTTATAATCGACCATGTATCATAGGCCTTTTCTAAACATTGTGGAAAAAGGAGGAACTGGTAGTAAACAGCATTTTCTCCTTTTCTTACAATGTTTTGTAAACTTTCCAAAAGCAAACTTTCAATATTTAAATCATCACGTTTTTTTTTTTTTGTTCTATACAGTAACAGTAACAGTTGCTTTGAATTTTATTTTAGTCCAAAATTTTGTCATTTGGATAAGAGTTAATGATAGGTAATGTTAATTTGCAGCCTAAGGAGTTGATTGTGAAACAAATATATCATTATCAAGTTGCGATAATCCTTACAGTAACCCAGCACCCTTTGCAGGCAGTGTGGACCATGATCAGGCTCAAAAGAACGTCCAGAATTGTTGTATTAGGGTCATTTTAGTCTGATAAGCTAGACAAAAATGAATGTCTCTATTTCCAGTCTTCATTAGACTTATCTCCAGACAGTAAATACCTGTAGCTTACTAGATAAGTGACACCTGAATGCAGCAAAGACTAGAGTGCCCAATTTTTACAGTCTGATATATGATCTTCAGACACCCTAGCCTAGTACTGGTGACTTCCAAGAAACACACCAGTACGCTTTCCTGTAACATTACTAAAATATCAGAACAATTTACTGCAGAATTCAAACAAATTGTAGACTGGTCTAGATTACAAGTTGTAGATGACAGGATAATGTATGAGAAGGGTGTTGTCCACATTGAAAGGCATCCTCGGATACCCCGGGTTCCCTATTTGCTACACTACATCGACCCCTGGGACAATTAGTTGAATTTCCTTCGCTTTACCGCTGGCTGAATGCTGGCTTTTCATTGGTTCCATCATCATTTTGTGATGGGCGAGTGTACAGTACGCTATGACGTTTCGTATCGATTTTCGGCGGCTCGCTTTACCGCTGGCCGAATGCTGGCTTTTCATTGGTTCTATCATCATTTTGTGATGGGCGAGTGTACTGTACGGTATGACGTTTAGTATCGATTTTCAGCGGCTGATTCAAAGTTTTATTAGTCAATTGTCCCAGGGTCGATGTAGCGTAGCAAATAGGGAGACCCTGGGGTATCCAAGGATGATTGAAAGGTAAGGAAGCATTGTTGGGAGAAAAGAGAAAATGCTGGTCACTACTTTTCAAAGAATCTTTCCCAAAAGCTTTTCCTATGGGTTGTTACGTCGGGATTTTGTAATAAAAGGTAAATATCTTTATATAGGTTATGCTAGCCTGGCATTCAGGCCCTGCATTTAAGTCATTCTAATAAGCAAGGTACACAACTACAGCAAGGTCACAGAAATATGTGTTGTAATGCCCTTCATCTAACATCAGACATTCAGAACATTGAGAACACAGAGTTTTTTCTTTTGCAGTTTTACTTGATGACTTTCTTTAATGAAAAGGCTCTATTTAACGGACTGACAACAGTCTAAGGTTATGCATGTATTTGTTTTTATTCAACCTTTTACCAACAGGTAAAGATCACACAGCACATAACCAGCAGACTAATCTTTGATCTTCATTATCTGCTTCTTTTTATTAAACTATGGCCAAGGAAAAATCTTTTGACACAGCTACACACATATTTCTTGACTTAACTGAATAAATGGACTTGTTCATTTTATGCTGTAAGAGTTTAACCCTTTACCAAATGACAAGATTTTGGCCTTGACCAAAATGAAAGTGTTTGCAGACGTGAAATGTAACTTATATTATTTTCTTCTGTTTTTTACTAAGGATAGAAAACATTGTAAGAAAGGGAGAAAAATGCTGGTTACCAGCATTTGCTCCTTTTACCATGTTTTCAAAATGCCTTTCTTTTCAGGTTTGTTAAATCTTGAGACTGAATGGTAAGAGTTAAACAATTATGTTTTTAATGCTTTAAGTAGCATACAAAAGCAAGGATACTCTTGATAAGGCATGGCTGAACAAAGTTTAATGTGGACTTTACACCACATGGTGTTTTTATAACTGTACAAGTAACACATACCTTTTTCTTCAACAACTTTTATGGAAAAGAAGAAAATGCTGGTATTGAAAAACTGGTTCTTTTGTCATACTATTTCCTCTACCAGAAAAAAAAATCACTGTCCCCATATCCTATTCTGTCTATTTCATAAATTAGCATTTGGTGAACGATTAAGCTGCTTGCACATAGGTATTACCTTCTGCAACAGTTGCAAACTGTTTTTACCCACTACAAATTCATTCTTAATTACTGCTTAAGTCATGATGGGACAATCACCTCTTACAATATACCAGTATTCATTCAATTCATTGAGTAAGTGGTTGACCCTTCTAGTCTACTTGATCTTTTCTCAAAGACTTGCACTTTTCTCATTTCTTTTCCAGCGATCAACACTGGGACCAACTATACAGTAACAGATTACAATCTTCACAAGAATTCCCATACTTTTAACTGGTATGATTTAAATCAAATGCATTTTCATATTAGCTCTCTTTACTTTTGGCAGCTGTCACATGTAAAAAACTTCGTTTCATTATCTAGGCCAATGCTTCTGATGAGAAAATGTTAATGTTGATCTTCCGTTTCTTAATTTAGTATCAGTTTTTCTGCTCAAAAACAACTAAACAAAACAGGCATGCTTATCATTCTATATGCTAAATGTGTTTTGATGTCTTTGTATTTCGGAAAAGGAGAATTTCATGCAATGCTCTGGTCTTTCAATGTGTTTTCTACACCATGGAATGTTCTAGAACATGTTCAGTATTGTCTGAATCATTAAAATTTTGTGGCAATTGGGTTGACTGTAGCAATAATGATACCTCAAGGACCTAATTGTGGACTAATAGTGCAATCAATATGTGGTTTTTCATTTTGTACATGGTTTATGTGTTGACTACACTTACCAAGTTAGCATTACAAATGTAACAATTTATAGACTATAGCTCTCTAATCAAGAGCTAAACAACAATATTTTCAAAATTTAGACAGACTAATGATGGCATTTTTGATTATGATGATATCAGCCCTCTGTATCTTTAAATAGTTAATCAAGTTTCATAAAATAAATGACTATGCTGAACTTTTGAATGAAGGGTATTATTCATTGCCACACAATCCCGACTTTTAACGACCTTTAGACAGAAGCCTTTTGAAAACATAGTGGGAATGGGAGAAAATGCTGGTAACCAGCATTTTCTCCTTATCCAACAATGTTTTCTACCCTTTCCAAAACAAATTTCAATTTTTCAGTCACATTTATTCTTTTGCCTGTACATGCTTTCAATTTGGACTGGTCTACAACTTTGTCGTTTGGTAAAGAGTTAATGGGGATGCAGAGTGTATGTCTTAAATAAGTAACCGACAACTAATGTTTTTGAAATGAAGGACTAATCCATTGTGCTGTTCAACATAATTATTCTGAGCCAGTCCACGTGGGCTGACTCATGCAGCCTAAGTTCATTTATGTCAATTTAATGTTAATTCTAATCAGTTTTTGTAAACAGCAGAGAAGTTAAAGACAATTCACACTTTTGTGCAGCAAAACTCTCTCTTGTTTGCTAAATTAATTGCAATATCAGCATGAAATTAAGTCCTTGACATATTATTCAGCTACAATCAACCCCATTGGCACAAATGATTCAAAAAATGTTTTCCATGGTGTAGAAATCACATTGAAAAAACGAAGAATTGAATGACAGTCCCCTTTATTTAAAATTCAAAGAAATAAGAACACTTTTACAGTACAAAGAATGAAAAGCTTGATAGCTGTTTTCAGTTGTTTTTGAGCTGATACTTTCAGAACTGGTAGACCAGCACAACATGAAGTTTCCTTACTATTGCTTCTGTCAATAAATATACCCTCAATAGATCACAGCGGGGAATCACGTGACACAACGACAACAACAATGACCGACATTTGAAGAAATTCCCCCACTGCAGGTAAGAAAATCTTCAATAATTCCGTTAATACGTGACCGATTGGAATTTGGTTTGAAACAGAGAAGGCGGAAGGACTCCGGGGATTTGCTTGATGTGTTAGATTTTTTAAACAACACCTGATAAAAAAGTTATTGATGAGCAAACAAATTATCCAGGGTAAAAAATCGGTCATGTATTGTCGGAATTATTGAAGATTTTCTTACCTGAAGTCGGGAAATTTTTTCAAATATCTGTCATTGTTGTTGTTGTTGTGTCATGTGATTCCCCGCTGTGATAGATACAACTGTAATATATATACCGGACTTGTTCACGTAATTTTCATGGACCCTTTATCACAGTTACGGCAAGACCTGTGTAATGGAAAAGGCTATTTCTACTAAAATATCATTCTGCAAAATTAGCTATAATTAAAAATGAGTATTATTGAACTACCTTCACTGATTAATTTTTTCCATTTTTTCCTTCTTTGAAATATCATTTATAAATCTAAAACCACTATATTCTCAATTCAAAACAAGATAATAATTACCTCCCTTTTCAGAAAAATAATAAAAGTATCAAGAAATAATTTCAAGATAGACATACATGTAAACAGAATTTCTGATCCTTTAGAAACGTGTAAAAATATTATTTCTGCATAAATCCTTGTTTTATCAACCAATTAGAATTTTTGCCCCATGATCACCGGAAGTGCATTACACAGCTAGGCCTTACCTTAAAACAAGCCTTGGAAATAAACCTTTGAACATTGATTAGATGTTTTGTGTTTTACTGCATGATCACTTCATGAAATTTTTTTCTTCTTTACACCAAATGATTGAAAAAATAGTGTTTTACAACACTCTAAACATAAATTTAGTCACTTTACAGCAAAAACATTCTTGTTAGACAGATCTTTGTAGAATCTTGATCTTTCTAATGGTAAACTCAGTGCCTTGCCTCGTTGCCATCTTAGACCATGTAATACGGGTGTTTTTAAAACTAACAATTACGTTATTAATTTGTTTTTTGCAGGTAAACCTATGCATTTGTATTAAAAGATGACATGAATAATACTTTACAGGCATAGGACTTGAGATTCACCCTATCAGGTATTTAGTTTGATGGCCAACTCTTTTCCTGCCCCGAAGAGACCTTATTGTTTAAACAAGAATATTAGAAAGCTTAATGAAAGCTCCATTATGTGTAAGAAAAGAGGGGACAATAACCTGGATACACACTGACAGGGACAGATGGACAAAACAGTGATGGGTTTAAAGAATGGGTATTAAAAGTAAATACATATTCTACTGTCAATAATTATGCTCAGTTAAAATTCTTAGTGATCATAATATTTAATGCAAGACGAACATTGTTGGCAACCAAGAAAAACATCCCTGTAGGAACTGAGACACTTGAATAGATGAAGTGGCTAAAGCAGTCAGCCTCTTACACAGAAACAGCGATATTATCAAAACATCATACAAACAATAACCAGCCATAACCAATTCAGGCCACTCATAAATAATGATAGAAAGATATTTAAAACAGTTCAGTCTTCAACACATGATCTTGAGTTTTAATGGCTTTAAGCAAAAAAGCTTCTGGGAACACTGTGGGAAAAGAAGAAAATGCAGCATTCTTCCTTTCCTCGCTAAGTTCTTTTTACCTTTCCAGCAAAAATTCCCATCATCTGAACCACATTGAATTTATCTGTAAATTATGCTTTTAATTTTGGACAAGTCTAACATTTTGCCATGTTGTTAAGAGTAAGCCAAATTTTTCTTCAATACTGACTTACCGAGTAACCTTTTACCAAACAATTCCGTGTTCTAAAGATCCTGAGGCAGGCTTCTGAAACATTGTGAGGAAGGAGAGAATGCAGCTAAAAAGCATTTTCTCCATTCCCCATGATGCTCTCTACCCTTTTAAGGTAAATACCCAGTCTTTCCTACTAGACTGAAATTTTCAACTAAAATCACGCTTTTAAATGGACGAGTCTAAAATCCTGTCCTCTATCCTGCTGAGATAAGTTTGACAACTGTCTCAACATTCTTGACAAACATGCTTGGATGATATATAATAACCTTCAATGAACAATCAATGCAAGTACACATTTTGTGCAAACAATGTGGCAAAATGAGAACCTGTCTGAGACATTAACAAATTTCACCAACCATACTTAAGAAAGTTTTAACTTGGTCTTTACTATTTACCACGGTCAAAACTTTTAACGGCCCTGAAAGAAAAGCCTTTTGAAAACATTGAGGAAAAAAGGAAAAAATGCTGGTAACCAGCACTTTCTCCTTTTCACACAATATTTTTTACCCTATAAGAGATAGAAATCACCATTGTAGCAACATTTAATTTTTCGTCTGAAAATGCCTTGAATTTCAACCTGTCTAAAATTTTGTCATTAAAGCATTAAAACAAGTTCTAACTAGCCAAACAGTTTGGTATAGAAAGTTGTTGGTTTTATTCTCCAACAATTTCTAAAGTTGGAAGTAACACAACTTCTGATTGGCAAATCTATTTAGTTTAGCCAATCAGAAGTTGTGTTACTTTCAAATTTAGAAATTCCTGAGGAATAATACTGAGAACATTGAAAAGAATGGTTGGTGGATACAGATCCTGGAATTTCTTTTATCAATATTTTTAACAACATTCTTTCCAAGCCTCTGGCTGTTACATTAACATGGTGGCAAAACATAATGTTCAGCTGCGAGCGACCTATCAAGATGGAGTCAAAACATAATGTTCAGCTATGGGCAAGCCATGTCACAATGACCATAAAGCATTCTTAAAGACAGTTTGGCCAGTCTAGATTAGACTGCAAAAACATGTAGGCTGATCTTTAATTTATACTGTCGAGTATGCTGAAATACAAGACAAAAGTAATTAAACTTGTAACAGCACTTAAATAATGTTTTCTAAGTCCTTGCCTGAAAATGTCTGTTTGATTAATTTGGCACTCTAAAGCACCAGACTAATTGCTCAAAACTCTTTCAAGGTCCTGTGTTGTTATCTCCTGCTAGAATGCATTCTACAAATACACATCTATCTACATTGTCTTTTGGGCATTTTGCTTACAAAACTACTTTTCAAAGCGACAAACGTTGCTTTGAATTTAGAATCAAATAAATTAATGTTTACTCAATAAAACACTACCTGGTGCAATTCATTCAGCTATGATCAGCTAGCATGTAACCAATGGGCCGGCCATTTACTAAAACAGCCTCTACCGGCCTGGGTAAAAGCTTTGGTATAAGCCCTGCCTTTCCATAGTTTACGGGGTCAGTGACGCGTCATAGCAGATGGGTCAAATCTTTAAAGCATAAGACATGCGCAGACAATGGGTCTTGCATGGCTCAGCGGTAAAAGTGTACAGCATCTAGAGACAAAAGGAAAAGGTGTGGTCCAAATGGTGGGAATTGCGTTTGACAGGAAAGAGAAAGTTATCAAGGAAGTAGAAAATGCAGGGTCCCTTTTCACACACATTAATTAAGTCTTATTCTCAAGAATTTTCTGAATTTAAAAGCAACACAATTTCTGTGTGACTAGGCCACTCAGAAATTGTGTTACTTTCAAATTCCAAAATGCTACCTAATACCTACAATGAAATTTAGAATGATAGGTGAATAAGGACTCTGACTACCAGTCAATTTTACTTTCCTGCATTTTTTCAATGACTCATTCACAAGATTGCTTAACCTATTACCACACAATCCCTACTGTTGACGACCCTGAGGAAAAAGCATTTAGAAAGCATTGTGGGAAAAGGAGAAAATGCTGGTAACCAGCATTTTCTCCTTTTCCCACAATGTTTTCTACCCTTCACAAAACAAATTGCAAATTTTCAGTCACTTTTCTTTTTTTTGTCTGCAAATGCTTTAGATTTGGGCAAACCTAAAATTCTGTAGTTTGGTAATGAGTTACACATGGGAATCTAGCATAGGGTTATGGGCAAGGGAGAAAAAAAAATCAACAAAAAGCACAGAAATATCTAGTTATGTAAAACATCTGTTACCAATGAGGTTTTTCATTACTGCTGTATACTTATAACATGAGAAAGGTTAATGATTGATGAATCAATGTGTCAACTAAATATAACAGCAAAACGTTACTGGAGCTGATGATCTGTTGATTAGGTGTAAATACCGTGTAATGCCAATTTCAATAGTGCCTCAGTCACTAATCCGTTCTGTTTCGTGCAGCTCCGGTTTGTGCTTTAATTTTATCTTATGCTCCACTTAGCCAAACATGAAATTTCAAAATTAATACAGATTTGATTTTTTACACCTAACAGAGCAACTTTATTTCTAACTGAAAGTTCCATTGAAGGCCTTGATTTCTACTCGTCTTACTTGCACAAGCAATCATGTTACTGAAAGAAACTAAGTTTGATCACAGACTTGGTTTGCCATGAATTTCAGATTTATTTACATGATGGCCCCGATCTAGAAAATACATGGTCAGCAACAAGGATATAGTCATATCTGGCATCTCAATGAAAAAATGAAATAGGCTGGTCCTCTTGTATTCTTATTCTTTACCACAGGACATTATTACCGGTAGTTGTACGGTCAGGTGGCAGGGGATTTGGAAACTTGTCCACGGCTGTGGTGAATGATGTCGCCCTGTGCAGAAGGCGACGTAGCAACATGATTTGACACAGCCGTGAAAAAGTTTCCACTAAGTCCCGCGGCCACCTGACCACACAACAAATTTATCATACTGCAAAGTTTTACCCTTTCAAAGTGCGTAAAGCGACATTTTCCTGTTTAATAGTCTCACAAATTGAGTATGCTGACAAAATATAAAATTCCCTTCTAAGTGCCCTAATTCAATGAAAACTGACATCACTGGAAAACTGATGTCACTTAAACATGCAGTCTGGTGATCGATCCATGCTGCCATTTTGGATGTTATATTGCAAGTATATATAGTGATGTTTACGGGGCACTCAATAGGGAAACTGGCTTTATGTAGTTCAATTTGCCAAGGTACATGATGTAATATGTTCCTTATATGTTAACCAATCAGATCTCAAAAATTTTCTTTTCAGTATAATAATATGCTTAAGACTTGTCCAAATTTAAAATACTTTGAAGAAGACAATTAAAATTAATCATAACGTGACTGAAAAATTAAAAATTTATTTTCAAAAAGGCAGAGAATGAAGACTTTATCATGTAAAAAAGAATTGGAAATTTTCAACTTGAAATGGCTACTTTTCCCGTATTGTTTTTTGGATTTTTCTCAAAATCAATAGGGTTGAAGCTATTGATGACATGAACAAACTTTGCAAGTTTCACAAAAATCTGACAACAAATGCAGACTTTATCGCGTAAACAAGAAAAAGACTAACGGACAGATAGACGGTAGAGAACATTGTGGAAACTAGAAGGCCCTGATAGGCCCGAATATGCTCTAACTGGCAGAGAGTTTGCTTTTAAATAAAGCATACATAGGAATTCATTACGCAAAAAGACAAAAACAATTGACATTTTCAACTCAAAATGGCTACTTTTCCATTACTGTTGGTTGAATTTTTTCAAATTCAACAGCCAGTTAAAAAGCTATTGATGGTATAAACAAGCTGAAAAATTCATAAAATCTGATCACAAATAAATACTTTATCATGTAAACAGGCAATGAAATTGTTCAATTTGAAAAGACTACTTTTCCCATACTGTTTGTCAGATTTTTTTCAAAATCGATAGGGTTAAAGCTATTGGTGAGATAAACAAACTCTGCAAGTTTCATGGAAAAATGACCAAAAATGAAGACTGAATCGCGTAAACAAGAAATGCAAGTTTTCAACTTGAAATAGCTACTTTTCCCATACTCTTTGTTGGAATTTTTTCAAAATCAATAGGGTTGAAACTATTGATAAGATAAACAAACTCTGCAAAATTCATGGAAATCTGACCTAAAATAAAGACTTTATTGCATAAACAAGAAATGTAAATTTTAAACTTGAAATGGCTACTTTTCCCATACTTTTTGTGGGATCTTTCTCAAAATCCATAGGGTTGAAGCTATTGATGAGATAAACAAATTGTGCAAGTTTCACGAAAATCTGACACTAAATGAAGACTTTATCGTGTAAAAAAGAATTGGAAATTTTCAACTTGAAATGGCTACTTTTCCCGTATTGTTTGTTGGATTTTTCTCAAAATCAATAGGGTTGAAGCTATTGATGACATGAACAAACTTTGCAAGTTTCACAAAAATCTGACAACAAATGCAGACTTTATCGCGTAAACAAGAAAAAGACTAAGGGACAGATAGACGGTCGGACACACGGACAGACGGATGGCTAGACAGACGGTCGACGGAAACCCGGCCATGACATAAGCTCTGCTGGCTTTCAGCCAGTAGCGCTAAAAAGAGAATTTCCCTATAATGTTTTCAAAAGGCTCCTTTCTCAGGGTTGTCAACAGTTAGGATAGTACATGGTTAGGAGTTAACTGGGAACACAGGGTATGAGACCTAGGGTCTGCTGGTTTGATTCCCCTGACTCGGCCAAATTTTTTCTGCAGATCCTGATATCAATGATGGTCGAAGCCAAAGGATTCATTCCATTCTCTCCTTAGAGTAGTAATTTCATGATGATTGAAGACTACCTGGGATAATACAGCCTTAGGCTTACAATGAATGTTATCATGCATGCCATGGTAAAAACAAGTCCAGGAAAGCATAGATAGGTGCACTGGCTGCCACATATATTTTACTGAAATACTGTCAAAATCAAACAAAGCATAGAGTATTTCATTGTAGGAAGAAAATGCTGACCCAGCTAAAAAAATGTAATTATGACTGTACAGCTTTAAAGTTACTGCAAACATAATATTATTGATTGATTTATACTCAGCTGAACTAATCTTTTGTTTATGAACTGTCGGTGAACTTTGCAAAGTAAAGAGTTGAACCTCAACCTGATCACTTGAGGATATATTATATACATGTATCCTTGTGAAAGCATGTAAATCATGGCTAATGTTTGGTAGATCTATTACCTCCCTCTTTTTCATTTTATCACATGATGAAATTTTAAGCTCCTCTAAATTGAAAGCATTTGCAGACTACAAACTAAATGTGACACAAGAGATTGGTTTGACCCACAAGGAAGAAAAAGATTATAGGAAAAGCTGTACATGCTGGTAATATTTTCTCCATGAATGCATGGGGAAAGGTTAAACAATACAATCATTATCATTTCAGACATACCAATTAACTCATTACCAAATGACAAAATTTTGTTTTTCGAAATTGAAAGCATTTGCAGACTACAAAATAAAAGTGAAAAGTTGAAATTTGTTTTGTCAAGGGTAGAAAACATTGTGGGAAAAGGAGAAACATCTGGTTACCAGCATTTTCTCCTTTTTCCACAGTGTTTTCTAAAGGCTTCTTTCTCTGGGGCATCAAAAGTAGGGATTGTGTGGTAATGGGTTCATTGGTAAAAAAAGGAGATGATAAGTTGAGGAATAAGGAAAAAGTCGCCTTTGAACTATATTGTTCTGCAGAGACAGTATCTTATTCATCAAATACTCCTCTTTTGTATAATACTCAAGTACAAATAATTATTGGTATACATGTCTAAAACAAAAAATGCCTTTTTTTCCACAATGTTTTCAAAGATCGTTACTTCTGTAAATAATGCATAGGTCCCGTGGTTCAGTCAATAACGTGGTTCAGTCAATAATGTACTTGTAACTAGTACTTGAATAATCAGTCACAAATTTAACTCTTTACCAAACAATCCTTCATGGTTTTAACAAACCTGGGAAAAGAAGCCTTTTGAAACAATGTGGGAAAAGGAGAAAATGCTGATAACCAGCATTTTCTCCTTTTCCCTCAATGTTTCCTTGCTTCGAAAATCAAGTTTCAATTTCTGAGTCACATTTATTTTGTCGTCTGCGAATGCTTTCAATTTGGACAAGTCTATATTTTTGTAGTGTGGTAAAGAGTTAAATCACTGGCTCAGCAAAGCTTTTGTCAAGGAACTGTAATCTGAACAGATTCATTCCTGCCTAAAATTTATCCTTGTTATAGCAACCTTTAACTCTTTTTACCAAACAACAGATTTTTGGACTGGACAAAATTGAAAGCATCTGCAGACAACAAAATTAATTAAATCTTGTTACTATGATGGTTTCTGACTTCGATAGGGTAGAAAATATTGGAAAAAGAGAAATTCAAGAAAATGCTGCTTACTGAGCATTTTGTCCTTTTCCCACAATGTTGTCTATAGACTTTTTTCTCAGGGTTGTTGAAGCCAGGATCATGTAGTAAAGAGTTCAGATACCAGCCAGTGGCCTGGAAATAATACTGTACAAAGTTCTGGCAGAAATTCTAGTTCGCTCTTCAAAATACGCTATAGATCCTTATTCTACACTGACCCAGACTGTGAACAACCCAAAAAGTGCAGTAATTTTTATCTAAAAAATCATTTCATTTTTTTAGCTGCAAATGAGTAACTGAACAAAGACTGATAGAGGTGTGCCTGTACATTATAGCAATCTGAAAGTCATAAGGCAAATTGAGATGTTACTCAAGGTTAGCTATTTCTCCTTTCGCCAACACTGTTTTGAATGTATGCATTTATCATGCAATAATTCATGTAGAATGTTCCTTTAGGTAAACATGAATTACTTCAAAAGCAACACAAGATTGCTTAGTCAGTAGATATTTTTAAGATTGCCTAGTCAGTAGATATTTTTACATCTGACATGTCTTTTTTGCAGAATTGGTTACTTCACTTCTAAACTTTTTTGGGTATTCACAAACAAATAAATAAAATTTCTTTGTCAATGAAAGGGGAAAATGCTTGTAGCCCACAATGTTTTCTACCCTTTGGCCTTTCCAAAACACATTTCAATTTTTGAGTTACATATACATGTATTTTGTTGTCTGCAAATACTTTCAGTTTGGACCTGTTAAAAATTTTGTCGCTTGGTAAAGAATTAACTCTTCCCAAACGACAAAATGATAGACTGGCCCAAATTGAAAGCATTTGCAGACAAGATAAATGTGACTCAAAAATTAAAATTTGGTTTGAGAAAGGAAGAAAACATTGTGGGTAAAGGAGAAAATGCTGATACCAGCATATTCTCCGAATCTTACAATGTTTAACTTTTCTACCCGTCTTAAGACTATTCTTGTTATTGCAGCCACATGGAAATTTGTTGTCTGCAAATGCTTTCCAATTGGATTAATCTTATTTAAGACTTCTTTCTTCATGTTAAAGAGTAAACCCTTTACTACACAATGATGCCTTTTAACGACTCTGAGGAGAAGGCCTTTTCAAAACATTGTGGAAAAAGAAGAAAATATTGGTAACCAGCATTTTTTTCCTTTTCCCACAAATTTTTCTACCCTATCAAAGAAAAATTGCATCATTGTAGCCACTATGAGATAGTCGTCTGCAAATGCTTTCAATTTGGATAGGTCTAAAATTTTGCCTTGTGCTAAAGGGTTAACTAGTGGAGATTGAATCAAATCTCCACTGGTTAACCCTTTACCACATGGCAAAGAAAAACCACTAATCACAAATCCTTTGTTTGAAATACAAATATTTTCAATTTAGATGCTGAACATAAGAGAAAACCATGCATTTTATCTGTTACTCGAGTTGTTTACCATTACATTCCCCAAAACACTCAAAATGGCTACCACACACGATAAATTTCGTCAGCGTTTTTGCTGAGATTTACTTGTTATAAACGAATTCTACAAGCTTTTCAGCTAATGAAAGGTTTATCCCATTACCACACAATCCCTCCTTTTGACACCCCTGAGAAAGAAGCCTTTTAAAAACACTGTACAAAAAGGAGAAAATGCTGGTAACCAGCATTTTATCCTTTTCCCACAGTGTTTTCTACCCTTCCCAGAACAAATTTCAATTTTTCAGTCACCATTAATATGTCGTCTGCAAGTGCTTTCAATTTGAACCAGTCTAAGATTTTGTTGTGTGGTAAAGAGTTAATAATTTGTCTTTGGTCATGTTAGTTACTTGAATTTAATTGCATTTCGCTGCAATACAGATTAAACTGACGACACAGAGAGGCAGCTTTATCTTTGCTACAGGAAAATTCATGATGGACTTGAGACAGTATGGTGCACAATAAATGTCCAAATATGAAGAAATCATCTTAACGTATTGAGACTTGCCCAGCACCTTACCAACTGAGCTACATTGTTCTACATGTCTTAATAACTCACAAAAATAACTGTCATTGTGACAAGGGCTTAGGGATTACAAGTACACTCCAGTGTATTACCTACCATCTGTTGACGATGAAATTGAGCCATTCTGCTGTCTCCTCCTGCCTCAGTGCCTTCTTTCGCAGAAAGTATGTCTTGTGACTCTCAATGATTCTGTTGAAAGTACTTTTGAGATGGGTAATCCAGAAGCCGAATAATCCAAAAATAATTGAAAAAACCCACAAGAAAGAGAATGAAAAGGTTCCGAGAATCCATGAGATTGCAAGCATCAGAGCTACTATCAAGTACAATCCAAGCATATGAACAAGCATGGATTTTGGAGGTTGGTTATTGGGATCCTTTAAAGCCATTTTCAAATATCAGAAAGTTTCATGTTTAATACACTCCTCAGTAGAGTACTGCTGTTATCCAAAGTTCACAGAAAACTTATCACATACACTAGTAGATCTAGTTATTGCCTTTCCTATCTAGCTTCTCTTGATTGTGGTAAGGTGTCTACTGTATCAACAATGAAGTGGTTTCAAAGCTATAACTTACAGTAGCATTATCAGGTAATGCCTTATCAACAGTGACAACACGTCTGGATTACTACTGTAAAGGTGGTTTTTGAAAGTTGATCACAGATCCCTATAGTACTGTATACAACGACAATTAGAGTACACGATAGTATGATCTTGAATGAAAAACACACAAAAATTCCTGAATCTCAGTTTTTACACATGTCAATAGGCCTGTATTAATTTAAATACAGATTTGTGTGGAGTCTCACAGTTCATTTTCTTATCGTGCCATTTGACAGGTCTATGTTTTGAAATGGGAAGTAACTCTCGTGCTCTTATTGTTGACCAATCAAAAGCCCAGAAACAGTTGGAGCTAAGTTTGAAATATCCGGAAGTTGACATTCAATGGCTGCAGTTGATAACAGTAGACTACCAAAGAACTAGAATTTTTAAATGAACAAAAGCGAAGATGGTGGAGTTTAAAGACTTAAAATATGCCGAATTACGAAAATTAGCTAAATCTGCAGGCATCAAAGCAAATCAGAAGGTATTTTTATCATGGATAGTAGCTTCAATTTGTCTCGGAATCGCGTCAGGAAATTCGGACCCAAGAAGATTCGGCCCTACCTTCAGTCTGAAGGTGTCTGCTCCGATGCTATTGTTGTGACTGGTCTTCACTAACACCTTCATATCAGCCATTCATTAAACGCTTATGGAAAAAATACGATTTTACCCGCATCTTTTTGAACGGCTCTATGAGACAGAATTTCCAATGACAACAAATAAAATGGGCATGGATCGTTAGATAAATGATTAACCTTTACAAAAAAACTGGTGTTAGTTAATATCCAACTCTTACCTTTGTGCAAATCTGTACTTTTCAACATAAATAACTGTTGACGTACTTCACCAGAAATCAAAACATGGTGATCTTTTCAATGCGCATGTCTCGGCAGAAATCGCAGTATCTCTGACACGCTACAGCCTGTACAGGACGGTTTAGTTGCGAATTTTGCTGTAAACAAACACACCTTGATCGAACTTGACTGTATAGGGTTAAGGAACCAGACTACAAAATTCAGATTCCGTTGAGTGCGCATCCTGACTAACGGAAGTCGCCACGTTAGTTGTTTACAAATTAAGCTGGATTTATTTATGTTGAGAAAAAAGGTAAATTCCCATTGATTTAATTGGTATTTTGCAGCATATTTTTAGTGCTCTTAAAGATTAATCATTTATCTAACGATCCATGCCCATTTTATTAGCTGTCATTGGAAATTTTGTCGCATTGAGTCGTTCGAAAAGATGCGGGTAAAACTGTATTTTTTCCATAAGCGTTTAATGAATGGCTGATATGAAGGTGTTAGCGAAGACCAGTCACAAAAATAGCATCGGAGCAGACACCTTCAGACTGAAGGTAATTCGGCCCAAGACCGATCAGCACATTTCGAGAAGATTCGGCCCTGCAATTGAGAAATTTCGGCCCTGAGATTTTGAAGATTCGGCCTAAGATGTTTTATAGTACTTTAAGATAAATATCTAAAGTAATAAAAAATAAAAAAAATTTGTGGGAAAAAGGAAATAATTATGTTGTTTAGGAACATTTTCCCTCTCCTACCTTCAGTCTACAGGGTCTGCTCCAATTCTATTTTTGTGACTGCTCTTTGCAAAAGACCAGTAACAAAAAGAGCATCCAAACAGACACTTTCAGACTGAAGGTATCCCTCTCCAAATCTTTTCAAAGGTTGCTCAGGGTGGTTTTAACTTGGGATTGTGTAGTTAAGGGTAAACAGAACTTGATGTTGACCCCTTACCACACAACCACGACTTTTAACGCCCCTGTGAAAGTACTGTCAGTCTAAAGTTGTCTGCTCCGATGCTATTTTTATGACTGGTCTTCGCATTTACCTTCATATCAGCCATCATCAAACACATCTGGAATAAATACATTTATTACATTCTGTTACTAATAATAGTAACATTTTCCACTGAAAATGGTGTAATATCAGTGTCACGCGAGGGCAGATATGACGGGGCAACGGGCTGATATCTGATATCCTGCCCGTTGATAAGATATTTGTTCTATATCTATAGCAACATGACACTCGCTCGCAAACGAACGTTCTCAAAACATCCATTTTGAAAAAAAAAAATGGCGGAATTAGTCCGTCAATCGCTAGCGGACAAATCTTCAAAACTACAGGCAACGTTGAATCGTTTAACCAACAAAGACGTGATAAATAGAGAATAGATTGTTTGTTGTCTTCGATTGGGAAACTTATCAGGCAATGTGTAGTGTCTATAGGCTAGTAGTTCTACGATTTTTGTCTATTGAGCCGATGAACCGAGCTTGATTAAGTTTCATAATTCGAAGCACCAACCATCTTTTCTATTTATCCTGTTTCTATATTTTGATCCCTATCACACTAAATTGAATATTTAGATTAAGAAACAATAATGGCAACATCTTTTTAACAATAAACAAACATGAAGAACTGTTTATTTAAACGTCCTATACTGCAAATACACAGCTCTATGATAGTGATGATGAATGACGTCATGAACGTGACGTTTACCCGCGGAAAAAAAATGTGTCGAATGGAGACAAGATATTTTTGTTTTTAGTATTTAAACATGCTAGAAAACTAAAATAATCGTGCAATTGATCCATGAATGTAATAACGAGGTTATTACACGGCTAATGAGGGCCGGAGAGTGATATCGGCCCTCCACCTCGAAATCTGCCCTCGGGCTAAAGCCCTCGGGGCAGATATCAAGGTGGCGGGCCGATATCACTCTCTGGCCCTCATCAGCCGTGTAATAACCTCTAAGTATGATTTTAATTTACCCCATCTTTTCAAACAGCTCTACGCAACAAAATTTCAAATGACAGTTTATAAAATGGACATGAATCATTAGATAAATGATTAATCTTTAACATCACCCAAACTGTGCTGCAAAATACCAATTACATGAATGGAAATTCACGTTTTTTCCCCAAAGTAAATAGATTTGGTATAATTTGTAAACAACTAATACAGCGACTTCAGTTAAACTTAAAGAGGCATGCGCACTCAGCAGAATTTGAATATTGTACAGGCTGGTTCTCTTACCCTAATAATCATTTCCCCTCAAGGTGCCTTTGTCAACAGTGAAATTCGCAACTAAACCATCCTGAAGCATGTCAGAGATATTGCAATTTCTGCTGAGACATGCACATTGATGATATCACCTTGTTTTGATTTCTGGTGAAGTAAGTCATCGGTTATTTACATTTAAAAGTACAGATTTGCACAAAGGTAAGATTTAGATATTTACAAACATCAGTCTTTATGTAAAGATAAATAATTTATCTGATGATCCATGCCCATTTTGTCACATAGAGCCGTTTGAAAAGATGCGGGCAAAACGATATTTATTCCTTATGTGTTTAATAAGGACTGATATGAAGGTGAATGCGAAGACCAGTCACAAAAATAGCATCGGAGCAGACACCTTCAGACTGAAGGCACTGTAAAAGAAGCCCTTAGAAAACATTGTGAGAAAAAGAGAAAATGCTGGCAACCAGCATTTTCTCCTTTTTGTACAACTCTCCCTACCTTATCAAGGAAAAATTGTACCATTTGAACCACATTGAAATTGTCTAGTGCAAATGCTTTGAATTTCGACAAGGCTAAATTGTTTTCATCTGATGCACCCCTGGACACGAAGCCTTGCTGAGTCCTGAAGAAGAAATCATTTGATGGAATATCTAATTGTGCATTTAATATTTTGACGTTCAGTAAAGGGTTGAACTTTTTATCTTGTCTTGTTTTTTATCCTATCATATATTTATGACAAAGTCAACCACAAAATTAATAAAAACAGTTTTTATATAGCTGGTATGCATAATGCCTTCAAACTATGAAAAAGCAGTTTCAGTCATTATTTCCCAGGTCATTTAACTCTGTATCAAACAACAAAATTTTAGAATTGTCCAAGTTGCAAGCATAAATTTGCAGATGACAAAATAAATGTGAATCAAAAATTGAAAATTGATTTGGGAAGGGTAGAAAACGTTATGGGAGAAGGAGAAAATGCTGGTTACTAGCATTTTCTCCTTTTCCCACATTGTTTTCAAAGACTTTCTTTCTCAGGGTCATCAAAAGTCAGGATTGTGTGGTAAAGAGTTACAGGTGAATCTGCAATTCACTGACTGTCATAGAATAATATCAACACAATGAACATAATCTAAAATAGGGCCTGATTCTTCTTCTCACTGGGGCCAAATCTTCTCCTGCGTGGGCCGAATCTCTTTGGGTCCGAATCATCTTGACTTTTTCCTTTGGGCTGAATCTTCTTGGGTCTGAATCTTTCTCCTTCCGCATCATTCCACCCTTGTTATGAAGCCAAGGATACTCCAGACGAAAGAAACAGATTCGGCCTCGAAAAAGTAGAAGACTCAACCCCATATAGACTCCGCCCAAACTATGTAAGATTTAAATTCCATCTAAGGGCATTCCTTGGGGTGCATTTGATAGTGAAATTTGCTAGAATTCATATTAGCAGGAATTGGGACCAAAACGGCCAGATATCAGAAAATTCAGACCCAAGAAAATTTGTCCCGGCAATTTTCAAGAATATTCGGCGCCAAGGTCAGAAAATTCGGCCCACGCCGTTTTATGGTATTTCTAGATGCTTATCTTAACAAATCTGTTTTATTCTTTTTTTAAATTGAGAAAGTGATGCCAAATGTTGGCATCTTCCTCTCAGCAAATTTTCACCCAAAAAAGTCGTTTTCTCAACTGGGAAAAAATATGTGATGCATAATATGATAATATTGTATGTGTTTAATTAAAAAATAATCTTTCTATCGTGGTATATCATTCAATAAACCACAGTTGTGAGTTATGAGGCGCAATAAATCATCCATGAGGGCGATAGCCCGGGTGGTTTATTCATTGCGCCTCACAACTCACAACATGGTTTATTGAACGATATACCACGATAGAAAGAAGATTATTTTGATTCTAACGTCACTAATTCTTAATGAAAGGAAAACAAGTTCAAACTTAGAGTAAAAACACGGATGAAGATTATGTTCCATTGAATGATTCACTCACTGAATGACGTCACTTTATACAGAATGACGTCACTCTACATAGATTGTTGCAGATTTTACCACACTTTCCATGCGCTCTATAAATAGTATTTGTAACCATACATAATTTGCAATAAGACTTTACAAAGTTTACAGCATGTTTAATGATATATTTCAGCATGAAGTTCTAGTAGCAGAACTGACAAGATTCAATGAAAGCCAGCGGAAAAAGGCAGGGGTATGAACTTTCTAAATGCCTAAAATCTTTTATAGAAGCAATTATAGCTGCAGATAATTTTTATTTTTATAACACTTACTAGGGAAACACTGGGGTAAAAGGAGAAATACCTCGAAAGAAAATTTCCCCCCCCCCCCAAAAAAAAACATTCATATACCTATACACCTAAGTTAATCAGTTGAATACACTAACTCATTTCGAGCATCCATGTATTAGTGGGGAGGGAAGGTAAGATTTAACCCTTCACCAAAAAAGTAGCACTTTCACACTACTTTTGCAGGGAGTTTTTGTGTCATTTAGGCTTGCAGCAAATCACATATGGCAATGGATTTACTTAAACCATGTATACTCGCAATTTTTCAGGAACATAATGTCCTAGACAAAGGTAACAGAGCAAGTGGACATGTTGCAAACTCACCGGGTGTCAGATCAAGAGCAGACCTAAATGACAACGGTCAAACCATTGCTGGCATGCCTTTAAAAACTGTGAAGAAAACGGTGTCATCACCTGCAGTAAAGAAAGTAGTTACCCTACAGACGAAACTCTGTTCCAACAATGCATGCAAAGAATCCCCCAAAGTTAACAGATGGGTAAAGAAAGTATTTACCCCAACAAATATAGGAAATGGACCGTCAGCTATTGAGAAAAATATAGATTCATCAGAATCAAGCAGGACTTCAAACAAGAGAAAATCTTCTGATTGTGTAAGCACATGTTATATATGTTTTTTAACACCAGTAGTCCAATCTCTTTATAACATTAGGTCTATGAAAAAGTACATTGTCTCCTACTCTAAAGTTACAAATTTTTCTAACACTAGTAACAGACAGATTTTTTTAAAGGTCTCTACATACAATGCTAATTGTTTCACTAAGAGATCACAATAAAAAAACATGTGGGTCACCATGCTTGTTTCTGAGAAATTTTCCTCTGAAAAAGGTATACTCAGCTTCAAAATTCAGCTTATATTGGATTTAAGGTGCCTTGCTTTAATAGTTAAACAGGAAAAAAAATACAAAATGAAATATACATAATTTTAATGAAAATTCTTATATATTTTTGCACAAATACGTAACAGTATGTTATATAGTAGACCATTGAGTCGAAAAGGAGATAATGTGATCAAATCAAGAGTTACAAAAAAAAATAAATAAACATGTACTTTCTAACGGACAGATTTTTCTTTAACTTTCTACACTTTCACAAATTCCGTCATGTAGTAAACGGCATCTTCTTTTCCCACTGTGTTTTATCCCCTATCAAAGACACAGATCATTATTTGAGCGACAATTAATTTGTCATATATAGATGCTTTTAAATTCTGCTCAGTCCATTTTTTTTTTTTATTTAGTAATAGTAAAAGGGTTGTGTATTTAATACGTAAACTGACATTATTTTTTAAAATATTACCAAAGAATCCTATGCATTTAAATTGTCTGTTTGACAGAGCTTTTCAAAACAATGTTTCAACAAAGTTTCAAGCCAAAATCCAGCATCTGTGGTAGACTTGATTTGTTATCTGCAAATAGTTTCTACATGGATTGGATAGGTCTACATAGGTCTGGTAAAGAATTAAGAGTGCAAGCAGAGCTTAAATGTTTAGCCTGGCAAGTAATTTTTGATGTGACCTTTTTCCTCCAAGATTGTTTGGTATCCAAAAGCATGCATGCTTTTTTGTGCACCAATGTGTTCTAGTGTTAGTGTTCCGTGAATACATTGCCACTAAATCTTCTGGAGGGAAAAATGTGGGAAAGGCAAAAATATTGTAACTTGTAAGCATTTCCTACTGTTTCTATCCTTTCAAATACAAATCTCATATTAAGCCAGGTTTGATTTGAAATCTATAGACAAATGTGCATTTTTCTCATTTGGTTAAGAGGTAGTAGCTTCAAACATATTTAAGAGTTTGATTTCATTTTCTTTTAAAATTTATTTTGATCGCTACAGTTGTTTGCTATACATCCTAGTCTTTTCTCTTTATCTACATTTAAAGACCAGAACACCTGAGCAACAACCCAAAAAACGCAGGAGCACATTTGAGAAAGCACCCACTCCTGACCTAAAAACACCAAAGGTCATGGAATCGTCAGAAGAGAAGATACAGTCCACCAGGACAAAGTCATCTAGAAGCCCAGGAGTGAAGGAAATGCTAGGAGCCATGAAGTCTGAGATGAGTGACAAGGAAATGAAAGAGAGTTTGCTGTCAGTCATAGATAAAAAAGTGCAGGACAAATGTATGTGCCTTTTTTTTTTCTAACCATGCAGTCCTGTGTTTTGATAAATCTGGTAAAAAGGTTATTACTCAGCCTCAGGAAAAGGAGAAAATGTTGGAAGCCAGAATTTTCTCCTTCCCCATCTGGGTTTTTAGCTCACCTGAGCACGAAGTGCTCATGGTGAGCTATTGTGATCGTGCTGTGTCCGGCGTCCGTCGTGCGTCGTCCGTCGTCAACTTTTTACCTTGTGTACGCTCTAGAGGCCACAGTTTTAGTCGGATACTCATGAAAGTTGGTCAGGATGTTTGTCTCGATGAAATCTCGGACGAGTTCGAAAATGGGTCATGTGGGGTCAAAAACTAGGTCACTAGGTCAAATCTTAGAAAAACCTTGTGTACGCTCTAGAGGCCACATTTTGAGTCGGATACTCATGAAAGTTGGTCAGGATGTTTGTCTGGATGATCAGGGTTCTCCTTTGACCCGGGACTCCGGGTTTTGACGCTTGGAAATACAAAATTACCTGTTTCTGACGCTCAAAAATATCTGCCTAAGCGTCAATCTGACGCACAAGATTTCCAGTCAAAGGGTCATATAAATTATGTCGCATACGTCCGGCAGGAATGTAGACTATAATAAACATGATCAGTATCAACTGTGTAAAGACGCAGCTCTGTTTGTCACACGTAATCAAGCTGTCGAGTGGCGAGTCATTTATGAAAACATGATAAAGGTGTTAATCCAATTATCTAGTTTAAAATGACTGGTTTTCAAGTAAACTGCTAATCTAATTAACAAATTTATGTCAAAACATGCACTAATACTTGTAAAAGAATTAACAGATTTAAAAAAAAAGATCGCTAGAAAAAACGTGAAAACCCATGACACAACAGAAATCAGTTTGACATCGTCCGATCAGAGGCACTTCAAACTATCTTTTCATCTTTAGTTACAAATTTAAACAGTGAATTTATACTTATTTCTTTATGAAACAATAAGTGAAAGCTAAAATCTCTGTTTATAAATTAGGAATTTTTTTCTGAGATTAATAGATTGTGTGTGTGTGTGTGTGTGTGGAGGGGGGGGGGGAAGATGGAGGTTAGGTCTTCTTGTCTTGAATTATTAGTGCTGAAAGAATAGTGAAAGAAAGAGAATGTAGACAAGAAAAGAAAACTTAAATCTTAAGAAATAACACTTTAATGGCCCTTTACATTCTCCCTTTTTCCTCAATGTTCTAGGCCAAGAAAGACCAATTAAGTTGTTTTAGCCACATTTGAATTGTTGTCTGCAAATGTCTAAAATAATTATGATCTAGTCAAATGTTATTTGTGTCCATTTATTTATCAAGATGAATTGCATACTAGGGCTGCAATTTAAATTTCTTCTGTCCACTGCATTTAAAGGGTATTTTCTTATCTAATTTCCTACCCATAAACAAAGAATATAAATGGAATGCTTTCAGGATTTCACTCTTATTTCTCTATGATAGTTTTGACCCTTGGCCATCACTATTTGACTCTTGGAAATTCCATTTTGACTCTTGAAAATTTAGGCCCAAGGGTCAATGACTCTTGGGATTCTGGACCTAGGGAGAACCCTGATGATATCTCGGACGAGTTCGAAAATGGGTCACGTGGGTCAAAAACTAGGTCACCAGGTCAAATCTTAGAAAAACCTTGTGTACGCTCTAGAGGCCACATTTTCAGTCGGATACTCATGAAAGTTGGTCAGGATGTTTGTCTGGATGATATCTCGGACGAGTTCGAAAATGGGTCACGTGGGGTCAAAAACTAGGTCACCAGGTCAAATCTTAGAAAAACCTTGTGTACGCTCTAGAGGCCACATTTTCAGTCGGATACTCATGAAAGTTGGTCAGGATGTTTGTCTGGATGATATCTCGGACGAGTTCGAAAATGGGTCACGTGGGGTCAAAAACTAGGTCACCAGGTCAAATCTTAGAAAAACCTTTTGTACGCTCTAGAGGCCACATTTTCAGTCGGATACTCATGAAAGTTGGTCAGGATGTTTGTCTGGATGATATCTCGGACGAGTTCGAAAATGGGTCACGTGGGGTCAAAAACTAGGTCACTAGGTCAAATCTTAGAAAAACCTTTTGTACGCTCTAGAGGCCACATTTCCAGATGGATACTCATGAAAGTTGGTCAGGATGTTTGTCTGGATGATATCTCGGACGAGTTCGAAAATGGGTCACGTGGGGTCAAAAACTAGGTCACTAGGTCAAATCTTAGAAAAACCTTTTGTACGCTCTAGAGGCCACATTTTCAGTTGGATACTCATGAAAGTTGGTCAGGATATTTGTCTGGATGATATCTCGGACAAGATCGAAAATGGGTCATGTGGGGTCAAAAACTAGGTCACTAGGTCAAATCTTAGAAAAACCTTTTGTAGGCTCTAAAGGCCACATTTTCAGTCTGAAACTCTTGTAAGTTGGTCAGAATGTTTGTCTTGATGATATCTCAGACAGGTTTGAAAATGGGTCATTGGGGGTTAAAAACTAGGTCACCAGGTCAAATCTTAGAAAAACCTTGTATATGCTCTGGATGCCACATTTTCAGTCCAACACTCTTGAAAATTAGTCAGAATGTTTGCCTTTATAATATCTTGGATGAGTTTGAAAATGGGTCATGTTGGGTCAAAAACTGGGTCAATAGGTCAAATGTTATAAACACCTTTTGTATGCTCTGGAGGACACATTTTCAGTCTGATACTCCTAAAACTTGTTCATTATATTTGTCCTGGTGATACCTTGAATGAGATTGAAAATGGGTCATGTGGAGTCAAAAACTAGGTCAATGGGTCAAATATTAGAAAAACCTTGTGTACACTCTAGAGGCTACATTTTCTGCCTGATATTCTTCAGACTTGGTCAGAATGTTTGTTTTGGTGATGTCTCAAAAGAGTTTGATAATGGGTAATTGTCGGGTCCAAAACTAGGTCACTTGATGAAATCTTAGAAAAACCTTTTGTACACTGTAGAGGCCACATTTTCAGTCCAATACTCATGAAACTTGGCCAGAATGTTTGTCTTATTGATATCTCAAAAGTGTTTGATGATGGGTAATGTCTGATAAAAAACTAGGTCACTGGGAAACTAGATGGTGCATGTTTGGTCAATAAACTCAGGTGAGCGATTTCAGGGCCATCATGGCCCTCTTGTTTTGTTTTGTCACCAAAATTTTAATGGGCTCATGGGAAAAGGTTTTTTTTTTTAAACATTGAGGGAAAAGGAGGAAATGCTGGCAGCCAGCATCTTCTTTCCTCACTATTTGTTCTTTTTCAAAAGTCCAGTCCTGTAAAATAAGCTAAATTTCATTTGTTGTCTGCAAATATTTTGATTTGGGCAGACCTAGCATTTTTTGGGCTGGTAAAGAGTTAATACATCCTACCTTAGACAACTGTTTGCCTTTTACAGCAGATCACCTGTATTGCCATTACCAGCAGTTCTCCTTTTACCACAATATTTCCAACATTAGTCTGCTACAAGGTAGAAAACAATTCATGCAGTGGATAATGGCATATGTATTCTTCACAAATGAGATTTGGGAAGGCTATCAATATATATCTATAACCATTTCATTTATTAGCAAATGACCTGACACAATCTTTGACCTGATGAGGGGCTTTTTTTGGTTTGGAAACAGAGCTTGATTTTTAAACCTTTACTGAACAGTGCCATCTACTAATGACCTGGGAAAGAAGCCTTTTGAAAATATTGTGAGAAAAGGAGAAAATGCTGGTTACCAGTATTTTCTCCTGTTCTCACAATACATGTATTTCCTACCATATTAAAAAAGATTTAAAAAAAAAAAAAAACTGTTGAAGCCAAGTTGAAATAGTTGAATGCAAATGCTTTCAGTTTGGACAAGGCTAAAATTTTGCCATCTGGTTAAGAGTTGTCTACTGGAAATTCTAACATTTACTTGTTGGTGAAGTAATGAAGGCTGATACTTTGACAACAAACTGAATCAGTTGTGAGAGGATAGAGAAAACATGGACAATTGTATTTATCATGTATTGTAGAATTCAAACAAATTCTTTCAACTTTAGGCAAAGCCGGTGAAGCTAGTGTGTCCAGTACAAACAGCAATATACCAAGGTTTGCAGCATTTCTGAAGAAAAGACAGGAGTCTAAGCCGATAACACCAGGTCTTGAACATGTTTTATACACCTTTTCTTCTGCAATTTCAAACTCAATTTTGCTAATTTCAGCAACACTAGATCAAATTGTATCTGGTTACAAAATCTCGTGAATGGCTGTCTTACAAAAATGGTAACTCTTTACTAAGTAGCAAAATTTTTCACTGGTGCAAATTGAAAGCAGTTGCAGTCGTGCAGACGACAAAATAAACATTATTTAATAATTTAAATTGATTTCCAGCATGGTAGAAGACATTGTGAGAAAAGGAGAAAATGTTGGCTACCTTCTATCTCAGGGTTGTAAAAACTAGGGATTGGTTGGTAAAGGGTTAACCCTTTCCCAAACAAGACCTTGTTTTTACGTGTATGCAGTACAACTCTTTTGAAAACACTGTGGGAAAAGGAGAAATTGCTCGTAACGAGCAATTTCTCCTTTTCCCACAGTGTTTTCTACCCATCTGGAGAACTTTCTGCCATCTTTATCAAATTTGAAATTGTCATCTGCAACCACTTTGAGTTTGGAAGAGTCTAAAATTTGTCGTTTGGTAAAGGGTTAAGGGAGCAGTATCAAAAGTATTCATATAGAAATGAGATATAAAAATGATCCTCAAAATGTGTGATAGATAAATCTTTGTTATGGGCAATTGCTCAATGTTTTAGAGTAAAGACTGTTAAAAATCTTCAATTGCATTATCATCAAAAGGTATTTGGATGAGGGAAAGGGTTAAATTTTGGATTTGTTGTAGGCAGCTCAAGCTTAATCCTCCCTGGAAATGACCATAGTGAACGTGTTCTGTGGCAGGGTATTTTGTTGTGGCCTTTGGTATGGTAGATTCTGAAAACCATTTATCAATGGTGCAATGGTAAAGTTCTACCAGAGACACAAAGGAGAAATACCTCAAGGACTAAACTTGCTTTTATCTAGTTATACAGTAACATGATTTCAAAAATTTAACAATTACTGTAGGCATCAACATATTCATCAACTATTGATACACTTGTAAATGAACTACAATTTTTTATGAAAAGTTCATTTTATTTAGAGCCCTATATCATCATGACGTCCCTTCAGAGCAGTTATCACATTGTTTACCCATTACCAGGCAATATCATATTTTAACTCTGTACTACACAATCCTGACTTTTAGCCCTTTACCTCATATGCCAATTTTAGGCTCCTTCAATTCAGCAGCAAATAAACATATGATGTCAAAAACATGGACAAATGGGGAAACAATTATCTGATTGAGTGAAAAACATTGTGGAAAAAGGAGAAATTGCTCGTTACGAGCAATTTCTCCTTTTCCCACAATGTTTTCAAAAAATGTCTGTTGTTTATGTGTCAAAATGAGTATCTATGGAGTAAAGGGTTAAAGACAATGAATAAAAAGCCTATAAGAAACATTCTTGGAAAGGGAGAAAATACTGGTAACCAGCATTTTCTCCTTTTCCCACAATGTTTTGATTGTTTTCTACTCTTGCAGGATCAAGTTTCAATTTTTGAGTCGCGTTTATTTTATTGTCTATAAACACTTTCAATTAGAACCAGTCTAAGATTTTGTTGTATGGTAAAGAGTTAAGGATCCTGAAGAAGAAGACTTGAAAACAATGTGGGAATAGGAGAAATATTGATAGCCTTCATTTTTGCCTATACCAAAAATGTTTTCTTCCATTTCAAGGACAGAAATAAACTGCATGTACTTTGTTCTCTGCAACTACTTTCAATTTAGCCAAGGCTAACACTGTCATTTGGTAGTTAAAAGGTTAAGGCTATGCATATGAATTACATATCAATTTATCAAAATTGGTTTTATTGTATCACTGTAAGTTTGTTCATAAACAGTTTTCAAATAATCCTTTACCAGACGACAAAATTTTAGAATAGTCCAAATTGAAAGTACATGTATTGGCAGACTACAAATTCAGTGTGCAATTTCATTTTGATGAGGTAGAAAACATTGTGGGAAAAGAACAAAATGTTGGTTACAAGCATTTTCTCCTTTTCCCACTATGTTTTCAGAAGGCTTCTTTCTCAGGGTCATTAAAAGTTGATATTGTGTGGTAATGGATCAAGTTTAATGTTCTTTTTCCTATGACTTTGGTACTTAAAAATTCTGATAAATTTAAGCATCCTCTATATACCCTTGTTTTCCTGTTCCCAGGAAATAAAGATTGGGATAAAATTCACAAGAAGAATTTTGAGAAGTTTGATTCGATTGATGTATACTTAGAGAAGAAAAGGAAAAGGGCAGAAGAAATCACCTCTTCTGCTAAGAAGGCTAAGATAATCTCAGAAGAAGTAACCTCCGTCATGAAGAAATTGAAGTCACACAAAACACCAGAGGGCATTGAAAACAAGGTGAATAAGTTAAATTTTTATCAAACATTCCCATGTGTATCAATCCAGGTAAAATTGGGTTTGAAAACTTTGTTGAAAAAGGAAAAAATGCAGGTAATTGTATTCATATTTTTTAAAGTAATTTCAAGAGTCAACAACTTCAAATTATTTGTGAATATGGGCCCTGAATAAAAAAAAGTCTAGCAGCTGACCTTTTAAGCTCTGTATAGTGTTGTGTCTGTGATAATGAGGTAGAGCCTGGGCTTTCATAACTATTAGGTCTTGAGTTTGATACCCAGGAGCAGGTGAAAGCTTTGGAATTTTTGATTTGCCCACACATTCGGCCCAAGTTCTGGTGTAGTTTTCAGGGAGCAGAATCGAGATAGATTAGAACTTATTTCTCAATTGATGTAAAATAAATTTGTTTAAACAAAACTAAGCTTTATATAGCCATATAAGATTCTTTTCCAGTGAATATTTTGGTTTGTTTATATGTCAAAAACTAATGATCACTAGCTCCATAATTTCGCAGAATGAAAAATATTATAGCCAGATATATTTTGGTGATTCAGTGGCAGTTCTAGAAAGGCTAAATGTGAAACAGTATTTTCTTGAATCATTTTGCAATGAATTTGATCAAAAGTAGATTCATACATATTTCTTGCAATGCTTGAAATTGTTGATTGGTTAGGAGAAAATCAAGCAGCTGTTTTAAACTTAAGCAGACTGCACAGTTTCAGACTCATCTAGATTGAAAGAATTTGCAATTTAGTCATGTAGACTTAACCCATTACCAGACGACAATATTTTAGAATGGTCCAAATTGAAAGCATTTGCAGACGACAGAATCAAAGTGACTGAAAATTTGAAATTTGTTTTGTGAAGGGTATAAAACATTGTGGGAAAAGGAGAAAATGCTGGATTCCAGCATTTTCTTCTTTTCCCACAATGTTTTCTAAAGGTTTCTTTCTCAGGGGCATCAAAAGTAGGGATTGTGTGGTAATGGGTTAAGATGTTTCAATACTTGATGTAAGCAATCAGACCTTCAGAACTATAAAAAAAAAAATAAAAAACAAATTTTACGAATGTTGCAGAGCTATAGACCTAGCTATATATTGGTCATGCATGACTGGGTTATCAGATCAGTGAACTGAACCCAGGTTTTGGCTACTTGAAACTACTAAACATTTTTGGCTGGCGCCAACAAAGAATTTATACACAATAGCATTCTTCATGTAATTTTAGAGAATTTTTTAAACCTTAAAGTTAAACAATTTTTGATTAGCTAAACCATTTGGTTTAGCTAATCAGAGATTGGATTACTTTGTAAATCTAGTATTACACTAAGGATGCAGTTTTCAATTTGTAAATACTTCCAGGAGTCTTTTATAGGTAAGAAGCTAATCTTTTTTTTTCTCTATTTTTTTCCCATTCACTAAGGTACAGAAGCCAAGGAAGTCTAACCCAAACAAGACAACACCCTTCCAGCCAACTGTTTTCAGCACAAAGAACCTGAATTTCAACTTCAGCTTTAAATCTCCCAAAACATTGCCTAGAATATCACCAAGGACAGTCCTGGGAAAAGAACACAATGAAAATAAAATGGCTGCCAGAAAATCAACTGGTGCTCCAACACAAGCAAAATCTAATGGTAAGGCATGAATAGAAATAATGTTTTTATCTTTTTTAGCTCACCTGAGCACAACATGCTGATGGGGAGCTTTAAGGATCACCCGGTGTCCGTCATGTATTGTCAACAGTTCTTTAAACATCAACTCCTCCTAAACCGCTGGGCCAGTTTGGACCAAACTTGGCTAGAATATTCCTTATAAGGTCCTCTTTAAAAAGTGATCACAGAATTTGATTCCGTCAAAAACCCTGGTTGCCATAGCAACCAAATGGAATTTTCTAAGAAATTATTTAAAAATCTTCTTTTCTGTAAATGCTGGTCAGATTTAAAAATAATTTCACAGAGATGTTCCTTGGGTGACCCTTTTCGAAAATTGAATGCAAAATTTTGATCCATCAAGAAACATGGCTCTGGTGAATGGGGGCTACTTGCACTATACGACAATGAAGAAATTCTTAAAAATTCTTCTTCTCTGAAACTGCTGGTCAGATTTTGAAATAATTTCACAGTGATGTTCTTTTGGTGACTTTCAAAAGTGTTCATGAAATGTTGATCCGTCAAGAAACATGGTTCTGGTGAATGGGGGCTACTTGCGCTATTTGGAAATAAAGAAATTCTTAAAAATTCTTCTTCTTTTGAAGGGCTAGTCTGATTTTGAAATAATTTCAGACATGTTTCTTGGGTGACCCTATTTAAAACTTGTTCGTGAAATTTTGATTTGTCAAGAAACATGGCTCTCGTAAATGGGAGCTACTTGCACTATATGGAAATGAACAAATTCTTGAAAATTCTTCTCTGAAACCCGTGGTCAGATTTTAAAATGATTTTATAGCAATGTTCCTTGGGTGACCATTTTCAAAAATTGTTCGCAAAATTTTGATCTGTCAAGAAAATGGGGGCTACTTGCACTATACAGACATGAAGAAATTCTTGAAAATTCTTCTCAGAAACGACTGGTCAGATTTTAAAATAATTTCACAAAAATGTTCTTTTGAATGACCCTTTTCGAAAATTGTTCGTCAAGAAACATTCGTGGATGGGGGCTACTTGCACTATATGGAAATTAAGAAACGCTTAAAAATTCTTCTTTTCTGAAACTGCTGGTCAGATTTTGAAATGACTTTTACAGGTGACCTTTTGAAAATTGCTTGGCAAAATAATGATTTGTTTCCAGTGTTTCAATACCTCATAAAAAATTGGCTATGGTCCTCTCAAAAATTCAGGTGGCCCTCTTGTTATCCCCCGCCGTAGGCGGAGGGATATAGTTTTAGCGTTGTCCATCCTTCCGTCCGTCTGTCCGGCCTTACGAGCCCGACATTGTGGGGTTAGGGGTAATTGTACATTTAGTCTCTATGGGGTTCCTTCTGTCTATCTGGTAGGTATGGGGTTAGGGTTAGGGTTTGTAGGTTTAGGGTTTGTGGGGTCAGGGTTAGCTTGTGGGGTTAAGTTTGTGGGGTTATTTTGGTGTATTGAATAAAGAGCAATTCGACCTCACAAGGTCCGTCTCGTAAGACCATCCGTCCGTGTGTCCGTCCCGGCAAATATCTCCAATACCATTGGACGGAATTTCATGAAACTTTATACACATGTACAATGACCCATTCTCCAGTGACACTTTTTTTGTTTTTTTGATTCGATGCAAAATGGCTGACTGAGAGCGATTTTAAGTTTCACTTAAGTTACACTTAAGTACACTTTTAATGTTTGGAGTCTTCTCTTCAAAACTATACAAAGTTTCTACATGGAACTTGTCACATCTGCCAACGTCCATTAGGAAATGCAGGAAAAAAAGTTTCACCTACATTGACCGTGCAACACCACAATTATTTGCCCTTGTTTTTGTAATAAGGTGTCATGGAAAAAGGGGGTTTCATGTTATATTTGATTCCATTTCTTTTGAAGGCAACTCATTCCACATTTCTTGACGGAATTGAATAGAATTTTGACAGAATATTTCTTGTCATCTCACCTATTGCATATTGTCAACATTTTGCGATTTGTACCTGCATCATGAAAAAAGGGGGCTTCATGTTTTATTTCATTTTATTTCTTGTGAATGCAACTAGTCCCATATTTCTTGACAGAATTGAAATGAATTTCACAGAATGTTTCTCATCATTTGACCTATCGCATATTCTCAAGGTTTTACGATTTGTAGCTGCGTCATGAAAAAAGGGGGCTTCATGTTTTATTTCATTTTATTTCTTGTGAATGCAACTCGTCCCATATTTCTTGACACAATTCAATGGAATTTTCACAGAATGTTTATCATCTGAGCTATCGCATATTCTCAAGGTTTTGCAATTTGTGGCTGCGTCATGAAAAAAGGAGGCTTCATGTTTTATTTTATTCTATTTCTTGTGAAGGCAACTCCTCCCACATTTCTTGGTAGATTTGAATGGAATTTTTACATTATCATGTGACCTTACACAACACCTCCCACATTTCTTAGCAGATTTGGATGGAATTTCACATGATCATGTCACCTATGCCATATTGTCAAGGTTTTGGGATTTGTAGCTTCATCATGGAATAAGGGGGCTTCATGTTACAAGTTCATTTTTAACCTGTATCTCTTTAATTACTGGACATATCTCAACAGATTTGGATGAGATTTTCACAGATCATGCGACCTAGCACATGTTGTCAGGGTTTTGCAATTTATCACTGTATCATGGAAAAAGGGGACTTTATGTCAAATTTATTTTTTTGTCAGTGTATCTCCAACTTTTATGAAATGCCAAGTTCTGCCAAAAGGATACTTAATGTATAATCCTGTTATGGACCTCTTTTATATTTTTTTATGTAATGAAATCCTGTGCCATGGAACAAGGGAGCTTAATGTATAATATCATCATGGACCAATAACAAAAAGGCCACATGTACAAGCAAAACAGAATACCTCCTATACGTTTGTATCAAAAAAGCTCTTTTTCGGCGGGGGATATCATTTTAACGAAATTGCTTGTTTTATTATATATTCATTGAAGATTGAATCTATGGAAGATCATTCATGAAGCTTATTTGAGAACAATCTGACAAATTTTAAGATAAGTGTTATAAGTGTCAACAGTTATTAACATGAAGGCTTTTTGTACAGTACATGTATGTGCTAGAGGTAATATTATATCAGCATCAAGGCTAATCTTGTTGTTGAAGTATGCATATACATCTAAAGCCAATTAGTTAATTGCAGATCTTTGACAGGCTTAACCTATTACCAAACGACAAAATTTTAGGCTGGCCCAAATTGAAAGCACTTCCAGACTACAAAATAAACGTAGCTCAAAAAATGAAATTTGGTACCAGCAGGGTAGAAAACATTGTGGGAAAAGGAGAACATGCTGGTTACCAGCATTTTCTCCATTTCCATCAATGTTTTCAAAAGGGTTCTTTCTCAGGGTCGTTAAAAGTAGGGATTGTGTGGTAAAGAGTTAAGTTTTTCTGTGTGTTTAACTTTTAACTGCCAATGTGGGTGACTACTTTAAGAGAGGAGGACGTGGGGGGTGGGGGGGTTGCTCTAAGAAAGTTTTTTGAAGGGAAAGAAAAAAAGCTTTTTACGAAAGATTGATTTTCCATTTAGAATTGTTTCTCCATATTCCACAATGTTTATACATGTATTTCTAAATTTCTATATTGAACTTGAATTCTGTAAAGTAATCTTCATCTTTTATGCTTGAATTTGTTAAATAGCGTTTTATGTGGCATCAATCAACGATTCAGTAATATCACAGCAGCAGGTCTCTCTTTTAGTTGTTCCTGGGTTCTATTATTACTAGGCTTTGGGTCTGCAGTGTCTGGCCTTTGGACTTTCCTATAATATTATCATCACAGCCAAGAAGGGATCTGATCAGGATTTCCTTACTACAGAATATTATGCAACCACCGAGACACAGAGGCACCTCTTCTTTAACCCTTTACTCCACAGATACTCATTTCTACGCACTGCTTGCAGGAGCCTTTGGAAAACATTGTGGCAAAAGGTGAAATTGCTCGTGACGAGCAATTTCACCTTTTGCCACAATGTTTTCTACATTATCAAAAGGTGTCATATACACATAAGAAATGGCTTCATCCTTGCTGTTATTTAGGGTCAGTTAGAGATACCATAGAAATGCCTTATGGGGTAAGGGGTTAAGCCTTAGTATCGGTACTATTAAAAATTCAACCCTTACAACACCAGAAGGATCCAATTGAAATTATCAATCATCAGGAGGAAGATCCAAATACTGCACTTTCTCTGCATCTCTAGTCAGAATTTGTGGAAGGTAACATACAGTGTGGATTAACCCATTACCACACAATCCCTACTTTTGACGCCCCTGAGAAAGAAGCCTTTTGAAAACACTGTGGGAAAAGGAGAAAATGCTGGAAACCAGCATTTTCTCCTTTTCCCACAGCGTTTTCTACCCTTCCCAGAACAAATTTCAATTTTTGAGTCACCTTTATTTTGTCGTCTGCAAATGCTTTCAATTTGGACCAGTCTAAAATTTTCTCGTGTGGTAAAGAGTTAAAGATTAGACTGCATGTTTATTACAGTCTGAATCCATATTCACTAATAAATAAGCATAAGTAGATTATATAAAGTAACACAATGTCAGATTGGCTAAAACATATGGTTAAGCAAAACAAACATTGCATTACTTTCTAAATGTAGGGCATTTTTGCAACTTAGACTTTGACTGTTTGGTGAGTGCAGGTTTTGACCTTGATCTACACTGTCTGCAGATCCAGCTCAAGTTGTGAAAGGCACATAATTTAGGGATTAACCCTAACAATACCAAACAACAATATTTTAGACCGGTCCAAATTGAAAGCATTTGCAGACAACAAAATAAAAGTGACTGAAAAATTGAAATTTGTTTTGTAAAGGGTAGAAAACATTGTGGGAAAAGGAGAAAATGCTGGTTACCAGCATTTTCTCCTTTTCCCACAATGTTTTCTTAACTCTTTACCACACGAGAAAAATTTAGACTGGTCCAAATTGAAAGCATGTGCAAACAACAAAATACAGGTGACTGAAAAATTGAAATTTGTTCTGGGAAGGGTAGAAAACACTGTGGGAAAAGGAGAAAATGCTGGTTACCAGCATTTTCTCCTTTTCCCACACTGTTTTCAAAAGGCTTCTTTCTCAGGGGCGTCAAAAGTAGGTATTGTGTGGTAATGGGTTAAGGCTTCTTTCTCAGGGGCGTCAAAAGTAGGGATTGTGTGGTAATGGGTTAAAATATTCACAGCAAAGCCATTTTTTCTCACAGCTACACCGTTCAAGTTTACTGGTGGAAGTACCCTGAACATAACTGTAACATCTACAAAGAAGGCATTCAATCTGAAGGAAAGCTTGGCCAAGCCTTTAGGCTATAAACCACATAAGGGTAAATTGAAGCCGTATGAGAATACAGGACCAGCCTATTTCAATTCTGTCAGTGCAACAAAAACCACTAAAAACAGGTTAGTTATATAGCTCAGCTGTTTTCAAAGAAAACATTGATCAATATATTGTTGAGGTCTTGTCAACGCTCTGTTCAGTTTCATGCTGCAAGAATTTTGACATTTTCATATACCTCTGTTATCCCTATACCAAACAACAAAATTTCAGACTGGTCCAAATTGAAAGCACTAGCAGACAACAAAATAAACGCTACTCAGAAATTTAAATTTGTTTCTAGTAGGGTAGAAAACATTGTGGGAAAAGGAGAAAATGCTGGTTACCAGCATTTTCTCCTTTTCCCACAATGTTTGCAAAAGGCTTCTATCTCAGGGTCGTGAAAAGTCTGGATTTTGTGTTATCAGTTAAGGTATAGACTTCAAACTACAGCTAGTTGTTTACTTTCAAAAGGAGAGCATATATCAGTCGAGCAGGTAACTCTCATGATACATATGAAAAAAAGTGCTCAGTGGCTTGGAAAGAAAGTTGTGTCAGTATTTGTGTGAAAAAGCCAGAAAACACGTAAATAGGTGCCATGACCTCTGTGATATGACCTAAAATGGTAAAAAAGTGTTAGACTCCAATACAAACAAAGGTTGCTCTCAACACTTTTTTTTACTTGGTAATCCCCCTTTTTAGCTCAACTGAGCACAGAATGCTCAAGCTAAACTTTCGTGATCATGCTACAGTGTTGTGCCTAGGCCAAAATTTTTGGGGGACACAGGTGTCCCCCTAGCTTAATTTCAAGGGGACACTAGAAAATCTAGGGGACACATTTCATACTTGCATGGGACTCTTGTAACCAAGGAAATTTTATGTGCTGATTTTTTCTGAAATTTTCTGTCCTTTTTCGTACTTGTCCCGGAGGTCGAAGAAGCCATGATCAATTCAGGGTTTTCACAGTCCTCTGCAATTCAATTTCGTCTGCAACTTTTGTATTTTTAACCTTTCCCGACATCCGACATACAGTCGACATAAACCGCATGTGGCATTTCGCCATATTGTTTTATTGACAACAGTAAGACTGGTTTAAATATCGGATATCCCTAAGCGACTTTATCTCAGTAAATTCCGCGGTCACTGTCTACGTTTTGCAGGTGCCCATTGTAATTAACGCAATGTATGTAAATACCGAAATGGACTCCAGGTAAGGAAAATTCATCGGAATTCGTGAGCGCACCCGACATCCCGCAATGGCTTAAATTTTAAGGGACATTGTTAAAAAAAATTGCGGGAATCCCGCGGCCTAGGCACAACACTGATGCTATGTTGTGGCCAGTTTGCACATCAACAGTTACATTACATACACTTTAGACGCCACAATGTCAGTCTGAAACTATTGAAACATGGTCAGAAAGTTTGTCTAGGTTACATCCTGGACAAGTTTAAAATCTAGCCTTATGGGGTCAAAAGGTGGGTTATTGGGAAAAATCTTAGATAAACCTTGTGTGTACCCTAGAGGTCACATTTTCTGTTTGACACTTATAAAAATAGGTCAGAATGTTGGTCTTGATGATATCTCAGACCAGCTCAAAGTTGGGTTGTATTGGCTCAGTGTTGGTCTCACGGGAAAAAATTCTGTCTAAAAGTCTTAGAGTGCATTCTGGATGTCACAGTCTGGTACTCATGAGACATGGTCAAAATATTTGTCTTTATTGTATCCCCAACAAGTGTTATTTTGGTTTTAGATGCCACAGTCTGATACTCATGAAACATTGTCAGAATATTTGTATTGATAGTATCCCTGACAAGTATAAACTTGGGTCTTGTCATAACATAAAGCGGGTTACTGGAACAAATCTTGATAGTATCTGGGAAAAGTTTGAAACTAGGTCATATTAGGTAAGACGGTTTGTCACAGGGGCAAATCATAAAATAAACCTGCAAGCACACTAGAGGCAACATCTTCTGTCTGGTACTCATGAAACTTGTTCTGAATTTTGGCTTGAGAGTACATGTATCTCAATCAAGTCAGAAGTTTGATCACTTAGACTAGTATTAAAAAGCATTTGCATTTGTCGTCAGCAAATGCTTTGAGTTTGGACCAATCTAAAAAATTCTTTGGCAAAGAGATACATGTACATAGTAATCAAATTTATCTCAAATGACTTGTTTCACTTCCCTTTCTACCTTTATTTAGATAAATGCAATTTGTCTGAATACCATTTCTTATTAATTTTTTTCTTTCTTGTAGAGAGAGTGTCAAGATATCTGTTGCCCAGAGAAGAGCTAACAAAAAGATGAACTCTGTTATGTCAAGACGTGGAATACAAATATAAAACAACAAATGCTCTTAACCCTGTACATCCAAGTTTTAACAAGTTTAAAACAGACTTTTTAAAACCTTTAGGGAAATGGAGAACATTCTGGTAGCCAGCATTTTCTCCTTTTTCCATAGTATTTTACTACTATGTCTTAGATAACTTTTCACAATTTGAGCCACATTTAGTTTATTGTTTGCGAATGCATTGGGTTTAGTAAAGTCTGAAATTTTGTCATGTGGTAGAGAGTGGACTGGTTATCTGAAGACAAAACTTTGGACTTGTCCATATAAAAGTATTTGAAGGAGGCATACATAATGTGGCTCGAGTGGGTATTTGAGTGGAAGAAAACATGGTAGAAAAAGTTTGATGGAAAAAGAGAAAATGCTGGTTTCCAGTAATTTCTCCTTGTCCTACAATATTTTCTAAAGCTCTAGACAGAGGGTTTTCAAAACATGGGATTGCTTATGTTTGATCAACTAAGAAAGGAAATTACCGATACTTTCATAAATCATTCACCGTCAAAAAATGATTAATCGCTGAATTAAGTAAGGCAATAGCTGGTGAATCACTAAAGAAGAAAGACCAAAGGAAGAACGATTTTTTCGCAGTTCCTATTTCCTTAACTCTTTAGGAAACAATAAAATTTTAGACTGGTCCAAATTGAATGCATTTGCAGATGACAAATAAAGTAAGGCTGAAATCATGAAATTTTCTGTAAAAATGTAGAAAACCTTGTGGGAAAGGGAGAAAATGCTGGTTACCAGCATTTTCTCCCTTTCCAACAAGGTTTTTTAAAGGTAATATCCATAGAGTCCTTGAAACTCTGGATTGTGTGGTAAAGTGTTAATAGGCTACATAGCTTCTTAACCCTTTACCAAACAAGAAAATTTTAGACTGTTCCAAATTGAAAACATTAGCAGACGAGAAGATTGAAGTGACTCATAAATTGAAATTTATTTTGGGAATGGTAGAAAACATTGTGAGAGAAGGAGAAATTGCTGGTTACCAATATTTTCTCCTCTTCCCACAATATTTTCAAAAGGTTTCTATCACAGAGTAGTAAAAACCAGGGATTATTTGGTAAAGAGTTAAGATAGTTTAAGATTTATGTAAGAGTTTTACAAAGACTTGTGGGAACGTCATATGATCAATACCAGTCTCTGATAAAAAATTTTTTTTTTTAATTTTAAATCAGTATGGCCTGCCCAGCTAGCTCATTGGTCATTGGTTAGTGTATCTGACTTGTGACCTGGTGGTTATGAGCTCAATACCTGTTTAAGACATGCTTTCTTTCTGGTGATTTTTGTGCCTCTCACCTTGGATGTTTATGAGAAAAGTAGTCAGTGACCTTGAAAGGAATTTGTGTCAGTACTGGTGTGACAAAGACAGGACATACATATGTAGGTGACCTCTGTGATATGACCTAAGCTGCCAAAATTGCATTAACCCTTTACCACACTATGCTGACTTTTGACGACCCTGAAAAAGAAGCCTCTTGAAAGCGTTGTGAGAAAAGGAGATGCTTGTAACCAGCATTTTCTCCGTTTTCCACAATGTTTTCTCTTCTTTTCGATACAAATTCAAATTTTCAGAGTCTTTTGATTAGACATCTACAAATGCTTTTAATTTGGACCAGTCTAAAATTTTGTTGGTTGGTAAAGTGTTAAACTCCTGTTGGATCAGTCAAATCAGTATGATGACGCTATATCAGATTCAATTTATACAACACCCCATTTGAGGCAAACTTTCTTTCTGCAAACTTTTAGTTTCTCATCTCTGATACATTTGAGGAAAGTAGACAGTGTCTTTGCTATCTTTGTAAGAACTGGTGTGAGAAAGCCGGGGAATATACATGTAGGTGCAATGACAGCCTTGATATGACCTAAGCTGTTTAAACGGTGTTAAAATCCAATTCATTTCAATCAAGATGTAGCACAATGACCAACTCATTTAAACATCAAGAAATTGCATCCTTTTTAAGTGAATGTAGACATACAATTTTATTAATTTATCAAAGAAAAAAAATAGATTTCATCTATGTTTCTCAAGAAATTTTGGTTTCAGACAAAGATAATAGACCCCCTTTTAATGACTTACTATTGTGTTTTCAGAAAATTTGTATATCGTAAATGAAAGAATTTGTTCAGGGATCCCCCGAGACAGGCAAGGTGCAGCAGAGTCATTTCATTTTACCCTCATGGTTCAACAAAGGTGATTCATTTTATGTGCATGATGCAACATTATGTTTATAGATTATATTATGTAACTGTTTTCTTTTATTTTGAAATTTTTTCTGTTTCACTTACTTTCATCCTAGCTATCATTTCCTTTTAGTTGGTATAGGATTTTATGTTGTACATAGATCTGTATAATTTGCTTTTTACCAAAATGTATTTTGTTGTGATGTGTATTAATTGTATGTTCTGGAGGTGTATTCACCCTCCTCACTTGATATTATTCCTATTCTTATCCAAAATGCCACCTGATTGGCTGAGATAGAATGTCTCAGCCAATCAGATAGCTTATTTTGCAATATTAAGAACTGGATTTGGTTGATGAATACAACCCCAAATATATTAGGAAATATATGAAAAAATGATGAATGTTTACAGTTAAGTGTACATCTTTTAAAAACCGCTTTTTTTTTAGCTCACCTTACCATGAAGTTCTAAAGGTGAGGTATTGTGATCGCCCTATGTCCGTCGTCCGTCAACAATTTCTTTAAACATCTTCTCCTAAGCCACTGGGCCAATCTTCATGAAACTTGGCAGGAATGTTCCTTGGGTGAAGCTCTACCAAAATTGTTCAAAGAATTGAATTCCACAGATAACTCTGGTTGCCATGGCAACAAAAAAAAAAAAAAAAAAAACTAAAATCTTTGAAAATCTTCTCTGAAACTAGAAGGTGTAGAGCTTTGATATTTGGTATTTGGAACAAAGAAGGAAAACATTAACAATCTTCTCTGAAATTTGAAGGCGTATAGCTTTGATATTTGGTATGTGGCATCTCCTAGTGGACCTCTACCAATTTTGTTCAAATTATACCCCTGGTGTCAAAACTGGCCCGACCCTGGGGGTCACAAGTTTGAGCATAGGAACAAAGAAAGAAAACTTTAAATTTCTCTGAAACTAGATGGCGTATAGCTTTGATATAAAGTATGTGGCATCTCCTAGTGGACCTCTACCAATTTTGTTCAAATTATGCACCTGGGGTCAAAACTGGCCCCGTCCCGGGGGTAACAAGTTCGAACACAGGAACAAAGAAAGAAAATTTTAAAATTATTCTTCTCTAAAACTAGAAGGCATAGAGCTATGATATTTGGCATCTAGCAATTCCTATTCCAATTTACTATGCTATTTGAATAATTTAGAAAACTCTACCATTCTTGTCATTTCGTTTTGGATAAGAAGACTTAGAGGCTCAGAAGAGGCCAAAAGTAAACAATTGGGTGGTGAAATGTAGTTAAATTTCAGTGTTACAATTTAAAAGGAAGTGAACGATTGTGAAAATAACAATCTGCCATTGTATGGTTGGTCCAAGTGTTAGCCATCGACAAAAAGTGTATTTTAAAACTAGGTCATAAGTTGCAAGTTTACTGCATCTTTTGTTAACTTGTTATTTGCCCAAAGGAGAAAATACTGGTAACAAGCATTTTCTCCTTTTCCCACAGTGTTTTCTACCTTTCTCAAATCAAATTTCAATTTTTCTATAATTTTTATTTTGTTGTCTTCAAATGCTTTCAATTTGGACCCGTCTCAAATTTTCTTGTGTGGTAAAGAGTAAAGCAGCTAGTATGACTTTAACTTTTTATTCAACAACAAAATTTTAGACTTGACCAAATTGAAAGCATTAATAAATGTGTCTCAAAAATTGAGATCTGTCTTCATAAGGGTAGAAAACATTAAGGGAAAAGGAGAAAATGCTGGTAACCAGCATTTTCTGCTTTTCCCACAATTTTTTCAGAAGGATCCTTCCTCTGGGTCGTAAAAACTAGAGATTGTTTGTTAAAGGGTTAACTGATGAATTATTCAGCCAGAGCCAAAATACTTCGGCATAATTTATTGCAAAGAGATGCTATCTTCTGTATCAGATTTTTGATTTCAAATATTGCACAAGGGAAAACAAATGGAATGATGCAAAAAAAAGAATATCTCTATTTCAGATTATTGCCATTCTTTTTGTATGTGTCATAATGAAAACCCAGTTAGGACTGTTGAAAAAACTCTATGACTCCGTCAGATAACCTTTTATGTCTTGCGGTTTTCAATTCAGCTTTTATTTTTAAAGGCTGTTTTGAAAAACATTTTGATCAACCTAGAGTTTCTTTTTTTAGCTTGTTTTGTGCTTATGCAACATATATGTACGCTCTCATGCTAAAAGATGTGAAATACAAAATTTCAGTAAAGTAACAAGTCCTTTGTTGATTTCCTTTTTCATTTCTATCGGCTTCAAAAGAAGCTAATTACTCTAATGGCCATCCATTACAACAAAGGAAGATACCAATCTGCCAAACATGACTTTCTTCTCTTGGTAAAGAAGATATCAGACTCCTGAACAAAAAGCACAGATTAAGCTCAGACTGCACAGAATGGTTCTACACTGTTCTCTTTTTTAACAGATTACCAAACAAAAATGTATTAAAAGCATTTGAAGGTGACAATTTGAGCTTGACTCGAATGATGGAATATACCTTTGAAAGGGTAGAAAACATAGCTGGAGAAGAAAATGCTGGTTACCTGCATTTTCTTCTTTTTCCACAATATTTTCTAAGGCCTTCTTCCTCAGCATTGTTAAAACTCAAGAATGTGTTTTGGTAGGTTGACCCTGGATGATTAAACAGAATTTTATCTGGATTGTATTTTGGGCTGTGGGGAAAAGAAATATTTTCCACTGCCAAAGGCAGAGGGATATAGTTTTAGCATACTCTGTCCATCTGTGTCTCCATCCGGGATAATATCTCCAATAACATTGAGAATTTCGTGTAACTTTATATGTGTGTACATAAGCCCATTTTGTTGATATACATATACTTTTACCTGGCCAAATGGGAGAGATTTACATATATATGGTATTTATAGAGAGATCAGCAGGCACAAAGTCAGAAGTTATTAGGATGCTGGTAGAGTTTGAAGCATTTCTGTTGAGATGTTATGAGCCTTAATATCATCTCTGAATTCAGGCACTCTACCTACGGCGTAGGTAGTGTTGTCTTGTGATCTGACGATGCTTGTAACAGAACAGGAATAATCTTTTATATCATCACCAACATCACCAACTCCAAAATATCCAAGATATTTGAAGGTTTGATCAGAAGTTTGCAGACTGTTACCCAGATATAGAAGTGTTGTTGATTTTCATGTATAATTTTAAAGTTTGACTTTTTTTCATACAGAGCATACTGTTTATGTAAATATGTTCACTAAGAAAAAGTTACAGCACCTATCAATGAGGCAGTAACATGTACCTGGAGCACACTGGTGAACAAGTAGCAACATAGTAACAAAGACAAGGATTTAATCACATTTTTCAATGCGATCTCCTTGGACTGGATGACATCTCTGTAATCATCACGTGTATCAGTGTAAGAGCTACAATAGTAGGGCAATTTAATGTGTTGTGTAAACAAGTAGAGTTCACCAAGGTCCTAAAGCACACCTCTTAGCAATGTCTTAGTTGCAGGGAAAAATCAGGGGTCCAAGCACTTTCACCTTTTCACACTGTATTTTCTACCTTTCAGACAAGTTTTTTTAGTTTCCACAAAGTTACTTTAGTTTGTTGAAAGCAAATGCCAAGTCAAAAATATTGTCATTTGGTAGCTTTATTCAATTTTTACCAAGCTCTAATTGACATAAAAAAGAAATACATGATTAGGAATGAATTCAATGGTCTGCATCTTGTCTTACAAATAATTTAGTTAATCTTAATGCCGATTTAAATTCTCATCATCATGGCTATAAAATTAAATCAGAAATGCATGTAAAGGGGAAAAATAGGAACTACCTACATTTTTGTATTCTTAACGTAAAATCTAAATTTTGTATACTGAAAGTAACAATGAATTTATTACTGCATTACTGATTTTACATTTTAATCCTTCACCACACAAAGCAGTGGACTGGGGCATTTTTAACCCGTTACCATACAGCAAAATTTTAGACCTGTCCAAATTGAAAGCATTTGCAGACAACAATTTCAAAATGGCTCAAATGTTGCAATTTTGCTATGATAAGGTAGAAAGCTTTGTGTGAAAAGGAGAAAATGCTGGTTACCAGCATTTTCTTTTTCCACTACGTTTTCACAAGGCTTCTTCCTCTGGGGCCTCAAAGTCGTCATTGTATGGTAAAGGGTTAAAGCATTTGCAGACAGTTAATTTAATATTGCTTAAAAGGATATTCTGTCTTTGAAAGCGTAAAAAACATTGTGGCAAAAGGAGAAAATGCTGGTCATCAGTATTTCCTCCTTTTCCCACATTGTTTTAACCCATTACCACACAATCCCTACTTTTGATGACCCTGAGAAAGATGGCTTTAGAAAACATTGTGGGGAAAAAGAAAAAAATGCTGGTAACCAGCATTTTCTCCTTTTCCCACAATGTTTTCTACCTGTCACAAACCAAATTTCAAATTTTCTGTCTCTTATATTTTGTCATCTGCAAATTTATGCTTTGAATTTGGACAGGCCAAAATTTATGTTGTTAGGTAATGAGTTAAAAGCCTTGCATTTCAGGGTCGTTAACAGTCAAGATTGTGTGGTAAATATTTAATCATAAAAACAGATAAATTAAAGCTGGTTTGATAGCACAGCAGGGTTGTCAATCCTTGTTTTGAAGAATGCAGGTATGAGCTCTACCAAAGGATTTTTTCATGTATCTTTTGTTTGTTTTTCATTTAACCCTTTCCCAAACAACAAATTTGGACTCTTCCAAACCAAAAGAGTTGGCAGACGACAATTCTTGATTTGGAGAAAATTGCAGAAAGTTCCCAAAAAAGGTTGTTGCTTTTCGTGCAGTGTTTTCAAAGGACTTTTACTGCAGGGATGTAAAAACCAGGGCTTGTTTGGGAAAGGGTTAAAGGGTTACCAGTCTCGTCCTCATGGATTTCCTTCCACAACATCAACTTTCTATCCCACAAAAATTAATGCCTCTGTAGAGTTAAATCCCTTAATTTCAGCTGCATTGAGTTTGTCACATGCAAATGTCATATGGTAGGTTGTTTAAAGTCTTATCAGTCTATAAATAGCTCCATGCCTTGAGAGAAATACCTGGCACTGTTCTTTCAAATTTCTCAAAAAAAAAAAGTCACAAGAAAATTGTTAAAGTATTTAAAGTACAGACTTCAATTTTGGAGGTAGTTTGTCATACTGTACTGTTCGAAGCCTCTTTTTCTCTGTGTAAAGAACTGTGTCTTGAACTGTAAGCAGACAAAGAAATTCAGTATGTTAATTAAGTCCTTAAATTTTTTACCAAACAACAAGTTTTTGGATAGGAACAAATTCAAAGCACCTGCAAACAACAAATGAAATCTTGTTAACTCTTTACCCCGTAAGGCATTTCTATGGTATCTCTAAATGACCCTAAATAACAGCAAGGATGAGGCCATTTCTGATGTGTATATGACACCTTTCGATAGCATAGAAAACATTGTGACAAAAGGTGAAATTGCTCGTGACGAGCAATTTCACCTTTTGCCACAATGTTTTTCAAAGGCTCCTACAAGCAATGTGTAGAAATGAGTATGTATCTATGGAGTAAAGGATTAATATGATGATTTCTGACTTTGATAAGGTAGAAAATTTCTCCTTTTCCAACAATGATTTCAATAGGCTTCTTTCTCAAGGTTGTTAAAAGTCAGGTTTGTGTGGTATAGAGTTAAGATGGACTTCTAAATGAAGAACAATCCCTTCTTGTTAAATCTTTACCAGACATTAAAACTTGGGACTTTGGCAAATCAAAAGCAGTTACCGACACCACTGAATCAGTCTTTCAAAAAGAGCAATTAAGTTTTGAGAGAGCTGGAATAATTGTGATACAAGAGAGAAATGCTGAATACACACTGTCTGCGGTTTGGAAAAAAAGAATTAATATGTTTTTTTCATTCAAGATTGTTAATTCTTTTCTCTAAAAAAAAAACTGTTTCATTGCCTTAAAAAACTAGAGCTGTCACTAAATGCGACTTAATACCCCTGCCAGCGCTTTGACAGAAACCGCCAATTATTTGTACACAGACGGACCCACGGACAGACAGAATTATTCAAGTATACCCCCTAAAACATTCATTTTGCTGGGGTATAAATATCTTTAAAACTCTGTGAAAAGGAGAATTCAGCAATCTCTCCACTCTTTAAGACAAAGTACATTTGGAACTGCTGTCTGTAATTTCAATATGGAAATACCTTAAATCTTAGTCTTAGGTAAACAATTTAAACATAGGATGCTTTAGTAAATGGTTGAGTCATATGATCCTGCATCCTACTAGTTCCTCACATCTATCTAAATCTTAAAGCTACACATTTATAAATGCTGCATATGAATGTCATCAATTTCAAGATGAAAATTTAGAAAATTTCAGATTTACTGCCTTGAAAGGATTGAAAACCTTGTGAAAAAAAAAAAGAAAATGTTGGTTACCAGCATTTTCCCCTTTCCCCTTTACCACGCAATCCCTTTCAAATTTTAACGACCCTTAGAAAGAGGCCTTTTAAAGATATTGTGGTAAAAGGAGAAAATGCTGGTCACCAGCATTTTCTCATTACCAGCATTTTCTCCTTTTCCCACAATGCTTTCTACCCTTCTCAAAACAAATTTTGATTTTTTAGTCACATTTATTTTGTCATCTTCAAATGGGACAGTTCTAGATTTTTTTTTGTTCAGTAAAGAGTTAACCAGAGGTAAAGCATTAACTGAAAGTTTGGAGCATAGATACTAACCCAAAACTGACTAGCCAACACAATCAATAGGTAATACAGTAAGTCTTGCAATTTAAAAGATCAAAACCAATTATCATTAGTAACTGATATACAGAATAGACATGCAGACTCAAATGTACCCTAGAAAGCATCTTGGGTAAAATCTATTTTCATACCCCATGGATCTCTGTGTAAGACAGAAATTTTCTCGCCTGTTCTAGGTCTCAATCTGTAAATTCTATGTTTAGTTCCAGCCATACTTTCAAGCATAACAAGTGCATATCTGAAATGAATAGAAAACTCATTGAACCTATAATAATCAATTCATTTATAGAGACATTAAGATATCAGTTTTGAAAAGACAAAAGGGCAAACAAAGATGCCGGTTACCAATGTTTTTTTCCACTAGGTTCTCTCACCTTTCCGTTAACTCATTACCAAATGACAAAATTTTAAACTGGTTCAAACTGAAAGCATTTGCAGATGACAAATAAAAGTGACTGAAAATTTAAAATTAAAAAAATTTGTTTTGTGAAGGGTAGGAAACATTGTGAGAAAAGGAGAAAATGCTGGTTACCAGCATTTTCTCCTTTTCCCACAATGTTTTCTGAAGGCTCTTTTCTCAGGAGCATCAAATGTAGGGATTGTGTGGTAATGGGTTAACCCTTTCCCAAACAATCCCTGGTTTTTACAACCCTGAGACAGAAGCCTTTTGAAAACATTGTGGGAAAAGGAGAAAATGCTGGTAACTAGCATTTTCTCCTTTTCCCACAATGGTTTCTACCCTTCCCAAAACAAATTTCGATGTTTGATTCACGTTTGTCGTCTGCAAGAGCTTTGAATTTTGACAAGGCTAAAATTTTGTCGTCTGGTGAAGGGTTAAAGGACAAATCCATCTGTCAAACTAAGTAGCTCAGTGGTGTGCAGACTTGAGAACAGTGTTGAAGCTTTGATCCCTGGCTAGGCCAAATTCTTTCAGAGGATTAATGGTAGTTATTGAACCAGGATTCATTCCAAGATGATGGTTGTGTGCTGAGTAATGGTAAAAGATACCCCAGGAAAGCATGGATAGGTGCACTGGCTGCCAGGATATAAATGAAATAATGTCAAAAACAGCATTAAACACAAAACAATCAATTATAAACAATCAATGCTTTTGTTATCTGTATGGTGCCAAATCTGACACACAGTTTCACTATACCATGAGTAGATTGACAGTCGTATATCAAAAATGTTTTATCACCATTTTAATTGCCAATCAACTACCTCTACTTAGCTTCTACTGATGACCCAAACATTTGTCATGAAATTAGTAATCACTTCTTGAGAGATTATAGGACCAACATATAATTACAATTAAAAACTGAGATAAGCAACTGTTACAGATGATATATTGAGCTGCTTCAACAGAAGCAAAATCTAACATGATCAGATGATAGCAAAAAAAGCCCTTAACCCATTACCATACAATCCCTACTTTTGACAACCCTGAGAAAGAAGGCTTTAGAAAACATTGTGGAAAAAGGAGAAAAGTTTGGTTACCAGCATTTTCTCCTTTTCCCACAATGTTTTCTACCCTTTACAAAACAAATTTCAAATTTTCAGTCACTTTTATTTTGTCGTCTGCAAATGCTTTCAATTTGGACCAGTCTAAAATATTGTTGTTTGGTAATGGGTTAAATACATTGTTGTTTTGTGTCAAAATCAAGATGCTCTGAGGACAAAACACTATATAAATCAACCTTGCTGTTGTAATGTAATTTTGAGAGAGGGGGGGGAGAGAGAAAGAGAGAAAATAGGCCGTTTGAAAGATATTTGTAGAATCAAGATGCTATGATGTAGCTTGCAGTAGTCAGTATGCCTCCAATCTCAAGATTTTCAGAATTATCAACACTGAAAGCAAAAAAAAATTATAAGTATTTTTTTTTTTAGTTTCAAATCAGTCAATCAAAGACATATTTCAAAAATCACACTGAGGCAAATCTATTAGGAACAGGTGTGAAATACATCTTATCAGTGTGAAATAGGCAGTATAAACAATGGCAAATCTACCAAATAACACTTGGATAAAGGCAACTTCTACACATTATGTACATACTAAAGACAACGAACATTCAAAAATATTTTTTATAGACAATATGAAAAACGATATGGATGAAATTTGAATGATGTTGGGGACGATTTCTCCAAAAATTTATTAGTGGGCGATTTCACCGGAGAGATCGTCCTCAGGGGACGATTTCTCCAAAGGACGATTTCCCCAGGGGACGATTCCTACAGCATTCGCGAAAACACATGATAAATACATATTTGGGACAAAAAATAAGTTGGGCAAAACTTTTATATGAATATCATATTAATTGGATACCTTATTTTGGCCATGATAAAACACAAAGTGTTTTGTTTGGTACCAAAGAGTCTGTTTTCATGCGTAAAAAATATTTCACGGGATTAACATTGATGTCGGGAAACTGTTATTTTTGAAACGTAATGTCGTAGTATATCTTAAGTAGTTAATTGCTAAACGATATCTTTCCCCATCTGTCCTTGGGTCGTTTATTTTTACATATATGTATACTTTTTTCAGTTTTATCAGATAAATATTGATATTCAATCCCCTAGCAGTTTCTAAATATGTAGACAAAATGTTTTGTGTATCAGTCTTGTATAACAAGGTTTATTGAGGACATCAATGATCACCATTTTTCCTTCCCTGTATGGTTCTTGTCTTCATAATTCATATCGAAAGAAGCGGGTTACCAGCCTGTCACATTAGCTACAGACGAAAGCAGCCGGAAATAACCGAATGCCACGTTAACAAACGTGCACATATCTGTCTTGTTGACAAGCATCTAAACAATAATGGATTTAAATAGTTTAATTTGCGTGATTTTAGCGTTATGTGTAATAACTGTCGACACTCTTATGTTTCACTTATCTCCTAACCAAAAGAAATGTTTAAAAGAAGAAATTCATAAAGATGTCCTAGTAACCGGCGAGTATGAATTATCCGACGCACCGGGTCAGAAAACAAACTTAGCGGTAAGAATGGGTCCCATTAGAGCGATCTAATTTTCTTATTTTTGTATACTGTTATTGCATCAGATAACTTCGCAAATGTCGTCGTGTTGCAATCATTGTTCTATTATCGGTTAATCAAAGAGTCCGGCAGAAAATCTTGTGTTTACGTATATGCAACGAAAACTAATGACAAACTCTGAAGCCTGGGTATTTTGGTGTCATTTCGGCATTTTGTGAATTGTCTGATCGGTTGCAAGACATGATGTCAGAAGTGATCAGTTCGGATCAGTCTATAATTTTGTTGTTTGGTATAGGGTTAAACAATGATTTCTTATCTGTGATAGGGTAGAAACAAATTGTGAAAGGGTAGACATGCTGTGTATCAGCTTTTTTCTGTTTTTCAGACAGTGTTTTCAACAAAAGCCTTGCTCTTCAGGGGGCTTAACCCGTTGCCTGATAAGCCAATTTGAGGCTCTTCCATTTCAGCAGCAAATAAGGATATGATGTCAAAAATATGGACAAAATTAATGAGGATATAAATATCTGATTGAGTAGAAAACATTGTGGGAAAAGGAGAAATTGCTCATTACGAGCAATTTCTCCTTTTCCCACAATGTTTTCAAAAGCTGTCTGTTGTTGATACGCCAAAATGAGTATCTATGGAGTAAGGGTTAAAACTCAGGATTGTGTGATGAAGGGTTAAGTGGCATATTACAGGACTTGCATAGTTAGAAAAAGTGGGGAAGATTTTAAAGCTTTCTTTCTTAACAGGTTACAGATACAAAAGGACACACCCTATACACTAAAGAGGATGCCAAGCGAGGCAAATTTGCTTTTACAACAGAAGAGTATGACATGTTTGAAGTATGCTTTGAATCAAAGATGGTTGGAGGTTGGTTCATTAAAATCATTTTGTATCGGTTTGATTCATTTTGTAATTTTAAAAACAACAAAATATTAGATAGGTCTAAACTGAAAGGATTTGCAAAACAAAAAGATGTGCATCAGATAGCTGGTATTTGTCTGTGAAAGAATATGAAACCTTGTGAGAATGTTTCTACCTCTTTTTAATCCTTTCCCAAACAAGCCCTTGTTTTTACGTGTGTGCAGTTCAAGTCTTTTAAAAACACTGTGGGAAAAGGAGAAAATGCTCACAATGAGCAATTTCTCCTTTTCCCACAGTGTTTTCTACCCATTTGGAGAACTTTCTGCCATTTTTATCGAATTTGAAATTGTCGTCTGCAAACTCTTTGAGTTTAGAAGAGTCTAATATTTGTCGTTTGGGAAAGGGATATGCCCAAACGGTCTTATTATGTTATACCCCAGATCATCCATCTGTTTGTTAGCAATTATTTAATTATTTTTTGTACGCAACTCCTCCTTCAGTTTCCATTATCTATCCGGGCATTACAGTAAGTTAAACTTACCAAAATGAATCTCTGTGGTGTACAGTTGTGTATTGGACTCTTAAAATTTGGATCTCTGTATTCATTGTAGATTTTAAGCCATTTCACTGACAAGCCCCTGCTGTTCTGCAAAGCTCTTGTTCCACAATGTTTTCAAACACCACCTTCTGAAAGGTTCTAAACCAACAGATTGTTTAGTAAAGGTCTTGGAACAATTGAGGTTTCAATGTTGGTTGTCAATATCTTTATTGATCCAAGGTACTTGATTTGACAGAAATTAATGTGAGTAGGAGTATTTTTAACCTTTTCTTTAAGCCATGGAATAACAAACCTTATGGAGAAGGCATTAAAAAAAAGTGTGAGTAAAGAAGGAATTGTTTGTAGCATAACTTCTTTTCTCATGTTTTCGACCCTTAAAAAAAAAATCCCATTACTCTAGCCAATCTAATTTGTCCTCTGCTAGTTCTGAAAAATCTGCAGTTATTTGCAAAAATAAAAACCTTTCTTTCAGATCACATAGTATATTTATGTTGGTATTGGTTTGTGTTTATCAACAGTTCAACATCATATATTGACTCAGCTCTTAATTCTAAGTCAAGCTATCTTAATTGTTTGGCCGAAAAAAATTGTCTCAAACATTGAGCTGACTGAACTGAAGAATGTTAAACTGCATTTAGAATGTTTTGTGAACTCCTTCTAGATATAACAAAAAATGTTTAGAGGTAGCACAAAGCAGAAGGAGTAATGGAGTATTTCAGAAAATCTTTGTTTGATATCAGCTGGCATTCTTTGGCACAGGCATATTTGACCCGTCACCCAAAAAGGGATCATCTGGTAATTCTATACACCAATTAGATGAAGACAGATCAAAGATGGTGCAGTGTCAATTTAAGTTGATAGATCAAACGTAGTTGTAAAACAAGTTAGAATGACCACTTTTCATACAGAAAATATCATAAAAGCAAAAAGTGTCAACCCTAGTCAGGCTGCGCAATTTGCTGACCAGGGTTGACACTTTTCTCAAATCCCTGAAGGATCTCCTCAAGCAACAATTTTTTTGAATACAAATAGTTTAAAACATATAATTCAATTATAAAACACAGTACATGAAGCAGGTGCTTATCCCAAAGGCATTTGAAGGTCTTTGGCATTTTACAGTTGTTGTTCTCAACATTTTAGTTTTGTCCATGTGTATCAATGTCTTGTGTATGTATTTTCAGGGGGACAAGGAGGAGAGAGAGAAGTGTCTTTAAATATGAAGCATGGAGTAGAAGCTAAAAGTTATGAAGATGTAAGTCATTAAAACTCAGTGTTTCCTTAACCCTTTCCCAAACAACAAATTTTAGAGTCTTCTAAACTGAAAGAGTTTGGGGACAACAATTTTGAATTTGATGAAAAGGTAGAAAGTTCTTCTGAAGGGTAGAAAACACTGTGGGAAAAGGAGAAATTGCTCGTTACGAGCAATTTCTCGTTTTCCCACAGTGTTTTCAAACGACTTGTACAGAAGACATGTAAAAACCAGGGCTTGTTTGGGAAAGGGTTAAGATGACCTTTTTGTCTCACAACCATTTTCAAAAACATTGTAATCCTAGGCAGCTTGACCAATTCCTTTCCAAGAATTAATGACAGTCATTGTGACAGGATTCATGCCTTTCTCAGTGCTGATGGTTTCATTTATATTGAAGTGTCAGAGTGAAGTGAGTAGCTGGAGAAGAAAATTGCACAAAGTCAGTGCTCTCAATAGCCAAAAGTCGACATATAATATGTCCAAGTTTTGAGAAAAAAACGTCAGTACGGTATTTTGAAAGTCGGACATCTTTTACGTCCAGATTTTGACAAGAATTACAACTTTGAACTATGACATTTTAAAAAAAAAAATAAAAAATGCACAAAGGGTTTGACACTTGTGGAAAACTTTGATATCATCTATTCAGTGTAAGGAAGGTGCTTTACAAAGACTCCCTAACCATGTTAAAGCGTTTTGGTGATCCGGATTACGGTGCAGAGATGACAAATACACATATGTGATTTTCTAACAAATTATGATCGGATAATGTAAGTGTTTAATTGGTCGCTCAGTATTATGATCAGTAAACAACCATCTTTAATTTGACTGCAGCTGTAAAAATTAACAGATAATTGCAATTGATAAGACACTCATTAGATGATTGGGGAATGTTGTTTGTTTGCAAAGAAATTGAAATGATCTAGTAATATCAGGTCTAACTCTTCAAAAATTGGCAGATTATAGCTTGGATAAGCATTTCTTTGGGGAATTATTCAGGGCAAATTTCTTAAAAATCATCGTGTGACGTGACTGTTATAACGAAGGAAAAGACATCCATCGGAGATATATCTCTTCTAAATTTTAGCATTTGGTAAAAACAAACAAAAGAAAGCCAGACTTGATGTAAAAGAGTTTTATTATGAACTAAATCGTTACCACACAGTACATGAGTTAAAATGTGCAAGATTTCCATGTTGTATTGTATGATTGAATGCTGTTGAATAAAATTGAATTGTCATTATTACAGAGCTATGAAACAGTGATTTGCTAATTCTTAAAATATAGTACCATGGTCCATCATTGCCAGCCAATCACAGATCATAATCAGTGTTGTGATAGATATATATGCATTTCATATGGTTATATCAAAGGACATGCCTTTATGGATAAAACTTTCGAGTTATCACAACATAAGGTTTGTAATAAGAACTGGACATTCCACAATTAAAGTGTAACATAAACTTGAAGCAAACATTGTGTGTGAAGTAAAACTAAAACTTTTACTACCTATGCACACCTGCATCAAATCTTATTAGATGTTGGGTGTTCGACTTGACTATTTTCAGAGTATTTCCAGACAAGGAATTAACTACAGATCAAATGATGTAATTTGTTGTTTAAACCATTACCACACAATCCCCCTGACGACCTTGAGAAAGAAGCCTTTAGAAAACATGAAAAAAGGAGAAAATGCTGGTACCCAGCATCTTTCTCCTTTTCCCCACAATGTTTTCTACCTTTCGCAAAACAAATTTCAAATTTTATATCACTTTTATTTTGTTGTCTGCAAATGCCTTAGATTTGGACAAACCTAAAATTTTGTTGTTTGGTAAAGAGTTAAAGGGCCAAAAGAGGAAATACTGGCTTCAAGCAATTCCTTTTTTCCCCACAATGTTTTCTAAGTTCATGTCCCTCGGGATTGTAAGTGCATGAGCTGTTTTGTTATAGGTAAAGTTGATCCAGGGCTAAACTCTCACCATGGTCACACAGTCAGGTGTAGATAATCTTTTTTTCAATGCTTTCCTAAAGAACAACTTTAGTACTCTTTGAAAATGGAAGCATTTGCTGATAGCAAATATGAAAGTAGTACAATTCTTAAACTAATGTTTTCTGACAGGATAGAAAAAAAAATTCAAAATATCTCCTCCTCCGGCTCATAAAGGACAGGATAGCTTGGTAAAGCGTTAACCACCCTTTACCATGCAGTCCAAGATTTTACAGCCTTGAGGAAGAAGAAAACTTCAAAAGATTCTGAGAAAAAAAGAAAATTCTAGTGACCAGCATTTTCTCCTTTTTGCAAAAGTGTTCCAATCTACGATGCGACATACCACTTGTTAAATCCCACCATTCGAGCAACAATTAACCCTTTACTAAATAATAAAATGCTAGGCTTGACCAAATTGAAAGCTTTTGCAGACAACAATTTCAGTGTGGTTCAGTTGTTGTAATTTTGCTTTGATTGGGTAAAAAAAAAAACTTGTATAAAAAGAAGAAAATGCTGGTTTCCAGCATTTTCTTCTTTTCCCATAATGTTTTCAAAGACTTCTTCTACAGGGTCATAAAAACCTAGGATTGTTTGGTAAAGGGTTAAATTGTCATCTGCAATTGCTTGGGATTTGCACAAGTCCAACATATTGTCATTTGGTAACCCTTACCCAAACAATCCCTGGTTTTTACGACCCTGAGATAGAAGCCTTTTGAAAACATTGTGGGAAAAGGAGAAAATGCTGGTAACCAGCATTTTCTCCTTTTCCCACAATGTTTTCTACCCTTCTGGAAACAAATTTCAATTTTTGAGTTGTGTTTATTTTGTCTTCTGCAAGTGCTTTTAATTTGGACCAATCTAAAATTTTGTTGTTTGGTAAAGAGGTAAAGAATTAAAGTAGCCTCCAAAAGGTGACTACATGCATGGACAGATTATGCTATTTCGTCTTTTTCTTGTACATTAGATATTTTCTGTATATATATTTCAGCTTGCAAAGGCAGAAAAGTTAAAGCCATTAGAAGTTGAACTACGACGTCTAGAAGATCTCTCTAAGTCAATTGTAGATGATTTTGCATATATGCGTGCTAGAGAAGAAGAAATGAGAGATACTAATGGTGAGTGTTACATCATCCCTTAATTAAAGCACAGAATAGATTAAGATCAAACTACAGAGTCTGTTCTTGGATCTACACTGTCTAGTTTTTTTTCTAGATATTCTTACAACAGGGTCTATGCTATGTGGTCCTTTTCCAGATATTCTGAGAAAGAATTGCTTTCAAAGTGCAATATCTTTGCATGATATATGTTACATTAAAGTAGCGCTTCAGGTATTATAATACATGTTTGTTACCACTGATCACCTTGATAATGGTGAGGTAAGATTGCTGCTGTTGACAGATATTGCAATCAAGGCTTGCCATATCAAAGAATGTGAAAAATAAGTATATATTTCTTCAATATTTCCTATATAGTGCTCAAAATTTTAGAGCCAACATTATTACTAGTGTGCCAGTAAAAAAAAAAAATTGGGCGACTGCATAAGAATTGGCACAAAGTTTTAGAGCATGAAAAGAAACTGAATAGGTTGACATTGTCATCAGAATATGATTGATTGTTCTTTATAGCACTGGTAAAATTAAGAAATAATCTTCTTTCTATGGTGTTATATCGTTCCATAAACCACAGTTGTGAGTTATGCGGCGCAATAAATAATCCACGAGGGTGATAGCCCGAGTGGGTTAATCATTGCGCCGCATAACTCATAACGTGATTTATTGAACAATATACCACGATAGAAGATTATTTCAATTCTAACATGGCCAATTCTTAGTGAAATGAAAACAAGTTCAAACTTAGAGTAAAAACTCGGATGAAGATTATGTTCCGTTGAATAATTCACTCATTGAATGACGTCACTCGATATAGGATGACATCACTCTATATGGATTGTCGCAGATTTTACCATGTTTTCCTTGCACTGTGTTTATAGAGCCAAAGTTGCGTGTCATGTTAGATTTGTGGTTCGTCCATTTTTTATCATCAACCATAGTTTACCTTGAGAAATGTTTGAGCAGTGATTCTGTTTATCAACATTTTCTCTTTAGCACCAATTATCTGTAAAAGCTTTCTCCATCAGGGTCTTTAAAACTGGGAGTTTGGCTAACTGCTGAACAACAAACTAACATTTTTTAGGTCAAAATTCTTTTTGGATATGGCTGAAAGCTGCATTAACTCTTTACCACACTATACTGACTTTTAATGACCCTGAGAAAGAAGCCTTTTGAAAACATTGTGGGAAAAGGAGAAAATGCTGGTAACCAGCATTTTCTCCTTTTCCCACAATGTTTTCTACCCTTCCCAAAACAAAGTTCATCTTTTCAGTCACATTTACTTTGTCATCTGCAAATGTATTTAACTTAAACTACGGTAGTCTAAAATTTTCTCATGTGGTAAAGAGTTAACACATGTGTTTGGTATATATTTCAGAATCAACACATTCTCGAGTGATGTACTTCAGTGTGTTTTCTATGCTGTGTTTACTTGGACTAGCTACCTGGCAGGTGCTGTACCTTAGAAGATATTTTAAAGCCAAGAAACTGATAGAATAAAGCCACCATTCAGCTAAGGTTCAGGGACTCCAGTTATGCAGCGTTGTTCTTAAACTTTTAATGTGCCTCTTGTGATCACTGTTGCTTTTGCAGCTAGTGTAGATCAAGATCAGGCTGCATGAAACATGTAGTCTTATATTGGATTTACTCTATCTGCTTTACAGAGACATGGTGGTCAAAACAGTCTATAAGTTATATTTTTTTGTGTGCTTTTTCCCCAGATTGAAAATATCTATTTTGTCTTATAGGCACTCTGATACTTCCCCCATAGAGGGCAAAGCACAGCTCAAGGTGTTTTTATAGGCAATGAAGACCAAGATCAGTTTTACAGACAGTGTATATTCAGAGTTAGGTGGAATTTGCAAGCTGATCTTGGATCTTTGCTGATGTTTTGTAAAATATTCTTGCAAAAATACCTTTTGTAACATCAATGTTTAGGCCCGTTTTCAAGATTGAGAAAGTCCATTTTTAATAAAGCATTCTAAGGGTTAATTAATTCATATCCAGATAAATCAATTCATCTTTTTTAACGTCAAAAAAGTTTGACAGTTGACTTTTTAAAAAATTGTGACCAAAATTCTGGTTGGGATGATGTAGTTACAGGATCAGACTGCAATCTGTAAAGCCTGATTGTTATCTACTCTTTTTGCAAAAAGTAATTATGTTGCCAACATTGGTTGAAGGAATAAGTGTATATAATGATATTGCAGTTATTTGGCTTTATCACTGGAATGCCACTTGCATTTTGAACAAAAGTGGTTGACCCTTTGATTGCAAAGTATAAAACATTTTTTTGTTTACTGCCAATGTAGATCAATTTCTTCAATTTTTGTTTTCAGAGAATGCATTGTTAGATATTTTTCAGAGATGGTTTGGTGCAATTGTCATGAAAGAATTTTTCCACAAACAAGAAATTAGTTATTGAATTGCTTCTGCCTAAAATATCAACAAGCTGGGTGGTAATTAGAAGAATGAGAGAAAAAAGATGAGGTCTGTAAACCTGTAGGAAATTTTTTCATGACAAACTAGATCACTCAAGGCAAAACTTAAAAGATCTTTTTTCCAAAGTGGAGATTTCCATAAAAAATACTTTACAAAAACTTCTTGAAATTGGAGTTTTTATTTATTGACCAAAAATATGTTGCCATAATCTGAGGGATAGAAATAACTCATTGTTACAGAATGTATATTTTTGCTGACTGTTCAACACTGCAACATACAAGGAAATATTGACCTTGACCTTCGAAATTGAAAGCATTTGCAGACAACAATTTAAATGAAGCTTGTTGAACATACTGTTCAAAGTTTAGAATCAACAATCAATGAATTTATGTGGAATAAAGTAGTATTTAACCCATTACCAAACGACAATATTTTAGACTGGTCCAAATTGAAAGCATTTGCAGACGACAAAATAAAAGTGACTGAAAATTTGAAATTTGATTTGTGAAGGGTAGAAAACATTGTGCGAAAAGGAGAAAATGCTGGTTACCAGCATTTTCTCCTTTTCCCACAATGTTTTCTAAAGGCTTCTTTCTCAGGGGCGTCAAAAGTAGGGATTGTGTGGTAATGGGTTAACAGGATATTTTAGGAGTAGAGCTGAAAAATAATATAATCAATTGCAAAAGGACAAACATATGATGATCAACATTGTAAAGCGGCAAAAACATTTTTCAAACAATAACCAATCAACTAGCAAATACATGAAGAAAATGTTAAGTTTTTTTTTCCTGCAGAATAACAGAAAATACTGTGGAAAAAGGAGCCAGTTAATTGTCACAAGCAACAAATAACTCCCTTTTCCAGAGTATTTGAATAAAAATCTAACCTAGGAGTGTCAAATGGTCATACTTTGTACAGTAATAGATTCAGAAACTTTTTACTCATAAAATATGTGTATAAAGGTTTGCTATTTAACTTAAAACACCAAAGATTTGTCTCAAACACCCTCTGATCAACCTAAACAGTGGATAACTGAATCCTGGTTTAACTCTACTATGCTAGTTAATATTATTATACCCCTCACAACTTAGTGGAGGGGGGTATATTGGAATCCCTTTGGCTGTCTGTCTGTCCGTAGACACACATTTGTCTGCAGCAATACTCCAACAGTATTTCACATACTTAACTCAAATTTACACACAGTATTCCTATTTTGGAAACATTTTTGAGAAAAGCAGAATATATCAACCCTTTACCCCATAAGACATTTCTATGGTATCTCTAATTAACCCTAAATAACAGCAAGGATGAAGCCGTTTCTTATGTGTATATGGCACCTTTTCATAGCATAGAAAACATTGTGACAAACGGTGAAATTGCTCGTCACGAGCAATTTCACCTTTTGCCACAATGTTTTCCAAAGGCTCCTACAAGCAATGCATAGAAATGAGTATCTATGGAGTAAAGGGTTAAGTACCAGCATTTTCTCTTTTTCCCACTTCCGGTGGTGTTAAAAGTTGTCTTCTTCAGGATTGTGTGGTAAAGGGTTAAAACAAGTTGTAGCAGATATCTTTCAAAAGTATCCTTGAAAAGTATGGATGATTAGCATGAATCAGCTCTTTACCAGATAACTTTAGACTACTTTATACAGAAAGCATTTGACATAACAGATTAATGCTTTAACCCTTGCCCAAACAACAAATTTTAGACTCTTCCGATTGAAAGAGTTTGAAGACGACAATTTTAACTTTCATAGCAATGGCAGAAAATTACCCGAATGGGCAGAAAACACTGGGGGGAAAGGAGAAATTGCTCGTTATGGACCATTTCAATATCGATGAAGTTGAGAGGTTTGTTAAGTGGCACTAGTCTTCCTCCAGTTGTTGTGTAGACATAGAGTATTTAGTTAGAAAGCCTTCTTACCTCATGCAGAAAACTTGCACAGCTCAGTTGTTCAACTCGTTACCATAAAAGAAAGATAGATTTGTCCAGATTGAAAGCATTTGCAGATGACAAAATAAAGGTGACTGAAAAATTTAAAGTTTTCAAAAGGCTTTTATCTTGGGGTCGTAAAAACCAGGGATTGTTGGGGTAAAGGGATAACATAATTCAAATGTGACTTAAATGATAAAATATATCTTTGATAGGGTTCAAAAGATTGTAGGAAAAGGAGAAAATGCTGGTTACTAGCATTGCCTCCTTTTCCCACTACGTTTTCAAAAGCTTTCTTCCTCAGAGTTGTTAAAAGTCAATGTTTAAGGATTAAGAAGAAAATCTGAGGTACTGTCACAGTTCCATTGTCACCTGCATCAAAGTTCTCGTCATGAAAAATCTGAACTCTTTACCACACAAGAAAATTTTAGACCGGTCCAAATTGAAAGCATTTGCAGATGACAAAATAAAGGTGACTGAAAAATTTAAATTTGTTCTGGGAAGGGTAGAAAACACTGTGGGAAAAGGAGAAAATGTTGGTTACCAGCATTTTCTCCTTTTCCCACAGTGTTTTCAAAAGGCTTCTTTCTCAGGGGCGGCAAAAGTAGGGATTGTGTGGTTATATATATCTTTTCACGTCCCTATTTTTTCTGAAGACATGTACCTCAGACTTGGCCTAATTTTTGAACATTTAAAGGGACTTGTACATCTTAAGTGGTAAAGAAATCTTTAGATTCTTTCTGCAGGGGGTGTAAGCATTTTATGACTTTCTGACACCTAGAATTTATTTGAATGCAAGTTTGTACGTACATCGCAGAGCTCGAGATAGTGGAAGTGATTTTAATTTCAAAATTAAAAATATAAGTTATACTCCACTAAACCCTATGTTTTGGGTACTCATTAGAATCGTCTCATCGAGACAATTCTAATGAGTACCCACAACATAGGGTTTTGGAGAGAAATAATGGATTTAGAATACCATCACTTCCTCTGGTCTGGAGCTCTGTACATGTTTTTAATTTATTGTGGGTTCATAACCCCATACAGCTCTGAACCTTTTTGAGATGCATTTGCAGACAAACAAAATCTGATTGCACAAAATGTGCAGCCAAATTATGATCTAAACTGTCTGCTTCTTTTTGTACCTAATTAATGCAAATAATAATAATAATAATAAAGAAATCAGTTTATGTATTTTTTATTTTATTTTTTTTCCTTTTGAGAGAGTCCATTGTAATAGTCAAGTGCTCTAAGGGTTTAAAAGATAGTAATTTATGAGTGCATAATTTTAATGCTGAAAAACTTACTGTGCCGTGTGCTTCAATACTTTTGATGGTTGCTTTATCACGGCGGGGAATCACGTGACACAACAACAACAAAAATGACCCGACATTTGAAAAAATTCCTCAACTTGAGGTAAGAAAATCTTCAATAATTCCGTTAATACATGACCGATTGGAATTTGGTTTGAAGCAGAGAAGGCGGAAGGACTCCAGGGATTTGCTTGATGTGTTAGATTTTTTAAACAACACTCGATAAAAAAGTTATTGACGAGCAAACAATTTTTTTACCCTGCATAATTTGTTTGCTCGTCAATAACTTTTTTATCAGGTGTTGTTTAAAAAATCTAACACATCAAGCAAATCCCTGGAGTCCTTCAGCCTTCTCTGCTTCAAACTAAATTCCAATTGGTCATGTATTAACGGAATTATTGAAGATTTGCTTACCAGAAGTGGGGGAATTTCTTCAAATGTCGGTCATTCTTTTTTATTGTTGTGTCACGTGATTCCCCGCCGTGTTTATGTCATTGATTCTGTGACCTATGAACATTGTACATTTGGATTTTTCAAATAGTAGTGAAAAAGGGGATATGCTTGTTCAATTTTAAATTGTTCCCTTTACCACAACATTTTTCGAACGGATCTGCAAGAATTCAAGAGTCGCCCATATAAAGTAATCATAACATTCAAGAACAAGAGACTGTCTTCTTTTGAATTAGATAAAAAACATGGTGGAAAAATGAGCAGTTTGAGGTAACAAGCAACAGTATTATTTTCTATTTACCGAAATGTATACCAAGCAACAAAGCTGTTCCATGAGAGTGCCTGAAAAGATTTGAGCCCTGCTCTATAAGGAGAGGTTAACTTGCAAAAGTATTGACCCAGGACAGCCTGCGCAGTCCATGCATGTTTCCAAACTTTGCCTTAGTGATTTTCTGCATTTACAAGGGCCATTCTACTCGGAATTCAGTCAGTTATTGGACAGAATGGAATTTATTGGTCCTTAATTATGTGATGATTTACTTGGTATAATGCATGTATTGTGGAGATTCATTAAGCCTTTACCACACGAAGATAACTTCTTACACCCCTGAAAGACATTGCCTTATGAAAGCATTGTGGGAAAAGGAGAAAATGCTGGTTACCAGCATTTTCTCCTTTTCCCACAATGTTTTCTACCCTATCAAAGAAAATTAAATTCATATGAGCCACATTGAAATTGTCATCAGCATATGATTTCAGTTAGGACAGGTCTGAAATCTTGTCATGTGGTAAAGGGTTAAAAATTTCTTTTACCAGGGCATTTATTTGAATGGTTAAGTCCATAAATATTTATTTAAAATTCATTTTAAGTATTTTCCTGTGTGAACTTGATAAAAAGTCACACAATTTACCACTTGTATCTATTGAAAGGAATTGCAGATGTTATACTAGATTTGGCCAAAATGTTGGAATTTAGCTTGGATAAAGTAGAAGACATTGTGAGAAAAAGAGAAAATGGTGGTAACCAGCATTTTCTCCTGCTGTAACGATTTCAAAAACTTTCTTACATGGGGTTGTTAAACCATGCAATAGTTTACAGACTCCAGAAAATGTACAGTCTGATCTTAGTTTTAGTTTAAACATCTTTATTTTACATCGATTGAGAAACAAGTTCTTGCAACTTACGCTAATCTCTCTCGATTCTGCTTCCTGGGAACTCTTTCTAGGGGTCATTAAAGTTTGATTGTGTGGTAAAGAGTTAAACTTCATTGTCTAAATATATTTTTTCTCCATTTTGTTTTCTTTTGTCTGTAAGTGAAGTGTCATAGTAGTTTCATCAGTAGTTGTAAGTTGAATGTCCTATTGTAAATTATTTATTGTAGTCTTCTCATAGTTTGGTCGTAAATATCTTCTAAAATTTGAGTGAGAAATTGTATGAGTCACTTCCCATTTCTTTTTATTATTTGTTACAGATTTAAGGCTTAGAAATTAATTAAGAATCGCATACATGTATTTAACTCTTTACCAGACAGAATTATGTTTCAGTAACTGTTGGGAAGAGTTCTTTGCATGCATTGTTGAAAAAAGGGAATTGCTACTTACCAACAATTTCTCCACTTTCCCACAAGATTTTTTGCCCTTTCTAAGACGAATCGCCTCATATAAGCTATATATATATATTTTTTTTTTCAACTAATTTGTTAGCTAAAGAAGGGTCTTATTGAAAACATGGAACAAGCAAAAAGGATGTTCAACAGTTTTGTTGTTGAAGTTTCATTGTCGATGATATAAAGAAAATAGTGGAATAGGAGATGGATGAATAGTTGCTTGAATCATATGGGTAATGGGTGATATATAGTGTACATGTATATAGTTGACCTTAGTAATAATGTTTTTAGCCTTGTATGTGTGAATGCTGTTTGAGAGTAATGTGATTTTTGAATTCTTTTGGGTGTTTTTAGTCAAGTCAAATTATTCTGAAATAAATCAAGATACATGTATGTTTCAGTACACAAATTGTTTGTTGTTTTTGTCATTATGCCCAAGGTTCCTCTTTTGGCTTAAATATGTATAAATACCGGTAATCCACTACTAGATTTATTGTACGGTGGTTTACTTCGCTTTCAAAATTATTGCAGTCATATTACAGTGACAGCTGACTTATTCATGTGTCTTCTTGGTTTCACAAGTATGAGGCTAGAGATCTGAGGTGTCTTGCCAAAGTACATTGTCACCAAAAACCCAGAACTTTGAGTGAATACTGAACCATAAGTCATGCTCTTTGATACATGGGCTTAACCCATTACCACACAATCCCTACTTTTGACACCCCTGAGAAAGAAGCCTTTAGAAAACATTGTGAGAAAAGGAGAAAATGCTGGTAACCAGCATTTTCTCCTTTTCCCACAATGTTTTCTACCCTTCATAAAACAAATTTCAAATATCCAGTCACTTTTACTTATTTCGTTGTTTGCAAACACTTTCAATTTGGACAAGCCTTAAATATTGTTGTTGGTAATGAGTTAATGCAGCTGTGAAAAGGATCAGCTCAGGTCAGCCTGTGCATTCCGTGCAGGCTGACCAGGTCCGAAACTTCGCCATGGGTCAATTTTCTGTATATATCCTAGGACCAGTTTACCTCGTGATTAAGTAGGTTGTTAAAAAAGGTGGCTATTATGGATCCAGAAACAATGTGATGGCTTACATGGTATAATGCATCACGGAGATCCATGAAGCCCCCTTGTGCCAGAGCATGGCTCATATGGAAAAAGTTGTGTATTGCTATTGTATTGATATGAGTAGCGAATCAGGACAATTGCCGCCTGTGGACAATTCCCCCTCGGACCATCGCGGCGCCCCCAAGGACAATTCCAAAACTCCCCCCCCCCGAGGTTGTTGTTTCCAGGGGCAAAAGTCCCGCTCCAGGGGCAATTACATAGTCCGGGGGGGGGGGGGAGATTGTCCTTTGGAGGCAATGGTCGGGGGAAAATTGTCCTGGGGGGGAAATGTCCTCGGTGGCAATTGTCCTAGAATCTATGAGTGCTGCTCTGGCAGAAATCGATTTTAACCCTTTACCGAACAATTCCAACGCAGAGGAAGAAGCCTTATAAAAACATTGTGGGAAAAGGAGAAAATGCTGGTTACCAGCATTTTCTCCTTTTCCCACAATGTTTTCTATTCTTCGAATTTCTGAGACATGCTTATTTAGTTATCTGCAAATGCTTTCAGTTTGAACAAGTCTATAAAATTTTGTTTGGTAAAGAGTTAATGCATCTCATGAATGCATTATAATGAACAAATCATAATGGATTCATAAAATGCATTTTGTTTAATCTGAATCATAGGATGGTATGGTTGTTTGACATACAGAAACTTTAGCCATATCGATAAGTTTCAACTCCGATTAGCCTGTGTTGCCTGACCTAGATCAATACTTCTTGGAGATGCATTAAACCCACTTTTGACAGAGCATGGCTCAATTATTATTACATGTATTTTTCTTTATCAAAGCAAGCAATCGCCATTTTCTAGATAATTATTCCCTTCAAATGGTCATGTACAGACAATGGGATGGTCAATCAAATTTTGTACCAGAATAGTCCCACGCGGTAGTGGTTTGTAATGACATATCCATCGGTTTTCGCTGAACGACCAAGGGAAGGAACTAATGGCATATGCATCATACGAAATAGGTTACGTCCCTTTTTCATTCTCCATTCCTCAATGGTTTGGCTCATGGGTCTATGTTCGAAGAAGTTCTGTTTGGCGTCTTGTCGGCAGACACAATTTTAGCAGAAGACCCTGTCACGCCGCCTTAGAAAATGAAAATCTAACAGCCTAAGAAAACGAAAATCTAACAGTGGAATAAGTGTTTTGTTTTTCAGTCTCAGACTCAAATTGTCTCGAATGACTGACCTAAACATATTTAAAGTATTTCAAACGAGTACGATTATTGCGTAAATGCAACAACTACCTAATTTTTAATGTTAGTCTAAACGTTTAATTTACATCGATTGTAAAACAAGTTCCCAAAACTCCTTTTCCTACAATGTTTTCTATTTTTTTCTGAAACCAAGCCTCAATTTTTGAGTCACGTTTATTTTGTCGACTACAAATACTTTAAATTTGAGCAAGTCTACAATTTTGTCGTTTTGTTAAGAGTTACGATGCAAAGAACATACAAAAAATCAAGTTGATTCAAAAAGTTCTATTAACTAGAGGCTTACAGTTTAATCCTCGGATTATATTAATGGCCATTAAGGTATTAAATGCGTGAAGTGGACATAAACAGGTCATTTCACCCTTGACATTTGGATTTAACTTTTGTTTTTACCTTTAACCAAACAATCCAGCCAGCTAACAACTCTGGCGAAAAAAAAAAAAGGATTTATGAAAACATTGTGAAGAAATAGAGAAAATGCTTATAACCAGCAATTTCTCTTTTTCCACAATTATGTCCTATCCTCAAAGACAATTCCCGTCAATTATTTCACATTTAATATTTTCGTCTGCAAATGTTTTGAATATGGGACAGGCCTAAACTTTTGTCGTCTGTAACAAAAAAGTTCACTTATTTGGCTATCTCCTGACAGAAAATTAAGATTTCCTACGTGGCTCAATGACAAAGGTGTAGGATCTAAAACTTGGCGAGGTACCCGTTTCGATCCTCACTCAAGGCACCAGGTTTTTCGTTATTTCAATATTTTTGGGCATGACACTTCTGAACACTTGCCTAGTACTGGCAAAAATCTAGAGCACGAGTGAATAAGTGAGCTGTCACTGTGAAACACAATGTCCTTTTCACTGAGGATAAGAGAGACCAACAGTCTGGTACTTCCTACATTGGGCTTGCAGGTAATCCAAACCTAAACAAAAGAGATTGTTCGAAGGAATGAACAATATCACAGAAGGGTTATTTCGTAATCCATTTTAATTGTAATTAATATGGAAACAATTTCAATGCGTTTCTGGTCTACTAACAATCTCAGTGGTAGTCGGCACCTTCAAAAATATCGGATTAATCCTTTGATATACAGAGGATTATGTGAAAATACACTTAGTTCAAGTAACACGATGAAAAACTTTAAATTATGCATATATAGACAATTTTGTGAGCAAATCCAGCGACAAGCCATACCTCTTTTCCTCACAGATTATCTTATAAATTTTCAAGTGCATAAAATTTGGCAAATTTGTATGATAAAAGACAAAGTAGATAAACAAAGGACACTTGGATTTTGACAAAGCTGGCCTTCAATTACCACGATAGGTGTTGTATTATGACCATTCCATTATTTATAATATTATTCATGCAGTTCTAAACTGGGACTGAAAAATCTTTAGTATCGTATTCTACGTCAATTCATCTTCCATCTTACAAATGGTTGATTAATTGAACGATGTTTTACGCTGATTTCCACATTATTTCACTCATGTCATGGTGATAGCTCACATATTCGTGCATTTCCGTGCATGGACCCCCGCCTCTTCCATTGGCCTACACTGAATCGGACAAACGGATAGATAAAAGCGAGGTTTTATAGTCGACACTCTTTAGATGAAAAAAATATCTGTCTTCCTTCCATGAGATGAAAATGTTAATATTTTAGTGAGTATATTGAACACACCATTTTGGTTAATGAAATTTAAATATCAGCAATGACATAATGGCGTGATGCTGAAAATAGTTTGGACCAATCAAATTTGTCCAGTATGGTACACTGGACTAATGCATTTTGTTAACTTGATTGTGTTAGCAAAACACCGTTTTTTCAGAAGAGCTAATAATAAAATTGATTTGATAAATAAGATTCATTCCATGTTTACACTGGTGAATTAAAATGTCCATCACAAGATGGGGCGAAGAAAAAACCTTTGTCCCGTGACAAGGTTTCGACCTTAATTACTCACTTAACATTAATCCATTTATTCAGTTCTTTATACCAGATAGAAGACAATTTAGCGCAAAACACAACAAAAATTACGACTCTATTTCCATTCGAGTTTAGAAAAATTCTGGCAACTGTCTCAGTGCAGTACGGCAGGTAATAATGCCGGACACCTGTCTTATTAATGAGTCATGCTCTAGCAAAAGTGGGCTTAATGCATCTCCCTGACCCCTGTTACTATGTAAGTCATCAGATATATAATTCTGAATCCATAAAACCGATTGAATCTTGAGATTACTTGACCTTTGGCTTGTAAGAAACTTACCAATGCAAAAAGTAAATGCGCAGACTAACCCGAGTCGACACTTTTTTTAGATGCATTTACATGTAGTCCCATGTACGTGTTCGAAAATGCAACGGTTTTTCATCATTATTCGACAACATTACTTAAGGGTGAAATTAGTTATAAAACAACAACTAAGCCGTTAATATGGTCTAAACACACATTTTTTCTCTAGAATTACTTTGATCTATATCTACCACATTTATTTCATCTGTAGCTGCAACGACCTAACAAAATCAAACAAAATATTGGAATCGATGTCCTTTTTCCAGTTGTTACATCTCTTGAAGTATGAACCTATAATGAAACCGTTCGCCTCTTTAAAAAATTCTACATTCTCCAATGTAACTCCGGATCCTACTATAACCGGAAGTTTCACTGCACGTGACACTTCTTGCACGTCTGCATTGTTTGCTGGCTGACCGGTTGCGTCACCTGTAATAATGATACCGTCGCTAAGAAAGAATTCGGCAGCTTTTGCAGTTTCTACTACATTGACATCATTTGTAATCGCGTGTGCACTGTGCTTCTTTTTAACGTCTGTAAATATAAGGACATGTTCTGCTCCTATTTGCTTTCTGTATCTCAGCAACTGTCCTGCACAGGCATTCATTAACCCTTCGTCAGCGACATGACTAAATACGTAACCTTCCGCTCGAATGTAGTCTAACTCAGCCGCAAGAGCGACTGCAAGGGCTTGGACATTTGCTCCAGCCAAAATTTGTACCCCTACAGGTCCAGACTTGAAAACTTTTCTTACTTGCAAACATGTACGCGTCATTGTCGACACAACTTCCGGTCCAACGCTTTCACTATGAAGATACGGTATATCCCACATGTTTTCCACTAACACACTGTCTACACCAGCCTCTCTATAAAGGTTTGCCTCATATTCTACCCTTTTCATCGTTTCTCTGATTGACCCCTGATACAAGGGGCTGCCGGGGTTTGCCGATACGTGTATCATTCCTATAATATTTGCTCTTGCTCTTCCAAAGAGTTTCACAAACTTTTCCATTTTGAATATAGCTCGTTATTTGTATATATCTGTTTTCATGATAGGCTACACTGTAGTCTTTATATGTCGATCGACATTCTTATCAACTACACTTCTAAAAATAAATTGTCTACACAGATGCACAAATATTTTGATTTAACGGTGTGCTTTCCAATCGTCAATCGTGCAGGTTGAGAGCTGACAAATACAAATATATGTATACATATGGGACACAACATACTCTCGAAAGACGGTCTACCTTTAGTTGCCAACAATCAACAAGCATTCAATTCTTATCGTGACCATGAAAGGACGTTGGATAGGAGACGTTTTAATGTTGCTATTGAGGTTTTAAAAGCAATGCAGGTGCAATGCAGAGAAATGACCCTCCCCTACAAAATGACCCGGGCCGTTATTCTACGTAGTAGAGAAATGACCCCAGAAGATATTTTTGGTATGGGTCTATCACGGCGGCTAATGCACCAACATGTCATCCTTTTCAAGAGTTCCTTTACTGCCTATAAAATTAATTCTAAGCTTCTGCTTTGCCTCAAGGCTTACAGAGAAGAGAGTCTTTTCGCAATGAGCGACATTAATTCTTGAAAAGATTTTGTCCATGCTTGGAATCGAACCTGTGACCGCTGGGTTCTAGGGCGTAAGTTACGGACTGGGCTTAATAGCTCAAATTATTTCTGTTAAGCAACCAAAATTTAATTTTATGTATTTGAATGTATTTGGAAGCTTTAATTTAAATCTTCGTCAGACGACACAATTTTGACTTGCTCAGACACCTATAAAATGTGGCACGAATCATGGGAGTGACACTTTTTATGAACAGGAAACAGTACGGGGAAAGAGGAAAATGGTTGTAAACAACATTTCTTCAACTTACCCACACTCGTATTTTCAAAAACATTCTCCCGCAGTGTCGCCTAAGCAAGAAGTTGTATCTTAACCCATTACCACACAATCCCTACTTTTGACGCCCCTCAGAAAGAAGCCTTTAGAAAGCATTGTGGGAAAAGGAGAAAAAGCTGGTAACCAGCATTTTCTCCTTTTCCCACAATGTTTTCTACCCATTTCAAAACAAATTTCAAATTTTCAGTCACTTTTATTTTGTCATCTGCAAATGCTTTCGATTTGGACAAGCCTAAAATATTGTCGTTTGGTAATGAGTTAAACGGATAACTTCGTTGCAAATGATGACTCTTAGTATCATCATTCCTTTGATCAAACCCGGTTGAATTTGATTGGACAAAATTTCATAACCAGACAGGAAGTTGTTATCGAAGGTTTACGCGACCACTATTTGAGTTACTACAGGATTGTGTTAAACTATTTGTAGAAAGATTATTGTCGCCTTCACATTTAACCCATTAAACTACAGATTTTTGAAAATTTTTTACAGATCGATTGCTTAAACGTAGATTGTAAAATACTTGCCCCTTTATTTAAAGTTTTTACTCCCTTTACCTCAAAATCTGAAAATATCGTGATGTTTTTATCTTAGGCCGTATTCAAATTTTCATTTGTCGAAGCTTCAAAGATTGGGGGCTAGAGGGATATGACTTGAGGACTGGGATGCATAGCTCTCACTCCCCCCACCCCCTTCCCCCAAATTGACCGCCATTAAAGGAGGGGGGTTGGGAAATGGGACGATCCCCAACCACCCAACCACCTGAAATAGCTGCCTATGGGCAGATAAAGTTTCATGCTGCAGATAAAAAGAAAATTCAAAGTTAAGGTTTGATACTTTTGAATCACCAAAAAACGGAACTTTTTTTATGAAGTTTAATGCATGCAGACGAACGGAAGGATAGACGAACGGATGGGCGAACGGATTGACAGACTGACCGATCGATTGATTGGTGTTTACGCCGCTCTGAACATTATTTAGACATATGGCAACAACTGACTTAACCGTGTATCTCCAGGATTTCATCCTTCTTGTACTTGGGCTCTGAGTGAGAAAAAGTTAAAACATAAACAAAGCTTCGGGCAAGGATCGAACCTGGGAAGCTTCAGGTTAGCAAATCCTTCACCATTGAAAAAGGCAAGACCCGAAATGAGTATGAAATAAAATCGCAGTTACTAGGGTCAGTGCTTATAATGTTCGTTTTCAACCAAGTTCAACCATAACTTCAGGCTATAACTGCTGCAAGAGGACCTGAAAATGAGACTGATCTTATAAAAGAAGAAAAGGAGAGATCTAAAATGAAGAGTTTCTCCTGCGAAGAGTATAAAATTATTATGATATTCATCAAACTTTGATTTCTCACTTTGAGCTGAATTGATCACGGAAAAGGCGCTATTAGCACTCTCCCGGTCCTGTTTGACAACGTGATCTTTGAACAAATATGCATAATGCATCTTCTTAATTATGTCCCCACCCGTGTCTAAGGTATTCTGTTTAACCCATCAACGCTTAAAGCGGACTCCTATAGCGACCCCGGGAAAGAAACCTTTGGAAAACATTGTGGGAAAAGGAGAAAATGCTGGTGACCAGCATTTTCTCCTTTTCTCACAATATTTTCTATCCTGTCAAAGAGAATTTGCAACAGCTCAGCCACATTGAAATTGTCATTTGCAAATGCATTAAATTTGGACAAAGCTAACATTATGTCGTCTGGTCAAGGTTTTTAAGTGCTACATCTATAATGGAGAGCTGTACGGTACGTCGATATCCTTCTGATGTAATTTTCGAGGGCAAAAAGTGCGGCAGCTACTGGACTCGACAGCAGTACCGTCGCTTGCTGGGCCAGTTCTTCACCACTTAGCAACTCAGATCGCTTGATATCAACTCTTCCGAGCATCTTTATGCTGCTGTATTTAATCCCGTTCTAAAATTAGGAAGCTACCCCAAACTCCCTCGAGTTTTAAAGCATTATGGTCATTGCAACCAATTGTTGCCATTATTGCAAGTTCATGGAAAATTATTGAAACTATGATCTTAAAGCCTCGTTTAAATATACGTGTTGGTGTTCTTCCGGATTGGAAAAGGTGTGGTCTGTACGGGACCTGTTGCAACCATCTTGATACCATGTACTTTTTCACTGCCAGCTAGTTGGATTCGACATTTCTCTGTGCCTTTAAGTATGTTTTATTGCATTTGATATACTAATGTTGGTCAGAGACTAGCATCAGGTGGCGGACGGTGTAGAGCCAAGATCAGACTGCGCGTTTTGTGCAGTCTGATCTTGATCTACTTCGCTCGCACTATTTTTTTACCAGGCGACACTAGCAGATAAAGAGTTAATGTAATATTCAATATTAATATTATGGGAAATGTGCGTCAAGTATGAGAGCCGAATCCGGGCACTGTATTCACAAACCGTTCTTAATTTTATTCCTAACCTAATTCTATATAGATTTCGAAATGTAACACAACTTCTAATTGGCTAAACTGTTTAGATCGGCCAGTCAGAAGTACATGCATTATTTTCAAATTTAGAAAATTATTGAACATAAGACAAAGAACGTTCTTTAGAATGATTGGTTATTCCGCGTCCTGGGCCCGTATTCACCAACCATTCTTGAGAATATTCTTATTCGTTTTCTCCAAGACTTTCTATATTTGTAAGTAACATAACTTCTGATTGGCTAAACCAAATGCTTTAGCCAATCAGAAGTTGTGTTTCTTTCAAATGTAGAAAACCCTTGAGAATAAGACCAAGAAAGTTCTTGAGAATGATTGCTGAATCCGCGCCCTGGACCCTTATGTAGAGAGTGAGTACTTTAACACTGAATTTCCCCGACCACTCGACATCCACGCTACCGATTATCGCTAACCTAATGTGCCAAGTCGTCTGGTTATGGTCAGGGAAGGGCCCTGTGAAATATTTGAAACCATTGACATTTTTGAAAACGAATGCGTCATCTTCAAGTCTCGTGTGAGTCAAATGGTCAAATTTGAAATGATAACTATGTCTTATCAAAAATAACTCAGGTGTAGACAGTTTGTGGTTTTTCAATTTTATCATAACTACTCAGTCGCCTAGCAACCCCGCGTACCCCGTCTGTGAGCCCAGTTTTTACATTAATGGGGTAGAGATCTGTGGAATTTGTTTTGCAGTGGCTTTTAGTCGTTGTGAAGAGAACAGAAAGCTACTATAGGAGACATAAGTTTAAATAGAAAAATCTCGATGTTCGATTAAAATCAAAGCACTGACGTTTCATGTTTATTGTGGTATTTACGTCTTCGACATTCATTTAAAACATTAGAAAGGCCGTACCGGTCAACGTAGGTAATTGACGATGATCCAGAAATGACATGTGGCAGAATATATGTTCCTATCTCGTTGCTAAACATTATACTATATGGGCAAGCAGTCAGTGACTGAGAAAAAATGTTGCGCACATGGAAACTCGAAGATTGCACAAATGAGTCCACAGGATTTCTCATATAAAGGACGCACTGTGGTTGTTATGTACGAGTACATATTTTTGCAAACTGAATCGCGATATCTAATGTATGTGCGGTCTGATCTGAATTCACACTCGTTGATGCCCTGAATAATGGTTGGTCTTTTTTTTTTCTATCGTGACTGAGCATTAAATACTTGAAGATAAGGGCCACAAATCAACTAGTTGTCTGTTAAAGAGGAAATAGGGGGTGGCCTCATGTTATTGACATAGGGATAAATGTGACCCCTTGAACATTCCGCTAACTCCCTTGTCTGTTTGATTCGATGTTCATGTAACGTTATTACATCGTTTTCAACTGTATTTCATTATTATTATGACGTCCGAAGAATGGCTACGATTTTCTTACCATAATTGGTTCTTTTTTCTAAGTTTTAATTTATATTTTATTAGGATTGTTTAGGACTTCTCAGGTCATTTCTCACCGAGTTCTGCAAAAATTTACTTTGGACAATTCAAAATGCTGTAATGTGCCCCCCCCCCTTTTTTTTTCCAAAAACAACTGTTTTGCGCCATTGATGTTACGCATCAATATTTTCTGTTGTTTTTTTTTTGTAATTAGACTACCGGATAAGTATATGATTGCTAAAAGGGAATTTACTCCTATCAAAATGGCGATAATAAGCATTGCAATACGGGAGAGGACTAGAAAGCTTCTTCAAGTTATATGAATGAACCATGCTCCGGCAAAAGGGGGCTTAATACATCCCCTTGTTGCACGATACGAAGGACCTGTAAAGTCCACATTGTAAATCAACAGACTAAATTATCAGATATACTGGTCCTAACAGACACAGAAACTTGAGTAATAGCAAAAAGTTTCTGCTCCGATCAGCCTGCGAATTATGCGAAACTTTTTGAAGATGCCTATTTACTCTTTACCACACAATCCCGACTTCTGACAACCCTGAGATAGAAAGCCTTTGAAAACATTGTGGTAAAAGGAGAAAATGCTGGTAACCAGCATTTTCTCCTGTTCCCACAATTTTTTCTGTCCTTCCCAAACCAAATTTCAATGTTTGAGTCATACTTATTTCGTCGTCTGCAAATGCTTTGAATTTGGACTAATCCAAAATTTTGTCGTCTGGTAAAGCGTTAAAGCTCCCTTTTCACAAAAAATGGTTCACCTGCATTTGAATAATTGGAATAAATGAGCCATTCCCTGTAAAATGGGACCTTGATGTATCTGCAAAAAGTATCGATTCAGGTCAGCCTGCTCATACCGCGCAGGCTGACCTGAGTGGAAACATTTCGCTATGGGTCAATTTCCTGTATGTCAAAGGACCAGTCTACCTCATGATTAAGTTGTTTAACAAGTATTTTTGCCTTCAATTGAAAATTTAGAACATAGAAAATCGCTATTTCACTGGTCGTAACCATGAAGTACCAAAATTGTTTCACCAGTATTTCTGGATAACCCACCGCACAGCAGAAGTAACAAATGAAGAGTGTTTCTTTTTTCTTAGAAAATATTACATCAGCGGTTGATGACGCTGGCAAGGGACTACCATTGTGTTGTGCGCATATCAGAAAACTTGCCGTCCACTGTTTGTTGAGATCAGGTTGAACCGTTGACTTTGTCATCTATGGCGTTAAGAAAATCCAAGAGATATTTACATTGGTATTTGAGGAATTACACTTAATTCAGTGACAAAATAACATTTTCCTTTAACTCTTTACCAAACAGAACTGCATTTAAACGACCTACTGGGCAAGTGTTTGAAAACACTGTGGGTAAACGGATGAAAAGAATAATTTGTCGTCTGTAAGTTTAGCTACGTCTAGCTTCCAAACCAGTTCACCTCTATTTGGGTTGGAAACACAATGTGTCTCAGAAAGGTCCTGGTTGGGCCGGGTATCTAATATCGGGCCTCAGGATTCACAGTCCAGCGTTTTACCAATGCAAAAATCGGTCGACCCATAGGTTTCAGTTTCTTTTTGGTTCATACATTAGTAAATACGATGTTTTCTGTAGAAACTGTTATCAAACTAAACCACCCAAGATCAGTCATGATAAGGGAGAGACAAGGGTCAAGCCCTGCAGTTCAAGTAGGATTTGTACTTTTGTACTTGTATACTCGTATTGGAATCAATTTTCGGATAGACTTTAATCCGACCAGATCCAAAAGTATATATACAGTCTTGACATTAGGAGATATCAATCCGTTGCTTCATGAACGAAATTTAAACGCCTCGAAATTAAAACACACGTGAGGAAGTAAAAGTACTGAAAACAAAATTATGTTTAAAGGGACGCTTTAGAAAACATTGTGACAAAATAGAAAATTGCTCGTCACGAGCAATTTTCTATTTTGTCACAATGTTTTCCAAAAAGTCTGTCATGGGTCAGTTGAGACATGTCAACAAGAGAGAAAGGGGTTTAGTAGCTTCGAGAGGCTCTTAACAGATTCAAAGATACGAAGAGTTTTGGTTAACCCATAGGATTGTGGCAACATAGCATACATTGCCCTCCCCCTCTCTCTCTCTCTCCCATAGTGAACATGGCATACATTGCCCTCTCTCTCTCTCTCTCTCTCTCTCTCTGTCTCTCTGTCTCTCTCTCTCTCTCTCTGTCTCTCTCTCCCACAGTCATTACTGGAAAAACACTTTTATACCAAACAATCTGACTTCGTAGTATACAGTATAGCATCAACCTAGAATTGTAAGGAAATGAAAATATATCTCTTCGATTATATTGAAAACAGTGTGAGAAATGTAGTGGGTTTTTGTTCCGAAATAAGTGGACAATTTTTGTGCTGTCTCGCGTTATATTGTCTTGCAAAAGCTGTACGCGAACTAGCGTACATTGTTCATGCTAGAATTTACTAATATATAACACTGAAAGGAATGGTTGAATGAAGGTGTTTTAAGAAAAAAACAGCAATTACTCGTTACAAACAGTAACGTATACCCTTTTTCCCACAGTATTTTCAAAACCTGAGAACTTGTTATAAGCAACTACATGCACTGTATTTTCAAAAGCTGGCGACTTCATGAGTTGTAAACAGGGTAGTAATTTTATCACATCGGTTTAACTCCTTTGTAATAATGACTTGACACACGAAAAGGGGCATTCGGACACTTGCGTAAAGTGCCGTCTCGGATCAGCCAGCGAAGGCTAATCCAAGTCGGCACTTTACAACTACAGTTAGATTGTGTCCTAAAGAAACCAGAAAATTACATAAAAACGCAAGGTATCCGTTTCGGGTTAGCTTGCGCGGACTGCGTAGACTGATTCAAGACGACTTTTTACGCAAATGCCCGAATGCCAACACGTGTTGCAGGCCTTAAAGAACGACAAATATTTTGACAAGTCCTAAGCATTTGCACACGAAATATCAAATGTGGCTCAAATGCTGGAAATTGTCTTTGATCGGAAAGAAAATATTGCGGGAAAAGGAGAAAATGCTGGTTACCAGCATTTTCTCCTTTTCCCACAATGTTTTCCATAGTTATCCGCTCCTCATGGCCGTAAGAACTCGGAATTTTACATGGTAAAGGGATTAACATAGAGGAAGAGAGAGAAAAAAAAATCTGAACGCCTAATTGTGTAAAAATATTGATACGAGTGTTTTGTTAACAATTTTGTAATTGAAAAGGGATTAAGCTCGAAGTGTTTGAAGGTAAGTCGATAACGAGTTAACGGGCGAGCTTTCTTTTTATTCCGCTTAAATCGGATCAGAAATTTCTACAGTGTGTCAATAAGTGGAATTGAAAAGAAGGGGGAGAAAGAGGTGTTTGTTAGAATAACCAAATCCAACACACGGAATTTCATAACTTTATCATAATTTTGGGAAAACCCTTCAATCGAACAATTCCTGTATTTTACCTCGTTATCAAACGGCATCACCTTTTTCCTGGACCATATTGAACAAGCGGCAAATTAACTCGCTACCACACAATCCCGACTTAAAACGACATTTAGAAAGAAGCCTTTTTGAAAACATTGTGGAAAAAGTCGAAAATGCTGATGACCAGCATTTTCTCCTTTTACCAGAATCTTTTCAACCCTTCCCAAACCAAGTTCAACTTTTCAGTCACAAGTGTCGTCTGCACATGCTTTCAATTTGGACCTGTCTGTAATTTTGTCGTCTGGTAATGAGTTAAATGTGGATCGAAAAATGGAATCTGTCTGTAAGTGGGCAGAAAATGTGAAAAAACTGGAAATATTGCTTCTCTGCATTTTTCTCTTTTATTCTTGACGTTTACAAAAATATATACATGTATAATTATATTTTTTTAAGATTAGTAAAAACAAGGAAATGTTTGGTAAATGCTTAACTACCCAAACGCCCCCCCCTTTTTTTTTTGTATTTATTTCTATATATTACAGAAATGTGAAGAAAAAAAAAAAACACGTTCGTAACCAGCTTTTTCTCCGTTTCTCACAATGTTTTCAGTCGTTTTAAATTAAAAAAAATCCATCTTCTGAGCTACATCAATAAGTCGTCTGCAAATAATTTCAATTTTGTCGTTTGCAGAGAAATCCTGTGAGATTATCGTTTGTTTTTGTGTTGTTATAAATACATATTTTAGGAGTTCGAGCTGAATGCAGTATTTTAACGATAATTTCCTTACAAATACAGTAAATTCAAACTGAAGAAATAGAGACCAGGCCAAGTTATTATGAACGTATTTTGGCATCATCAAAACTTTATGTAACTCTATACCAAACAACAAACTCTTGGACTTGTCCAAATTAATGACGATCATAGAAAGGTGAAATAATGAAACAAATTAAGGGTTTTGTCTTAAAGTCAAAAGTAAAAAAACAATGCACTAGAAGTCACAAAAAAGTACTTTTATTATCAAGACGATTGCATGAATATCGTCACGAACAACACGCAAAAAAGCCGCATTTTCTACCTTTCCCACAATGTTTTCAAAAGTTTCTTTCCTCAGTGGCGTTAAAACTTAGAGTTGTGTGGTAAAGGGTTTTTTTCCAAATCTTTGTAAAAGGGTTCACCCAAAAATTTTGCTCAAGGGGTGTAGGGCCAGAGTGGAAACGAAGATTTTTCCAAATATTGGCCAATCGAGAGTCACGGCTTATCGCAGATTAAAAATTTCAGTAAGCGCTTACTTGGTTTTCATAAAACGGTGAAAAATTCGGATTTTCTCTCCTATTTGCGATTTTGTGAAGGCATTGACTTTCTGGAATTTGGCATGTTCGTGTCATTCACTTATGTTGTTCATTTAGTATTTTACAGTATGATTTTTTTTCTTGATCTAGATTGGCAATTTGCAGCTTTATTGCATATTGTCTATTTTATTTTTCCTTTAGTGAAATTGTTGGATATGGTGTGGTTTATTTGGAGTTTTAGGTGACTTTAACATTTTTTAAACGGCATGGAATTTTATTTTGTAACAACCTTTACCAAACAATGCCTGGTTTTCACGATCCTGGAAAAAGAAGCTTTTGAAAACATTGTGGGAAAAGGAGAAAATGCTGGTAACCAGCATTTTCTCCTATTCCCACAATGTTTTCTACTCTATCAGAGACCTCACGCTCATTTATACCAGTTTTAAATATGTAGTCAACAATTTTTTTTTTTAATTGAAATGATCTAAATTTTGTCGTGTTGTAAAAATTCTGTACTTCATATCAAACAGTGCTACTGTACCAGATCAGTAAAATAAAGAAATCCAAACTTTTGGAAAAACACGCCTAGCCGGATAGCTCAGGGGTTAACGTATCAAACTCATGACCTTGTGGATGTGTTTTCGATACTCAGTTGCGACTTTTGCAAAAAAAAAAAAATCACCTCTCAGCTCAGATGCATGCGAGAACAGTAATCAGGGTTTTGGTAAGAAATGTGCCTCAATCATTGATGTAAAAAAACCAGGAAACATATCCATAGGTGCTCTGGTCACCATGATATGACCTCAGCTATCAATACAAATAAACATTGAAACAAAACACCATACGAAAAAAAAATCGTAGACTTCTCGAAGTTAAATGCACTCGCACTTGGAATGTATTAATCTACTCAAACAATGTTTTTTTCTTTTTCGGAACAAGGGTGAAAAAGAGTGGGGGGAAAAGGAGAAAATGCTAGTTACTAGCATCTTCTTTTTCTTCTACGTTGTTTTCAAAAGTCTCCATCCACAGTGCCGTTATAAATCGAAATTATTTTGAAAGGATTTTAACCGCTATAATCAAATATTTGCATGTCATATCTTTACCAAACGACAAAATTTTAGACTTGTTCAGATCAGGGATTCTATATAACTGTTATGTATGATCCCTGTCCAGATTGAAAGCATTTGCAGACGACAAAATAAACCTGACTGAGATATTGAATCTTAGCTGTAGAAGAGTAGAAAACAATGTGGGAAAAGGAGAAAATGCTGGTTACAAGCATTTTCTCCTTTTCCCGCTATGCTTTCAGTAGCCTTCCTCTAAGTCGTAAAAACAGGGACTGTTTGGTAAAGGCTTAAAGCTGTTTTCTTTAATTGCTCTGAACATCCATGATCTTTTTGTCGTTTGGTACAGAATTAAAGAAGATAACATCCAAATATTACCATTCCTTTCTTTTTTCAGTTAAAAGGATGTTTTTCGGCATAAAGACGATGAAAATGTCTTCCCCGTAGACTTGAATCTCACGTTGAGTATGAAACGGATTCTGCGTAAAAAAGGAGATAAGTTGAAATTAGGAGATTTCTTTTATGAGGGACCTGACAACGGCGATAATTCAACAAAAAAATCTCGACTGAAATTACCTTTGTGACTTTGAAGTTACCTTTAAACATTCCACGTCTGAATACATCAGCATCATAGATCATTTGGACAAGAGTTATTACAATAATCATACGAATTTGTCAAAAATTCCGTGACATTCTTTAATTCTTTGGTTAAAGGAAGGCATTTGACGTTTTAAAGGAGTTATCGTCAGTTTGTACAAGAAGTGATAAACTCAACATGTCGGCGTAAAACTTCTACCCAGGATTCCCTTGTATTCAGTTCTCGTGTCATTTCCCGCGTAAAAGGGGTATCGGAAATATACGTGTGATAAACTTTCAGGTATCATAAAGCAATTAAAGACTAATCATGGAGTAATTAAGTGCTAAAAGAGAGTAAATGATTGTCATTAATGGACAGTCTACTTTAAATTCATGTTTTTATTACCTGGCTCAACGGTCATTACAACGTCAATTGAAAAAGATTGCTCAATTTGCATTCAAGTGTCGTCTCTTAATCTCAAATATATATAAAATTGTTACACAATTTCTGGTGTTTCAATTCGTATTGACACTTGAAGTGGGAGAAAAAGAAGTTGGACTACTTAATATGCTGTGAAAGTGTTTTAATTCGAGGAAATAGTTTTAAGACTGAGATTCGACCAGTATAGTAAAAGATCACAGTCAATTTAAGACTTCGATGATACAGCTATGTTGGAGGTTGATAGTTTAAGGAGAAGTTACAATTTAGGTAAGTTTCACTAAGTACTTTTATCTTTTTCGTTGAATTCATTACAACACTTATACGTACTATTTCTTATCTAGTACAAATATATCTGAAAATGTTGCTTGACATTCTTAATCATATTTAGCGAAAAAATGTATTTTAAACCCCAAAACTACTAAGCACGACTCAATGACCTTTTACGGAGAGTGAAGGTCAAGATCAGGCTTTACAGAATGTGTAGTCTGATCTTGGCTTTACCCTGTCGGAGGAGGAAATATTAAAAAGAAAAACAGAAGGTTGAAATAGCAAAATTGAGTTTTTTAACTACCAGTTTTAAAGTTTCATTTAATTTACTCAGCAGATACGACGATGTTTTGAGGTGCGATATAAAATCTTTTGGACTTTTAGCCTTTTCCAGAATATATTTGGGTTTTTTTTTTCGGTGAAAGATCAAAATTTATTTTCATCTCGTGAACACCATCGGTAATATTTTCACTCGATGAAATAAATTTCGATCTTAAACCGGAAAAAAACAAATATCCTCTATGTCTGTTTTGTCGAATGAAAATAACCATTCACTCTTGAACAAAAACGATCCAAAAGAAGGCATAAACTCTGTTCCAGATGACAAAAAATCAGATTTATCCCAATTTAAAGCATTAGCAAATGACAGATTACATATGACCAAAGAGATGAAATCTGTCTTGGAAAGAGTAAAAAACAATGTGGGAAAAGGAGAAAATAGCATTTTCACCTTTTCCCAAAAGCATTTTCACATGTTACTTTCCACTGTAAAAGCGTGATTGCGCTGTCAAATGGTAAAATATAGAGATAAAGGAGAATATATTAGGCTATGAGACTGTGTTTTAAAAAAAAACCCCGACTGTATTATGTTCCATTTTCGTATATAAGTTTCCTATCCTTTTTGCAGGGCCATGCGACCAGAGTTACGTAACCATGGGACCCCACAACCCTTTCCATGGTACCCTCGGTCCTAACCCAATATCAGACAACCATAGGGTGCTGATTCACTGGAACCAGACTGAAATCCCAAAACAACCAGGTTCATTAACTGACTCCACCAAGTCAGGGTCAAGGTCAGACGAAGAAGATGATGATGACGATGGTAGGTTGCTTTGATACCTTTTTACAAAAACATTCTGCCTTTTGACGATCGCAGAAGAAGAGGAGTTTTGAAAACATTGTGGGAAAAGGAGAAAATGCTGGTAACCAGCATTTTCTCCTTTTTCCCACAATGTTTTCAACCCGTTCAAGGACAAGTTCTACCATTTGAGGCACATTTAGATTATATTGTCGTCTGCAAATTAATGCTTCCAATTTGGTAAAGTCAAACATTTTGTCGTGGGATAAGGAGTTATTACCCTTTATCAGATGATTCCGTCTTTTGACGACTCTCGTAACCAACATGATTATCTCGTTTTCCAGCGGAAATTAACACATTTACATGTAAAAATGTTGTGGCAGAGGTTAAAAAAATCAATACCAACCACAAATTCCACAAGCGTATATCTATACTGACTGTTTTCTGAGGAACAATGAAATCTCTAAACACCTTAATGTTGAAAACGGCGTTAAACACCAATCGATCAATCGATCAGTCAGTCAGTTAATCAATCAATCAATCAATTAATCAACCCAACTATCCAACCAACCAATCCACCAACCAACCAACCAACCTACCTACCTACCTACCTACCTACCTACCTACCAACAACCAACCAACCAACCAACCAACCAACAAACCAATCAATCAATCATTCAATCAATCAATCAATCAATCAGTTAATCAATCTGTAAACACATTGAGGATGGCGCAAAAGTTGAAACACTGATGAAGAATTTTAAATGGAACTCATTCGTGTTGTTATAGATATGTTCCACCTATTTTACAGAAGAGAGACCGTTCACCCCACCTCCTCCGAGAGAACGTCTGAGCTACACTCGATATCAACTAGAACTTCTGAACGGCATTTTTAATGAAGTTCGATACCCGAACTCGACACAAAAGCAGCTGATAGCCAAACGTGTGGGCATCACAAGAGAACAGGTTAAGGTAAGCAATAGAAGCAATAGAATTTAGATCTGGTGAAATGAGCTAAGGATGGAAGCGTTATAACGTCGGTGTACTTCCAAAACCTCGTAACTACAGCTTGTAACAAGCTGTAGTTACAAGGGTTTGGAAGTGCACCGACGATAAGTTTTGTCAGGCCCGTATTAGAGTATAAATGATACAAATGGAACGAGCAGTGGTGTCGGAAAAGGGGGTTTATGCATATCCCCGATGCATTATAACAAGAAAATCATCAATTAATTATGGATCCATAAATTAACATTCGAATGAATCATCATGGCGAAGAACTAGTCCTTTCAAGTTTGACATGCAGAGAATTGACAAACAGCAAAGAATTTCAACTGCACGGATTGTATATACATCTATTTTTGGCATCGGCATTAAACCCCCTTTTCACAGAGAATACAACAGATTCATTCATGTAGCTCATGACAGTTATTTCACGTGACTTGATTCATCTTAATATCCCCATAATTTTGCATTAAAGATAACAGATGATTTAAAGTATGCTTGATGATGATGATGGTGATGATGATGATGATGATAATAGATTCTTTTTGTACATAGCTGAACAAGGCTATCTTCCTGGCTTCAATTAAATTTCGTTTCTACGAAAGGTAAATTACGATAAAGCGTTTTTACAACTTATTTCTGTACACAAACTGATAGAATTTTACCGCATGACTTATATAAACAACCGAAGAATTATTCTAGCAACGCTGATAAGTAATCTACTTAACATCACCTGGAAGATCTAAATCTGATCTTATCCCGTTCCTCCATGCAGAAATTCTCTAAACTCAACTTCAGAAGAAAATATTGTCACAAATATACAAATACATGTATATCTTGCAGAGCAAAAATTACATTGAACAGAGCGCTTTAAAAAAAAAGTTTTTTCCTTTTCCGCTACCAACAAATTAATTACATGTATATGTATTGTAAATCGGGGATGGTGGGGTGTCCATGGCATCGTATGGTTGTAGTTAACACTGTACATTTCAAATTTTCATGATCATGAGGAAGAAATCTTTCGAAAACATTGTGGGAAAAAGAGAAAATGCTGGTCACCAGCATTTTCTCTTTTTCTCCACAATGTTTCCTACTCTTTTACACAAATCCTTTCATTTGAACCGTTTGAGTTTTTTTTTTGTGTCTGAAGAAGCTTTTTTGCTGATGTATTAAGCCCCCTTTTCACGGAGCATATCTCATGTAGTCAGTGTCTATACATATATCACTATATATAGTTTACTCGCATTTTATGCATTCTCTTTAACTCTTTACCAAACGACAAAATTTTGTACTGGGCCGAATTCAAAGCATTTGCAGACGACAAAGTAACCGTTGCAAATATTTTTTATGATAAATTCTGTCTATGCAAGGGTACAAAATATTGCTGGAAAAGGAGAAAAAGGTGGTTACCAGCATTTTCTCCTTTTCCCTAAATGTTTGCAAAAGCCGTATTCTTCAGGGTCGTTATATGTAGAGATTGTGCGGTAAGAAGTAAATATCCCGATTTCGACATTTTTATTAGATTGCAATTGATGCCTAGATTGAACTAACAATGAAGATAATTAAGATTATTATTGCTGATAAGCACTTTGGGATGAGACAGGGTTTGCAACGTCATTGATGGCACAGGTACACCTTGCAGGAAAAATCCAATACTGCTAAATTTTTGTTTTTAATCAAAAGGGAGAAAAATGTTAACCTTTTGAAGACGACCCCTTTTTCAATAGTTTGGATAATGTTGAGGGAAAAGAAGGTTTTTTTTTCACTGTGATGTCACAGTTTTCTAGAAGCTATCAATGCAGGGCCGTATCAGGCAGGATTTGTTAAGAAGTGGACTGAATCTTAGGAATATCATAATTATGAACTTTCTTTTTTAAATGTGCAATAGCTCCAAAGTGCAAACAATTCGAGTTCTGTGACAAAATTAATTCACACCACACAAAAGTATAATTATTAGTAGCATCTGTTCTATTTTTTCAACTCATCTTTTTCCTGCGGGGAACTGAAACCTTGACAGTTTGCATATGATCAAACTCCTTATAATATCCATACTTCAAAATGGTATGAAATGAATTTGCATTTTGACTCCTAAATGGATTACTTTTGGCAGGCAGAATGATTTTAACATATCGGTGAAAATAGCACGGGAGTATTTTAGCTATTGGAGAGAACCTAATTCTTTGACTAGAAAAAAGGTGGACTGAACGATTACGTTTCTACAATTTTCAGAGGGAATGATTCACAAAAACTGGTCACTTGTAAACGCACCGCATAAACATTTAACCCGTAGGATCCTTCCCCCTACTCAAAGTGCTTTTTCGAATGGTGCAGATCAAGATCAGACTATGCATTACGTGAAGCCTGATGTTGAATCTACAAAGTTCTCTATCTGATCTTAGACCATGACATCCCGAGTTTTAACTCGCGTACAAAGAGGCCTTTTAATAACACTGCGGGAAAAGTAGAAATTACAGTAATTTTTCCTTTTCCAATACGTTTTCTCTACGTTTGCTTTCAAAGGTGAACTCATATTTTGATTGGCAACAGCAAATCATTTAACAACTCAGAAGTTGCTTTACTGTCGAAATATGGAACAGGTGAATACGGGCCCTGGATCCTCATCCTCGGATACCCCGGGGTCTCCCTATTTGCTACGCTACATCGACCCCTGGGACAATTAATTGAATTTCCCTCGCATTACCGCTGGCCGAATGCTGGCTTTTCATTGGTTCCATCATCATTTTGTGATGGGCGAGTGGACTGTACGCTATGACGTTTCGTATCGATTTTCGGCGGCTGATTCAAAGTTTTATTAGTCAATTGTCCCAGGGGTCGATATAGCGTAGCAAATAGGGAGACCCCGGGGTATCCGAGGATGCTGGATCCTTATTTACCAGCCATTCTCGGTCTTATCAAAGATTTAGAAAGTTAAACAACTTCTGATTGGCTAAACCATTTGGTTTAGCCAATCAGAAGTTGTGTTACTTACAAATTAAGAAAATTATCTGAATGAACATGAAGAACATGAATGCGGTCTATGGAGTTGGTTATGGAAGAGTTAAGAGGTCCGTGTCAGTTGGAGTCTGGACGATATCTTTTATGGAAGGAGATCAGAAAATGTTAAAATGTTTGCACCTCGGTTTTGCAGCGGCTAAAAGACGAGGAAATAACAACAGTGGATTAATTTGATAATGTACGAGATATATTTGAGAGTTATCGCAAATGTATTGCATCAAGGTAGATAACCCAATATTGCATCATAATTATCAAGTTCAGCTCTTAGCCGTTTGCCAACCAACACAACTTTATAATGTAGACTGACCAGAAACATGTGTAGACGAGAATGAAATGTGGCAAAATGGTGAGATTTGCGAGTACAAGGAGAGCAAATAGTTAAGGAAATAGTGAAATGGCTGGGCATTTTCTGCTTTTACAACCGTGCTTTGAAAAGCTTTCTTAGTTAGGGTCGTAATTTTCTGGATTGTGTGGGGAAGTCAAAAAGGACTTGCATACACAAAAAATAAAACCGCTTAGAAGCCCAGGCTGTCGAAACCTTTGTGGAAAAATGAGAAAGTATAGCTTATAAATCCAGCTTTTCTCCTTGAATATTCCCACATTATTTACCTCTCTTCAAAGACGATATCCAATTATTTTAGTTAAGTTTATTTAGTCGTCTGAAAAACAAAGTGAAGTTTTCGATATGGACGGGTCTAAAATCAAATTTGTCGTTTGGAAAAGAATTACATGAATGGAAACATGAAGAAGGCCAGATAGTGTAGTCCATTACTGCACAATCCCGAGTTTTAACGGCCACGAGGAAGACGGCGTTTGAAAAAATTGTGGGAAAAGAAGAAAATGCTGGTTACCAGCATTTTCTTCCTTTCCTACATTTTTTTCTACTATTTTAAGGACAAAAAATATTATGCCGAACAAATTAAATTCATCGTCTGATAGGTTGAAAATTCAAAATCGTTTGAATTTGACAGATCTAAATATGAATAATTTTCTGGTTAAGAGTTAAAGTTTTTGATTCGTTGTTGACACGAAAGGTGTCAACAAAAAAGATAAAAAGATCTTTTTTCGTGAAAAAAAAAATAAGCAGCTTTTTAAAGCCACTTGTGAGATTAAGCTACAGAAAAGTGTCATTTCATATCGTAATATTGCGTAATGATAATTACATGTATACGTGCCCTGGGTATTCACCAACCATTCTAAAAAGATTTTGAATCTTATTCTGAAGAATTTTCTAAATTTGAAAGTATTCCACTCTCTGATCGGCTTAACTATCTTGGTTAATCTATCAGAAGTTGATTTTTTTTCTAAATCTTCGAAAAAAAAAATGGTTGGTGACTACAGATCCCGAGGTTTGTGTTTAATATTCATAGAAGAGATTGTGTTCGAATCACGATTTTTCCTTTTTCTTCCGAACCTTTTAATTTTTTTGCTTTTAAACTTAATTATCAGTCAACGAATTCAGTGTGGATCGAACAATAAGATATTTTTGATAGAGTAGGAAACATCATGGATAAAGTAATGCTGACGGACAGCATTTTTTAAAAGCATTATTCTTCAAGTTCACGCGGGACTGTATGGTAAGGGATTGAAATCTGAAACTTTCAGGCGCTAAAACGAAAACAAGCGAAAACTTTGCATAAAATATAAAATTACCTCAACGTTCTGTCCCAAAGATAGTCTTCTGCCCCTAATGCCATAAAGGCTATAAAAATTCTTCCTTTTACAAGACGTAATTTTTGAATTTATAACGCACCCAAAATCGAGACTCATAGAGGGCATTTTAAACCAGATTATAACTGACAATGTTTTGGATATTGTTACATATATATTGAAAGGACAAATATAAAGATATTATTGTTTAGCATTTAATGTGTACATGATGCTGTACAAAATTTCTTCAGTTTGAACTCAAACACAGGATCTTCAAAACTAGAGTCCACCAACTGAATACCAATATTTCGGTAATTCTTTGTGCTTGTGTGTACATATTTTTTTTGCTTTGATTTCAACACCATCTATGAAGGCAAATAAAAATGTGTCGCATTTTTTTAAAAAGTTTTCTAGAATAGTAAATTTTCCGAAAGAAGTCTGGTTTAATGTTCCTGTAAGTGTTGAAACATCGTCAATTTGATAGCAGTTTTAAACCGTTCGTATGTACATACATGTACTTACTGTGTGTTTTGGCTCCACATTTTTCTTTGACAATGTATTTATTCTATTCAAGTGAGTCTGAAAACTGCAATATCTAAACATGTGTATTTATGATATTAACTGTTCTCTCATTCGTTGCAGATCTGGTTCCAGAACCGAAGGAGAAAGGACGTTGTGGGAAATTCCGGTAAAACCAAGCCATGTGACACAAGCACGAGTAGCTCCGGAAGTCATGACTCGGACCGCCATCAAAGTCCGAGATCAGATGATTTAGACAGCAGTCCATCAGACGACAATATGTCTGTAAAACGGGATTCGCCGGAACCAGCAAAAGAGCCTGAGGAGGCAGTGGTGCCACCCTTAGTGATGAAGAGTATCATTAATGAACTGCTGAAGTTTATCAATGATCCATTGAAAGGTCGAAAGAATAAAAAGAAAGCTAAAGCAAAACAGAAAGAAAAGGCTAAACTTAAAAAAGGAATAACTAATACTTTATTAACAGGAAGTTACGACATGATTTCTCCGCCCAACCAAATAGTGCCTCATGTATTCTTTGAAAAAGTGAAAACTGGATTTAACCACTCAAAGAGTTCATCCGCGTTTGCCAATCCACGTGACAGTAAAGAGACATCTCAGATTGGCAACACTTCGAAAACATCAGAAATCTCCGGAATAAACAGTACACAAAGTGACCGATCGAATGGTAGTACAGGAACTGCAGCTAGTTATAGGAACCCGACGGCATTACCATATCCAACAGAACAAGTGCAGGGCTCTTCCTTTCCGAGTCCGTTAGTTTTTCACCCTCAAAGCGGTATAAGTGGATGTGAGATACCGATACTTTCGGATTTATTGGCTTACAGATCGCCCTTCGACGCCAACAGAAAGAAAGGACCAGCTTCACAACAACCAACACATCTGACGTCATCAGTACCATGTCCTCCGCCCGGAAGTAATCTAGAGCAAGACAAAGGTTTACGTGCAACGAACAACATTACTTCCGGTCGTCCATTGAATGGAATTTTCCCGTTCCCTTTCTATGCAGAGCAGCCTATGTTTATGTCGTCGTTACGTCACCCTGAGCATATTTTGCGACCATCACCTCATTACCCACCCACTAATTACAGTGATGATCCGTATCAACCTTTACTGATTTCTTCCTTTAGTAATCCTTATTTTTCACCTACCTCGACATCTTGGACGGGCACTGGCATACAGAATACACCCACCTCTGTTTATACACCGCTTTGAAATACAGGGTTTCAGTTTGAGATGTGGAGTTTAATCGAGTTGCACGGCGGATGTTTTGTCCCCACGACGGGTGTTTTGTGCCCCACTAAAAGGTTTCAATGTCAGAGCCAACTTCCTTATTATGTTTAGAAGACAGCGTTCATTATGAAATCTTTGTATCACCAGTCCGCAGCATGGCATATGTCATGTTAGAAGCCCTGAATATCAGGCGGTCAATGGATTGAAATAAATAACAGTTATTACGACGGGACAAATTAGGGAGCATGAGAGTATAAATCGTCGGTTTACTTCTAAAACCTCGTAACTACAGCTTAAAACAAGCTGTAGTTACGAGGCTTTTGAAGTAAACCGACGAAATGCTTTTTGGTTTCTTGTGAGCCTTGTAAAAAGGGGGGGGGGTGGTCTAATGGATCTCTGCAATACATTGTACCATGCTAGACATCACATAATTATGGATCAATAAAATCCACATTGTCTGACAACCGACTGAATCACGAGGTAGTCTGGTCCTTTCACACGCGGAAGGTCACCAAAGAGCAATAGGTTTCGACCAAGGTCAGGCTCCGCCAACTGCGCAAGCTGACCTGGGTCGATGCTCCTTTCAGATGCACGAAAACCCCGATTTTTAACAGAGCATGGCAAATGTATTTTCGGAAAAGTCGGGCTTGTACAGTAGAGAACTTTGAGAGGTTCACTGATAGAATTGGAAATTGTCATCTGTTGCGGAAAGTAATTATATGTGTTAACCCTTTACTCCATAGATACTCATTTCTACGCATTGCTTGTAGGAGCCTTTGGAAAACGCTGTGGCAAAAGGTGAAATTGCTCGTGACGAGCAATTTCACCTTTTGCCACAATGTTTTCAACACTATCAAAAGATGTCATATACACATAAGAAACACCTTCATCCTTGCTGTTATTAAGGGTCAATTAGAGATACCATATAAATGCCTGATGGGGTAAAGGGTTAAATACAAAACGTCTTCGTATTCTTAGACGTTTATTTTTACGATATTTCAAGACAAGACGACGATGATAATTATAGTGAAAGTGGAGATGAATGAGGAAAGATAGAAAAAGTTTTAGAAACTAATTAACTCACCAAAAAAGAAATTGGAGCAGATGAACATTAGCGTCTTCATAATGTCATTTTCTCATATGTTTTTCTTTATTTACATTTAAGTACCATTTTACAGCCTAAACTATATATTGTACATTATTTAAAAAAAAATCTCAAGAAAACTTGCGTTATCAAGAAAACTTACGTTCTCAGGAAAACTTACGTTCTCAGGAAAACTTACATTCTCAGAAAAACATGCGTTATCAGGAAAACTTGTGTTACCAGTAGACCTTTCGTTCTCAGGTAACCTTTCTGCTTACTTCTCATGAAAGAATTTTGAAGACGATTTTTTTAAACCTTTTACTACACAATCTTGAGTTTAAATGCCACTTAAAATAATGCTCTTGAAAGCTTTGTGAGAAAAGGAGAAAATGCTGGTAACCTCAAAGTTTTCCGCCGTATCAAAGATTTGAGCAACATTTGAGCTACATTTAATCAGTCGTCTGCATTCATATGCCTTCAGTTTGATCACGTCTAAAATGTTCTTTTCTGGTACTGAGTTGACAAAACACTCTTGTCATGTATTGATAGTCAACATAAGAGTAGGCTTTGTGCTTGCATATACGTGATACCATTATGACAAAGCCAGGAGAAATGGCCCAGTACTAAACATTTCTCCCTCTTTCAAAAAGCTTTCAAAAGTAATCTATTCGAAGTTGGAATAATAATTTTTAACTGCAGGAGGTAACGAGTTTTAACCCTTTACTCCATAGATACTCATTTCTACGCATTGTTTGTGGCAGCCTTTGGAAAACATTGTGGCAAAAGGTGAAATTGCTCGTGACGAGCAATTTCACCTTTTGCCACAATGTTTTCTATGCTATCAAAAGGTGTCATATACACATAAAAAGTGGCTTCATCCTTGCTGTTATTTAGGGTCAATTAGAGATACCATAGAAATGCGTTATGGGGTAAAGGGTTAATCATCTTTCGTTTATTACCATTTTTGTGTAAATACTGTTGTTAAAATAATAATTTTATGTGTTTGTTTCTCAGGGAAAAAAACTTACATTCCTAATTGTATAAAGATTTTTTGATGAAATTTATGTTTATATATATATATAAGATATTTATGATAAACATTTTGTAAAATAAATTTCAATTTCTTTTAAATCTTTCAGTTTTGTTTAAATTTGATGTTCTTGACCCTGTTTTCAAAGACATTTTGTTTGTGTTGAGGCGGCTAGTGCACGTATCTGTGACTGTCTGAAATTTCTATGACCACTTATAAGCACAATTATTATACTGCAAAGAAATTTCTAGTGATCTGATTGGTTAACGTGCCGGGAACATATGTATCATGTACTCTGGCAAAAACCAGGTAAAGCCAGTTTCCCTTTTGAGTGCCCCGTAAACATCACTACATGCACAACGCAACATCCAAAATGGCGTCGTAGATCGATCACCAGACTGCACGTTTCAATCTCCGAGCAGAGTTGGCGTTCGTTACTCTCACCATACATCTCTGCGATAGGCTAAATGACAAGGAATATCGAAAAATAGCAGTGAAAATATTTTTCGATCTTACACTGGTGCCACCCGTGAAAATACCGATTTTCATGTTCTTGTTGCCTAGGTTAATTGCGCGTGCGTCATAAGCAGATGGGAAATATGACGTCATTTGCCTTACATTTCTCGTTCATGACGTAATATTGTAATCCGTTGCTATGCGGGAGGGATACGCCACGGGGAATAACGGAAAAGAACTACTGCGTTTTGATAAAGCTCCTCCCAGAAAGGGTTAAAAAGCATGAAATAAATAGAATATTTGGGGTGTTTTTTTCAGTGAAAGATCGAAATTTATTTCATCTCGTGAACACCATTGGTAATATTTTCACGAGTAGCCACTCGTGAAAATATTACCGATGGTGTTCACGAGATGAAATCAATTTCGATCTTTCACTGAAAAAAAAAACACAAATATCCTCTATGTGCACCAACCTATTTGTATCACGTGTCTTTCTAAACGGAATATTCAAGTGTGTCCAGAATGAAAGGTTCATACATTCTCCAGTAATATTTGTCATTTGTCATCGGAGTGAAAACTATAGCTGTAATAACAACATTTTGGATGGAAAAAACATCTAATCCAGACAATGAATGATTAGTACATGGAATATTGCTCCTGCCGTACATGTTCTTTATCCTAGCAGTCCATGTCTGTTAAGAATAATGTGACAGAAGGAGAAACTCCATTTGTTTCAAAATGCTCTCACATTTGGTTATAAATAAAAAAAAAAAAGATTATAAAATTATGTCAGAAGCAGACTCAATCTGCTTAACCCTTACCAGATGACAAAATTTTAGCTCTTTCCAAATTGAAAGCATTTGCAGACGACAATTTCAGTGTGGCTCAAATGGTGCAATTATAAATTGATTTGGTAGAAAACATTGTTGGAAAAGGAGAAAATGCTGGTTACCAGCATTTTCTCCTTTTCCCACAATGTTTTCAAAAGGTTTCTTTTCCAGGGGCGTCAAAAGTAGGGAATTGAGTGGTATTGGGTTAAAGAGATGTATAGTCGTTTGCGTTCAGGTAGACTGTTTAACTAGTAAAGGGAAATTATCGAGAGAGAATCCATGTCAGTTGATTTATCAGTTATTTCCCCTGGACAGAAGTGATGAAATTTGAAGTCGTTGGTTAAAACCTAAGTTTTGCAGCTTCAAGTTATTATTTTTTTCTGGGGAAATATACCATTGTGGGACAGTGCAGATCAGACAGCACACCCACACAATTTTTACCGTTTGAGTCAAATTTCAATTTTCTTCTGAAATTGTGTTTGATTTGGACGAGTTCGATTTATTTCCGTTTAGTAAAGACTAAATATCAAGGAGACTGCTTTGATATACAATGCAAAGAGCATTAACACTATTCTTATCGGGGAAAAAATATCAAAGACATGTGTTGAAACTTTATGATTCTTGTTGAAAATGAAGCATCTAACAAAACGAGACTGAGAAAAAAATACACGATTTAGTCAGCTTGATCTTTGATTTACATGCATACTATTTCTTTGGTAGCACCTAACCTTAACGTAGCGGACCCATAACAGAAAACAGCTATTTCCACTATATTATTATCCTACAAAATTTGCTAAGATTAAAAATGAGTATTATTGTACTTTCACCGAGCCACTTTTTTTCTTTTTGTCCTTACTGGAATTATCATTTATAAATCTAAAACCACTATATTCTCATTACAAAGAGATATGATAATTACCTCCCTTTTCTGGAAACTAACAAAAAAATCAACAAATAATTTGAAGATAGACCTCAAAGGAGTTTCTGGTCGGTTTGAAATGTGCAAAAATATTATATCTGTATAAACCTGTCTTTATCAACTGTCAAGAAAATTTATGCCATGTTGCACTAGAAGTATTACGAGTCCACTACCTGAAATAGCATTTCATGCCTAAAAGAGAGCTTTCAGGTTTTTGTAAAGGTATTTTTCTAAATGGGCTACGTAGCCTCTAAAGATGCCTTTAGATTTTACGCCAATATCTAGTAAATACTTCTGAGCATGTCACGCGATCCATGACACGCGTCAATTAAAAGGATTCTTATTCAATTAAATTGTTACGTTGAAGTAATATCTACATACTGAGATAAAGAATGAGGTGTCTGTCAGAAAAAGAGTATTTAGTTATCTAAACGTAAAACAAAGTTGCGTTTTTTTTTACTTTACCGAACAGTGCCGAAAAATAACCTTTGCTCTGGCAAAAGGCGGCTTAATGCATTTCCTTGATGTATCATACCGAACGATTCATCACATAACTGTGGATCCATACCATTCACTTTATCTAAAAAACAACTAAATCACTAAGTACACTGGTACTTTGACTTGCAGAAAACTTCAGCAAAAAGCATAGACTCAGGTCAGCCTGCGCGGACTGCGCAGGCTGACCTGAGTCGATACTTTTTGCAGCTGCATTAAGCCCCCTTTTCATATAGCAAGACCCAAATTGTATTCAATTGAATTTATCGGTGTTTTATCAGAACTTTTGATTTACGACATATAGAAGTAAATATCGGTAGGCCCCTTTAATTTTTTAAAGGGTATTTTACTGGTTATTTACCAAGAAACAAAATGGATTCTAATGACAAATGGTTTTCTCATTTTTATGATTCAATCTGTAACACACTATCGTCATGATTAATCTATTCCATCTAACACGACGTTTTACGAGTTGTTAGAAATCCCGTCTATTTTTTTTTTTGTGTCCTATGGTTATTGGCTAATTTGCATATGTTAGCCCTTCATCGGCCAAGCGCGGCGTAACACTAATCTTTTGCGGACAGTGTAGATCAAGATCAGACTGCACAGAACGTGCAGTCTGATCTTGGATCTACACTGTCCGCTAAGGAGATATTTTCCTCCAAAAATCAAATTTGAAATAACCTTATTCGGGTTTTCACTGTCGGATTGAAATTTCTATTTTGACTTATTTGGCGGGATAAGGGTTAACACTCATCGCACTGGAAACAATTTTATTTGCTTCCACAGGCTGTCTCCATCAAGATCAGACTGCAAAATAGACCTGTCTGATCGTGAACGAGACTGTTACCTACTTTTTGATAAATTATGAGCAAAATTGCAACGTAAAATAGCAACGGTTTGGTCCTTTGTTCTTTAGCAAAAATGTCTATTTCACCAAAAGCTCTCTTATTAGAGTTAACCTTTTGAGAGTTAATTAATTTAAATCGACAATTCAGTCAGGAAAGGCGATTCTGTTTGAAGCTGGTTTAAGCCAGCCTATATAGTGCCATATCGGACAATGTAGATCAAAGATCAGGCTTCATAAGCCTTGCAGCCTGATCTAGGTCTACATTGTCCGCGGAAACATCCAAACTTATGCTCGTCGGTGTAAGCGTTAACGATGAGGCGGTTGTCATCACCGTTTATTACCATATTTTATTAAACTATGCCTTCAAAACGGAACTCCGGATTTGAAAATCGCCACATGCAATGACTGTTCCGCTACGCGCCGTGCCTAAAAGGGATATATTCCCAGTTTTGTTTTGTATTATGTTTAACACCATTTCAACACTATGCTCGTGATATCACCGTTTCCAGAGTTCATGCCCATGTTTTCCTGGCCTGTCTTTTACCTGTATTTCGCATTACATTATTTCAAAGCCATTGATTGCTGTCACACATAAACATCGTACCAACAGTATTCAGTAGCGAGAGAAGAATGAATCAGTTTATATGACCATCATTAATCCTCAGAAAGAAAATGACAAAAGTTGAAATCGAGCCAGAGATCCCTTTGGCCTTAAGTCCTGTACTTTACCCACTGAACCACGGGATTGACACATTGAAAGCCCAAAAGAGCTTATTTCAACAAGAAGCCTGGTTGCAACTGAAAAAAAGAAAAAAACAAAACAAAAATACTGCTTTTGAAAAACTAGCTGTTGGAATTCACTGCATAATGACAGAGGTGATCCTAGGAGGACATCTTCTTTCTCAGATTCTTGATTCAACTCTTTACCACACAAGAAAATTTTAGACTGGTCCAAATTGAAAGCATTTGCAGACGACAAAATAAAGGTGACTAAAAATTAGAAATTTGTTCTGGGAAGGGTAGAAAACACTGTGGGAAAAGGAGAAAATGCTGGTTACCAGCATTTTCTCCTTTTCCCACAGTGTTTTATAAAGGCTTCTTTCTCAGGGGCGTCAAAAGTAGGGATTGTGTGGTAATGGGTTAATCTGGATTTGTTAAAAAAATATGGCTATTGTTGGCATGTGCCCCTTGAAAAGAAAACCTTTCATCCAAACTGTAAATGGTTGTAGAGAAATAACTCCTGTTTCATTATAACAATTACATGTATTTTTCTATGTAGCTATTTATCTGCCTCGATTATTGTACCTCACGGCAACACGAATATATAGTAAAGTTTACTTTTTCCTATTTCTGCGAAAATTTTCAGTTTTCAGCCATCAAAATTTATCTTGATTTGGTGTGTTTGAAATATAAAAAAAAAATGGGATTTACCATTCATTCCAAAGAAAGAATGTTTTCGGGTACATTTTTGTAAATAAAGATAAATTCGCAATCAAGAGTTTATTCAAGTCAATTGACGTCATTCTTGTGAAAAAAGACCCTTCTTTCCGCTTGGCTTTTTTCTTTGATTATTCCGTCATGATTGTTTTGTTTTAAAGAATATGTTTTTTTTTTCATGCCTATCTCTAGTACAGTTGAGCGATACATGGTCTACTTTCCCCTTTTGTTCATCATAACTGCTCTCCGAACTCTTAAGCTCTTAACTCTTTACCAAACAACGAAATTTTAGACTTGTCCAAATTGAAAGCACTTGCACATGCCCACCATAAATGTGACTCGAAAATTGAAATTTGGTTTGGAAAGGGCAGAAAACATTGTGGGAAAAGGAGAAAATGCTGGTTACCAGCATTTTCTCCTTTTCCCACATTTTTTTCAAAGACTTTCTTTCACAGCGTCGTCAAACGTCGGGATTGTGTGGTAAAGAGTTAACCCGAAGATAGAATAGTGGGGTGGGATTTATTTTGATTGATATTGAAGACAACTCCAGACAGCAAACTAAGTGTGTCACAAGTGACTGGATTTGTTTTTAAAGGAAAAAAAACAATTGCGGGGAAAAGGAAAAAATGATGGTTATCAGCATCTTCTCCTTTTCCAACAAATTTTCCGAAAGCTGACTATTTCAGGATAGCAAAAAAACACGAGAGTGTGTTGTAAAGGGTTAGAACCGCTGACTCCTTTTGAAAATGCTCTTTCTTCAGCTGCATGATGGGGATAGACTTTTTCTTCTTTGCAATAAGTGGCATCAAACAATACCTGGAAAGAATTGTCGTTATAGGCTTGAAGTAAAAAGTGGCAAAAATCTGTTGATTGTATGTTGTGTGCCTTACCAGTCGTGACACAAGACTGCTTTCCCAAACATCTAGAATCTCCTAAAAGCAGATGTACTGCAACAACCTTTGCGTATTTCATTTTTGTTTGTATTCTTGGATTGGGTTTTACACCCGTTTCACAGTCAAGTCCTTGTACATATGTGTTACCCGAGTTTTTTCGCATAGTTATAGGTGTTGTATAAGAAAAATTTGGTCGAACTGAAAGATAGCAAAAAAGGAATCATTCGTTCCGGCGAGTATTCTCTCTTATTTTCAACGATGGTTGCAAATATCATTTGTTGCAAAACTCTGGAAGTCGATTTCTGGATAAAATATGTCAAAAAGACAACATAATCACCACATTCCGATAGTAACAATTTTCGATACATAAGACAAACATCTCCAATTTATTCATCTGTAACATTTTATCAATCATCGTAATTTTCCCCCATTCGCCCCACACTTTTTCGTGACGCGCGCCAATTTTCTGCGGTCTTATTAGCCTCTTTATGACCAGTCTATTATCCAGAATGGTTCCCGTCATGGAGTGTCAAGGAAGGAAGACAAGACAATTGCATTAGAAGCCGCAGGTAAATCTTTCCCAAAATGGCCTGATGTTCGATTTACCTGAACATAATTCATAACTGATAATATTTTGTGTGATGTTGGGAGGACATAAAATTGAGACATTAACGTGGTTTTTGTCTCGGCACGATACCAATGTCTCTTTTTTCATTTTCTTTAGCAGTTTTATGAAGCTCTGATTAAAGAGGGTTTGATTAATCCTTTACCGGACGACAAGATTCTAGCCTTGACGAAAGTGAAAGCAGTTGCAGACGACTATTTCATTCTGAATCAGATGTTGCAATTGTTTTTTGAAAGAGAAGAAAATATTGTGGGAAAAGGAGAAAATGCTGGTTACCAGCATTTTCTCCTTTTCCCACAATTTTTTCATAAGGCTTTTTTCGTTGGGACGTCACCATTTGTCGCTGTGTGGTAAGGAGTTCATGCATCTGAGTGATGCACGATACCAAGCAAGTCATTACACCATTATAAATCCATAATATATATTTTGTCCAACAAGCTATTGAATCGTAAGGTAGAATGTTCCTTGGACATGCAGAAAATTTACAATCAGTGAAAAGATTCGACCCACGTCAGCGCGTGCGGATTGTGCAGGCTGACCTGGGTCGATACTTCTCGCAGATGCATCAAGCTTCTCTTTTCATAGTGCACTGTTCATTTCAGTTTATTCAGGGATATTTTAATATCAATTGTTTTCATGAGCATAGTTGAGCTCTGATTGGCTGTTTTTTTTTTTCCATAGCTCCATGAAAAAAAATTCACCTGGTGCCGGAACTACTTTTGCTGAAGGTTACTCTTTGCGAGTCCTACACACTGCTTTGCTCCTTTACTTTCATTCTATTGGTTAATTTTCAGTATTTAGGATCTGAAAACTATGTACTTCCTTGTTATATTCAGGGCTACGCCATACAAAAATGAGTGGAAGGAACTTTAAAAACTCCAATACTAGATTTAAAGGTGGATATTTAGAATTTTCACATCCCACCAAATTAGAAAATATATATACCACAGAAAATTATATGAAAAAACAATACGAATCATCAATAATTAAGAATCATAAAATAATAAAAAAAAAATTTTTTTTGATGGTATTCCCTTAATCCTTTCCCAAACGACAAATTTCAGACTCTTCCAAACTGAAAGAGTTCGCAGAGGACAATTCTAACTTTCATAACAATGGCAGAAAATTATTCGAAGGGACAGAAAACGCTGTGGGAAAAGGAGAAATTGCTCGTTACAAGCAATTTCTCCTTTTCCGACAATGTTTTCAAAAGATTTGTACTGCAGACACGTAAAATCAAGGGTTTGTTTGGGAGAGGGTTAAAAGGCTACGTAGCCTCTTAAGCTATTTTTAGATTTCCCGCCAAAAATAAAAAAAGGATTTGTGGGAATTTTAAGCGATCGGCACGTGACTAATGACGCTGAAATTCCATAACATAACAAACATGTAATTATTTTCTATAAAGTCTTCTTCAAACGCTATGTTTGAAGTTTCGTCTGTATATTTCCGGTGTGTAAATGAGCCAGGTGCTCATGTAAAAATAGATCATGTTTCCCGTCGGTGTCGACCTGGGCTGTAGTAAATCTCTAATTTCGCTTGTTGTCGGATGGTTTTTGACTTCTGTGGTTTTATGAATGGAAATTATAAGGCTTTTGGAGTATAAGGATGAATTTTTTTGTATTCTTGTAAAATTATCGTCCCAAAATCTGAAGGGCCACCTTTAAAACTAAAAAAAAAATGAATGCAGTTTGAATTATTTCTGTGGGGGGGGGGGGGGGTATGTTGTCTGTAATATTAAATTATATGGAATAAAGAGAATTTTATTTTTTTCATGGAGGTATATAAAAAAACCCCCTAATCACACTGTATGAAACCGCGAATTTTCATGGAGGTATGTAAAAAAAAAGAACCTAATCACACTGTATGAAACCGCTTAGCAGTTTCATACAGTGTGATTAGATTTTTTTTACATACCTCCATGAAAAAAAAAATTCTCTTCATTCCTTAAATGAAAGTGTAAAAAAAATCCCGATTCATGTGACGTGGTTGGTATTGTTTCCGAGGGTGTCTAATAATGTCAATTAGGTTTTCTAAGACATAATCAATCCTGTCTTACAACCACAAGTAGCTTTAATAACTTCTTTACTCTTATCTTTACTCAACATCTTGCCAATTTCGCACGCAAACGAAGGTACGTCCATCGTAAAATGTGAAATTAACGAAGAAATACATTTTCTTTATAAAGGATAAAATATAAAGAAGAAAATCAAATTAACATTTATTTTTAAACCATTTTAATAAATGACGTAATTTCTTCTTTACGTAGCTTTTACGACATTTGAGAATCTTCATTTTGGAGGTAAAGAAAGGTCTAATCACATGATCATGGTTAATATGCTATTCGAACACGGTAATTTGTCATTCTTTAACAGTTTTCCGGCGTGACTTTTGACACAGAGCGGGCGCGGGGGCTGGAGGACGCGGATATTTGATACAGCAAGGGGCGTTAAAGACGTCTCGAAGATGTCATGTATCTTTCTAATGATATTAACTCTCAAGTTGCGGAGACTGTAAGAGAGAGTTTTATCTGCAGACATTGTCAGACCTTATTCAGACTCAGATTCAGTTTCTGACCGGAAAAAAATGTGTTGTAACGCTAGAAGTAAGATTGTAAAACTTTCATTTTAGTTTTACAATATCTTTTTTCTGCTATAGCAACAGAGATTCTGCTAGATTATACTGTAACATTTTGTCAGTCTCATTATGATATCTACACTTTTTCGGCGTCGTTAAATGTGTTGGCTTTTGACCTACTTTTTAGGCGCTGGTAACAAATGAATAAATAGAAAATTGTGATTGGTCAGAATTATTCTAAGGGACCCTGTTTATCTGCCGGTACGCTGCCTTTTTTTTTCAATGATATTTCTCGTATATCCTGCGAATTATATTTGCTAACAACTTGTACCCTGAATTATTTACTTTAGGCTGCTGGTGTGCCTTTAACCCTTACCCAAACAATCCCTGGTTTTTACGGGTCTGGAATAGTAGCCTTTTGAAAACATTGTGGGAAAAGGAGAAAATGCTGGTAACCAGCATTTTCTCCTTTTCCCACAATGTTTCTACCCTATCATAGACAGAAATCATCTTTTCAGCACGAGTTGAATTGTCGTCTGCAAATGCTTTCAATTTGGTCTAGTCCAAAAGATTGTCGTTTGGGAAAGGGTTAAATTAAATGCAATATCCTTATCATGGAACGACCAAATTTTAATTTCTTTTATGGAATGTGTAGATTACGATCAGACTACTCAGAAAAGGTTGTATGATTGTGACCCCCATTCTGTTCGATTGTTCGTAGATCTTTCTGATGAAACATGAATTCCTAAGGCCACCTAGGAATGCTATCACGAAGATGGGGACGGCTGACACTTTCAAATCCCTTTAACCCTTTACCAAACAATCCCCGGTTTTTACGACCCAGAGGAAAAAGCCTTTAGAAAACATTGTGGGAAAAGGAGAAAATGCTGGTAACCAGCATTTTCTCCTTTTCGCACAATGTTTTCTAATCTTCTAAAGTCAAGCTTCAATTTTTGAGTCACGTTTATTTTGTTGTCTTCAAAAGCTATCACTTTGTACGTGTCTAAAATTTTGTCGTTTGGTAAAGAGTTAAATGAGACTTGCTTTGTGAAAAGGAGGTTTAATGCATTTTCAAACAGTATCGACTCATATGAGCATGCGCAGTCCACGCAAGCTGATACTGATAAAAAACATTTTTCTTCTTATTGTTATTTTTTTTTAACTGCATGTCATAGGACCATTCTACATCATGATATACTAGTAGTAGTCAGTTGTTACACAAAATGGAGTTTATGGACCCACAATTATAGGAAGAGTTGCTTGTTATAGTGAATCATTGAGATATAATGTATCCCGCTTTAATTAAAAAGAGAAAACTGCTTCTTTCGACGGCTACAAAAACAGTCATCTGATACATACAAAAAGTGCGTTTTATGCATGACGAAACCATGACTTCTCCATTGTGCATTCTGATCTCGATCTATGCCACCCCATATTCTCGACCATAAGACTGAAAGCATAAAACGATTAAGGAAAGTTTAATCCTTTACTCCATAGATACTCATTTCAACACATTGCTTGTAGGAGCCTTTGGAAAACATTGTGGCAAAAGGTGAAATTGCTCGTGACGAGCAATTTCACCTTTTGTCATAATGTTTTCTATGCTATCAAAAAGTGTCATATACATATAAAAAACAGCTTCATCCTTTGCTGTTAGTTAGGGTCATTTAGATATACCATAGAAATGACTTATGGGGTAAAGGGTTAACCATTTCGAGCTAATGCATGGACTGAGCTTTGGATAGGTCACCTATATTGCCTTTAATGGTCTGCAAAACGCGAAAAGGGGCATCTGGACATTTGCGTAAAATATCGTGTCGGATCTAGAGTATGGTTCTGAAATGCCTTGCTCAAGGACACTCCCACCCAGAACTTAGTGTTTCGACTGTGGATCGAACTCAGGGCCTCCAAGTTACGGATCTTACACTTGACCACTAGTCTGTGACGGATCCTCATTTGGTTACGAAAAAAAAAAAACTCGTAAAATGAAGGCAGAAACATTTCATCCATAGATGAAGATGAAATTCAGAACGTCTAAAGGTCGACTCTTGTATTTTCGTAATTATCACCGCAGTTGAAATATCATCAGACAGAGTTGCTTGCCTTTCTCCAGGGAAAAGAAGCGACTCCATGATTTATCTTAGTCCCATTTCATTCGCTCTTTTTCTCCGCTTACCCTTATGTCCGGACGAACCTTTACCCTTTACGAAATAATTTGGACTTTTAACTTCCCTATCGAAGAGGGCTTTTGAAAACATTTTGGAAGAAGGAGAAAATGCTGGTAACTAGCATTTTCTCCTTTTTGCACAATATTTTCCATTCCTTCAATGAAGAAAAAACATTATTTAAGCGCGCCATATTTTGTTTGGTGTCTGCAGATGCTTTTACCTCATTACCAAACGACAACATTTTAGGCTTGTCCAAATCGAAAGCATTCGCAGACGACAAAATAAAAATGATTGAAAATTTGAAATTTGTTTTGTGAAGAGTAGAAAATATTGTCGGAAAAGGAGAAAGACCTGCCAGCATTTTCACCGTTTTTAAACTACATGTACAACGGGGTTGATTTAAAGAATAATGATACACTAACTTTGTTGATAGACACAAAAGTTCCTCCAACCAAAACTTCTTTCTTCTCTCTCTCTTTCCCTGTCTCTGTCCCTATCTGTCTATCTGTCTGAACTGTTACTCTCAAAGTTAATGGTGCCGGAGAAGGTAGATAAACAGCATAAAGAGAAAACTCAGTGTACAAAGGGTAGCACAGGGGTACTTGGGAGACAGACTAGATGAAGTCTTATTACGTTACGAACAGTGCAGATAAGACTAGAACGCACAGGAAGTCCATTCTAATCTTGAATCTACACTGTCCACACGTTTGCTTTACTCTTTACCAAACGACAAAATTTTAGACTGGTCCAAACCCCAAAGCAGTTGCAGACGAAAAATTAACAGTAGCCCAAACGATGAAACTTTCCTTGAAAGGATAGAAAACGTTTTGGGAAAAGGAGAAAATGCTGGTGACCAGCATTTTCTCCTTTTCCCATAATGTTTTCAAAAGGTATTTTCCTTATGGTCCTTAAAACTAGGAATTGTTTTATACAGAATGAAAAGGAACTTTGGTCAGAAAAGCTTTTGAATGATTTCTGATTTCTGAGACCTCAATAGGAAAATGCCCATTTATCCAGCAGAGAAAAGGGCTAATGTAGAATAATAGAGCATAATAACGATGGAATTACATTTTAATAATTGAAGATGCCGGGATGATTCTTTATCTCATTTATATGCATTCTCCCTGTCTCTCACTATTAACATTTATGATGGAGCTTAATACATGAACGATTCAGATATACTATGAGGTGCTTCCTGTTTACAAGCAATTGCTTTTCTCGTCAACAATAAATTTCATCTGTCATAAAACTAGTAATATCTTCTTATCTATAGACGTTACTCTTTTGGGTCTATTATGCTGGTATAATGTAAATTTTCCCGAATTTAGCCCGCATGGTGAAGGGTTAAATGTTTCACTTAAAGTGATTGCTCCGTTATTTTCTGTATTCAGTTATTATTTATTAACCCGTTTGCTCCATGATAGCTGTATATAGATTTATTTCTAAATGGATAGCTATAGATGGACCTTAACAGTAGAAAACGAATGCAACGTGATGAGAATGACCTTGACATAGGAACCAAGAACCGAGAAACATCGTGGTCAGTGACAAGAATTATCACACACAGTTATCTTTCAAACTAGCCTAAATATTTTCAAAATGAGTTCTGGAATGCATCCGTCAAACAGCATGTTTTACATGAAATAGAAGTTAAACGCATCAGTCGACAAATGTGTAATGAATCGAAAAGGGACGCACAATTATAGAATTAATTCCTTACATCCTAGAGACGACTGTTGAAAACATTGTGGCAGAAGGAAAAAAATGGTCATAACGACCTTTGTACTGCGATGTTGTGATTTTGTGCTTGGTACCTCGTATTTGTTTTGCCTGTGCTCGGTACTTAGTTTTGTTCTTGGTACTAGATATTTGTGCTTAGTACTCTATAAATGTATTTGTATTTGGTACTGTGCAAATGTACCTGTATATGATACCAGTACTATGTGTTTGCGCTTAGTGCAGTGTATGCTTGGTAAGATATATTTGTGCTTGGTTGTAGACATTTGTGCTTGGTACTGTATAAATGTATTTGTGTATGGAACTGTGCAAATGTACCTGTATATGATACCAGTACTATGTGTTTGCGCTTAGTGCAGTCTGTGCTCGGTACTCAGTTTTGTGCTTGGTAGTAGACATTTGTGCTTGGTACTGTATAAATGTATTTGTGTATGGTACTGTGCAAATGTACCTGTATATGATACCAGTACTATGTGTTTGCGCTTGGAGCAGTGTGTGCTCGGTACGATATATTTGTGCTTAGTGCTATGTCTTTGTACTTGGTATAATATTTAATAGCTTTATTCTATGTACTGCTCTTAGAACTGAGTATTTGTCCACAGTACTATGTACTTGTGATGAAAACTTAATCATTGCGCTAGTTGTTGAATATTTGTGCTCGCTACCGTGTATTTTTTCTAAGAAATAAGTCCTTGTGCCTGCTGCTATATCTTTGTACTTGTTTTCATGTATTTTTGCTTGTTGTCGTAGTGCTCGGTGATACGTTTTGTAGTTGGTACCTTTAATTTTGGCTTGGTACAACATATTTTTGCATGGAACTGTTTATTTGTACTCGGAACTGTGTGTTTGTGCTTGGAACTTTGTGCTTGTGCTTGGAACTGTGTATTTGTGCAAAGTCTTGTAAATTCGTGATTATTCGTATGCCTTTGTGCATGTACTGTGTATTTTTGCCTGGTAGTATTTATTTTATTTTAACCGTGTATTTATACCTGTAACTATGTCTTGTATTTGTACTTGGTACTTTGTGTTTGTGCTTGGTTCTGTGTCTTTTGTTCTTGGTATTTTGCTGTCTTGCTCGGTACTGTGTATATTCTTTTTGTACAGTTATATGAATGGTTGCTGGGTAGCTTGTCTTTGTGGTTGTGTTTTGTCTTTGCTTAGCACTGTGTATTCGAGCTTGGCACTGTATCTTTGTGCTTTATACAATGTGTGTGTGTGCTTGTTACTGTATATTTGACGCTTGGTTCGGTGTCTTTGGCCTTAATTGGTACTACACTTGCTTGATGCTATGTATTTGTGCTTGGTACTATGTATATGTGTTAAGCTTGGAACCAGTATTTGTGCATGGTATTATGTCTTTGTGTTTGCTTTTCTTATAAGTATTTTTTCTAGTCAATCGGGCTTTCTGATTTGCTCATTTTACTATGTATTTTTGTTTGGTATTTTGTATTTATGCTTGGTACCATGTATTTGTGCTTGGCATAGTGTCTTTTTGCTTTGTACGATAATTTTGTGTTTTTTACTATTTGTGCACATTAGCTTTTCTTAATGTAAAGTAGTATGTGTTTTATGAATGTTTCTGTGGTCTTTTGCTTGATCCTGTTAATCTGTCCTTTGTAAAATGTTTTTTGTGATTAGCTGGGTGCCAAACATTCCATGTATGTATAAATCGTTTACCCATAGTCTAACAATAGTTCCTTGTAACAATACATCTTTTCCTGGTATTTTCTCAGCAACTCAAAGCAAAAACCGGCATGACAACAGACATGTAGTCATGGTTACATCAAGACAAAAGATTTTGGCTCCACCGACCTCCAAGCCCTTAACCTACTTGTTACAAGAACCAATTGTGTTTTCGCATGAGAGCATGATGCACTTAAAAAAATTGCAATAAAGACATATTCATGTAACTATGATGTTCACATGTTCTGAAAGAGAAGTACTAGTTGAAAAAAATAATGTTTATAGTGTGATTTTGTAGTGCTGCAGAATATAGATGTACTGCATTATTTAGAAAATAAAATATTATTCTTTTTGGATGGCTCATTACACCCCTTTCAACACCATTTTAGTTATATCAAATAGAAAAGTGATTTATGCGAGTACTCGGCTTAGACTTAGCCATGCCTTACCTCCTGACACTCCCACGTGACATGCACACTAACTTTTATTATGATTTGAGAAAAAAAATGAATGTTTTGCCTTCAGACATTTCGGAAAAAGTTGACGATGGCAGTCCAGAAAAGGAGTGTAAAGGAAGAAGTGTTCACAAAATTCATATGGCTTGGGAGGGGGGAATAAAATAGATGGAGAGCGGGAGACAGAAAGTCTGCGTTAAATGTCAAGAAGGGAATTATCCCCCCGGCAACTCTTAGCTTAATGTAGACATATTTTAATGTATGAACTTCGAACTGCTTTTGAAAACATCGTACCAAATAGAGAAACTGTCCAGAATGAGCAAATTCTCTTTCTTTGTTACAATGTTTTTCATTGTGATGCACTATACCAAGACTTCAAAGATGAATATCAGTTGTTTATTTGTTCAGGTGCTTCTCATTTGGAACTGCATTACTGCAATTTACGAAAAGAAAATGCAGTCCTTTGGCTGTCAGACAAAACTTTCATGCGTTTGGAGAAAACAGATGAAGATCAGATGAAACAGATTTTATTATTTTGGATGTACAAAGAGACGATGTGAGAATCTATACCATACAGCTTCTAAAACGCAATATCTTAGTCTCGTTATACTTGTCCAAAAATCTCGATTTTATCTATTTAGGCGCTCTAAGGGTTAATATCACACGATTGCATTTGGAATGCTCTTGCCAATATCCTAGACAAGTCTATCTTCCTGTTAGTCTCTTTTCCGCCAGAAACCGCTGTTCAGAAAATCTTAAAGAATGGAAGACAATCAAAAATTGCTATAAAAGCAGTCAACACTGGACAACACATAGCATAAATATGAGAAGGAAAAAACGAGGCAAGTCTGTTATGTTGATAAACTTTGCTGACATTTTTTCACATTTTTTTGCAGGAGAATTTCTGTTTTGAAGAGAAATTTGACAGACCGACGTTTCGAAGAGGGAGCTGTCAAAAATGTCCCGCTTTTTTCCCATAAATGGCGTGGAAAACTGGCTGAGTGATGTTTGACTCCTAGACCGCAACTCTTACACCCTTTACTCGTCTTTTTCTTTTTTAGCCCTTAACTTTTTCGGCCCCATGGTAAATTTCCGCATGTCAAAAACGCATTCTACTTCATGGTTCGGTCGGTAAGTTAGATAATTTAAGGCAACGTCTTGCTTAGCATAATGCATTATGAAGATGCAGAGCGCCGCCCAGTTATTTTCATCCCAATATCACACTGTTTTTCGTTTACTATAATTTGCCTGCAGCACGCGAATAGAGGCATTCGGACATTTGCGTAAAGTGTAGTCTAGGAAAAGCCTGCCCAGGCTAATCCAAAGCGACAGTTTTCATTTTTATGCAGTTATCTGTTTTGCGCAAGTGTGCTGAATAACAAAATCTAATGTAGACATAAAGTGCCGTCTGGAATTAGCATTTGCGGACTGTTTGGGCCAATGCAAGACGACACTACGCAAATGTCCCCTCGCGTGTTGCAAGCCATATCTGAGCTTTACTTATGGCCTCTTCTTATCGAACCAAAAGCCAATTTTAGAAGCAATGTATATTTAGTTACACCCCGATGACCATGGTACCAAGCCATGCGTGCTAGAAGTTCTAAAGTATTTCAGCAAAAGGTATAGATATATGAGCCATACAGACCGAAGTGCACGCAAGATGACCCATCTTTGCAGGCCAAGGGTGACGATCCACTTCGCTACTCTACCCTTGGCGGATCAAGCTTGATTTCGACATTTCCCCATACGCATTTTCATTGGTTGCAGCTAGCTCAAACTGTACCGTATCAAATCGCTCGTAGCATTTCATCTTTGATAAAAGTAGAACAAGGTCGCAACCTTTCGGATAAAAATAGGAGGTAAGTACAGATACCGCCGTGGATGTGTGCAAGATCTGTAATTATTTATTACCGGTAAAAACATAAATGAACAATACTTACAGAAAGTTTCAATGTGACCAATAAATTATCAGAGGTTTTTAGGCTATATCCCAGCACCTGACCATGGAATGTCGAAGTACGTTTGTGGTTATTGCTTCATGTTGAATTATTGTATTCGTAAACGGTTTGTAAAACGACATTCCATTGGCTATAAGAAATATGACGTAAAGGGGAAAAAATAACCAGCATCCAATAGGGGGCGTATCGCGGAAATATCGAAATCGGGGTCGATCCACCATGGTAAGATCCACGCAGTGATCGTAACCTTGGCTCGCGAAGATGAAGATGACCTGGATCGAAACTTTGTTACTTTCGGTAAAATTTCAGCATTTCAAAGGACAGTGTACTGCATGTTAAAGTAGATTTATGGACAAAATGGATTTTTATGGATCCCTAGATATGTAATGACTTGATTAGTATAATACATTACGGAGTGGCATTAAACCCCCTTGTGCTAGAGCATGTCTTATATGGCCTGCAATATGCGCAAAGGGGCATTCGGACATTTGCGTATGGTGTCGTCTCGGATCGGCCTGCGCAGTCTGCGCAGGCTTACCCGAGATGACACTTTACGACTACAGTATAGATTTTTGAGTGAAACAGAAAATTACAAACAAACGGAAAGTGTCTTTTTGCATTAGCCTGCGTAGAGTGCACAGGGTGATCCGAGACGGCACTTTACGCAAATGTCAGAATGCCCCTTTTCGCGTGTTGCAAGCTAATTTATTATAAGCTCGATCTCTTTCGATACTCAGACAGATGTCTTATTTTAACCTGCATGCCACAGCACAAGGATTGTATAGATCTAAGATTAGAGTACACATTTGGAGCGGACTGTTCTTGATCTTTGGCGTACACACATGCCTCTGTGTTTTCATTTAAGTGCGATGGATTAATCAGTAATGCACACAGAGTGGTGTATTACGTCGCTTTCAACGTTGTTGCAGTCAAATCCCATCTTCGCGAGCCAAGGCCACTATCACTACGTGGATCTTACCTTGGCTGATTGAGCCCGATTTCAGAGATTCCTGCGATGCGCCCTCTATTGGATGCTGGTTATTACCCCTTCCTTTACATCATATTTCTAAAAGCCAATGAAATATCGTTTTACAAACCGCTTACGAATACACATGAAGCGATAAGCAGTCATCCACGTGGGTTTCCATGTTTAGCTTCTATTCGAAAGGTAGCGACTTTATTCTATTTTTATCAAAGATGAAATGCTACGAGCGATTTCATTCGTTGCAGTTAGAGCTGGCTGCATCCAATGAAAAAGCGTATCGGGGGAATGTAAAAATCAAGCTCGATCCGCCAAGAGTAGACTAGCGTAGTGAATCATCAGCCTTGTCTTGCTAAGATGGTCAAATCCCGGCGACAGCTCCCATAATTATTCACCTGATATCCTGGGTTTGGAGGTCTGAAGGCAATTGTCTGCTTTCCTACATAACCAGATTTGAAATTGTTCATCATCAGAGAGGAATGAATTCTGTTGCATTCAATTTCATCAATAATCAAAGGTAGTTTGAGTCGTACACTTCTGCTTGTGACCCTGAGCCCACAACCTCTGCGTTACTAGATCTACATCAGCGTAGTGCTGTAGGTTTCCTACGAGCACACAAGTCACAGCCTAATAGTCCTTAGATGTTGCACTTTTACTTTTGCAATAGTTCTGTTAGGTGACAAAGGAAGCAGGAACAAACCTTCTTGTCATCTCGATCTGCCTGAAGTGGTTTCAGCAAAAAAGGCGGGTTGAATACCATTAAATGATTAAGTAGGTATTTGCCCTTTTCTCACGCTGATTTGTCACACGAAACAATGACGGCCTTGGTTCTTGAGAAAAACTGTCGCTAGATATAGATAAAATTAATGGGGCAATATTGGACCATTTAACGCTTTTCGTCTCGTGAACGGAATTCGGCCTCTAGCAACTTCAACCCTTGTAGTACCAGGGTGTTTTTGTATGTTGCTTTTATGGTCAGTGCAGATCAAGATTACACTGCATAAAACGAATTTAATCTTAGATCTACAGAGTCCGATATTTGGCGAGACCGTCTGACAGAAGAAACTCTTGAATCTGGAGTATTTCAGGTTCTCTTTTTCTTTCCATATATACTTATATTGTTTACGCTTCCACAGTGTTTTGAGCTGTAGACGTGAACCTTAAGGACATTTTCCACAACTAAAGTTGACTCTGTGGTAAGTGTAGATCAAGATAAGGCTGCACAAAACGTGCAGCCTGATCTTTGATGTTTGCTGTTTGTTTTGCTGAAACACTGTAGACAAGAGTAAACATGATATTTGGGTTGTATTTCTAGGATGAAGATGTTTGATAGATTTATTCGGAGCTCTGAGGGTTAAGGAAATCCATTAAAAGAACCAAAATATTGAATGCTTTGGTGTTTTTGAAGAGATAACGAGGAAAAGACTGTGCTAAAGGGAGAAATAAAGCTTCTTTAACTCATTACCAAACGGCAATAGTCTAGGCTTTTCCAAATCGAAAGCATTTACAGACGACAACATAAAAGTGACTGAAAATTTGAAATTTGTTTTGTGAAGGGTAGAAAACACTGTGGTTACCAGCATTTCCTCCTTTTACCGCTATGTTTTCTAAAGGCATCTTTCCCTGTGTAGCCAAAAGTAGGGATCGTGTGGTAAGGGGGTTAAAGCGATTTCTTCATTAAAATTTTGGTCAAAGATTTTCGAAAATCGATCTGCAGTCATGGCTAAAGGATTAACCCATTACCACACAATCCCTGCTTTTGACACCCCTGAGAAAGAATCCTTTAGAAAACATTGTGGGAAAAGGAGAAAATGCTGGTTACCAGCATTTTCTCCTTTTCCCACAATGTTTTCTACCCTCCACAAAACAATTTCAAATTTTCAGTCACTTTTATTTTGTCGTCTACAAATGCTTTGGATTTGGACAAGCCTAAATTTTTGTCATTTGGTAATGGGTTAAGTATACATAAGTGCATATTTAGCAAAGGGTTTATCGGATCGGAATGCTAAAATAAGGGGGTAATTCTGACACAAATTGGGCTCGGCTTTTCTTTGAAAGTCGTGTGATATTTTCTGCCTTATTTCTCACACTATAGTAATGTCCCCGGAGATGACGCATTATGTAATCATGGCAGTCATGAGAAATGCCAGTACATGTTTTTTTCCGGGGCTGTTAGATTGCTTGAAACACGACTAGTTTCTTATTGGCGGAATTTGTTGAGCTAAGATCAGACTGCAAAGAACGAGAATATTCACACCATGAATAAGATTTTCTTTTTAAAATATAAATGCAGTGTAACCTGTACATAACTTGAATATATTTACTTTCTACGACAACAATAACAAAGACAACAACAACAAATAACAACAACGACAAAAAGACAATTGATAAGACAACCATTATTGAAAATAATAATACAGATACAGATATTTTATTTTGGTAATAATACTTGTACTACCGTGACTACTACAACTATTCCATCTTCGCGAGCCAAGTTTACGATCACTATTAGTGGATCTTACCTTGGCTGATTGACCCGATTTCAAGATTCCTGCGATGCGCCCTCTATTGGATGCTGGTTATTACCCCCTTTACATCATATTTCTAAAAGCAAATGAAATATCGTTTTACAAACCGCTTACGAACACACATGAAGCGATAAGCAGACATTCACGTGCGTTTCCATGTTTTACCTTCTATTCGAAAGGTAGATTCCATGTTCTATTTTTATCAAAGATGAAACGCTACGAGCGATTTCATTCGTTGCAGCTAGAGTTCTCTGCATCCAATGAAAAAGCGTATCGGGTGAAAGTAAAAATCAAGCTCGATCCGCCAAGGGTAGAGTAGCGTAGTGAATCGTCGGCCTTGGCTTGCGAAGATACTACTTTTCCAACAACTACTAAAATTACTACAGCAACTATTACATCTGCTAAGTGTAGTAATGATAAGGCCCCGGGCGATGTAGTAACAGATCCGATTGTTCGTGCGAGAAATTTGCAGCACAGATAAGATTATTTATTCTGTACTTATATACAGAAATACAACGTGCACATGAACTGTTGGGATACTAATGTGAAAGTTACAAATTTGTTTATAAACATGGTCTGGAATTATGAACAATGAGTTGGCTTTCCCATGTACCGTGATATTAGAGGATTCCTTGCAAATCATTTTTTTCTCCGTTTGATCAGTTTTGACGGGTTCTATACCAGTTTCATTGTAAAATATTGATAATCAGTATGGTTGAAAGTTTAATACAGAAATACATGAAAAGACACTGTGGCATAAGGAGCAAAAATGCAGTCAGTGCAAAACGGCCATACTTGTTGGTAATATGCCTTAAAAAAAGAAATGGCAACGAGAGTGCATATAATTGACGTGCAACACGCTAAAAGGGACATTCGGACATTTGCGTAAAGTGTCTTCTTGGATCAGCCTGCGCAGTCCGAGACGGCACTTTACGACTAAATTAGGTTTTGTGCTACAATAAACATGCGAAAAACAGAAAATGACATAAAAACGGAAAGTGTTGTCTTGGATTAGCCTGTGCGGAGTGCGCAGGTTGATCCGAGACGAAACTTTACGCAGATGTCCGAATGCCCCTTTTCGCGTGTTGTAAGCCATAATTATGGCCTGCAACGCCCGTCAAGTGGCATTCAGACATTTGCCTAAAGTGTCCTACGAATCATCCTGCGCAGTCTGATCCGAGATGACACTTTTCGATTTTGTGCGATTTTCTGTTTCACGCATAGCTACTGTAGGACAAAATCTAATGTAGTCGTAAAATGCCGTCTCGGATTAGCCTGCCCGGTTTGCCCCGGCTGACCCGAGACGACACTGTACGCAAATTTCCGAATGTCCCTTTTCGCCTGTTGCAGACTATATTTGATGCTAACCTTCAGAAATGCGCTGTTCTTGTTGTGTTCAATTCTTAATGCCAATTCAGTTCGAAATCATGCATTATTAATTCTCAATTCATCGACTCACCTAAGTTTTATTTCCATTTCTCAATTTGCATATTGCAATAAATCATCTAGAATGCCAAATGCATCTCACTGGGTTAGGTACCAACGCTTACAGATTTCATTAACTATTCTTGAAGGCTTTTACACAGCGTTGCATATCAAATTCTGATCATCATGAGCATGCCACGTTGTATTCTGTTGCTTCATTGAAGAGATGGTGCTGAACCCACATCCAAGTTTTAAAGTCTTGCAATACAGAAGATGATTTTCATGTTATATTGGAATGTTCCATTTAATATTCAAAACTAGATGAAAAATTTCAACAATTTTCTTGAAAACTTAAATTATTTTAAAACTTTAAGAGTGTTTCAACTTGATATTCAAATAGCTTTTACCTTACCTTAGCCGACCTGACCCAGTGGAACTTAAAGGGGGTTATTAAGTTTTCATACCGTAAATTCAGAATATCTTGTGAAACACAATACAAAAAATAAGTACAACTTGATACATATACATTTTATTACTTGCATAAGCTTTATTGTCAAATTTAAAACATAGGGTGCAAGTTTCGGTCGTTTAGATAACGGGATAGTCATTTCACGACCGGTAACACCGGTTATTTTTACGTCAATTATGACGTCATAACACTGATTTGAATACGAATCCTCTTAATCAACGCGTGTTATTGACTGTGTGACATTTCAAGAAGTCTTTGCTAAACTCTGGCTATCAGAACCTTGTACAATAAGTGGCTACGCAGCCTTGCTTTTGTCCTACTTAATTCAGAGATAAATAGTTTTTTGTGGTATTTGTCGAAGACAATACCACTATGAGTTCAAGATTGAATTTTGATAACTATGTACCTTATTTTGTGCAAAGCCGAAGGAAATAAACCCAGTTAAACTCATTCTTTCTCAGGCAAATGAGTTTTTTCGGTGGCACACAGATATGTAATTTAAAATGGCATTTTGAAATACATTGGGCGAGGCCATCGATCGTTGAGATACTTATTTTTGATTGAAAATAGCTTCTCTTGCTCATAGCCTTTCAATGGCGCAATGATACAAATTTGACTACTGACCCTGGGTTTTATCGTTCCAAAACCATTTCGTTCAATGGCTTGTTCGTCCAATGATTGCGCGCTACTCTATTTGATTGCTCATGAATATTTACAGATCCGAGTAATTGATTATAATTTTGGAAATTAAATGTAAAAGGCTAAAGATATTTCAAAATTATAGTTTTAAAGTACATAAGTACTCTCCCTTTAACCGAAAAGGTATTCATTTGCTTTTAAGCCAATATTAGAACAATATGTCTCTTTTTCTTTCAAATTATTGATTCCACGCAGTGGGTTTCCTTTCCTTGACAAATACCACTTCAGCGTTCTCAACGCTTTGATTTTTTTTTGAAAGTTTGTTTTAATAAAGTTATTGAAATTTGAATAGCTCCCTTTCAGATATTATATTCCGATCACTCACCCTCCGTTGTCCATTTTCTATATGTTCATCAACAGTTCTTAGGACATTCGCCTCAATAATTTTTTGATCTATGAAATTTCAGGTCCTAACTACCTAGGTCGTCTGTAAAATGTTAACTCTGAACTAACAAGGTCTGAACTGAGACATTCTAAATGCAATTCTAGATGACAAACTACATGTGAAACTTTTCTATGTAAGGGCAGAAATCGAGGGAAAATATGTAGGGTGCCAGCTTTTTCTTCTCTATTTGTAGTGTCATTAAAGGCATTCTTCATCAAAGACGTTAAACTTGGGACTGTTTGGTTAGGGGTTGAATCATTTACGTCATGTGACCCATATTCCCTCCTGTGGTAAAGATAGAAAGAAGGTACCTCCTAAAAACCAGACGACACCTGGCATTGAAATTTGGCCCTGGTAACTTAAATCAGAACTGATTAACCCATTACCACACTATCCCTACTTTTGACGCCCCTGAGAAAGAAGCCTTTAGAAAACATTGTGGGAAAAGGATAAAATGCTGGTAACCAGCATTTTCTCCTTTTCCCGCAATGTTTTCTACCCTTCACAAATCAAATTTATTTCAAATTTTCAGTCATTTTTGTCGTCTGCAAAGGCTTTCGATTTGGACAAGCCTAAAATATTGTCGTTTGGTAATGAGTTAACAGTTGATTTTCGTCGAAGAGTTAACATATCAACATCTTTAACCAATCAGTAACGTAGATGGCTGTAAAACAAGGGACGCTGCTTCAACATCATACATCGGTCGAATTCTCTCCTGGAATTGATGGTAGTCATGTAAGCAGGAATTATTCCTACCTCATAGCTGCAAGCAACCAACAAACCAACCAGCTAACTGAGGTAAGCAAGCAAAAAAGCTACCAACCGACCGACAGACCAACACACCAACCAACAAGCCAACCAACACGCCATACAACCAATAAACAATCTCTCATCAGCACCTGAATAGTTTGCACATGAATGGATCTATCGAAGAGAGAAAAAAGAATCTTAGTACGGGTGCCGCGGCCCAATTGATTTCTCACCTTGTCAATCCAAAATTCATGACAGAACGTTTTTAACACATTTCTCTAAGCAGACATTTATCGTCTCACAGTAGACGACTTTGGAAAACATTTTGAAAAAAACTTGAAATTTCTTCTTTTGTCACAGATATTTCATTTGTACACGAGTGACTAACCAAAACTAATGTTGGTGTTCCATCATTTAGAAATGACTTTGTTAAAGTCTTCTGATACAGTTTCAGTCAACGCTGACTTTTACAGACGACAAGACTAATCCAAATTGAGAGCATTTGCAGACGACAAAGTTAAAGAGACCCGGAAACTGAAATTTGTCTCTGGAATAGCAGAAACCAAGAACTATTGTTTGAATGAAAGAAAACAAAACAAAAGAAACGATGGTATTTAGCACTTTTCTCCTGTTCCTACTTGCTTTTAGAAAGCTTTCTTTATCAATGTTGTTCGCATTCGGGATTGTGTGGTAAACAGTTAAGGCGTCAAACCAAAACAAAAATATTCTTAGTCTTATTCTCCCAGATTTTCTAAATTTGAAAGTAACGCAACTTCTGCATGGTTGGCTAACCATTTTGGCTTGCAGCACGCGCAAACCGGCATTCAGACATTTGCGCAAAATACCGTCTCGGATCAGCCTGCGCAGTCCGCGCAGGCTTATCCGAGACGGCACTTTACGACTGCATTAGATTTTGTGCTATAGCAGACTTGCAGAAAACAGAAAATCAAATAAAAACGTAAAGTGTCGTTTCGGATTAGCCTGTGCGGACTGCGCAGGCTGATCTGAGACGATATTTTACGCAACTGTCCGAATGCCCCTTTTCGTGTGTTGGATGCCATTTGGTTGTTTTACTTTCAAATTTAAATAATTCTGGAGACTGATACCAAGAACGTTCTAAGAATGGTTGGTGAATACGGGCCCAAGTCTTCAGTTAGTGCAATATCAAAGGTTGTTTTTGGTCTGAATGTCTCCGCGAAAAGGACAGCATAGCTCAGTGATCAGACAAAACCTTTTTGTATGATCCGATCTTTGTCTACAATGATCGTAGAAGCAATGGAAATCGTGAAAAGCGCTTTTATAAAAAATACGATTACTAAACAATACGGTATCCTAACAAATTCCAAAATAAGAGGGCTTATGATAGAAAAAAAATGAGATAAAAGGAGAAAAATGCCGGTTACACATTTGCACGATGTTTTTGACCCTCTTCAACTTAGACAGGTCTAAAGTTTTCTAGTCAGAAAAAGAAAAAAAAAGGGTAAACCTTTTTCCCTTACAACAAAATTTGAGATTTGTTCATATTCAAAACACTTGCAGACAACAAGTTAAATTGGGCTTAACCCTTTTATAAAACAACCCCAAGTTTAACGACCCTGAAAAACATTGCGGGAAAAGAAGAAAATGCTGGTAACCAGAATTTTCTCCTTCTCCCACAATGTTTTTTAGTCTGTCAAAGTCAAGATTCAATTTTTGAGTCACGTTTAATTTGTCTTCTGCAATTGCTTTGAATTTGGACAAGTCTAAAAGTTTGTCGTTTGGTAAAGAGATAAATGATGGGATTGGTCTGAGAAGTTATAGAATACATGTACATGGGGTGGAGGAGGGAGGGGGGAGGGTACACTATTGGTGACCTGCATTTCTGTTTCTCACAATGCTGTCAAAAGCATTCTTGATCAGGTTCGCTGAAGCTCCAGATCGTGTGATAAAGGGTTAATCAATTATACTTGGTTTAGCTTTGTCGGATAATTAATATCTTCAGTTTGTGTGTGACACATTAAATATTTCTTTTTCCCCCGATTGCCTGTTGCGACGATATTTCCTCGGGAACCCCTGGCTATGTTTCTGTTCAATTCTTGAACTCTTTACCAGACGACAAAATTTTGAACTACTCCAAATTGGAAGCATTTGCACACGACAAAATAAATGTGAATAAAAAAATGATTTTTGATTATAGGTCGATAGAAAACATTGTGGGAAAAGGAGAAAATGCTGGTCACCAGCATTTTCTCCTTTTCCCATAATGTTTTCAAAAGGCTTCTATCTCGTTAAAAGTCGGGATTGTGTGGTACAAAAAGGACGACAGAATTTTAGTTCAAATTGAATGCATAAGCAGACGACAAATTTAACTGATGGGCTCTGTCTTTGGAAGGGTAGTAAACGTTGGTTGGGGAAAAAGAAGAAAATGCCGGTTACCAGATTTTTTTCAATTTTTGCCACAATATTTTTAAACGCTATTTTCCATTTTTTTTTTCTCAACTTAGAATTAATTGCTAAAGGGTAAATAGATTACTCCTAATTTTTCTCATAAATAAAGACAAAACAAAGAGTGACCGTATATTTACAAAATCGCGTGTGAGGCAAAAAAAGAAAACCAATGCATAAATTTGCCAAATAAAATTGATCTAATGGTAGATATGCATTCATATACTTATCATCGGTTGAAATTGCTCAGAAAACAAGAGAGTTATTAAGCTTACAGATATTTTGAAATGAAAAGGATTCCCAATTACCTGTTGCGACGGTTATTTTTCTCCGAACCTGTGGCAATATCGATTACCATGGTTACGATTTCCAGTGGCACGTGCCTCATCCGGTAACTCTGGGACGGCGTTCCGTACTTTTTTTTTCTTTTCGTGGAGAATTTGTCGTCTGTATGAGACATAAAAATATGGGAGAGAGAAATCCGACGACTTCTCTGATTAATGACCCTTCAACAACGTCTGCCATTTAATTCTTCTTCAGTTTGTGGCATGGAATATTATGTCGCAGAAAGATGAGGATAATATCCCACCAGAGTTGGGACTCCAACTACAGACCTTTTTATCATGACCAATGCTTTATGAAAACAGTGTTTAATGCATCTGCAAAAAGTAAAAGCCGATCAGAGACAACACTTAATGTCAGCATTAGATTTTGTCCTACGCTAGAATTACACACCATCAGAAAGGATAGTCTGGGATCGGCCTGTGCGGACTGGGCTGGCCAATCCGAGACGACACTTTATGCTAATGTCTGAGTGCCCCTTTTCGCGTGTTGCAGGCCATATAATGGTATAGAACGATCTGGAAACTGCGAAAAATAACGTTGATACCCTCTGTCTGATAATAACAAACTCATTTGAGCCCTACACTGTAAAATTTAACCCTTTATCCCATAAGGCATTTCTATGGTATCTCTAATTGACCCTAAATAACAGCAAAGATGAAGCTATTTCTTATGTGTATATGACACCTTTTGATAGCATAGAAAACATTGTGGCAAAAGGTGAAATTGCTCGTCAAGAGCAATTTCACCTTTTGCCACAATGTTTTCCAAAGGCTCCAACAAGCAATGTGCAGAAATGAGTATCTATGGAGTTAAGGGTTAAGAATGTAGAATGTATCTGAAAAAAGAATCAACCCAGGTCAACATGCAAGAGTCTGCTCATGATCCAGTCGGTTTTAAGACGAACTGAATTCTATGGATCCGTACTTGCTTGCTATAAAACATCACGGAGGTGCAGAAAATTTCATCTTGCCAGAAGGCTGCTCATTTAGTATGCGCCGGAAGTTATATTCAATACTTTATATAGGCCTTGAGTCGCCAATAGCCACCTCTCCCCCGCAGAAAATTTTCGGAACTTTTTTTGGGGAAAACCCCAATGTCCCTAGAGCACTTTGTGAAAGTCTGCTTCCTGCCAAGAACGGCGTTTGCGAGTTATAGAGGTCAAAGTTTGTTTACTAAGAGCACTTTTGCATACATGTACAGGCTACTAGTATATCGCTACTAAGATTGCATTTCCATTTCATTTTGTACAGTTAATATGCCAGTTAGGTTTATACAGTCAGAGCTATTGAATCAACGAACTGATTTTTAAAAACGGAAACAGAAAGAATCCTGCTTGAATCAAAGCACTGAAAGAAATGTACCTGATCATGTTTGTAAAAGCGTATCCATAGTATCCATAGTGTGAAAAAACATCTTTTATGATCTTAGAGATACAAAATAGATATTTTGAAAAACAGAGAGCCTTTTCAATTTAATTTACGCTATCTGGTATAAGCTGTTTTAGCCAAGGTAATCGATGTAATATCAGCCTCAAGTGTTGGCCTTTATATTATGTGCTTTTTACAAACAAAAATTCTTGTAGTCAAGATTTTGCATTCATTAAATCTATAATCAAACGTGAGTAAGTTACCTCATAGATTGGTACTCTTTTAAACCAAGTTGAAATATTTTTCGTTATGGCGACCCCCTATAGAGTTCGAGACTGATATGGAGTAAATTGTCTTTTACTAAACAAAAAACAATAAAACATACTACAGATCGCTCCACACTACATGGATATGAAAATCTATTCGCTATCTCTTTCTTCCCCATGAACCACATTCATGAAGTCAACATTGTGGTATCATCCTTATTCTCCCTTTGTATACAAAAGATTATTCCACACTAATCAGTTTCTTCCCATAAAGTACATTCATGAAGTCAACATTGTTTTATCATCCTCTTTCTCCCTGTGTATACATTTTATCATGTTTGATAAATAATTGCTATGAGTTGTGCCCAATATTCTATGAATTTACATTATACATGTATTAGCCTAATTTTAATGACTATATCAAAAGTGTTTTAGATACCATATACATGTCGATGAAATTAGAAATACCGAGCAGATATCAAACTAATTAAATAAATATTCTAATCTGAATACATCACAATTTTATCACAACTAAAAAGTTATCAACGTATACACAAAGATGGCTTGTATAAAAACCATTTTTGAATTAATCTAAGTTTAATATTCTCACAATGATTCCAAGGTAGGATTTTGCAAAGCAGGATTTGCTTTTGTCGAACTACATGTACTAAGACTTCTCTTAACAGTATAGAGTTTAAGAATGAGAAAGCGGGTAGGACAAAAAGTAATTATACTGCACTGCATGAGATCACTAGTCATTTCTTTCTACAGATGGACATTTCTTAGTGCGTCATGCAAAAAAGTACGCTAAAATGTACCGTTTCATTTGTAATTATAAGTAACAATATCCTGAAAATATTGATAAGACCATGATTCTTATACCAAATACAAAATACAACAGGCAATTTCGTTGAAATGATATCCCCCGCCGAAAAAGAACTTTTTTGATACAAACGTATGAGAGGTATTGTGTTTTGCATGTACATGTGGCCTTTTTGTTATTGGTCCATGATGAAAGAAATTCATCAAAGGGTAATCAGTCGAAAAAAGCCTGTGAATCTAAATGAAAATGTGCGAACAAAAATCCAAAGTAAAAATTTACAAAGGGCAATAACTCCAAAAATACTGAAGATAGAGTTATGGTTCTTGTGCACCGCACTTTTCCTCAATTAGTTCTATATGTGTGTGAAATTTTAAGTCCTAGCTTTTATACTTTTGGAGATATATGCCAGACAGAAATCCAAAATAAAAATTAACAAAGGGCAATAACTCAAAAATTACTGAAGATAGAGTTTTGGTTTTTGTGAAGTGCACTTCTCCTTAATGAATTCTATAAGTGTATAAAGTTTGAAGTTCCTAGCCTTTGTACTTTTGGAGATATGCTCCGGACAAAATTCCAAAGTGAAAATTTACAAAGAGCAATAACTCAACAATAACTGAAGATAGAGTTATGATTCTTTAGCACTGCACTTCTCCTTAATTAGTTCTATATGTGTGTGATGTTTCAAGTTTCTAGCTTTTATACTTTTGGAGATATGTTCCAGACAAAAATCCAAAGTTAAAATTTACAAAGGGCAATTACTCCAAAATTACTGAAGACAGAGTTATAGTTGTTGCTTACTGCCCTTCTTCTCAGTGAGTTTTGTATATGTGTGAAATTTCAAGTTCCTAGTTTTTATAGTTTTGGAGATATAATCCGGACAAAAATTCAAAATAAAAATGTGCAAAGGGCAATAACTCCAAAAATACTGAAGACAGAGTAATGAATCTTTCGCACTGCATGCCTCCTCAATGAGTTCTATATGTGTGTGAAGTTTCAAGTTCCTACCTTTCATACTTTTGGAGATATGCTCCGGACAAAAATTCCAGAAGAAAATGTACAAAGGGCAATAACTCCAAAAATACTGAAGATAGAGTAATGGTTCTTGTACACTGCACGCCTCCTTAATGAGATCTATCCACTTATGAAGTTTGAAGTTGTTATCTCATATACTTTTGGAGATATGCTCCAGACAAAAGTCCAAAGTTAAAATTTACAAAGAGCAATAACTCCAAAATTACTGAAGACAGAGTAATGGATCTTTGGCACTGCACGCCTCCTTAATGAGTTCTAAATATGTGTGAATTTTGAAGTTCCTAGCATTTATACTTTTGGGGATATGCTCCGGACAAAAATTCAAAGTAAAAATGTACAAAGGGCAATAACTCCAAAAATACTGAAGACAGAGTAATGAATCTTTCGCACTGCATGCCTCCTTAATGAATTCTATATGTGTGTAAAGTTTCAAGTTCCTACCTTTCATACTTTTGGAGATATGCTCCGGACAAAAATTCCAGAAGAAAATGTACAAAGGGCAATAACTCCAAAAATACTGAAGATAGAGTAATGGTTCTTGTATACTGCATGCCTCCTTAATGAGATCTATCCACTTGTGAAGTTTGAAGTTGATATCTTAAATACTTTTGGAGATATGCTCCGGACAAAAATTCAAAGTAAAAATTTACAAAGGGCAATTACTCCAAAATTACTGAAGACAGAGTTATGGATCTTTCGCACTGCATGCCTCCTCAATGAGTTCTATATGTGTGTGAAGTTTCAAGTTCCTACCTTTCATACTTTTGGAGATATGCTCCGGACAAAAATTCAAAGTAAAAATGTACAAAGGGCAATAACTCCAAAAATACTGAAGATAGAGTAATGGTTCTTGTACACTGCACGCCTCCTCAATGAGTTCTATATGTGTGTGAAGTTTCAAGTTCCTAGCTTTCATACTTTTTGAGATATGCTCCGGACAAAAATTCAAAGTTAAAATTTACAAAGGGCAATAACTCCAAAATTACTGAAGACAGAGTTATGGATCTTTCGCACTGCACGCCTCCTCAATGAGTTCTATATGTGTGTTAAGTTTCCAGTTCCTACCTTTCATACTTTTGGAGATACGCTCCGGACAAAAATTCAAAAATTCAAAGTAAAAATGTACAAAGGGCAATATCTCCAAAAATACTGAAGATAGAGTAATGGTTCTAGTACCATGAACGCCTCCTAAATGAGATCTATCCACTTGTGAAGTTTGAAGTTGATATCTCAAATACTTTTGGAGATATGCTCCGGACAAAAAGCGGAAGGACGGAATGACGGAATGAGGGAATGAGGGAATGACGGAGTGACGGAATGACGGAATGACGGAAGGACGGACGAAGACTATTACCATATCCCCCGCCGCCTTTCGGCGGGGGATAATTGAGCTAATATGACATGAGCTTAACATAGTTAAAGTAGATTGCAGCAGGCGTTTCCATTTTGAAATACATGTATTACAGGTAACTTCACATGTATGCACTCGTATGATACAAAGGGAGAAAAACAATGTGCACAGAAACAGGGCCTTTTGAATATATTTCCACTGATGGTCATTGAAATACAGTGTAAATGAGTAAGTATGACCTTGAAGCTATACAAGAAGAAAGCAAGAATTTATTCATATATTAGAACACGATAATCTGAGCAGTAAAAGGATTGCCATGTGAAAGATAATAGTTTGCATCAACAGTTTATGGTAACACATAATGGCCGTTATGTCAAAGTTTACATAAAAGGGAAAACAAAGGGATAGAAATAAATAAAAGAATGATAATAATAAAAGAAAGTTAAAGTCGTTAAAAGTCGTTAAAATGATACATAAAAATGTTGTTTATCCTCCATGAATAATCTGCGGTAGAAGACTTTGAAAATATTCTTGCAAAAATAATTATCATCAAAATGAATATAGGTTCATGTGAAAACAAGGGGACAACAGGAAAAATTGCTGGTCACAAATAATTTTGTCCTTTAGTCATGATGTTTGTAGAAAGACAGAAAAAAGGCCGTTAAAGGTGGGTACTTAGAAATTTCACATCTCACCAAATAAAAAATATATATATATCACTGAAATCTATATGAAAAAACAATAGAAATCATCAATAAATAATAATCATAAAATTACCCAAAGAATTTTTTGATGGTATTTGCTTAAAAGGCTACATAGCCTTTAAAGCTATTTTTAGATTTCGCGCCAAAAAACAAAAACAAAAATGCATTGTGGGAAGGTTAAGTGACTGGCACGTGACTAATGACCCTTAAATTCCATTACATAACAAACATGTAATTATTTTTCATAATATCTTCTTCGGACGCTATGTTTGAAGCTTCGTCTGTGTATTTCCAGTATGTTAATGAGCGAGGTGTTCATGTAAAAATAGAATGTGTTTCCCGTCAATGTCGACCTTGGCTGTAGTACATCTCTGATTTCTCGTGTTGTCGGATGGTTTTCGACTACTGGGGTTTTATGAATGAAGATGATAAGGCTTTGGGAGTATAAGGATGATATTTTTGTGTGTTTTTTTTTAAATTTTCGTCCCAAATTCTGAAGGGCCACCTTTAAGATACATGAGGCTTTAAATTGAATACTTGACGTTCTCAATCTGGTCGTGGAAAGTTAAGCATCCAGATCGATCAGGGCTCTTAGAAAAGAAATAATAGCCTGCCCCGCAATAATTGAAGAAATTTGCGACCATCTCTTTAATATTTCATTTAAATAATTATTCAGTTGGAAAGTAATGGAGACTCCATTTCACTAAACGCTTGGGCATCGGGACGATCATTGATGGGGAAACCGAGAAAAACGTTTAGGTGACACTGATGGCTTCAAACTCCATGGAGATTTCGTCATTAATCCTTTCCTCGAAGTCGAAATCTAGAACTTCCGGTAAACCCAAATTGGCGAAGAAAATATCGTAAGTTGGCCATTTTTTTCGGGAAAAAACTATGTACGGGGAAGACGTATTTGAAAACTTATTAGAGCAAGGGAAATTATTGCATTCAATGGGCTATGACAATATATTGCAGGATGCTTTTTGCATAAGTCGCTTGGCGAAGATACTTCAAACGCCGCCCGGAATCCATTGGGGATTTTGCCATTAATCAAAGTAATTAATCATATATTCCTTCAAAACAATTGTCTCTCATTGAACACAGGAGAAAGCGATGCCATCAAATATTAATAAGAAAGCTATCTTGCCTGTATACAAATACACAGTCGTACTATTTTCAATTAATTTCTTCAAAAGCACCCGGCACTATCTTATTAAGTAGAACCGCGGCATTAGAAGATAAACCCGATATATTTCAACTTTTTTCCAAGATAGAATTTGAGGCCCTTTTTTCTATTGCTTATATTATGCTGTGTCGACAAAAAAAAACTCTATACCGGATGACAGAATTTTAGACTTGATTGTTTTCTTAGTCTCAGGTTTAAAGCTTTCACAGAGTAAAATTTAGATAAAACTAAACCAATCGACAAAAAGGTAGAAACAAGTGAAAATATGAAATATTTCTTAAATTGTTGTATTAGTCAAGAAATCCCAGGTTCCATGTGATTCTAACTAAGAAAACAGGTTTCTTACGGAAGTGTCCATAAGCAAAGCAATTCCAAGAGGAAGACAGTAAGGAGGAAAAGAATCAATTGATCGATCAATCAATCAATCAATCAATCTATTGATCAAGCGGACCAATAAGTCAGTCAGTAAAGAAGATCGTGATGATGAAGAAGATCAAGAAGATGAATGAATGAATGAATGATACGAAGATCAAGAGGATCAAGAAGACCAAGGTGATCAAGAAATTCAAGAAGAAGGAAATCCATCATTAAAGAAGATCAATTAAGAAGATCATTCAATCCAGAAGATCCATAAAGGAGATCATTCAAGATCAATCGAGAAGACGAATTAGTTTTCTTATTACAGTGTTCCAATACAGCAGTGTTGCAGCTCTGTTTGCTTGCTACGTCGTACATTACTATGCCGTTTCATTGATTTTTACCATGGGATTTAACCTGTAGATTTGAATTCTTGTCCACCCGAATGTTTTCACTGTTAAGGAAGAAAAGAATGAATGACCATGAATAGACAACATAGAAAAATACTGTAATCTAAATCTCAGTTTCTTTTTCCAATCAAAAAGTATTACAGCTGGAAGAATATCCCCTAGAGAAAGCTAAAAAGAATATTCCTTAAATTGATGTAACGTCAACCATTACAAAGGAGTCATGAACATGGATACAATTAATAACCCTTTCGAATATGACAACTTTATACGCTTTTGTGGACAAGTTTGATCAAGATTAGGGAAAAACTGCTATTGGATTCATACTGCCCGATAATTTTTAGACAGTTCTGCTAAACGCTGATGGAATCGCAACTATAGCGATTTTTTCAGTGATTGATAACATTCTCAAAGAACGTATAATTTATATTGACTAGTTCAAGGGTTTACAAGATCATATTTCAATGATTTCTTTCGTCAAGCACGATAAAATAGAATCTCTCTGATGTATGATAGCTTTTCTTGTCATTTCCATGTCAAAGTTTTGTCTTACTTCTTTTCAATGTCTTGTTGATTTTCTGAAAGATTTTCTTCGTCAGTCATGCATTATTGAAAGTGTTTTTTTTTTTTTTCTAAAAAAGACTTTACGTTTTGTCCTTGTCTTGACATTTTCCTTTCAATGCCTGGTCGATTTTCTTGCCCACAATTTCCTTTTCTTCTCATTGTCTTGCCGAATTTGATGACAATATCTTGTTGATTTTCTTATCTACGCATTTCGTATTATTGTTTGGTCAATAATTTCTTGTCAACGCAGTGAAGGTTTTCTAACCGATGTCCAGTTGATACCTTAACAAGGTCCTGATATTTTTCTCATCAATGTCATGTTGATTTTTTTTTTCAATTCGATGCTTTCGTTTCATTGTCTTACAAATTTTTTAATGAATGTCTTCGTGGTTTTCGTGTTCGTGTTCATTGTTCTGACAGTTTTTTTCCACAATTTCCTGAGAGTCTATACTTATCGATGTCTTTTAAATTTTCTAAACGATGTATTACCGATTATTTAGCAGTGACCTAACAATTTCATTTTCAATGCCCTGACAGTTTTTTTTTTACTATCAATACCTTGATGATTTCATATTATTGTCTTCAGGGTTGTCGTATCAATGTCGTGAAATTCTTCTCATTTTCCAGACATTTTTCTTGTCAATATCTAGTTTTTTTTTCTTATGAGTTTCTGATAGTTTATTGAGCAATGTTCTTGCAGTTTTCTTTTCAATGTTCTGGTGCTTTTCTTCTTAATTTCTTTAAATATCTAGTCGATTTTCTTTATCTAGTCGATGTCTTTCCGATTTTCTTATCGATGTCTTGTCGATTTTCACATTACTTTCCGGAGAGATTTTCTTATTTATATTGTCGTTTTTTTCGATAGTGCCTGTAGTCCTAATGATTTCTTTGGCAATATTCTAACGGTTTTTCTCACTAATTTCCCTACAGTGCTTTCATTTTATGTCTTTCCGATTTTCTTGTCGATTTGTTCCAGCTCTCTATTTTCTTTATGAATGGCTTGACGATTCTTACGTCAGTGTTCTGTATATTGCTTGTAAATATTCTGATAGTGTTCCAGTAAATAACTCGACAGTTTTACGCAGATGTAGTGTTTATAATTATTCTCGTAAATGTCGACACGTTTTTGTCATGTCACTTTTCTAATCTACGTCTCTTCAACTTTTATGTCTATGGTTTTTTTTTTTTCATTTTATTCCATGTAAATTTTCCAGTCTGCTTTCAAGTAAGTTATGTGTCTAGCCGACGAAAAAATGACGTTAACTATAATGTTTTATATGATCGCCTTCATCAGACTTTCATGACATTCTTTTTTGTCTTAGATCAGAAAAAAAGCTTCAAAGACATTGAGGCCAAACTAGAAATTTATTGTTCATGTGATCAGTATTTTTTTTCTTTTGCCTACGTGCTTCCTAAAGCAAGAGGTTGAAATACAAAAGAAGTCGTCAATCTCAGGTAACGAGTTACCCGATAGAATAATGGCAAATGGCCTATCTCTCCTGCCGCGGAGACAGGAATTCTCAGAAGACACCGTTTCTACTTAACAGAAAATTGCTTTCTACCCGCGCCAAGCAAATGCAATTATAGATCGTTGAAGAAACTCTAAAAGGAAGATGGGGAAAAAGTATTTACAAAAGCAGGAAATGAATATTTCTATTTGATATTTTTTGTCATTTGTATTAATGGTCCTTTTGTTGAAACCCCAGACCAGGTAACGGCATCAATTTTAATCTTGACTAAAAGCAACAATTACGAGTTGTTTCACTTTTCTGTCCCCAAGGAGCCCGATGGATATTTTTATTATTACCAATCCATCTTTTAGATATTCCTACGCGGTGATTAAAAGTAAGGTGCGTGTTTACTTGAGTTGTTTGGTTTGTGCCTTAGCGTCTCTTTACATTTTGTAGAATTTATTTGAACTTTTCTTTGTATTCATCTTTGATGAATGCATTTGCAATGTTGAATAACTTGTACTGAGTGCTTTTATCAAAGCCCCACTTAGAGTGCAATTAAAAACCTTCCTCTTATCTCCAGTCTCAGATAATGGATTCTGCTAATTTATAGACATAAAAAGTGTCTGAAAGCCAGGTAAGTTTTAATACTTACGTAACAAAACACGTACACATTACGCGAAAAATAACGTTACTCGTCAAAGTATTCAATAAACAGTCTGTATTGCTAAGCGCCACTCAATGCGCTTTTAGTGTGGATAAAGATCAGACCTTACAGCATGTGTGATCTGATCTCCAATACACATATCCCGATACCCTAAGATTTATACCCGGTCGAGGAAACGTTTGAATCGCAAAATTTAGGGTTGTACTCTAGCTCAAACCATGTAATTTGGCCTGGAACATGCTAAAAGGGGCATTCGGACATTTACTGGTACATGTAATTTGGCCTGGAACATGCTAAAAGGGGCATTCGGACATTTACTAGTACATGTAATCCGGTCAGGACCATGCGAAAAGGGGCATTCGGACATTTACAAGAACATGTAATTTGGCCTGGAACACGCTAAAGGGGCATTCGGACATTTACTAGTACATGTAATTTGGCCTGGAACATGCGAAAAGGGGCATTCGGATATTTACTAGAACATGTAATCCAGTCAGGAACATGCGAAAAGGGGCATTCGGACATTTACTAGAACATGTAATTTGGCCTGGAACACGCTAAAAGGGGCATTCGGACATTTACTAGTACATGTAATTTGGCCTGGAACATGCGAAAAGGGGCACTCGGATATTTACTAGAACATGTAATCCGGTCAGGAACATGCGAAAAGGGGCATTCGGACATATACTAGAACATGTAATTTGGCCTGGAACACGCTAAAGGGGCATTCGGACATTTACTAGTACATGTAATTTGGCCTGGAACATGCGAAAAGGGGCACTCGGATATTTACTAGAACATGTAATCCGGTCAGGAACATGCGAAAAGGGGCATTCGGACATTTACTAGTACATGTAATCCGGTCAGGAACATGCGAAAAGGGGCATTCGGACATATACTAGAACATGTAATTTGGCCTGGAACACGCTAAAGGGGCATTCGGACATTTACTAGTACATGTAATCCGGTCAGGACCATGCGAAAAGGGGCATTCGGACATTTACTAGTACATGTAATTTGGCCTGGAACATGCGAAAAGGGGCATTCGGATATTTACTAGAACATGTAATCCGGTCAGGAACATGCGAAAAGGGACATTTGGATATTTACTAGAACATGTAATTTGGCCTGGAACATGCCAAAAGGGGCATTCGGACATTTGCGTAAAGTGACGTCTGGGATCAGATGGCCTAGTGAGCCCAGGCTGAGCCAAGACTATCCTTTCCGCTGCTATGTAAATTTCTATTTTGCACAAGTCTAATGTAGCACAAAATCTAATGTAGTCGTAAAGTGCCAACCCGTCTCGGATCAGCTTGCGCAGACTGTGCAGGCTGATTCGAGACGACACTTCATGCAAATGTCTGAATGTGCCTTTTTGCGTTTTGCAGGCTATTATGTCAGCAGTTCATTTCTTTACCAAAGGACAAAACTATAGACTGGTCTATTTTTACAGCATTTGTACAGAACAAATCAGAGGTGGCCCGAAGGAGAATATTTGTCCTTGACAGCCCAGAAAACATTGTCCTAAAAAGAGAAAATGGTGGTTACCAGCACTTATCCATTTTCCACAACTTTTTGATAAGCCTTCCTCCTTATTGTCGTTCAAAATTCGGGACTGTGTGCTTTACGGTTAACTCATTTGGCATACAATCTCGTGTTTCAGTGAATCTTAATGAAAGATAATGAGAGTTTTAAAAAAAATAAGGGGAAAAAAGGTCTGATTTTCACGCAATGTTTTTGACTGTTTCAAACACAGAAAATCATATTTTGAGCTACTCTGAATTTGATGACTGCAAAATTCAATGCCTTCGTTTTGGTAAAAAAAAAACATCTGTTGTTTGATCTATTGAAAAGCGTTATTTAAACTTTTTACTGTTTTGTAGTGCAGGCGACTTGCTAAAAAGAGGAGTTGCGGGTTCCAATACCCAGGTTCTTACATTGATGAAACTTTGATCAAATTGAGTTGCAAAATGGCTAGAACAAGACTTTAATCAAGCCTTCTAAAAACGTTACATATAAAAAAAAAAACTGAACGAAGAAGACGGACCGTTCGACCAGTTGACCGACAGAGTACTGACTGATAGAATCGCTGAGTGAATTACTGACTGAATCGCTGACCGGTTGATCGACTCCTTGATCGATCGATTGATTGACCGATTAATCGACCGATCGATCGACCAACCGACCGAGAGGGAGATGGACGAACCGATCGACCGACCAACCGACCGACCGAGAGGGAGATGGACGAACCGATCGACCGATTGACGGATGGAAGACCTAACGACCGACCGGCATACTACCTACCGACCATTCGATAGACGACTGACCGACTGACAAACCCCCGCCCCACTGAAGACTGAATCGCTAATTAATTCAATTGGCTAATTGGCTGAATCGCTGACCGATCAATCCACAGATGAGTCGACTGACGGACTAACGGACCGACCAACCAGCCGACCGACCTGAAATATAAAGAAAAAAAAAAAAACTCAATGAGGGAGATGGACTGACCGATCTACTAACTGACTGACCGACCAATCGGCTGACCGACCAACCGGCTGACCGACCAACCGACTGAATTTCTGGCTGAGTCTTTGACTAAACCGATGACCGAGGGATCAATTAACCGACCCACCGACCGATAAATGCTATAATGCTTGCTTTCTATAATAGACTTGCTAATGAACATGCTAACAGAGACGTAACGGACGTAAGATAGGCTGACTTCTAGACTGGCTACCAAACGATTTCTTGATTGGTTGACAGGCTAACTGGCTGACTGCATGTTAGACTGACTGACTTTTAGACTGGCTAATCGGCTGACTGCATGGTGAACTTACTGATTTACAGCTAAATGGCTGACAGGCGGGCTGCTTGGTTGACTGGTGCGATGGCGGGCTTAATAAGTCACCTTCCAACCGTACGACCGTCCAACTGACCCATTGCCTGATAGTGCAAGTCTACTGCAGCTGAAAATAGTTCTGATCACAATCATTACAGGATTCGGGTTCGGACGGGTTAGATGTAGATCAGACGACATTTTCTGGTCTTGATTTATGCCGTCAGCAAAAGCTGAAGTTGACAGCCAAATATTTAAATGATACAAAGGTGCTACTGCTTTTTATCGTGAGAAATCCAATTCACACCTGGGAAACCGGTAAGCATCTCTTCACGGTGACGGGGACATTACATGGATAACAACAACAAATTGAAAAAAAAGTCGTAATCATTTGCATCAACATCTAGTAACCGAGGCAAGAACAATGTGCCCCGGGGGACTCGAGCTCTTTATCAATTCTTGAAATAAAAGTGGTGACAAATTATCGGCACGTTGAACTGCATGATGAAAAATTCAGCACATGCAAATATTTTTCTCCAACATTATGATCTATGCCACATTCTAACAAAAAATATCATTGATCTGATATTGATTATCGCTTTCCTCTGCCTACATTGGGAGTTGAACCTTTCAATTCTCGGCCAAAAATCAAGTCCTAACACCATTCGCTCTCGTCGTCACCACCATCATCATCATCATTGTCCTCGTCATCACCATCATCATCATCATTGTCGTCGTCGTCACCACCATCATCATCAATGTCCTCGGCGTCACTATCATCACTATCATTGTCCTCGTCGTCACCATCATCATCATCATTGTCGTCGTCACCATCATCATTGTCCTCGTCGTCACCATCATCATCATCATTGTCGTCGTCGTCACCATCATCATCATCAATGTTCTCGGCGTCACCATCATCACTATCATTGTCCTCGTCGTCACCATCATCATCATCATTGTCCTCGTCGTCACCATCATCACTATCATTGTCCTCGTCGTCACCATCATCACTATCATTGTCCTCGTCATCACCATAATCATTGGAGAGGTACAGACAGGAGCATGAAAAGATACCAACACAACACAGGTGCAGGCAGGTTCAGAAAGATATAGGCCAACACTTATAAAGACACGGACAGAAACACACAGAGATTGGCCCATGCTGTCAGAAATGCAGGTATATCAGCATACACATCATCATCATCATCATTTCCCTCGTCCTCACCACCATCATCATCATTATTGTCCTCGTCGTCCCCACCATCATCATTATTGTCCTCGTTGTCCCCATCATCGTCATCATTGTCGTCGTCCTCACCACCATCATCATCATCATTGTCTTTGTCCTTACCACCATCATCATCATTATTGTCCTCGTTGTCCCCATCATCGTCATCATTATTGTCTTCGTCCTCACCGGCATCGTCATCATTGTCGTCGTCACCACCATCATTATTATCGTCCTCGTCCTCACTACCATCATCATCATTGTCGTCGTCGTCGTTACCATCATCATCATTATTGTCCTCGCCGTCCCCATCATCATCATCATTATTGTCTTCGTCCTCACCGCCATCATATCATTGTCGTCGTCGTCTTCACCACTATCATCATTGTCGTGGTCGTCCTCACCATCATCATCATCATCAATATTGTCCTCATCGTCCCCATCATCATTATTGTCTTTGTCCTCACCGCCATCATCATCATTGTCGTCGTCACCATCATCATCATCATTATTTTCCTCGTCATCACCACTATCATCATCATTGTCGTTGCCAAAGGCTCACTTTATAACATTTCCCTAGACTCGTTTACTAAAACCTTACCTCAAAAGCCCACTCTAGCCAGATCCTATATTATATTTATTTACATAAAAATAAAGAGACATTGACAGAGCCCTGAAAAGATACAGAAAAACACAGGCACAGATAGAAGATAAAAAAGGTATGAAAACTTTTTACACAGGTACAAACAAATAAACTATAGAGACATTTGCCATTACTAGACTCGATGGCCATAATCCTTATGTGATGAAGTAAAAGCCGAATCAGGTTGTTATGAAGACTAATTTTGAAAATAAATACACACAATCTGAGACCATTAATATGTAAAAATGATACTGTGAGAAACAAAAAAGAAATAGAACCGTTCAGCTATATACAACTACGATCATCAAGTCTGAAATAGGTTAGATGCACGACAACACAAAAGGAAAAGCGTGAGGAAATAATCTAGATTTTTTTTTTCTAACTTTGCGAAGTGCAATAAATTGTATTGATAAGTTGCAATCAGCTAGGCTTACGTATTGCATTTATATTTTTCCCCCAGTCACACTTAGAGTGGGATACCAAAAACATGTTTATAGCAAGTAAAATACCCAATTGTAAAAGAACCCTTCAGTACCCATTAACACTATACTTTCTTAAGTTATACCTGACAATTGGGCTGTTATAAACCTTTGCCAAAGAATCTCTTTTTTTACAACCCTGAAATAGAAGCCTTTTGAAAACATTGTGGGAAAAGCAGAAAATGCTGGTAACCAGCATTTTCTCCTTTTCCTACAATTTTTTCTACCTTTGAGAGCAAATTTTAATTTCTGTGTCACATTAATTGGTCGCTGCAAATGCTTTATAATATTATTTGGACCAGTCTAAATTTTTGTCGTTTGGTAAAGAGTTAAATAGGTTAAGTCATCAGTGGACAGGTTGGGTTAGATGGAACTATGTTCTGTTTACCTCTTTACCATCCAATCCCGAGTTTCAACAACTCTGAGTAATAATTATTTTGAAAACATCGTGGGAAAGGAGAAAATGCTGATAACCAGCATTTTCTCCTTTTCCCACAATGTTTTCTATTCTATCAAAGACATTATATAGAGGTACGTTCAAATTGTCCACGGCAATGGCTTTAAGTTTGGTGAACCCTGTATGATGCTATAAAATTCATATTTTTTGTTGTGTTGTAAAGAGTTAACTCTTCCAGCACCAAATGTGAAAACAGACTTTTTGCGGAAGGCAAAGATCAAGATCAGACTGCACAAAAGGTGCATAATACATGTATTAGATTAATAATAATGATCCTTACTTCTAAATGATATTAATAAAATTTGTCTGTATTTTGAATCTCGGGTTGTTTACTTTTGGCCACGAGTGTGCCTTTAAAATGAGGAACATGTTTCGCCTGTGTGCGTTACGCCCTTGAGTATTGAGCATTATGGACGCCACCCCTTTTCGAACGGAAAGGTAAGGGCAATGTGGAAAAAAAGGAAAAACCGATCCGATCTGTCACTCACATCCTATGAATGAAAACAAAAGTATTCCGAACACTCAATGTCGTTGATTGTTTTTGACACGCATATCAAACTCCGAGACATTGTGTATACGAAAAAACCTGATAATATATAAATAATATATCGTGGACCTTTTTATATGGGAAAGTAATGAGAATTTATGATATCGGAGAAAGGTGAACCCAAAGAGCCTGGGAAAAATGCGAAGACAATAACCCGATAAAATAAATAATAGCTGTGAAATGACGGCAGTCAAAAATGGTACCTAAGGTACTTTCATTCGCGTATTTTTCATCAAAGAACCTGTGGTATTTTGATTGAGTGTGTTGTGGGTAATTTTTTGCCGCATGGCATTTATAGCACTAATTTTGTAATATTCAAGCCTAATTCGTGAACTGTTTTACTTAGTAGAACCAGACTTATCTCTTTAGTAGACGACAAAATTTAACCCTTATCCTGCTGTGTAAGTTAAACGATGCCTTAAAGTGCAGAGTAGAAACTCAAGGGTTGCTATTTCAAATTTAATTTTTATGAGAGAAATATCTCCTTCTCGGACAGTGTAGATCAAAGATCAGACTGCACGTTTTGTGCAGTCTGATCTTGATCTACACTGTCCGCAAAAGGTCAGTGAGTCGCGATCAGCAGCCAAAGGGTTAAGAATTTTCCAAATTCAAGGGCAATGCAGACGACAAATTATATGCATATTAAATGATGGATCTTCTTTTTTTTCTATTAAAAGAAAGAAATCATCCCGGTAAAAGGAGAAAATGCTTGTTACAGCTACGTTCTTTTCTTTCTTCCACAATGTTTCTTGAAAAAGGTCTCTTTTAAAAAGTCATTCAAAATGAGAGATTGCTCTGCGAAAGGTAACTACGCATTATCCCAGTCTAAGTACAGAACTATAGAGAGTCTGGAATTATTTGACACATTACTAAATGTAAACATTTTTTTCTCCTTTTACAGTAGATCGCAAAACATGGCAAGAGAAGAAAATTAGTCCAAAAAAACAAGTTCTCGTTTGCCTACAGTGTTTTTGCACGTATTCACGTTAACCCATATCCTGCCGTTCGCGACCATGGGTAACTTTTGGGGACGCTTTAACCCTTTACCACACAATCCCGACTATTAACGACCCTGAGAAAGAAAGCCTTGGAAAACATTGTGTGAAAAGGAGAAAATGCTGGTAACCAGCATTTTCTCCTTTTCCCACAATGTTTTCTATCCTTTCCAAATCAAATTTTAATTTTTGGTTTACATTGATTTTATTTTGTTGTCTGCAAATGGTTTCAATTTGGACTTGGCCAATTTCCAAATTCGTTTGGTAAAGAGTGAAAGAGTTAAAGAAAGATCAGCCTGCACATACGTGCAGTCTGATCTTGCTCTAGACCCTCAGCTGATTTATGGGTAGTTTGAGCCATATACGCCCAGCCCAATGCCTGTATACTTTTTGTAAAATATTCTTTGTAATCGTCAACAGTTTTTTTTCGACAGGATAAATTTTAAAAGCTCCTTATTTAGGCTGATAACCCATAATACAAGAATGCTTCGTATATTGATCTATCCCAGTTATTTGTTTTGGTTTGATTACTTCTTTGAACGGTATTTTACGCTTTCAATATTATCCAACTCAAAATGCACTCGTTATTTTTGCATATCTTTCCTCTTTCCCCTTTTCGGCAAATATTTCCCCATATTAACCACAACCTGATGAAATAAACTCTATATCTTCAACCCCCCCCCCCCCCCCCCGTAGAAAAAAGCATTATTCTTGTTTTTACTCTTTAACCCTTTACCAAACGACGAAATGTTAAACTTGCCCAAATTGAAAGCACTTGCAGATGACATAATAAGCGTGACTCAAAAATTGGAACTTGACTTTGGAAGAGTAGAAAACATTGTGGGAAAAGGAGAAAATGCTGGTTACCAGCATTTTCTCCTTTTCGCACAATGTTTTCAGAAGGCTTCTCCCTCTGGGCCGTAAAAACCAGGGATTGTTTGGTAAAGGGTTAAGGCTTGATAGTTTCATTGCAGTTATTTAGCAGATTAAGGGTTATCGCATTTTAGCAATGCTCTGTGAAAAGGGGGCTTAATGCATCTACAAAAAGGATCGATTCGGGTAAGCCCGCACATTCCGCACATGCTGACCTGGACCTGGGCCGAAACTTTTCGATATTTGGCCAATTTTCTGTCTGTCAAAGACTGGTCTACCTTGCGATTAAGTCGGCTGCTAAAGAAAGTGGCTGTTACGGATATGATAACTATGTGATGGGTAGCTTGGTATAATGCATCACGGAGATGCATTAAGCCCCCTTATGTCAGAGCATGGCTCGTTAATAACGATAGTTTGTCAAATGACGATGTACATTTGTATCGATGTGTTAGCTAAACTTAACTTATCCCTTTACCCCATAAAGCATTTCTATGGTATCTCTAATTGACCCTAAATAACAGCAAGGATGAAGCTGTTTTTTATATGTATATGACACCTTTTGATAGCATAGAAAACATTGTGACAAAAGGTGAAATTGCTCGTCACGAGCAATTTCACCTTTTGCCACAATGCTTTCCAAAAGCTCCTACAAGCAATGTGTTGAAATGGATATCTATGGAGTAAAGGGTTTATACCAAACGACGAAATTTTAGGTTTGTCCGAATCGAAAGCCTTTGCTGACGAAAAAATAAAAAGTGACTGAAAATTTGATTTTTTTTTTGTGTGTGTGAAGGGTAGAAAACATCATGAGAAAAGGAGACAATGCTGATTACCAGCATTTTCTCCTTTTCCCACAATGTTTTCTAAAAGCTTCTTTCTCATGGGCGTCGAAAGTAGGGATTGTGTGGTAATGGGTTAATGAAGATAATGATTATGACTCATTTTAAACGCATTAAACCTCCTTTTCTTATGGCGCTGCACTTATCTTTTGATAACACTTGGTATTTGATCGAGAATAAGATGAATAGACAACTACATGTAAAGTTGTCATGTACAACTGGCTTAGATTATTATCTGGCGTGGTCTCTTGATGTTCGTGACTGTTCTTATTACCACATTTTCAATTTTGTTATTACTTTCATTAATGTTAAGTATTTTTTTCGGCGTAGCTAAATGTGCTGGCTTTTTACCCGTTATCTGCGCATGTCATTTTCTTCGAAGATTCGACCTGTCCTATATGATTCATCACTCTCCCCGATATTTGGGAAATTATAGTAATACGCGCTATATAGTAGCAATGGAGAAAATGGTTTTTATCAATACATTTGAGGAAAATTCAGGCCTGTTTTAGCCCCAGATTTCTCTAAGCTGCTGATCATAGCTGAATGAATCGCACCAGGTAGCATTTTATTGAGTAAAAGTTTATTCTAGTTTGAATTTCGAAGTAACGGTTGTCTCGTAGAAAAGTAGTCCGGTTATGTACCCAGGATGCCAAAATTAGACAGATGTGTATTTATAGAATGCAATCCAGCGGGAGATAATGGCCTTTTACCTATTTTTTGGTGCTGATAACAAATGAATGAAAAGAGATTTGTGATTGGTTAAAAAGGCAGACATGTTTATTCTAAGGGCCCTTGAGGTAAAAAATGCACAGACATGTTTGTTTCAGTGGCCCCTGTTTCTTTACTGGGAAATTTGCACCGTTTATTCTTTTCAAAGATAGTTTTCGTTTCCTTTCTTAAATCTCTACCAAACGACAAAAATATGAAATAGACTAAACTAAAAGCATGTGCAGGCGAACAATTAAGTTCAGCTCAAATCATGATTTCTGTCTTTGATAAGGAAGAAAACATTGAGGGAAAAGGAGAAAATGCTGGTTACCAGCATTTTCTCCTTTTCCCACAATGTCTTCAAACTGAGGCTTCGTCTTCAGAGTCGTTAATACTAGGACTTGTGTGGAAGATGGTTGACAAAGTCTTGTTTGGCTGAGTGGAAATGGTGAGGGTTGGAGGATTAGTAATCCAGAGGTCATGGACTACATCTTCAACATAGATCCTGGAATTCTCTTTTAAGCCTTTCCCAAACAGCAAATTTTGGACCAGACCAAATTGAAAGCATTTTGCAAATGAAATATAAAACAGTTGCTAAAAAGATGATTTTTCTATATGGTAGGGGAGAAAACATTGTGGTTACCAGCATTTTCTCCTTTTCCCACAGTGTTTTCAAAAGGCTTCTATTCCTGACCCGTAAAATTCAGGGATTGTTTGGGAAAGAGTTAAGTGTCCTCAGACAGGCCAACAAAGAGCCTTAGCCTTGTCAAGGTGACTAGTAGGTCACACGTATGTAGAGAGCAGCCAATATGATAGAATCAGAACGATCTGATGCCACCAATAGATTAACTAGCTGATCACAGTATACCCTTTTTTCTGTTTTCACGGTAAAATTTTCCAGGTAAGATACAGGCCTGGAACCAAGCAACCGCTGGTTCGATTCCCAGCAAACCAGTCAGTGACTTGGATACCGTGAGAGGAAATGTTAAATGAGACCGCTGGAAAATATAATGTGTAGCCCTGGGCTGCGACACTACTGAAATGATGCTAAAACTGCTTTAACCCATTACCACACAATCCCTACTTTTGACGGCCCTGCGAAGAAAGCCTTCAGAAAACATTGTGGGAAAAGGAGAAAATGCTGGTAACCAGCATTTTCTCCTTTTCCCACTATGTTTTATACCCTTCATAAAACAAATTTCAAATTTTCAGTCACTTTAATTTTGTCGTCTGCAAATGCTTTCGATTCGGACAAACCTAAAATGTTGTCGTTTGGTAATGAGTTAAAAACCAGCATGTCATGTGAAGTGGTATTTTGATAAAAGTACATAGTTACTAGTATAAATTATCAACTTGATAAACATGCACGTATATCCACATGTACACTTGGTGTAGGGTTATTATCTTTCGTCCGCGTTCATTTCGTAACTTTTGTCAAAATAACTTGTATTACTATTACCATAATCATAATGTATGGTTTGAATCACCCCTTAAGATATTAAACAAATACCAGATTTGTGGAATCGTCCACACTGAAAGCAAAGAAAAAAATGTGGATAAATGAAAACATGTTGGTTTCCAGCATTTTCCCCTTTTCCCTCATTGTTTCCAAAAGGCCTTGTCTTAAGCGGCTTTAACAAATGGGTCAGTCATTTAAGATGGTAATGCTGCAAAAAGAAATAATTGTATTTAAAACCTTTTACTCCATAGATACTCATATCTACTCACTGCTTATAGGAGCCTTTGGAAAACATTGTGGCAAAAGGTGAAATTGCTCGTGACGAGCAATTTCACCTTTTGTCACAATGTTTTCTATGCTATCACAAGGTGTCCATTAAATATAAAAAACGCCTTCGTTCTTGCTGTTATTTAGGGTAAATTAGAGATACCACAGAAATGCCTTATGAGGTAAAGGGTGAATACATAGAAATCAGAAATTATAATTTCAAAGTTGTTTTGAGGATTAATATCTCCTTATCAGACAGTGTAGATCAATGATCAGAATGCACGTTAAACCCATTTTAAACAGTTTTTACTTTATATTTTTTGTCATGAACCTTTATTTATTGCGATTATCCTAACTTTACTCGAGAGTTTCAAATTTCACTTTGACAAATTTATTACCGTTTCAATGGTTTACGTCAGATGGGCCACAATAGCCTTGGCTCTATCCGTGCTTTATTTTTTGTATTCATTAACAAGCTCTACACAAAATAATTGTTCATGGCAACTTTTCCTACGCAGCTACAAAGTTCATTCTATGACAAGAGAAAGAATAATTTCGGTAGCAATGCTGAATATCGGAAGGAATCCTAAGTGGGAGCCGGGATTTGATCTCGCAACTCTTGATCAATAATTTTTACGCGCAAGTTGCCATTGAGACATCAGGGTACATCTATATTTTACGTTTTACCGCATTATAAAATCCTACACTTGTCCATACCAATAGTAGTTCCTGAGAACAGATCAAAATTAATAATGTTCAGCTTGTTATTAATGTGGTTCAGCTTGTTTAGTAGTTGTCTCACATACGGTTGAGGGTATTTTGAGAAAAGGGGGGAAATGCAGCATTTTCTCCTTTTCCCATAATGCTTTCAATTTTCGTTTTCTTTTTCGAAGTCGTTCAAATTTGGGATATAAATGGTAAACAGTTAAACCCATTACCACACAATCCCTATTTTTGACGCCCGTAAGAAAGAAGCCTTTAGAAAGCGTTGTGGGAAAAGGAGAAAATGCTGGTAACCAGCATTTTCTCCTTTTTCCACAATGTTTTCTACCCTTCACAAAACAAATTTCAAATTTTCTGTCACTTTCATTTTGTCGTCTGAAAATGCTTTCGATTTGGACACGCCTAAAATATTGGCCTTTGAAAAGGAAATGTGTGTGACAATGTTCCACGATCAACAGTTTTCTCCCCTCACTCACAACACTTCGATACATAGTTGGAGACAGGGGTCTTCATGAATCTACAATAATAATTTATAAGCCGCCTCATTAATTATTGTAAGGTTAATTACGTTTTAAAAGCTAGTCCTGACAGTGTTTTGATGTAGTTATGTCCCTCGCAATGTGTTTCGTTGGTCCACCTCTCAAAGACACCTGTAACGGTGTTGCGCAACCTCTAGGTGCAACAGATCTACCGCTGTGCCTTCAGCTATAGCGAAATTACTCCGCGCGACATTGTCGCTACAATACGGCACAATAAAAACAAACTGTGACCGGGGCCAGCTGTAACCAAATCTGTTATATTTTTATCCGTCAATCTTATATCTGTTATTTCGCTTCTCTATCGCTTCATCCAATATCAAACCCGTCTTCGTCGTTGTTCACTTTATCGATCTCAGATAACAGCCGAGAGGCGCGTGCCGATTACAAAGGAAGGCGGGGCTTAGCTTTACGAAAAGACCCGAAGGCCACGCGACTTCTTTTGGAGGAGGAGTTAGTGGCACACGACTTGAATAATCTTTGTCACGCCTTTTTAGACACCGACTTTTAATCTTCATCTTGAAATCAAAGTGCAAAGTGAAAAACACTGTTAGAAGGAGGTTATTTTACAGGAAAAAAATTGTTGAAGTGATCATTGTTTGACCACAGAGAAACCGTTCGGACAAGGTGTTCAACACGGATTATTTCTGTAGACCATATTTTATTTCTTGTGTTTTGACTTTTCAACAATGATAATGTTCATTAGTTAAGAACTGCTCAACTGTCCAGATTCGACGAATAAGAAAATATGCATAAATGGTAAGTGTATTTGCATCTTTAGCTCCTTGTCACATACACACACATACATTTTTTCCCCAAACTTCACCCATGTGCAGGTGACAAATTAGATGTTGCTCACGTTGTATGATTTGTCTTTGAAAGGCTATAAACATTGTAGGAAATGAAGCGGATGCTGGTTACCATAATTTTTTCCCCTTCAAAGGCCAACATCCTTATGGCGGATTGTGTATGTGGATCATCAAGACGAAGGGAAATAAATACTTGTTAAAAAAAAGAGAAGACCCGAAAGATTAATGTCAAATCTTGCTTAGAAAAAAAAAATATATTGAACTTCACATACATGATATAAAAAAATTCTGTTGCTGGAAATAAATCTTTGGTTAAATTTTTTTTCCCGATTGATGTAGAATTAACTGACGGGAAAAAGAATACTAAAATTATATGTAGTTTGTTGTCTTAAATACTTTCAATTATGTAGTTTGTTGTCTTAAATACTTTCAATTCGGGCGAACTCTTTTTCGGCTGTAAACAATAAACTCACGCAAGAAAAGGACATTGGATATATACAGTATTTCAATAATTTTAATCCTGTTCAAATAATTGAGGACTTATTTTTTTTTAAAAAAAGTATATCTATTTTTTTTTTCAAAAACAACTCGTGAGACTCTTTTGATGAGTACCTTGTGATCTACAACTTAAAAAAAAAAACAGGGTGGCAGGATGACTTTGTACCTGTACAAAGTTTTACATTTTTAAGAACAATACTTTTTGGTATGGAAAAGAGGAACACTAGGATAGTTTTTTTTTTAAATAAAGAGTAAAAGATAAAGGATGTACAAATCGTATCGTGTTTACACTTTCGTTTTTGAGTACCCCGATTAAATACTGATAAATAACTTTAGAGGGTAAATATAAACCGGTAAAATTTAACCTTTACCTTTAGGTGATCTCTGTTTCCGAGGCGCACAACTCATACTTTTGACTCTTTCCCAAACAATCCCTGGTTTTTACGACAGAAAGGAAGAAAAAAAAAAAGCGGAAAAGGAGAAAATGCTGGTTACCAGCATTTTCTCCTTTTCCCACAATGTTTTCTGCTCTTCTAAAGCCAAATTCCAATCTCAGAGTAACGTTTATTTTGTCGCCTGCAATTGTTTGAATTTGGACAAGTCTAAAATTTGTCGTTTGGTAAAGGGCAAAACTCTTTACTAGAGGACGAGTCTTTAGACTCTAGAGTATTTGCAGACAGCAAATGAAATTTGGCGAAAATGTCTGGATTTTGCAATCAAGAGGTAGGCAAAAAGTTGTGAGAATGGAAGAATAAGGTAGTTGGTGGTATAATCTTCAGACATTGTTGTTCGGTAAAATAACGAAATTGAAGAGGGCGAATTAGAAAAGAGTTTTTAAAATAAGGAAAACCAACATAAAACTAAGTTTTCACGCACAAATGAAAATATTGTAACAAAAGCCGAAAGTTGCATGTCCGTATTTTTCCCACAAGCATTTTTTCCTCCCTGCCACAACGTTTGTAAAAGTAGACTGTTACACAACTAAAATTTAGCCATCCTTTCTTCTATTTATAGATAGAATCTTATGATTAAAAAAACGAAAACGATTTAGTCTCTTTCTTTGTGTGTGTGTGTGGGGGGGGGGGGAAAGGATGGGAGGGTTTGAAGCGAAAATTCTGACACGAAAATCATTGTAATTGCTAATACTCATAGCTTGCTCTTATTTTCGTAAATCACATATAAGGCTTCATGAAATAAATAAATAAATGCACTCACAAGTAACGACCAAAACATGAAAATATTTTTTTTTCTACGAGAAAAATCTATCGTAAAGGACTGTGGAGATCCAAGATCGGACTGCAGTTTCCGTATTTGATCTTGATCGTCACAGCACATATGCGTCTTGAATCATGCCTAGTAACCTTATACAGCTGTGAAGGGATAATATTCACCTCATATAACTGTCACCGAGGGTCAAAAGCTTTCAAAAATATACTTAACCCATTACCATACAATCCTTACTTTTGACGACCCTGAGAAAGAAGCCTTTAGAAAACATTGTGGGAAAAGGAGAAAATGCTGGTAACCAGCATTTTCTCCTTTTCCCACAATGTTTTCTACTCTTCACAAAACAAATTACAAATTTTAAGTCACTTTTATTTTGTCGTCTGCAAATGCTTTTGATTTGGACAAGCCTAAGATACTGTCGTTTGGTAAAGAATTAAACCCCTAAAATTTACACGTGGCTGCCGTTTAACTTCAATTTCTAATTTTGTGATCATTTGTGCGTCTTTTCCTAATAAATCATCACCCATTTCTGTATGATTTGGCTCCATGAGACTAAATCTTAACCCTTTACCACACAATGCCTGGTTTTTACGACCCTGAGATAGAAACCTTTTGAAAACTTTGTGGGAAAAGGAGAAAATGGTAAAAGGCATTTTCTCCTTTTCCAACATTTTTTTTCTACCTTGCTTGAAACAAATTTCAGTTTTTTAGTGACTTTTTTTTATCTGTCGTCTGCCACTGCTTCCAGTTTGGACCAGTCTGAAATTTTGCCGAATGGTAAAATGTTAAAGAGATTGGAAACCAAACGTAATACTAGTAGTGGTCTAAAGTTTACGTGTGAAGGCAAGGGGGCTATATATGTCTATTTCTTCAATCTGACAGTAACGTAATAGTTTTCACCTGTCATGTGCAAGGTAACACAAAAAATAATTCTAAACTGAGAAAATTATTTCGTTTTATTTATTACACTCTGTTATCTCAATGATGAATAAGTTATGTCTAAATTTTGAATAGATTCGTTTTAACAGTTAAAACTCTTTAGCAAATAAGTCGGAGTTTAACGACTCCCTGAAAGAAAGCTTTTGAAAACATTATGAGAAAGGGAGCAAATTGAGGGGTAAATGCGACACTATTCTATTCGCATTTTGGAAAATTTTACAGGCGAAGAAAAAAAACTTTTTATTTCAGTTGAAAGCATTGGTAGATCATCACTCTTAGATATATGTAATGCTGGATTCACTTACACAATTATACACGAATAATTATCTTAAAATGAGATCTATCAATTCTTTTTAGAGAAATGAGAAGTTTTTTTCCCCTCACCTGTAAAATTTTCTAAAATGCAGATGGAATAGTTGCGCTTTCACCCCACGAGAGGCAGATTCACCCTTTTCTCCTTGTCACATAATGTTTTATATTTTTTCTATTTTTTCCATATGACTTTAGTCAAATAAATAAAGGCAAAGGTCACATCATTGAGATAAAACTGAAACAGTTGTCTGCCCGCCTCTTTATTTCAGTTTGAACGAATGTACGCTTTTGTCCTTTTGCGGATTCACGCATTGTGATATTTACATGAAAAAATCCTCTGGACAAAATGGATTTTATGGATCATAATTATGTGATAACTTACTTGGTGTATCACATAACTGTGATACATAAACCACATTTTGTCAGAGCATGGTCCATTTAATCTTTTCCAGGTGGCAGAATTTCTACCCTTTCCCAAACAATCCCTGGTTTTTACCATGCTATGAAAGAAGGCTTTTGAAAACATTGTTGGAAAAGGAGAAAATGCTGGTTACCAGCATTTTCTCCTTTTCCCACAATATTTTCTACCCTTTAATTGAATTAAAGAACAAAAATCATCATTTGTATTACGTTTAATTTTTCGTCTGCAACGCTCCCAATATTGTCTTGTCCAAAATTTTGTCATAATTTATGTGACAGGGTTAAACACATCCAAAGTTGTAAGCAACGCAGATAATAAATAACGTATTGGTCATATGATAGGATTTGTGTCTGAAAGTGGAGAAAACTAAAAATGGGAAAAGCAGCAAATGCTTGTTGAGGAATTTTATACATACTTATTGAAGAGGTCATCAGACCGCTCCAACAGTGGTGAGTTTAAAACGCAGACTTCCATAGAATTTGCTGTCTAAATCCATTTTTCTTGCGAAATTGTACTGATACACAGTCTGTTTTGTCATGGTTTTGTAAATAAAGCGAAATCAAAAAAACCGAAGCAGGAAATAGGCGTGGCTTATTTGTATATGACGAATATCAGAAAAATAATTCTTAAATCAATTAGCCATGTCTGCAAATGACCCCTCAAATAATTGTAACTTTTCAATAAGTAAACAAATCTAAGCGACAGAAAAAAAGACTTTCGTTAAAAAAAGAGAAAGAAGACTGCTGGACAAGATCATGTGACTTCAAAAAGCGACAAGAAGGCCAACTGACGGTCATGTAAAGCATAATTATGAGGTTTCTACGCGGCGGATTTTTTACTTGTTTGTTTACATGTACCAAAATGTATTGAAATTAAAAGCCAATAAGCAATTTGAAAACATTGAAACTGACCTCTCCTGGCTTCTTTTTTAGAGGAGCCAACTTGTCACTGTATGTTTTTAAAATCCATCATTATCAAGATTGTTTTGCATTTAAATTATTTAGTAATGGGGTTTCTCGTTGTCTTTATTTGGTAACGTTGATTCATTTTATTAATACATGTATATCATTTTTCTAGAACATAAAAGAGGAGTGTTCACCTTTGTCCTTGGTACCTTACAAAATCCTTTGTTGTGGGTACTCTTTATACAATATTCATTTGGCTTCATCGCGAAAAAAGTCGACTGAAGAAAGAAGAAAGTCTATATTCTAATATTATTAAGCCTTGTTGATTTTTATTTTTTTAACGATTTCCACACAATATCAGCTCAAAAAAAAAAACTGAGACATAGATGAGAAAAAAAAAATAAAACAACTAATCGATCAAAAACTTAAATGTACGAGAAAAGTATAGAGTCACTTGAGACAATATATTGTAGGAAAAATAGAGAAATTTCTCGCTATGGACAATTTTATCCACTTGTCATAATATTTACTAATGATATCCATCGCAGATGCACCGTATTATCTTCACGCGGAGTTAAGAGTATTATGAAAAAGAAAGATGTTTAGAAATAGATATATTTAGCTGAAATCCTATCAAGTTGATATCAAGTGGAGACATCCAGCTTTTCAATTTTTTTTTCAGTCTTAGAATACAAAATAAACCCAACAGCTATTTACTCAGTAAATACTACTGTTACTCAATAGCAATATTTTCAAATTTTTCTGCAATGTTTTCAAAGCCTTTTCTTAAGATTATTCTGCAAAAGATTTGTTTTAAGATATATTTAGAATGTGGTTATAGATGAAATAGACAAAGTGACAGGTGGTATGACGACATCTCATTAAAAATATCATCTTAGTAACTATTTTCTTTTTGTCTTGCAGTCGATAGTTTTGAGAATATTGTGACAGACTGAAGAGAAATTTCTTGTCATAAGTGATTCCTTTTTTTGCTCTAATGATTTTAACGTGTAGTCATAGAATAGAACAGAACAGAACATATATTTCAATAAAAAATACGACTTGAACACATAATGTTCTTAGCCGACATACATACGTAATAAATTACATACGTCAGTATGGACATAAACTCAATGTACGTATTAATAAATACATTATCATGTGTATGTATTCATATGATCACCACTAATTCATGTTGACTTTTTCCAGATTAAAGTGACAATTGCTGCCAAAAGTAAACAAATCTGGCGTTAAAATGCATTTAAATTCAAATAGCATCGTTTAAAAGTATGGATATTGTGAACTTGACAAATTGATAACTCTTTACCACACGAGAAAATTTTAGACTGGTCCAAATTGAAAGCATTTGCAGACAACAAAATAAAGGTGACTGAAAAATTTAAATTTGTTCTGGGAAGGGTAGAAAACACTGTGGGAAAAGGAGAAAATGCTGGTTACCAGCATTTTCTCTTTTTCCCACAGTGATTTTAAAAAGTTTTTTTCTCAGGGGCGTCAAAAGTAGAGATTGTGTGGTAATGGGTTAAATTACACGGTCGGTTCAGTTGCTTGTAGAGAGTGTCAGTTGCTTGTAGAGAAATCAAGTACTAAACTAGGCCAAAAGTTGCCAGATCACTCTCTCTTTTGTTTACTTTTTGTCCGATTTTGTCATTCATTTTTTTGCTACCGGCGGCTAATACTTTGATTGTCCACTCAAAAACAGATTGTCATCTTCACAATAGATTCCATACTTTTAAGTGATATGATTTAAATTTTAAATACATTTTAATAACTGCACCGAGTTTTGGCCGTTAATAGATCTTTAACCCTATACCAAAAATCTCTGGTTTTAACGACCCTGATGAAGAAGCCTTCTGAAAATATGCTGGTAACCAGCATTTTCTCCTTTTTCTCACAATGTTTTCTTCCCTGCTGGAAACAAATTTCAATTTTTGACTCATGTTTATTTTGTCGTCTGCAAGTGCCTTCAATTTGGACAAGACTAAATTTTTGTCGTTTGATAAAGAGTTAAAGGATGCGTTCAAAGTCGTCTGACGCAAATGGTTACCAGCATTTTCTCCTTTTCCCACAGTGTTTTCAAAAGGCCTTTTTTGACTTAAACATATTTTAACTGATGGGGTGGCTTGTGTTTGTAGAGTAGAAAGCATGACAGTGAAAATTAGAAAAAACTTCAAATCAGTATTCGTCACCCCCCCCTCTCTCTCTCTCTCCCTCTCTAGATCTCTCTTTTCCCACAATGTTTACAAAAAAATCCCTCTTTCGCTGGGCTTTTAAAGGAATAGGTATTTCGGAAAAGAGTTGATTAACTTGTGGTGATTTTTTTTAAGAAATTTTAAAATGCAGTCAGCCACCTGTCGCTTATCTCGTTCAATCTTGAACATATTGGACTTACTCTAGCAAATGGGGGCCTAATATATCTCTATGATGCACAAGCCCAGTCTTGCTATTAGATAAATAGAGGATAATCAACGGGTTATTTTTGACACTAAAAATATTTCACGAGGATGCGTTGTTTGGCGATGAAAAAACGAGTGCACAGCACAAGTTTTTTTTTTAACGCCTTAACCCTTACCAAACGACAAATTTTAGACTAGTCCAAATTGAGAGCATTTGCAGACGACGAGATAAAAGTGACTGAAAATTTGAAATTTGTTTTGTGAAGAGTAGAAAACATCGTGGGAAAAGGAGAAAATGCTGGTTACCAGCATTTTCTCCTTTTCCCACTATGTTTTCTAAAGGCTTCTTTCTCAGGATCGTCAAAAGTAGGGATTGTGTGGTAATGGGTTAAGACGCATCCGAGTGAGATATTTTTCATATCAAAAATAACCAGTTGATTATTCTATTTATTATATGCCTTATTAACATTATCATTTTTAATTAGACTTAGAAAAGTAGTTGGATTGTCTCGTTGAAAATATAGAACTTACATTTAACACTATCTATAAGTGCTTAATGAAAAAAAAAGTAGTTCCTAAATTGAGGCAGGAAGTGAAAGTGAAAGTTGATATCGTCACTAGTGATGATATCAAAATTTATTACACTGGGAAATTCCAGTATTTCACTGCTAGGTATATAATAATTATGGATCCAGAATCGCAACTATTTTTTACAACCGACCATAACTTACACTAAACCCTGAACAAACAGGAAATGGACCGACATCGCAGATGTAACAGGCCTCTTTTTCACAGAGAATGGCGCAATTATACCAACGATACCATAGTTATTTGACCCATTATCACACAATCCCTAGTTTTGACGACCCTGAGAAAGCAGCCTATAGAAAGAACCCTATAGAAAACATCGTGGGAAAAGGAAACATTCTGGGAAACATTGGTATAACCAGTATTTTCTCCTTTTCCCACAATGTTTTCTACTCGCAACAAAACAAATTTAAAATTTTCTGTCACTTTAAGTTTGTCGTCTGCAAATGCTTTTGATTTGGACAAACCTAAAATTTTGTCATTTGGTAAGTTATTTAAATTTAAGCCTTTCTGCGCCAGAGGAACATTCGGAATAGATCAAGATCAGGCTTCATACGAGTTTCAGTGGATTGTGTTTAAAGCTGTTAAGAAACTAGGTTTATATATTTCGGGCGGATAGATTTAACTCATTTCCACACAATCCCTACTTTTGACGCCCTTGAGAAAGACGCCTCTTGAAAACTTTGTGGGAAAAGGAGAAAATGCCGGTAACCAGCATTTTCTCCTTTTCACACAATGTTTTCTACCCTTCACAAATCAAATTTTAAATTTTCAGCCACTTTTATTTTGTTGTCTGCAAATGCTTTCCATTTGGGCAAACCTAAAATTTTGTCCTTTGGTAATGAGTTAAATGCGATTAGGTCTTTTATATTCTGAGAAGCAGATAATGAATATTTTTTTAGGAAAGTCAAATTTCTTTTTTTTTAATTTTCTTGCGTAAGTTCCTGGCTATATATATATCACATTAAAAATTCTTCACAGTTCGGCGTGTATTTACACGCATTTTTATGCTTTGATGTTCACAGGAAGACATTAAGGAGCTACGTATCATATTAAGGTTCTTTTTACATTCCACTCAGCTTCCAGAAAGCATATAAGTTTCGCCCACTCAACTAAGTAGGAGATATCGTTTGTCACGGAGCATCTATACATGAAAACAGGGAAACAAGCAGATTTTTCGAATTTCAGTTTTAAAAAAAAATGAATATCGCCTTAAAGGAGGCTATTAAGATTTGTATCAATTCGCCGAACTTCAAAATTAATTCATGACTGAATCAAGCGAGGTGATAGCTGTCAAATAGTATATAATGGAGAAAAAGACGTGTCATGTAAAAATACTTTCCAATGCTGTTTCCTTAAAAAGGTACGTAGCTTTTAAAACTATTTCTAGATTTCGGGCTACATGATCAAAAGCGTGCTTTCGGTATGTTGGATTATAATCGAATGAGTACGATGACGTCACATTTTATCGTATGGAAAAAAACCGAAGTTACTGTTTGGAAGGCAATGACCAACTTTTTTAAATGCCAGATTTGCACCTTTATCTTCGTTTGACATTTTCAATGCACATGCCCGTCAAGTTTCTATACGTTTTCAGGCAAAAGTGTGTTTTGAAGTATTTACCTGTGTTTAACGTATTTCTTTTACATGTCACAACAAAAACAAAACTAATAACAAAAGCCCTTTACATGCGAACTTCTTGTCTGAATGAAAAGATTCTTAATTATTTGGCAGACTCCAAAATTCTACGACTGTCCAACTTCAAGGTTTTATAGATGACAAATCAAACGTGACTCAAACAACTGCCCATGTATCGGAAAGAATAAAAATCATTGTTGGAAATGGAGAAAAGGCTGGTTACCGGCATTGTCACCTTCTCCCAAAATGTTCTCAAAATCCACTCTCTCAAGTAAGGTAAAGAACAGAACAGAACAAATCAGTAAATAAACACTAAAAACTAACTTTATAGGCATAAACGAACGCTCTGAGTCATCACTGTTTTCCGAACAGATTGAATATGACGGCAACAGCAATAACTATTTTTATTGATTTTTTTTTCCTGGCAAAAAAAAAGCCCATTAAACTATATTAAAGGTAGTCTTCAAATGTGAGATTAATTAAAGTGCATGACCGTCTTAACGCTTTTACAGAAACATTTTTAATTTTAACGACCCTTAAAGCAGATAGCTTTTGAAAACATTGTGCGAAAAGAAGGAAATGCTGGTTACCAGCATTTCCTCCTTTTCCCACAAGGTTTTCTACCATTTCTAAGACATGAATAATCTTATGAATTAGTTTGATCATTGCAAATGCTAGATATATGGGGGGACCAAATTTTCTGTAGTTTTACAAAGAGTTAAAGGCAGGTTTTTTTTTTAAAGTGTTTGTTTCTATTAAATGCTTTAGTTACAATGTGTTTGTACCCTCATAACCCCCACTCATTTACTTCCTACTGTACGCTTTTAGTGTGGTTGATTGTTGTGAACAATGTAGGCCAAGGAACAATATGGTGGTGTCCGTGGTCGTCAGGTAGAGCGTCGGCCTCATAACCAAAAGGTCCTGAGTTCGATTCCCAGGAGCGGGTGTCAACTTTGGGTTTTTTCATTGGCCAACACATTCGGCGCGAGTACAGGTGTAGTTCCGAGGAAGCAGAATCGAGAGAGATTAGTATAAGTTGTAAGAACTTCTTTCTCAATCGATGTAAAATAAATATGTTTAAAATAAACAATATGACACGATTATTATAACACTAAAAATGATGACAATACAACTACTACTACATACTTATGATTATAACATTGTAGTAAAAGCAGTAGTTGTAATGATAATGATAAAATATTTTCCATACGCCATTGTTTGAATTTTCAAACTTTATTTTTATAGAAAGGATCTCAAATGTTTCCAGTGTATCAAGCAGACTTTAAACTGGACCAGACTGCACGTTGTGTGCGACCTGATTTTGATTCATTTTGCGCGCAAATTTTTATTCAGTCTCGTTTAGCTAGAAGCCAATGATATGAGCGAAAAAAAGTATAACATTACCTGATAGTAAACAGTATAGATTCAGCTATATATTATATTAAAACAGATTTTGATTTGTTATTTTTTTTCTCTCCTCGATCTGTCACGCTATTCTCGTCTTAATTCCGCCATCACCACAGATTATCTGTTGTATCGACCACTTATGTTCAACTTTCACGGTGTAACTCGCCTTGAAAGCCCATCATTGAGCCCGTTCAATAAAATTAATGGGTTCGCGCTTGTGTAATTTTCTGATACAGGGATTACATTAGGGGACCGTGGTGTAACTAAACGGGACAGTGTTTCGGTTTTCAATCGATTTACTCTTTACCAATCAACAAAATTTTAAACAAGTTAAAATTGAAAGTACTTGCAGACGATAGAATAAATGTGACTCAAAAATTGAAACTTGAACTGGATGAGTAGAAAACATTGTGGGAAAAGGAGAAAATGCTGGTTACCAGCATTTTCTCCTTTTCCCACAGTGTTTTCAGAAGGCTTCTTCCTTAATGTCATTAAAACCAGGAATTAGTTGGAAAAAGGTTAACTCTTTACCAGATGACAAAATTTTAGATGTTTCCGATATGAAAGCATTCGAAGTTGACTCAATTAATTATTGTAATTGTTGTTACCAGTATTTTCTTCGTGTCCTACAATATTTAAAAAAAAAAAGCTCTTTCCTTGGTGTTCGCCATTTAAAGTAGGAGACCCGTAATTGAAAACAGCTATTTCCATTTAATATTATGCTACAAAATTCGCTATGGTTAAAATGAGTATTGTTGTACTACTTTAACCGAGCCATCTTTTCCTTTTTGTCCTTTTTAGAATTATCATTTATAAATCTAAAACCGCTATATTCTCTTTACAAAGGGAGGTAATAATTACCTCCCCTTTCTGTAAACTAACAACAGTATGTATGTACAAATAATTTCAAGATAGACCATCAAAGGAATTTCTGGTCGGTTAATATGTGCAAAAGTATTACATCTGTATAAATTCGTATTTATCAACTACCAAGAAATTTTATGCCATGTTGCACTAGAATTATTACGGGTCTACTGCCTTATACAGAACAGAACAGACATTTATTTTTGACGTATACAAGTTGTGCATTGTCACAGCATGTATACATATAATGAATTTATACACGTGAACATATACATGTATAAGCCTGAAAATTCCAAAGCGAAACATGAAAGGAAAAAAAGAGAAAAAGAAAAAAACACCAATACACCCACACCCGCATCTACCCCCATCCATCCATCCACACACCGACACCCACACCTATATACACACCCACACATCCTTAAACAAGGGATTGGCTGACTGAAAGTGTTAACCAAACGACAAAAATCTTAGACTGGTCAAAATTGAAAGCATCTGCAAATGGCAAAATAAATGTGACTCAAAAATTTAAATATGACTTTGAAAGAGTAGAAAACTTTGTGGGAAAAGTAGAAAATGCTGGGTACAAGCATTTTCTCCTTTTCCCAGAGTGTTTTCAGAAGGCTTTTTTCCTCAGGTGGTTAAAACTATGGGTTTTATGATAAAGGTTAAAGGAAGTACACGTACCACTAAACTTGTAAAGTCATTGTGACTATGTTGGCACGGACATGTACTCTTTAACTTAAAACCTCTCCCGCTATTAACTGATATGGGACTTTCAAGCCGCTGGTATAGACACCAAAGTTTTGTTTTGAGAAGATATCTTTTTATCGGCCAGTGCAGATCAAAGATCAGACTCCACGTCTTGTGTAGTCTGATCTTGGTCTACACTGCCCCAAAAGGTATTTTGATTCGCGCTTTGCAGCCCAGAGGTTAAGCTGCATCCTCTCCTAAACCTTCAATGCACTTGTTTACTTTTAGCTTGATGATAATTTTCATCTAAAAATAAATAGGACCCACTTCCTATATGCAACTGTTTATCAACTTGCCATTTCAGAAACAGAGGGTTTACCCCTTCTTTTTTTCAGAGAAATTTCAGAAATTAGGGCTTGTATTCACTAACCATTCTTGAGAACAGTCTTCGTCCTGTTCTCCAGAATTTTCTAAATTTGGAGTAACACAGCCTTTGATTGACTGAACCATTCGGTTCAGCCAATCAGAAGCTGTGTTACACACAAAATTTATAGAACGTGTTAGAGATTGAGAATATTCTCAAGAATGGTTGTTGAATACAAGTTCAGGCCAGAAAATGAAGACTGCTACAGTTTTACTTTGGATATCTAATAGGGAAAATCGTAGAACCCATCCGAAATACTTATCACGTTCCACGGCGTCAAAAACATTGAAAAAAGCGGGTAAAAATGAACCGCAATTACGATCTTTTAGATCAAAAGCGGTTTCTACACAACTTTTGAAAATACATGATAAAATTAGAACAGAGGCAACAGCTTGTTAAAAATAATTACTCCTGTTCCTTAAATAATTATGTATATGTTTCATGCCGTTTTTTTTTTTCGTTTTCTGTGGATGTACATGTAACAAATTCCAGAGCGTTGTATCAGATAACGAGATATATTTCAAAGAAATTCTGATAACATGACACGAGGCTATCAAAGTGGACTTTGTTGAAAATTGTTTAATTGTTAACTAGATCTAAGATTGCACATTCTTATGATATGTGACGCAAACGAGATAAATTCAAGACAAGGTCCGAAAATCAGATACTCAGTTCAAGTAAGCGCTAAAAATAGAAATAATCAGACGGCCCATTGCAGTAAACATCCGCGTTATAAAGTAGTCCTTACTTCCGTATGCAGTTCTACATCTATTGGCTCTAGTTCATTTTGTTTTAAAAATAAACCAATGCTATCAGAGCTCCATATATGTAGTAATTGCGATTTTGAAATATCAATTATTCTGCACCAAAACTCTATGTTATGGATACTCATTAGAATCGTCTCAAAGAGTGACAAGAACATAGGACTTGAAAGAGAAATAATTAATTTAAAATACCATCATCCCCCCCTTAACTGGAGCTCTGCATGCGATGAAATTTTCTTAAGAATCAAATAAGAACGATTTGTGTCATCGAGGCCAGATCTTAAATGATTGCATGTATGGGATTACATGTAATGGTTTAAACTAAAAGAAATCCCTAGAACAAAATTGTTAAAATTACGATAACTACAAGCATTTGCACACGACAAATTAAATGTGAATCAAAAATAGAAATTTGGTTTTGGAAGGGTAGAAAATATCATCTGAAAAGAAGAAAATACAGCATTTTTTCCTTTTCCCACAGTGTTTCAAAAAATACCTTTCTCAGGGTCGTTAAAAGTCGGCATTGTATGGTAAAGGATTAACTGAAAATGTCCATCGTTTTTTTTTTCACTGTGAGACTTTGCTAGTTATTCAATTCTATCCTTTTTTTGTCTTTGCAGATACGAGCCAGTTTAAGTAACGCTGTTGAAAAAGAAATAAAGTCTGGGAAGTGCCGAAAGACGGTGAAAGTTGGATCGAACCAACTTTAGGGCACGGAGGTGAACCACAGCGGATTTTAAAATGGTAAATATAGATCAGCCTATTGTCTCTGATACATCTCATATGTTGAGAGATATTTTGCAAACCAAAGATAAAAGATTTCAGGATCTTGAAAAAGAAAAAGCGCATCCAGTCATGCAAAACGATACTGGTTTTGAAAACGAAAATGTCGTCACCGGAAATGAAGTGAATGGTGATCACTTAGGGCGTTCCGATCAAGAATCGGTCGTTGGAAGTGACGAAGAATCAAGTTTTATGGAACAGAGTCGTGTTGATGAAGCAGAAGTTGACGATGTAAAGTCAGACGGCGAGGAAAATTGTTCAAACGATGTCCATTCTACCTCAGAATCCAAGGAGGCGAAACGAGCGCGTGTTGACAATATTATATCTTCGATGCAGCATCCAGGTCACTTCATAGACCCCGACAGCTTATATGGAAGTGAAGTCAGGCGACAGAAGAGAAAACAGAACATTCCGCAGCAGCATGAATCTATACCAAAGTCCAGAAAGCTGGACAATCCACATTGTGATGACGATTTGTGGAATCTACGACTGTTTGCGGTCCAAAATTACTTCAAGCAGCAAGAAGATAACTTACATAAACAGATGAATGGGTTTCCGGCAATGGAGAACATTCACAGGCTGCACCAAGCGTATTTTGCCAATCTTTCAGCACGGCATCCAGAACGTATTCCTAGTCCACCACCAAAGCCTGCTGGCTTTCCAGTCAAAAGTAGTAAAATAACTACCGATCATTTTAATATTGCAGAACATGTGCGAGAATCAGTGAATGCAAATAAAGTTGGGGATTTAGATGATAAAGAGCTAAATGAACTCATTGCAAATCTGAAATCAAAAATAGAAGAAGCTGTCAGTGTAACGGTAGACAAAGAACTTGCTAAATTTTTCCAAAAACGTAAACCAAAGGAACCACAGATACAGATCGAAAGACAGCCGAAGGAAGAGAGGGTAATTAGTAACTATGAAAATCGGAAACCTGACATAGAGAAGAAGCCAACCAACCATTCTTTAGACCATATATTGCAGCTACCGGAGAAGACCAACACCATCAATAACGGTTTCCGGTTACCAGAGAGACAAAGTGCTTTTGAACTACCAAAGCTTGGAGGCGGGATAACGGACATCCCGAGACCACCCTTTCCACATCATCCTCCATTAGCTTATCCACCATTATCGTTCTACCTCCCATCAAACCTTCATCCGCCATCTTTGTATTCATGCCCGATAGTACCTCCTGAACAAACCGAGGCTCTCTCGCTAGTCGTCAACACACCAAAGAAAAAGAGAACAAAGGTCACGGACACGAGACTTTCTCCACGTGCGGCACGTGCTCTGTTAAATGATAATGGGACTTTAGGAGCAATGTTCGATCACGAACGACCGCTCTCAACAGCTGGTCTGAGCCATATGAATCATTGTTTACCAACAAGTGTTGCGATACCAAATCCAAGCCTTCAGCATTCAGACATTATGAATTTTTACCGGGAGCAAGCTATGTGCGGTTCCCCTACTGATAACGAGAGGAATACGCCGTGCTCTTCCAACTCGCCTTCGGACAGCGGATATGGCAACTTTCTAAAGAATGACTTCTTTAATGATTCGGATAGCTTCGATTCTCAAGGCAAACAAACAATATCCTTTTATGTTATGATTCCTACATTCTTGTCTTTCTTTCAGGGTATAAAATACTATCTTTAACTCTCAGACCTCTGAATATCCGAAATGTTTAAAAGTTAGAAGACAAAATACCTGCATGTTATCTTCAGTACCTATAACGTATTCAACTATCATTCTTAACTCTTTTACTAGTAAGTAAATGATTTACACGTTTTTCATACGCTATAAATGTAGTTCTACAGCAAGATGAAGAGGCAGTTTGTCCTTAATGTAAAATGAAGCAGTGGACGGTGTGGATCAGAGATCAGGCTGCAGTTTACGTGCAGTCTGATCATGATCTACATTGCCCACTAAAGCTTCTGGTATCGTATACAGTACGAAAAGAGTTAATATCATTTTTCGTTCAATTTCTCAATTTATTTCAATGTTTCAAATTAACGCAATTTCTGATTGGCCAAACCTAATGACGCTCCTTTCTAACTATAGAATAATACTAAGAATGCAATTTGAAATGGTTTGAGATTTCTTGCCAACAATAAGCCACGTGACTGTTTTAATGAGTGCATGATGTTTTAAGTTGTTTTTAACTTGAATCCAGTCATATTAGGGCGATAATTCACTTATTCATGAGCATATAAATCCTGATTTTTAACAAGTTCTGCACCATAACTCTGAAGTGTCTTTCCAAGGACACTCCCTCGAAGAGCCGAGTGCTCGCAGTGACGTTCGAAGCCAGGACCTCAACGAGTCCAACACTATACCACTGACCTACGTCAGACACCAGGGCCCATATTCACCAACCATTCTTAAGAACATTCTTGGTCTTATTCTTCAAATTTCGTCAATGTGAAAGTAAAAGAACTTCTGATTGGCTAAACCAAAATGGTTTAGCTAATCAGATCATCTGTTACTTTCACAGTCAGAAAATCTTGAAGAATTAGACAAAGAATGTTCTTAAGAATGGTTGGTGAATGCGGGCCCAGATTCCTGGAAGAAATTCTTTTGCAAACAAGTACCATTAGAAGAATTTCATCTCGGGCCGTAAATGCCTAATTGCACGCGCGAACCTCGCGGTCAATACGTTTTACAACCAACAGAGTAATTACAATCACGTCTGATCATGTTTCCAAGAGAGAGCACACTGTCTGGTCCCACTAATTCAAGTGTTGGAACATATAGAGGTATTTCCAAAGTGCTTACAACTTTAAACGTGCAGCCTACTCTTCGGTCTATAGTTAACCTATTACCACACAATCCCTACTTTTGACGCCCCAGAGAAAGACGCCTTCTGAAAACACTATGGGAAAAGGAGAAAATGCTGGTAACCAGCATTTTCTCCTTTTCTCATAGTGTTTTCTACCCTTCCCAGAACAAATTTCTATTTGTCAGTCACCTTTATTTTGTCGTCTGCAAATGCTTCCAATTTGGACCAGTCCAAAATTTTCCCATGTGGTAATGAGTTAACGGCATATTGAGATTATCCTGAACCTCTCGACCTCGAACCTGACATACGATTAATGTTTGATTCGAGAAAAGTTAAAAAAAAAAATACGGTCCATTTCAGTTTATCTAACAGGACAAGGGTTATCTTTTTTGGTATCTTTTGAGTCACTTTCGGTTATATGACTGGTTTTCAATCTTGTAGAAAAGAAATGGATTGGGCTTCTGGATTGACCCGGTTTTGTTAGTGCTCTGGTTTCCGTTTGTATGTCGGTCTCGCTACATGAAAACTTAAGTAATCGGATTCACAGTGATGTCTGCAAGACACTTCTGAAAAGATTTTGGCGAAGGGAAATAGTTTGAATTGTAGTATTAAGATTTATTTCGTTTTGACTCTGTTTAAGCCGTCAGCTGCATATTCATTGTTTCCAGAACCGACCATTTTCAATTGTACAGTAAGCCCAATTTCTCAGAAGAATTTCCTAGAACTGAAAGTAACATAGATTCTGATTGGCTAAACCAAATGGTTAAGCCAATCAGAAATTGTGTTACTTTCAAAATTTGGAAAAGGACTTAAGAAACTATATAGAATGGTTAGTGAATAGCACACGAGATACCACTGTACAAGTATAACGGGGTATTCATTGAGTATCTCAAGGACTTGAAAGAAGAAGGGTCTGACCATTCTTTACTATCAGAGAATAAAAGAGACAATTGTATTGAAACAAGACAATTCCATTAGTGTCCGATTTATAAGACAGACGGATCGTAAAACAATACAAGACGTTTCGGAAATATTCATTCAAATGTTGCCAGAACAGCACGGTAACAATGGGACTGTTATACACTGAATACAAGTTTACGACTATGTCTGACTTAACTCATTACCACACAATCCCTACTTTTGACGCCCCTGAGAAAGAAGCCTTTTGAAAACACTGTTGGAAAAGGAGAAAATGCTGGTAACCAGCATTTTCTCCTTTTCCCACAGTGTTTTCTACCCTTCCCAGAACAAATTTCAATTTTTCAGTCACATTTATTTTGTCGTCTGCAAATGCTTTCAATTTGAACCAGTCTATAATTTTGTCGTGTGGTAAAGAGTTAAGGTATAGATGCTTCACATATATGTAACAAGGTTTATGCAATATCATTAGGTACAGATGTGCATAGAAACTGTTTCTATCAGCTTTAGCATAATAACTCTAGTTTTCGTGTTTCATAAGTTCCAAGAAGATTATTTCTTCGAGCCTGGATTCGCACCCACAACCTCTCGGTCAGTTGCCTTGTTCGTTACCATAAAGCTATTGGAATCAACTTAACGGCAAGTAGAGTCATTATTCAATCGGCTATATACAGTCATTTATCTTAGAGAAGTAACCATGAAATATAATTCCCTGTCTGTCGTCATAATGCCCCTATTTTCCACCGCTGACCACATGATCAAGTTTCATTTATTATTAACGCCTGTAGAGAGTGTCGTCTGCTCGGTTACAATTTCTGACGCTTCCCAGATATTTTAAGACAGGTAGATTATGTTGGAAAAGGTGAACAGTTCCTTGGCTCTGAACAAAATTGCGGACCCGTACAAACTGAAATCAGTTGAAGACGAGTAATTATAATGTGATTCATTCCATGGGATCGTCTTTAAAAAGGGACATTTTGGGAAAAGGAGAAAATGCTGCTTACCAGCATTTCATTTTTTCCGAAATATTTATATAAGTCTTTATCTTTGGTGTTGCAAAACCAGGGGACTCTTTTGTGTTGTGAGAACAGGGGACTTGGGTCGTAAAGGAGTAAAAAGTACTTCTTTACACCGAAAATGCATTGGTAGTCTTGCAATAATAGAGATGGATTAAAAAAGAAACGTTAATCATTAAACAAGAAAGATAGTAGACCTAAAAAGGCGACACCTGTTTTACTTGACATAAATATGTTCCGCCAGCTTTTGCATTTAGGACCGATTTAGATAAAGGTCAGTCGGGAAACATAAAGCCCTTGGTTTCTTTTCTTTAATAAAGGTCATCCCACATCTAAAAAGACCGCTAGGAAAAAATAAAGTTCAATGACAGGAGAAAATGTTAGTAGTCAGGAGTTTTGCGCCTTGCCTAAACCAACTGCTTGACATTTGAATGAATCCCAAAATTGATGTACATAGTTACTGGTTGATATTCTATTGCCTAAATATATCATTGGAAAGCTTAGAGAATTGACAGGAGAGACAGAGAGACAGAAAGACAGAGCTAAAGTTAGAAAGAAAGAGAAAAAACAGAGAGAGAGAGAGAGAGGGAGAGAGAGAGAGAGAGAGAAGAAGATTTTTTGTTCAAACCACTTATATACTACAATACCTCATTAAGCATTACCAGGAACCTGACACCTGATAGAGTATTTTGTCATGGTTCGGCGACAAGTGAAGTTAATTTCTCGACTTGTAGATTTTTCACCTTGATTAGCCCAATACTCCATAACAAACCAAAATAACAGAAATAGTTACAGCTTTGAAAAAATTCTGTGTTAAAGGATCAGGAAGAAATAGATTATTAAAAATATCTGATGAAATGGTCCAGAGTTGAAAAAACATCATGGCCAATGGACGAGCAATTTCTCCATTGGCCGCGCTATTTTTTAGTCGCTATAAAGAGTGGTACGACACCAAAGATGAAAGGGTTAAGATGATTGGATATTTTCTTTCCGTCGTCCGTGGCCAATATGTCACAGTCACGAGGGAATATCGTCTTGTTTGTTATCAGCAATCTTAAAGAAGTCGAACCCTGTACTCTAGAGTATACTTATATTAATTGCTTAGAAAATCAAAGCGCTGGCAGTACTGAAAATAAGTTATGTTTGATTGTTGCGTAGAAAACGTGTGCCTTAGGTTAATGGAAATTTACAAGAGCGTGAACCGTCGTACAGTTTGGTTACTGCAGCAAGAGATTTAACGAGATTTTCTATCCGATAAGGACCAAGCGAATAAGATGTACAAGTATTGTATATATGCACTGTACAAGCATGAGACATATTCCTTCGACACGTGTATTGTACATGCATCCAAAATTTTTTGCTGATCAGTTCAGACCGTAGTATAATCCATTTGGTTTCTATAAAAACTAACGTTTTGATCAAATGCAACAGATTCTTTATGTTTCTTTGTTATACTATTAACTGTTAACAAACAACATGCAGAGAAAGAATTGTTCATTACTTTTCATTTTCAATCATGCTTTTCAATACTAAACTCTGTATCAATATTTTAGCATTTTTTTCTTAGCCACAAGGAGTGGTGGAGAGTTTGAGAACAGCCATAAAGAACTACAAATCATAGTAAAAGTCATTAAATAAAAATATGAATTCTTATTTTTTTCTTTCTCTCTCTAGGTTTTTATACAAAAATGAAGTAGGTACAAAACAGCAGACGATTTTAATCCAGATGTTAGTATCCATACCATTGAAATGGACTATATAGTAGATGTATGCTCTAATGACTGTTAGTTGTAATAGTTGACTGCGCGTCGACAGCTATATCCATAATGCTACAATGTAAAGTAAAATGTTAACAGGCACGAACGGATTATACAACCCCCATGGTAGACAAGCTTGAGTTTTATCCAAACTTTAGAAAAGGACTTTTGAATAAATTACGGGATAAGAAAAAATGTTGTTTACCTATTCGAAGACGATTTACTTAAGTTAAATCACAAGTAATTTGTCGTCTGCAACTGTTGTTTCTGGCAAGACGCAACGGTAGAGAAATATGTATTAACAAGAAATTAGTGACTGTTTTCGAAGCTCGCAGTCTGTTCATACCGTATCGAGAAAACAAAACGAGTAGTGCTCTTTGAAAAGGGAGTTAAATGCATCTGGAAAAAGAATCGACTAGGGTAACCCTGGGTAGGCTGACCGGAGCCGATACTTCATGTTATAGGCCAATTTTATAATTGTCAAACGACATGTCTACCTCCAGATTCTGTCGGTTTATGATAAACTGGATTTCATATGTCTAGAATTATCTCTTTACTAAACGACAAAATTTTAAACTGGTCCAAATTGAAAGCAATTGCAGACGACCAAATAAAAGTGTCTGAAAATTTGAAATTTGTTTTTTGATGGGTAGAAAACATTGTGGGAAAAGGAGAAAATGCTGGTTACCAGCATTTTCTCCTTTTCCCACAATGTTTTCTAAAGGCTTCTTTCTCAGGGGCGTCAAAAGTAGGGATTGTGTGGTAATGGGTTATATGACTTTCTTTGTATGATGGATGACTGAGATGTATCAACCCCCTTCTTCAAAGCATAGACCAGTATGTATAAAAGAGAATGAGAGAGTGAAGACCTCAGTCTCTTTACTTTTAATCTCAAGGTTGTACAGCAGACTCTTTTTTATTATGGCAAGTCGATCGATTTGTCTCTGGTGATAAAAGGAAACAAAAGCGGGCATTTAACGCTTAACATTTGCTTGATAATTTGTGAGACTTCTTACCCATGTATTTTCTTAACCCTTTACTCCATAGATACTCATTTTGACACATCTACAACAGACAGCTTTTGAAAAACATTGTGGGAAAAGGAGAAATTGCTCGTAACGAGCAATTTTTCCTTTTCCCATAATATTTTTCACTCAATCAGATAATTGTTTTCCCATTTGTCCATGTTTTTGACATCATATGTTTATTTGCTGCTGAATTGGAAGAGCCTAAATTTGGCATATGAGGTAAAGGGTTAAAAGCACAGTGACGAATGAAAAGAAAATCTTAAATGAGCAATTACTTCAATAGTGATGGTTTCAAATAGCTAATGTATCAGAGGAAAAGGTTAACCCTTTACCACACAATGACAACTTTCAACGCCTCTGAGGAAGAAGCCTTTTGAAAACTTTGTGGAAAAAGGAGAAAATGCTGGTAACCAGCATTTTCTCCCTTTTCCACAAAGTTTTGTACCCTATCAAAACAAAATTGCACCATCAGAGCTACTTTGACATTGTCTGCAAAGCCTCTCAATTTGGATAGGTCTGAAATCTTGCTGTGTGGTAACGGGTTAATCCTCTCCGCGACGTGGGCAACTATAGGAGGCTTTTTTTGCGGACGGCATAGATCAAGATCAGACTGCATTGCATCAACATAGTCTGGTATTTAATTCGTAGCTATGGGACAAAGATTTGCGGAGGAAACTGTATTTCAATTGTATCTCTAGACCTAGGAAACCGACTAATATCCATTCTAGCACAGAAATAGTTCAAACACTCAAGACATAGGTTATGGTCTTTACGCTGTATTAATTGGAACGCTAGGTGACGCTTGCTTCCTCAAAAGAAAACATGAGAACGATCGATTTTAAATGATTTTTTTACTAGAAAAGTGAACCTTTTGTTTTACGCTCTTTGTTTTTATTCCCTACCCCTTAGCCCGTATGAATACACTATTTTTCGCGATCAATGACGATTAAGATCAGAGCTCACAGAACGTGTCGACTGATGATGAATCTGTACTATTCATCTTTTTTGAGGCTACTACAAACAAAGTTGTCTTTGAACAGATATTTGTAACTACATATTTGTTACTGTTTTAATTTTCGTGTATACCTTTGGGGATTAAGACCCTTCAAAGCCAGATTTGTTTTAATTGCGGTATTCTCAAGAATCTCCTAGGTTTCAAAGTAGTGAAATATATGACTGGCTAAAACATTTGGTTTACCTTCCTAGAAATGTGTTCATTCCATATTCTAGAAAATGACAAATAATGCATTTGAAAATGCTAGGTTGATATTCGCTCAGACCGCTTAAGCTAAGAATATGTGACTTGGATGTCCCGAAACTGGCTCCTTTTGAAGCTTGTCAAAGTGACAAGTGTCCATGGGCAGGGCATTTAACATAACATAACATAATCTTTATTTGGCATTAAATACACACATATTTATAGCCAATACAAATACAATAACCACGAGATGCGAAAGAATGTATGTAGATAAAAAAAAAAGTGCGTGTCAAAGAACCTCAGTAAAATCTGTAGATTGCCTTGGAAGATCTGATAGGTTTATAGTTCCAGAAAAAGAATTAAAATATAGTACCAACCGTTTACCATTCATTCATTCATTCATTCATTCATTCATTCAATTTCTTAATCGTTCACTCGATCAAATCATCGATTCGATTTTATAAGTTTAAAAAATGAGACAGAAATCTGATAGCAGAAGAATGCGCTTCGCCATTCTATTTCTCTTCAAATACGATGGTGAATCAATAATAATTGCCAAGAAAAATCAACACTAATTGCCGTTATTGCCTTCTTCAGATTGTTTGTCGCGAATCTTGACATGTTCTTGACGCATAAAGAATAAACAGCCATAACGATGACATTCTTTTCGAAGAGCACGAAAATATTGTCTTTCATGCTTTTTATGAAAAGCCTCGTAACTCCAATAATAAGTGCATAAATGATTTCCTTTTAATCCTTTACCAAGCACTTCCGGTGTTATTCGATCCTGTGTGTAGAAAGACTTTAAAAAATGGAAAATGAGAAAATGCTGATGACCAGCATTTTCTCCTTTTCCATTTCTTTTTTTTTTCAGTCCTTTCAGAGTCAAATTCTGTCATTGGAATAGAGTATACATTGTTGTCTGCAAATGATTTAAATACGAAAAAATCTAAAATTGTGACGTCTGGTGAAGAGTTAATGGCGAGAACGTGGCCATTATTAGACACTCTCCCCTCCCCTGTCAATTTTCTCGAGAAGGAATTGCCAACTCATTAGGACTCCGTTTCATTATAACTGTCCAAACACCCTTTTGGGGGCCGAGAATAGGCTATTAAGAAAATTGCTTTATAACCGCTTAAGCACTACGATGAGACTAGAAGAGTTCCGAAGACAAATAGTGACGTTGCGACAAGGAGCTAAACGATCATGGGTCGAAGACGCTTGTTTGATTGTTCCCCGTATTTGCCAAAGCGAAACGTGATATTTTCAAACGTTCTTCGCCGGATCTTTGAAACTTGAGAAGATTCTTTGCATTGCAAACAGTTTGTATCGACCGACTTATATCCAGAATTTCAGAGTATATGATGACCTTACGATCAGGAAAAACTCTTAAATGCAAAGATATTCATTGGCCTAAAACTGACAGAAATACCGTGCATCCAGTCATATTCACTTTTGCTCTTTACTACTGAATTTTGTTCTATGGGGCATCCAGAAGCTGAAGCCATTTTGCGCAGAAGACATGCAATGGCAGTTTCAAAGGACAACTATTACCACAAGACTGCTATAGGATTTTTTTAGCTTTAAAACATTACTATATCATTTTGACCTTGTATTCAGTATGCAAAAATATACAGGATTACCTACTTCTTTTGATCTGATCCTGACCCTTATGGTGAATATGTAAGTAGGTACATCAATAGAACTCCGAGTAATAATTGGGGGAGTTATATATGCATGGGAAGGTACAGGGTAGCAGTTCAATGCGTGCATACCATACGAAATGGGACAAAACGAATGCACATCGAAACGTACAACGAATTTATTATACTGCAAATTTTTACCCTCTCAAAGCGCGTTAAGCGAAATTTTCCTGTATTATAATCTCATGATCAAATAGAAATTCCCTACTGAGTGCCCAATTCAACTACAACTGACGTCACTGGAAACTGACGTCACAAAAACGTGTAGTTTGGCGCATAAACGTACAGTCTGGTGATCGATCGACGCCTTCATTTTGGATGTTGTGTTTCACGTGTAGTCATGTTTACGGGGCACTCAAAAGGGAAACTGGCTTTACATGGTTTTTGCCAGGATACATGATATATATGTTTCCGGCATGTTAACCAATCAGATCACGACAAATTTCTTTGCAGTATGATAAATATGGCTCATATATATGTCTAGCCTTTTACCAATCTATTCCGCGCTTAATCGACTCCGAGGAGGAAATTGTTTGAAAACATTATGGGTAGAAAAGAAAAAAAGGCTGGTAACCAGCATTTTTTGTCATGTTCAAAGAAGGTTTTCTACCCTTTAACCCATTACCACACAATCCCTACTTTTGACGACCCTGAGGAAGAAGCCTTTAAAAAACATTGCGACAAAAGGAGAAAATGCTGGTAAACAGCATTTTCTCCTTTTCCCACTATGTTTTCTACCCTTCACAGAACAAATTTCAAAATTTCAGACATTTTTATTTTGTCGTGTGAAAATGCTTTCGATTTGGACAAGACCAAAATATTGTCGTTTGGTAATCAGTTAAACAGGAAGCGTGTGGAGGATAGGAAATGAAGACAGTACTAGAAGACAGTACCCGACTTTGATTGACAAATTCTGTCATTTCAGCCAAATTAGATTTGTCGTCTGGTAAACCTTTCGATTTGGACAAGTTTAACAAATTTTGTCGACTGACAAAGAGTGAAATGGCTAAAATTGATAACCGTCAAAGGTTTGCGCATAGATTGCCTTAAGGCAAAGCAAAAGGGGTCTATGATGATTCACATCGATTCATGTATGAAAGCCACCGCAAGATTGTATCAGTTCTTCATGGTGGTGACTGCATCCTGTATTTTATTATGATCGGTCCAATTATTGGCAGTTAACACGTCAACCCCAGCAGACATCATTTTGTGTTGCTGCCAGACGGCTTTTGAAAACATCGTGGGAAAGAGAAAATTGCCCGTCAAGGGGAATTCTTCTTTTTTCCACGATGTTTTCTGCATTTATCACGTGACTTTACTTGCATTCAAACAAGAGGCATGGGAGATTATGATTGGTCCGATTATAAACACGTCGACCTAATACAGATACTGTCAAATGGCTTTTGAAATGAAATGAAATGAAATAAATAAATAAATAAATAAATAAATAAATAAATAGATAAATAAATATTGTAAATAAATAAATAAATAAATAAACGTGGGAAAAGAAAATACGGTTCGTCAAGAGAAATTGCCAGTATTTTGTTGTTTAAATAACTTTGTGATAATGGTTGAAATACTACTAATTCTAAAAGCAGTCTAAAACACCATTTAATCAATGCAATCAAAAATATCTTTGCAACTATACCGACTTTTATTTCTTTAATGCTTGATACGTCAATACAATATTTCTGCCATATACGGTAATTACTAAGTGTCCCTTGTATTTCTATAACTTTTGTGTCACCAATACAGTATTTGTGCCATACACCGTATAGTTTTGATGAATGCCATGTAAATTTCATTTACACATGACACACTGATACAATATGACGTCATTATACCGTGTTCCACGATAAATGCCATGAAGATTTCATTAACTCTTGAAATGTACACCGATACAATATTCTGCCATAAAGCGTTATTCGCGATGATTTCCATGTAATTTTCATTAACACTTGATACTTTTTCTGTATTACTACACACAACGCCTTAAGGATCAATACATTAAAAAAATGGAGGTCAGGTTGTATTTATAATGTTAAATTATCAAATCATTATGGCTATAAAGATTTTTTTTTTGCTGTGAACTGTACATAGAATTAATCAATATAGATAAATTTAGGTCATGTTAATTAACGAATTTTAGGAGCGGATCTAATCCTTTGATGTCTGAAAAAGGTAGATATTACGATGTACCGCGAGAATTCATATTTTGTATTTATTGTGATGGTATCGTCGAGGACGAAATACATTTTCTATTAATCTGTCCCTTATTCAAATCGTCGTGAAGTGTACATGGATGAAAGATTTACTAGTAATGCTAATACATGGTCTTTCCTCAGAATTATATCATGCAAAAATGAGATAGTTATTAGAAATGTAGCATTGTTTCTGTATTATGCATGTACAACAAGGTCTGAATACATCAAAACCGATGAATTATACGTTTTTTCACGAGGTGGAATACGTGAAATACTTCTTTCTATCCAAATTACTTATCTGCAAGTGTTGGTCCTCTTGTCAATTCAGATTCTAAAAGTACTTTTCATACTAATGTTTTCTGAACACTTCCTATATTACTGGATTGAAATTTAACCTATTCTTTTAATTCATTTACTATTTCTTTCCGCATATGTATTGTGTTTATATTTGTATTTATCATTTGTATATGGGCCGGTGGCCTAAAATTACAAAAAAACTATTGAATTGAATTGATACTATGCTACAATATACCGTTCTATACGATATATGCCATGTATTTCCTTAACTCTTGACACACCGATACACTAACCCCGATGCACCTGAGGAAAGCAAAGTTGATGTTCTTCTACGTACGATACCCCAGCTCCGCCATCTTGAAAGTTTATTTTCCGGATGTTCAATTCAACAAAAACAACACAGCACAACTCGTCAAATGGTTCAGCAATTTCAGGTGAGTACTATTAAAATGTTTTTGGGGTGTTCGGTTTTTTTTTTTGTTGACACAATTTTCAACACTTTTTCAGTTATATTACGGTGCTCAGAGCACTTGCTCATGCAAGACAAGCAGAGTCACACATGAGGAACAGAGGTTTCACATTAAAGCACTGATTATATTTGAGTAACGGCATACGTTTAATGATTTCTGCTCTTGATGTATATATTCGCAAAATGTTTCATCAAGTTTCACCTAAATAGGCATTGCATTTTGACAGGACAAAGTAGTCCCGGACCGACCTCAGAAAAAAAAAGCCCGTCTGTCTGCACCCTGTCTATTACACTTGGCGGTTTTTTGACGCTCTGACTGCAAGTGTGAGAGTAACATTTTTGACTGGGACAGATGTCTTAGCATAACTTCACACATTGTCTCCCGCATTTTGTGTCGTGCAGAAAAGCGTTTTTTTGTAAAAAAGATAGCGTGGACAAGGAACAAGGTTTCTGTTCCAAGGTCACAATATTTCTGTACCCCTATACCATATGCACAAACACCTAGTTTTAACAGAATAATAAATTTTGAAAACATTGCGGGAAAAAGGAGAAAATGTTGGTTACTAGCTATTCATCCACTTCCCATAATGGTTTCTATCCTATTAGGGACACGTTTTATCATTTGAGGAACCTTTCTTTTTTCGTCTGCGTAAGCTTTCAACTTGGACAAATATAGAGTATTGGCCTTTGATACAAAGTTAAAAAGAAGCACTGTGATAAACCCTAAATCATTTTGATAATTCATGTTTTACAAGAGTGCTTTCAAGCTGTCGTCTACTATAGATTCATAAATTGTCATCTAAATGGTTTGCTACACACTAAAAGGGGCATTCGGACATTTGCGTAAAGTATCGTCTCGGATCAGCCTGCGCAGTCCGCGCAGGCTAATCCGAGACAGCACTTTACGTCAATATTAGATTTTATCCTACAGTAGGCTTACATGAAACAGAAAATCACACACCATCGGAAAGTATCGTCTCGGATTAGCCTGCGCGGACTGCGCAGGCTGATCCGAGACGACACTTTACGCAAATGTCCGAATGCCCCTTTTCGCGTGGTGCAAGCTAAATAATATCTGTAAGGTCACGCCTTTGAGCAACTTGTACAGCTGCTGGGCTAGCCCGGTAGTTCAGTTAGTAAAGCAGAGAGCTTGAGAACCAGTGTCGATGGTTCGATTGCCCTGCTCGGCTAGATTTTTCTCAGGGATCGATGAAAGTCATGGCCACTAGTATCACTCTTAAGTCACCTCAAAAATATTGTTTCGACGAACCGCGAAAATCCGCATAAATTGAAGATTCGAGAATGAAACATTTTTCTCTAAAATTTTGTTTCTTCGACAATGCTGTTCATACAGGGTGGAGAAAGATTGTTGCCTAAAGTTTAGGGTCGATATTGGCAGACGACATTATGAATCAACACAGTTCCGAGTCTGTTTACAGAAACCGGAATTCTCAAACTAACGGGAAGTGACAGTTTTCTAATTTCAACACGGGGTGGGGGGGGGAGAGGAAAGGGGAAAAAGAGGAAAGGGTGTAAAGAGGGGAAATTTGTCATAGCTTGTCGCAGGATCACATACGTACTTTGTCATCTTTACAAGTGTTTATATTCAACACAGCGTTGACACGATTTACTGGCAGCGTTGTGAAACCTTGGCGGATTTTCCTTCCTTTTTTTCAGGTGGACCTTTTCCAAAATAAAGTTTAGGAATGTCCTTTTTAAGTTTATTTTGCTTTCTTCTGCTTTATTTGATCACGTTTTAATGTCCTTTTCAACACTATTTCAGTTGCACATGCCCATTTTTGCTTGAAGTTTCGTTTACCAGTACTTCTCATGACGTTCTTTCTAAGCTTCTGTCTGCTTTCCCACTGGAACAGGATAAAAAAGTGAGCAGCGATGAAATAGACGATATTTGGGGGTTTTTTTTGGCGGTTAAAGATTGAAATTTTTTTCATCGAGTGAACACCATCAGTAATATTTTCACGAGTGGCTGCTGCGCCACTTGTGAAAATATTACAGATGGTGTTCACTCGATGACATAAATTTCGATCTTTAACCGAAAAAAATAAATATTCTATTTATTTTTAAGCTTTTAACCCTTTCTGGGAGGAGTGTTTATCAAAATCCAGTACAGTTCTTTCCAGTTATTCACCGTAGCGTACACCTTCCGCATAGCAACGTATGACAGTATTACGTTAAGCGCGCGAAATGTAAGGTATATGACGTCATATTTCCGCCTGGTTGTTAGTCACACGCAATTTACCGTAACTAGAATATAAGAATCAGTACTTTCACTGGTCGTACCCTTGGAATATCGAAAAATATATACACTGCTATTTCTAGATATCCGACCGGAAAGCATAAAATAAATAGGAATGAATGGTGCAATGCCTGCCATTAATAATTGCAACTGATTCGGCCGAGCTGGGAATGGACTGATTATTTTTCGCCATTTTCGCCATTATTTTATTGAAATGGCGGCAGCCAGTGCACCTATCTATGCTTTCCTTTTCATGATATTCTCCGTACGTCAATGGCTGCTTTCGCTTTCCAATTTAACCATCGTCGAAACAGACTACTGCATGGGTAGAGAAGAATGAATCTTGTCACCATGATTATCTTCAATCCCCGGAAAGAAGTTGGCCAAGCTGGGTATTTGACCCAGCGACCTAATGTTCCCAAGTCCTGTCCTCCCCTACACTCTACCTGCATGGGCTTGGTATCGGGGGTCAAACCAGAAACCAACTTGTAATTCATTTGGCTATCGAGTAGAACTCTTTACCACACAAGATTTTAGATTAGTTCAAATTGAAAGCATTTGCAGGCGACAAAATATAGGTGACTGAAAAATTGAAATTTGTTCTGGGAAGGATAGAAAACACTGTGGGAAAAGGAGAAAATGCTGGTTACCAGCATTTTCTCCTTTTCCAACACTGTTTTCAAAAGGCTTCTTTCTCAGGGGCGTCAAAAGTAGGGACTGTGTGGTAATGGGTTAACTGTTTGTTGGTGTATTTCGTTTTCATTACGTAAATTTGATGAACGAAATTCGATTGCGACCCTAAAATCGCTGTGACAAAGGGATAAATCTATTTCTTCGATCATTTTCCCCTTTTTTTCAAAAGGTTTTCAAGAGTAGTTTGCGACGAGACGGAATAAAATCCTCACCAAAAGGAAATGCTCCCGTTTGCATTTTTTCTTTTCTCACAATGTTTTCTATCCATATAGAGATTGTTTCAACAAGGATGACTAAAAAATCAACAACACTTTTCTTTCTCAAGAATTGAAGAATAACAATTCTTTTACGGATTTTAGTGATTGCATGCATGTTTTATCAAGTAATACATCTACGGCGGCCATAAGTGCAGGAAGACAATGACATGTCTGCCGTCAAATCATTATATCTACTTGGTGTATTAATACATTATTATCACTACCATCTTCTATTGACATTTTCATAACCCGAAGGTTGTTCGGTTGTATGAACAATAGAACACAATTCTCGCATGGCAGAGCATCACGGAATCGGGCGCACCAAGCATCCCGGCATGGCTCTCGTTACATTTTGGGGAACATGAAAAATTAATGAAACCTTTTCTTTTATCATAGAAATATTAACAAATTGGTATGAAATCCGATTCTTACGATTGGGGCATAATGGCGTTTGTCTGAAATATACGCAATTATTTTCTGACGAGCTCTACTGCGAGGCGCTGTTTCGTGAATGATAAGGCAGCGTTAATGCCAAAGGTCATCTGATACCAATTCTCGCGCCATTTTGGCTGGGTCTCTTGACAGCAATCGCTTGAGTTTGATAAATTTTGACAGATAAAACGCCAGAAGATTGTTGGAATTTACTTAAGTTGGAGAATCGTATATGACAATCTGCTCTCGAATTACTCTCGTCTGCCACGTTTGCTAAAAGAATTCTGGAAAAAAATGTCGTCTGCCCCGAAATTTCTGCGAGACGCTGATTGATCGTTTTATGGGAAGACCAAATTACTTAAAATTGGAGCGGTTGTTTGGGAATAAATCATTTGTACATAATTATTTGGTGATAATGCTATAAAATGATACGAAAGTATGCATTAACTAATATAATTACCCTCAAAGAACAAAATTGCTGAACCCTTTTCCGAATCACCCCTTTATGTTTCCACGACCCTGAGGAATACGCCATTGAAAGCGTTGCTAGAAGAGGACAAAAGGCTGGTTTCCAGCATTTTGTCCTTTTCTAATAATGTATTCGACTCTTTTTAAAGACAAAGTCCATTACAAGGACCACAATTTATTTGTCAAATGCATCTACTTTTGATATAAACAAATATAAGTTTTTTTACGTCTTGTAAAAGGTTCAGTGCCAGACAATTATCGTGGAACATTAGTTGGCTAAACTGGAGACAAGAATCACAGAGCTGACAAACATAAGGATGTCTTTGAAATACGAGTTCAATTAGAGGCATTTGGAGAGTCTCGGTTTTTATGGTCTTGTTTATCCCGGGCATTATGCGTTCTCCGGTTCTTCCCTTTTTTTCAGCCTACAGATTGGTCTACGATACTCTCAGAGCGAAGAAAACAAACTTATCCTGAGCAGTAATGTCTATTTTTTTCCAAATGCTTGACTGCAAATGTTCGGCAGTTGCGTCGGAAGTTTTAAATGTTAAGTTAGATATTAAATTTATCGCAGAAGAATAGTTAGGAGTTTTATATTTAAAACGCAAAACAATATAACTGATGTTATACATTTTGAAAACGTCGACGTAGTAGGATTTGCCCTTGTTCAGAAAAGAAAGACCGTATATCAATGTCTATATAGTTCTTGTATGTCAGGTACTCCAGGCACATGCAGAATTTCATCATGCCACCGCAGGGTGTGTGTCAACGTCTTCTAGAACGTCTTTTAAAATGGTATAATTGTTCGATCAAAGTAGTTATTCTTTACCGCATGGCAGACCGAACATAACTTCATCACTTTGAAAGGACGTCTTATTATACTGCAAAGAAATTTCTCGTGAGCTGATTGGTTAACATGCCGGGAACATAATATCATGTTCCCTGGCAAAAACCAGTTTCCCTTTTGAGTGCCCCGTAAACATCACTACACGTGCAATACATCATCCAAAATGGCGGCACCGATCGATCATCAGACTGCACATTTATTCACCAAACTGCACGTTTTAGTGACGTCAGCTTCCAGTGACGTCAGTTTTCATTGAATTGGGGCACACAGAAGGGAATTTCTATTTTGTCAGCGTACTCGATTCGTGAAATTATAAAACAGGAAAATTTCGCTTAACGCGCTTTAAAAGGGTAAAACTTTGCAGTATAATAAATTCGTTGTACGGTCAGGTGGCAGCCTTCGGCTCGGGGCGACATGATTAACCACAGCCGTGAACAAGTTTCCAAGTCCCCTGCCACCTGACCGTACAACTAATAATGTACATGTTTTTTTTTTAACACGGTGTAACCATTAATTTTATCTTCATAAATTCCATAACTGGCCATGTTTGGTTGTAAATGACTATGTGCAGGATGTATAAGTCAATAATTAATTAATTAATTCATTCATTCATTCATTTAATTGACTAAGACGTTTTCAGTGTATCAGCATATCAGATTCCTGGACTTTTAAATTAGAACAGATATATTAAAGTTTGTTGTGAATGCCGCCCATTTTTTTTGTTGCAGAACAATTAAATATACTCAGCCGCCAGGTAGAATTTAACAAAATTAAATTCACCATGCTCACGTAATTTCACTTTGCCAACCTTCATCTCTTTGCACATCCCATATAATTATGATTGTCAATAATGGTCCAAAGTACTACGAAATATGTCGAGAGAAATCGATCATTACGGTCATAAACGGAATGTGCCGTAAGCAGTTGACGAAGGACAGTGGATAAAGCCAATTTGATTACTAGTATACCCCACCCTTACACACGGATCAATCTGGCTTAACTTTTCAAACATTGTTATTTACATTCTAACTTGCGTTAAAAATCACTTTATGTCAAGCAGTCACCCAAAATAAAACCACAATCATTTAATGTTCCCCAAGCGCTGTCTTAGATACAAATGAGTGTGTCAAACAGTTCACTTGCCCAATGATTTTAGGTCCACGTATTCCATCGATTGGCTGCTTAAACAGATTTGGCTATATAACGTAGCATCTTTTATTTGTGCCATGAATCACATGTGAACGAGACTCTTGTTTTGAGAATAACGTAACAGTTGATACGGTTCTTTCCCACACCAATCCAAACATTGTTTACCGTTATTCGAAAATATTTATCATACAACTACTCCGGACAGCCCAAGTTATTTAGTAGCTGCTGTCAAAATATACTTCCACTTTCAGTAAACGAAGATACTCCAACTTTTCGCCATGTGATACAAATTGTCAGATGCTTGACACAAATCCAACCCACAGAATTCTTGTGACAATCCGACCTGTAAAAGACTGTATGGTAAAAGGCTTTTGAAAAAACATTGGGGGAAAAGGAGAAGATGCTGGCAATGAACAGTTTCCGCTTTACCTGCAATGATCAGTATTCTTAGAAAAATCAGTGTGAATTTTTAAGTCACATATATTTTGTTATAAGCAAATGCTTTGAATTTAGCAAAGGTTGAACGTTTTCAATCTGGTTAAAAAAATTATATCTAGGAATTGTGAGTCATATATACCCGGTACTCAATTTAATCGTTTTCCAAATTATGTATTTTGTACACTAGGATACCGAGAGTAAAGGCAATTGAAAATATTGCTCGAAAAGGACAAAATATCAGTAACCAGCGTGTTCTTCTCTTTCTATTCTGTTGTATGCCCTGTGAGGAGATACATGTATATGCCATTATTTGAGAAGAGTTGCCATCTTCATTGTCTAAACCGTAATACGACACTTTCCTATCCACATTTCTACAGATGACTGAAAAACAAATACAGTGAATACTAAGTTTATGCCATTGTCTAAACTTGGCACACACTATTTGCAAGCTCCAAAAGTGGAGAAAGGGTCAAAATAGTTCAGGGTGAAGACAAACAAAGGTGTAATAGAATCCTCATTAAATTACGAGGTGTAAATCCTCGTTTTGATTTTGAATGTGACGTCACTAAGTACCCGGATTAAATATGGCGGCTGGGTGTAAAGAAACGCGTCTAATTAGACGGATTCTGAGGTATTGAAGTAACGAGATGAAGTGTAATTTGTTATTTGTCGCTTTATCACGTTCTCGACACCGATCGAAGACTCCCAATTTAAGAGATGAAGAAAGCAAGATACAGTGTTACCTTACGTGGGCTGTCAAACATGTATTTAGGCTTCAAGTAATTCTAGCCGTTAATACAAGGAAGGATTTACCGATTTTTTTTTCACTTTCATTCACGACTTTCTTTTAAAAGAAACACTCTGTTGTTTGTTGCATTCACTGATGGTCAACTAGATATGGTTAAGTTTAATAGGTAATTTTCGTTGAATACAAAGACCTATTACTCTGTTATCATTATGTTACGAATGTGACTTTTCAGTTTAGAATTCGAAGTTATTTACATGCTGAAAGCATATCACGAAATGTAATATTTGACCATCGGATATACGTAGAGTGCGAATCAATGCGTTAAAATAAGAATTTTTGACCCTAACAGTCACATGAAAAGCAAAATTCATCAATCCAACAAAAGTATTTTAGGGCATTTTAATTTCAAAGTTTGAATATAGGTAAACATATTTTCTCTAATATTATAGGCATCTTCTTTTACAATATATATATTTTGTTCTTTCAAATTTGGAGGGAATAAAATATTCTTAAATAAGTTAAGAATACGTTCTCTAGTTACTGAAGTTTTTGGTAGACCCTCAATCTGCCAAGTTCTGCATAGCATTAAAACCAGGAAATAAGGTGAAAAGAAAATTAAATCTTTATCGCTCTAAGTTTGATATTAGAATTAGCGGGCACGCGCCCCAAGTCCGTCGTTTAATGTCCAAGCAAACCGCCTTATATATTACTCTTAACCAGACAATAATAACCCAGAACAGTCAATTTAGGTAGCATTGGCCGACGACAAATCAATAGTCGCCGAATTGAAAAAAAAGGGTTCTTAAATATGTTGAAAACATCGTGAGAAAAGGAGAAAATGCTTGTTACAAGCATTTTCTCCTTTTTTCACGATGTTTTCAATATCTCTTTTCACGAGGGTCGTAAAAACTTTGTACCGTTTTGTCATGGGTTAACCTGTCGTAATGAGCTTGCTTTGTGCCCGTCATGTCAATAAAGAAACCCTTTAGTAATTCTCGGAGGAATTATTATTGTTTTGTTCGGTCTTTTGATTCTCTTTGGTCCAATCTACCTTAGAAGAACAAAGAGCAAACCATTTTTTTCATTTAAAGAAAAAGAAAAAACCCTAACTTGTAAAGTAATGTATAACTGACATGCGTACTAATGTACAATGAATACTTTGTCTTACTGGATTGAGAAAACATAGAATTCTATTTATAACAGACTACTTTTTAAAAGAAAAAATCGAGAATGAATTTGTGAAAAAAAAAAGTCTAAATTTCTGTTCTTTGGAATTTTGTCGTTTTGTTTTGGAAGGATTTTGTAAAACATTTTTTACAAATCAATTTCAAAGGGCGCTTGTATTTGGTTGTGATTAAACTAAAGCCGTTTTGAAAGATTCATTTATATAGAACATACATTTTTACGAGATATAGACATTTGTTTTTAACTTTGCCATATGTACGACTCGTTTATGAAGGAAATCAGCTAGTAGCTGACTGTGTGCTGTGCTGTGTGCAAGTAAATGAACCTCCTGGAATGGATGGATAGGTGCGATCTCCATAGTGATGCAACTGAAATGTTTTTCTTTTCTCTGAACACGTCGCACCAGTTACAAGAAACAAAGTAAAAACCAATGCATAGGGTGTTTATTCTGTCTTGCAGGAATATTCAATAATGAAGAAGAACCAAGAAAATTGAGTAAATAGCAACAGTTTGTCGTGAACAAATTTCTTTGTTGATATTTTAATTAACCGACAGCATAACGCTTTTGGCTCTTGCTCTGAAGGCAGAAGCACTTTCTGCACTAATGACAGGGAACTTGCATGACTAAGTATTTATAGAAGTATTCGTTTTCAAATCAGAAAACATTGGTTAAATCTTTACTTGTGACGATGGCCTTCTTTACTTGTCCATGGGCGAGGCGCTTAAGAGCCCAGAAAAGAAAGGCTTTAAAAACATTGTGGGAAAGTGAGAGAATGCAGGTAACCATCAGTTTCTCTTTTTAGCACAATGTTTTCTACCATTTCAAGGAAGAAAAAAAACAACGTTGAGAGTCACTTTTGTTGTGTTGAAAATTTTGTCATTTTGTGGAGGGCTTAACAGGTTCCAGGATGCTAAGGGTAAGAATAGCCCATTTATTAAGACAGAGTTTAAGTCAATAAATCTGCTCGACAGATTGCTGCAAGATATTGGTCGTTAACTCTTTGCAAAGCTACAAAATTTTAGACCGGTACAAATTGAAAGCATTCGCAATTGACAAAAGTTTAAGTCTACTTCTTGCAGGCTAGAAAACATTGTGGGAAAAGGAGAAAATGCTGGTTACCAGCATTTTCTCCTTTTCCCATAATGTTTGTCAAAGGGCTTCTTTCTCATTGTCGCTGATACCTGGGATTGTTTGGTATAGGGTTAAATTGTCCACGGTGTAAACAAAACACAGTATTCTTTCTACCTTCTGCAATTTATAAGTGAGCGGCCGTCTGACAAAAGGGGGTTGAATACATGTCCGTTATGCATTCTGTATACCATCATCTGATAATGATGGATAACAAAAAACACTTTTTGACGAAGCAGTTAATCCCCTTTTTACAGAGCACAGCTCATGTAGCATCGATCACTATCTCCCGTCTTTTAACCTTTGAAGTGGTCGATAAGTTTCTTGAAAATTTCCAGGTATTGGCATAAATGCAAAATATTGCGATTTCAATAAGATTTTCACAAGGGAATATCTAACCGTATCGGACAGTGTAGATCCAAGATCAGATTGCACAGAAAGTACAGGCCTGATCCTGAATTCACAAGTTGATCTCTATATTCCAGATTCTAGAATGACAAAAATTATCTTAATTTGAGAAAAATAAAATACTTTTCGACCTGGAAAAGTGACATAATTACCTAACTCATTCCATGTCATAGACGACACCAGCAACTTTTGTGGACAGCGTAGATCAAGATCAGACTGCGCAAAACTTGCAGTCTGATATCTGATCTTCACTGTCCTCTGCTTTTTTCTAGAAATATGAACGAACCGTCTGTTGACCTTGTAGCGGAAGCGTATATGTAGCCATTGATTAAATGCAATTTATTCGTTCAGTAGTGGAAGAATAAAATTGACGCGAAGGAGTTACACTAAATGGAGGATAATCATCTGGTTGTGTAAGATACAAATCTGACACTCGAATGGGGTGTGATACGGCTAAAAATCTCGTCCGAGTTTTTTAACCGTATCACACCCTATTCGAGTGACAGATTTTTAACATCACACTTAACCAGTTAATTATATCATTATTATATTTGTATTTCATCCTTTTATTTCTAATAATTATCAAGAATGGAACAATATGAGCAATAATACGAAAAAAGTAGTTCCGGCAAATACTCCAAAACAATATTGTCATTTGTGATGATACCAAAGTTATCATAACCAGTAGTTTTAATTCCTGTGAGATCCCAGTAAGTCATTGATAAGAAAATAATATACACTACTACTGTCTTTTACAGGGAATGAAATTATCAAGAATGGAACAATATGAGCAGTAATATAGTAATATAGCAGTAAAATACGAAAAAAGTAGTTCCGGCAAATACTCTATAACAATACCGTCATTTGGGATGATACCATATTTATCATCACCAGTAGTGCTATCCCTGTGAGATCGCAGTAATTCACCGATAAGAATATAATTTACCGTATAATTGTTTTTCAGGGAGTTTTACTACATACAGATGGAGAAATACGCTAGACAAGCCATTGCTGAGGGTTGCAAGCACGCTGAAGAGCTCGTGGTGACAAATGACTCAGAGCTGTATCGGGTACTCAACCTGCACTATAACAGAAACAATCAAATTGATGTAAGTTTACCCCACTCAGCTTCTTTCTGTTGTTCATTCTTGTCTGTATTTACAAACAGAAACAAAGTGTCGACTAATGTAGACCTACGTTGCGTGCGCAGGCTGACTTGGGTCGATCTTTTTCGCAGATGCATTAAACCTCCTTTTTATATAGCACAGCTCATACCATGCATTGGTCTTGATTAGGTATGTGTGGAAAAGTAGCATTTCGAAAAGAGACTCATGTCTAGTACTGGGTTAAGAGATTCCATTGATACATAAATAGGCCACATGTCCACATGACATTTTTCCCCTCCTATATCATCGGTTATTGCTTACTCGTTGTTCATTCCATCAAAACATTTCACGGTCCAAATTTTTAGCCAATAGTTGCGTATTTGAATTGATGACTCAATGAACTCTGGTGTTGCCATGTCAAATCTGCTGGCTAAGAAAGCTGAAACATTGAGGGGGATGGGGAAAAAACTGTGGAACAAGTAGTCCTAGCATTTACCAACCATTCTTCAAAACGTGTTCTTGTCTTACTCTCAAGGATTTCCTAAATGCAAAAGTAACACAACCTCTGATTGGCTAAACCATTTGCTTTAGCCAATCAGAAATTGTGTTGCTTTTACATTTAGGAAATTCTGGAGAATAAGAAAAAAAAATGTATTGAAGAATAGTTGGTGTAAATGTAAAAGAAACACAACTTCTGATTGGCTAAACTATTTCGTTTATCCAACCAGAAGTTGCGTATCTTTTACACTTGGAAAATTCTTGATAATAAGCTGAATGTTCTTCAGAGTGATTGGTGAATAGAAACCCTCGTGGTAGATGTAGTAACGGTACAATAAGTATCAGTAGTTGTTGTAGAAGCGATAGTAGGAGTAGTGGTGGTTGTTATTGTTGTCGTTAATTCATTAATTATCAAGTTAACGCATAATTGTTTTAATGACTGTATTGAAATAAATATTCATAACTTGCCTCTATGTTCGCGAACCTATCCCGTTAATCGCGAGTTAATGCATACATGTTGATTTTAATGGCTTATTGAATTATGGCTTTTGGTCGTGTAAAGAATGGACTATTAAGAAGACAAAGGATTACAACAACGTTTGACATAATAAAAAGCTTGTATAATTGTATTCCCGTCATAAACTATAAGCCATTTGTCATTTTACTGAAATACAATACAACTCAAAACAACAGATGATACGGAGCGCGCAAACTTCGAGTAACACATCACGTGTTTAACCCTATACCACACTATCCCGACTTTTAATGAGCAAGAGAAAGAAGCCTTTTGAAAACATGGCGGGAAAGGAGAAAATGCTGGTTACCATCATTTTCTCCTTTTCCAACCATGTTTTCTTCCCTTCCCAAAGCAAATTTTAATTTTTCAGTCAGATTTTTTTTGTCGTCTGCAAATGCTTTTAGTTAGGACCCGTCAAAACTTTGTCGTTTGGTAAGGAGTCAAAGTCTTAACTACTAGTATTTACCTGACAGGAAAAAAAAAAAGACTAATTCAAACTGAAAGCATTTGCATGTGAAAAAATAAACATCAAAGGATGACAGTAGCTTATGGCAGTGTACAAAGACAATGTGAAAAAGGAAGAAATGCTTGGTATGAGCTTAACGACCTCTTGCTGATAGTGTAGATAAAGATCAGACTGTCCGATAAAGAGATATTTCACCCCATATCATTGAAATACCAATTTTCGGTTTTTACTATCGCCATGATAGTTTCATTTCTATTATCATATCCCCGCCTACGAAATGAAGGGGTGTACTGGTTTCACAAATTGTCCGTCCGATAATCCGTCCATCTGTAGGCTTTTCTCGTATCCGTGCTGTAACTGAAAAGCAGTTTGCACTAGGCACGGCGGGGAATCACGTGACACAACAACAACAACAATGACCGTTATTTGAAAAAATTCCCCAACTTCAGGTAAGAAAATCTTCAATAATTCCGTTAATACGTGACCGATTGGAATTTGGTTTGAAGCAGAGAAGGCGGAAGGACTCCGGGGATTTGCTTGATGTGTTAGATTTTTTAAACAACACCTGATAAAAAAGTTATTGACGAGCAAACAAATTATCCAGGGTAAAAAATTTGTTTGCTCGTCAATAACTTTTTTATCAGGTGTTGTTTAAAAAATCTAACACATCAAGCAAATCCCTGGAGTCCTTCCGCCTTCTCTGCTTTAAACCAAATTCCAATCGGTCATGTATTAACGGAATTATTGAAGATTTTCTTACCTGAAGTCGGGGAATTTTTTCAAATAACGGTCATTGTTGTTGTTGTTGTGTCACGTGATTCCCCGCCGTGACTAGGACCCTAAAACTTTATACAGGTGTCGCTCTTGACCCAATGAGGTGCCCTATTGTTTTTGAGTTACATGGGTCAAAGGTCAAGGTCACATGTGACCTTTGTTTGATAATCCTTTCCTTGCTCTGACTCAGTACAGCCATTTGACCTTTGAACATGAAACTTTATTCAAGAGATGCCTCAGATCCAAAGAATCGCCTTTTCACTTTTGGATCACGTGGCTCAAAGTTCAAAGTCACATGTGATCTTTATTAGTTGTACGGCCAGGTGACGGGGGACTTGGAAATTTGTTCACGGCTGTGGTGAATCATGTCGCCCCGAGCCAAAGGCGAGGTGGCGACATGATTTGACACAGCCGTGAACAAGTTTCCAAGTCCCCTGCCACTTGACCGTACAACTAATTTATTATACTGCAAAGTTTTCCCCTTAATAGGCACTTTAAGCGAAATTTTCCTGTATTATAATCTCACGAATTGAGTATGCTGACGAAACAAAAATTCCCTTCTGAGTGCCCCACTTCAACAAAAACTGACGTCACTGGAAACTGACGTCACTAAAACGCACAGTTTGGTGTATAAATGTGCAGTATGGTTATCGATCGACGCCACCATTTTGGATGTTGTGTTGCACGTGTAGTGATGTTTACGGGGCACTCAAAAGGGAAACTGGTTTTACCTGGTTTTTGCCAGGGAACATGATATATGTTCCCAGCATGTTAACCAATCAGATCACAAGAAATTTCTTTGCAGTATAATAATGAAGAGCCCGCCCGGTTGGCTCGGTGGTGAGGGTGTCGGGAGTCATGACATGGTGGTTGTGAGTTCAACACCCGGTTGAGGCGAACTTTCTTTCCGGCGTATTTTCGCCTCTCACCTCTGCTGAAGCATGTGAGAAAAGTAGTCGATGGCTTTGGAATGAAAGTTGTATTAGTACCGGTGTGGGAAAGCCAGGAAACACATGTGCGTCACCGACCACCATGATATGACCTTAGCTGTTAAAGTTTACCACACGAGAAAAATTTAGACTGGTCCAAATTGAAAGCATTTGCAGACGACAAAATATAAGGTGGCTGAAAAATAGAAATTTGTTCCGGGAAGGGTAGAAAACACGGTGGGAAAAGGAGAAAATGCTGGTTACCAGCATTTTCTCCTTTTCCCACAGTGTTTTCAAAAGACTTCTTTCTCAGGGGCGTCAAAACTAGGGATTGTGTGGTAATGGGTTAAACCCCAATACAACAACATATAATAATGAAGACTGCTGCTTCAGTAACAAGGTACTATCGGGAGGTGGGGCATTGGGGGTGGGGGGGGGGGAGGAGAAAGTATTTGCCCGCTTTGCGACAGTTCTAGTGTAACAGCTAAAGGGTTCTATAGTGTTCTATCGTCTACGCGCCTTCCACATGTCTTTTTCAAACATTGTTCATCAAATACTATTTAATATTTAATTGATCTTTCGACGTACTTGTATTTCCTGCTGATAGTTATTAACTCTTACCTTACTAAATAACTTAACCCTCTAGCACACAATGACGACTTTTGACGACACAGAGAAAGATGCCTTTCAAAAACATTGTGGGAAAAGGAGAAAATGCTGGTGACCAGCATTTTCTTCTTTTCCTACGGTGTTTTCTCCCTTTCAAAGAAAAACCGCACCATTTGAGCCACATTGAAATTGTCGTCTGAAATGTTTTCATTTTGGACCAGTCTGAAATTTTGTCGTTTGGTAAAGAGTTAAATTTGTCTTTATTTCTGCTTTGAATGTTGTCATACAAGTTATCAACGAAAAGTGAACATGTTAAGAGCATAATACAATTCATAGACTTTCGGGAAGGACCGAAATCGATTTGAAATCCATAAATATACCATCATTCAGACAAGGGAGAAAACTATCCTTCATAGTATGGCATTTGAAGTACCTACAACAAAGGTATGCTAAGGACTGATTTCGGCGGACCTTTGCATTTAACGTCGAGTTATGGTCATTGATGAAATGGATTCGAAAATCATTAATATACAGTACTACGGTTCCTTTTCTTTCCGATTTTATGACTTTTGAAGGAATGACGTGTCCTTTTATAAAGCAGGAGAACCGTTCATCATAAAATTCTTCATAACTGTCAGGCTTCTTCATTTAAGTCACCGTTGCCTGTATAAAATATTCATAAAGGCCGAGTCGTGCCGTGCCCATCAACCCATTTCTATAACAGAACTACTCTTGCAGGAACTGGGCACATTCTAAAACGTTGTGATTGAAGAAAATAAGGTTTAAAACAATTAAGGTTGTGTCTCATGTTTTCAATATTGATTTCAATGCCATGTATTTATTTAACCCTTTCCCAAACGGCAAATTTTAGACCAGATCAAAGTGAATGCATGTCACAGATGACAAATTAACCCTTTCCCAAACGGTAAATTTTGGACCAGTCCAAATTCAAAGCATTTTGCTGATGACAAATTAACAGATGCTAAAAAGATGATTTTTCTATATGATAGGGTAGAAAACATTGTGGGAAAAGGAGAAAATGCTGGTTACCAGCATTTTCTCCTTTCTCCACAATGTTTTCAAAAGGCTTCTATTCCTGACCCGTAAAAACCAGGGATTGTTTGGGAAAGGTTTAAGCCCTTTTCACTAATTTATCTCGTTAAACACCCATATGTCAGTCCACTTTAGGAAAAATTCCGTAGGAAGATTTTGATTATTAACACAATTTAAGATTTAACATACGAAATGTGAGTAAAAAGTGTGACAAAAGGTGTTATTTTGCCTTTCGTCACAATGATTTTAAATAAGATTTCTGGTGCAAGACGATAAAAGTCTCATCTCAGGTAGTTCGTGTGCTATATTCAATGAAAAAAACGACTGTGGGCGGGAAGAAAGGGTCTATTAAGAAGCAGAAAATGAAATAAATGCACTCTATCTTCCTTTGATCAGCCGCTGGAAATGGACGAAGATATTGGGGGACGAAGATACAATTAACTAATGCACATTTACTTTTACAATATTAATATCACTTTACAGACGTTGGGGAATAGAATTTTCAATTGCGATGAAGAATGAAAAACGTCATTAGAGAAGGCCGAGATAGGGACGCCATACCCCCGTTCTCTTCAATATTGAGCGAGGATGAAAAAGCAAAATCTATTTTACTTGTTTCTTGGGCTCCCATGGGGAGGGCTGTTGAACGTCTATCCGTTGTATTGCCAGATCTTCTCAGAAAGTATTTTATTTTCTTGATGATTTGTTTTATCTCTGAGACCAGCACAGTACATTGTTTACACCCCTTTTCTCCAAACCCATTTATTGTGAAAGATCTTTCAAGAAAGGAGTCTATTGTTCTACGATAGATTTTTTAGCCAGGCTTAAAAGTATAAAGAAATAAATTGTCGATCACTTTTAACCCTTTACCCCATGAGGCATTTCTATGGTATCACTAATTGACCCTAAGTGACAGCAAGGATGAAGCTGTTTCTTTTGTGTATATGACACCTTTTGATAGCATAGAAAACATTGTGGCAAAAGGTGAAATTGCTCGTCACCTTTTGCCACAATGTTTTCCAAAGGCTCCTACAAGCTTTGCGTAGAGATGAGTATCTATGGAGTAAAGGGTTAAACTTAGTAATATGACCCTACAAAACCGGAAGCTGGCGGTGCATAACACTACAACAAAAAGTAGATCCCATGTTTAACCCATTACCACATAATCCCTACTTTTGACACCCCCGAGAAAGAAGCATTTTGAAAACACTGTAGGAAAAGGAGAAAATGCTGGTAACCAGCATTTTCTCCTTTTCCGACAGTGTTTTCTTTCCTTCCCAGAACAAATTTCAATTTTTCATTTACTTTTATTTTATCGTCTGCAAATGCTTTCAATTTGAAATTTTGTCGTGTGGTAAAGAGTTAATATCGCATCTGGGTCCGTATTCTTTAAGCATTGTAAAGAAAATTCTTAATCTAATTTTCGAAGATTTTGTAAATTTGAAATCTGACTGGCTTAACCAAATAGTTTAGCCAATCAGAAGTTGTGTTACTTTCAAATTTAGAAAATTCTTGAGAAAAAGACTAAGACTGTTCTAAAGAATTGATGATGAATACGGACGCTATTCTTTCCTCGACCTAAATGTCTCAATGAAACTTAACGCCAATAATTGGTAATGATAAGAAAATACTGCAAGTTCTGTGCAGTCTGATCACGATCTATATTATTTGAATTGCGGTCGTGCTTTTGTCTTCAAAGTGTTAAAAGTGTGATGTGTAAGACGACAAAGACTCGTCTCGAGATAGAAAATTATTGCTTTTCGCCAGACGAGAGATAGAAATCTAGGGAAATAAAGAGCAGACAGTTTTTCTAAAAGCGTGTTAAAAGAAAGCATGATGCACACATAAAAGATGTCACTTAACCCCTTATCTCTCTCAGTGAACCCATTAACCCCCGCGGGCAACATCGGGACCCACAAAACCTTACTGCGGGTACTGGTTGTGTTTTATTCTTTTCCGGACGAGGACATTGTATAAATGCATAAATTGAAAGCATTTGCATATGAACAGTGCTCTTTTAAAAAGGGGGCTTAATGCATCTGCGAAAAGTATCGACCGAGGTCAGCCTGCACAGTCCGCGTAGGCTGACTTGGGCCGAAACGTTTCGCTATTGGTCAATTTTCTGTATGTACAAGGACCTGTCTACCTCACGATTAAGTCATTTGATTAAAAAAAACAGAGACCATTATGGATCCATAAGTATAATCATGGTTCCCTTGGCATCATGTAGCACGAAGATGTTTTAACCCTTTCCCAAACGGCAAACTTTGGACCAGACCAAATTAAAAGCATTTTGCAGATGACACATTAACAGTTGCTAAAAAGATGATTTTTCTATATGATAGGGTAGAAAACATTGTGGGAAAAGGAGAAAATGCTGGTGACCAGCATTTTCTCCATTTCCCACTATGTTTTCAAAAGGCCTCTATTCCTGACCCGTAAAAAACCAAGGAATGTTTGGGAAAGGGTTAAGTCCCCTCTTTGCATGTGCATGGCTCGAATATAATATGGCACAAATGGTCAGATTTGTCTTTAAAAATGTGTAAAACATTGCGTGAAAAGGAGAAAAATGCTGGTTAATTACAAAAGACACCTTTTTGGAACACGTTGTATGAACAAGGGAAAATCCAAGTTACCAGCATTTTTTCCCTTTGCCCACAATTTTCCAAGAGGTTTCTTCCTTAGGACCTTTAAAACTCTGGGTTGTGTGGTAAAATGTCAATTAGATAAGAAGCAAACATCGAGAGAAATTCGTATTTTATAGCGACTTACAACTAGATTTTTATCAGATACATTTTTAAAAAAAGTTAAATCGAAACTTTGTTGATAGTTGACAAACAATTCATACAATGGAGTTTGATTGATTGATTTTCGTTTATTTATCGCCATCACCCGTTGCACGTATGGGCGACGGCCCCCGAAGACTGTGAGTTATGTTACGAGGGATAGTGCATGATACCGGAACAAACCAGTCCTCGGCTCAGTAACGCCTGGCACAGAACGTGCTGCCAACCATTCTTGAGAATATTCTTATTAATTTTCGATATTTGAAAGTAACACAACATCTGATTGGCTAAACCGAATGGTTTAGACAATCAAAAGTTGTGTTACTTTCAAATATCGTAAATTATGGATAATAAGACAAAGAACATTCATGAGAATGGTTGGTGATTATGGACCCTGGTCTTGGATCTACATTGTCCGTTACGGCGTGATTTTTTTCCCGAAGAAAAGACCCTTGAAATCATGTTTAGATATTTTTCCGACGATTTAAACTATTCATTTCATTTATTTAGCAATCTAAATCTTAAAAATTACATCGCAGTTTCGACTGACATTTCAAAAATTCGAAAATTACGAAAATTTTATCTGACTTTTCTGCTCTTCTTATATTCGAAATGTTGAGATACTAGTATGATTTGATATCGTCAAATGGGATTGAGGTAGAAAGTAGTCCAGTAGATATGTTCAGAGAATGCGCTAGTCTAAAATGTGATTTACTCTTGATATAATCAGATCAAGACGACAAAACCATAACCAACAACAACGACGACAACAACAACATTTGTAGTAGTTTCAGTAACAGTAAACATTAAAGTAAAGATTGCATTGACCCATTACCACACAATCCCTACTTTTGACGACCCTGAGAAAGAAGCCTTTTGAAAACACTGTGGGAAAAGGAGAAAATGCTGGTAACCAGCATTTTCTCCTTTTCCCACAGTGTTTTCTACCCTACAGGCCCGTCGGAAGGAAAGTTCATTTGGTACGGCCAGGATGGCGAGCGACGAAGTCGCAAAGCCATGCTAGGGGGGTCCGGGGGCATGCTCCTCCGGAACAAATTTCAATTTTTCAGTCACCTTTATTTTGTCATCTGCAAATGCTTTCAATTTGAACCAGTCTAAAGTTTTGTCGTGTGGTAAAGAGTTAAAGTACATAAAACCTTTTCCTTTTTTGTTAAAAAAATATTGTGTCCCATTGAGGGCTCCAGAAAAAAAAGCCGAACTATAGAACGCAGGCGAGATGAGCGCCTGGGGACCAGTAAATGCATCTCAGAAAATAATGGCAGCGGGATGTCATAACAGAAAGCCGAATATCACAGTCATTAGTCTTCAGACTCTTTACCAGACGACAAAATTCTCATTCTCATTCTTGAAAGGATTTTGCAGACGACAAATTAAATTTCCTTTCAAGTAATACTGCTCTGCAATGAAAATGGTACAAAATATTGTGGGGGAATAGGTAGAAAATGTCGGTAAAAACCGGCATTTTCTTCTTTTTCCCCTCGATAGTTTTAAAGTCCTCTTTACCCCGGGTCATTAAATTACGGTTTCATCCGGTAAAGGATATACCTTAATGCATTCTTTAATTTTCTGCTAATCTAGAACTCCTTTTCCGCCGTTAATCTAGTTCTGGCCTGCCTTATCTGGATCTGTCTTATCTTTATGCTACTGAAAAGAATCGCAATGCTTTCAACGGGTTGTCCCTTAGGAAATCAGGGAGCTTATGAGAGCTCGCAAAGATCTCATCTGCTCCCGGAAACTCAAAGATTCAAGATGGATTTTATTGGTTCTGAAGGCGGGCCATAAAGCTGGCGCGGTTGTTTTTCGGGGAAACACGAGCGCATCACGTTATCTTAGTGATCATTATATAGACAATTGACAATAAAGAACGAAAAAAAAAAAAGACCTGATCAGGCAAATTGAATCAGGAATAGCGAGGTAATTCAATAGACTAATATTGCCAAACGTGAAAAGTCGAATTGAAGGCGTTTTGTTATGAAATGGCCGATGAGATCAGTGATGAGTGCCGTGAACTATTTTCCTGTATATTTCAGCCGGGGTGAAAATTTACCGGGCCGGACCGGATCGGACTTTATAACTGGATCAGACCTCATTCCCCTTTTACTTCCACATTTTTTCCGACCTCTAAATTTGCGATTTAGTATTTAATGTAATTATTTATATCATCTAAATGAAGTTAGTTGGTATTACAATATAAGACAAGAACAAGACATTTGAGATTCGAGCCCAAGAAGATTAGACCTAGACCCCACATTTTTCGCAGGAGAAAGTATGTACATGTATCCTGTTCAAAATCATTCATAAGAAGGGTAAAAACAGTTTCGGAGATATAAAACTGTCATAAAGTTTGATCCGGTTCGATCCGGTCCAATCCACTGATTTTACCAAACCTCTTTCCAAATATGCCGGATTCCCCCATCAAACCCACCCTTTAACTCATTACTTTCTGTGGACGACATTTTCTTGCAACAAGCAGTTACTCGTCTTCCCGAAACATGTTCCTAACCGCTGGGATTAGGGGGGAGCATGCTCTGGCAAAATGGGGTTAAACGAATCTTTGTAATATATTACACCGACCAAATTATTTCAAAAACAATTTGGTCGGTGTCACACAAGGACGACTTCTCACAAAGTTTTATACTCTATCAAAGCAAAATTGCATCACTTGAGCCACTTTGAAATTGTCATCTGTAAATGCTTTCTATTTAGATAGGTCTAAAATTCTTCTGTGTGGTAACGGGTTAAAACCCATGTTGCTTGACAATCCAACTGAATTTGGAGATAAAACAGTTTTCTCGCATGCAGGTTATATAAAGATTTCAAAAAACATTTGACCCATATCACCCTGCTGCTTGCATGTGAAAAGTCAGAAAGGTAAAACAACGTTGAAAGAAAAGAAGAAAATGCTGCTTACCAGCATTTACTATTTTCCCCATAATGCTTTAAAAAAAAACTTTCTCATCAAGGGTTGTTAAAACTCGAAGTAGTGTGTCAATGGGTAAATGTAGATCTAAACGGTATTTTAAGTCTAAAAATACGAAAAGAACATACAGTAGCGTGTTATGAATATATGGTGTCAAAAGCTGAGCCAACTTGTGTCTGACCAAGTGAAACAACCGCACACTGTGCTACAGACGCCGTGTAATATTTCGAATTCGTTTTATTTTCAGGTGCCCGAGAATTTCCGACTGACAGTTCAAGCCACGCTACGTGAATTTTACAATGCCATCATGGCGACTAAAGACAGTGAGCCGTCTTGGAAGAAACCCATTTACAAAGTGATAGCTCGACTTGATGACGCCATTCCGGAATATTTCAAATCTCCCAACTGGATGGACCAACTGGGTGAAGCATAGGATTTCATGAGTTCAGTGGTTAATTTTTACGAGAGACTAGAGTATTTAATATTCACATATTTTCTATGAATTCCAATTAGAGTTTGCAATGTGGATTCTGAACTGAAAAAAAAAAAACATTCCTGGTGGGACTGAGACGGTTTACTGAGCAGGATTTCCTAGGACTGCTTGTCTCAGAGTTTATAATTAAACTCAGAATTTTACTCAATATGGACACAGTTCCAAGTGCACTTGTAGGTTATTGGTACAAATTGTTATTTAAAAATGGAAAGATAATGTTTTTGTTATTTATAGATGAAGAAATAAGAAAGTGTGTTTCGGTCCTATATAAATGGGAAGCTAGAAATGTTTATGGTATGAGGACGTGGTCGACAGGTGATACAATTTGGATCATAATTGATAGAATTCCGAGCGATGCTTTACAATTCAACAAAAGTTGTACTAACTACAGTAAAATGAAATTGAAATGTTAAAAAACAGCTTAATAATTCGATTAACCCTTTACTAAATGACAGAATTTTATATTTGTCCAAATTCAAAGCTGCTGCAGGGGACAAATTAAATGTGGATCAATTAATGAAGCCTGATTCTAGAAAGGAAGGAAACATTGTGGGAAAAGGAGAAAATGCAGGTTAACAGCATTATCTCCTTTTCCCACAATGTTTTCAAAAGGCTTATGTTTTCAATGAACCTTATCCTGCTAATTAGCTAAAACGAAAATTTCAGTACTATAGTAAAAGAAAAACAAACATTGCTATTTCAAAGATATGTTTTTGGTAATGATACCTTAATATCGGACAGTGTAGATCCAAGATCTCATGTGTAGTCTAATCTTGATCTACACTGTCTGCAAAAGGTCAGTGAGTCGCTCCTAGCCGCCCAAGGATTCAGGCGCAAATATACAAACCTGATCTCCTTCAGCTGCTGAAAATATAGTCCATTGAAAACTACAAAGATTTATCCTTTTTGATTCTTTAGCTAAATGAGCGGACGGTATGGATCCAAGATTGGACTGCACGTTTTGTGCGGTCTGATCTTGATCCCTGCACTACTAAAAAGTCCACCCTGATGCCATTGGCGCTGAAATGATTAGTGTCTGATTTTTTTTATTAGAAACCTTTCATATTTACCTAATGTCTCAATCATATACGTACAATGATTATTATATTTTAATCTTTTGGACCATTTTATGAAAGTTTTTTTTTTACACTTGTGAAAACATATTGAACATTAGTAATTTGCAGTAACCTTATTCCATTTAGCAAACAATCCCAAGTTTTCACTTCCCTAGGAAATAGGGCGTTTGGATTGGAAACATTTTTGGAAATGTAGAAAAGACTGGTATTCAGCATTTTCTCCTTTCCACAAGATTATTTTTACCCTGTTAGAGAGGTCAAACCCATTTATTATAATTTTGAATTTCTCATCTGCATATGATTTAAATTTGAAAGAGCACCAACCTCGTTTGGCACAGATTTTTTTCATCTTTAAAGTTAGGTTATGACTCTTTTGAAAATCAAAGCAGTGAAAACACCGATGTATACTTTGTTGTGCAACCAAACTGAAATTGACGTTACAAATGTATCTTTCGTCATGCACATGCGAAAAGGGGCGTTCGGACATTAACCCATTACCACGAAAGAAAAATTTAGACTGGTCCAAATTAAAAGCATTTGCAGACGACAAAATAAAGGTGACTGAAAAATTGAAATTTGTTCTGGAAAGGGTAGAAAACACTGTGGGAAAAGGAGAAAATGCTGGTTACCAGCATTTTCTCCTTTTCCCACAGTGTTTTCAAAAGGCTTCTTTCTCAGGGGCGTCAAAAATAGGGATTGAGTGGTAATGGGTTAAGTAAAGTGTCACCCCGGATCAGCGTCTAGGAGAACTGACTCTTTCCATAGAATAAATATTATGTTTACATGTATATAAATAAAGCAATCGGGTTATTTTTATTTGAGACGAAATCAAATTGCATTATTTGTGCTAAGTATTTTTCATTGTTGTTGTGTATTTACTAGACATTTTGATATAAGATACCAATATCAAAACAACCATTTCTTTTAATTACCACAAGGCCTACTTTTAGACCTGTCTATACTTAGAAAAACACACGTAATAATATAATATGTGTGCTTGTATATGTTTGTTTTTTTTCCTCTCTCTCTCCGAGACAATTCATATGAGCACTCATTAGATTTGTGTCAATGAAAGTCGTATAGTTCACTAAACCCTGTAAAAATCTACATACTTATTGAACTGTTGAAATCATTAACTGCCAGAGATAACCTGTTTTGTTTTGCTGGAGATTTAAAACAGAGTGGCCAAAAGCACAATAATTCATATCGAGCGTTATCCTCTTTTGTTATACTGTTCGCACATGTATTACAAAAACAGCTGTCGCTCACATGTAAATTACACTGATGTCTTGAAGGTAGCAGGAAGTTTGATTCTGCTGGTGTTTATACTGATATACCGCGAATGCCATTTTAGTTGCGTTGTCCATATTTGCGCCTTATAGATTGAGAACCATCGACGATCGATAAATTCGGTGCAACTGTAACTTAATTGCTAATACCGCAAGCACCTAACAAGTAAACCATGGTACCAAGAGTGTGATTCAATGAACACGAAGTACAGAATATCAGTGTTGAGAAACGGCAGTAGTCATTAGTTTCTGGGATTAGCAGTGACAGTGGACTTTCCTTGTAGTCAAATTTGATTTTTTTCTTTGACGTCATGAAATCCTTAGTTTTATTTGTATGTTTGTTACTTCACTCATGAATCCAGCTCGAAAGTATAACTGAAAGTCTACTGTAACAATGGAGTTTGAACTGATTTTTTTCTTTTATTATAATTATTATTATTGTTATTATATTGTCTCAGGTTTCCTTACTGTAAAAAAAAACAACATGATATCAGATCGGAATAATTATTTTAGCAAAAGTTACTCTGTTCAGTACAGAACAATGATTTGTCTAAAATGGTTTTAAATATAAAACAAAAATACAGCGAAAACATTGGCTGATAGCGTCGACCCAGATTAGACTGCATAGATCTTGCAGTTTTTGAGCTATGATATCTACTTGTTTTGTCAAGTTTATGAGTTACAAATCTTTCTGAGTTTCACATTGTTTCTTTTTTCACCTGTTATGGGAGTTGAAATATTCGACACTGATCAAATCATTGCAGCGTTTACATGTGTTGCAGAAATCAGCGACCTGCATGAAGCAGTCAAGTCCTCTGAAATCCCAATTCCAAATTTTGAATGCATAGGAGTCATACTCTGTGAAAAGGGGGCCTAACGCATCTGCAAAAAGTATCGACTAAGGTCAGCCTGAGCAATTTGCGCAGGCTGACCTCAGTCGACATTTTTGGGTATTCGTAAAATTTGTGCATATCAAGTGCCCAGTCTTCTTCATGATTCAGTCTGTTACTATGATAGATACTGTGATGAATTGCTTAGTATTGTGCATCAGGGAGATGCACAAAGCCTACTTTTGCCACTTTGAATACATAGTTAATCCGGGCTTAGCATCCACCTGTATTAAGAGGTCAGTTGTGTTTGTTGAATATGACCGCTAATTAAAACAAGTATGATTGTAATTTTGAGTGACAAAACCATTGAAAAAATGCCATAAATCTAGAACAAACACTCAGTTTCAATTTTGTCAATATAACCTAACGTATATTAGTCTATCTAGTCATTTTGTCCATGTTTATTATTTTTTTATTAATGATTATGTCCAAGTTTTTAATCATCATCAAACTGCCTTATGGTAATGTTATTTTTAACACTATGATTTTTTTACACTGAACGAGATTAAAAATCCACAATCAATTCCTTTTTTCCATTCTTTTTTTTTACATGGGACCATTTTTTCTTAATTTTGCTTGATAATTTGCACGTAACATTTTTTCTTATATTTCTAACAATGTTTTATCATTTCGTTTTTTTGTTTCATTCGTTAAGATTATGTTTTCAATTAGTATTATAAAATCTTCAATCATTACCAGGTTATTTCCTGAGACATTTTGCATCGCTAATAATTTATAAACATAATGCTTAGAAAACAAAATAGTGCAAAGTTTGACACACAGGTAAGATTGAAAGTGTTGCGAGTGACAAACGGGAAAGCGGCTTGTAACCAGCAATTTCTCCTTTTGTCATTCTATTTTTTTTTCAACAGTGTGTATAGAGTAAGCCTTGCCATTGCAATATTCAGTTATCTCATTACCAAACGACAAAACTTTAGGTTTGTCCAAATCGAAAGCATATGCAGACGACAAAATGAAAGTGACTGAAAATTTGGAATTCGTTTTGTGAAGGGTAGAAAACATTGTGGGAAAAGGAGAAAATGCTGGTTACCAGCATTTTCTCCTCTTACCACAATGTTTTCTAAAGGTTTCTCTCTCAGGGTCGTCAAACGTAGGGATTGTGTTATATTGGGTTAACTGTTATTGAAGGATAATACTGTATTTAGTCATTCCGTTTATTCGTCATTCCAAAGGTAAACAGTGTTTCACTGTTTAACCCTTTACCACATAGGCACGAATTTTAAATATCCCGAGAGAGAAAGCTTTTGAAAATGTTGTGGGAAAAGCAGAAAGTGCTGGTAACCAGCTTTGTCTCCTTTTACCATGTATTTTCTACCCTATCCAGAACACATTTTCTATTTTTCAGTCACATTTATTTTGATGTCTGAAAATGCTTTGAATTTGAACTATTCTAGGATTTTGTCCTTTGATAAAGAATATAAGTTATTTTAACCATTCCAAGTGTTTATTGAAGGTACTGATTGTGTTAAATATGTGTAATTTTTGATGATCTAAATCAAATTTATCCATCAATTAATTGTCATTTGTTCTTTTTTAACTCTTTACAACAGGACACAATTTTAGGCTAGTCCAAACTGACAGAGGACCAATCAGATTTTGCAAAAATGATGGAATTTGCACCAGATAGAATGAAAAACAATGTGGAAAAAGGAAAAACAAATGCTGGGTACCAGTATTTGTCCTTTTCTTACAATGTTTTTTCAAAAGTTTACTTTTCAAAAGTTATAGAAGATCGGGATTTTGTCGTAAAGGGTTAACCCTTTACCAAACAATCCCTTTTTTACGATATTGAGAAAGAAGCCTTTTGAAAACATTGAGGGAAAAGAAGAAAATCCTAGTAACCAGCATTTTCTCCTTTTTCCACAATTTTTTCTACGCAATTAGAAACAGATTTCCTTTTTTGACTTCCATTTATTTTGTCATCTGCAGGTCTTTGATTTTGGACAAGTCTAATATTAAGCGTTACAGTCTGTCCCATTGTAGAAGCTCAGTTTTTCACATATTTCATATATTTTGGCAGACATTTAAAAATAATCTTCAAAACTCAGAATTGCAAGAGTTTTTCATGTGATGCTAGCATAATTTTTTTTAAGCTTTATTTACCACGTCAATAGGTATGCGGGGGTCGTGGTCATCCCCCAGCATACCTTACATAATTTGTTAGTATACAGTGATGAAGAAAGAAAAAACATTTTCTTATAAAAACATACAAAAAAAATTATATATGTATATAATATATATATATGAGACATTCTCCGGCAAAATTTTTCTTGCTTTGTTTTGTTTTTCTTCACACCATTCCATTCGAATATAGTCTCTGTCTGTATGAAAATGAAAGGAAATAAATAAGAAAAAGTTACGACAATTACACTGATTCACTGGCAATACGATATAGCTCAATTCATCTAAACTATCTTAGTACAAAACAATGACAACTCGATCATTCAAAGTAGGCTGAATGAAGTATACAGAATTATCAGCAGGCTCGAATGTTCGAACACTTTTTCGAAACTTCGAACTGTGTTTTTCAGGATGACATGCAAAAGTTCATCAGACCTTAAATTATCGTCCATATTTTATTATCTATTTTACCCCCAGTAAAAAAAGATCATTAGCAAGTCTGACTCCTCGTATGAGCGCTCAGAACTGCTGCTACACTATTTTTAAATTTCATGTCCGTATTCCATGTATCCGCCGTGTTCGAGTTATCGAGATTTCAACTTAGCAATTTTATTTCATTTAACACTAAAACTGCCAGATGAAGTGAATGGAAATTTCCAGCCATTGTTAGAAATACCAAATATTGCCACTTAAAAATGCCATTTTGTCCGAAAACTGCCGGTGTCTATCCGAAAGTGGAGATATAAGATATCAGAGTGTAATGTCTGATCTGGATCTACACTGTCTTCAAAATCCCATGGAGTCTTAGCAGCCTGAGATTTAACCCATTACCACTCAATCCCTACTTTTGACGACCCTGCGAAAGAAGCCTTTAGAAAACATTGTGGGAAAAGGAGAAAATGCTGGTAAACAGCATTTTCTCCTTTTCCCACAATGTTTTCTACCCTTTACAAAAAAATTCAAATTTTCAGTTTCTTTTATTTTGTCGTCTGCAAATGCCTTCGATTTAGACAAGCCTTAAATAATGTCGTTTGGTAAAGGGTTTTAGTGTATGTAAAGAAGCCAGTTTTCATTTTACGCATTCTTATTTCATGCTTTCCGGTGGGATATCGAGAAATAGCAGTGAAAATATTTTTCGATCTTACACCAGTGAAAATACCGATTTTCACGTTCTTGTTGCCTAGGTAAATTGCGCGTGCCTAACAACCAGATGGGTAATTTGACGTCATATACCTTACATTTCTCGCGCTTGACGTCACGTTGCTATGCGGGAGGGGTACGCCACAGGGAAAGAGGGAAAAGAATCGTACTGAATTTTGATAAAGCTCCTCTCAGAAAGGGTTAAAAGCATAAAATAAATAGAATATTTGTTTTTTTCGGTGTAAGATCGAAATTTATTTCATCTCGTGAACACCATCGATAATATTTTCACGAGTGGCTGCGCCACTCGTGAAAATATTACCGATGGTGTCCACTCGATGAAATAAATTTCGATCTTACAGCGAAAAGAACAAATATCCTCTATATATACCATTCCTGCCAGTCAGTTTTCACTTTAATATGTGCAATAATATTTCAACTGCAGCATTTTGCTGCTTTTTCAAAAGTAGTATTTTCAACATTTGAACGTTTTAACAATATCAATTAATGTTTTGTGTGTGTGTTTTTTTTAGTCATCGTAAAAATCATTTACTCATGCCATGCTCTGTGAAAAATGGCTTTAACCCTTTCCCAAACGACAAATTTTGGACTCTTCCAGACCAAAAGAGTTTGCAGACGACAATTTAAGATTTGGAGAAAATGCCAGAAAGTTCTCAAACAGGGTAGGAAACACTGTGGGAAAAGGAGAAATTGCTCGTTACGAGCAATTTCTCCTTTTCCCACAGTGTTTTCAAAAGACTTATTGCAGACACGTAAAAGCCACGGCTTGTTTTGGAATTTCCTGCTAAATATCTAAAATTAAATTTTCAATTCAGTCGTAGAAACGCTAATATAGCTGTTTCAAAGTAATGTATTGTGGAATAATAACTCCTTATCGGACAGTGTAGATCCAAGATCAGACTGCATGTTCTGTGCAGTCTGATCTTGATCTAAACTGTCCGCAAATGGTCAATGAGCCGCGCCAAGCACCCTAAGAGTTAATAGATTTCCGTGCTGCGTTTAAACAACCAAGTGATTCCATACCGAAGGGTCCATAATGTCCATTTCGTCTATCAACTGACTCAATCATGAGGTAACTGGTCCTTGGACACGCAGAAAGTAAACAAAAAGCATAGAAAAAAAAACTGCAGACTGCGCCGGCTGACATGAGTGGTTACTTTTTGGAAATGTATTAGACCCCCTTTTCACAGAGCATTGATCATATACATAGGTCATGTTTCATCACTGCTAAATTATTCCAAACATTGTTGCATACTATTAACCCTTAGCCCTTTCCCAAACAAGCCTTTATTTTACGTGTCTGCAGTACAAGTCTTTTGAAAACACTGTGGGGAAAAGGAGAAATTGCTCGTAACGACTAGCTGTAACCGTGAACGAAATCACATTAAAATAGTGTCCTCATATTAAATGTATTCATTCATTTCACTAGCGTTAAAATGTCGACAGGAAACTGAAGAAAATATCTCCTGACCTCATAATTTATCAACTCTTCATTAGTAAAGTCCAATTTTGACTTATCAAACTAAACAGTTGTATGTCTGAAATAGAAAGCGTAATTAAACCAAGGCCCGTATTCACCAGACATTCATAAGAATATTGTTTGTCTTATTCTCCAAGATTTCTAAATTTCGAAAGTAACACAACTTCTGATTGGCTAAACCAAATGGTTTAGCCAATCAGAAGTTTTGTTACTTTCAATTGCAGAAAATTGTGGAGAATAACACTGAGAATGTTAATAAGAATGGTTGGTAAACACGGACCCAGAGAACGTTAGTTTTCGTAGCTCAAAAACAAAGCTGAATTTGGCGAATCCGGTACTGAAAGTAACACGAGTCACGTGACAGGAGAATTCAGAAAAAATGTACATGTTTATAATCAGAATTTTGGTTCTGTGTTCCATAGGATTTATCTTTGAACTTTTTTTAAAAAATTAGAAGTGTACTTGTATTTATATAAGTTTGTTTTTGTTCTTACAATGTTTTTGATATTTTTCATCTGTGTAATTACGCGTACTTTAGGCATTACTTGGGTGATTTTTTTAGCAAAGGCTTTATTGAACTTGAATAATTACGAGCGTGCATCATTTGATCTATACTAACCCTTTACTAAACATTCCCCAGTTTTACCACCTTCAGTACAGGAGCCTTTGAAAACACTGTGAAAAATGGAGAAAATGCTTGAAAAAGGCACTCTCACCATTTTCAACAATCTGTCCTTACAAGGACCTATTGTAGACAAAGTTCGGAGAATGTATACCTTTTGGCATTTTACGTGTACATGTTTGAATAAGTGAATGAATAGAACAGAACGACTGATGGATTGTATTGGAGTTTAACGCCGTTTTAAGCCTTTCACAGACGACAAAATTTTAGCATCGTCCAAATTGAAAGCAGTTGCAGACAACAATTTCAATGTTGCTAAAACGGCGCAGTTGTTTAGTGATAGGGTTGATAGGGTTGGTAAGCAGCATTTTCTCCTTTTTCCACAATGTTTTCAAACGGCTTCTTTCAAAAGGTCGTCAAAAGTCTTCATTGTGTGGTGAAGGGTTAACGGCTCCACAATTAAAAATCCTTCTAGATGTATTATACTGGATTTTCAAGCCTACCATGTGAAAAAGAAAACTTTTTGACCAAGCCTTTTGATGAAACTCAGCATATTATCCTTTTTCCACGGTATTTTCTGTCCTTACAAGGCGAACTCAAACATTTTAACAACATTCAGTTCCCCGTCTGCATGCTTTCAGTCATGGATTAGTCTAGAATTTTGTTGAGTGGTGAGCATTAATGTCTTACTTAAAGCTTGAAAAAATCGAAACCTGGTAGATTTGAAACTCATAAATGTTGTAACTATAATGAAGAAAGTAGACTATAATGGAAATAGCAGATTCCATGGCTTATCTTACCCCTCTTTCATCACAAAAGGAAAACGTCGCGATAGGCAGGTTTTTGGGTAAATAGTAAATTTTCCTCATGTTTTAATCATTTTGTCACGCTTGTCATAAAATCCTGTTTTTCTTACTATTTCATAATCATATTACTGATAAATGTTTATGTAAATCATACATACTTTTTTTTGTGAAAATTATCTAATAAATAAAACGTTATATAAAATAAATAATTTATTAAACAATTTTGTTATTTTTTTCCCAATTTAAAGCTTTCCACATTGAAACACCAAAATAGACCGTATTTCCGAAATATTCAAGGCAGAATCCATATTTTACTACGAATTTGAACTTTTTCAATAAATGACACTTGGATCCTTGTCTTGCATATTTGAACAAGTTCATGTATAACCGTTTACTCCATAGATACTCATTTCTACACATCGCTTGTAGGAATCTTTGGAAAACATTGTGGCAAAAGGTGAAATTGCTCGTGACGAGCAATTTCACCTTTTGTCACAATGTTTTCTATGCTTTCAAAAGGTCTCATATACACATAAGAAATGGCTTCATCCATGCTATTATTTAGGGTCAATTAGAGATACCATAGAAATGCCTTATTGGGTAAAGGGTTAAATATTCGAATTAATTTGTCTTGAATACTCGAGCAATTTTGTTTTGAATACATGAATTTTAATATATTTTCTTCAAATTTTCCAATGTGTTCGAACAATTTTTCTTGAGATCTTTTATGCGATTATAGTGTGCACCATTTTACTTACTTCAACTGAAACACTATTTACCCACAGGCATATAAATTACCTATTGAGCCGAGAACCTGATAATTGATATATATATATAATTGATGTCTTTTTCTTCGTCCCTATTCAACTTCCATTCAATATTGTTTCAGTTTTGAATTGAGAGAGAAGTCATCTGATTGGCTGAAACGTTTTGTTTCAGCAAATAAGATGGCTTGTCTTGGAATTTAGACTGATTGGTTATTGGAAGATTGATACGTCACTATTGGGCTTCGAAAAACCAGACACCAATTCCAGAGCAAGTGCATGTGCACGGATACCTGCATTCATTGCAGATGGTTTTGGGATAGATTCTTAGTCAATATTCTTTTAAAGTCACTGGCTGCTTTCCCATATAAAGATAGCCGTAACAGAATTTTGTGTTGAGAGCAACGACCACCAGTCATCAAAGGAAAGAACTCGGATGAGCGCCTTTGAGCACAGTCTTTCGAATTAGTTAAAATCAAAATGAGAATCACTCGTTTAGTTGGATATTCGTAAAAAGACGTATAAAACAATATGGCCAATATCTCCTTTATCAACATTGCATTCGAAAGTTACAAAATATGCATCAAGACACAAATTCAACTTGATATACGTACTACGGATAATATATAATTAAAGAAGCTTAGATATACCACAAAGTTGCAATCTATGCAATCATACTTCTCTTTACAAAACATCATTAATCTCCGATTTGTCAAAGGTGAAAGTATTTGCAGACGACAGTGTGGTTCATATGTTTGGATTAAGCCTTAAATAGTTAGAAAACATTGTGGAAAAAAGGAGAAAATGCTGGTTTCCAGCATTTTCTCCTTTTCCCACAAAGTTTTCAAAAGTTTTCTCCTTTAGGGTTGTTAAAATACGAGCTTGTTTGATAAAGGGATGTTAGTTTCTGAAGCGTAAGACTTTCAAAGTAGAAGCGCTCAAAGTGTCATCGAGTGCATTTCCGATATAAGGTCAAAAGTAATCTTGGAAAATGTCTTCTGCTTTATCCAAAAGAACTTCCTGACCGACTCCAGCAAACAAGATTCGTTCCTTCCACTTAAATGGCAAATTAATCACCTTCAAAGAAATCTGTATTCAATTTCCCAGACATTAACGCAATCCTTTCTATTCCGGTAGTTAAGTTTCACAGTAGGTTAGATTAAATTTAGAAGTATTAAATTTGAAAAAAAAAAAAGCTGAGCTTTTGCTTTCTACTTAAGCGTCGAATACTTTGAACATTTTCTCAACCAAAGTAAATCTTTCTCGTTTTAAGAGAGAAATCATATTTGAAACATATTTCCATATATGGAAAATTCTAAAAGACTGTGCTTAACTCATTACCAATCAACAATATTTTCGGTTTGTCCAAATCGAAAGCATTTGCAGACGACATAATGAAAGTGACTGAAAATTTGAAATTTGTTTTGTGAAAAGTAGAAAACATTGTGGGAAAAGGAGAAAATGCTGGTTACCAGCATTTTCTCCTTTTCCCACAATGTTTTCTAAAGGCTTCTTTCTCAGGGTTGTCAAAGGTAGGGATTGTGTGGTAATGGGTTAATGCCAGAGAAAGAGTATAGGTCATTGATAACAAGCGATTGGAAAAAATACCATCCTGCGGCCAAGTCACTTAGTCACATTTAGGGATTAGCATTTCAATCAAAGAAGCGCTCCATATACCTTGATTACAGTTTAATCTTCTTAAAAACGAAGATCTTTCCCGCCTTTTGTCTCCCTTGTCCGCTTTCCGGTTGTCGTAAATTGAATCGTAAAGCCACAAATCACGACAATAGTCCGTAGAAAACTGGTTCTGGGAAAACTCCGCTCTTTCCTGAGATCCTTTGAATTTGACGGAAATTAAGACCGCTGTGAAATTGAATATAAATTGTGGTTGTGACACCTTTTTTTTTCTTGTGTCTTAACTCTTTACCAGACGACAACAGTTTTTGGCTTGTCCATATTGAAAGCACTGGCAGACGGCAAATTGCATGTTGATCATATATTGTACCTTGTCTTTGGAAGGAGGGGAAAATTATTGGAAAAGGAAAATAAAATGCTGGTTTTAAACATTTTTTTATTTTTTTCCACAGTTAAATCATTTTTTCTCGCGGTTATCAAAACACCAGATTGTTTTGTAATGGGTCAAATAAAACGATTGATTATTATGTTGCACCCCACAGGCGACTAGTATCATTTTAAGAAGACCACTTTTGAAAAATACAGTGGTAAAAGAAGAAATTGCTTTTATGATACTCTTGTATACGAACAGAAGAATATTCTAAAAAATGGTTGGTGAAGACGGTCCCTGAACCAAACCTTTTGCTGATGCATAAAACTCCCTTTTCTAATTGCTAGTCTTGGCTCAAATGTATCGATCGTCAAGGTAGCACAAACGATATCAATCACTGTACTGAAAGACTGATTCTAGGAAACAGTACTAGTACAAATGTGTATGGAGTGCTAGTGGCCGACCCACTGATGTGGGAATTCGTGACTCAGTTGTGCAGAATTCGATCTTTTTTTGGACTGGTCTGAATGGGAGAGAGAGAGAGGGCAGACAGAGAGAGAGAGCCAGGGTGAGAGAAAGAGCGGCAGAGAAACAAATAAAGAGAGACATAGCCGCACAGCGGGACAGACAACAGGTATACGGAGATAAAGAATGAAGGACATTAAACAAAGATGGGCTAGTGTGTATGTTTACCCGACACAAAAGGTTTAGAAATGTGAAAGTAGAAAATACGAATGGGGCTCAATAATACTCCTTGAAGAATGCCGAAAAACATCTTGCATACGCCCTCGCCATTTGTCACCTGAAGTATTTCTAAAGCATCTAACAAGAGCACAGAACAAATATCTCAAGAGCCAATTGAAACATTAATCGACTGTTTAAACAGCGGCTTTTAACCCCTTACCTCGGATACAAAATATATATTTTCTACACCTCACCTCGCGTAAAACGCTTCAAGTTTTCATCATATAGCTTACCAGTTTCGAAAGTATTTTGAAATCAAGAGGAGATTTTTATTTTTTAATCTTTCCAGTTATGTTATCCTTCTTTAACTCATTACCACACAATCCCTACTTTTGACGCCACTGAGAAAGAAGCCATTAGAAAACATTGTGGGAAAAGGAGAAAATGCTGGTAACCAGCATTTTCTCGTTTTCCCACAATGTTTTCTACCCTTCACAAAACAAATTTCAAATTTTCAGTCACTTTTATTTTGTTGTCTGTAAATGCTTTCAATTTGAGCAAGCCTAAAATATTGTTATTTGGTAATGAGTTAAACTTTGATTGATATTGATTGACCAAACCCTACAGAAATATTACAAAGGCCTCTGTCTTTCAGACTACAAGACATGAACAGAAGAACAAATAAAGTAAAAAACAAAGTAAGAATAAGAAATATAGATCTACCGGCAGACACGAAATTCGAATGCAGTGAAATATATGATACATTTGGTTCAGAATTGAGGCTAAACAGTGATGAAGATTCCAGTAACTTTAAATAACCTACACTACGCGTGATGGAAAGTGTTAAAATATTCCTCTTGAAAAGGCGCTATTTGATTCTGGTGTAATCCATTAGTAAAAAGATAGTTGTAGGACCACAGACATCCAAAATGCTATACTTCAGAGCCCGCTCCTTCTTTTTCTTCTTCTCCACTTTCTTCTGCTTCTGAAAAAATGTACATATCATTTACAAAAATACTTTCATATGCATGATATATGAAAAAAAAAAAGAATAGAATTCATCATATTGCTAACTTTAAAGTTAACGTTAACAAATGCTATACTTTAGAACGTGCAGTCAGATCTTGAATCTACACTGTCGGATAACGAAATATTTTTCTCCAAAAGATAAGTTTCAAATAGCATTATTCGTTGGTTTTTTTTACCACCAGATTGAAAGTTTCTTTACCTAAAGTCTAATTTCATTGCAAGGCCCATATTTTCATAGTCGTCTGCAAACCAAGCTTCCAAAAATTAGCCGTCACATAAAAGAGTTAGACCGATAAGGTGTACACAGGAATAATTGCCATAGACAAGGGTGTCCATCGAAATCCCTATAGACAAGCTGACTGGGATGGTAGGGGTAAGCACACACTCCCTGTCATAATAACTTGCGAGGACAAAGGGTCAAGGGGGGTTAATCTCTATTATTGCCTTATTTGACCATGTAAATATTTTAAATGAGCAGGTGCCCCCTTTTTAATACAATCCCGCTGTCTTTCACTCCTTTTTCTTTATGAAGATTTACTCTGACATTTCCCTGTCCTTATGATGTTGACGATGAAGTAATGTAATTTTGTCGACAGTCTAGGTATAGATCAGGCTGCAAAGAACATACAGTCTAATCTTGAATCTGACTTGTTAGATATCGTGTCGAGAAAGCCTAGCGACAACTTAACTTTTTTAGGGGGTTGGATTGACTAGAAAGGCTCTTTCAGTTTTTTTAAGGGCAGTTTGAATCAAAATTTGTATTTTAATGTTCGTAATTTCATAGAAAAATGTAAAAAAAATACTGTGGCGTAAGACAGATATAGATTTGCTGAAAATGATAAATAAATCAATTTGTCACTAGTGTGATCGTTGAACTTACAAACTAGGGACTTCAATTCATAAATTTCAATTAAAACAAATCCAAAAAAGTTACCAATGAAGTAAAACCTTAAGTACGGACGCGTGTAGACCTCCCCCTTTTCACTTTTCTAAACTTTTTTATCTTCACAACATTTAACACTTGGTCCTTAATATCCACTTAGGTTTGAGTACGCACTTTGAAAACGCCGTGGAAAAAGGAGAAAGAGGTGGTTACCAGCATCTTTTTCCATCCCACACTAAATATCTTTTTTTTTTTAAAGTTCTGTCATCAGAGTTTTATTTCAAATCGTCGTGGGAAATTGCTTTCTTAGTAACCACCATTTTCACCATTTCCACCTTTCCTCACAATATTTTCAAAGTGTTTTTTTTCCACAACTTCATGAAAACACGGGATTATTTGGTAGAGGGTGTAAATCCCGACCTCCAGCCCAAAAGAATGAATGTACAGTAGTTATGTGCAGAAATTCTTGGATAAAGTTCCTATAGCCAAGGACAACATTCTCCAACCGGTATTACCAGTTTTATTCTTACCCGAATTCTCAAGAATTTCCCAAAGTTCACAGTAACGCAGTTCCTGATTGACTAAGCCAATGAACCAAATGCACTCTTAAAACCAAGGCGCCTTTCATGATAAGATGGGACTGTACAGAACGTGCAATTTGATCTTCGATCTACACTGCAAAAATGGGCCATGCTCTATGAAAGGGTAGCTTACTGTTTCTGCGAAAAATATCGACCCAGATCAGCCTGCGCAGTCCGCGCATGCCACAGGGACTTAAAATGATAAAATCTTAGGCTGCTAAGCGCGACTTACTGACCTGTGGCGGAGAGTGCAGATCAAGATCAGACTGCACAGAACGTACAGTCTGATCTTCGATCTGCACTCTCCGATAAGGGACACTGCCCCCTTCCCTCCTCGCTCCCCAGGGAGGAATAACTTTAAAATAGCAAAATTTGGGGGTTTCAATATGGGCTTAAAATTTTCATTTATTAGCAGGATAAGGGTAAAAGAAAAAGAACTGCATGTTTAAAGATTGGATGGTGCATCGTATTCAATTTTATAGCATATTAGGATATTTCAAACGCCTACGCAAGATAAAATATTAAAAACCGAGTCAAACCCTTTCGTCATGTCCATGAACTCTGATGCCTTTGTCCGCAACAAATTTGGGAAGACTGTTAAAACAATGGAATTTTAATCTTGTACTAAAGAAATTCTGCCTCAGTTCATTGCCGTTTTTTGTACATTTTACAATAGTGCAGGTTTTATACATACCTTTGTTATGATTCATTACAATCAGTTCTTTTAGAAATTTGGTCTAAATTTAGTATAAATGTAACCTTATTGGAAGGTAATGGGCTAAAAACATTTGCCCTTAAAAAGATAAAACAGAATATTTCCATTTTTAAAAGACAGGCAGATGTTTTGTTACGGCAAGGTTTTTATTACGCTCTACACTGCCGGGGTCACGTGGGCCAGACCACGCCTCAGGTATCGTCCCTGATAAATGTTGCACCTGAGCTGTATAATTATACGTTGTCAAAACAACTGAAAGAACCCCTGCATTGTTCCTTTTGAAAAAAATATGTGTAACAGCGACCGGCCCCACTCTAACACTTAGCTTGCCAAAGGAAATTTAAACGTCGATTTGCTGACAGTATGGAGATCAGATTGGACAGAAACTGCAGTCAGATCTTGAATCTATACTGTCCGATATTTTGTGAACTCTTCGGGGCAAAATGAATTCGCAACTGCGATATTTGAGTCTTTTTCAACTGATAGAAAATGTCCACCGAGTTTATTTAGTAGTGTAAAGGTTCTGAGAAGGAGCGTATGTTTATTGGTGAAAAACAAGATGGAAAATGTCATTGTTGTCCTTTTGGGTTTTTTTTTGTCATTGTCCTTTTTTGTCGACATGATAATGAGGACAGAGGGGAAGTTGTGGATTTTGTCGGAATAGAAGATTGCGCGTACCATGGTCTTCTTTATCGGGGTCCGTATTCACCAACCATTCTCAAGTATGTTCTTGGCCTTATTCTTCTAGATTTTCTGAATGTAAAAGTAACAGAACCTCTGATTGGCTAAACCAAATGGTTTAGCCAATCAGAAGTTCTGTTACTTTCACACTGACGAAATTCTAAAGAATAAGACTAAAAACGTTCTTAAGAGTGGTTGCTGAATACGGACCCGGGTCCTGCATGGCTCAGTGATAAAGTGTAACAATCGTAACCTTGAAGGTTCCAACCTCACTGGAGGCAGCGGGCTTTTCCTCAGAAGGTACTCAGGCAAAACATTTCAGAGCCGTGGCCTAGAAACCCATGACATGCATAGATATATGAGCTGTCGGCGTAAAAAAACACCATGCAATAAGTCATTGTCTTTGTGTGGCTTACATTTAAATTATTAGAGGGAGGGAGGCGAGGAGGGAAAGTGGTAGAGAGAGTGAGGGAGTAGAAAACAAACTAAATGAATGGCCATCTTTTACGAAACAATTCATAACAACGGTTAGTCGTGAAAAGAACATTAGGTGCTGTACATACTATATCCTATTCAATAATCCAATGGTTGAGTATCAGTGGATGACACTAACACTTGAAAAGTGAACATGTTTCACTGTTATCAAAGACCTTATAGTCTTTCTTCGTTTATTGAAGCTTTAAAAGCTTTGATTTAAAACGGTGGTTTATTGACCTGTTGTAACTCTTTTTCTTTCGAAATAGTTAAGGTAACATATACATGTACATGTATTTGCCACTGATAGAGGAAGCTGTAATCAAAATGCTCATTAACAAACTCTGTATAAAAAGTCTTTAATCGATGCCCATTTACCAACCGAGGCTGAGTGAAATTAGTGATGAGTGAAATCAAGCCTTGCTGGAGCTTGATACCGTCAATATAACATTACCCTACGTATATGCACCTTTACATCAACGCCGAGCGCACTGCACAGAGAACTTGGATTGGATGAGTGCATAGTTTACTTTTAATTCTCTCAGCGCCACAATTATACAAACTGCATTTCTTAGAATCACGGTTGAAAATACAACCCACTCAGACTCCGAAGGGATCAATACATTCTGCATGCTTGACGAAACCATAAGACGTTATCAATCCACGATACAGTGCTTGTACTATGAGGTCTGACCGTGATCGACGCCATTCCCAAAAACCTCCATTTTCGCCTATGGCACTGAAAGAGTTGACAAACGCTTAAATTGGACACTACTCTGAAATATAAACATTTCCAGATGACATGAAAAGTGTGGCCCAAGCGAAGGAATCTAACTTGGAAAGGGTAAATCTTTTTGTTATAAGGAGAAAATGCTGGTTACCGGTATTTCGTATTTTTCACACAATGTTATAAAAGCCTTGTTAAACAGGGTTGTTAAAACTTGAGATTGTATGGTAAAGGGTCAAATTTAAAAAAAAATCAAGACAAAGTTCAGACGGTGAGAGTGGAAAATTGGACAAAAAGAAAATGAAACGCCAATTAAGAAAGTAATTTAGCATAAAAAACGATAAACAGTCTCGGAGGTTCCGCACTCAACACGCACCACCCTGCAACGATACCCTTTAACCCTTTACTCCATAGATACTCATTTCTACGCATTGCTTGTAGGAGCCTTTGGAAAACATTGTGGCAAAAGGTGAAATTGCTCGTGACGAGCAATTTCACCTTTTGTCACAATGTTTCTATGCTACTAAAAGGTGTCATATACACATAAAAAACGGCTTCATCCTAGCTGTTATGTAGGGTCAATCAGAGATAACATGGGGTAAAGGGCTCACTTGATATGGTCCTTGACAGCTGTTCTTTAACCATCTAAACGAGGCCCTGGGTAGAACAGGATGACGCAGAGCTCTAGTACACCAAAGGTTAAGAGTTCAAATACCTGCTCGGTCGAAAATCTTGTCCGGGGATGAATTTAAGTAATCATAGCAGAATTCAGAGCTGTATCACCAAAAAGCCACGCCTCGATTTTGTGAACGATAGCAGAAAATTCACTTGAAGGACCGTTGATTGGACTGAACAGAATATGCACACTGATCCTGGGTCTATTTCGTCCGCCTTTTTCTTCAAGACAAGAATCTTTTTTTTATTTAAGTGGATTTTAATATCATTCGCCGAAAAGAGGTCGTGTTCATATAAGCCCTGCTCTGGAAAATACTCTTTGCAGATGATTTAATCCTTTACCACACAATCTTGAGTTCCAACGACCTTTCAGAAAAAGCCTCATGAAAACGCTGTGGGAAAAGGATAAATGCTGATAACCAACGTTTTCTTATTTTCACACAATGTTTTCTATACCCACACAAAGAAAATTTCATTTTTTGAGCTACACTTAATTTGTCGTCTGCAAATACTTTGAATTTGGACCCTATTCGCAAAATAAATGTGGCTCAAAAAATGAAATTAGTTTTGTGAAGGGTAGAAAACATTGTGGGTAAATGAGAAAATGTTGGTTAAGCCCCCTGTGCCATGAGCATGGCTGAAATATGTTGGTCCTGAAAGACTAAAAATTATGACCATCAGCTCATGCCTGTTTCCGTCTTCTCAAACTCTTTACCAAAAGACAAAACTTTAAACTGGTCCAAATTCAAAGCATTTTTACAGCCGACAAAATAAAATATGTAACTTAAAAAGAATTGAAATTTGTTTCCAGCAGGGTAGAAAACATTGTGGGAAAAAGGAGAAAAAGCAGGTTCCCAGCATTCAAAAGGCTTCTATCTCAGGGTCGTAAAACCCAGGTTTTGTTTGGTATAAAGGATTTAAAAAAACATTGTTGGCAACGGACAGTTCTTTCTGAATTAATACCTTGTCTTACGTTTTATGGATTTGAACTTCAATCGTCACGATAAACATTATTAAACAAGAAATTTGCTCAAAGCTGTTCACTGCAAATTTGTGCTAGAATTTAATAACTGAGTTCAAAACCATTACAACACCACAAAACTTTTAGCCTTGTCCGTATCGAAAGCATTGGGAGGCAACAGCCGAATATGGCTATAATTATAAGGTTTCTTCTTCTCCGAAAGGGGGGAAAATATCGAGGGAAAATGAAAAAAAAAAAAAAACAGTTGATACCATTACTTTTTTTCCTTTGTCTACGATGTTTTTTTACAGCATTCTCCAGCACAGTCAATAAAGTACGGGGTTGCTTGATTACGGGGTTGACTCTTTAACAAACGACAAAATTTCAGACCAGTTCAAATCAAACGCGTTTGTTGATGACAAAATAAATGTGAGTCAAAAAGGGAAAGCTGTTTTGGCAAGAGTAGAAAACATTGTGGTAAAAGAAGAAAATGCTGGTAACCAGCATTTTCTCCTTTTCCCACAATGTTTTCCTACGCCTTCTTTTTAAGGTCGTTATAGGTCAGGACTGTGTGTTGAAGGGTTAAGCTGACGACAAAGTTCGAAACTCGACCAAAACGACAGCATTGGCAAACAAACGATTAAATACATCTGTAAAAGATGATTCTGTCTTTGAGATGGTAGAAAAATGGGGGGTAAAAGAAAATAATGCTGGACACTAGTACTTTCTCCTTTTTCCAAGGTGTTTCCAAAAAAGCCTTCTTTCCCAGGCGTAGTTTGAGTGGAGATTAACCCTTTCCCAAACAACAAACTTTTGGACTAGAACAAATTGAAAGCATTTGCAGATGACAATTCAATTCTTGCTGAAAAGATTATTTTTGTCTATGATAGGGTAGAAATCATTGTGGGAAAAGGAGAAAATGCTGGTTACCAGCATTTTCTCCTTTTCCCACAATGTTTTCAAAAGGCTTCTATTCCAGACCCGTAAAAACCAGGGATTGTTTGGGAAAGGATTAAGAGCGTCTCGAAAGATGAGTTCTGCAAAAAAAAAAGGATTGTAAAGATTAATTTTAGTACAATAATTTTACTCCGTTTTAACATTGAAAGAGACCGCATGATAACAACATAATGAAAGTGTTTAATTTTCATAATAAGAGTTTTCTTTCATCGCACAAAGAGAGGGGGGTCATTAAACCTTTATCAGGCGACCCCGAGTATTATCGACCCTGAAGAAGATTGCTTTGGAAAAACATTGTTGGAAAAAGGAGAAAATGCTGGTAACCAGCATTTTCTCCTTTTTCCAACGATGTTTTTCTGAACCTTTTGACGGTAAGTCCGTCGATAAAGCGATAATATTTCCTTATTATGTCGTTTAAAAACGCTTTAAATATCGTCGAAGCTAAGATTTTCGACTTCTAGCGAAGGGTTAAAATAAGATCAGCAATCAATAGAAATATCGACTCCACAAGCACAAGATGGAAAATTAGAGTAAAAAGCCGTCACAAAGCAGATTTTAGGGTAATTAGAGTCCCCCAGTGCGGGGAAAAACAGATGTTGTGAAAAAAATATGAAATATCGTTCGCTAGCATGCGATGAAGAAATAACGGCGACGTATTTTCTTCTTCTTTTTTTCCCCCTTCCCGGTTGTTTTTATGGTGTTTAACTCCCTTTTCAACATTATTTCAGTGCTGTTGGGGCAGTCAGTCTATACATATCCATGTTTTCATGGAATCTCTTTCCCCAGTATTCACAGGTTTTAATTTCATTAACCCTCTCCCAAACATGCCCTGGTTTTTACGTGTCTGAAGTACAAGTCTTTTGAAAACACTGTGGGAAAAGGAGAAATTGCTCATAATGAGCAATTTCTCCTTTTCCCACAGTGTTTTCTACCCTTTATAAGAACTTTCTACCATTTTCATCAAATTTAAAATTGTTGTCTGCAAACTCTTTCAGTTTGGAAGAGTCTAAAATTTGTCGTTTGGTACAGAGTTAAATGAGTCGAGAAGAACTGTTATTTGGCGAGCTTGATATTTTTTCTGGACTAGTTTATTCCTGTAACACACAATCCCGAGTTTTATCCTCCTTGAAGAATAAAGCTTTTGAAAACATCTTGATAAAAAGAAAAAAATGCTGGTAACCAGAGTTTTCTCCTATTCCCAAAATGTTTTCTGCCCTTTCATCAACTATAGGTCCATTTAATTTATTTTCTGCAAATGTTTTCAAATTAGAAAGGTTTTTCAATAATGTCGTCTGTCAAAGGGTTGATTAAATGCAACTCAAACGCGGAGGAATGTCGGAATTACTCGCAAAATTATTAGATATCAATTAGAAACCTACATATTCATGAATAGACTGACTCAGTGCTTTGACGTAAATGTACTTGCAGATTTAAAATACATGTAGTTCCATAGAAAGTGACATATAAATACGAGATATTAATTAGGGGGCGAAAATACACGCATTCATTGTATAGCCTTTCCCAAACAAGCCCGTGTTTTTACGTGTCTGCAGTACAAGTCTTTTGAAAACACTGTGGGAAAAGGAGAAATTGCTCGTAACGAGCAATTTCTCCTTTTCCCACAGTGTTTTCTGCTCCTTCGGAGAATTTTCTGCCATTGTTATGAAAATTAAAATTGTCGTCTGCAAACTCTTTCAGTTTGGAAGAGTCTAAAATTTGTTGTTTGGGAAAGGGTTAACATTTTCGTCATGTAACGCTCTAATGTTAGTATCATTTACCTGATGCCTATCATCGAATCTTCTAAAAGACTGTGGCTAAGTTGGAATTCGAACTCATTCATATCTTGGTTCCTTGCCCCGTACTTTCCCGAACGCTAAAACCGAGCTCGGCTGGTCTCGGTGAATCATTTTGTTTAAAGCGACCAAAGACCTTGGACGATACAAGGAGAAGGCCACTCTTTCAACTTAAAAATAGACAAAAGTTAATGGACCCCAAAAAATTCTGAGCTAACCTTTGTCTTGTTCAACTGGATAAATCAGTGGAAGTGTCGTTATGGACATTCCCTTTCAACATCATAGAGTGTATTCAAGCTTAAACGAATGTTAAAGTACCAAAAAGTGTGGATCAAGATTAGACCGCACGTATGTGCAGTCTAATCTTGATCGACACTCTTTGGACGAAAGACACTAAAGGTCACGATATGGGACACGCGTTAGAAGAAAAAATGGCGAAAAGAAATCTAAAAGATATGGATATTCATGGTTTTTTATTCACATTAAAAAATCAAATTTGGCCCGGTGATTGCAATTTCACGCCGGTTATTTTACACAAAAGATCAAATTTCTTTTGACTTTTTATTTTCCTCATCTTTTCTTTACGCGCGTATCTTATCTCTAAAATGAAGAGTCAGGCAAGGAAATTAACATATTTAATAACTTTTTGGATCTAATTATACAAAGATTTACGCCAGTTTTGATAAGAGTACCTCAAGAAAATGTCGGTATGTGTTAAATAAAGATCAGACCGATCATTCCGTTGCAGTATGATCTTAATCTACGCTGTCGACGAAAGCACCTTATCTCAAACTCGACAATGAAAAGGGTTTACCTGTCATATTTCAATTTATAGAGCACCTGTCACTATTAAAGGAAACGAGCGCCCTCTGACCTTTGCGACAAAACGCAATGTATAACTTTGGACGCACCGTGAACAATATCAAGTTTTTCCCTATCGTATATTTTTTTAAACTCCTTACCGAGTATTTTTGTTTTTTCGTTTCCTTAAAATGTTTTAACCCCCCCCCCACTTTATTGGGTCCAACTCAGGATAGTTTTGGGAAAGCTATGGATTCAAGATCAGCCGAAACCAATGATACAGTGTGATCAGATTGTCTTATATGATATATAATTGTCACAAGATTTATAAGAAAACGAGCGCATTACTACCTCCCCGACAAAACAGGTATATAGCTCTTGAGGCACTAATAAAATCAAGGTTATTTTGGAAAGTGAAAATCTAAGAGTAGACAGCAATGAATATGCAGCATGATCTATATATTTTTCCATGTTACATTTCTTAGAGAATTGATCTTGGCTCCTGTTATTGGCCTCTTTAATTCTTTACCACACAATCCCGACTTTTGACGACCCTGAGAAGGAAAAGCCTTATGAAAACATCGTGGGAAAAGGAGAAAATGCTGGTAACCAGCATTTTCTCCTTTTCCCACACGGTTTTCTACCTTACCCAAAAGGAATTTTCATTTTTCAGTCTCATTCATTTTGTCGTCTGCAAATGCTTTCATTTTTCACCAGGCTATACTTTTGTCGTTTGGAACTGAGCTAATTCCTTCGGCGCAACAAAAACAGGCATTTGCAGATGAAATTTATCAGGGTCAGACTGCTCAAAAGGTAGATGTCTCATTCTCGATCTTTGCCGCCCACTTGTTGCGTCAAGCCAGCTTGACGTTAAAAAAATCCTCGTAGGTTTCAGTAGTAACACTTAAAGCCGTCGAAAACGGCCGAGTTTCTATATTTCACGCCGTTGTCTGCGCATGTCATATTCTTCGAAGATTCGACCTGTCTGCTATGACACATGGATCGCTGCCCCCCTAATATTGGGGGGATTGTAGTAATACGTGCTATATAAAGTAGGAATGGAGAAAATGTCTTTTATCAATACATTTGTATAGAAATCAGGCCTGTTTTAGCTGCAGGGTTCTCTAAACTGCTGATCGAAGCTGAATGAATGGCACCAGGTCGCGTTTTATTGAGTAAACTTTTAGTTTAGTTTAGCTTGAAATTCAAAGTAAAGGTTGTCGCGTAGAAAAGTAGTCCGGTTCTGTACCCAGGATGTCAAACTTTGATAGATGTGCATTAGTAGAATGCCATATAGAGGGAGAAAATGTATTTGACGCTGAGTGTGTTTATTAAACAGTGAGCAAACCAATGGAATGTCTTTTACCGACGGTTGAGATCAACAATCAGGCCACAAAGAATATTCAGGCTGATCATGGATCTACAATGTCCGGCATTTATCTTAATGCTCTTACCAAATATTCCTGAAACATTTTTTTTTCTCTTTAACTGGGTTTTAGGCCGCTTCAACAGCATGTCGGTCTTGGTGCGGCCACCAATCACTGATTAATGTCCTAATTTCGCAAGAACTAGGCTGGGGGCGGCAGAAAAGCAGAGAATTGTTTGGAAAAATGCTTACCACTTCATGCCATTGGTTTTTAAAAAGACAAGTTTGTTAGGTTGGTTGAATCACCCAGTTCGTCCGAACCGATCTCCGACCCCTACACGTACATGTTGACATATAGAGGGATTTTAAAGAATGCTACTAGGATTCCCGCCGGAATGGATTTAAGCTTTCACCACACAATGACGACTTTAAACGACCCTGAAGTAGAAGCCTTTTGAAAACATTGTGGGAAAAGGAGAAAATGCTGGTAACCAGCATTTTCTCCTTTTTCCACAATGTTTTCTACCCTATCAAAATAAAAATGCATCATTTGAGTCACCGCGAAATCGTCGTCTGCAAATACTTTCAATTTGGATAGGTCTAAAATTTTGCAGTGTGGTACAGGGTTAAACCAATGGCTCCTAAGCGCGAATCGAGGAGCCTATGGGGACACTTTAGATCAAGATCAGACTGCAGAGAACCTGCAGTCTGATCTAGGATCTACAGTGTCCGATCAGGAGATTCTCTCCCTCTGAAAATAAGTTTGAAAATAGAAACATTTGTGTATTTTTTTATATCTATTTGAAAGTATAACACTTTCCCAAACAATCCCTGGTTTTTACGGGTCAGGAATAGAAGCCTTTTGAAAACATTGTGGGAAAAGGAGAAAATGCTGGTAACCAGCATTTTCTCCTTTTCCCACAATGTTTTCTACCCTGTCATATAGAAAAATCATCTATTTTGCAACTGTTTATTTGTCACCTGCAAAATGCTTTCAATTTGGTCTGGTCCAAAATTTGCCGTTTGGGAAAGGGTTAATTTCACTTTTACAGCAGGTAAAGGGTAATGTTAGGCATAAAAGGCATGCCCAAATCTGAACAAGAAAAGTGATTTTCCCTCAAATATTGTATTCTTTTGATGTAAAGATACTTTATTAAACTCGATCTCAGAAACCATCATTTAGACGATAGGAAACTATTAAAATATCATCGAAACCTCAGGGGGTCTTTCTAAATTTGATAAAATTTCGCCGGGAAAATGCTCTTTGCATTTATCTTAAAGATCGTTTTAGATGCCAGCGCCCTCCGGAGGACGATTTGTAAGTATGATGGGGCACGTGTCATCACGTGACCACAACAGTCTGACCCTTTTCCCACATACAGTTTCAAAAGAAAGAAAATATTTAGTACATCCTGAAGTAATGACATGACCGTAGACTTACATCCCTCATTCAGTATCGATAAAATAGATATAATGGTTTCCACTCTACCAGACGACAAAATTTTCTAGAGGCGTCCAAATTGAAAGGATTTGCAGATGATAATGTAAGATGGGTGCAAACAATTAGACTTGTATTGGAAGGGATGGAAAACACAGTGCCAAAAGTAGAGTATGCTGATTCAAAAGCCTTTTCCTTAGGTTCGTTGAAAACTTGCTCACTTTGGTAAAGGCTTTCTACGAAATGTCTCAGCAGCAGTTGTGTCGTCTTCGAACATTGAAAAATGGCGAGAGAAACGTGCGACATTTCCAACTTTACTATAGTTCGTTTGTTTATTTGCGTTTATTTATCGTCGCTACCGGCTGCCCATCTGAGCGACGCCCCCAGAAGACAGTTAGTTGTTACGGGGGATAGTGCAAGGATGCAGGTCGAAACTACTGAGAGCTTCGCCTGGTTCTTTAACGTGCTCGGCGTATAGCACCGTCACACGGGACCTCGGTTTAATGTCTCATCCGAAAGACTATTAGGAATTTTAGTTGGCCAACCGGGGATTCGAACCCACAACCTGCAGTAACCAGAAACATTATGTTCACGAGTCCTACGCGGTTCTGTTTTGGCAGACAGAGATCAAGGCCAGACTCCAAAGAACGTGCAGTCTGACTTTAGACCTATACTGTTCGCTTGTTCAGTAAAGCATGTGAGATAAAAGTCTTTCTGAGTTTCAGTGAATATCTTCAGCCAACGAAGTCGACCTCAAAGTTTTGGTGCCGAGAGAGTTAAATATTATGTGGGTTTTAAAAGCGGACACGAAAGTTGTTGAGAGGTTTACATGAAATCATTCACAATCAGACAACAGTTTTGTGGGAACTGTCAGCGAATGTGACAATGTCAAACCGGTACAGGCTAACAAAGTTTGTGAATGATTGAATGTAAATGTCAGAAATCAACATGTGTGGAGTCAATATTAATACGTGGGAGAATAATGCTTGCTTCTATATAAAAGGGGGAGATGTACATAGATATATTGTCGTGAAGAAACATGTTTAGAAAATTAAAAAAAAAACATGCAGTTTTATTTCCATCTGCAAGCGAAAAAGATCAGTATACGGTCACAGTATATTTGTGCTCTGTATAAGGGCACAATTAATGCCGATGTAATGCAGAGAAATGACCCTCCCCTACCAAATGACCCGGGTCATTATTCTACGTGGAGAAATGACCCCAGAAGTCATTTCACCACGTAGAGAAATGACCTTGGTCATTATTCTACGTAAAGACATGACCCTCAGGGTCGATTTCTAAGTTGTTATAACTTGTGACCCAACCCCATTTCCATGTAAATTTGAGGGAAAATAAATATGTTTAAACTAACTATTTCTTTACGTAGAAAATGACCCGGGTCATGCTCCTACGTAGAGAAATGACCCATGGGTCATTTTGTAGAGGAGGTCATTTCTCTGCATTACACCGGAACGGTCATTTCGGAAATGGTATCCCGTCCACTTTACTAAGATCAAGTTTGACGTCATCATACTTATTTTAGTACGATCTAACAACGAATTAAACGGCTTCTCATTCGGCATACCTTAAGTGATGGAAGTCATCAAATCATTCGGCTGTATCTGGTAGCTTGATATGCACCAACACGCTCATTTCATCGCCGGAAAGACGCCGGTTTGCCGTTCTGAAAATTGTAAGGCTCCTCTTAAAAAAGAAAACTTAAGTAACATTTTTCCATCGAAATGTTTCGGTTGACAAACATTTCTTAAATTCATTTTTAACGTGGATTATCAACTTCGAATGAAGTTTTCAACGACAGATAGATAGATGTGAATGACTTCATCTCATCGAGGCTGTTTATCTTTGCTAAACAACTCATATTGACCCCACCATGTATAAGATCACGTAATTGGCAGTCCAAAAGAAAACGACAGTTATAAAGACGAGGGTAGATATAGGTACGGAAAGGGCCAAGAGTGACGGCTTCTATCCCATTGTTAGAAATACCATCACCTTTTTTTTTATCTGACAATTATCTCTCTCATTTATTGATAGTTTACACATCATAGTATAATATTGTTCCTCTCTCTCCTCATTTTCAAGAGGGTGTCAGCCAATATCATTGTGGCGCCGCATGAGTGGCGGCACTATATATTTATTCGCTTTTGAACAGTACCTCTATTGTTTACTCGGCTTCCAGTTATTTCGTAATAAGATAATTTCGTACCTAAGCCATTTCGTTCAATTTTGGTCGTGTCGTGCCCACCTTTACTTTCCTTTTCTTACTGACATTAATCATTCCGTACATGCTTTTGTCATTTCATACCCTGTTTTTATATCAGTTTGGCAATATGGAATCTAGTTTAAATGCTATTTTCTTGTGTTGTTTGCCAATTGACAACTCAGCTTTTGTGCATAGCTCCAATTGAACTTACGTTAAATTTCGACAAAGAATGGCTATCATTGTGTCTTACCATAATTGCCTCTTTCTTTTTTTAAGTTTTTTGTTGGATTCTAAAGATTGTTTAGGTATTCTAAGTTCATTTCTCACCGATTTCTGCATAAATTTACTTTGGACAATTTGAAACGCTGTAATGTGCTCTATTTCAGAAACAACTGATTCGCGGCGCCATTGGTGTTATGCATCAAATTTTCTTGTGTAATACTTTTTTACACTAAAGTCAATTTCTGTGTATATGTACATGAGCCATGGTTCTGCAAAAGGAGCTTTATTGCATCCATGTGGTGCATTTTCCGGAAGAAGACAACACTTAATTATGAGTCAATAAAAATTTATTTTGTTGCAACAACTGACTAAATTAACCCTTTCCCAAACAAGCCCTGGTTTTTACGTGTCTGCAGTAAAGGTCTTTTGAAAACACTGTGGGAAAAGTAGAAATTGCTCGTAACGAGCAATTTCTCCTTTTCCCACAGTGTTTTCTACCCTTTTTGAGAACTTTCTGGCATTGTCTCCAAATCTAAAATTGTCGTCTGCAAACTCGTTTGGTTTGGAAGAGTCCAAAATTTGTCTCTAGGGAAAGGGTTACTTATGAGGTAGAACGGTGCTTTGGCGAGCAAAAGTTGAGTCCTAACAAATGACTTGAGGTCAGCCTGCCAGTGCGGACTGCGCAGGCTGATCTTGGTTGATAGTTTTGTGCAGATGCCTTAACCCCTTACAATCCCTGGTTTTTACGAGCCTGAGATGAAAGTCTTTTGAAAACATTGTGGGAAAAGGAGAAAATGCTGGTAACCAGCATTTTCTCCTTTTCCCACAATGTTTTCTACCCTGTTGGTAACAAATTTCAATTTTTGAGTTAGGTTTATTTTGTTGTCTGCAAGTGCTTTCAATTTGGACCAGTCTAAAATTTGTCGTCTGGTAAATGGTTAACCCCCTTTTCACGGAGGATGTATCGGTATCGTATGAATTTCTTTTTTTTTTGGGGGGGGGGGGAATATGGGTTTTGGTAATGCACATCACACAAGTGTTTAATTGGGACCGAATGATCATTTCCCCGAAGGGCAGCATGAAAAAGTCCAATTCAAAGGGATCAATTATTAGGGAAACACCCATTAGACACTTGAGGTCCTTCCGTAAGAGACGCTCGCCCCGCCTTCCTGTGACAAATAATGGAGAGCAGACGACATAATTCAAATTGATGATGACAAGAAAATGGCGGGTTATAGCAGTCAGACGACAAGAAGTTCTTTTTTATTCAGATTGAAAGTTGTGAAACATGGAGATTTTTTTTTCGTCTGCGAGAGACGCGGGATTTTTTCTGTCAAAAATAAATGACGGCATTACTTATTGCAGTGATGATCACAATTTTACGTGTTGTTTTTTGGTTTAGCCCTAGTTCAACACAATCCCCAGTATTAGAGATCTTCAGAAAGAATGTTTTTGAAAACATTGTGGCAAAAGGAGAAAATGCTGGTTACCAGCATTTTCTCCGTTTCCCATAATGTTTTCTATCCTTCCCAACATGAATTTCAAGTTTAGAGTCACATTTAATTTAAATTGAGTCTGCAACTGCTTCCAATTTGGACAAGTTTACGTAGTTTTTGTTTCGCAAAGTGTTTGAATAATCGAACCTGCTCAATTTTAGTAAGCAGTCCCAAATTATTGAGACCATGAAGAAAAGGGCTTTTGAAAACCATTGAAAAGGAGAAAATGCTGGTAACAGGCAGTTTTCCCTTTTCCCACAATTTTTTTGATACTCTTTAAATGACAAAGTTTTATGTTTTAACCCTTTACCACACAATCCCAACTTTTAACACCTCTGTGAAAGAAGCCTTTTCAAAACATTGAGATAAAAGGAGAAAATCTTGGAAACCAGCATTTTCTCCTTTTCCCACAATGTTTTCTTCCGATCCTAAAACAAATTTCAATTCTTTAGTCACATTCATTTTGCCATCAGCAAATCCTTTCAATTTGTACCAATCTAAAATTTTGGTAAATGGTTAAGTAACAAGTGATTTGTCGTCTGCAAGTGTTTTCAAGGCATACAAAGTCGGAAATTTTGTCGTCGGCTACAGAATTTCGTTGTAATTAAATTTAAAAAAAATCCCACATTTTACCACCCAGTTTGAAAAGCTTACAAACTGCTCATATAGCACACCCTTTTCCACGCATCTCTCAAAATGTTTATATTACAAAAACCAACTTCTTTCATAGGCTGGTAGCCTGAACTATAACAGTCATACCTACATCTAAATCACCAGTTTCTTTCATACTCCGGTGACCTAAACTGTTAAAATGATACCTACATCTCCATTACTAGCATCGGCATCTAAGATTTACGGTTCCGTCAAAAGTTGGTTTGTCTAAATTATCACTATCATGGTATAAATGATAAAGATGACGAAGATGATTATGACAATATTCAAAACCATAATACGCGCAATGAAGATTTAAATCAAAGATAACAAAAGATTAAATCTTCCCTATCATCATTGAAAATCTTCGAAATTCCAAATATTTATTCATTGTATAATTACTCGCTTTCCCTTTAAATCAACCGGCGCGTTGATTTTATTCTTGTTTATGATAACAGCTTTTCTCATTCTTCATTGTTGTTACGCCATAAAAACCAAGGACCCCTAAAATTGGGGGAGACGACCCTTCTTTTGTTCGACCCCAAAGTCAGTCTTTCGCTTTTTTCTGTCCCACAAGCGTTTGATATATACATCCTTTACCACACAATCCCGACTCTTGACGGCCCTGAGAAAGAAAGCCTTTGAAAACATTGTGGGAAAAGGAGAAAATGCTGGTAACCAGCATTTTCTCCTTTTCCCACAATGTTTTCAACCCTTTCCAAATCAGATTTCAATTTTTGATTCACATTTATTTTGTCGTCTACAAATGCTTTCAATTTGGACTAGTCCAAAATTTAGTCGTTTGGGAAAGTTAATCCTTAGGCTGCTAAAGGAGATCCATCCAGATTTTGCATACGGTGTAGATAAGACTGCACAGAACGTGAAATCTGATCTTGCATCTACACTTCCCAGTACAGAGTAGAATTTAGATCACAGTGACGACACATTCTTGCATTTCTTGGTAATCTGATTCTAGCATGCCTTCCAGATTCGATAAGATAAGTTAAAAATCTGTGAAGATGTGCGTATCTTTACTCAATGGGCTATTATGTCTCTTGGTGAGGGTCCGTCAAGTTCGCTCAACACTCAGTAATCGGCATTCAGCTCAACACCAGCCTTGTTGAGCCAGCTCGACATTCCAGCTCAAACGGCCAGCTCAACAGTAAAAATACATATATATGTCAAAATCAAAGTCCGTCGAGCCAGCTCGACATTCCAGCTCAACAGCCAGCTCAACAGCAAAAATACATATAATATGTCAAAATCACAGTCCGTTTAGCCAGCTCGACATTCCAGCTCAACCACCAGCTCAACAGTAAAAATACTTATACACATGTTTCGATCAATGTCCTTTGAGCCAGCTCGACATTCCAGCTCAACAGCCAGCTCAACAGCAAAAATACATATATATGTCAAAATCAAAGTCCGTTGAGCCAGCTCGATATTCCAGCTCAACCGCCAGCTCAACAGTAAAAATACATATGCTTCGATTAATGTCTGTTGAGCCAGCTCGCATGGTGTTGGCGTGTTCCCAAATGTACAGGAATCCGTTTTTTTTTATTTTAAAGTTGAGACTTTATCTTGGTCAACCGATTTGTTTTACCATTCATTACATCTTTTATCACAGATAGTTAGAACTTAGGAGAAAAAGGGGCGTAAGGACAACCATGGCCATATGGTAAGGAATCTTATCTATTTTCATGGACGTCCGGCCGGCTTTGAACCCTGATGGACTTGCTCAAGCCGGTGAGGATGGGAGGTGTTTAGATTCGCTGGTAAATAATTCTTTACAAAAAAAACATACCTTTTCGATGACCGTGAGGAAGCAGGCTTATGAAAAGATTGTGGGTGAAAATGGCTGGAACCAGAGTAAACTAATTCCAAACATCTCAGCTTTTATCAACTCTATGTATCAGCTGTACCCTCGGAACAAGACTTTTAACCCTTTACCTAACAATTCTGACATAACTGAAGTTGATGATGACAAGAAAATGGCGATTTATAGCAGTCAGACGCCAAGAAGTTCTTTTTTATTCAGATTGAAAGTTGTAAAATATGGAGATTTTTTCTCTATTATTTTTAAATAAAAAGAAATTATTAAACCCATCCACACACACACAAAAAAACGTTATTAAGCTCACCAAAGGCTCGCTAAATGACATTTTTGTAGACTCGTTAAATAAAATTTTATCTCAAAAACCAACTCATGTCAGGTCCATATATATACAACATATCGAACGTGAAGGAGAGATCGAATGATTGAATTCAAACGAATAATTATTGGGGCGATAAAGGGTCAAATATATGACTTTGGTTTAATGTGTCAGAAACGCAAGAGCATAATAAACCCTCCGTAACATCGTGACAAAAGATAAGATAGTATCAGCATGTAGATGGATCTTAATTGGCCCCCCGGTTGTGGGCGCGAGCCAATCATTAAGCAGATTCACGCGAAATGACAAAAGCTGTAGTCGATTTTTGACTGCTTTCACCTGCCTGCCGCTGACAAAAGATTTCGCCTAGGGCGATCTTACGGAATACAATATAGTGGCAATATTGTGGCCCTCTCTATCTAGCTCATTTAACCCTTCCTAAACAATTCCAGTTTTAACGCCCTTTGAAATCGAAAATGCAGTACATGTATACTTATTTTTCCCCCAAATTTTTTTAAGCCACAAAATTCCCGCATAGGGGCAAAAAGAGTGGTTGCAGAAATAGCTTTATTTCGCAATTCTATTATTTGAAAATATTGAAAAAAATGCCCGGAAAAGGGGAAAATACGTCATCGATGTTCTGTGAAAAGGCAGCTGAATGCATTTGCGAAAAATTCCAACCCATGTCAGCCTGCGCAGTCCGCGCAGGCTGACATGGGCCGAAATTTTTCGCTGTTCTTAAACTTTCTGCGTGTTTAAGGATGATTCTACCTCATGATACAGACAGTTGTTAGGCAAATGTGGATTTTATGGATCTCTTATTATCATAGTTTTTGTTTGGAACAATGTATTGCGGAGATGTATTAAGCCCCCATTTGCCAGAGCATGTCTCACTTGTTTCTTTCACCAAATTCTCATGTACAGTATTTAAATCTTTATAACCAAAGAAAATTATCAAACTTTTCCGGGTTGAAATTTTTTCCCGAAGATAGGATGTAAGTAGCATAAATGGCAAGATTTGTCTTTCATGGGACAAAAAATATTGTGTGAAGTGCGACTCAGATTGTGCAGTCTGATCTTGGATCTACACTGTCGGAGAAGGATATAGTTTCTCCCCTTTAATTAACCCTTTCCCAAATAATCCCTAGTTTTTACGGGTCAGGAATAGAAGCCTTTTGAAAACATTGTGGGAAAAGAAGAAAATGCTGGTAACCAGCATTTTCTCCTTTTCCCACAATGTTTTCTACCCTATCATATAGAAAAATCATCTTTTTAGCAACTGTTAATTTGTCATCTGCGAAATGCTTTCAGTTTGGTCTGGTCCAAAATTTGCCGTTTGGGACAGGGTTAATTGACTTTGAAATGGCAATATTTGGGTTTTTTACTGTCAGGTTGAAGATTTTCATTGAACTTATTTAGCAGAATAAAAGTATAACCCTTTCCTAAACAATCCATGAAAAGGAAATCCTTTGAAAAGGAGAAAATGCTTGTAACCAGCATTTTCTTTTTTTTTTCCACATTGGTTTCCACCCTTCCAGAATAAATATCAAATATATATTTTGAGTCGCATTAATTTCAGTCGTCTGCAAATGCTTTTAATTAGGACCGGTCTGAAACTATGATGTTTTTGCAAAGAGTTAAAAATGCGATAAAAAGGATGAATTATCCATATGTCGGTTAACAATTTCTCCCCTTGCTACATTGTTTTCAGAAGTTGACTGCTGCAAGAGCATGACAGAGCCATGTGCAGGAAGGAAAAAGTTAACGATGAGTTATGAAGTACTCGTGCGTTTTATAATGCAAACAGTCCGCATCATTAAATTTAAATCGACCTTACAATAGGAAGATTGGTGACAAATTCTAAGAGAGGTTCATTAATAATTTTATTTCGGCTAATAAACATGAAACTGACAAAAAAAAAAAAGACAGAAAACAAGTCAGAATTTACATTTTCTTATTACAGTTTGCATAACAATCCAAAGCGTTAATGACTCAGGGGTAGAAGCCTTTTGAAAACCTAGTAGGAAAAGGAGTTTTCTTTTGCGAACAGCATTTTCTCACTGTGCTCTCTTCTCCTTGGCATACGGCCTTCTGCCTAACAACGCATTTAAATATGAAGAAAAGCGCAACGAATGTAGCATATATTACCCCATAATTAACGTCATAATTTACGTGCACTTTACCTTGGTAACAGAAGCCTTTTGGAAACATACTGGGAAAAGGAGTTTTTCTGTGAACAGCATTTTCTCACTGCGCTCTCTTCTCTTGGCGTAACCCTTCTACCTAACAATGCATTTAAATATCACGCAAAGCGTGAGAAATGTAGCGTAAATTAGGTCATAATTAACGTCACGATTTAAGTGCATTTTGCTAAGGTAACAGGGGCCTTTTGGAAACATACTAGGAAAACGAGATTTTTTTTTACGTGCGTTTTACCTAGGTAACTAGTGAGCGGGAACAACTGTTTCCGCCTTCATTTGAGAAGTCGGAGGATGACATCGGTATTTTTCACTGGTCGTAACCGTGAAAGATCGCAAAATATGTCACCGGAAAGTATGAAATAAATAGAGGATATTTGTTTATTTCATGCTTTCCGGTAGGATATCGAGAAATAGCACTGAAAATATTTTTCGATCTTACACTGGTACCACCAATGAAAATACCGATTTTCACGTTCTTGTTGCCTAGGTAAATTGCGCTTGCCTAACAACCAGATGGGAAATATGACGTCATATACCTTACATTTCTCGCGCTTGACGTAACGTTGCTATGCGGGAGGGGTACGCCACGGGGAATAAGGGAAAAGAACTGTACTGAATTTTGATAAAGCTCCTCCCAGAAAGAGTTAAAACCATGAAATAAATAGAATATTTGTTTTTTTCCGGTGAAAGATCGAAATTTATTTCATCTCGTGAACACCATCGGTAATATTTTCACTCGTGGCTGCGCCACTCGTGAAAATATTACCGATGGTGTCCACCCGATGAAATAAATTTTGATCTTTCACCGAAAAAAACAAATATCCTCTATTTTTTCCATTCACGCCAGTTATCATTAAGGTACTATTCCCGTAACCTTATTCAATATTAGGACATTACGTTACATGTCATTTTCTCCAACTAGAATAAGACGTTCAATGCAATATTGAAAGGTCGGTGAATGCAGACTCGGAAAAGTAGGATGAAACTGCAAAAAGTCATTAAAGTCGTTTCTCTTCAAACTACGCTAATATGATTTACGTTGTAGAAGCGTACATCATTTTGAGTCACAAGACAAGGTAAGACGATACTATCACGTGGATGACAGCTTGTGCACTCTGCCATCTTAACTATAACTTCTAGCTATACGAGCTAATTCTTTGGTTTCAAGCCCTGTACTCTACCGACTGCCCTATCAGGCTCGGCAAACCGAAATTTTATTACGTTATGATCCAAATCCGTAGCAGACGGCTTTCAAAACGATCTATTAACATTTTGATTTATTGGCATAAACTTTCACCAAATGGTTTCGAATTAACGCGTTACAAAACTTTTTAACTTAATCTGTTTGAAAGCATTTGAAGTCGACAAAATAAACTATCCTGAAATAATTAATTGTGTCTTTGATAGGATAGGGAAACATTGTGGGAAAAGGAGAAAATGCTGGTTATCAGTATTTTCTCCTTTTACCACTATGTTTTGAAAAACTCTCTTCTACGGGGTCATTTTAACTCGGGATTGTGGGATAAGTGGTTGAATTTGCGCCCGTGGGTTACCAGGGAAAGGCAGTTTTCCTGGTTGTTTTTACAGAAACCCGGAAATTATGAAAGTGCCAATAAGGAAATCTTCCACACTGAGTCTAAACTATCTTTTCATCTTCATAATGTAAACAAGATCTAATTTTATATTGGGCTTCATGTTAGGTCATCTATGAATTCTTCCTTTATTTATAAACAGTATGCGGTTTTCCTTATCATACACGACTATTATGTTTTGCAGCTGCAAGTCTGCCAATGGTTTGGTACATTTTGTCGCTAATGGTTTGGTACATTTTGTTCACCCATTACGACATATTCGGCATACCTCGGTTGATCCAGTGATAAAGTCCCTCGGCTGTAACTTGTGGCTTGATACGCTAGTACACGGTAACGTTACATTTATTTGCTGGAAACACGCCGGTTTACCGTCTATAAATTGGAGGGCTCCTCCAAAAAAGTCAGAAAACTTGAGTCTCAATTTGCTATCGAAATCTTTCTAACTATATTTCAGTTGACAAACACTTCCTTCATTCATTTTTTAAAGTGGTTCATAATTTCCGAAGGAAGTTTTCGCCGACAGTTAGATAGATGTGAATTACTTCATCGGGGTTGTTTATGTCATTGCTAAACGACTTACGTTGGCACCGCCATGTAAAAGACCACGTGATTGGCAATTCAAATGGAAACGGTCGTAATGCAGACGATGTTAAATGTAGGTACGGAATCGGCCCAGCTGTGACGAGTGATTACGATAAGGACATTTTGTGGACAATTGTGAAATGTTGTATAGATGCTGCTAAGTTAAGCAAAGGACACCTATCGTTATTAACCCTTTACTCCATAGATACTCGTTTTAACACATCAACAACAGACTGCTTTTGAAAACATTGTGGGAAAAGGAGAAATTGCTCGTAACGAGCAATTTCTCCTTTTCCCACAATGTTTTCTACTCAAGCAATTAATTGTATTCCCATTTTATATTGGGCTTCATGTTAGGTCATATTTTTGCCATCATATCTTTATTTGCTGCTGAACTGGCAGAACTGGAAGAGCCTAAAATTGGCATATGAGGTAAAGGGTTAATGTATAAATCTCTCTCCCTCTGTCTGTCTGTCTGTCTGTCTGTTTTATAATTATCTCGTTTAACACATTACATGGACACGAACTCTACGACCTTGTGAACTCAGCACTGTATGTATACAAATATCAAATTCAAAACGATAATGATGTTACCATCAATATTATATCGTCAGAAATAACAAAACTGACAACTTGGTAATCATTGGTGCAACAGATTTCATTGCCTCCAGCGGTTATGGTTGTCAAACGGATGAGCGAGTAAAGTTTTCATTTTCATTTTTCTCTTCAGAACTGGACCTCGCACAAGTCGAGATCTAGCGAAACGGTGGCATGAATAAATGGCGTGTCGTCGTGATATAACTTAAATATTGTGGAGAGCCGTGTAAAACCCTATTTTCGTAACATGTGCACATTCAGACAGACATCAGCTACAACAATCTAAAGCTAGCTGCCTGTCTGTCTGTCTATCTGCATGCCTGCCTACCTGCCTGTTTGTATGTCTGTCCGTCTGTCTTTGTTTGCCCCCCTCTGTCTCTCTCTCCCTCTCAATAAATATGAGCCATTAAATGAGGGTTTAATGCATCCTGCAAAAATTTTTCGAATCATGTCAGCCTGCGCAGTCCGACAGACTGATATGAGTCGAAACGTTTGCTATAGGTCAGTTTTCGGCTTGTCAAAGGACCGTTCTAACGACCACTATTCGGTTGGTTGTCAGACAATAGGGGTTTTATGGATGCATGACTATGAGACGTCTTGCTTAATATACTTCCTCATGGAGATTCATTTTAACATTGTTCGATATGGATATATTTTCCTCAAAAATACATTTTAAGTAAACAATTCGGTTTTTTTTAAACCATCGGCTTGAAAATTTTATCGAACTTATTTAATAGGAAAAGGGTTTACGTATTTCGCACTTAGTCGGTAGGAGGCTGAACGAATATTTGAATGAGAGCACTTCCTTCATAGTTATTTCTGTAAAATACACATTTCTGCCTTCGAAAACTTATTCTAAACAATCGCCGAAATTTCTATGACCTTGTATTTTTTGTTATAATAAAACGTGTGGTCAAATGTAGTTTTTGCTCACAAAGAACCACGCTTCTTTTTCTTTTAACAGTATTTGTAAACCGTGTTCTAAGTATCTTTTATCCGGCTGAATTAAATTTTGATCGATGGTGTAGGTATTTAACCCTTTCCCAAACAATCCTTGGTTTTTACGGGTCAGGAATAGAAGCCTTTGAAAACATTGTGGGAAAAGGAGAAAATGCTGGTAACCAGCATTTTCTCCTTTTCCCACAATGTTTTCTACCCTATCATATAGAAAAATCATCTTTTTAGCAACTGTTAATTTGTCATTTGCAAAATGCTTTCAATTTGGTCTGGTCCAAAATATGCCGTTTGGGAAAGGGTTAACAGCAAAACCATACGTCTTTCGACGAACCAAAAGAATGGGACCAAAAAGTATATTTAAATGCGCTGTTAGGCAGAAGGGTGTGCCAAGGAGAAGAGAGCACAGTTCTTTATTTTAGCTTTTTCTTTTCTATAATGTCTTCTCACCTTTCAAAGATACATTACCTTGTTTTAGTTTAACTGTTACAATTAAATTTCTCGTCAGCGAGTGTTTTCATTCTTGTCGTCTGGCCAAGAGGTAAGATAAAACATTTTCGTGGCTATTGCGTCACTTCCTGTAGTTTTGTAACCAATGGCGGCAAAAGGTCTACAGCAGTGCAATTCATAAGCTTTTTGTAAATTAATTTTGAAACGGTCATTTGACAGTAAATAAATGGAGGTTAATTATTTCGGTTTAAGATGAGTCATACTCTATGAAATGCGGGCTTAATACATCCCCTTGACACTTTATGCCAAGCAAAACATGATATAAATATGGATCCTTAAAATCTTTGTCTTACAAATGACTGAATCATGAGGTAGAATTTGACTGCTGAAAATTGACCAATAGCACGTAGGTAATGGGAGTCTAGCTTCAAGGTCATACCGTGTGTTTTGTACAGTCTAGTTTTGCCTGCCCGGGTGGCTCAGTGGCGAGCGTGTCGGACTCATGACCTGATGGTTGTGAGTTCGATACCCGGTTAAGGCGAACTTTCTTGCCGGCGTATTTTCGCCTCTCACCTCTGCTGAAGCATGTGGGAAAAGTAGTCGGTGGCTTTGGAAAGAAAGTAGTGTTAGCACCGGTGTGAGACAGCCAGGAAACACATGTACGTCACCGACCGCCATGATATGACCTTAGCTGTTAAAGTGGCGTTAAACCCCAATACAACCAACCAACAGTCTAGTTTTAACCTACATTGTCCTAGAATAAGTTTTGATTTCTAATTATAGCATATTAAGGATCATTTGTCGCTAACGACGAAATCAGCATGTAAATGATACTGTGATTTATATTATTATAGAAGCCCTTATGTAGTATCGTATTATTTCATTTTACCGTGGCTGTGTCAAAGAACTAAGGAGAACTTGAACAGACTTTAACCAACTGCAGTCTTTTTCTTTACATTGCTAGATGGATAATCCAGAAACTTTACTTTCACGCAAAGAAACATAATTGAATTCTTCCTATTTCAAGGAATTTTCTAACGACAGTATTTCGGTGCATCCATTGCAGATCGAATATCTAAATGTCCAAAACTCTTGGCTTTTTAGAGGTAAGTGTGACAATATCGGGAATGTCTTTGACGTGAAGAACAACACCCCTTTAACTCTTTACCAAAAGACAAAATTCTAGACTGGTCCAGATTGAGAGCATTTGCAGATGACATAATAAAAGTGACTGAAAATTTGGAATTTGTTTTTTGAAGGGTGTAAAACATTGTGGGAAAAGGAGAAAATGCTGGTTACCAGCATTTTCTCCTTTTCCCACAATGTTTTCTATAAGCTTTTTTTCAGGGTCGCCAAAAGTGGGGATTGTGTGGTAATGGGTTAAACTAAAAAACAGGAATTTAATCAAAAAAAGCATTCGCCGAGCCTATGTGACATTAACGTTTTTTTTTTCATGGAAGGGGAAAGGGGTGAAGGGGAGGGGGGGGGGGGGGGGGGGAAAGAAGCAAATGTCTCTTAAATGTATCTTTTTCCTCAACATTTTTTTTTTCATTAGGTTAGAAAATGCACTTTCCTATCCCCTAAACGTGTTTAGCGATAACTTCATAAAGAATAAAAAAAAAAAACCCTGAAAATTTGTTCTCGATTCCTTCCCTGGTTGCGATTTACGTGCGAGACTTTGCAGGACTTCTGTATTGTGTCTGTTAAACCCAGGTAAGACCTTACTTTGTGATATTTCATCACAAAATGGTTGAAATACCATTGAAAACAGGGTAAAAACATCATTCAAGCAAAATAACCACCGATCACAGATAACATCATCGAGAACGGAGAAACCATTGGAAGCAAAAAACGACAGCGGACAAACTAGTCTCGTTTTGAGTTTTGCAGTGTTTCTATTGCACATTTAAGAGTTTATCGGCTGGAAGAAAAGTTAACAATGCCTGTTATGCTACAAGTATTGACAGAGACAACAAGAGACTGCCATGTTAGCATCAAGTAACAGAATATCGACCAAGATAGACCAATAATTGGAAGCCAAGCCCTAAACCACCGCTATCTTTACGTTCTGGAACCTTTTCCTCTCTTGCAAAACAGGATTAACCCTTTACCCCATAATACATTTCTATGGTATCTCTAATTGACCCTAGATAACAGCAAGGACAAAGCTGTTTCTTATGTATATATGCAACCTTTTGATAGCATAGAAAACATTGTGGCAAAAGGTGAAATTGCTCGTCACGAGCAATTTCACCTTTTGCCACAATTTTTTCCAAAGGCTCATACAAGCAATGCGTAGAAATGACTATCTATGGAGTAAAGGGTTAAGAGAACACTCTGACAAATGGAGAAACGTTGAAATGAACGGGTTTTTCTCCCATATTTTTGTTGATTGTCTCTCTAACGATGTGTTCATTATGCCCTGCGACGCACAAAAGAGGGAAATCGGACATTTGCGTAAAATGTCATCTCGGATCAGCCTGAGAGGTCCACGCGGGCTAGTCAGAAACGACACTTTCCGTTTCTATTTAATTTTTGTTTTGCGCATGTCTACTGTAGCACAAAAATCCTTTCAGTTTTTGAAAGTATATAGTTTGTCATTTGGTATTGCGTTTGCAAGTAGAAAATCTTAACTAAATATAACTTTCCTTAATTTGTTTTTGTTTATGTATTATGACTATGTGTACTTGTCTGAATAAATATCTATCTATCTTAATCTAGTTTGAAAAAGGTTAACATTTTCGCCTGCAATGAGATCTTCTTTTAAAACGTACATCTTTTATATGGCTCCTCTTTGAATGCAGACTTTTTTGCAACTTTTCTTTTGTAAACTTTGATGATAGAAGGTTTTTAGATCTATATATTATTTCCTTTTCGCATTGAGGTTTCTGAAAACACTGTGATTAAAGATGAATTATTGAAGAAATTATGTACCAACGGTTCTTTTTCCCTATTGCTTTATCTTTTCGTTACCCAACGACGTAATATATATGTAACGTTATAAGCTTTTTTCGATGGCCACAAATTCATTTCCGCAACAGGATAAAGACACAGTTTGGTAAAGCTCTACTGCGAAGTAGTGGACTATGTAGAACAAAGATCAAACTTCAAGTCCTCTGGAGTCTGATCTTGACCTGCATTTCCGACAAATACATTTTATTTCGTCAATGCTGGTAAAAAAGTTTGAAAAGGTACATCGTTATCTGTGATGACTTGGTCAAACGTTAAAGTTTTCTTTCCTTCCCTTGCATTTTAGGTTGTGTTACATGTATCTGTAATATTTCAAGTTTTCTAGTTTTTGAAGGATATAAATCATGATACGAGGATAGCCAAATTAATTTGCTGTCTGTAAATGCTTTCAATTTGGACGCTTGTATACAATTCTATCGTCTGCGAAAGCCTGAGATAAAAGAGTGTCTCACTATAAAATACAAAAAAAATATATCTTATAATCTTGTAATCATATGATATGTTCTTATACCTGCGCTCGTAAACAGAACTAACTCTGTAAAAGGAAACTTTTCTCTTTATCGAAGAGACAGAAGACATGTTAGATAAAAAGGGTAGAATTATTTACAGTTCCCTTCGTCTCTTCCCATTCCTCGGCACTTCCGGTGTCCGAAAGTGCAAATGTTTGACTTCATGAAAGTTTACCTGAGCCCACTAAAGACAAGTCACGTGGCTTTATTTAAGGCAATATGGCGGTTTCCGGTCGTGTATAGAATTCCATAGAATTTAACACCTTTGTACAGTCAAGTTAGCGTTCTGAAAAGACGGCAAATCGATCCAGGTAAAAGTTTCAGGACCCAATATTGTGGAACACGCGCGCGCCAAACGACAAATGGGTTTCTTTCTTTTCTTCTTTTAACAATCGTCGTCTGCAATAATTATGTGGCAACGCCCAAACGACAATTACAAGAACTCTTCAATATTTGCACAATTGGCGTAATTACTGGCAAATGGTATCTTTTGAAGCCGAATCAGACTGAGAAATGGACAATTAACCATGTACGCCAGTGAATAGATGTCACTGACCGGAAAATATTGTGGCAAAAGCAGCTAACGTTCATGACAATGGCTATGTTGTTCAATTTTCCAGCATAGGCATTTCCTTAGGAAATAATATGGTCAAGTCAAACCGATTTTGGTGAAAAAGAAGGATCTAACATTTTCTGCTCTTCAACATTTAACCCTTTCCCAAACAATCCCTGGTTTTTACGGGTCTGGAATAGTAGCCTTTTAAAAACATTGTGGGAAAAGGAGAAAATGCTGGTAACCAGCATTTTCTCCTTTTCCCACAATGTTTTCTACCCTATCATAGACAGAAATCATCTTTTCAGCAATAGTTGAATTTTCGTCTGCAAATGCTTTCAATTTGGTCTAGTCCAAAAGTTTGTCGTTTGGGTTAACCAAACAATACCTGTCTTTTACGACAAACTTTTCTGTAAAGTCTTATCAGTTTATCAGGAAAAAAAAAAAAAAAATGGAGCACTACTCAAAACTGGGCTTAAATGTAATTCTGTGTAATTAACATTTGATATCTAAATCTGAAATAAAACTTCAACTTCCTTCAAGTATGCAAATTTTCGTGATAAGATACTGAAGATATTTATATGTCAACGGTAAAAGATAATTTAATAGATTGCTGGAAGTTAAGAGGTTAATGGCTGTGCGTCGGCCTTTCAGAATATAGTCACGAGCTCCAGTCGAGGTATTCGTTTATACGTTATCAGAGACATGGGCAAAAAGAGCGGGTTTGCGAACGGCAAAAATCAAGATCAGATGGTACCAAATGTGTGATCATAGATCTATACTATGCAATTATCTTGTCAATCCTGTAAGATAAATTATTTCTGGGCATCATTGATTTGTGTTTTTCACTCAACGAAAGGAGCTGAGATCGTATATTTGGCACCGAAAGAGATAACCAATAGGCTGGTATCGAAATAGAAACTGTTATATTGAATCTGAGAAATTGTAATTCAAATCCTTTTCAGTCAAAAAAATTCTCTAAATATTGGATAGTGTACAGAGCGCTAGATAGAGGGAGTGATTTTCATTTCAAAATAGAAAATATTGATTATTCTCCACTAAAACCTATGTTGTGAGTACTCATTAGAATCGTCTCATCGAGACGATTCTAATGAGTACCCACAGCATTGGGTTTCAAATAGAAATAATGGAGTTAGAATATTAACTCTATACTATCACTCTCTCTTACCTAGAGTTCTGGTGTACATCCTACTCGTACATCAGACTGCGAATTCCGTTTGCAAAAAGTCACGCTGAGCAATTGAACTCTTTACAAAACCAACGTTTTTGGCTAGAAAACATGGTGACACAAGGAGGCAGTAACGGTTATCATCGTTTCCTCCCTTTCCCTCTGTATTGTTGAAAACTTTCTTTTAAGTGTAACTCAATATAAATGACAGAAATCAGTAGTCCTGTTAAGTGGGGGGGGGGGGGGAAGGGGCAAACGGTCCCTTAAAAAAACATTGCCTCTCTGTGGGGTAAAACCATCTTCGCTAGCCAAGGTTACGATCACTGCGGCTGATTGAGCCCGATTTCGAGATTCCTGCGATGCGCCCTCTATTGGATGCTGGTTATTATCCCCTTTACATCATATTTCTTAAAGCCAATGAAATATCGTTTTACAAACCGCTTATGAATACACATGAAACGATAAGCAGATATCTATGTGAATTTCCATGTTTACCTTCTTTTCGAAAGGTAGCGACCTTGTTCTATTTCTATCAAAGACGAAATGCTACGAGTGATTTCATTCGTTGCAGTTAGAGCTGGCTGCATTCAATGAAAAAGCGTATCGGGAGAATGTAAAAATCGAATCGAGCGAAGTAAATCGTAAGCCTTGGCTTGCGAAGATGGGGTAAAAGCTGTGCTGTGGTTTTTCATTACAATTTTCCTGGTAAAACTTTTCTGGTGAGAATCCACCACATAGGTTTGAGTGAAGGACTATGATGATACTAGTAGGCCTATATCTCCTGTAACCCCGAAAAAAGGTTTATTAAGATTATGGAAAAGTAAACATGCATTATGTGGATGCATGTATTGAGAAATAGTAAAAAAGGTGTTGATTGGGACGCAAGTTATATAACCTAAGACTGTTTGGACATATTTAAGTATAAGTAAATGGACATATTGAGTTAAAGCACAAAGATCCATATAATTATCTTATCGTTCGAATATTTTGTATACCCCTAAACTTTCCTATTCTCTGAACAATTGATTGAAAAATATAAAGTAAACATTAACTTTTTTTTAAATAATTAACCCATTACCATACAATCCATACTTTTGACGCCCCTGAGAAAGAAACCTTTTGAAAACACTGTGGGAAAAGGAGAAAATGCTGGTAACCTGCATTTTCTCCTTTTCCCACAGTGTTTTCTACCCTTCCCAGAACAAATATCTATTTTTCAGTCACCTTTATTTTGTTGTCTGCAAATGCTTTCAGTTGGGACTAGTCTAAAATTTTCTCGTGTGGTAAAGAGTTAAGAACACTCAGTCAGACTTGCTCAATCTGATCTTAATCTACAATGTCAATATACACAATTACAGTAATACTAAGGAGTTTAAGGGTTTTTATTCATTATGGCTTTTTCTGCTTTGTTCGTCACCGCAGAATAACCTCGTTTTTCCTGTAAGTTATTGAAACAATTACCGAGGAGGAAGGAACTTTCAAAGAGGGCTTATCAGAAGATCTATGCGAGATAACTGGAGTCATAAATGTGTAACATCAAACGGGTGGGCATATTGCTATTGCAGAATACTTGGAACATTCACTTAAGTACGCTTCTCAAAATAAAACACATTTAAATCTCTTCTCTGTCTCTCTGTCTCTGTTTCTGGCCCTGTCTCTGTCTCTCTCTCCAGTCAAAAAAGCCAAAACTACATTAAAGTAAAAAGAAATAGTTCTATTTTGCATGTGAAATCAAATGATCTTTCTGCAGACTCACTTTTATTCAACTAAATGTACTTTCATTCTCATTTGCTGTAGAAGATTATTCTTTTTTTTTAACTCATGTTAGGCTACAGTATATAGGAATACCTATGAAAATTTCTAATTGCATTTCGTTTGCTGCCAAACTTCTATCGAAAATACATCTTGAAAAAAGTTTACTTATTATCCCTCAGACTGCTGAACACAACTCACTAACCTTTTACAGACATTGTAGATCAAGGACAGACTGCATGTTCTGTGCTGTCTGATCTTAGATCTACACTGTTCGATACAGATATAATTTTGCCTAAAATATATCCTTGAAATAGCAACATTTGTGATTTTCCTATCAGCTTGAAAGTTTCATTCCAGTTATTTAGAAAGATAAGGTTAAGTTGGGTTTTCTCATTTGGGTGAGCCCCGAACCCGAATTATGGCACTCCGAGCTTTCAGCGCTTTGATTTCGTCTTTCAATTTGTGCAAATTACGAACTTCTGAGTACTCGTTTAGAAGGTTTGTTTCCACAATACCCCAATATCCTGTCGCTGTATGTCTTTTACAGTTGAGGTTCCAATCGATTCGAATCGAAAGTAGAAATAAATTTCCGTTCTAACCGGAAATCCATTGCGACGCTTGCATTAGACAAAGCCTCTTGTGACGAGGAAAATGTTTAATAACAGCCTCACTTTGGTGTCCGATTTTCTACGGCTACAACACCCTGTACCTTGAGACCGATATCCCTGAGCCCACCTTATTATTGTTAATCCTTTCATGTTCCTTTGGCAATTCTTTTTGCTTCAAACGGCAAGGTAGATCGAAATCGGACTGCGAACGAAGTATATTCCTATCTTGGATCTGTAATAAGAAAGGCTTAAAATTGGACTGGTTATGGTGATTGTCTTGTCTATTAGACTATTTAGTGCTCTAATGCTTAATCGTTGGAACTCCTAATACATATAGATAAGATGGACATTCTTAGCTTCAAGATCAGCTCCAAATAGCCTGTATTTTATGGATATTTTGGGAAAAACGATTTTAACAGTGTGTACATCCAATGTCAGACGGCGTGTTTTCTGCAGTCAAATACTAGATTTACACCGATGGCAAGGTAAAGTTTTTTTTTCCCATCGGACAGCGCTTTAGACGATTTTATATACAAAAAATGTGACAGGTTTTGAAGAAGTTCTACAAAGAATCTTTGCAAAGTTGTTCTCTTTAAAAAAAAAGACTTATTTTTACACCGTTCATTTTGGACAAGGGCTTCTTTTACATCTGTATGATTTAGCTAATCTGTTGAAAATATGAAATCGGTGTTAAGGGACTGCTGTTATGGAAGAGTTAAGTAATAATGTTTTGTCTGCTCTGGAGCCTTTGAGACCGGGAATTCTTGACGGAAACCAAGATATCTCTATTTGTATTTCATTGAAAAGGGAGTGTTGACACGATTGATCGTCAGCCTTCAAAAATCAAAGCACGTAAGGTACTGATACAATTTTTTTATTGTTTTTATTTAACGACTTTTTTAAGCATGTTCATGATTATCAAATAAAAAGGCAATAGTATTTAACTCTTAAGCAGACTACAATTTGTAAACATGCTGAAACTCATGCAGACGAAAAACAAACTGTGCTTCAGATAATGGAATTTACCCCTGGAGTGGTAGAAACACTGCTTGAAAAAACATGTATTTTTTCCCCTTTTTGTTAAAAAAAACTTCGAAGTGATTTGACAACTCATGATAAACTATAAATATGAAATAGCTGACAGAGATTGTGAGGTTTTCTGAATAACTCATACCCAAGATACCCTATCAGAATTCCGTATGTTTTAGTGATAATGGGGGTAGTATAAAAATAAAGTGCAGAAAATATTGAAAAGACTTTTTCAGTCTTTGTCAACCTAAAAACTTCAGACCTTAATCGTTTAAACCGCTTTAATATATTTCACCAACAATGGAAAAAGGGTATACATGTCATTGCGATAAGTAAACCTCAGACGAAGACCGCATAGATTTTTATTACGCCCTGTAGGAGTTGTCGTTTGGAAATGTTGTGGAGTATAGCCCTTACATAAACCTTTCTGGGTTATATTGGATTGTATTACATCGAAAGAGACCGAGCAAATATCTTTCACTCTGACAGAGTTCACTCTTTACAAAACAGCAAAACTTTATCGTGCCCAAACTAAAAGTATTATTCGATTGAGACTCACAGGATAGATATTATTTACGACGAATAGGAAACAAGGTGGAGAAAAGGAGGAAATCCTGGTTTCTAGCATTTTTTTTTTCAACTAAGTCTTCAAGAGTCCATTTCCACTGGATCGTTGAAACGCAAGACCATATAAAATGGGTAGAAGAGAAGATTGATTTTAACATCTGTGTCACAATTATCTTCGTACCGTCACTTTATTGTCTTTTGTATGAAAGATTTCCTGGAAAATCGTTATCTCTACAATCATTCAGTTGTTCAATTAGTCCTTTCTTTGTAATTGCACGTACCTTTTAAAAAATACCGCTTAAGAAATAAAAGCTTGTAAATATGTGTTGAGTGATATTGAGCAGCGTAGGTTCACTTACTGTAAAAATGTTTTATGTTTCTATACGAGGTCGCCAATCTCATTACAGTCATATTGTGTCGACAGCAAACTTTACTATTCAGTGTATTTGCTAGTGCAGTCCATCTTGTATATTAAGCAGGCATATTGAGTGAAAGTCATTGGCGTACTAAAGCCAGGCGATTGCTTGGCACAGGTACATTTCACATATTTGACCTTTTTGGAACTTAAAGTATGTTTGCCATATGCAAGTTGCTTGCTTAATAGAGGTGGTCACTAGAACAGATTTGAGTAATATTTATGAGACACGCTTTTGCAAAAGCAGGCTGAATGCATCTGCGTGCATTGTACCAGGCAAGACATTACCTAGTGACGGATCTGTAAAATCCACTTTTGTTAACAACCGACTGAATCATGATGTAGACCCGTCCTTTGGCGAACATAGAGAATAATCAACTAGTTATTTTTTTTTTAAAAATTGAAAAATATCTCACGAGGATGCGTTGTTAGGCGTTGAAAAAACGGGTGCGCAGCATCGTGACATTTAGGTACCATTGAGATTCCCGTAACATTTAGACAAATCACTGCATAATAGAAGTGGCATTTGGTTATGCTACTGCCTTGTACAAGCGCCATTTAGATATACAACTGCCACCCACGTTGTAGAAAGAATTTCATCTACTACCATTCAAATGATATTAAGACATACTAGTAACTGCTTTGTTCAAGTGCCATTTACACATTCAATCTGCAAAGCACGAGTGACATTAAGACAAACGTCTGCCATTCACATAACATAAAGACATACTTCTGTTGCCATTCTTTAGCATTTAGACATACTTTTACAATTATTCACGCAACATTTAGACATACTTCAGCCTTGTTCAAGCCACCTCATACAAGTGCCATCTAGAAATAAATGTACACAATACTAGCTTCATCAGACAGACACGTGCAAAATACAGCCAAAACTGCCATTCACGTAACATATTTCCATTCACGTGATATTTTGCCATTAAAACAAACCACGGCCTTGTACAAATTACATATACGCCTTGTCGTCTTGCTTAAGTGCCATTTTTACTAATCACTGCATAATACAAGTGACATTTAGACAGACTGCTATCATTCCCGTAACATCTACGTAACTATACTACTTATGCCACTCATATAGCATTTAGACATACAATTGCCATCTTCAAGTACCATTTGACACACCACTACCAAATACGACACAAAACAGAAGTATCAAAAGGAAAGGATTATTTTTTCTTTCTTCATTTTCAAAAACATTCTGGGAAAAAAAGAGGCTACCAGCAATGACTCCTTTCTCCACATTTTTTTTACAAAAAAGTACCATAAAAACTATGGCAAGAAGGCTGTAATATGTCGCTTTTTGATGGTAATGTGTCAGATTAAATGAATTAGAAGGGACATCTGCCGTATCAGGGAATATAAACCGTGTCTCAAGTTTTTGTTGTAATGATTATTTCGGAGATCTGATACCCGCAACTACGGGCGGAGAGATACAAGCGCGGATACTGTTTTCACCGTAAGGCTGCTAGGTGCGACTTCAGAGCCTTTTTTTGCGGACAGTGTAGATCAAGATCAGACTGCACAGAGTGTGCAGTCTGATCTTGGATCTGCACTGTCTAATAAAAAGATATATTTCCTCCCAAATAACCTTTGAAATAACAAAATTTTGGTTTTTACTATCGACTGGTAAGTTTGATTCACACATTTATCAGGATAAGGGTTAACCCTTTACCAAACCATTTAGACTTTTAACGACTCTGAGAACAAGCACTTTCGAAATCACTTTTAGGGAAAGGAATAACCGACATTAAATTCTTCTCACATGGTGTTTCATACTCCGTGTTTAAACAAATTCCACCATTTGAGTCACAATAATTTGAAATCTGCATTTTTTTTTACTTCGAAAATTTTAAAAATTTTGCCGTCTTATTGCTCCACATGTGTTTTTGTTCTTTTTCTTTGTGTTTATTCTTCTAACATTTAACAACATTTTTAATTGTGATATTTAATTCATTCACGACGACAAGAACACCTATCCACGCATTTCTGGCGTTTATTTTACCTGAATTACTCAATTTGTCTGTACCACTTGCTACTTTAACTCTTTACCAAACGACAAAATTTTAGACTGGTCCAAATTGTAAGCATTTGCAGACAAAAAACTGAATGTAGCCCATATGATAATTTCTTTCTATGGAAGGCTTCTTCCTTGGATTAAAAGTTAGGATTGCGTCGTAAAGAGTTAATACCTAGAAAAACCCAAAGCTTCGCCCAGGGGTTAGAGGAATGAACGTACTTAACTGTTTCAATGACCTAGATGAATATTCGATAGGGACTCTAGCCTACCTTAACAGAATATAGTTTTATAGTGTCTAACACTGCCTTCAACATTGTTTCAATCTTATGTAAAAGTCTTGAAAACGCCGTCAGACACCAAACAGGATGTTTGGATTGCAGTTATAAAGATTTCTTATCCGCGTCCCGTCTTTTCTTGTAGCAAATTGCGTCTAAACGATTTATAATCTGAAATCGGACACGTGGGCAAAAAAAGGCCACTTTTGCGACAACAAAGACGTCAATATGAATCCCTTAACTAATGTTTTTAGCAGCCCTAAAGAGGAAATCATTTGCAACAAAAACATCGCAGGAAAAGGAGGAAATGCTGGTAACCAGCATTTCCTCCTTTTCCTACGACGTTTTACACCCTTTCAAAGACTGTAACCATCTTTTGGACTAGATTTAATATTATGTCGCGTGCAAGTACCTTCAAGTTGGTCAAGAATTGTTATGTCGTTGTTTGAAATAGAGATAAGGTTTATCGGTCTTACGGATGGGTCTCACTTCGAAAGCCCACAAAACACCCTAAACCAGCAGCTGAAGGGTATAGAATTGCGCCCAACCCTCAGGTTGGGGTGTAACATTATCGGATAAAAATTATCACAAACAAATGCACAGTCATGTAAAGACTTGACGACTTCCAAGTCTGATCAATATACAGCTATATCTATCTATTCGCTCGTCTGCAAGCGAGTTTTGTTGCGTGTGTAAATTTGTTTGTTTGTTTGAATGGTGTTTTACGCCGCTTTCAACAGTATTTCAGTCATATCACGGCGACGGTTCACATATTCATGTTTCCTGGGTTTCCCCAATACTAGGCTAATTTTGAAGTGTCTTTCTTTCTCTTTCTCTGTCTGTCTTTCTCTTTCTCTGTCCGTCTGTCTGTCGTCTGTCTCTCAACGATCGCGAAGTTCAAAGACCTCGAGATAATATCCTTTCGAAACCTCAAAGGGAAAGGAGAAAATCCTGTTACCAGTACTTTCTCTTTTTTCCACAAGGTTCTATACACTGTCACTGGCAATTTCTACACTTTCACACGCAGTTACATGTACTTTCATTTAAGTTTAGTCTAATATGTTGTCTGCAAATGCTTTCAATTTGGACCAGTAACAAGCTTTGTTTTTAATAATGTTATATAACAATCGTGTGCTAACCTATATTCATGTAAATTATCCATCTTGTACAGGAATGTTTTCAGCGTTGTCTGTTGCAAATCTCTTAAAAAATTGATAAACCGATTCATCATACAAATACACAGTCTTTATTTCTTGTATTGTTGTACGTGGCTCTTTGAAAAATTGTAAAAAAGAAAGAGGAATTGCAAATTTCAATCTAAAGTTTTAACACACAGCCCAAAGAAATGATGTATCATCCAGTAGATGCACGTAACATTTGGTCTTTTGGTACCTTGTAGTAATGCATTTTTGTCATGGGCTTTATCTCATAGGCTTCTAAGTGCGACTCACTGACCTTTTGCGGACAGCGTAGATCAAGATCAGACTGCACAGAACGTGCGGTCTGATCTTGATCAACACTGTCCGTTAAGGAGATATTATTCCCCGAAACATACCTTTGAAATAACAATATTTGTTTTTTTTTACAATCGAATAAAAAATTTCGTTGTAACTATTTGGCAGAATAAGGGCTACAGAGGTTAAAAATGGTATGATTATGGAAAACAATGAGGGGCTTGCAGTAGGTCTACTTTACCTGTGATTGGTCCTTTTTTCTATAAGACCCTTTCAAAAACGATCCACGGTTTAGGAGAGAAGTTGTAATATCTGAACAATTAACAATTACACTGAAAAAACATTGCAGTCCAAAGCGCAGATCTTTTTCAGAAAAAGGTAGTCTCAGATTTTCTGATGGTATACGACAAAGTGCACTGATCCTATTTTCTATGAACCTTTCAAAAACTATTTACAATTTAGGAGAGAGAAATTGCATTAGCCGTGCAAATGCACTTAACAACACAGCAGTCCAAAGCGCAGATCTCTTCCAGAAAAAGGTAGTATCAGATTTTCTGCTGGTATACGGCAAGGCGCAACAATCCGTCTTCTCATGTTACTGTAGTATGAGGGTTCGACCTGTCTCGGATATTGTGCTTTTAATCTTCAGAGTATCTGAAGGTTCGATTGTTCGAACAGGCAATTGTTTGGGTAAACTGATAATTCGAAAATGAAACTGAAAATTGTTAAGTTATACCATTAACTTCCACAAGTTAATGGTATAACTTAACCTCCTAGCCATTAACCACACAATTTCGACTTTCAACGACCCTGAGAACATTTTAAAAAAAGTAACCTTTTGAAAACTTTGTACTTGACTCTTTCCCAAACGGCAAATTTTGGACGAGACCAAATTGAAATCACTTTGCAAATGACAAATTAACAGTTGCTAAAAAGATAATTTTTCTAAATGGTAGGGTAGAAAACATTGTGGAAAGAAGAAAAATGCTGGTTACCAGCATTTTCTCTTTTTCCCACAATGTTTTCAAAAGGCTTCTATTCCTGACCCGTAAAAACCAGGGATTGTTTGGGAAAGGGTTAAAGAAGAAAATACTGGTAAACAGCATTTGCTAATTTTCCACAATGTTTTCTGCCCTTTCAGAGACAAATGTCATCCACTGAGCCGCCACATCTGATTTGTCGTCTGCAAAAGCCTCGAATTTGGGCGAGTCTAAAATGTTGAAATTGGGTAAAAAGTTCAGCCGCTAAACACGACTCGGTGCTCTTTTGTGGACAATTTCGATCCAAGATCAGAGTGCACAAAACGTGCAAGTCTTACCCTTGAACAACACTGTCCTATATGGTGAGGTTTCACCCTACCAAAAGAACTTTAACCCTTTACCCCATTAGGCATTTCTATGGTATCTCTAATTGACCCTAAATAACAGCAAGGATGAAGCTGTTTCTTATGTGTATATGACACTTTTTGATAGCATAGAAAACATTTTGGTAAAAGGTGAAATGGCTCGTCACGAGCAATTTCACCTTTTGTCACAATGGTTTCCAAAGGCTCCTACAAGCAATGAGTATCTATGGAGTAAAGGGTTAAGCTGGCTAAATTCTGTTTTTTAATCATTGTCTGGAAATTTTCAATCACTTTGTTTAGAAGTTTAAAAAGGTTAAAATAGTCCACATGAGAATGCATTAACGAAGGGGTAAAAAGGCGGAAAAATAATACAAGTTGTATTGTAAGCAAACAGTGACGGTGCTTTTTTACCGGCTATTGATACGGAAAGTTACAAACAGAACACAATTCTTGGTACCTGATACATAGCTGTTTACCCTTTGTCACACGATCCCGAGTCTTAACGTCCCTGATGAAGAAGCCTTTCGAAAATATTGTGAGAAAAGGAGAAAATGCTGATTACCAGCATTTTCTCCTTTTCTCGCAATGTTTTCTATCTTATTAAGGATAATTCCATCATTTGAGCGATGTATAAATTGTCGTCAGCGGATGCTTTGAATTTTGACCAGTGTAGATTTTCCTATGTTGTAAAGAGTTAGCCGGTTGCCAGTTGATCCCGCTTTTTAACAAAGGAAGAACAGCTTTAAAGGAAAAAAAGAACATGGGGGGGGGTGCAGGGAAAGCTGGTAACCAGCATATCCTCCTCTTTTTCCCTAACAATTACTATCCTTTCACAAATAAATCAGATCATTTAAGCCATTTTTTTGTCGTCTGCAAATGCTGTCAAACAGGGTATGCCTAAAATATTGTCGGCTGGGTGAAGGGTAAATTGATTGGTTCTGAAATAAATACCTAGATGGATTCACCTGGATTGGCTACAAAAAACTAAAAGCAGACGGATGTATTAAAATATAATGTTTCTAGTTAGCGAGGTAACTTTAATTATAACCCTTCTCTGAAGAATAAAACAAACGTTTGAGAATGGCTTTTTATCCTTGATGCATGCAGTCTACGTTCATTGGTACTTCTGATCTAACCTTAAGTACGGAAATGACTGCACAAAACTGTCAATGTCTGTATTCACCAAATATTCTTGAAAACATCCTTAATCTTATTGTCTAAGATATTCAAAGTTTTGAAAGTATCCCAACTTCTGATTGGCTAAACCAAATGGTTTAACCAATCAGAAGTTGGGTTACTTTCAAATAAATAAAATTCTGGGGAATAAAACAAAGAGCATTCTTAAGAATGGTTGGTGAATATATACCTACACTGTCCTTTATTTTTTTTTTTTTCAAAGATATTTTATTCAAATATATAGGCCACTGGCCCATGATATATAAACAATTTTTCCATGCATTCCCTCACAAAATATAATCTATTACCTATAGGAGATGCTTAAATTAACAATTATTAAACTGTTTTCGTCTTTGCACTTTATCAGATTTTAGCCTTGTCCAAAAGTAAAACATCTGCAGTCGACACTGCTCGAAACGGAGAAAATGCCATCAGCGTACATTTCCTCCATTTAACTTATTACCAAACGACAACACCCTAGGCTTGTCCAAATCAAAAGCATTTACAGACGATAAATTAAGTAACTGAAAATTGGAAATTTGTTTTATGAAGGGTAGAAAACAATGTAGGTAAAGGAGAAAACGCAGGTTACCAGCATTTTCTCCTTTTCCCACAACGCCTTCTTCAGGTTTCTTTCTCAGGGTCGTCAGAGTAGGGATTGTGTGGTAATGGGTTAACTCTTTACCATACGACAACGTTTCGAGTATGTTCAAACTGAAAGCGCATGCAGATGACAATTTTAGCATGACTCAGATGATGAAGTTAATCCTTGGATGGAGACAAAACATTGTGAGAAAAGGAGAAAACGCTCGTTACAGCGTTTTCTCCTTTGCCCACAATGCTGTCCAGAGATACATATAGTCGATTTACTTCGAAAACCTCATAACTACAGCTTGTAACAAGCTGTAGTAACGAGGTTTCCGAAGTAAACCGACGATATGAGCAATGTAAAAGGGGGTTTTAAACCGTTCCCATGATGCATTATACCATGTAAGTCATCCCATAATCATGGAGATGTTCCTCAGACACGCAGAAAATTTACCAAAAGCATCTAACGTTTCTACCCAGGGAAGTCTGTGCTGGGCTGATACTCTTTGTAGGTGCATTAACCCTTTCCCAAACGGCAAATTTTGGACCAGACCAAATTGAAAGCATTTTGCAGATGACAAATTAACAGTTGCTAAAATAATGATTTTTCTATATGATAGGGTAGAAAACATTGTGGGAAAAGGAGAAAATGCTGGTTACCAGCATTTTCTCCTTTTCCCATAATGTTTTCAAAAGGCTTCTATTCCTGAATCGTAAAAACCAGGGATTGTTTGGGAAAGGGTTAAGGTACTAAACCCGTAATACTTCTAGTGCAGCATGGCATAATTTTCTGTATAGTTGATAAATACGGATTTATACAGATATGATACGTGCGCACATTTTTAACTGACAAGAAATTCCTTTGAAGTCCATCCTTTGAGGTAATTTTTAATATTTTTGTTAGTTTCTTGAAAAGGGGGGTAATTGTTATCTCCCTTTGTAATAAGAATATAGTGGTTTTCGACTCATAAATGATAATTCTAAGAAGGAAAAAGAGGAAAATGTTGCTCGGTGAAAGTAGTACAATAATTTCCATTTTTAATTATAGCAAATTTTGTAGGATAATGTTATAGTCGAAATAGCTGTTGTCTATTACGGGTCTACTACATTATACCTCTTTTCAGACAGCGTGGCTCATGTAGTTACATTTAATATGAAATTGTAAAAACAAAAAAAGAAACCATTCCATGGCCTAGAAATGTTCATTTAACTTTTATCACTCGAAGGATTGGCATGGAAATGCATCTAAATGAACATTTCTGATGAAGCATAAAACACAGTTTTTTCATTTCATACTGATAACCAATCAATCTAACTCTTAGACTGCAAAGCATGACTTACTGACCTTTTGCAGACAGTGTAGATCAAGATCAGACTACACAGAACGTGCAGTCTGATCTTGATCTATACTGTCCGATATATGGAGATATTCTTCCCCAAAGCATAGCTTTAAAATAGCAATATAAAATAGCAGTTAGTATTTATTTACTACAAAACGTAACTCCTTTGTTTAATTATACATTATATCGTCGGTGTAGTTCCAAAACCTCGTAACTACAGCTTGTAACAAGCTGTAGTTACGAGGTTTTGGAAGTACACCGACGATATATAATAAAAAAGATGATAGACCTATTTTTTCACCCTGTCAAAATTATGCAGGATCTCTTGTTAAATTCCTGACAAAATTGTGCGGGAAATTTTTTTTCAACTTTGTAAAATTATTTTGTACCTTATATTTACTCTACGAAAATTGATGTTGAGCCTGTCCAGCATCCTGGATTGACAGTTTTTGTCTGAGAAAGAGGTATGCAGGTTCAAGTTTCGATAGAGGTAAAATAGCTTGCAAATGTACCCGGATACTGTACATACAGGATCAGACTGCACGCTCTTGTCTTGAATCTGAACTGTTCTTTTAAATGATTTGAATTACCCTTGGCCATTAAAGCATTCAAGAGATGAACGTAGCTGTTTTCAACCCCTGTAATGCTAAAGGAATAAAGTGGGCTATCTTGGTAAGTATTAAGTATTCATTATTACATTTCAAAGCCGTTTGCCAGAATATCAAGAATAGTAGAAAGTGTAGATCCCAAAGCAGACGGCACTCTCTGTTCAGGTTGACCTTGATCCATACTGGTCGCTGAGCGACTAAATTCGGATTTATAGCGTTAAGGGTTAAAAGGAAAGGAATATTGTATTAAGTATCAGACTATGGGCAGATTTGTCCAAACCTGCAAGTGCACATTTGTTTTACTTTTAATTAAAGGGTCGTATTAATGCTATTAGCCATTAAAACTTTCTTTTGTTGGGAAAACTGGATCTAAAAGGGATCCGTTATTTTAGACAGTAATGTTTTACTTTTGTTACAATAATTGGTTTTGAAAGGAAAAGAATAAGAGAAAATAAACAACATATTTCATTTTGCCATACCTTGTATCCATTTCATCAATATTAACGATTTCGGAAAAGAGTTTTTCAAATGATTTTTTTTTTAGAAAAAAGAAGATGTTTAACATGAGCCGTATTCTCCCTGAAAATTGGGCTTAACCCTTTGGGTTCTAAGCGCGACTCGCTGACCATTTACGGACAGTGTAGATCAAGATCAGACTGCACAAAACGTGCAGTCTGATCTTTGATCTACACTGTCCGACAAGGAGATGTTATTCCCCAAAACATAACATTAAAGCAGCGATATTTGTCACGGTTATTTATAACGAATTGAAAATTTAATTTTAGTTATTCGGCAGGATAAGGATTAACCCATTACCAAACAACAAAATTTTAGACTGGTCCAAATTGAAAGCATTTGCAGACGACAAAATAAAAGTGACTGAAAATTTGAAATTTGTTCTGTGAAGGGTAGAAAACATTGTGGGAAAAGGAGAAAATGCTGGTTACCAGCATTTTCTCCTTTTCCCACAATGTTTTCTAAAGGCTTCATTCTAAGGGGCGTCAAAAGTAGGGATTGTATGAGAATGGGTTAATATATGTGAAAAAGTATCGACCGAGAACAGCATCAGCAGTCCGCGCAGGGAGACCTGGGCAGATACTTTTTTGCTTTTGATCGATTTCTACATGTCAAAGAACCTTACTACCTTATGATTTACGCGGTTGTTTGACAAAAACGATTTTGTAGATCCATGATAACATAATGAATTGTCTGGTATATATCATGCATTACAAGGATCAGTTAGCCTCGTTTTGCCACGGTATGGATCCAATATAAATGCTGTGCTTACCTGTTACCAAATAACACAGTATTAACCCTTCATTTGGTTTCCAGCACTTTTCTCCTTTTCCACAGAGTGTTCAAAAGGCTTCTTCCTCAGGATTGTTAATGATCATGTGAGTAAAGGTATGAACGACCACAAGGAATGATTGTAACAATTGTTGGAGAACAATAAAATGCCATTTTCACAAGCCAAGGCTGACGATTCACTACGCTACTCTACCCTTGGCGGATCGAGCTTGATTTTTACATTCCTCCGATACGCTTTTTATTGGATGCAGCCAGCTCTAGCTGCAAGGAATGAAATCACTCGTAGCATTTCATCTTTGATAAAAATAGAACAAGGTCGCTACCTTCCGAGTAGAAGGTAAACATGGAAACCCACGTGGATGTCTGCTTATCGTTTCATGGGTATTCGTAAGCAGTTTGTAAAACGATATTTCATTGGCTTTTAGAAATATGATGTAAAGTGGGGTAATAACCAGCATCCAATAGAGGGCGCATCGCAGGAATCTCGAAATCGGGCTCAATCGGCCAAGGTAAGATCCACATAGTGATCGTAACCTTGGCTCGCGAAGATGTAAAATGCCGGTAACTAGTATTTTCTCCTTCTCTCTCATGTATGTGACTATTAACACGAACACAGACAGTCTTGGAATTCTGTGCATCAATTAGATGGCATCAGATCAAAGATATTGCAAGTCAATTTAAGTTGATAGTTAAAAAATGATTGTATAGTAAGGTGGAATGACCACTTTTCATACAGAAAATATCATAAAGCGAAAGGTGTCAATCCTGGTCAGCCTGCGTAATCCGCGCAGTCTGACCAGGGTTGATCTCAGTTTCCAGACGGTTCCTTTTTCCATGGCAAGTCACGTATTTGTCCATTCAAGCAAAAGGTTACACGTATTTGCAAAAATGGTATCGCAAAACTCAATACATGAAAGCAAAGAGTTATTGCAAAGTGTGATGCAATATTTAAAACATGATGGCAAAGAATTACATTGTAGTTAAAAAAAGGTAACGTTCTCACATGCAAGCCATTAAATGCACAAACAGTGACTTCTGCTTAATGATTGAATGCAATTAAAGGTATTCATTTTTTATTATTCAAAGCAAATATTGTCCTGCAATGCTTTCATATACGGGCATGTCCTTGGCTTATTCTAATGACCCGTTGTGTGACTGAAAGTGCTTTTAGCAGGCAGCGGAGATCAACACCAGACTCTACAAAACGTACGGTTTGATCTTTGATCCACAATGTCTGCTTTTTGACGAGGCAACTTCATCAAGCAACTATGGTCTCATTTTCACTGATGTTAAGAATTTGTGCTACTTTTCTTTTTAGTTTATTCACCACCCATGTCAACGAGAGTCTGCGTCCTGCGAGGACATCTTTTTGAAAACATTAAAGCAAAACCAGAAATTGCACGCGATATGTACTTCCTCCTTTTGCTAAAATGTTTCCCAATGTATTTATGTATCTTACATTAATTCATATTGATTACACACATTTTTACAGCCTGAGAATATCATTGAAAATCGCCCGCTGCTAATTTGTTTCAGGAGACAATTGTTCTTTCTTACCTTGCCATACGAATGTATATACATATCAGAAGTTGTATAGCAAGATCAGCCTGCATAGATGTGTAGTCTGATCTTGCACATCACTCTCCGCAGCTCCCTCTGTAGCTTGCTCCAATAAACTCCATACGGTGCCAGTAAATTCAATGATGTAACGAACTTTATGTTTGTAAGAGTCGGCAATCCAAATTTTGTAAGGTATAGGTTTAACTCTTAGGCTAGCAGGCTTTAAGCTTTGAGGATAAAATAGATCAAGATCAGGCGGTAAAGAACGAGTAGTGTAATCTTAGACTACACTATCCGGATACGGAGATTTTTTTCTCCAAAGTATTCATTTGAAATAACATCAGATGAGTCTTTTGTAATTGGCTTGAAAGTTTCATTTTTCTAGCAGGTGAAGGCCGCACGGTATAAGAGTTACAAGTCTGTTCAATTACATTTTATTTTCTGTGTGTCTTTTTTATAAAAACCAATTTAGAAATAATGCATTTTGTACGGAGACGATAGTATCAAATTCATGCATTCTTTTTACCGTGTGACAACATAGAAACAAAACCAAAAAATACCATAAAAGTTTATTTTTTGTGCAACCGGAATCTTATGTTGGTGCAATATGACAACAAACAGTACAAATAAACGTTGTTAATGCGTCACATGACTTTGTCAACATCCGTGTTGTACAGGGATACACGAAACGAATTAAACCTTTACCAAACAATCCCTGGTTTTTACCACCCTAAGATAGAAGCATTTGGAAAAAAAAAAAATGTTGGAAAAGGAGACAATGCTGGTAACCAGCATAGTCTCCTTTTCCCGCAATGTTTTCTACCTCACTGGAAACAAATTTCTATTTTTGAGTTACATTTACTTTGTTATCTGCAAGTGCTTTCAGTTTGGACCAGTCTTAAAATTTTGTCGTTTGGGAAGGGGTTAATGTTCATAGGGGCTTATATAAAATCTTTGCTTTAAAATGTCTCTTTAAAAAAAGGTCTTTATTTTATTTTTTTCTAATAATATTTTTCCCCAGCTGTAAAGCAATTAGGAGAAAAGGTAAATTTTCTGTTTTAAATTTTAGGCCGCTAATGGCAACTCACTGACATTTTGCGACGACAGAGCAGTTCAAGATCAGACGGCACAGAACATGAATTCTCGTCTTGGTCCTAAACTGTCCGATAAGAAAATATCTTTCCCCCGAAATACCTTTGAAATAGCAATATCTTATTTTCTTTACTGTCAGCTTGAAGGTAACTGTAAGTTACATCTATTTATCAGGACAAGCGTTAAATCCTGGAAGTTAGTTTTACTACCGGAAACTCCATCTATTTTTGTAAGATCAGATATGACGTCATCCTACATGTACCTACATGTATATCAGTACGATTTAACTTAGTGTACCCGTAATAGAAAACAGCTATTTCCACAACAACATTATCCTAGAAAATTTGCTCAGACCAAAAATGAGTATTATTGTACTATTTTCACCGAGCCACTTTTTCCTTTTTGTCCTTCCTAGAATTATCATTTATAATTTCTAAACCCCAATATTTTCATTACAAATGGATATTACCTCCCTTTTCTGGAAACTAACAAAAGTATCAACAAATAATTTCAAAATAGACATCAAAGGAATTTCTGGAAAAAAAAATCTGAAAAGCGACTTTGAGTTCATGAACTTTGAGTCCCGAAATGTATACAGCCATTTTCAGAAAGAATTTAAGGTAAGACCTGTGTAATAGAAAACAGCTATTTCCACTATAATACCAGCCTGCAAAATTAGCTATAATTAAACATGATTACTATTGAACTGCTTTCACCTATTCATCTTTTCCATTTTTTCCTTCTTTGAATTATCAGTTATAAATCTAACACCACTATATTCTCAATTCAAAAAGAGATAATTATTACCTCCCTTTTCAGAAAACAAACAAAAATGTCAAAAATAATTTCAAGATAGACATAAACGGAATTTCTGATCCGTTAGAAATATGCAAAAATATTATTTCAGCATAAATCCTTATTTATCCTTATTTATCAACCTATTAGAATTTTTGCCCCATGTTCACCGGAAGTGCATTACACAGGTCTTACCTTAAATCAAATAAACCACTTTTTGATTCGTTCTATGCAAATCCCAATAATTTAGACAAACCTACAACGTTGTAGTTTGGCTAAGTATTAGATATATATATATTTACATGCCAATTTAAAACAGGAAAAGATAGAAAAAATATTGCAAGAGAAAGGTAATTTAGGCCGGTTTAGCATTCAAAAATTTAGACTTCAGGATTTGCGCTGTCTACTCTTGATCTACAATAACTCCAAACGCACGTAAAATCGTTCTTGGCTTATTATAGTTCTTTACCACACGACAAAAATAGACTTGTCCAAACTGAAAGATTTGCAGGCGACAAATTTAAGGTGGCTCAAATTATGAAATTTGTTTTCGTAAGATAGAAAACATTGTAGGAAAAGGATAAAATGTTGGCTACCAACATTTTCTGCTTTTTGCACACTGTTTCCAAAAGGCTTCTTTCTTAAGGTCGTTAAAACTCGGGATTATGTGGCAAAGGGTGAACGCTTTCCCAAACAATCCCTGGGTTTCAAGAACCTGGCAAAAAAGGCTTTCGAAAAACATGGTAGGAAAAGGAGAAAATGCTGGTAACCAGCATTTTCTCCTTTTCCCTCAGTGTTTTCTATCCTATCAAGGATAAATTTCATTATTTGAGCCAAGTTTATAGTTTCGTCTTCAGATGTATTCAGTTTTGACAAGTCCAAAATTTTGTCCTGTGGCAAAGTGTTAAGGGTTCTATCAACAAATACAAAAAAAAAAACTATCCATGAAAAAAAGCGGAGCCGTTTCACACTAATGGAAATGCGTTTGATATTTTGTTTGAATTATTTATCGCGGCTAAATGAGAGTCCTTTCCTGCTCTTGTCCTTATCAAAGGAGATTTCAAAAATCAAGAATCATAAAGTTAAAACAGCACTTAGTAATAGAATTTATATTACATGGAATTTGATTAACCCTTTTCTCCACGGTTTTGTATTAAAGCTTTTTTAACCCTTTACACTACAATTGGGAGTTTTAGCTAACCCTGAAAGAGAAGGATTTTGTAAATATTGTGGTGAAAAGAAGCAAATGATGGTAACCATCATTGTCTCCATTTTCCACAATGTTATCTATCCTATCAGAGATTGATTTAATTTGTTGTCTGCAAATGCCATAAATTTGAACATGCCTGAAACGTCAACGCTTGGTAAAGATTTAATAGACTGATTTAGTTAAAAAAAAATTCCGTCAAATGGACAAATTGCTCAGGACAAACGATTTAAACAATGTTTTCTGTAAGCTTTTTTATATCATTTTATTCCTCAAAATATAGTTCTTTCCTTCTTTCTATAGATAATTGCTCATTTCCTAATCAACTGAATTGTTTGACAAAATATGCCGTGTCTAACAATCACAAATTTCAGCTAAAGTGACTTCGACCAGGGATTATTTTCATGTGGTCTTGGAGTTTCTTAACTCATTACCAAACGAAAATACATGTATTTTAGGCTTGTCCAAATCGAAAACATTTGCAGACGACAAAGTAAAGTGGCTGAAAATTTAAAATTTGTATACAGCAATGGTAGAAAACATTGTGGGGAAAAGGAGAAAGTACTGGTTAACCAGCATTTTCTCCTTTTCCCACAGTTTCAAAAGGCTTTTTTTCAGGGTCGCGAAAACCAGGTGTTGTTGGGGAAAAGGTTAAATAACATCATTTCTACATCACTGGCTGCTTTCCTCACACAGATAAAGAGGACACAATAATGTCTAATAAAGGCATTTACGGTTTGTATCAAGAAGGAATGGGTATCTAGAATCATTACATGGTGTGATGACAGGTCTCCACACACTATTAACCCGCAAATAGGCCTGTCTGTAAAGTGAAGACCGTGATGGCAGCAGATGGATGGAAATGATAGCTTACTAATATCCGATTTTTCATCTGCAAAACGTTTAAGCCCCTATCGCTTAGTGGTAATGCCAAGGAATAGTGACCAAGGGTTTTTGCACCGAAACTTCGGCAAGGTTAAAAGTCTGTCTTTAAACTGATGAAAGTCATAGCGAATAGTTTCATTCCTCTCCCACAGCTAAACGTCATTTTGACTTTGTTTATTGAAGAGAACAAATCGTATTTTGGTAAGAGAGTTGGCATAATGCTGAGAGAGAAACTCCAGAAGTCGTATTCACCAACCATCCTTAGCTCTTACAAAATGACCCTTGCTAAATAAATAAAATGAAAACTTCCACTCAATAGTAAAACACAGGGGTTTCAAAGTTTGTTTGTATTCAATGTTTGTATCTACAATGTAGATCCAAGAACAGACTGCACATTCAGTGTAGTCTGATCTTGATATACACTGTCCGAAACAGGTCCTTGAGACGCACTTTGCAGCTTAAGGATATACATGATAGCGTTCCTAGTCATATAATCAGGAATGTCCTTACCTTCAAAGAAGCTTTTGATTAGATGAATCATTTTTTAACCCTTTACCTGATATGCCAATTTGAGGCTCTTCCATTTCAGCGGCAAGTAAAGATATGATGTCAAAAAATATGGACAAATGAGGTAACAGATATCTGATTGAGTGGAAAATATTGTGGGAAAAGGAGAAATTGCTCGTTACGAGCAATTTCTCCTTTTCCCACAATGTTTTCAAAAGCTGTCTGATGTTGATACGTCAAAATGAGTTTTTATGGAGTAAAGAGTTAAGCCAATCGAAAACTGCGTTACTTCCGATATCTAAAAGAAGAAGGCTGAAAATGCAATTTAACTTTAAATGCAATACAGTCTCAATACACGATGTATTAGGCGCCAATGATACACTAAAATACTGTTGAAATTAATGTTAAACATCAAAATGACAAACGAAGAACGCCAGTTTCGTTCCTTTATATTTCTATAACATTAGATTTCGTGTCAGATCTATGACTATTACCATTTTAGAAAGAGTGTGAAAACCTCTATCTTCGACCCTCTGTTGCTATTCTTATCTATGGAAGCGAAAGTTTGTTGTTAATTTACATGACACTCGTATAAGAATTGCTCTCTGGATTTAATGCATCTCCTTGGTGCATTACCGAGCAAGCCATCATATAATTTCGGAGGAATAAAATACACATTGTCTAACAAAACAGAAAAGTGACCAATAGCAAAGGGTTTCGACATAGGTCAGTCTAGGCGGACTATGCAGGCAGAGCTGGGCTGATACCTTTTCACAGGGCATGTGTGGCCAGTTGCCTCCACAAAATGTTGAGACCACGGAATCATGAACAATAAGCCTTTGCTATTTCTCCTCACATTATAAAACTTATTGGACGGTCAAGGTGAAGAAAGACCGTGATTGATTTAGAGTAGTTTTGTGCACATACTGATCTCTATAGAAATGGCGGAAAATAAGAAAAAAAAACACGTCTGCGCCGTTTTATCAGAATGGATGGAATAGCAAATCGGACATGTGTTTCTGCTTAGAATTCACCAACTTTTTTGGCATTGAGTGTGATTTCACTGGTTCGTTGGGAAATATATGGTGTCTGTTACGTCATAAAGGAACATTGTATACAACCAGTACCGACATCTTTTAATTTTTTCAAAAGTTGTTGTTTTTAAACCTTCCCAAACGACAAAATTTTAGACTGGACCAAACTTAAAAGCGTTTGCAGGCAAGGAATCAAATGTAATGTAAATGTTGATTAGTTTTTTTTATGAAAGGGTAGAAAACATTGTAGGAAAAGGAGAAAAGTCTGGTTACCAGCATCTTCTCCACTTCCATCAGTGTTTTCAAAAGCCTTCTTTCCAAGCTTAGTAAAAATCAGGCATTGTATGGGAAAGAGTTAAGGAAGAATAGGAAAAACTGTCAGCAGTCAGAGTACCACTATCTGAATTCTTTAGTGGGGCTTTTAGACGTATAGTTCAAAGAAGCAAGAAGCAAACTTCTGCTTCGTTATAACAGCAGAAAAGAAATCGATTTGCACTTAATTTCAAATTAAGAAAACGTTACCAAAGTGACAATCAGCAACGTCGTCAGAGTGCTTGATTTTTTGAGATTTGACATTAAAAGACCATATCTCTTTAGCCATTTTACAAAACACAACAAGAAAAAAAAACGTTATTTTTTAGCAGTATGTTTAACAGATTTGGAAAAGGACCAATTGATCCTGTATCTAATATGCTTTTCCTGGCCGTCTTTTGCACGCTTATAAAATGCGTACTTGCTCAATAAAGTACCTTTTTCAGGTACCACTTCTATTATTGCTGATTAAGATTCGTTCAGTAAGGAAGGCGGAGATATTCCAATTGCATGGCTCTTTCAATCATAGTATCTTATAATTTTCGGACACAGCAGAAACTGTTTAAAAAAGGCAAATTAATACAGCTATCGAAGTAGTGCAGATTAGGAAGAATAAGGTATCAAAGAACAAAACCAATTGTTATGTACATACCCAGTTATTCCTAGCTTTGTTCATGTGTGTATCTATTTTTGAATGGTTTTCCCCCGTTGCTATTTTTAGAACTGAATTCTCTCTTGTAGAATATTGTGCTGGAAGTTTCCAGGCCTTTATACAATCTGATTACTAAGAATTATGCAACTGATTTTAACATGAATTTTCTGGAAGTTTCCCTGTTATTATAAAAGGAAAAGCTTTTTACATCTCAGGGTTCACTAGTTAATACATGATTGCCAGACTACAGTGGGGATTATCTTGTGTTTGTGTCCTATAATTAGTGCTTGGATTATATTCAGTTTGGATTCGGATCAGACTAGACTAAAGTGAGGATTACTTCGTGTGCTTGGATTACATTCAGTTTGGATCAGGATCAGATTGGAATTAAGACTGGAATAGTTTGTCTTCTGAATTTAACGTCTAAGGTATTGTTTTGTACTATTGTAATATTGTCACTGTTTATTTGATATTTTTGTTAATAAATTCTGTTAATTGTTATCGTTTGTTGCTGGCTTCTTCTTTCTAGTTACGCCTGACTCGTAACAGAAATTGGGGGCTCGTCCGGGATTGGAAACTAGACTAACGCATTCGTTTTCCTTTTGGGATTAACCATCGATTGGAAAATAAGACTAACGCATTCGTTTACTAATCAGTAATTATAATACAATTTTGTACTTGAATCCAGCAACAAACAAACATGTCTTTTGACTTAGATAAATTTACGGCTGAACCGTCTGTGGAGTTATTGAATTTGGGTAAAAAGACTGATTTGCTTAATCTTGCGAAGCACTATAAATTGTCTGAAATAAAATCTTCAATGCGTAAACATGAAATTAAGAACATTTTGGTACAATATTTTGTTGATGAGGAGATTTTCAATGAAAATGCTCTTTCCCTGATAGTTGACGTTCAGTCAGTTTCAAGTTCGAAAGAACTTGAATTAAAACTTCAGATCAGACAGTTAGAAATAGAAAGAGAAAGGGAAAGAGAAGAAAGAGAAAGGGAAAGACAGAGAAAAGAAAGAGTAGAGAGAGAGAAGGAAAGAGAAAGAGAAAGGGAGAGAGAAGAAAGAGAAAGGGAAAGAGAAAGGGAGAGAGAAGAAAGGGAAAGGGAAGAGAGAGAGAGAAGGAGAGAGAATTTCAATTAAAAATGAGGGAAATAGAAATGCATGAAAGAGCAAATCAGCCCAAGCAAAAGATTGAATACAATTTCGATGTTACAAAACATATTAGGCTTGTTCCTCCATTTCAAGAAAAAGAAGTTGATAAATACTTCCTACACTTTGAAAAAGTTGCAGAAAACTTAAATTGGCCAAGAGAGCACTGGACTTTGCTTCTGCAAAGTGTTTTGATAGGCAAAGCTCGTGAAATTTATACACAACTAGGTGTTGAACAATGTCATCATTATGAGACTGTTAAAGAACTTATTCTCAAAGGTTATGAGCTGGTCCCAGAAGCATATAGACAAAAATTTAGAAATTGTAAAAAAGATTCTAACCAGACTCATGTTGAATTTGCTAGAAACAAAGAACAGTTATTTGATAGATGGTGCTGTTCTAAGAAAATAGACCAAAATTTTGATAAACTCAGACAACTTATGTTAGTTGAAGAATTCAAACGTTGTATTCAATTTGATGTTAAGACATTCTTAGACGAAAAACAAGTTGAAACTTTAGAAGAAGCAGCTCGTCTGGCTGATAATTACTATCTTACACATAAAGTTTCTTTTATTGCTAAAGCAAAACCTACTTCCTCACATCCCCAAAATAAATTTACGTCTGGTAATTCATCTGGCGTGCCCAGTCAATCCAATACACCCAAACCCAATTCTACTAGTGAAACCAAAAGTCAATATCCCTTATCTCGACCCACTTGTAACTATTGTAAGAAACCTGGTCACCTTGTTTCTGAATGTTTGAAATTAAAAAGGAAGTTAGAAAGTGATGAAGCCAAGCCAACAGGGCTCACCACTCTTAGAACAAGGCCACAGTCTTCTATTAAAACCAATACAATTGACATAGTCACAAAACCCAAGTCTGATTCTACTATGGAGATTTTTGAACCATTTATGTTGAATGGTTTTGTATCACTTTCAGGTGATAATTGCCCACCTACTCCTATTAAAATTTTAAGAGACACAGGAGCTTCTCAATCTCTTATTTTAGCAGATATACTGCCTTTTTCTGAGAAGACTTCTTCCGGTACTAGTGTCCTTATTCAGGGTGTAGAGTGTGGAACTGTTAATATCCCTCTCCATCATGTTAATTTGTCATCAGATTTGGTTACTGGGCCTGTGGTTATTGGTATTAAACCTTCCTTACCATTTAAAGGTGTCCATTTACTGCTAGGCAATGACTTAGCTGGAGATAAGGTTGTGGTTAATCCACTTGTAACTGACACACCAAATATAGGTCAAACAGATGACCCTATCGAGCAGGAAATTCCTGACTTGTATCCTTTTTGTGCAGTTACCCGAGCTATGGCTAAAAAGGCCATTTTGAAAAACTCAAACTCTGACATTGACTTGACGGATACTTTTATCGGTCAATATTTTAATAATGAGATTAAAAAGTCTCTTGATCCCAGTTTGTCCGATACTCAGACAGACTCGTCAATGTCTTGTCATTTACCACCACGGTCTATTGACCAAGGTCATGACACGCTGTCAAAGTCACAGCTTATCCAGGAACAGCAGACTGATCCTGAGATTTCAAAATTAATTTTTAGGGCTTTACCTGAAGATGAAATTTCACAGGTCCCAATGTGTTACTATATAAAGAATGGGATTCTTATGAGAAAATGGCGACCATTTGATGTCCCAGCTGATGATGAATGGGCTGTTTACCACCAAATTGTGGTTCCAAAGTCATATCGTCATGAAATACTAAGTATAGCCCATGAAAGTCCTATGTCAGGTCATCTAGGTATAAACAAGACCTATCACAAAATTATTAATCATTTTTATTGGCCTGGTCTCAAATCAGATGTCTCTAAATATTGTAAAACTTGCCATACATGTCAAATGGTAGGTAAGCCCAACCAAACCATTCCCAAAGCTCAATTACAACCTATTCCTGCTTTTGATGAACCTTTCAGTAGGATACTTATAGATTGTGTTGGTCCTTTACCTCGAACCAAGTCAGGAAATGAGTATCTCTTAACAATTATGTGTACTTCTACACGTTTTCCTGAAGCTATTCCTTTAAGGAACATAAAAACAAAGTCAATAGTCAAAGCTCTTATAAATTTTTTCACATTTGTTGGTCTTCCAAAATCAGTTCAGTCTGATCAAGGGTCAAATTTTATGTCTGGTATATTCCAACAGGTTATGCATGAATTAGGGATCAAGCAATACAGGTCATCCGCCTATCACCCTGAAAGTCAAGGTGCTTTAGAAAGATTTCACCAGACATTAAAAAATATGATAAGGTCATATTGCTTTGACACTGAAAAAGATTGGGATGAGGGCATCCATTTGTTACTATTTGCAGCCAGAGAATCTGTACAAGAATCTCTTGGTTTCAGTCCTTTTGAATTAGTTTTTGGCCATTCTGTTCGTGGACCTTTAAAACTTTTGAAGGAGAAATTTCTCTCAAATGATGAAACACCTTTGAATTTACTACAGTATGTTTCTGACTTCAGAAATAGACTGTCTAGGGCATGTGAGGTTGCTAGGTCTAATCTTAAAACGTCTCAGGGCAAAATGAAAGCAAGATATGACAACCATGTTATAGATAGAAAATTTAAACCAGGTGACAAAGTTCTTGCTCTTTTGCCAATACCTGGCAGACCTCTACAGGCAAGAGATTTTGGACCCTACACTATTGACAAGAAAACAAGTGATTTAAACTATATAATTAATACTCCAGAAAGGCGTAAGAACAAACAAATGTGTCATGTAAATATGTTAAAAGAATACTTTGACAGAGATAGCTCTATTTCAAAACCAATTACAGTTGTAAACACTGTCCCACAAGAATCAAATGTATCTGAACTTGAAGTAAATTCTGACTTTATTGATAAATCTGATCCTGGTCCATCTAAACTTGAGAATTCTGATATTTTGAGAAACCTTGACAACAAACTTTCTCACTTGGAACCATCGCAGCAGGAAGAGCTGAAACAGTTGATACATGAATATGAACATTTATTTCCCGATATCCCCACAAGAACAGATAAAATCTATCATGATGTCATTGTGGAAGATTCTAAACCAATACAGCAACATCCATATAGAATGAATCCTTTGAAACAGAAATACCTCCAAGATGAAGTAAAATACTTACTGGAAAATGACTTTATTGAACCTAGCCAGAGTAATTACAGTTCACCATGTATATTAGTACCCAAATCAAATGGAACTTATAGAATGTGTACTGACTATCGTAAGGTGAACTCTGTGACAAAAACAGACTCTTTTCCAATACCAAGAATTGATGACTGTATTGACAAAGTTGGAAATTCTAAATATGTCACCAAATTCGACCTGCTAAAAGGATTCTGGCAAGTTCCACTGACTGATAGAGCAAAAGAAGTATCAGCCTTTGCTACTCCAAACGGTCTGTACCAGTACAAAGTTATGCCGTTTGGGATGAAAAATTCTCCTGCAACGTTTCAGCGACTTATTAACAACGTTATATGTGGATTAGATGGTTGTGATGCATATATTGACGACGTCATCATCTACTCAGACAGTTGGAGTGACCACCTTCAAAGAATCAGGAAGTTCTTCGACAGACTCAGTAAAGCGAAACTGACTGTGAATCTTGCAAAAACTGAATTTTGTCATGCTACTGTAACATTTTTAGGACATCTTGTGGGACAGGGTCAAGTTAAACCTTTAGAAGCTAAGGTCAATGCTATCTCTGAGTTTCCTGTGCCTAAATGTAAAAGACAGCTGATGCGATTTCTTGGTATGGCTGGCTATTATAGGAAATTCTGTAAAAATTTCTCAGGTATTGCTGAACCTTTAACAAATTTACTTAAGAAAAGCACAAAGTTCAAATGGAATGACAAATGTCAAGATGCATTTGATCATCTGAAAGCCATACTAAAGAGTGCACCAGTTCTCTTGGCACCTGATTTTGACAAATGTTTCAAATTAGCTGTTGATGCAAGTGATGTTGGTATTGGTGCTGTTCTTTTACAAGAAGATAATAATGGTATTGATCACCCAGTTTGTTACTTTTCTAAGAAATTTAACAAACATCAGAAAAATTACTCTACCATAGAAAAAGAGTGTCTTGCCTTAATTCTGGCAATCCAGCAGTTTGAAGTTTATTTAACTTCTTCAACTTCACCAATTGTTGTATTCAGTGATCATAACCCTTTAAGTTTTCTACACAAACTTAAGAATAAGAATCAAAGATTACTGAGGTGGAGTTTATTGCTTCAAGAGTTTAATCTTGACATAAGACACATAAAAGGGAAAGATAACATTATACCAGATGCTCTTTCAAGAGTTTGAAATCATTTTTCCCTAAATCAAGTTTAAACTGTTTTTTTCTTTTAAATTGTACTTTCATTACCTTGACTATTTTCATTAGTCTTAAATAATTAATATTTAAGTTTGTCATTTTTTCCTATGTAATACTTCAGTTAAAGTGTTATATACATGTATATAAATAATATTGCAAAAAAGAAAGATTTATTTCATAAACCTTTCTTTTTCTTTTCAAGGGGGGAAGTGTTATGTACATACCCAGTTATTCCTAGCTTTGTTCATGTGTGTATCTATTTTTGAATGGTTTTCCCCCGTTGCTATTTTTAGAACTGAATTCTCTCTTGTAGAATATTGTGCTGGAAGTTTCCAGGCCTTTATACAATCTGATTACTAAGAATTATGCAACTGATTTTAACATGAATTTTCTGGAAGTTTCCCTGTTATTATAAAAGGAAAAGCTTTTTACATCTCAGGGTTCACTAGTTAATACATGATTGCCAGACTACAGTGGGGATTATCTTGTGTTTGTGTCCTATAATTAGTGCTTGGATTATATTCAGTTTGGATTCGGATCAGACTAGACTAAAGTGAGGATTACTTCGTGTGCTTGGATTACATTCAGTTTGGATCAGGATCAGATTGGAATTAAGACTGGAATAGTTTGTCTTCTGAATTTAACGTCTAAGGTATTGTTTTGTACTATTGTAATATTGTCACTGTTTATTTGATATTTTTGTTAATAAATTCTGTTAATTGTTATCGTTTGTTGCTGGCTTCTTCTTTCTAGTTACGCCTGACTCGTAACACAATCTCGTTAGAAAACATGCATGTTTTAGCGCCATTTCTTGAGGTGTCACTAAGAACGTTTATTTCATCGCGTGACTTTATGACGTTGCTGACACGGTACCAATCAAGTCGACACACCTTGAGATTCTAGTCACAGCACACCCTTGCCGCCCTTTAAGAATCTTATTTCTTATACTTCATTAACGCAATTTAAATATATTTATAGCTATTTTACTGCTTAGAAGACTAATTCAAAATTTTCGTTTCTTGCATTTCTTACCCTGATTTTTTTACTAAGCTATTGCAGGCACTTTTAAAAAAAATGTCATTTTTAAAATGGTAGACAAGCTGTTCTTAACTCGTCAGGTAACCCCTTTTATCTCACTTTGTAAGTTCTTTTAACCCTTCACCAAACAACAGAACCTTAGACTTGTCCGTATTGAAAGGTTTTATTTTTCGGAAATTCGTAAAAAATCGACTCCAACGATGAAACTTGAAAATAAAGGGTGAAAAATAGAGGAGGAAAAGTTGCTGGTTACCAGCATTTTCTCCTTTTCCTACTATATATCATTTAACATGCATTTTCTACATATTGTGTACTGCGAAGACTTACATCTTTGTCATGACAAGAACTCTGACCGCTAATTTCCTTCAGGAACCTAGGTCAGCAATGTTTTAGAAAAGAAGCGTATAAATACAGAGTGTTGACCAAATACAGCACTATTTTCTTATCTCACACGTGTGTGAGACAAGAAAATTCGTTCTGGCTGTATCACATTGAAGACAAGGGGAGTTATGTGATAAAATGCTGATAACCAGATTAATTTTTCTTCTTTCCCAAAATGTTTCCGAACCTTCCAAAAATAAATCTTATTATTTCAGCCGCCCATACTATGTCGTCTACGAATGCCTTCAAAAAGGACTTGCCGAAAATACCGTTGTCTGATAAAGGGTTAAGTCAAAGTCAATATAGATCTATTGGCAGACGATTGCTTTGTTACTTTATTTGTCGTATGCTTTTAACCCTTATCCTATACCACATAAAAGACATGAAATTTTCAAGTCGATAGTATTAACCCAGTATTTGCTGTTCTAATCCTATTTTGGGAGAGAATTTTTCCTTATCGGATAGTGTAGATCCAAGATCAGACTGCACGTTTTGTGCAGTCTGATCTTGAATCTACACTATCCGCAAAAGGTGTGTGAGTCGCGCTAAGAAGCCTAAGGCTAAAAACACAAGTTCTTAATGGAATCTTAAAACACGCTTACTTAATGGGAATGTCTTTACAGTGCTTTGAGGTCTACTGTTAAACTCCTTTATCTCTAGCACTGTTATTACAGAAATGTATTAATTGCGTGATATGAAATAATAAAATATGATTGGGAAAACAAATAACAACCATAAGCTGACATCGTTTCTTTTCTCGATGCAGTGAAGATCTCGACTGATAGCTGGAAAGACTGACCATTTTGTTCTAACTTTAGCCACGTACGGATTAACCGACGGTAAGTCACTTTCAAGAGATTTACAACTAATGTCAGATACAAGCTGGCTTCTTTAAAAAAAGAAGCCAGGAGAGGTCAGCATCAATGTTTTCAAATAGTTTATGGCTTTCAATTTCAATATATTTTGGTACATGTAAACAAATGAGTAAAAAAACCCGCCGCGTAGAAACCTCATTTGACCTTCTTCTTATTTTTATTCTACTTGGAATATTTGCTTAATAAAAAAAGAACTACAATAATTAGAGAGGTTTTTTGCAGCCATGGTAAATTACTAGGTTAAATCTTTTCTGAAATTCGTCATTTATAAGAATAAACCACGTCTATTTCCTGTTTCGTTTTTTTTTTTATTTCGCTTTATTTACAAAACCATGATGAAACAGACTGTGTATCAGAACAATTACGCTAGAAGAAATAGAATTAGACAGCAAATTATGTGCCAGTCTGCCTTTTAAACTCACCACCGATGGATTGCATTTGATATGTTGCTATTGTACTGTTACTACTTGTACGCGAAAAAAGTTTCCCAATCACCGTAACAGTTAGAAATTTCCAAAGAAAAATTACAATAAATGGGTCCACCAGTCGTCTGTATGTGAACTGCAGCGACTCTGATTAATGGCATTCCTCCGCCCTTTTAAGATATAACCTTGCTAGCAGATGCATCCATTCAAGATGCGAGATTTTCGAGTCATAGCAATTTTGAATCAAACAGTTTTCAAGTTCTATATTATACTAACCCTCGTAAGCCTCTCTGTTTAATAATTTTCTGCTTAAAGAGCAGCTTTCCATTTCCCTTTCATATTTCAGGTATTTCTTAACCGAAGTTCTATCAGCTATTTGATTTCAGTATTACACACATTTAATCCTTAACCCTTTACTCCATAGATACTCATTTCTACACATTGCCTGTAGGAGCCTTTGGAAAACATTGTGGCAAAAGGTGAAATTGCTCGTGACGAGCAATTTCACCTTTTGTCACAATATTTTCTATGCTATCAAAAGGTGTCATTTACACGTAAGAAACGGCTTCATCCTTGCTGTTATTTATGGTCAATTATACATGTCATAGGAATGCCTTGTGGGGTAAAGGGTTAAGCTGCCAGTTGCCACTCATTGACTTTTTGCGGACTGCGGCTTGAAAGTTTCGTCTTACTTATTTTAGCAGGACAAGGGTTAATCATTGTGATATGGAAGGCCAACCTACGTCACTAGCTGTCAACAGAAAATACAAACTCGACGCTTGTTGGACTTCCATGAAAAGGAGGAATGATTCCTGTGGCAATGCCTGTCATCAAGCTTCGGAGAGACCTTTTATCTAGATTTAATAAAAACGCAAAACGCTTAGAATAAAGCATAAAATATATACTTATATTAAGACTGTGGTCAATAATTTATGGTTTTCTTGAGCACTTAAACCTAGTAATATGTGTTCACTGCCTTTACCATAGTTCCTACGGCTCTGTTGGGAAAAAATCGGAGAAAAACATGTTTTCATCAACTTTCCATTTTGTAAATGATTGCGCAATTATATACAAACCGACAAAAACAAATTTGATAAAAAAAAAATGACGGAAACTCGACTGGAACAATTCTTTTCATTTCATTCTTTTTTTATCTATCAATTGAGATACATTTGGAAAAGCATAGAAAATGACACCAAGATAAATGAGACTGGTTATTTCTGTCGAAAGATGGGGGAGCGCAGGGTGAGACGGGCAACAATTCTCCAAGTAATGGCCGTATAATTGAATAATGATAGAGAGAGTACTTCAACTCATCATTTTTCCATTCTTTGTCATTTTAGAAATGTCAAACTCAATAAATCGCATAATTACGGGCGATATGATCCCTCTTATTTTCTTCAGTTCTTTTCCACTCGGTACAAAGAAAATCTTTTCCGCTTCGGAGAGAAATGCCAGTCTGCGCATGGTTTCTGCGCCGACACGTGACCCGCGATGGTCTAGAGGGCGCCTTTCTTCGGTTGACATTTATAAACATTTATAAAGTTCTTAAACGGTTCAATGTGTAATCAAATCAAGACAATAACCGGCTATTAGAGCATTATTTGGGGGAACACGTGACATTTCGTTATTTGATTTGAAAAGATTGGAGCGTTATTTGAGACTCGTTAAAGTTCGCCTTGATGGGGGATGTCCCGAGGCTTACGTCATGGCAATCCGGTGCCACATTGCTAACAGATTTCCTTCCCGGTCAAATTGTTTACCTCATTAGGGTATTTTTCGAGGCTTCTTGGCGTAATATAAGATGTTCGAGAAAGTATAACAAGTTTTGGAAGATTTATTTTTGCATAACTTCTATAATATAGAAGCAGGCGACATTTATTCAAACCATTCTTGTAAAATACAAATAATTGATATAAACTAACTCTTTATCAGACGACAAAATTTGGGACTTGTCCAAATTGAAAACATTTGCAGACGACAAATTAGATGTGACACAAATGATGGAGTTTGTCTGTGATAGAGTAGAATACGTCGTGGAAAAAGGAGAAACTGCTGCATGTATATCAGTACTTTTTTATTTACACAATGTTTTAAAATGTATTATTCAGAGACTTGTCAAAACTAGCTCTGAGAAAGAAGCCTTTTGAAAACATTATGGGAAAAGGAGAAAATGCTGGTAACCAGCATTTTCTCCTTTTCCCAACATATTTTCTACCATTCACAAAACAAATTTCAAATTTTCAGTCACTTTTATTTTGTCGTCTGCAAATGCTTTCTATTTGGACAAACCTGAAATTTTGTCTTTTGGTAATGAGTTAAAGGAGAAAATACTCGTGCTAGCAATTTTTTCCCAGGCTCTTGTCACTCAATAGTCAGCTGCAAGACAAGGCGACGTTTGCATGCAGCAACGGTTTATTTGAAGCAAAACACTGTTGTGGGTAATTCAGAAATGGACGCTCGTTGTTGCATTTTCAGGTCCGTCTTTTGTCAAAAATATCCAAGCAAAATACAAGTTGCAGTAGATCCAAGATCAGATTGCAGCGCGGTTATGATCTTCAATTTCCGCAACTCTAGTTGCGTGAAATTATATAGATGTAATTATATGACAGCCATATGAAAGTGACTGTGGTTATATGAAAGTAATGTACATGTCAGCAAATGCAGTTATATAACGGCAACTGCAGTTATATGAAAGCGTCTGTACTTATTTGAAAGCAACTGTCGTTAAATGAAAACGAATGTAGTTCTATGTAAGACCCAGTGACAGTTTGGAAAATGTGCAAGTTAGACAATATGCCTATAAGCATCTGTAACCATTTACATAACAGTTTTTTTCCCTGAAGTGATTGCGACAGAGTTGTTTTAAGATCTTCTATGTTAATGATGATGATTCTGTAGGTGTAGCTACTTCTTCTGTTGTTTATGATTATGGCCATTACATGTAAACTCATCATCATCAACATAACCATCTTTTAATCATCATCATCAGAAACGACGAAACTAAAACCACATGGAGTCCCCTCCGTGATAACGAACAAAAAGCCAATTTGAGCCCAATTGGCACAAAAGAAGACCCTACCTCCATGTCATTGATAAGGCAAGATTAAAATGTCTCTCCTCCAAATCTCGAGACGTTTCCGATTTTCCCTCAAGAAAGTCTGCCCCCATAATTTGATTGGACGGCCGCTAAAAAGACCAATAAGAAAGACTTTGTACTTGTTCTTCGGCGTCTTGGTATTGGGTGAAAATCGTCTTGTCTTTTTCATTCCAGAAATCTTGTTTTTTTTTTTACGGATTGATTACTTTCCCAGCCAGTCTTTTTGTGTAGTTGTTGCCGTGTGAAAGAGTAATTTTTTTTTAACATTGTGCCAAAAGGAAAAATTGCTCATAACAAGTAATTTCACCGTTTGCTACAATAAATTTACTTGTATTAGTAATTTTAATCTTTAATTTTACCACCAAGTTTTCCTTCTGCCACAATGTTATCACTCGTAGTCGCGAAATTTTCCCTAGTTTGCAAGAGTGTTTTCGAAGCCTTTTGATAAAAGTTTGCCTTAGGGGGATAATGGGTTATAAGGTAAGGTAGCTGTGTTATCTAAAGAGTCCAGTAAGGGAGATAAGTGCGCTGAAGTTTTTACTTTAGGTATTTTAACACGGCAAATTTACCTGTGCAAATACACGGCGGGGAATCACGTGACACAACAACAACAACAATGACCGTTATTTTAAAAAATTCCCCAACTTCAGGTAAGAAAATCTTCAATAATTCCGTTAATACGTGACCGATTGGAATTTGGTTTGAAGCAGAGAAAGCGGAAGGACTCCGGGGATTTGCTTGATGTGTTAGATTTTTTAAAAAACACCTGATAAAAAAGTTATTGACGAGCAAACAAATTATCCAGGGTAAAAAATTTGTTTGCTCGTCAATAACTTTTTTATCAGGTGTTGTTTAAAAAATCTAACACATCAAGCAAATCCCCGGAGTCCTTCCGCCTTCTCTGCTTCAAACCAAATTGCAATCGGTCATGTATTAACGGAATTATTGAAGATTTTCTTACCTGAAGTCGGGGAATTTTTTCAAATAACGGTCATTGTTGTTGTTGTTGTGTCACGTGATTCCCCGCCGTGAAATATATGCCTTGCAGATAGTGGATATACTTGGAAACACGCGTCCTCGTTGACCCAGTTTCGATTCATGCTGTACTCGCAATGCATGGAGAGTAACGTAATGCATAAACCTGGGTTCCGAGGATGGAAACCGCGTTGAAAACGTCAATCATTATAATGTTACAACAGACTGAATTTTGTTGGAAAAGTTTTCAAAAAATTCTGAATGGCGATTCAGTCTTACAACTTCCTTACGATAGACCATGCTTGGTACTAAATTAGCCAGGCCATCGTGACCAGGCGTTTTTCTTGGAAAGCCGCCACTTAATTCGAGATTGGTATACATGGATGCACTAGAAAATTTCGCGATCATGAATAGAATACCATTCAAAAGATGTTTGGTAAGCAGAACCGAAAAAGCGAATAGTACTATAAATTGGTGGTATATACACAAGGCAATCTGCTCTTAACTCTTTACCAAACAACAAAATGTTAGACTGGTCCAAAATGAAAGCACTTGCAGACGACAACATAAATGTATCTCAAGAATTGAAATTTGTTTCCAGCAGGGTAGAAAACATTGTGCGAAAAGGAGAAAATGCTGGTTACCAGCATTTTCTCCTTTCTCACAATGTTTTCAACAGGCTTCTTTCTCAGGGTCGAAAAAAAAAAACAGGGATTGTTTGGGAAAGGGTTAATATTGATTTCGATTTGAAATTGAAAGACTTGTTTCTGATTAGCTGAGATTTTTCTTAGCACGCAATCAGGAGACTTGTCCTGGAACTTCAAACCTTTTGGTCAGTCTTCTGATTGGATGAAAGATTTCCTGTCGGCCAATCTGATGGCTAGCATTGATACTTAAAAGTATGACAGATTCCAGACATATCACTTCATTTCGTTATCGTCATCACAATATCCAGTGCTTTCCTTTTTCAATAATCGAGGTCGAAAATAACGTGAGGAAAAATCCCATTGTGCTAGCAACACACAATTTACAACAACCAATTCCCACTTTAGACCCAGCAGAAAGTCTCATATTTATATTTCTTTAGAATCTTTATAAATCACTAATTGTGTTGATTGCAAGCAACCTTTGATGGTAGAAATGACAGGCGTTGATTCATAAATGACGTATCACTTATATGATAACAGAACCATTTCAGACGCTAAAGCTTTTATAACAATATTATTGAAGAACGTTGAAAGAGAATCGATATTTCCACTGTTTGAAGTGAAAGTGAATAACCTCGAATTCCATTTTCTTAAGTAAACACTTTCCAGGCCACTTTTACCATCTCTTCTTACGGCGCCGTCAACTTTTACATCAGTGTTTCATCGCAAATGAAGTTCTTAGAGCTTTGATTTCAGATATGATATATGTAATATGTATGCAATCGTCGCTTCAATTGAAGGTCATTATCTGTATAGGTAGGGCACGAATGAACAATCGGGGCCCGTATTCACCAACCATTCTTAAGAACTTTCTTTGTCTTGTTCTCCAGAATTTTCTACATTGGTAAGTAACACAACTTCTGATTTGCTAAACCGAATGGTTTAGCCAATCAGACGTTGTGTTACTTACAAATGTAGAAAATCTTGGAGAATAAGACTAAGAATATTTTCAAGAATGGTTGGTGAATCCGGGCCCCCATTTTGATGCAAGAACCTTTAGAATGTACGCAGCACCAGGCGGAACAAACGATATATAAAAAGGAAAAAGCCAAGTGAGGTAAGAGTCAATGCATAAAGAAAGAACAACGCAAGTGGAGAAATTGCTATGCCTGAATGCACTTGAATTGGAACATTAGAAAGACCGTAATGCGGCTTTGGTTTGTTTTGTCTCCCGTAGTCTTAGAATAATTGTCTAAAGAATTTTATTCCAATTGTTCAATACTTAGAGTTTCGAGCACGAATTGAGGTTGTCTTTTCGGACTGTGTAGATTCAAGATCAGACTGCAATGAACTGAGAGTTTAACTTTGAATCTATACACTGGCAAATATTTTGAGATTTCTATCCGAAATATCCTTGTAAGAACTATTTACTGGGTCTTTTAACTCACTTTAAATGTTCGTTTCGTTTATTCAGTTCTCAAAGAGTTAACCCGTCACATTATAGTCAAATTTTAGTCGAACCCAACACTATCAAAAATCAGACGAAATGAACAAATTCAAACAAAAGAAACATGTCTTTTTATGTACAACATTGTGGAAAAACATTTTGGGAAAAGAAGCAATTACTTGCAGCAATGTTTTCCAAAGTTGTTATCTTTAGAGGTTAGAAAAGAAGTATCTCTTAAGCAATGGGTTAATTGATCGAGCCAGGATTGTACCAGGTATTCGGTTAATTTCCCATTCTTTTGTTCTTTCAAAAGACTATTGTCTTTCCTGTCAAGAATCTCTTTTTGCTATCTGTCGCTCTGTCCTGATGTATTGAAAGTGGTTTTTATCACCGCAATTGATCTCTGGTGTTGAATTCCAGAACGCAATATTCTTCACTTGTGTTTTCAAGAACCCATTTTTGTTGTTGTATTCAAAAGGAGTTTAGTATTATTCTTTTTCACATTAAGTTCAAATGACCGAAAAAAAGAAAACAATGGGCCCAAGTTTTTACAATACAATACAGTACAATAATTTTACTCAATATCAAAGGCCTCCGGTCCATATTTTTTTTACTCGTGGATGTAAACAATTCTATTACAGAGGTTCAGTCGTTAAGGGGAGTGACATTGTAAATCATGGAATCCTGGCTCGAACCCTGCTGATCATGTGAGAGTGTCACATAGTAACACACAGTAAAGCTCCAGCACAGGACTGATAAATGCAAGGAAAAGACGTGCACAAGTCAGCTTATTCTATGATAGCGTTGAAATTCTGATTATAAATTTCTAGAACGAAATAAGGGTAGTTATCAGTTTATTCTAATATTGGTATCCCTAGCGGTCTTATTCTATGATTAAAAAAAAAACAGTAACACAATTTCTTATTGCCAGCCTCTTGATTAAGCCAAGCTATAATTTCGGTAATTTGAAATATTGGGGAATAAATGAATGAGAATTAATATAAAATAGCAATTCAAAATGGTAAGTAAATACAGCCCAGAATCCCATGTAGCGCATTTACCTAGGAACGAACAAGTTGTCATTCTGTCATAGTTTTATTTCAGTGACATTCACTTTTCAAATATTAATTCATTCTTATTACCCATATTTCACAATGTTGTTTTTAAATTTGTCCCTTGTTTGTAAATTTGTCCCTAGTCGCAAGGCAGAAGACGTCACTTTAGTATATTTAGGAATACCCTGTAATTCTCTTAACCCTTTCCCAAACGACAAACTTTTGGACTAGACCAAATTGAAAACATTTGCAGACGACAATTCAACTCTTGCTGAAAAGATGATTTCTGTCTATGATAGGGTAGAAAACATTGTGGGAAAAGGAGAAAATGCTGGTTACCAGCATTTTCTCCTTTTCCCACAATGTTTTCAAAAGGCTACTATTCCAGACCTGTAAAAACCAGGGATTGTTTGGGAAAGGGTTAAATTGATGAAGAAAGAACAACTTCTTCTTTTGCCTTTACGTGTTTTTTTTGTATCTTAAATCTCACTGATTATCCACCAATTTAGTTCGCCCCTGTCAAACCCTTCCTTGAACCAGTAGGTATCGATTTACAAACGCTGATAAAAATGTTATCTTCATACACTAAGCAAGTTTATACAAACTTATTGTTTAAGCTAAGCAAAGCTTCTGTTGTGTACAAAATGGAATATCCATAAATCATTAGATCATTTGCGAAGAGGTCATCTTCCCTTTTGTTTTCTTAAAAGACAATTTAATTAGCAAAAAGGTTATTTATGGCAAGGCTTTTTATTTTGCCTTCGATCTTTATTTTTATGAATGATATCAGATGATCTCGATACAAAGAAACAATCAAAAGAAATTACCCAACTATATGTAATCATTGGAAATGTAAAGGAATTTGAACAACAAAATCATTTTTTTGTCCAAACAGCAAACTACATGTACTTAAATAGCATATTTCAAACAATATAACCCAATATATAGAGGATATTTGTTGTTTCGGTGAAAGATCGAAATTTAAATCATCGAGTGGACACCATCGGTAATATTTTCACGAGTGGCGCAGCCACGAGTGAAAATATTACCGCCGGTGTTCACGAGATGAAATAAATTTCGATCTTTCACCGAAAAAACAAATATTCTATTTATTTCATGCTTTTAAACATTTCTGGTAGGAGCTTTATCAAAATCCACTGCAGTTCTTTTCCATTATTCCCCGTGGCGTACCCCTCCCGCATAGCAACGCATTACAATATTACGTCAAGCGCGAGAAATGTAAGGTAAATGACGTCATATTTCCAATCTGATTGTGAGGCACGCGCAATTTACCTAGGCAATAAGAACGTGAAAATCGGTATTTTCACTGGTGGTACCAGTGTAAGATCGAAAAATACTTTCACTGCTATTTCTCGATATCCGACCGGAAAGCATGAAATAAAAAGAAAAAGCCTTTGCGCGCCTATACATTCGGGCCTACGTTTATACATACCGTTAAATATAATTCTTGAGATACTGTCGTATGTTGAAAAGAATCTGACATTTGTTGGCTTTTGGGGTAAAATTTTACTAAATTCTGTTCCAAAAAATAATGAATTGATTAAGCTCGCACAAATCTAGCTTAACAACTTTTTTCAGATTCGCTTAATAAAACTTTATCTCGAATACCATCTCGTTTCAGATCATATACTAGCATATCTCTGTTTAAGAGCGTAAGAAAGGGAAGTTTGTAGAAGGTATATATAGTAAGGAAAAATAAGGAAATTATGCGATATACAGCAAACTTAACTCTCAGTGGTTATACTACACTGAAACTGTTTAACGAGGAAAGCATTTGTGGTAACAGTTGATAAGGTTAAGATATTTAGCTGAAACTATTCTTTTTTCCCATTAATTAACCATTTAACCCTTTTCCAAACGGCAAATTTTGGGCCGGACCAAATTGAAAGCATTTTGCAGATGACAAATTAACAGTTGCTAAAAAGATAAGTTTTCTATACGATAGGGTAGAAAACATTGTGGGAAAAGGAGAAAATGCTGGTTACCAGCATTTTCTCCTTTTCCCACAATGTTTTCAACAGGCTTCTGTTCCTGACCCGTAAAAACCAGGGATTGTTTGGGAAAGGGTTAAGCGACGTAGGCAAAAGCTGAGGGTTTTGCGAACGGTAATTGCTGGGTTTTAGTGGATCTGTCCAGCTAGCGTACCTGACTCGCGACGTAGTATAGTTGCAGGTTCGATATCCAGTAGAAGCAAACTTTCATGATTTATTCGCTTCTCACCTTAGATGCATGGGAAAAAAAGTAGTCGGTGTGTGTGGAAAAGCAAAACAGTTGTGTCGATGCTAGTGTGAGAAAGCAAGGACACACTTGCAAACGTGCACTGACCACCGTGATAATTATGACCTAATCTGTTAAAGCAGCAATAAACCGATACAATACAGTTAAGTAAATTTAGTAGGTTTGTATTTTCAGCTGTCGAAAGAGGTCGAGCTTATATAGTTGGCGCTGGAGGAGTTAACCTATTACCACACTGTCCCACTTTTGACACCCCTGAGAAAGAAGCCTTTAGAAAACATTGTGGGAAAAGGAGAAAATGCTGGTAACCAGCATTTTCTCCTTTTCCCACAATGTTTTCTACCCTTCACAGATTAAATTTCAAATTTTCAGTTTTTTTTATGTTGGCGTCTGCAAATGCTTTCAATTTGGACCAGTCTAAAATATTGTCGTTTGGTAATAGGTTAATAAGTGATGAAGCAATACATTGGTTCCGTAATGAACATTTCGCGGAAACCGATGACCAAAAATAAGTGACAAATCAAAAGGGGTTTTCCTGGTCTAAATTTAGTGTCAAAATTCTATTTCTGTTGAACCGTAATTTGACGCCATAGCTACACGTCATATTGCAGTTTTCGATTGAAGCACCTAATTTGATTAATTAAAGAGTCACTTTTGTATCTCGTGATCTGCGATGTGAAGGACGCCCAGAGTTTCCACGGGTTTGGGCTGTATCTTAACTCATTACCAAACGACAATATTTTAGACTGGTCCAAATTAAAAGCATTTGCAGACGACAAAATAAAAGTGACTGAAAATTTGAAATTTGTTTTGTGAAGGGTAGAAAACATTGTGGGAAAAGGAGAAAATGCTGGTTACCAGCAATGTTTTCTAAAGACTTCTTTCTCAGGGGCGTCAAAAGGAGGGATTGTGTGGTAATGGGTTAAACGGAGATACTAACATTTCAAGCCGACGATGGTTTTAAAAATGTAAAATTTTTCGTAAACGACATCAACTTATGAAAGCATTTATAACTGAAAATGACTGATAAACAAGATGTTTCATCACTGGCCATAAAGGAAGATGGCATGATAATATAAAGCACTTACAGTATCATAACCATAAAAGTTGCCTTGTGTGTGTGAGTGTGTGTTTTTAATACCCTGTATTCGATTCGATTCGACAATTTAAAAGCGGGTGCAGAAAAAGAACATAATCATACATACGATTAGTGAGCTACTGATCATCGAATTTGGCTATAGAGAATAAGATGCAAGAAACATATTTCTTTGATTAAAACGATGTTTCAGGCGATCTTTGGTAGCTATGTACAAATTTGTCTACCGCACGTTAAGAGTTGAAATATATGGACCGTGTTCTGTTAAAAGGGGGCTTAATGACATTGAAATGACGTCTAGAAAATCTTGCTTGAAGTGGCGTCATTATTTTTGCTATTCACATGTGGTTTTCATTAGAGCGCTTCATTTCAAAATTATTATCACTTGTATTGCCGAGACACTAGTTTCTTTTTTTACTAAACAAGCAAGGGAACTATCATACAACGTTTTTAAATCCTCGATTCTCAGTCAGGCACTGACAACAAAACTGAAATTAATGCATTGGTTGGTAAAGTTTTAACCTGTTACCCGCCGTTGAGAAATATCGAAAGGCTTAGCGTTTTTTAGGTAGTTACTGATCTCCCTCCGATTTTGGACGTGAAAAAAGTATACGTTACTTGCTATTAATTAAAGTAAGTTCAACTGAATGTCTTTTATAGATCATTAGTCTACATGGTGGGATAAAAAAAAGGCTGTAGTTGCATATCGTTTATTTACACACCCATCTCCAAGATCCAATGTAAAAATATAATCAAAATCTGCAACGTTATCAATAATGCTCTTGACCTTTTACAAAGGATTCTTGAGATTTTCTACTCAGCTATTGCCACTTACTACAAAACTGCATGAATTATTAGCCGGTGTAATGCAGAGAAATGACCCCCATTGCAAAATGACCTACGGTCATTTCTCGACGTAGAATAATGACCCATGGGTCTCTACGTCGAGAAATGACACCGGGTCATTTCTCGACGCAATCTCCGAGCAGAGTTGTCGTTGGTTACCTCACATACATCTCTGCGATGGGCTAAATGACAAGAATCTTGTCAAACCGAGAAAAAGATGTTTTGTTACTGTTTAGCTGTTTCATATGTAAAATTGTAAGTTACACAAAGGAAATATGAATCTGGATACATTGTAGGTGCGTTCAAACTGGTGAATTTACCTGTATAAAATGGAACTATTTATTTCGAGCCTCTTCACTTTTCAGAATCTTACGCCGATTTTAACAAAAATGGCTGCGCCCATGAATGATGACAACTGATTTGACACACCGCTGGATCTAAGTTTGTACGATTGAAAATCAAGTTATCGCCCTTTAAAGATATTTAGGCTTTTCAGAAAATCCCGTTTTTGTTCATTTCCTATCACTAAGTCTGATTGGTCCCATGCTGTTTGAACAGCACACGAAACAATCGATATTGGTTTTTCTTTCACCGGCGTTTGTGTAGCCATTTTGAGTTATGGTCATGTGACAAAAATATGACGTAATGATGGACTACTTTCTGAGCCCACTACAGAGGTGAATGTAATGATCCGGAGTGCAAGAAAGTGTTCTCGACGTAAAATAATGACCCGGGTCATTTTTCTACGTCGAAAAATGACCCATGGGTCATTTCTCTACGTCGAGAAATGACCCGGGGGTCATTTTGTAATGGGGGTCATTTTTCTGCATAACACCGACCAAGCATACTTTAGTTGACCTTGCGGACTATTTAATTTAAGATCCAAACTCAGAAAGCACAAAACGTGTAGATTTGGCTTCAATTTACACTGTCCAATATTTTGTTTCATAAAGAACCTTTTAAGTTGCAACAGTGTAGTCTATTCTATGAACTGAATACTGTATTTTTTTTTCTGGCACACTAAGGCTTAACTTTCCGAAAGATGAATGTTATTGTACGGTTTTTATGCGCAATCCTGACAAAAGAATTCCTTGAGAACGCAATATCAGAGTACTGAGCCCGTATTCACCAACCATTCTTAAGAACGTTCCTTGTCTTATTCTCCAGAATTGTCTTGATTTGAAAGTAACGCAACTTCTGATTGGCTCAACCGAACGGTTTAGCCAATCAGAAGTTGTGGTACTTACAAATTTAAAAAAGCTTGGAGAATAAGACGAAGAATATTCTCAAGAACGGTTGGTGAATACGGGCCCTGTATACCGTGTTTTGTGTGGCAACACTCAAGATCTATATAGATAATGATTATGACATTTTGTGACGGGCTATAAAGATTTTCCAGCGTCATTATGACTTGTTGCGAAGTGCTATTAAGATTTCCCCACACCATTATGACTTATTGTAAAATGGCATAAACTCTTAACATAAAGAATGTAACTTAAGGTGCTTTTGCAGCACTACAAGTGGAAATTTAGATTATACAACGAGCGTAGTTGTTCGTCAGATCTACACTATGTGATAGTCTTTGAGGTGACTTTCTTAAAGCAGTTTTGACAATGCAGTTATTTTGGTTTAATCAAAACGTCCTTTTCGCTCATTTAACATGTAGTCGAAAAAGAATTAAGTGCCGACTACAGCCGACAAAAAGCGGACAGGTGATCGAGTCATTTGCTATGTCTTTGTAATGACTTAACCCTTTACCCCATAAGGCATTTCTATGGTATCTCTAATTGACCCTAAATAACAGCAAGGATGAAGCCGTTTCTTATGTGTATATGACACCTTTTGATAGTGTAGAAAACATTGTAGCAAAAGGTGAAATTGCTCGTCACGAGTAATTTCACCTTTTGCCACAATGTTGTCCAAAGGCTCCTACAAGCAATAGGTAGAAATGAGTATCTATGGAGCATAGGGTTAAAAACAGTTTATGTCCTTTGGTATGTTTTATTAACTATACAAGCTTGAAAAGTCAAAGAAAAAAATGAATTTGTATTCTAGCTGTCGTTGGGAGACAACCAAATTGTCCAGCGTAAACCAGCACTTTAAATAATGAAACAGTTAAGAAGGTTTAAAATGTTTAGACTGGTGAAAAAGAAAAAAGGAAAAGAGCTCACAGGCTCCTTTTTTAAGGTTCACGGTTAATTTGATTTCGAAAAACTGTATGCATGCCCAATCAACTGCACTTAAGATAACTTGGCTGCCATACTGTATTCTGGGCCCGCGCTTGCCTTGCGGCGAAACGATCTTAACCGCAGTTGTGCACGCAACCAGCGACAGTCCTGAGCCTTTCTTCCGCCCACCTGGGAATTTTTGTGTCTCCTTAATAGCTCATTTTCTAGATTGAAGCAGGCAGAAATTGAAGTCAAAGATACGAGAAAGATTGATCATCCTATTGCTTCGTATGTAAATTTTTCACCCTTCTATGAACAGTAATACTTTAACCCTTGAAAAGTTTTAAATCTATACCTTCAAGAAAAGCAAAACTGTGATGTGAGGCTGGCCCTGGCCAAAATCTGTCTAAATACATCGGCCAGTAAAGATTCACGATCGGACTGTACGAACAAGCAGTCTATTCTTCATCTGCTTTGTCCGTTGAAGCACCCGAAATGGGTGTTACCATTGAAATGTTTTCAAATGAAAGTTGACAGATTAAATAAGACCAGAACACTGTTTGACCTATGGTATATGCTATTCAGATTTAAAAAAATATTTTGTCTGTTTCACTGCACCTATTGGTTATACAGTCACTTTTATCAGATTAATTCAATTGTATCCCTATGAAGGAAATTAGAATAAGAGAGAGCCTCATCGCCTTACCATGAAAAATAAACACGAGGGACCCGTATGTTTCACGGAATTACTACCAGGCGCTTTTGGTCGGTTTTTGCTTGAAAAATGATCTCAATATTTCTATTTGCCATTGATACATGTGATTCTTTTTTTTTTTTAATTCCTTGCTCCCCTTTTGAGGATTCATAAGTCTCGAAATGAAGAGATTAATCATTTATATCACTAGATACTTCGCGGGGACCATGACGGTTATATAAATTGAACAGGGTAGATTCGATATCCAACTGGATCTAATCGGTATTTAATAAAGAGGCATGGTACGGTAATTCTTGGATAATAATTATCGGCTATCTCTCTGCAGTTTCGAACCTTATTATATAACCTATGTTTACGTTGTAACTGACATGGAATAAGCCAGTACTGGTAATCAAGTGCAACAAGCATCCGCATTATACCAATAGCATTACTCTGTGCTTATTGCTGAATATCTTCGCACTACGGAGAAGTGTTTATATTCTCCCATCCTATCCGAATGGCCCCCCAAAATTTGCCTTTTCGAAAGCGCCGATGGGCTTTTCAAACTGCTTTGACTTTTTTCAAAGAAAGCGGGGAAAGTTATATATTTGGAAGCGTTTTCATATTCGACCAATTTATCTCTCATTTACGAGTACCTTGCAACAGTAAGTGGACAAATAGCATGGCGACAAAGTTCGAAGCCGTAAATGGTATGTAACTGATGAAGTGTTTACAATACTAGTATGTCTTGAATGTTCACTCGACAAAGATGTCTCAGTCAGCCAATGTCCTCATACAACCTACACTTTTCACAACATCGTCTTTTGCCCTTTTATAGCCACGGCACGACTTTCAAATTCGTACGCCCTAAAAATTGTCATTCCAATCCATGATTTTGAACTCACAATTTCTTGCAGAACATTTGTAATATATTGCAGATAAAAATTGATAGGCAAGAGATGAATTTCTCGAAATTTTATCGGCTGAATCAGAACATTATCCGACTTTGTTTGTGACTTTCCAGCATTTTCTGTCGCAACCACCAGGATTTCACCTCAGACAATGTTGTTTATAGTACTTTAGTACGGATACCTCTGTGCGATTCGGGACTTGTTCAAGGGGGAAAATGTATTAGTTTATTGAGTTTGAATACTAGTCTTGTTCGGCTAAAAATAAAAGGATAGCATATATAACAGGCATGCCTTTGGAAAGAGGGTTTAATGCATCGAAGCCTCATTCTACTGTTTATTTCGGCCGGTATTTAGGCAAGATGGTTCTATTTCACATCACAACTTGCTTGATATGGTGCATAAGACCTGCAAAACGCGAAAAGGGACATTCGGTCATTTGCGTACAGTTTCGTCTTCGATTTGCCTGCACAGTCCGCGGGAAGGCTTATCCAATACGGCACCGTTTACAATTACGTTAGATTTTGTTGTGCGGTAGACTTACTCAAAACAGAAAACTCCTTAGAAATGGATCAGTTTGGCGGTTATGTCTGAATGCTCTTTTTCGTGTATTGCAGGCCAATAATACAAGATGCATTAAACCAACTTTTCACAATATATAACTGTTATTGTAGTTTGTTTGTGGTGATGCCATTTGTGGAACTGTCTGTGACCGTTTTCTCCCACTCGATAAACAAAATTTCGATCATACACAGAAAGAAACAATTATCCTTTATGTGGTTTAATCACTTATTATATTGATAAGTCATGCAGCTTGAACATTGTCAATATAGATACGATCAGAAATAAATAGGCCCCCGATCGGTCTTTAAAGATTTCTTTTCTATAGCCGCAAAGTATTCAGTATCTGTGTGATGAATAATTAAAATAGGCACAATAAAACTCAGTAATGCCAATCACCATACATTGCTTAAAGGTATAATGACGTTTTCCTTAAATTATTGCTAACTTTGAGTTTATCCGTTTTCATTCCCGCTGAGAGTTGGAGACTCGCAGTTCTAAGTATGTATGGCAGTATCACTTTTCATGTGACTTGGCAGTAGAGGCAATCTACCTGTGTCTTGGTCCAGAGGTCATTTCCGGCCCAATCAATTAACTTTCACTCAGAAACACTGTTTTAATCTTGAAAGAGAATTTTGCAGAAAGAGTCCTTGAGATTTATGTTTGTCATGGAATTGGATTTTCTTTTGTTTCACAGTTTCAACATTTGGGGAAAGTGGTTTGACGATCGTTTCATGACATTTGTTTTATAGATCGTCTGATCATTTTGTTCCCAAATTAAGTCCAATTCCGGATTTTAGTTCTACTGGCTGAAAGCCAGCAGAGCTTATGTCATGGCATGGTTTCCGTCGTCCGTCCGTCCGTCTGTCTGTCTGTTTGTCCGTCCTTACGAGCCCGACATTGTGGGGTTAGGGGAAATTTGTATTTAGTCTCTATGGGGTTCATTCCGTCCATCTGGTAGGTATGGGGTTTGCGTAAGGGTTAGGGTTGTAGGGTTTACGATAAAGTCTTCATTTTTGGTCAGATTTCCGTGAAACTTACACAGTTTGTTGATGTCATCAACAGCTTTAACCTAATCGATTTTGAAAAAAATCCGACAAATATTTTGGGAAAAGTAGCCATTTCAAGTTTAGAATTTCCATTTCATATTTACGCGATAAAGTCTGTATTTGTAGTCAGATTTCCATGAAACTTTCAGGGTTTGTTTATCTTATCAATAGCTCCAACCCTATTGATTTTGAAAAAAAATATAGTATGGAAAAAGTAGCCATTTGAAGTTGAAAACCTTCATTTCTTGCTTACGCGATAAATGCATTTTTGAAGTCAAATATTCATGAAACATGCATAGCTTGTTTATATCATCAAAAGCTTAAACCCTATTGATTTTGAAAAACATCTAACAAACAGTATGGGAAAAGTAGCCATTTCAAGTTGAACAATTCAGTCATTGCTTGTTTACATGATAAAGTATTTATTTGTGATCAGATTTTTTGTTAATTTTGCAGCTTGTTTATCCCATCATTAGCTTTTAAACCCTGTTGAGTTTGAAAAAAATCAACAAACAGTAATGGAAAAGTAGCCATTTTTTGAGTTGAAAATGTCAATTTTTTTTTGTCTTTTTGCATATTGAATTCCTAATGTATTCTTTATCTAAAGGCAAAATCTCTGCCAGTAAAGCATATTCAGGCCCTTCAAGGCCTTCTGGTTCCTCCATACAGTCTTAGAAGCTGGCATTGTCCTTCCTTAACCCATTACCATACAATCCCTACTTTTTAGGCCCCTGAGAAAGACGGCTTTTGAAAACACTGTGGGAAAAGGAGAAAATGCTGGTAACCAGCATTTTCTCCTTTTCCCAAAGTGTTTTCTACCCTTCCCAGAACAAATTTCTATTTTTCAGTCACCTTCATTTTGTCGTCTGCAAATGCTTTCAATTTGGACCAGTCCAAAATTTTCTCGTGTGGTAATGAGTTAACCAATTTCTCATCTTTTCGTAAGTCTGCACTATTCTCGTGTCAATATTTTCAGTTACCTAATATCAAAGAAAGAGTAAGAGCGACTATCTTGATTTGTGAAAGATATAGAAAGCACTCAGTTCCTCAAATTTGTAAGAGCCTATTTTGCATTGAACATTTGTTTTTCTTTATTATACTGTTTATATTATGGAAAAGTTTTCCAATAAATAGTATAATATTTTCTCTGTAGTTTACGAAGACGTAAACAAGGTAAAGGGTTGAAGAGAAAGGAAAATGGCGGACAGATTATTACAGAAATATTGTGTAAAGTGTTAAATAATTATTGGTAAGTTTTGTGGGGTCAGGACAATCATGTCAGCGAGTGACATGATAAACCTTTTCACAAATACATTGGAAATGCATCCATGACTGAAGCAGAATTGTATAATTAGTTGTTAAATCTGTCATTGTTTTAATTTCACAATGTCCATTCTCTTCTTGTCTGAGGCACTGAAAATAAAGACCGGAAACAGGGACAATTGCTAATTTCTTTTCAAGACCGTCCACACAGAAGAACCAACTTTAAACAATCAGCTTGTTACAATAGTCGAACTGTTGTGTCTGTTAAATGTATACAAGTCACGATTTTAACTATTGTTTACTTTAAACACACATCTATTATTTTTAGAAACATGTAAAGATTTGGTTGAGGGACATGTACTTTCCACGTACTGTATAGGAATCAGTCCACACCTTCATACTTTTAACAATACATAGTCTCAGTATGAAATGGCAGAATAACACTGTGGCAACTTTATCGTCACTGGTTTGAAACGTTTACTATCTGTCTGATTTTGATATAGGCTATTCTCAAAAGCACATTAACTCGTTCTCAGAATCCATAGTGTTCATTTAATGCCCAGCCACATTTGTTGTCTTTGTTGTCGACTGGTGTCTTAAGCGATAAGGCACACGTGGACCCCATACTGTGAAACAAATGTTCCCGACACAAGGAAACATGAACAGACGGAAAACTGTGGTGAGTCAAGTAATACAGTCTGCTGCCATGTTTCGACAGAAATTCATACGGTTGGCTTCATGAATGTGATGAAGTCTGGATCCAGTGTGTAATTTGAATTTAAAACCATATCACTTGAAAATCATTGTGAAACAAGTACTCGAACTTACAATGTTCAGCCAATCCCGACGACCGTTCTGAGATCGTACCCAGATCCTTTCGACCTAAAACATTAGCCAACAATAAGTTTTCTAACTTCACATTTGAAGACGAGCGTTTCGACTGGCTGAGGTGATTATGTATTCAAAAACAGAACTTTGGCACGAGAGGCCAGTGAAATGCACAGAATGACCCTCCCCTACAAAATGACCGGGGTCCGTATTCACCAACCATTCTTAAGAACAGTCTTGGTCTTATTCTCCAGAATTTTTTGCATTTGTAAGTAACGCAACTTCTGATTGGCTAAACCATTCGGTTTAGCCAATCAGAAGTTGTGTTACTTACAAATTTGGAAAACCTTGGAGAATAAGACTAAGAATATTCTCAAGAATGGTTGGTGAATACGGGCCCAGGACGTTATTCTACGTAGAGAAATGACCCATGGACCATTCCTCTAGAATATTGACCCTCTGGGTCATTTTGCTGCGTAGAAAAATGACCCGGGTCATTCCTCTACATAGAGAAATGACCCATGGGTCAATCCACAACGTAGTGAAATGACTTCTGGGGTTACTTCTCCACATAGAATAATGACCCGGGTCATTTTGTAGGGGAGGGTCAATTCTCTGCATTACACCGGCATTTTACCCACGCCAAAGTTTTCCGCTATATTGCTATATAAAAACAAAAACGACCATAATCAACATAAATCGAAGCTCTGAGCAAAGAGTTCAATGGCTTACTAATTCTTCTAGAAACAAATTCTAGAAACCTTTCTGGATAACTCATGATGGTTTCCTTTCGATAACTAAAAGTTGGAATTGTCACAGCGTCATTTGACTTCGGCGTTGGTCAACAATCATAAATATAGTTTGTTACAATATTAAAGTTTAGCTCCCAACGATTTATGAAATACATTTGACCAATCAAAGTTTGTGTATTTTTTTTGGAATACGACAAAGATTTTCTTAACATTAGCGAAACAGGAGTACGATACTAGTACCATCTGCGACTGTCCCATAGCTCCATGACGCAGGTGTATTCTCAAAATATCCCATTGTCAAAAGGTAGTTCTTTAAGTTCTTTCCTAGCCAATAAAAGCTTGCCACAGACAACCAAGGAATGAGAATTTATAGGTTTCTTTTTTTCGTGGTGTTGGACCTTTAGGTTGGCATTTAGGTTCACCTTTAAAGTTTATGTTTCACCTTTATCAAAAGGGGTGTCAACAAAAGCCAAACGTTATAGATTTATTTGTTGATCCTAACAATGAGTTAGTCCCTTTCAACGTCATAGGCGAAAACAGGAGCTTTCACAGACAGTACTGATTCAGATCAGACTGCACAGAACTTGCAACGTGATCTTGAATCTATACCGCCCTCTTGTAAAACCTGTGTATTGAATAGAAATCACACTGAGCTTCAGCAGATTTTCGAATAATAAATTTGAAATAGCTACCTTTAGGTTTTTACTCGCGGTCGTCTTAAAGGTGTGTTTTAACTTATTCTGCCGGATGAAGGTTAATAGAAAATATCGCTATCTAAAAAGGATGTTTGAGTGTATTGATATGAGAGAAATTATTAATTATCATAACTACCACTCTCTGAGAGAAACACATTGGACAACTTACAGCAAGAATCACAAAACGGGTTAAAAAACCATCTTCCGTTCAATATTATTGTTTAAAATGTGACCAAACGAGATTTTTACGACTGCCGCAAAACGGGCAATGTCGTTAACCCTTCCAGATCGGGAAAAACAATAGTTTGTATGTCTAAACAGTGCCTGTTTTGTGGGGACATTTTCTTCGATTTCGTTTGCGAAGGTTCAAACATTATCGTATAGTTTTAAAGAAATTTGAAAAAAATACCAGTGTATACGATCACTATATACCTTTTTATTTGTCCTTTTTTGTTGGCGATTGCTCTAGATGATGGGAAGAATGGTGTCTGTATCGATAAATAAGGGTTAATCTGGATTCGCAGGTCCGCCATTATGGACTAGTAACCGTTAATTGGATTTCGCAGGACGGTAACGGAGTTTGTTAATCAAGAATACGCAGGAGTCGAAATAAATCGCATTATATCAGAAATTAATCATCTAAAGCTCGACCCATTTTTCATTGTCTTTTCTTTTTTTATTATCAGTATTAGATTATGCCGTTATTCTTTTACTAAGAGGAAGACAAGGACAGCTTCAAACTGCTACTTTGCTTAGTATACTGCATCAACCCTTTTCCAAACAATCCTTGGTTTTTACGATCCAGAGGAGGAGTCCCTCTGAAAACATTGTGGGAAAAGGAGAAAATGGTGGAAACCAGCATTTTCTCCTTTTCCCACAATGTTTTCTACCCTTCCCAAAACAAATTTCAAATTTTTCGTCTCATTTATTTTGCTGTCTACAAATGTTTTCAATTTGAATGGGTCTAAAATTTTACTGCGTAGTAAAGGGTTAAGCTGGGCATTTAGCGTAGTCATAGTCCATGTTCACATTTGTTCTAGTAAGTAAATATGCATGTACTTACATATGGACTGCGAAAAGGGTCATTCGGACATTTGCGTAAAAATACCGTCTAGGATCAGCCTGAGCAGTCCACGCAGGCTGATCCTAAAGGACAGTTTCCGTGTAATTTTCTGTTTGAAACAATTCTACTGTATCACGAAATATAAGGTTGTCATAAAGTGCCATAAAGTCAGGACTGCAGAGGCTTACATTAGTCAAAATTAAATACTCCTTTTCATAGAGGGAGACCTTAAAGAAGTTTTACTATGATATTATACGAACACTTTCATTAACATGTAGGTATAAATAAATAGTCGTGAACTAAATTGGAGAGGTAAAAGTATAGTTGCACCGTATCCGAAGATTATGCAAAAATATACTAGGACGAAAAAGAAACGCAGGGTTACCTTTCAAGGTAGTTTAGAGGTGTATAACTGGATTGAGAATTCTAGATTATGATTTTATGTTTACCAATGATCAGTTTTGAATATCTTGACGAAATTTCATTTCGGTGTGGCCAAAAGAAAATGAGAAAATGGCTTCTTATTGACAGTATCTCCTCGTCACTGAAAAAAATGTAGTGACTGACTGCATATGGAGACTCAAAGCTTGTTCAATATCTCGTATGGTACCCTGCTTTTCTTTTTCGTCCTAGTATACATTTATCTATCACTATTTATTCTCTATAAAACAAATTAAGTCATGTGAACAGACCACAGCTTCCAAAGTCATGTAAGCAAGTTAACGTTTTCTTGCTCCTGAAGTGTTGAATGAAACCATCAGACCTCTCCAACAGTGGTGAGTGACACAGAATTTGCTGTCTAAATCAATTTTTCTTGCGAAATTGTAATGATACACAATCTGTTTCGTCATGGTTTTGTAAATAAAGCGAAATCAAAAAATCGAAACAGGAAATAGGTGTGGTTTATTTTTATATGACGAATTTCAGAAAAAATATTTTTTAAATCAATTTGCCACGTCTGCAAATGACTTCTCAAATAATTGTAACTTTTTCAATAAGAAAACTACGGAACCCCTAAAGTGACATGCTCGACTTTTTTTTCATATGCAAATTTCTCAAGTTATTTCGTTTTTACGAAATATTATTTCGTTTTTACGAAATATTATTTCGTTTTTACGAAATAATTATTTCGTATATACGAAATAATTATTTCGTTTTTACGAAATAATTGTTTCGTAAAAACGAAATAATTTTACCTGTTTGTATATTCAAAAGTGCCTCGTAGCCCTGAATTCCATTATTGACCGGTGTTAACGCCGATGTAATCATTATTCTATCTATATCTAGGCCAAAACATAATGGACCGTGCTCTGTGAAAAGGGTGCTCAAAGCATTTCAGAAAAGAATCGACATATTCGGCCCATGTTAGCCTGCGCGGACTGCGTCAGCTGACACGGGCCGAAACCTTTCGAGTTCTTCAAATTTTCTGCATGTCAAAAAGCTATCGAACTCATCATTCGATGGCAAATAAGACTTTATTGATCCATTTCAAGGGCGGATCCAGGATTTTTTTCGAGAGAGGGACCATAATAGATCATTATATACGAGATATGCTCTGTGAACAAAGGGCAGACAGACAGACAGACAGACAGATAGCTAAGGTAATATTACGGTGGTTAGCGATCCAACAATGTGTTTCCCAGCTTTCTCACACCAGTACTGACAGAACTTTTTTCAAGCTAAGGGACGGAGACCAGGTTCTGAAGAAACCGCCTTGGAAGCTGAGAACAGCGAGGGGTAACGTTAGTGGTTTCGTTCTCATACAAACAAATTCTAAAATGGTAGTAATGGAATTCCTTCCTTGGAACTCAGGAGGGTCTCTAGTACAGCACAACGACTGCCTTACCAGTGTTAGGATTATGGGACTTTTCAAGCGCTAGCTGGTGAAAAATGTTTTGTGAAAATGATTGAGCCGTGCGTTATGAAAAGGAGGCTTAATGCATCTATGTGATCCATGGTACCAAGTAAGACATCACCTGATAATGCATCGGCGGTTCAGCGGGGTTGGGGGGTGGGGAGTAGGGGTCAGGGTTATCCCCACCCCCTCTAGAACTTTCAAAGTAATTACAGTCTGCCGGAAATTTTGACCAAGTATGACAGTGTCAAACATATTCTAAATCTATGCCAAATATAAGTCAAATCTACAAAGAACTTCTTCTTAGTAGCTGAAATGCGTAAAAGAATAACCTTTAAAGATGTACGCAGTAGCAAAGTTGACCCATGCTCTGACGAAAGGAGGCTTACTGAATCTCTGTGATCCATGGCACCAAGTAAGCGATCACATACTGATGGATCCATAGTACATATATGTAACAGCCGACGGAATCTTATGGTAGTTCTAGTTCTTTGACATACTGAAAATTTACTGATAGCGAAAAGTTTGGCCCAAGACAGCCTACGTGGATTATATTAAATGCACATGCATTAAGCGCTTTTTTCACAGAGCATGTCTTATAAAAAAATGATCCATTCTGGACTCCATCCCGAGAAATATCCTGAACTGCCCTTCTTATGGATCCAGAAAATCTTTTTTGTCTTATGTCCGATAGAAAAATGAGTTCGAGTAGCCCTTTGACATGCAGAAAACTTAAAGATTTCGAAAGGTTTCGGCCCATGTCAGCCTGCGTGGACTACGCTGGCCGAGATTGGTCAATTCTTTACTCAAATGCATATTGCACCCTTTTCACAGAGCACGGTTTATTATGATTTCGCCCAGATAAAGATAGCATAATGATGACAGCGGCATTAATACCAGTCAATAATGGAATTCTAGGCTACATGGCCTTTTTGAATGGTAAAATTATTTCGTATTTACGAAATAATTATTTCGTAATTACGAAGTAATATTTCGTAAAAACGAAATAATTATTTCGTAAATACGAAATAATTATTTCGTAAATACGAAATAATTATTTCGTAATTACGAAATAATTTTACCAGTCTGTATAATCAATAAGGCCCCGTAGATTTGAATTCCATTATTGTCTGGTGTTAACGCCACTGTCATCATTATTCTATTTATACCCAGGCGAAAACATAATGAACCCTGCTCATTGAAAAGGGTACTTTTTGCATTTGAGAAAAAATCGACACATACCAGCCGGCGTAGTCTGTGCAGGCTGACATGGTCCAATTCTTTTTCAATATGATCATCCAACTTTCTTCATGATAAGTATCAACCCAGGCCAGCCTGCACGGATTGAGCAGGCTGGCCTGGGCCTAAACTGTTCGCTATCAGTAAATTTTCTGTATGTCAATGGACTAGAACGACCGTAAGATTCCGTCGGCTGTTAAAAAAAACGGATAGATCTACTATGGATCCATCAGTATGTGATGGCTTGCTTGGTGCCATGGATCACAGAGATTCAATAAGCCTCCTTTTGTCAGAGCTGGCTCAATTTCAAATTTGCTACTGCGTACAGCCTTAAAGATCATTCCTTGACGCAATTCATCTAGATAGAAGAAGTTCTTTGCGCATTTGACTTAAGTCTTCGCACAGATCTAGAATTTGTATGACATTTTCATACTTAGTCAAAATTTCCGGCAGACCGCGGCTACTTTGACAATTGTAGAGGAGGGCCCACCTGACCCCCAGCTAATCCGCCGGTGCATGATCAGGTGATGTCTTGCTTGGTACCATGGATCGCGCAGTTGCATTAAGCCCCCTTTTCATAGAGCAAGGCTCAATCAGTCTGATTGATTCGTGTTTAACGTCGCATCAGTTTTTATTTTTTTAAATTTCAGTATATTTTCACGACAACCACCGTGATATTACCTTAGCTCTCTGTCTATCTGTCTGTCTGTCTGCCTGCCTGCCTGCCCGCCTCTCTGTCTCTGTCTCCCTCCCCCCTCTCTCTCTCTCTCTCTTTCCTTCTTCATCATCATTCTACAAATCTCATACCCTGATACTTAAGCGACACAGTTGTAATATTATCCCGTCTTTCCAAGAGCAAAGAAGGAAAGGAATAAGGAACGCGCTATTATTACCGTTACGCAAGTCTTAAAAAATGGATTTGCAGGGGATCGACCCCGCTGCCTCCAATTCTCCAGTAGAAGACAGCCTATCCACCTGCCTAAAGAAGCGGTATAACCTCCTGAAATAGAAATGCTCTGGTGTGCACTGTATTCTATGCAAATGCAATGAAAGTAAACAAGCTGTATATCTACTCGAAAATACATAGACGCTGATTTGTCCATCTTAAAGACGCATTTACAGATGCCTGAACGTTACGAGTCCTCTTATATACGGACGTTAAGGCACCGTATTTACAACAAAGAGGTTCTGGGTTGGAATCCCACTGGTGGGGATGTTTGAGCGTCAGTTCTTCGGCAATGCAGATTAGAGCCGCATCCGGCAACTATGAAACATAAGAATACACGAATAAGTGCTATTCGTCATTATGATTGATAATTATTTAGCCTGTCATCAATCATTCAACCACTTCCGTACTCTACAAGTCCCCCATCTTCACAATTAAGAGCCTGTTGTGGTTCCTGCACCCGAGTGATAAGAAACAGGCCATATATTCTAAATACATGTATTAGATTTAAAAAATGACTAGGCTGGGAATCGGATCCTCAATCTCCAGTTTTCGACTGGGCCGTGCTCTAAACAAACTGAATATTGTAACTTTCTTTTAATTATCAATGACAACTGTGCGTACACAATTCATAAACAGAAGAAATACCAGACGGACGGATAGACGAGGGGCTGACTGACTGACTCTCTGACTGACTGAATGAATAGATTTGAGTTTACCAGTCATATCATTTATGCTTGCCCCCTTTTGTTTAATGTACTGATATTAAGATTATATATTTGGCATCGATCTGGAAAAGCACAACATAGGTCAATGACTCCAGATGATAGCTCCCTTGAAACAGAACCCAAATTCGAACATGGTGTGGGCAATTCAGAAATAAGACAGCTAAACTCTTAATTCTATAGCCTATGATGTGAGAGGCTGTCAATGAACCTTAAATGCAGAAGTATCGCAAGGCAGTTCAAGTGCATCGACCCCGAGTCGAACCGAGGATGCCTGTGTTTCAACTTATCAGATTATTTCGTATTTACGAAATAATTATTTCGTTTTTACGAAATAATTATTTCGTAATTACGAAATAATATTTCGTTTTTACGAAATATTATTTCGTTTTTACGAAATAATATTTCGTATATACGAAATAATATTTCGTTTTTACGAAATATTATTTCGTAAAAACGAAATAACTTGAGAAATTTGCATATTAAAAAAAAGTCGAGTATGTCACTTTAGGGGTTCCGTAGAAAACAAATCTACGCAACAGAAAAAAAAAGAAGAATTTCGTTAAAAAAGAGAAGACTGCTGGACAAGATCGTGCGAAAAAGCATGAAAGATTACTAGTTGTAAGGTCAGGTGGCAGGGGACTTGGAAACTTGTTCACGGCGCCCCCTTTCAAAGCGCGTTAAGCGAAATTTTATTGTTTTATCATTTCAAGAATCGAGTATGCTGAGGAAATAGAAATTCCTTTCTGAGTGCCCCAATTCAATGAAACCTGACGTCACTGCAAACTGACGTCACGAAAACGTGCAGTTTGGTGCAAAAATGTGCAGCCTGGTGATCGATCGACGCGGCCATTTTGGATATTGTGTTGCACTTGTAGTGATGTTTACGGGACACTCAAAAGGGAAAGTGGCTGTCCGTGTTTTTTGCCAGGGTACATGATATATATGTTCCCGGCATGTTAACCAATCAGATCAAGAGAAATTTCTTTGCAGTATGATAAGAACTGATTTCCTCTTGCTAAAGTATTTTCTAAGATAGACAGTCGTAAGATATAATGTGGTCTGCGGATTGTGTACAGGTCCTGGGTGACGAAATTACAAAAACAAACCATGGTAAAGTAAAAGGCTTGAAACCCAAGTGTCGGCATTTCCATACTTACCCAAATTCAAGGCTTCACTCCTCTCTCAACAATGAACACTGTTTTCTGAGGACATAAATGCGGGAGAGCAGCCAGTGGCTTGGAAAGAAAGTTGTACGATGTAGGCCTACTAGTGAAACAAAGGTAACATGGATAGGTGCACATGCCGCTTTGATGTTACTGAAATGATGCTGCTTTCGGCGTTAAGCACAATACAAACAGACACAAGCAAGAGCAAATGGAAGGTTCCTGTTGTAGATCTAGATCTCGTTGGTCGTTTTTCCATGTTCAAGACAGGTACCCTATGCGTCTAACGCATAGAGATAATCTGTAGATCTAGTTTTAAAAAAGAGGAGGAAAACAAAACGCTTCGTGTCTAAAGTGATTGTTGTATGGTCACGTGACAGAATTATCCACGTAACAACATCCTGAAAATGTCATTAAAAATAATTACTGCTTCTTGCTTCATCTTTCCACTTTTCTTATCTATAGAATCACTGTCGTGTGCGAGACGATGTGTTATTATTCCATTTTATTTCCCTAATTAACCCTTAACGTAACAATCCCTGGACTTCAAGTCCCCAAGAAAAGGGAGCCTTTTGAAAACACTTTGGGAAAAGGAGAAAATGCTGGTAACCAGCATTTTCTCCTTTTCCCACAATATTTTCTACCCTTCCCAAAAGAAACTTCAGTTTTGTCGTCTGCAATTGCTTTCAATTTGGACCAGTCTAAAATTTTGTCGTTTGGTAAAGAGTTAACTCTTTACCAAAGAGATTACATGCTTTCTTTGTTTCTCAAGGTATTTTACAAATAAAATAGTCAAATATAAACTCATAATGAATTCTACCGGTGACCACAAAGTTGGGAATTAACACCGGAAACCAATCCCTTTTTCCAAGGTCACCATTAGGTGGTGTTGCCAAAACATAAAATAAATGTGGAAAAGAACAAAGTTGCGTAAGTGTAATTGCTTGCATTGTCATCATTATGTAGATCAACTATTTATAGTGTGTTGACACGAAGAGTGAACTCTTTACCACTAGGCAAAGTTTTAGAAATACCTAATTTTAAAGGATTTGCAGACCAAATATTGGATGTGGCTGAAATGGTAGCATTTGCATTTTAACAGATAGAAACACCGTCGGAATAGGAGGACATTCTAGTCAAAAGAATTTTCTCCTTTTCCTGAAATGTTTCAGAAGCCGTCTCCTTAAGGGTCGATGTAACACGGTATAGTTTGGTAAAATGTTTAAACATACATAGGCCAAGAGAGACATCCACGCGCCTTCCTTCGACATTGCTTATTAAATAGCGCCACCTAGCGCCTTTTTCATTCGTACACAGTATGTTTCGCACCTATTGAATAAAATCTTCAAAAATGGTTTATCTACCTCCCGGTCAGCGGTTGGATCAACTTGTTTACACCTAATATATTGAGCTACCCGGACCTTTACCACATAGTTCTGAGTTCTATTGACCATTAGGATGATTGTTTTGAAAATTTTAAGGGAAAGAAGAAAATGCTGTCGCTGTACCCTTTTTTAGACAAGCAACATATGTTCTATCATTCAAATTACGTTTAATATGTCTGTCGTCTGCAAATGTTATCGATGTAAACAAGTAGAACAATTTTTTTTTCGTCTGGTAAAGAACTAATTTTTCTTGATCAAAAACAATACATGTATTCGAACAATATTTAACAGGTGGAAATCAATTGTATAAGGGTTCTTGCGTGGCTCAGAGGTACAGTGTAGGACTAAATTGAAGGTCCCGTGTTGAAATCTTACTAGAAACAGTTCAGTAATTTGAATTAACAACATACTTAAAGAGACACTCGGACATTTGTGTTTAGTGTCGTCTCGGATCAGCCTGCGCAGTCTGCACTGTCTAATCCAAAACGACAATTTCCATTTTCATTTAATTGTCTGTTTTGTGCGAGTGTACTTGAAAACAAATTGCAATGTAGTCTTAACCCTTTCCCAAACGGCAAATTTTGGACCAGACCAAAGTGAAAGCATGTCACAGATGACAAATTAACAGTTGCTAAAAGGATTATTTTTCCACATGATAGGGTAGAAAACATTGTGGGAAAAGGAGAAAATGCTGGTTACCAGCATTTTCTCCTTTTCCCACAATGTTTTCAAAAGGCTTCTATTCCTGACCCGTAAAAACCAGGGATTGTTTGGGAAAGGGTTAAAGTGCCATCTTGGAAATACCTGTGAGGACTGCAAAGGCTGATCCGGGACGACACTTTACGCAAATGTACGGATGCCCATTTTTCGCGTATTGTAAGCCAATTATGTAAATGTATTAGATAAACAAAGACTGAATTCAGATTGCACAATATTGTAGTTGTTGTTTGAGAAATTGTCGTGAAAGGGATGGAAAAACTGTGCAAAAAGAGCCAATAATTGTTACCAGCATTTTGACCTTTTTTGCACAAAGCCTACTGCCTCAGACAGACGTTTAAATTGGCCTAATGATGGTGTGTTGGGGGGTTGACTCTCTCAGCTCGAAATATATTGACTCCACTTCAGTTGACGGTTGAAAACGAAAATCGTTTTTAAACTGAGACAGATTTTTTTTTAACCTCATATGTTTTAAAAAGACCCAAGACCACACTGCACTCACTGTGTATTCCGATCTTGATTTTTATCATGATCTTTTCCGCCGGTTTAAGCTCTTGTTTTCAGCCGTTGGCGCCGAAAGAGTTAAACCTTTCCGAAACCATTGCCTGTTTTCTCGGAAGATAAGAGAATGGTGACCATCTTTTTCTTCATCATCCACAATTTTTTCTACGTTTTCAAAGACAAATATCATATCTGAATCACTTTCTTTTTGTCCTCTCCAAATACTTTAACCCTTTGCCTAATATGCCAATTTAAGGCTCTTCCATTTCAGCAGCAAATACTCTGTTCACAATATGGCGCCTATCATACTTTTATTATGATCATTTGATAATTTGTTTTGTTTCATCTTTTGTATTGTTCTCTTCTTTGATTTACACTTCTTGGTTTTATTGTATATCGTTGTATGTCGTTGTCATACTTATGTATTATTATGTAAATTGCCAAGGGCAACTAGCTTTGCCGTAAATTTGCCAATAAATATTTGAAATCGAACTTTTTATTTATTTTGTTTATATAACTACTCAGTATTGTAAATACACGATAATGGACATTTTGTGCAGATAAAATGGTCTCAATTAAGGATGCAAATTGATCTTGTCAGTTTTCAAAATTCTAATTAATCTATCTGCATTTTAATGAACGTTTAAGGCTGAATAAAAAGATTAATATTTTGCATGATGGAGAATAAACTCTTTTAAAAAAAAAGAAAGGAAAGCTGGCAGGAACACAAAATGTTAATTGACTTCGGATTAATTAGCGATAATCAAAGACTGGCTGGAAAGATGTGTTTAACCGATAAACTCCGGGTAATTATATTTCTACCCAGTGACATCGATATGACGCGTAAACGAAGTTGCAAGATTGCAAAGAATCTCTTTATCAGTAAAGATTTCAGACTTGTCAACATAAAAAAAATCTCAGACTACAATTAAAGATACTACGGAACCCCTAAAGTGACATTCTCGACTTTTTTTTTAATATGCAAATGTCTCAAGTTATTTCGTTTTTACGAAATAATATTTCGTAAAAACGAAATATTTACGAAATAATATTTCGTTTTTACGAAATAATTATTTCGTTTTTACGAAATAATTATTTTGTAATTACGAATAAAAAATATTATTTCGTTTTTACGAAATAATTATTTCCTAAGTACGAAATAATTATTTCGTAGTTATGAAATAATATTTCGTAAAAACAAAATAATATTTCGTAAAAACGAAATAATATTTCGTGAAAACGAAATAACTTGAGAAATTTGCATATTAAAAAAAAGTCGAGTATGTCACTTTAGGGGTTCCGTAAGATACAGCTTTACTCGTTTTTTTTTTGTTTTGTTTTGTTTTGTTTTAACCCTTTACCAAACGATAAAATTTTAGACTGGACAAAGTTGAAAGCACTTACAGACGACAAAATAAATGTAACTCAAAAATTGAACTTCGTTTCCAGCAGCGTAGAAAACATTGTGGGAAAAGGAGAAAATGCTGGTTACCAGCATTTTCTTCTTTTCCCACAATGTTTTCAAAAGGCTTCTATCTTTGGGTCGTAAAAACCAGGGATTGTTTGGTAAAGGGTTAACCCATTTTATCTTTATTTCGTGAAACTGCAATCGTTCTTGTATCTTAACTCTTTACCACACGAGAAAATTTTCGACTGGTCCAAATTGAAAGCATTTGCAGACGACAAAATAAAGGTGTCTAAAAAATTGAAATTTGTTTTGTGAAGGGTAGAAAACACTGTGGGAAAAGGAGAAAATGCTGGTTACCAGCATTTTCTCCTTTTCTCACAGTGTTTTCGAAAGGCTTCTTACTCAGGTGCGTCAAAAGTAGGGATTGAGTGGTAATGGGTTAAAGTCAAGTGTTGCCCCGATGAGTGCAACAAGGTACAGATTACGACTGCCAGAAACTGCATTTCTTTCTCTTGGGGCCATCAATGTTTTTGCTTCCGGTTTGAAATCGAAGCCTAATCTTTTGAGGTCCTTTCTACTGCACACCATTTTCATCGATTATTTAATCATGTTTACACAGGTGACCTACATCCAAACTATTCTACAGACTATAAAGCATTGTGGGTAAAAATTGCTGCTTACCAGCATCTTCTACTCTTTAAGAGAAATGTTTTCAAAAGCTTTCTCCTCGAAGCTGGCGAAGAATCAGGATCGACAATAAAGCGAAAATTATGCATGTTTATCAAAGTTCTATGATATGGAAATTTTCTTATATATGATTTTAAGACATCTCGCATACAATTTCAAAAGTACTTTCCGTCATCAGGTTGTACTGTCGTAACATGTCAAGTAAGTTTTTAGTCTCATTTTCGAAAACTGTCGAAAAAAGACAGGTGTAGATAAAGTACTAGTATTTGTTACGAGAAAGGAAGTCCCCAGAACTCCTTTCGGGAGGCGTACACAATGTGCTCGTGCTCTTATACCCTCCCATTCGGCATACCTCGGGTGATGAGAGCCATCATTGATGTAGGTACGGAATCGGCCGAGTTGTGACGGGTGACACCCTCCCTGACGCCTGCACCACTATCTGCTAGGTCCCTGGCGCTTTGTGTCATGGCTGTAAGCTTTTTACACTGGAAAGCTTCTAAATAAACAGAGGAAAATTTTCAGTAGTGCTATATATACACAAACGGAGGCCTCTTTTAACCCCCTTTCCGGAGACGGACTCCCTTCACTCTTAATCTTAATCCTCGCCCCCGTCCGGCCCCTGTCGTATTCGTGCCTTGCCTGCAAACTTTCAACACTAAAAAGCTATTAAATACAACCCAAAATGTATTTACCGTGCACCCGGGAGACACTTAAAATGTTCTTGTATAGGACAGGGGATTGTTTAACCCATTACCACACAATCCCTACTTTTGACGCTTCTGGAAAAGAAGCCTTTTGAAAACATTGTGGGAAAAGAAGAAAATGCTGCCTACCCTTTAACTACATCTTCCACAATTGTAGCAAACGTTAAATTTTACATCTGCATGACGCTTTGGATTTGGAAGGGTTTAAAATTTTGTCATGTGGTAATCATCTTCGCAAGCCAAAGCTGACGATCCACTACATTACTCTACCCTTGGCAGATTGAGCTTGATTTTTACATTTCCCTGATATGCTTTTTCAATGGATGCGGCCAGCTCTAACTGCAACGAATGAAATCGCTCATGACATTTCATCTTTGATAAAAATAGAACAAGGTCGCTACCTTTCGAATAGAAGGTAAACATGGAAACCCACGTGGATGTCTGCTTAAAGCTTCATGTGTATTCGTAAGCGGTTTGTCAAACGATATTTCATTGGCTTTTAGAAATATGATGTAAGGGGGATAATAACCAGCATCCAATAGAGGGCGTATACCAGGAATCTCGAAATCGAGTTTAATCAGCCAAGGTAAGATCCACGTAGTGATCTTAACATTGGCTGGCGAAGATGTGTGGTAATGGGTTAATACAGGTGTGCCACGTTCTGGCAAAGGGGGTCTTAATGCATCTGCATAATGCATGGAACCATGTTAGTCGTCATAACATATGGGTCAATAAAATCCCATTGTGTCCATCAACCAATTGAATCATGAGGTAGTCTGGTCCTTTTGGTTAGCAGAGCAGGAAATTGCCTGGTAGTAAGAAGTATCGACTGGGTCAGCCTGCACGGACTGCTCAGTCTGACCTGAGTCGATACTTTGTGAAAATGCACTACTAACCCCTCTTTTCACAGAGAATGGCTAAAATATTTGAGCAATGCTCTGGCAAAATGATGCTTAACTCGTTACTAAGCGACAATATTTTAAGCTTGTCTAAATCGAAAGCATTTGCAGACGACAAAATAAAAGGAACTAAAAATTGGAAATTTGTTTTGTAAAGGATAGAAAACATTGTGGGAAAAGGAGAAAATGCTGGTTACCAGCATTTTCTCCTTTTCCCACAATATTTTCTACCTTCCACAAAACAAATTTCAAATTTTTAGTCACCTTTATTTTGACGTCTGCAAGTTTTCGATTTGGACAAGCCTAAAATATTGTGTTTTGGTAATGAGTTAAAATTGTAATAAACGGGTTTGAACACATCTTTCCCGAAAGTCATCAAAACTAAGGATGATGAGGAAAAAGGGTCTTTAAAAGGATATGAAGCATTATGGAAAAGGGGGCAAATGCTGGGCACCAGCATTTTTTCCTTTGCGCATATTGCTTCCTGAGAAGTCATAAAAAAGTGTTGTAAAGGGTATATTCTAACGTTATTTTCGAAGTGTCTGTATTCGGAATTCTCGTTATTTCGCGTAATGCGGTTTGATTCTGATCAGCGCTGGTGAAAGAGTTCGAGTTGTCCCGGGGGACTCTATTTCTATGATGATGTATCTGGAAATGTCGCTTTCCTCCGCTTTTAATTGAGTAAATGGTCGGCGATATAAAATCCGCAGCGTAAGATGAACAATGAAAAATTAATGAGAACTTAGGAAGAATTCATTAGGAAGATTGGTGAATTAATGCGATAGCGCGCTTGTTTTGAAGATAATTCACTCACGCCTTTTATTTTTTTGGAAGTGTGGGGGGGGGGGGATAGGAAAGAAGATTCTTTGGAATAACCACCAGAAGAATTATTTATCAGTTAACTCTTTATTACAAAACATTCACGACAAAAATTTTTAACTGGTCTAAACTGAGTGCATTTGCAGACGACAAAATTAATGTTAATCAAAAATTGAAAATCGATTTGGAAAGGGTAGAAAACATTGTGGGGTCGTCAAAAATATGGATTGTGTGGTAATGGGTTAAGCCAGTAATAATAATAAATTGTGTAAATTTCTACATCAAGAATACAAAGTTTTTTTAGAACAGTGAATAAATACGCCCCTGGAGTTTTCGATCTTATAGTTGGAGCTTTACCAAACTTCTCCGTGCTTTAACGAACCTACTGAAAAAAAAAACACTTGAAAACATCATGGGAAAAGCAGAAAATGCTGGAATATAATGTAGATCTTGACAGTGCATTCCATCACTGGAATGATTTATACATTTTACCCGTATCGTTCATGTTTTCCTACTCTTCTTTCCTTACTATTTACCCCTAAATTTCATTCACGTGCTGTTGTGATGGACTCTTATTTCCTAATATGAGCCATGTTCTGCAAAAAGGAAGCTTAATACATCTGTGAAACGTATCGACCCTGGTCAGCCTGTGCGGACTGCGCAGGCTGATTTGGTCCGAAAAAATTTTGTTTTTGGTCAAATTTCCGTATGTTATTTTCCACTCTCTGTCACAGAATGGTGGTAATCTTAAATCATAATTCTTTGTATAACAGAAAACTACTGATATATGTGTGAAGATTTGAAGATTTCAAAACTCGGGAAATATCAACTTCTGCGTTCAAGTATGAAAGTACAGACGGATCCTGCCGAGCCCCGGTAGCTCTGTCGATAGCGTGCAGGACTTGAGAACAGGGGGGATGTAAGTCCGATCCCTGGCTCGGCCAATTTCTTTCCGAGGATTGATGATAGTCATTGCAACAAGATTAATTTCTCTTCCACAGCTGGCCATCGTTTCGAGAATGGTTATGTGAGAAAGCAGGCGGCTTGGTAGGAAAATTATGAGGATTACAGCTAAAAGAGACTCTATGGAAGTATGGATAGGTTCACTGGCAGCCACGATATAACTGAAATACATGTAATCTTGAAAACGGGTTAAACACCAAACAACCATTCCATCAATACAAAAGAATCTAATGTAAAGGACAGGTCTTGTTCTTTTTTGAGAAAATAGCGACGGCAGAATATAAAAAAATCTATAACAGGGTCTAAAATTGAGCGTTTATGAATTCCACTTCAAGTAGACGCCGCAAAACCGCAATTTATATTCGTATATGTAATCTACAGACGATCTTTGAACCATTCCTTCGATTCTATCTTAAGCGCAAATAATAAATGTATGAATATGCGCCAAAATAACAAGGAAAACAGTCCAACTCCCATTCCCGGACTTCATAATATTAATATTGTCCGGTTTTGGTTGACTGCAAATCACCTGCTTCTTGTCATCACTTTGAAATCTCCATAAATTTTGCGACCCATTTAACTTGAAGTTTCTTTTGTCGTCCGTGTCACGGTGAGAAACCGCAGTCCCCTCCCCCGGTCCCTTTATACACTCAAAATGAACAGAACAGAACCTATATCTTATATAGACATACATAGATCTAGATATATCTCAGAGTCCGTATTTACCAACCATTCCTGCGAACATTCCTAGGCTTTTTTCTCCGAGACTTTCGAAATTTGAAAGTAACACAAATTCTGATTGGCTAAACCATTTGGTTTAGCCAATCAGAATTATTGTCACTTTCAAAGTTGGGAAAATTTGGAACGTAAGACAAAGAATGGTCTTAAGAATAGTTGGTGAATACAGGAACCTGTGTTTTTCATAAACATCTTATCATCAAAAATGTTCTAAATATGCCTGAAACCTAAAAACTGACTTTGTCATTTACTAAATTATCTGTGGCTTAATGATTTTTTTGTGTGTGTGATAAGCTTTTAAAACACTGCGGCTAACCAGCACTTTCTCCTTTTTTCTCACAATGTTTTGAGTTTTATCAAGGATAAATCTAATCATTAGAACACTTTAAATTATTGCCTGTAAGTTCCACTAATATGGAAAAGTCTAAGATTTTGCCATCTACTATAGAGTTTATCAACATATTGTTGCAATTAATGTGTATGATCACCAAATTTTTTGTTAACGACATGCTTCAAGTATTAAAACTTAACTTCGTCTTTGTCAAAATAGTTAGGTTGAAGATTGTTTCTCGTAGGTGCACGTCACAGGTTAGTAACAAAGAATATATTTTCAAGCAATGTCTATTTTCATATAAAATTTTATAAACATAATGTTTTAGGATAATCGATTCAATATAATGATTGTACATGCATGCATATTCAAACAAATTACTTAGATATCTTACTGAAGGCCTACAAGTATAATTATGTTAAGATCTATATACCTCGAAAGAAAGAGAGCTCCAATAAAATGGAACTAAACCGAACGTTTTGATAGGAGCTCTTTTAACCCTTGGGCTTCTGAGCTCAACTCAATGACCTTTTGCGGACAGTGTTGATCAAGATCAGACTGCACAGAACGTGCAGTCTGATCTTTTTTACTGTCTGTTTGAAAGTTCTTTTTCACTTATCTAGGAGGATAAAGTTAAAAACTGAACATTAATCTTGCAAACCACATTAACCCTTAAAGTGCTGAATTAATACAAGAGACATTTTTAAATAGGAAAAACATCTGAAATATTGCTGTATTAAGGGTATTTTTAGCCAGAATATGAAACAAAATAGTGGACAGTGTAGATCCAAGATCAGACTGCACGTTCTGTGCAGTCTGATCTTGATCTACACTGTCCACAAAAACAAGTTAAGTTGGTTCCAGCGCTTTAAGGGTTAAGGAACTATAGTTTACTTATCAACTGCAGTTGCTTACAGTAAAAGCGAGAGTGAAATATTGGCGTCCTTACTAACAGTTGAGCCAGATGATCTCTATACCAACAGGACGGAATCGATCCAAGGTCAGATTGGAAGTACTGTGTCATGCGATCCTCATCTGCACTTTCTGCGACAGCAACTTCGTCTCGCATTTATAAGTGTATGCATCCCTATTAGGGTCAACACCTGATTATAAACAGCCTTGTTTTGAGCTGTCTAAGGGGTTTCTATTAAACTAAAAGCAACCCTTTTAGGGTAAAGGTTAAAAGCCTTGGTCAGTTGGGAACATAAAAGAGAAATAGATAACACTTTGACAGTACTTGATCACCTGTCTTTTTAATTTACTCCATACTAGCGGGATGATCCCCTTGACAAAAGGGGGTCACGTGACCTTCGGTAGCCCAAGACGTCCGCCTTTATATTTCTTTTTTATCAGCGTCCTTTTGGATTCTGTTTTCAAAACGTAGCAGTTGAATATAATGTGATTTGCATCTTCGATGTCGTGGCGTGGCTGAAGTGCGACCGATTGCACGCGATAACAGAATATTAATTCGATTCGAGTTAAACGGTTTTATTACCCTTCTCCGTGAGGTGGCTGTCCGTTGGACGTCTATTTCGTCAAAAGCTTTATAAAAAACAATATTATATGCTGCATATAGCATCAGAATTTTATTTCTACTGTTCTGGAATTTTAGAATGGAAAATTATTGGCAAAAGATTGTGGTGTTTGTTAGGCACCATAGTAGAAATTATCACGGTTTAAAGTACATCTGCAATTGGGGGAAGGTTTCTCTTCGATTAAAAAGTAGATATTGTGGTCAGTGTGAGTCGATTGAAGGTTAAGATAGCGATGAATTAATGTCTGAAGATGGTATCACTGTGCAATCATGTTTAAACACTTGCCTTGCATTCTATAAGCCATATAATGTGATTTTTTTTTTTTCAAATTTCGCACGATTTCTTTTTCATCGTTATTGTTGTTTTTGATGATTTTTCTCAAAATAACTTTACTAAGAAATCACCGAAAATGACAACTTGCTTTTATTACATTTTTCTTCGTCTTGCAGCAGCCAAATATTTAGAAAGAAGAAAGGAAACTGAAAAGGAGAAATTGCTCTTCATTGTTGTGTGAAGAGATTGAAAATTAATATATGATTGAAAATAATTTACGCCAGTTCATTACTTACAAAGAGAAGTTAATAAGAATATTTGCTTCTAAATGATATATATCGATCTGCCGCAAACATGTGTAGGGTAAAAAAACAAACAAAGTTAACTGTTTGTAAAATGAGATGGCCATTCCTGCTAGTCAAATTATCTTCCTTCCAGATGAAAAGACTAGAGCTAACCATTTACAGGATGAGCCCCTCACCCACATTTCTTTGTTTTTTTCCTTGATTCTTTTATGAATGTTGCAATAACCACTACTCACAGTTTGATAAGGATCATTTAGATATTTCAAAACGGGCATAAAAAATACAGTTTTGCTTAAAAACTTTTCATTTCCTCAGATGGTTTATTTCCTCAATGTGGCAATATTCCATATGGAATCAAAACGTTGAAAACACTGGTGTGGCATTTGTCGACGAAGCCGTTGTGTAGAATTAACGATTTGAAAAAAAGAGACATATTATTCAAATATAAAATAAAGTTGAAAGTTAACCTACTAAGCTTACCCTTTTAGCCATTTTTAGGTTAGAAGGACAAAGACTTGTGCCAAAAGCTGGATTATTTCGATCTGTAAATACTCATGCACAATCAAATGGAGTAGCGTGCATTCATGGGACGAAAAAGCCTAGGGACGAAATTGTTTTGGAAAGAATAAGTCCGGAACCAAATTTTGTGTATGGCATTGAGCCAATAGAAGACTATGAGCAAAGCTATTTTCAATCAAAAAGAAGTAATGCTATTTCCACGATCGGTGGCCTAATCCAGTTTATTTTAATAATGCCTTTTCCAATTATGTCTCTGAGTGATATCGAAAAACTAATTTGTCAAAGAAAAACTGGGTTAATCTTCTTTCGGGTTTGCACAATTAACGATGCATGGTCTGTAAAATTTGAATTTTAGAGTCAATACCGAACTAATATTAGTATTGTCGTCGACAAAAACCATACCTGATGCATGACACAGATACATAACAGCTGATTCTAAGATGGTAATTCTTGGCGAATTCAGATTAGTATATAATTTGATTTATGATATATATGTTAAGACTCCATCTATTTTTAAAGCAAATTCTGTTCTCAATCGTCAGAAAAACGCATATATATCGTTTTGTAAAATTTACTTGAGATATTATCGTAATAACCTTTTTGTATAGTGCAAGAAAATCAATGATAAAAAAGAAAAAGAAAATCCCCATTTTAGGACCAATATAGTACTTGAGAAGAATTAATGGGAATAACTCAAGAACGACCCCCACCACCACCATGATTACAATTCCGTAACAACGGGAAAAACCTCAGTAAATTAACTGCTTCTCTATTTTTTTCTTCTTCTTCATTTCCTTTTCTCTTTAAAACCGTCTACTAGATACGATTTATTCATTCAGACTTACCTAAAAATGGTTACCAGCATTTTCTCCTTTTCCCACAATATTTTCAGAAGGCTTCTTCTCCTTGATAGCAAAAACCAGGAATTGTTTGGTAAAGGATAAACAGTCATTTTTATTTTCTTTTTAAACTTTTGACGGTTATAGACGATAGATGCTTATAAGGACGATAGTATAGCTGAAAGATTTACCAAAACAGTTAAATGTCATATCTAAAAATATGTCAAGAATTCCCCCTTCTTTTATCAACCCCAATTGCGGTATTTCAGCACCATGCTAATTAGTTTTTATTTAATACTTTTCACTCAGTAAGTAAAACAAGGACAGTTGAACATGGAAAATGGGGAAAAAAGATACGGTACGAAAATGAAAGAAAAGAAAAAAAAAATCATAGTTTTATCAATTGTTTAAAAAGTGCTCATCTTGAACATTATCTTGATTTTACGTTTTACTCCCCCATCTCCAATATTCTTGTCCAAAACAGGCCTACATAAGGGAAAAGATTTCATTGAACAAGTAAATAAATAAATAAAGTGATGAAGTTTTACCGTTAGGGTGGGCAACGTCTATCAAATGTGAAAAATTCAAGATGGCACCGATCGGACACGAAATAAATTAGCTTTAAAATGATTGCAATAAATTCCGCATTTATTAAGATTTGATATCTGCAGAAAGATCGCATATTTTTTCCCCTTTTTTCTCCACTTAATGCATCGTTTTTTGCTCGTTATTCGATAAGCATTTTTTTTTTCTGCTTAATCCTTCACTGCACAATGCCGACTTTCAACGACCCTGAGAAAGAAATTTATTGAAATCATTGTGGGAAAAGGAGAAAATGCTGTTAACTATTAACCATTAGGATATGAGAAAATACCTATCACAAACAGTTCTTCTATTGTCAACAATGTTTTCAAAAGTTTCTTTTTCATCTAGATTGTTAGAAGCTGGAAGCCTAGGCTACAAAATTTATAAAGTCAATCTCTCTCGACGACAGAGAATACAAGTACAATCCATTGGAACTGAGATATTTTTATAAAGATTTTACGCTTCACTTATGCAAACGGTATAATCTAAGATCAGGTTGTAGTTTCTAAGCAGCTTGATCTTGGGTCTTTAACATCAGTAAAAGCCATTTTTCGCTATGGCCCTGAAAAAAATAACTATTACTCCTGTACCAAACGATTAACTTTTTTATTGACCCTTGATAATAAATGCTTTCACAAAAACAATGAGGAAAAGGAGAAAATCCTAGAAACCAGATTTTCTCCTTTTTCCGTAATGTTTTCTACCCCATCGATTAACAAATTCTCTCATTTAAGCTTCACGTAACTTGTCCTGTCTGCAGACGATTTTAATTTGGACCTGGGCAAATATTTGTCGTTTGGTAAAACGGTTAAAAGTTTGCAGGCGACAAATGACATGCCATCGGCCAGAGCGGAAAAAAATATCCGCGTTATTTTATGAAATACCAATTTGAAATGTCACGTTTTATCATTGGAATCAAAGTACTCCGAGTGTCACACATCTCTGTGATTAGTATCTCCCGCGGAAAAAAAAGCGAGGTTGGAATTAGGGAAAGAAGATCAAATCTCTATCTGAATAAAAGTTAATTGATGAAGCAGACGACGATTTGATCATGTTCCGAAAGATACTTGAAAAAGATGGATTTGTTCTGCATCTTTTAACCCTTTACCACATAGCAAAAAGACCAATCCGAAATAAAAGCATCTGTAAACGACAATTTCATAGTGGTTATAATGATACAAAATTTCTTTGTTAGGGTAGAAAACATTGTGGGAAAAGGAGAAAATGCTGGTTACCAGCATTTTCTCCTTTTCCAACAATGTTTTCAAAAGGCTCCTTCCTCAGGGGCGTTAAAAGTCGTCATTGTGTGGGACATGGTTATAATAAAACAGAGGCTGCTAATGTCTTTGTTTTAATTGACCTGTCCGTTAAAACTGCATTTAAAATCTCCAATGAGCGATGAAAAAGGAAAACGAAAATGTAAAATCAAGAAGAAATACTTGTAGGCCTGTACATGTGGTTTTCCAAAGTTCATTTAATGCATTAAATACGTAAACTCGGTCTCTACCCTACAGTACTATCTATAGAACACAACAGTTGGTTGGTTGTATTGGGGCTTAACGCCACTTTAACAGCTAAGGTCATATCATGGCGGTCGGTGACGCACATATGTTTCCTGGCTTTCTCATACCAGTATATACTTACACAACTTTCTTTCCAAAGCCACCGACTACTTTTCTCACATGCTTCAGCAGAGGTGAGAGGCGAAAATACGCCGGAAAGAAAGTTTGCCTCAACCGGGTATCGAACTCACAACCACCAGGTCATGAGTCTGACACGCTCACCACTGAGCCACCCGGGCAGGCAGAACACAAGAGAACAGAATACTCTACCTATGAGCCTTCTATCACACAATCCCGACTTTTAATAACCCCGATGGTTTTTGGAAATTAAGAAAATATGTGTAACCAGCATTTTGTCCATTTCCTTGGGTTTTTGCTAGACTTTCAGAGACGAATTCCATCATTTGAGTCACATTTAATATTGTGTGACCCATCACGCAACAAAAGACCTTCTGGGAACTGCGAAAAATGCCAGTCATGGTCAGACTTTGCGCAGGCTGACCAGTGTTGACACTCTTCTCTTTAATGACATTTTCTGTATGAAAAATGTTCATTGTACCTTGTTATACAATCATTTTTGAATTATTAACTTAAACTGACCTGCACTATCGTTGATCTGTTTTCATGTAATTCATGTATAGAATTCCCAGATGGTCCCTTTACGTGATGTGTCACATATCGTCCTCAAGAACGGTTTGGACAGTCTAAGATATTGTCTTTTCGTAAAGAGTTCACATGAACAAAGTTGGGTCGTCAACACATTACAAACATTCAAACATGCACAACATTAATAAAATCAACAGCAATAAAATATAATGATAAATGAAGCTCATATGATTCAATAAAAGTCGTAATGAAGAGAATGAATAAGGGCGAAATTCGTGCCAACATGTATAGTTAAAAAGACCATTTGTAGAAACAAAGACAGAGAAATGTCACTGATAAAAAATTTGGAAGTTGTTTGAAAGGCTAAGTTTCCGTGTCTTAACTCTCCTTGTTGAACTCGCTGGGCGCCAAAGGTGATATGAAATGTTGTTGCCGACTGTGTTGATCAAGATGAGTGCAGTCTCATTTTTAAACTGCTCGGTCCCAGAAATCTGACTGAAAAACAGTTTTGAAATTAGAATACAATTACGTGTATTTAAGGCTTTTTGTCGCTGACTGAATATATTGCAAGTTGGACTTTTTTGACCAAAAAAGACTGAAAACAAAAAAAGAAGTTGGTTTTGTTCAACTACACGTAAATGGTAATGTCAGTACATATCAAAAGAGGGAATTTCAATAGTGCTACGTACTATCCTCTCTCCAGGCCCCTACCTTCTTTGCCTCACTGAAAAACTAGAAAGTGTGTTCAGCGATGGTGGTGAAATGTATCCTGTGGCAATGCCACTATCCACTCTGGGTACAAGTTTCACCCGAGTCGAGGCAGTTTTCGACATTCCATCTCTTGGGTACTAGATCTTGCACTGATGCAACTAGCTACCAGAGTCCGAATTCACCAACCATTCTGGGCTACATTCTTAGTCTTATTTAGGATGTAACGCTCTATCTCATTGGCTTAAACATGGGTATGGGACTAAGAATGCCAGTAAGAATGATTGTTGAATGAAGACCCTATATAGTACAGAGCTCCAGATAGAGAGAGAAAGTGATTTTAATTTCATAATTGAAAATATTAATTATTCTCCACTAAACCCTACGTTATGGGTACTCATTAGAATCGTCTCGATGAGACGATTCTAATGAGTACCCACAACATAGGGTTTGGAGGAGAAATAACGGATTTAGAATGTCATCACTCCCTCTTATCTGGAGCTCTGATAGAGCATAAACAAAATTTCTGATTGGACAACATCATTTGGTTTAGAAAAATTGTTTTACTGTCTAAACCTTGACCTGGACCAAGAATGATATTTAGATATGGTTGATGTATATGGGTCTGGGCCCGGCCTAAGGGTTAATTACCGAGCTGGCAACTCTAATAAAACTCACTCTCATCAATTTGTACGAATCCATTATTAGCCTCACCTGAACATTAGAAAACGTCTGAGAATGGATACCGATATTACTTTTCTGTCACTACTAAGAAGGAATTATTGCCCAGAAAGCGTGCGATTTGCCAGAAAAGACATTACGCAGAGGCGAGAAAAATGGCGGCACTAATGAAATGCATCGTCTGAGACGTGCCTGGCCGCCATATCTTTAGCGCTGATCAACTTGATATCATTGTTTATGGCGATGGCGCAACGTTTCCACGCTGAGAGAAACACAACTTTACGAGGTTTTGTATTTAATTACGACGTGGGATCTTGTTTCACAAAATTATTTTAGGTTTAGAGATTGTGTCGTCAAAGTAAGGGCAATGCCTCACGTCGCAAACACTTTAGAAGTCTCGGTGCACATACAAGGAATGCATCCAGTGGTTTAAAAATGTAGGAGCGGTATTACCAGTTTTACTACCTCGTTAACTTGTGAAAAATACATCGTCTCAAGGCAAAGACAGACATGACATTTCTATGTTTGGTATTCCATCACGGTATGGGCTCTTTATCCTGCTAAAAAAGTAAAGTGAAACTCAAGCTGATGGTGATAACCATTTTTTGGAAAAGGGGGGGGGGTTAATGGAGGGGATATGACTTTACAGGACAATGTATAACAAAGATCAGATTGCAGGCTCTGTGCAGACTGATCTTAGTCTACAATGTCTGCAAAAGGCCAGTGAGTCACGCTTAGCTGTCTCAGAGTTAAGAGATTATTTCCAGATTTAATTACTTAGATACTGCTATTGTGTCTTTAATGTGAAAGCAGTGCCTCACTTCCAATGTATGTAGGAAGTCCAAGATGTCAGGCTATGCCATGTTAAACGTTCATTTGTGCCACCAGGTGAGGGTAGTGCAGGACTGGCATTGTAAAACTTCTTATCATCAGACGTTCTTTTAGCTTTGGTGGCTTTTCCGTCAAGGTGACGACAATACCCCAATGCTTCTCATGTATCATCTGTACGTTTAGACATGCTGCATCCGGCAATTATAAACCCTTTTCTAAATTTGATGACGAGCTAGAAATTGGAGGCTATTTTTTGTGGTATAACGGCAAATAAAAAAAAAGCAGAATGGTGTGTATGAATGGACATGTTGCACTCCTTGTACAATCATATTTAATACGGTTGTCTGACATCCTTGGAAAACATAGATACGTAACATGAATTTTAAGTTCAACAGATGAGTATTTTATACATTAATACGTAAATTTTATAGTAATAAGATGCTAACTTTCTCGGATATTTTTTTCCCTTTGTCGCAATGTTTTCCAATGGATAAGTGCAAGAGGTAGACTAAGTAACATTAAGCAGCTAATTTCTAATAACCTATGCGTGCAGTTTACGTCATCGATTTGGAAGACGTTCTGATTGGTGGCCTCAATTCCTTTCTGTGGCTATTCCTCCGGCATCTTTTCATACGGAAATCGATAAAACGTCTTAAGAAGGTCTCCTATGGCAACAGACGCTGCTTTATTGGCTGGAAGGTTAGCAGACGAGAGTCTTGATTTGTCGTCTTCTTTTTGGTTACTCTAACCGCCAATTAGAGAAAATCCAATGATTCCAAAGGCATTCTTGTCCGAGAAATCTTGAATATAAATTTACTTATGTACAGTATTTTTTTCTCCCTCTCTTTTTTTGTTAAACATAGTCAACCCAAGGACACGTAGATCTCGTCTTCAACTTTTTATCATACCACAAAATTTTAGGCTCGTGCAAATTGAAAACTTTTGCATACGACAAAATAATGTGTCTCAAAAATTGCAATTTATTTCTTAAAGCATAGAAAAAATTGTGGAAAAAAGAAGAAAATGCTTGTTATCAGCATTTTGTCCTTTTCCCACAATGTTTTAAAATCTCTTCTTCCATAGGATAATTTAAAGTCGGGAGTGTGGGGTAGAGACTTAACTACGGAACCCCTAACGCAGCATGCTCGACTTTTTTTTTAAATATGCAATTTCTCACTATATTTCGTTTTTACGAAATAGTATTTGGTATTTACGAAATACTATTTCCTTTACACGGAACAATTTCGTAAAAATGAAATAGTATGTGGCAAATACGAAATAGTGTTCCGTAAATACGAAATGTTATTTCGTAAAAACGAAATAAAGTGAGAAATTTGCATTTTAAAAAAAAGTCGAGCATGTCATTGACTCATTGTAAGACTTCCTGTACCTAACATATTTTCACATGAAGGCGACCTTTTTTTCTTCCTCTTCCTACACACTACTTCTGAAAACTTTGTGACGAAAATAGACATAGTTCGTAAAGAAAGCTTCAAACGCTTGCATTGTAAATATATTTTAGTCGAGTCAGGGCAAAAGCTGGCTTAATGCATCTCCGTGATGCATTGTGCCAAGTAAACAATCATATAGTTATGGATTCATACTAGCCACTTTTTTTAACAACTAACCCAATCCTAAGGTAGACGGGTCCTTGGACATACAGAAAATCGACCAATATCGAAAAGTTTCGGCCCAGGTCAGCCTGCGCGGACTGCGCAGGCTGACTTGGGTCGATACTTTTCGCAGATACATTAAGTCCCGTTTTCCCAGAGCATGGCTCATTTCTTTTTTTTTTATAAAGTTCTCTCTTTCGTTCAAGAAATAGTTCATTTTCTCCGGAAAAATAGGCGACACTCTGGCTACAAGAGATTTAAAGCGTCCCTGTGATGGATCAAAGTAAGTAGGTTGCCACATGATTAACGATCTATAAAACCCATAATGCCTTACAACACACAAAATTATGAGGTAGAGTGGTCTTGGCCATGCAGAAGACTTACAAATTACAATCGACCATGGTCAGCATGCGCGGACTGCCCGGGCTGATCTGAGTCGATTCTGTTTGCAGATGCGAACCCCTTTTTCATGCAGAGAGCATGGCTCAAAAAGGCTCTCCTTTATGAATCATGTACTTAAAATACAGTTATGTTCTCATTGGTATGTCATAAATAGCCTGTATGGAAATGAGTTTGTTAAATTACCGCCAGTAGACCATCATAGACTTTTTTAAAGAAAACATTGTGGCTAAAGGAGAAATTGCTCCTAATGAGCAAGTTCTCCTTTAGCAACAATGTTATAACACATAATCTTGCACTCAGCATTAATCTTTGTTGATAACCTCTCATTTAATAATAATAGATCCCAAAGCCGACGGCTAATATAAACGTATGAGGAGGTTTTGCGCCAAAGAAAATCAGAAGCACTTATGTACAAGTATAATAACATGCGTGACCTTTAGCGGGGATTACCGTAAAGTACTGGTGCTCTGTCGTCAGCAGTAACCAAGATTAAAGCTACAAAAATCAAAGGACTACTTTTAGAAAGGTCATCCACAGAAATGTCAAGGTCAGTTTTACCGATATAGGTCATCGAAGCGTATTCAACTCCATGCATGCTTCATGGCTTAAATGAAGCCTGGGTCATAAATACATATTTGCGGATATATTGGCACGATCCATGGTGGAGGCATCAGTTTTTGCCTACATGGCTGATTAATTGAATAGTATTTTACACCCCTTTAAATGTTATTTCAGACATTTCACAGTTCAATCATTTATACCCCAGGGGTTTGCAAGTAGGCAAAGGCTCCGAAGTGTCATGTCCAAAGGAACTCCCATGAAAAGTCTATGAAAAGTCTAAGCCTTGAATGAAGATCGAAACCGGAACCTACAGCTTTCAAATCTATTTCACCACACACTAAGCAGGATCAAAGTGTAAATTGAATTCAAAGAGCAAAGAACATAACCGTTCATTTTCTTTAAAAAAGAAAAGATACTTCAGGAATTTATTGTTCTAGCAGTACTTAAATCTATTTAGTACATGTAAAGCATTTTCAAGGTCTACGACCTCGAATTCTCATTTTAAATGACGGAAACTGCCGAGTTCGGCCAAATAGTCTTTACGAAAACGTCGATGTTACACGATGTTTACCGAAACCAATTACCAGACAATTCCTACTTTTGACGCCCCTGAGAAAGAAGCCTGTAAAAAACATTTTGGGAAAAGGAGAAAATGCTAGTAACCAGCATTTAAAATGCTAGTAACCAGCATTTTCTCCTCTTCCCACAATGTTTTCTACTCCTCACAAAACAAATTTCAAATTTTCAGTCACGTTCATTTTGTCGTCTGCAAATGCTTGTGATTTGGACAAGCCTAAAATATTGTTGTTTGGTAATGAGTTAAACAAACGATTTTCAAAAACATCTTTTTAGAATGTGACTTATAAACTTGAATCAGTGTTACGATTGTAATAGATAAATGATCCATGCTCTATGGAAAGGGGCTTAATGCATCTTCGAAAAGTATCGACCCAGGTCGCCCTGCGCAGTCGGCGTGGGCTGACCTGGGCCGAAACTTTTCGCTATCGTTCAATTTAATGTATGTCGAAGGACCAGTCTACCTCACGATTAAGTATTGTTTTACAGATAAAGGATATTATGGATCCATAGGTACGAGATGTACGTGATGGTGTGCTCTGTACCATGGATCACGGAGACACATTAAGCCCCCTTCTGTCGAAGCATGATTCAAATTACAAGCAACGTGGGCAAAAAGGGCTCTGCTGTAAGAGGCACTAAGTTTTCTGTATGTTGTTATGTGTTTAAGCAATTAACATTCTAGGCCGAGTAAGGTTAACGACGCTTGGTACTTTTGTTTCTGTGATTATGTTTTTATTTTTCTGTGATGATGTTTACACTTTGTTATGACCTTCTATTCCCTTTTCCAGACGACAAAATTGTACACTGGACCGAGTGAAAGCACTTGCAGACGAAAAATAAACATAATTCAAAAATTGAAATTTGCTCCCTGCAGGGTAGAAATTATTGTGGGAAAAGAAGAAAATGCTGGTTACCAGCATTTTCTCCTTTTCCCGCAATTTATTCATAAGGCTTCCATCTCAGGGCCGTAAAAATTAGGGATTGTTTGGGAAAGGCTTAAAGCATTTGCAGACGCCATCTTAAATGGGACTGGTGTAGCTAGTCTGTAAATGGGTCGAAAACATGGTTGGAAAAGGAGAAATATTGGTTACCAGCATTTTCTCTTTTACCCTCTATGCTTTTAAAGGTCTGGATTGTTGGGTATAGGATTAATAAAGACGCCTTGTACTTTCATGTGCTGTTTTTTTTATGATAATGTTTACAGTTAGTTCCGGTTTTTCTTAACAGATAATAGCCAACCAATCAAAGTTTCCAAAAAGGGTATAATAAATTCATATGAAAAGAAAAATATGCACTTGGTTAGAGAAGAAATTTTATATTTAAAAAGCAAAAGATATGCAAATTTGGAATCAAAGAGTGCAAAAATGTATAATTGCTATACGACGTTGTTTATTTATTATTGAAATATTTAGTATTAATCAGAACGATAGCTTACAATATGAATATAATGGAGCTTGAAAAAAAATAATAGTCCCAGATTTGTAATGTTTTTGAAACTGTATCTCATTTTTCCATCGAATATTTATCAATTTGCGTTGTAATCAATCAATAACGTTAGCTGGTGTGGCCTATACCCGTCTACGAATCGACAAATTGTCGGGTATAGCGTAACTTTGACACATATCCAAAGGCAAAAAGTAGTTATAGTCGCTTTTACTAATATATTGTTAAGCAATTAAAAAGTAACCTAAATTTTAACTTGAAAATATAAGAAAAACAGGGAAACTGGAACAGGGAAACTGTAACAATTATATGTCGCTTCACGAGGTGCATTATAGTGTTTCACCCTTTCCCAAACAAGCCCTGGTTTTTATGTGTCTGCAGTAAAAGTCTTTTGAAAACACCGTGGGAAAAGGAGAAATTGCTCGTAAAGAGCAATTTCTCCTTTTCCCACAGTGTTTTCTACCCTTTTTGAGAACTTTCTGGCATTTTCTCCAAATCTAAAATTGTCGTCTGCAAACTCGTTTGGTTTGGAAGAGTCCAAAATTTGTCGTTTGGGAAAGTGTTAAAAGGTTGTGTGTGCTATGCTGTACCATAGTGATTATACAGATAACAGCCATTCATACAATTTAGAAATATGGCAATTTTTGTTATTCTGGCAATCCGTTAAAGTGCGGTTGATCAGGGTTCAAGTCACCAGCGTAACAAAAAATATATCGTATAATTGGAATATAATCATGTTGGTTGCATTAATTATAGTAACCTTCTGAAATAGCTCCATCAGCTGCTGTCACTTGTACATTGACCAACCTTACTTACACCCATAGGCTCTTAAGCACGACTCGCTAACCTAGTGTAGATCAAGATCAGAGTGCAGTCTGATCTTGAATCTACACTGTCCGATGTAGAAATATCTTTCCTCAAAAATACCTTTAAAATGACAAAATTTGGGTCTTTTACTATCGATTGGAAAATCATATTTCACCTCTTTAGCAGGATAAGGCCCTCTTTCTCTCTCTCTCACCTTACAGAAAAAAAAGGAGAAAATTCACAAATTTATCAAATAAGATAAGTAACGTTATTTCCGCTGTATGCATAGCTTAATCCTGAACCTGTGTATCACTTTATATTTTAGCCCTTTACCCAACAGTCCCTTCTAACGGGCCCGATGAATAATGCCTCTAAAAACATTGCGGAAAAAAAGGGAAATGGTGGTAACCTGAATTTCTCCTTGTCCCACTATGTTTTCTACCCCTTCAAGGACAAGTTCAATATTCTGAGTCGTTTTTGAATCGTTATCCATTTTGTAGCTGCGAAAGCTGTAAATATGAACTTGTCTATTTTGCCCTATGGTAGGAGTTTAAATTGAGAAGGTTTTGTAACAGATTGTTACAAGATCAAATAGCCGGGAGTCATTAGGCATATGAAAAAAATGGCCTGTATGAAAATCTGATTTATAGCTGTTACTGGTAGCTTCCAGAATTATAGTCAAATAGATCGAGCCCGGTGGTTCAGTCGTTTATTGAATAGAGCTTGAATCCCAGAGATCGCTGGCTCGATTTAAAGCAGGCCAGACCCTTATGGAGGATCAGTGATATTCATTGCGATAGGATTGATTACGCTCCTACAGCCGAGGTAACAGTGTGTTCGAGCACAGGCCTTTGAATTTCCATTCATCCATCCCAGAATAATAAAATTTTCCTTGGTCGATCTTTGTGCAATTATGAAAGCATATTGGTACATCGCCTGAATGTATTACGGAATCGTGAAATTTTCAACACCGTTACTATATATATTGCACACTGGCAACTGCTTCTTTGCTGTATATAATAAAGACAATGTGTGCAACGAAATCGAACAAAATTTTGTTCCATTTCATTGCACACCTTGTCTTATTATATAGAATAAAGAGGGGATCACCAATGTGCTATGTATAGTAACGGTGTCCGATAAAAAAAAATCTTCTCTAATCCCTTGATAGAACAATGAAAAATTCTTTGTCCCGTAATAGACCAATGGAATTTCAGAGGCCTGAGGTTCGAGTATATCTGAAATAATTAGCGGATTCATCTATACATTCACCAGTTCAGCTCTTGACTTCTACCCCAAGACATGTCTTCTTGTTCACGACAGGTAAAATCAGGACAGTGCCTAATTTCAGACGACTTTTTTTTTTTTCATACAGCCGGCTATTTTACAAACACTTTTTTTCGCAAAGAGTAATTGCTCTTGAATCGCAACTGCTCTTTTTGGTGATATTGGAAAGTAGCTAGCTGTCGCTGTGATGGAAAAGAGATGTCGTATAGAGCTGAAAACAGCATCAAACACACAAAAAAATACTGTTTCAAAGTTTTAAATGTCAGTGTTTTCAGCACTTTGATTTTCAAGGTCTCACTCAGAATCAGATGAAATCTAACAATACACTAGGAGTGGCTATGAGATATTGAGCGTCAATGTCTTTCACATCCAAATAAAAGAGACGAAACTAATTACATACCATAATCTTGCAAAGGCGAGAAGTCATGTCAGTGTTTATGTCACCTAGACGATTGGCTTCGATACGTCTTTGTGCGTCAAACGCACATTACAATATGAGAAAAAAGGGATGGGTATGAATTAGTTAATTCCAGATATAAATATTTATTTTGGTCTCGACCACGTCATGTGAAACACGTCCGAACGTGCTTTTAAAAATGCTAAGTTACTAGAATTAAAGTATACCCAAGGTGAAAATTAAGGAGTGAGCCGGGGCTGAAAAGAAACTTTTTTTTTCAGTTCTTTAGTATATCCTATTGTCGGAATAAGGATAACAATAGTCTGTCTGTTTGTGGCTATTTCATCTTTTAACAGTGCTTTGCACAGTTTCCTTTCAAATCCAGTGCCCTCCTGCAAAACCATCGTCGAAACAAAGATCACCGTAGCCGAAGAGGAATGTATCAAGTCGCAATGACTGTCATCAATCTTCGTAAAGAAATTAAGTAAGCTAACGACTCAAACCTCTGAAAAAAAATTATTTACATTTATGGAAGTCTGTTTCGGGGAATTTTGGAAAAAGACCTAAATCTACAGGTGTCGTGATCGTCCGATTAGTGCTTCAAATGTTCATTACTATACATTGTAATCATTCAGTATCATCATCATCACCTTCACCAGCGCCAGCAGCAGAGACATGAGCAGCATGTTTAGGATCTTCATCTATCCCATCGAGAATTAATTGGAAGTCAACAAACACGGCAAAAAAAAACCCCACCCTACATGGTCATGACGCGGACATCTCATATTGGTTCTTTTTGTTACCAAGAACCAGTCTATTAGCAGTCTATTAGATCTTAGTAAGAACATTATTGCACTATTGTGTTATGTTGTTAGTAGCGTATGATTGATTATACGTTATGAGCTTTCGAATACCTTGCGAAATTAGAATTACTTTTTGGACCTAATCACCACCACAACTCTTTCCCAAATATTCTCATGTTTTAAGGACTATTAGTGAAAACCTTGAGGGGAAAAAAACTGGTACAATATTTGCTATCGATTCAAATGGATAAATCCCTTTAGAGGCCGTATTCACCGAGCATTCTTAATTTAATTGTAAGGCAAATTTTAGGCTTATAAGCAACACAGCTTCCGATTGGCTAAACCATTTGGTTCATCATATCAGAAGTCATGTTACAAGTTTAAAATTCAGGAAATTCTTGAGATTATAAGACTAGAAATGGCTAGTGAATACGACTCCTGGTCATTGACTGCGAAGTTCCTCGGTTACCCTGCCACGGTTTTGTAACTACAGACATAGTACCCAAAATCATCAGGGTGTTTGCATGAGACACGGCCTGCTTAAAGAAGGCTGCTTACTTAAGTCATTACCAAACGACAAAATTTTAGGATTGTCCAAATCGGAAGCATTTGCAGACAACAACATAAAAGTGACTGAAAAATTGAAATTTGTCTTGTGAAGGGTAGAAAACATTGTGGGAAAAGGAGAAAATGCTGGTTACCAGCATTTTCTCCTTTTCCCACAATGTTTCCCAAAAGCTTCTTTCTCAGGGGAGTCAAAAGTAGGGATTGTGTGGTAAAGGGTTAATAGAAATGGCCACGAAGACAGGTTGAACTGCATTTGTGGCGCGAGACAAAGTTACCGAAAAATGTTTTGGTTGGATTGACATTACGTGGTGCAATTTTTTTTCAGAAACTATCGCACGCTTGTTCGAATGCTACATTTCGTTGAATTATTTACCAAGACTACGACATTATCGCGATCTTGTTTGTTTTGCTTCAAACATTAAGGATGTCATCGTCCTAGAGTTTTGCTTGAATATGTCGAATCAAACGAATATTCGCGAAGAAAAAAGTTATACTTGCCCAAGTTGAAAGCATTTGCAGACGACAAAATAAACGTGATTCACAAATTGAAACGTGACTTTAGAAGAGAAGAAAGCAGAGTGGGAAAAGGAGAAAATTTCCTACAATGTTTTCAGAAGGCTTCTTTCTCTGGGTCGTAAAAACCAGGGGCTGTTTGGTAATGCAGTTAAAAACCTCTCCTCGTGTAAAACGAGAAATGAGTTATAAAACAGACTAGTATGGTAAAACACAACTTATTCGAACGCGTATCTATTTGTCACAATGTTTTCCGATTCTAAGGGACAAAAATTACGCATGAAGGTAATTGGTTGTTTATACGACACGTTATTAGCGGTCTTAGGCAGAATCAATAAGGCTTATAAATAGAACTATGAAGACTGCGATACTTATATAATAAGATAGAAGACCCGCTATTGTTACATACGTAAACGTGCGACACCCTAGTCCACAAACTTGTATAAATGATTAGCGTAGGCGAAAGCAGAGACTTTCCCAGTCGGAAAAGATCAAGATCAGATTAGACTATGTGGGCAGTCTGATCTTTTAACAATATCGTCTGCTTGGTGAGTCAAGCTGAAACGGACAGATTTTTTTTTTTGTTTCAAAACTTTGATCTGACGAAGCTCTTCATGTCTCTAGGAGATTACAGCAAAAAAGGATGAGGGTCACCGTGCTCTTTTCTGAGAAATCTGAGGGGGGGAAAAAAGGTATACACAGTTCCAAAATTCAAATACTGGGTTTAAAGCGTCTTTCTTTAATAAACAGTTAAACAGGAAAATAACAGGAAAAATTTACAAATGTTCTTCATTTTAACATTCATTTAGTTTTGTCCAAAACAATGTATTGAAGCCTGGTTTGATTGAATTTCCGTTTATTTATCGTCGCTACCGGTTGCCCATCTGAGCGACGCCCCCAGAAGACGGTTAGTTGTTACGGGGGATAAGTGCAAGGATACAGGTCAAAACTACTGAGAGCTTCGCCTGGTTCTTTAACGTGCTCTGCGTATAGCACCGTCACACGGGACCTCGGTTTTTTAATGTCTCATCCGAAAGACTATTAGTAATTTTTAGTTGGCCAGCCGGGGATCCGAACCCACAACCTGAAGCCTGGTTTTAGCATGGTGTTATATAGATTATTAAGTTAAAAAGGGAGATAACTTGACCGAATGGAGGGTTAATGTTAAATACACACATACTTTCTACCAGCCATACTTTTCCTAAAATTTCCACACTTATAGTACATGTATTTATAATTTCAAAGAATAAGAAAAAATGACACCTATCCGTGATTATTTCGTCAAAAAACAAGGCTGAATGTCATTTTGGAAGATAATTGGCACAGCTAAACTTCCACAGCTACAAATGTCCTACCATTTCCTTGTTTGGTGTGTAACGCCTCGTCATCAGAGATGTAACTGATTCACTGTGACAGTTCCATGTTTTTTCCCCACCAATACTAACGTTACTCGAAGAAAGTGCTCTTTTGTCTCTGTGCACCAATAGTATTACCATCATGTGTAAGAAATAGGTGCACTTTTGATTCAATATCCACAGCAAAAATACATGCGCAGTAGGGTGCGTGCGAACATTTGTCATATACCTCGTTAACCCATTACCACACAATCCCTACTCTTGACGCCCTGAGAAAGCCTCTAGAAAACATTGTGGGAAAAGGAGAAAATGCTGGTTACCAGCATTTTCTCCTTTTCCCACAATGTTTTCTACCTTTCACAAAACAAATTTCAAATTTTCAGTCACTTTTATTACGTGAAATAAACAAGAAATAAAATGAAAGACCAGAAGGTGCAATAATTCACAACCATTCTATAGCATGTTGTCAATCAAATTCTAGATTGTGAAATTAACAATTTTTTTAATTGTGTAAATCGTTCTGGTGTAGCCAATCAGATGGTATGTAACTCTGAAAATAAAACATATTCTCGGGAATTGGACTATGTATAGTTGGAGTGTCCGGCAAAGACTATGAGGGGAAAAACATGATCTGATCTTGTTTACAATTCCAGTCAAAACAGCACTTTTGGAAAATTTATTATCCGTATACAGCAAATTAGTTCGATGATTTAGTAAAAGAAAATATTGCGGTGTAAAATGACCCGAGATTTCAAGATATCGCAACTAGGAGACATTCAGAACGCCTCAAGTGTCTTAATGGTGTTTTCTTGCCATAGTTAGAGATAAGTCACAGTTTGAAGGAACAGACTGAAGAGCGGTATTTCGAAATTAATTCTCGGCCAGCTGTCGATCTTTTACCCACAGACATAATATGAGACAATGATGAGAAAATAGTGTCGAGGATTTCTGAACTAAATTACACTTTAGTTAGCTAAAGGCACCATGATTTGGTAAATGGACCACATATAGTAGCTGTGGGTCCTAGTCTATCTCGATATAATTTTTATCCAGGGTTACCGATCTCAAACTTTGAGCGTGTGGGTTTCATTCAAAAGGCTTCGTAAGTGAAATTACTGTCTTTGGAACTCAACTCGTTGTCTTGTTTCACGGTGCTATACACAGAGCACGTTAAAGTAGTGAAAATGCAGTTAGATTGGAAATACGTTAACACAGTCAAAGGGAGATTACTCATCGGATATTACTATTTAACGTTGAACATGAATGCCAGGTTTTAACCATTTCAATCGCTACATAAATTTATGCGGGCGGCGTAGATCGAGAAAAGTCTTCCAAAAATGTATAATCTGATCTCGGATCTACACTTACAAGATGCCTGATTATAAACTTTGACCAAAATCTCCTTTTCACAGAACATGTCTCGTCATGACTTGCTAGCAACCCGCGAAAAAGGGCTTTTGGACATTTGCGTAAACTGCGGCGTCGGCCCGAATCAGCCTACGCAGTCCGAATAGGCAAATCCGAGATGGCATTTTTCGACTTTATTAGATTTTGTGCTACAGAAGACATGCGTGTAACAGAAAATTACATAAAAACGGAAAGTGCCGTCTCGGATTAACCAGCGCGAACTTCGCAGGCTGCACCGAGACGACATTTTATGAAAATATCCGAATGGCATTTTTCGCGTGTTGCAGGTCATATTATGGCAACTTTCTCGACATATGAAAACTTGGAAAGGTTTTCTGTTTCAAAAGCTTGACTACACAAGCTTAGGTTATTAACCCAGGATCAGATTGCACGTTCTGTGCAGCGTGACTGAATGCTTAAAAAACTTAAGGTCGTGCTCTAATCAGTTTGTGCTTAAACCTTACATTTCATTTGTGCTTCTGAAAGTATAGCAATGGGGAATAAAGACTTACATGTCATACGAAACGGGAAAGAAAAGTTAAGAAATTGCAAAAAAAAATGTTCTGTGAGGTGCATCAAATTTATTCTGGATAATTTTAAAAGCTTCATGCTGAGTTGAGTATGAAATAAAGTTTTAGAAGGATCGACCCTGATCGCTGTGCTACAAGGGTAAACTTCCACGAAGACGACAACTCCTCGAGAACTTTCGCTGCAGAGAAGCTCGATTCAGATGCTTTATTTTGACTGCTTTTCGTGACTTCTTAGACCAACTATTTAAACTCCGACCTGCTTAAAGAGTGAATTGAAAATTTCAAGCCGACAGTATAAAACCCAAATCTTGCTATTTCAAAGGAATTATTTTTTGGGGGAAATATATCATCTTACCGGACAGTGAAGACCAAGATCAGACGGCAAGTTTTGTGGGTCGGGATAAGCAGCCTAAGGGTTAATATTTGGGGGCGCTCCCTCACTGTAAAAAAAGGGGGGGGGAGAGGCGAATTCGGGATGCATTATTTGTCCAGTGCATTGATTTTAAAAAAAAATGGGGGAAAAAATCAGAAGTTCAGAGTAACAAATGAATCGTTGAGTATAGGTTTATAGGAAATTTCCCTTATAAAAGCCGAAATTACAAGTTTTTTTTATTCAGCTTCGTTTCGTAATCCAGCGTATTGAAGAATAAAAGGGAAAGCAACAAACTAATGCATTAATGCGCCGTAATTTATTATGTTTAACACTGCTGATAGATTCATTTGAAATGTCCTCTGGCATCAGTGTACGTGGAATTAATGTTTTAAATTACTCTTAACACGTTTTCATGACAAGTTGCAGCACCTGTTGCATGTAATGGATGTGACCCGTCACTACTAATAAGGCATAATATACGCATGTCTATTTTGCCCCCACGTGACGTTTGACTGATGGGATGTGTCACATGCACATGTATACGATCAAAGGACTGGCAGTACCTAAATGACCGTTTTACAGGTGTATGCTTTTAATTTGCATGTAATATGAGGTGCCTTAAATTTTTTCAGTGATATTTCTTTTTACTGAAATTAATCTGGTGATGTACTAACTCGTCAACTCCTGCAGATATATTTTTTTCGTCATGAAGCTGACTTTTGAAAAAAAAAATCAAAATAAATAGAAAATATGTACACAGTTTCTACTCATGATTTTTCACTTTCAGTTTATAACTTATCAAACCTGAAATTACTTTTGTTGTTAATATCTTGCATCTTTTTCTGATGCAAACTTGTTTCAATGAGAACTGGCTATTTTACTGTACCACGAGGTTCTTCTCTGAAACTTTCTTGGGACTTTCATATTTCGAAACTATTTTTTTGAATAATTCTGTGCAATTGCGATGATCCATTCCATAGTTCAGTGGACAGTATGGTACAAGGGCTACGATTTCGAGCATCCTTTACCCATTTTAAATCGCCCTACTACATAGAGAATGTGCACACTTTCTGGGCCGTACGGACAGTCCAATTAAAAGTCGGGGCCAATCAGTTGTGCAGAATCATTGTGGTTATTCTTGACCACAAAATACCGAATTTTAAGAACATTTAGCAAGACAGCTTTTTGAAAACATTGTGGAAAAAAGGATAAAATGCTGGTGACCAGCTTTTGTTCTAGTTTCACATTTTTTTCTTTCTACCGGTGACTAGAATTTTTGAGAGATTGAAGTGTAAGCATTATCAGAAACGTAATATAAGATTGATACTTTAAATGGTATGAATTGAATTAATTTGCATTTGGGCTTCCAAATTGTTTTGCTTTTAGCTGCTAATGAGCCTTAAGGGAGAAGGCCATGATGGCCGTGCATGTACTACCCCATTGGCTAATAACAAGCATGAGCACACACTCATTTGCACAACCTGTGAGTTATCAATTAACTCTTTACCACAAAATCCCTACTTTTATCGACCCTTACGAGAAGCCTTTTGAAAACATTGTAGGAAAAGGAGAAAATGCTGGTAAGCAGCATTTTCTCCTTTTCCAACAATGTTTTCTTCCCTTCTAAGTCAAGTTTCAAATTTTGAGTCACTTTTATTTTGTCATCCGCAAATGCTTTCAATTTGGACAAGTCTAAAACTTCGTCGTTTATCAAGAGTCTAAAACTTTGTCGTTTATTAAAAAGTCCATGCTTATGGCGGTCATATTTTTTTGATGGATCAGAGAGTTTTATCCTAAAATCTAAACGAGATCTACATAATAATCATTCATGTGAAATATTAATGGCTTCTGACCAACATTTACATACACTGAATGAGTCATACTCTATATAAAGGGGGTTTAATGCATCCGCAAGAAATATCAACTCAGATCAGCCTGTGTAGTCCGGACAGGGTGACATATGTCAAAACTTTCAGAACCTGTGAAAATTGTCTGCATGTCAAACGATCAGTGTACCTCATTATTCACATAACATGGATTTTATAGATCCATAATTATGTGATGACTTGCCTGATATACAGCATCACTGAGATAGATTATAATCCCCTTTTGCCAGGGTGTGGATAATTTGGAAAAATATTTGTGACCAGTCACACGATAAGTGACAATCTGGAAATTCCATAAATTGGTTAGATTAAAATAGATCAAAGATATTGCAGGTCATTTCTGAGTTGATAGTTCAAAAACGATTGTATAGTAAGGTAGAATGGCCACTTTTCATACAGAAAATATCATAAAAGAGAAAAGTGTCTACCCTGGTTAGCCTACGCAAACCGCACAGGCTGACCAGGGTCGACACTTTTCAGTTCCAAGATGGTCCCTTTTTGTGTAACCAGCCATATTTTCATAGACTTCTCTGTGGCCTCCACAGAGAAAAAAAAAGCACACTTAATCCTTTCCCAAAAGACAAATTTTAAACTCTTCCAAACTGAGGGAGTTTGTAGACAACAATTTTAAATTTGATGAAAATGGAAAAGTTCTCCTAAAGGGTAGAAAACACTGTGAGAAAAGAAGAAATTGCTCGTCATGAGCAATTTCTCCTTTTCCAACAGTGTTTTCAAAAGACTAGTACTGCAGACACGTAAAAACCAGGGCTTGTTTGGGAAACGGTTAAAGTGGACATGTTTCTTAATGGATCAAAGTTCAATCAAGAACTCTGAGAGAGGTCTACCCAAGTATCATTCTTGCAAAATATGTTTTACCCTTCTAAAATGACAAATTTCAGACTCAAATTCAAAACATCAACAGTTGAAAAATTTAACACTAGTACAAATGAGCATAATCTGTCTGATGAACAGAGTTTTCTCCTTTTCCAAGCATATTTTCAAAAGACTTTTTCCTCAGGGATTTGAAAACCTGAGATCATTCTGTAAAAAAATAAACTCCGACAAGAGGTTCTGAGGCAAAGATTTTCTTTGTTTGTGAAATAGTTAACTCTTTATTACATAAATCCGGCTTTTAACCCTTTCCCAAACAATCCTGGGTTTTTACAACCCTGAGAAGGAATCCTTCTGAAAAACATGGAGGAAAAAGGAGAAGAGCTAGAAACAAGCATTTTCTCCTTTTCCCACAATGTTTTCTATCCTTCCCAAAACAAATTTCAATTTTTAAGTCACGTAAATTTTTTCGTCTGCAGATACTTCCAATTTGGACTGTGTCAGTCTAAAATTTCGTTGTTTGGTAAAGAGTTAATGAGACTTGGAAAAGAGGTTTTTGAAAACAGTGTAGGTGAAAATGCCTGTGAACAGGATTTTCTCCTCTACCAAAACAGTTTTCTTTCATTTAACCCATTACCACACAATCCCTACTTTTGACGCCCCTGAGAAAAAAAGCCTTTAGAAAACATTGTGGGAAAAGGAGAAAATGCTGGTAACCAGCATTTTCTCCTTTTCCCACAATGTTTTCTACCTTTCACAAAACAAATTTCAAATTTTCAGTCACATTTATTTTGTCGTCTGCAATTCCTTTCAATTTGAACCAGTCTAAAATATTGTTGTTTGGTAACAACAAGTTAAGAGACAAACATCATCTTTTGGGCTACAATGAATATGTCATTTGCAAATATGTGAGTATTTCAAACTAGTCAAGTCTCACTTTGTTTTGTTCAGTAATGACCTTATATAGGTTTAACTGTACATCGAAATTTCAATATATAGATCATAGCAGCTTCAAAAGTAAAAAACAACAGTCTCCAGCTTTCAGTCTGTCTTAAATTTATTGGTACAACAAATCATCTTCTGACTGAATGAAAAACACACATAGAGATCCATCATAAAAAGCCAAAATGGCATATTTTCCTTGTTTGCTGGAAATAATTAGAAAGTTTTCATCTCTGTTACTATTTTATTAACTCTTTCCCAAACAAGAAACTTTTAGACAAGTCCAAACTGAAAGCATTTAAAAATAAAATTTCAATTGTGGCTCTCTTGAACAATAGAAAACATTGTGGGAATGCTAGTTTACCAGCATTTTCTCCTTATCTCACCATGTTTTCAAAAGCTTTCTTCTTAAGGTTCACTAATTTCGGATAATGGGGTAAAAGTATAGCTGCTAGTACCTCTGAAACACTTGGTGTACTCAAAAGATCATATTATACATCTTTTTGTCTGCAGATAGAATCTTGCATTGCATTTCCGAGGGTCTTTTCTACAAATTCTGTGAAGTCTCATCTTAATCTGCTTCATGAGCACAGGCAAGTAAGGTAGTGCTAAACATTTCAAGTGTGTAACAAGAATTAACCCATTACCACTACTTTTGATGCCCCTGAGAAGGAAGCCTTTAGAAAACATTGTGGGGAAAGGAGAAATGCTGGTAACCAACATTTCCTCCTTTTCCAGCAATGTTTTCTACCCTTCACAAAACAAATTTCAAATTTTCAATCACTTTTATTTTGCTGTCTGCAAATGCTTTCAACGTGGAACAGTCTAAAATATTGTCGTTAATGAATAACAACTACAAGATTTTTTTTTCAGATTTGGGGCTTATCAACTTTTGAATGATAGAGAAGGAATTGCCACTTACACATAACTTCTCTATTTGTAACAATCTCATTGTGTGTTGTCATGTAAAAAACCCCTATTTATGTTGATGATCTACAATTTACAATGAGCTCAGCTAGGCAAGGATTCAAGCTCACAACCTCTCAGTTACAAAGCCTTTTATGGTGCCTTTATTATTATAAACCCATTACCACACAGTTATGGGACTTAACCCTTTCCCAAACGACAAACTTTAGGGCTAGACCAAATTGAAAGCATTTGCAGACGTCAATTCAACTCTTGCTGAAAAAATGATTTCTGCCTATGAAAGGGTAGAAAACATTGTGGGAAAAGGACGAAATGCTGGTAACCAGCATTTTCTCCTTTTCCCACAATCTTTTCAAAAGGCTACTATTCCAGACCCGTAAAAACCAGAGAATGTTTGGGAAAGGGTTAATGAGCTAAAAGAAGAAAGTTTTTGGAAACCTCCCTTTCCTGCTGTGTTTTCTACCTCTTCAAAGACAGAAAAAAAAATTGAGGTCATTTGAATTTCTTGCCGGCAAATGCTTTCAATTTGGTTGAGTCTAAAATTTTGTTGACTGGTAACAAGTTAAGGTACATGTTCACAATTGTCAAAAGTAAAGAGGTCCTTTTCCCCACATGCTTTCAATGGCTATCCTCCACTGAACAACTCCATGTTTTTGTGGTTCTGCAGGGAAAGCTTTTGAAAACTTTGTGGGGAAAAGAAAAAAGGATCAACTTTGACCTCCATACCAAGCAATCTGTCATTTTTACAACACTTGTAAAGGAGGCTTTTGAAAACAAAGTTGGAAGAGAAGAAAATGCTAGTAGCCAACATTTCCTATGTAGATAAGTCTAAATTTTGGTTCAAAAACTCCCTTCAATCCACCCTTTACCCTACAATCCCGAGAAGGAGAAGGCTTTTGAAAACGTTATGGGAAAAGAAGAAAATGCTGGTGACCAGCATTTTATCCTTTTCCCACCACTTTTTCTGCCCCCATCCAAAACAAAAACCATCATTCCAGTAACATTTAATCTGTCGACTGCAAATCTTTTTCAATTTGGACCTGTCCAAACATTTGTCATTTGGTAACGAGTTAAGCTCCCTGTAATTCTTTACCACACAATCCTGAATTTTAACAGGCTGAGATATTGTCTGTAAATACTTCTGAAATGGTAAATAGTGAACATAATGCAGACAGATAGAAATATTGTTCACTAATCCAATTTGAGTATATTTGCAGCCAACAAATTAGATAAGGCAAAGAGAGTAGGACTTGAATGTATATGGGTAGAAAACACTTTTGGAAAAGAAAAAAATACAGGCTACCAGCATTTTCTTCATTTCTTACAGTATTTCCAAATGCCTTCTTTTCAAAGGCCATCAAAACTCAGCATTACATGTATTTGGTAATGGGTTTTCTAGATTTCCAAGACAACCTGCAGCACAACCCACATAACTATGACTAGAACCTTTCTATGGCATGTGTTATTCAGATATTCAGAGAGTGAGCAAATAGCAACTGCATAACAAAACATATATTTTCTACTCTAAAACATCCAAACAGTGACTGACATGACAAAAGTCTCTGTACATAATCAGGAATGATACATCTTCATTGCACACTGTGTAAATGTATTCATGTAGCGCTCCCACACTGTCCCAAGATCTGGGTTACTTCTGAAAAGGAAAAGTTGGTGGTTGGTTATTTTTCTCTCCGTATACATGTATATACTTTCAAATTGTCTTTCTCCATATGAAAAGTGCTCTAGGCCACCATCAACAGAATTTCAGGTAAAATTATATCACACTGACAGCTTACTGTCTCATCATCATGTATATGTAAGCCATGCTTTGTGAAAAGGGGCTTAGTGCATCTACAAAAAAGTATCAACCCAATTCAGCCTGCACAGTCCACCCAGGCTGGTTTGGGCTGAAACCTTTTGCTTTTGGTAATTTTTTTGTACATGTCACAGGACTAAATATAACCAGCTACAACAACTTTTCTTATGGTAACAAGCATTTTCTCCTTTTCCTACAATTTATTCTAACTTGTAACAAAAGAAATTAAAAGAAAAAAAAATTAAAGCATTCTTTATCTGTCATCTGTAAATGCCTTCAACATGAATCAGTCCAAACTTTTGTAGTCTGGTAGAGAGGTAAGAATTCATTGTTTTCAGCATTATCCTGATTATAGTTATAATCATCATCAACAACAAATACCACAGACAACAATAATGACAGCAAATAAATAACAGCTAAATAAATAGCACTTTACCTAAATACAGACAGACGCATTCCTGACTCTTTATAAACATTGAGGTAAGTGGTCATCTCATCAAACGTCCAGTTATTTGTCATACATGGTTCAATAACCTGAAATAAGACAGAAAGATAACAAATTCTATAATACTAATTGAAGATAATCGACTTTTCCAACTGTGAAACAGACTCAACTTTTTCATTTTATAATGTTTTGCATCAAATCCCTATCATATATAAGTAGTCCGAACTTGGGTCATCATTGTCCATCTTTTTTTTTTTTATTTTATAAGTACATGTAATAATGTGTTCTTAACACAAAATTAAGTACAGCATCCTGATAAAAAAGTGACATTATTAATCTTTCCTTACCATTGATAATACAAGAAACTTTTGTAGACAGTGAAAAGCAAGATCAGACAGCACAGAATGTGCAATTTGATCACTAGTCCACACTGTGGGCAACTTAACTTTTTAGATTATGGCTAAACTGTCTCTTCATCTTGCAGTGAAACTTTACCTTTTGTCACTGAAAAAGTGTAATTCATCTACATGTATTTGGCAGTGGAAGAATGAGATGTTAAAAACCTTTACTTCTTTACCAAACAACTGAATTTTAGGCTGTTCCAAATTGAAAGCACTTACACACAACAAAATAAAGATAACTCAAAAATTAAAATTTGTTTCTAGCAGGGTAGTAAACATTGTGGGAAACGGAGAAAATGCTGGTCACCAGCATTTTCTCCTTTTCCCACAATGTTTTCAAAATGCTTCTATCTTAGGGTCATTAAAAGTCGGAATTGTATGGTAAAGGGTTTAAAAAAAATTGACATACACTTTTGACCGTAAATAGATGAACTTTTTGGGTGTAATTTAGAATCAAATGGCCTCTGTTAATGCATACATAATTGGAAACTGCATGCTTCACTAAGTGTGAACTTGATCTAGAACATCATTAAAATACAACTAGAGTTCATATTGTGTTGAGGATACACTCACCTTTTCTGTGACATCTATAAAAAAGTTTTTAGCTTCTTTACTGTGGTTCAAACCATATGCAATATTAACAATGGATTTTGAAAAGACCTGGAACAAGAGTAAAATTCTAGTATGCTTCTTCATTCTTGAAGAAAACTCAAGGACTGCATACAAAAGTGAACTAGCTGCAAGGCCAACTACAGTATCCATGAACATACATCTACACTTTACTCTGCATTCTGCAAGTAGTGTATGAACTTGACCACAACTCAAAACTCAAGACCGACAAAAGAAAGAAGATAGATATCCATACTGCAATTTTGGAAACCCAAGTGTCTAGAAAATACTGCCGCATATATAGCTGATAACTTTCCTAATCAGACAAATACTTTCACAGATTATTTTTGGCAGATATATCTAAATATTTATACATATAAGAGGATCCAACGAAATGGGTACAATGAGTTTTTTTCCCCATTTTTCATTAAACAAGATTTTTAGGCCTATGTTACTGTTTTTCGATATGTAGAAATAAGTCTATAGATGTATATCAGTAGCTTTTCAAATTCTAAATAAACAGACTTAACTTATGGCTTTTGGACCATTTTACAATTTAGGAAAGATACAGACACAGTAGATCCAAGAACACATTGCCCATTCTGTGCAGTTGGATCTTTATCTAGGCTGTCTGCAAAGGCTTTAACATTTGACTGTGATGCTCAAAGTGATAATGATGCCATGGTAAAAATATTCAAAAGAGTTGTGAAACCTGCCAAGAAGTAAGCCTCAAGATAGAAACAGAAAATTACCTTAAAACTATCTTCAACTTCATTCTGCTTTTTTTTACTTAAACTGCTTTTTAAGTTATTCAGCACATACCTGTAATTCATAAAAGAATTATCATTAGGTTACATCATTCCATCTTTCATTCTGGATTAACATCCCTGTAATAAGCTAGTTTCTTCTTTTTCAAAATGCTATCTAATTGATGGCACAAAGAAATCCAGAGCTGTGTTCACCAATATTGCTACACTCCTTTCTTGTTATTATTTCCAAGACATTTTGGCTGTCTGTCTCTCCTAATTAACAAGCTTGTTTTTTGGATTCAGAATTAAACTGTTTACTAAACAAAGTGTTACACTGGTTCGTATCAGTAGAATTTGCAAACCATAGCTATTTAGAAGATTTATCCTCGAAAGAGTAAACAATTCTCTCTTTCCACAATTTTTCAAAGGCTTCTCCCTCAGGATTCCTCAACTTGGGTTTATGAGTGAAGGTTAACTGGTATTCTGAAATATGGGCAAGTATTGCCATACCATAATACCTACATTTTATGCTCATCTAAACAATCTCGGTCCATGATTTGTTTTAGATCTCGGAGATCCTGTAAGAAAGTCCTGTCTAAATCTACATCCATGTCCTCGTGGTCATCACACTCTGCAATAAAAATACATACTTATCTGTCACAGTGTTTAAATTTCAAGATTTGAATAAAAGGAAGAAATCTATCTGTATTATGCAAGAACCTTTTTATGCATAGCTTTTCATTCATCTTTAAGATGATCATCCTACCAAGTAAACAATTCTTAGACTTGTCGAAATTTAAAGCTTTTTATATGTAACCAAAAATACATGGCTCAAGTTATGTGATTTGTCTTTGAAAGGAAAGAAATGTTATGGGGAAAAAGAGGTAACCAGCATAGTCTTCCGCTTTAGTGTTGTTAAAATATGAAATTGTTTTGTACGAAGTTAATACATATTTCCTGTTATATTCGTATTCTGGCTGATCTTTGTATACATTTTCTGCGAAACACTTTAGGGGATAGAGGATACTCTGCTTATGTAATTATAAACAACCACATTACACCACAAATGATAGACCATGTTCTCTCCGACCCAAGCTTCTTAGGACTGAATGTCAAGGGAGCTAGCAATCACCATCTTTTTTTGTACTGAATGCCAAGGACGTTAGTGATCGCTATCTTCTTGTACTGAATGCCAAGGAGGGAAGTTATTAATATCTTCTTGTACTGTATGTAAAGGAAGGTATTTATCGCTATCTTCTTGTACTGAATGCCAAGGATGGTAGTAACTAAATATTTTCTTGTACTATATGCCAAGGAAGGTACTGATCACTATCTTCTTGCACTATATGCCAATCCCTATCTGTTTTTGTCCTGAATGCCAACGAGGGTTGTCATTGACATCTTCTTGCACTACATGTGTATGCCGAGGAAAGTAGTGATCAGTAACTTTTTTTGTACTGAATGCCAAGGAGGATAGTTTTTGATATCTTCTTGTACTATATGCCAAGGAAGGTAATTTTTGCTATCTTCTTGTCTAGATATATATCAAAATAGAAGTCAAAAGAACAACAAAAAAACTCCTTTTATCAGGCCATAACAGGCAGTCAAATACATTTAAGCTCCAATCTGGGAAAACGTGGGGTAATGCATCACTATGATGGATGATACCACACAGTAATCACATAATCATGGATTAATCAAATCCATTTTATCAAGACTGAATCATGAATAGAATGGTCCTTGCACATGCTGAAAACATACACATAGTTAAAAGTTTTTGCTCATCAGCATGTGCAGGCTGACATGAGTAAATAATTTTTGCAAATGTATCGAATCGCTTTTTCGCTGAGAATGGCTGATGTGTTTTTGCCGTCTTTATTCACTTGAAACCAAAGAAGGTTTGGAAGCTTGATACATACCAACTGCACTGTAGGACCAGTTTGCAATCATGAGTACTGCACAAAACATAAAATCATCAAAAGTTAAGTGGTTCAACTTCTTTTTTCCTGTTTCAAACCTATGGTTGGCCATAAATACTATCGCTGCATACTTCCTACAACATAAAACATGGAAGAACATGTACTCTTTATGTAAGTCTTTACCACACAAGAAAATAGACTGGTCGAAACTGAAAAGGATTTGCAGACAAGAAATCAAATGTGACTGAAATAATGATTTTTGTTTTGGATAGAGAAGAAAACACTGGTTACCGGCATTTTCTCCTTTTCCAACAATGGTTTCAAAAGGCTTCTTATACAGGGGTAATAGTCATGATTGTGTGGTAAAGAGTTAAATAAAAATTTTGGACTTGTCTAAATTGAAAGCATATTTTGAAGACAACAACATAATATGTGACATGAAAACTGAAAACGAAAAATGGTTGTCAGGATTATTTGCTTTAGGAAAAAAATAGTCTATGTAGCAAAGCTTTACCACCATTGTCTATTAATTCTTGTACAACATTAAGGGCACATGGGATAATCTAGCTTATCAAACCCTTCAAACATAAACCTGATTCAATTCGACAGGTGTAACCCTTTATCAAACAGATAAACAAACAAATACAGTCATTATAGCATGAATGCCTGCCCCAGTGGCTCAGTGGTGAGTGTGTCGGACTCATGACCTGGTGGTTGTGAGTTAGATACCCAGTTGAGGCGAACTTTCTTTCCGGCATATTTTCGCCTCTCACCTCTGCTGAAGCATGTGAGAAAAGTAGCCGGTGGCTTTGGAAAGAAAGTAGTGTTAGTACTGGTGAGAAAGCCAGGAAACACATGTGCGTCACCGACCACCATGATATGACCTTAGCTGTTAAAGTGGCGTTAAACCAACCAACCATAGCATGAACAGTACAAAGCTTACCTGGAAAGATCATCAGACAATAAGTAGTGAGTCTGAATGTTCTTTTCCAGAGATCCTGGCATCTCCTCAACAGTCTTAAATACCCTTTTAACATTGTCAAACTGAAATGAATCAACAAATGCATGTAATCAATGTATTACTATTTTTAAAAGACTGTTTTTGCCAAAATATGCTACGAAGTAGTGAACAACGTAGATCCAAGACACATTCTGTATATTCTGACTATATTGAACATCGTTCAATAAAAGCAACAGAAACTGTGCATAGCATTCTTTTGGTTGATGAAAAATTCAATAAAATCCCTAATTAATGATTTGCAAGCTAATTTCAGCTCCTAAGCAACCACCAGTATTCCTGCAATAACAATAAGTAATGTGATGTTCAGCCATAAAAGTATACAATTTTTCTTTGTGTGATTTTTCAGCAGGGGTCCAAATGCACTGGGTATTCTACTTTTCATTTTGTAAATGTATTGATGTTTTTCTTCCTGTAAACAATTAAACAGTGATATTAAAAACACTGGTTTTTTTCTAAGTTACTTCTGATTTTTTTGTAATGTTTTAACCCTTTACCCCATAAGGTATTTCTTTGTTATCTCTAATTGACCCTAAATAATGGGAAGGATGAAGCTGTCTCTTATGTGTATATGACACTTTTTGATAACATAGAAAACATTGTGACAAAAGGTGAAATTGCTCGTCACGAGCAATTTCACCTTTTGCCACAATGTTTTCCAAAGGCTCCTACAAGCAATGCATAGAAACGAGTATCTATGGAGTAAAGCTTTAAATATTATTTCAATTACATGTACATGTATACTGTGGCCGCCAGTGCCAGCCTTTCCTTGAGCTTTCTTTTACAAGCACTGAGTGCTCTACAATATTCTTCCAAAGCCACTGGCTGCTTTTCCACATAAACATATTTGAAACAATGATCAGTGGTAGGAGAGAAATAAACTATCATCAATCCTCTGAAAGAAACTGGCCTAGCTGGGTTTGGAACCAGCTATTCCCTGGTTTCAAGCCATCCATGTCACTTACTAGGCTATGACACTATGTGGGTGAACAATTCACAGTATGATGATACCACCTGTATTTTTGTTAGAAATCTTACGAACATAAAAACAAATTCATGGCAGAAATACAAACCCCATCGGGCGGGATTTGAACCCATGGTGGACAAATATCCTCGTTTTTCGAGGTTTAGCCCTTTACCACACAATCCCGACTTTTAATGACCCTGTTAAAGAGGCCTTTAGAAAACATTGTGGGAAAAGGAGAAAATGCTGATAACCAGCATTTTCCCCTTTTCCCACAATGTTTTCTACCTGCTGGAAACAAATTTAAATTTTTGGGTTACCTTTATTTTGTACTTTCAATTTAGACCAGTCTGAAGTTTTGACGTTTGGTAAAGAGTTAAAAGACCAATACCATAACCACTGAGCTAAAGAGATATCTCCCTAATGCAGTTGTTAGGTATTGTATTTAAATCGGGACGAGGCCATGTATGAGGGAGTGGTCTCCTGTAACAGCAATCATCTACACCAAAGCACCATGGAAGATGTTATTGTAATCTATCATATGAGTATACTACAATAATTCTATGGCTAATCCACAATTTTTTGTTTATTTCATTGTCAGAGGGTTATTGACTATTCTGAACAGTACTTTAAATCACATAACAGCTGTTAACCTAGTCAAGTCTTTCTTCATTTTCACAGGTACTTGGCTGGGACATTGCTAGGCCTTGCCAAAAGACAGAGCTATGTGACCAGCATCAACAAGATTTCTTACTACCTATCAAAGACCTGAACTCAGCTTGATGGACCTCTGACAAATTATTAGTAAACATAAAAGTATAGGATATTAACTCTTTACCATACGAGAAAATTTTAGACTGGTCCAAATTGAAAGCATTTGCAGACGACAAAATAAAGGTGACTTAAAAATAGAAATTTGTTCTGGGAAGGGTAGAAAACACTGTGGGAAAAGGAGAAAATGCTGGTTACCAGCATTTTCTCCATTTCCCACAGTGTTTTCAAAAGGCTTCTTTCTCAAGGGCGTCAAAAGGGATTGTGTGGTAATGGGTTAAGTGAAAGGCAATGCCAACAAACCTGTCTTCGACAGCTTCTCAATGCTATTCTTGTCTTGTCATTTACATCGTCCAGGCTGTTTCTGTTTTTGGTTGACAATTTTTTACCCAAAATTTCTCGAATCATAACATCATCAAACTGGTAATATCTAAAACAAAACATTCACATGTGTATCAGATATCTGTTCACAAATTTTACACAAAAAATGTATCTTAGTATACTTTTAAGTATTTTTATATAATAAGAAAAGTCTGAAAACAAAAATGGAAAAAATATGAACCCTTAACCCTTTACCAAACAATCCCTTGTTTTTACGGCCCTGAAATAGAAAACATTGTTGGAAAAGGAGAAAATGCTGGTAACCAGTTAGTTAGCTGGTTAGAATATGCTTAGCAGATAACAAAGATCAAGATTGAATAGCACACCAAATGCAGTCTGATTCTGCAAGCACAAAAATCAATACCTTTCCACTAGCCTCAAAAATGTAATAGCTTTGTCTTTTCTACAGTCAGAATATAACAATTTCTTTTATTCACCACTCAAAATGTCAAGCTATTTCCTTTAAAGAAAATACAGGATAAGTTTGTGATAAAAACTGCTCCTTTTCTCATACCATTTTCAAGTGTCTTCTACAGCAGAAGCCAAGAGACTCATGAGATTCGTATGGCACTAAGTGAATGATTGGTGCTTTTACAAAGTGGGGTTTAAGGCATCATGGCAATAATTATGGGCAAAATAACCCACTATGTTTGACAGCTAGCTGAATCCTGAGGTAGGATGGGCCTTGAACATGCAATTTATCAAAAGTAGAAAGTTTCCACTAAGATCAGCCTGTGCAGAGTGCCCGTGCTGACCTGTGTTGATAATTTTTGCAGATGCATTAAACCTCCTTTTCACAACGAAGTCTCATATCTATTTTAACCCACTACCACACAATCCCTTCTTTTGACGAGCCTAAGAAAGAAGCCTTTAGAAAACATTGTAGGAAAAGGAGAAAATGCTGGTAACCAGCATTTTCTCCTTTTCCCACAATGTTTTCTACCCTTCACAAAACAAATTTCAAATTTCAGTCACTTTTATTTTGTGGTCTGCAAATGCTTTCCACTTTGACCAGCCTAAAATATTGTTGTTTGGTAATGAGTTAAAATCAGGCAGAACCACATACTTTTGAATAAGCATAGACTGTGTATTCGGATCAATCTGGTGCAAGGTTTGTTCCCCAAATTTTGTTGGACATTTTAGCAGGTGCTCCAGCCCAATAAACAGCCTAAAATGGTCCTTTACATCACTCATTAGCTCATCATATCCAGCTACAGATGTCTGTAACACACCTCTGTGCTGTAGTACTGTAACACATTCATTAACTGAAAATAAAACAGCAAATTTTCAACCACACAACAGATTTGTTTAGACTCAATCAAATTCAGAACATTTTGCAGACAATAGATTAAATGTGATTGAAAAGATGAGATTCATATTCAACCTGCCATTCAAAAAACAATATGGCGGAAAAGAGAAAATGCTAGTTCTGAGCATTTTCTCTTTTTCCCCTCATTTTTTTCAAATTCATCTTTCTCAAAGTCATTTATGCTAAGAATAGTTGGTCAATGATTATACAGAGTACAGTGCAACACTATGTTTCACAACTATGAGGAAAACAGGTTTTTGAAAATATTATGGGAAAAGGAAAAAATACTGGTAAACATCATTTTTTCCATTTCCCGCCATGTCTTGCACTCTTATTAAAGTTCCATTTTTTCAGCCATGTATGACTTGTCATCTGCAAATGCATCTTGCTGTCTGGTGAAGACTTAAAGGCCAAGTAGCAACCAAAACGAAACAAATCGTGTTTTAAAATGCATTAATTTTGAATTTAAATTCTATCTTTTAAAAGTACATGTACGGAAATTATTGAGAGGATAACATTTTATTGTTGTATGGTCAGTCCATGTGAAAGTCGCTGGCAGAAAAATCAATTTCAAAATGAGATAAAAATCAAACAAAACGTAGAGAAACAGATAACAGACTGCACAAGAGCTGTCATCCTCAGGGCTGTTAAAAGTCTGGATGGAGCGGTTTAGTATTAAATCAGATTTCATTTTGTAAGTTTATTAATTAAGATTATTAATTTTCATTTACATGCAAAGATAGCTATAAACATAAAACTTTATTGGGAAAATTTGTAAAAAAGAAAACAAGACCCAGTTTTTTGTAGCTTTAATGTAAATTTTGTATTCCCTTAGAAATGGTACAGTCTTTATAGCAAAACAAAGAATAAATTTATTTTCAATACGGCAAACAACTACAGTAGTTTTTCCTATATCACAGTCAATACAGATACTGACTAACGACTATAGCTATGGGTTCAAGTCCTGCCAACTTTTTGTCTACACATTTATGTTTTTTTGCTTTTCCCAAACTCTGGCTAAACAGCCACTTTCTCATGATTTTTCCTGGACATTTGCATAAAATTTTGTCTCAGATCAGTCTGCACAATTTGCGCAGGCTAATGATTAGTCCGAGACATCACTTAACTTAGACCTACATTAGATTTTGTTCTTTAGTAGACTTGCGCAAAATAGAAAATTACAACTAGCCTGCGCATACTGTGCAGGTTGACCTGAGACAACACCTTACATTAATGTCCAAATCCGCTTTTTCATTTATTGCAGGTCATATAGGACATGTTTTACCTGACAATCCATTCACCCAAAGATCATACAACTCAAAGTCAATAATGGTGTAGTTTCCAACCAAAACATCCACTATGCTCATACTAGTCTAGATGTTAACCAATGGTTATCTGTCAAAGATATTTCTGAAATATACGATTTAAGTATGTATAACACAAACTGCAATGGAAAATATATCAGTAACACTCTACAAAAAATGGGTTTAACCCTTTACATACAATGACAACTTTTAATGACCCTGAGAAGAATTAAGCCTTCCGAAAACATTGTGGGAAAAGAAGAAAATGCTGGTAACCAGCATTTTCTCCTTTTCCCACATTGTTTTCTACCCTTATATAGACAACTTCCATCATTAGACCCACATCTAAATTGTCGTATGCAAATGCTTTCAATTTAGAAGTGTCTAAAGTTTTGCTGTGTGTACTGGGTTAATGCATTTATAGGATGCATTATACCAGGGATCATATATAACAGGGATAAGAAACGCTATAGCCGATAAGAATAAATATCGATTTTTTCACTGCCGTACCTAAACAGCGCCCCCTATAATACATGTACTGACGTTGCGGCTACATTGTGTATATAGAATCCCTGATTATACCAAGAAAATCATCACATACTTAGGATTAATAAGATCTATTTTGTTGAACAATTAACTTAATCTGGAGGTAGAGTTGTCCTCCAACATGCAAAAAAGGTATTCTTATGATTGATTCTGATGATTACATCTGAGACACTCTTCAAGTCAAGTGTAATCTGTTACTATTTTCCTTACTGGCCACTACCAAGGCCAAATGGTCATATAATCTATTCACTCTTCAAATATTCTTTGCATAAACTAAAGTTCAATTTCAGGTCAATTTATTCGAGTAATACAGATTTAACAACTGAATAATTATCTAGTGCAGATAACTGTCCCAAAAGGGGATGTTACTTTTTGAATGGCCGCCTCTGGACCATGCGCTGGAAAAGAATTCATAAATCTGATGCAGATATTGGTTGCAGATGGTTGGACGTCCGGCAACCTGTATCAGTCGAAATCCGTGAATTCTGGGTAAAGCCTAAAGAACTCAATGGTTTATTTTTTAACGGAAAGGAAATTGTTTTCACGAAACGGAAATCGTGTCTGACATACATTGATCGATACGGTTCCTTGTCAATCAGTTGGCAGCATTTTCCTTTGAAATTAAAAATCACTGTGGAAAAAGTAAAACATTCTGGCTATCTGTGCAATGTCCTCGAGGTTTTATTAATGAATTCCATGGTGTCAGGAGAAGTTGTACTCTGGAAAACTCGTACTCAGTCCCTGGAGAATTCGTATCCCAATCTCAAGGGTACGAGTTCTCCCGAGAGAAGCCGTACCCTGGATACGAGTTCTCTTGAGAATTCGTACCCCCAATAAATATGTAATGATAGTTTACCACCATGTTGTCAACTTTTATCTTTATGCCGTTATTGTGATGTAGAGTTGATGAGAAGTTGTTGTTTTTTACATCTGTTGAAAAGACATAAATAAAGTAAAGAAACGTGTGTGTTTTCTCATGAAGTTATTATATTTTGTGTTTGATAATCTGGAGTTAAATTTCTTCACAAGTTAACTCTCTACAACACAGTCCCAATTAAGTCTAAACGACCCTTAAGGAGAAGGATTCTGAGGAACTTGCGGGAGAAGAAGAAAATTCTGGGAACCAGCGAGGGTTTTTTTTTTTTTTCCCATTTTCCACAATGTTTTCGACCCTGTTGAGGACCCTTGTTTCATTTGTCCCACTTTCGAATATTCATTACAGAAATTTTCAATTTAGAAGAGTCTAGAATTTGTCATTTGATAGTCAAAGCAGCATACGTATATCTACTGCCATCAAAAATTTGCTGGGCAGTGTAAAAAAGACATATCTGCACAGATTCGTTGCTGTGCGGATTATGGTTGTATATGTCTTGGAAAAAAGTCTCTTTCACCCTTTTCTAGGCTTTGCCTATGTTCATATTAATTTGTGTGACTTTTAGAAGTTCCTGTATTTCATGAACACTTTAAATTTCTCTCTGTTAACACTGATTTACGTCAATGGGAAGTTGCGCGTGACACGAACCAAAACCGGTTAAAATTAGGAGTAATTTTATGGTCAAAGGGAGAAAACTCGTATTTAATGACATAACTTTTTTATGGCAGAGTTACTTCCCTTACATTTGAAGACTGCATAAAACCGAAGACGAATAAGCATCACTGCAGCTTGTGAAGACGATCAGTATCGGGAAAAAAATGTTCCTAGAGCTGTCACTATTTCTGGTTTAAGACGGACTGCAGATATGCTGCTACTTCTGAAAATATCATGACAGAAGACAAAAGAAAGGAAAACCAATTGCAGACGAGGTTACTATTTTGTAAACAGGTTGTTTCCCTTGTATTTCGTCACATTTGTAAACAAGGCAACCACCGAAATTTAAACTTGGAAATTGAAAGTACAAGCTTGTGCAGAATCGAAATGTAACTTTTACAATTGAATTTATCAACTCATGAATGTATACGATAGATAAGCTTTATTATGTTACAATATTTAAACTTATGAACCAACGACATCTTTTCGTTCAATTAGCTTTTCGAGATTATTTAAATAAATAACATTAATATGGGCTGAATTGTCAAATTCCAATAATTTCTTTGATCATTGACCGTAAGGTTCAGGGGACACATAGTGAAAGCATACAGGCCTGAATCTTCCAGGCTACTAAATGGAGATGAAAGCTATGCCTTTTCCCGATTTTATGAATGTTGATCCAAGTTTAGATCCCCCTTTTTTGAGTGGAAGGGGCTTGAAAGAGGGGAGGTCACTCTCTATTAATTTGAACACTTAATCCCAGGGACTATAAATGGATTTAATCAAAATAACGCAGCAGTACCCTGCCTTTGACTGAAAAATACTAGCGGGGAAACCATCAGCACATACTTAACCCAGGTGTCCTTGCAAATGAACGTGCAGGCTAATTTCGAATCTACACGGTCCATTCAGAACATTTTTCAAAAGAATACTCCCTTGGCCTTTGAAACAGAAAAGACTGGGTTTCTCTAAAGTCTCATTTTACTTATTTAGCAGAATAAGTGTCAACAGAGGGTCCGGGTTTTTCGATAGACTGCATTGGTGTGTATAAATTAATCCTGCACCGGTTCTTAAAATTTCGGTGTGATGTACTGCTTGTAATAGTTGAAAAAAAGACTATTCCGAGAGGGGGAAATGAGAGTACTCTTCATAACTAATGAATATTATATTGTTTGAGTTTTTTTCCCTTTGGCCATAAAAATCTCAATGAAATCTGACGGGAAACGATTCTGTGACAGATCCGAGACCGATCCGCAGCGATTTTTAACTGTACTGTCTATGTCATGGCGGGATTTCCGCCGGCCGTCCGTCCACCGGCCGTCCATCTGTCTCTCTGTCTGTCTATCAGTTAATCTTTTTTCTTGTTTACGCGATAAAGTAAGAATTTCTCCGCAGATTTTCGTGAAACTTGCACAGCTTTTTTTTTAATCTTATCAAGAGCTTGAAACCTATTGATTTTCAACAAAATTCGAAGATATAGTTTGGGAAAAGTAGTTACTTCAAGTTTGAAATTTCCATTTCTTGTTTTCGGCATAAAGTCTACAATTGTGGTCAGATTTCAATGAATCTTACACAGTTTTTTTTTTTTATCTTATCAATAGCTTCAGCTCTATTGATTTTGTTGAAAAAAAAAAAATCCAACCAGCATTATGGGAAAAGTAGCCATTTCAAAGTGAAAATTCCCATTTCTTGTTTATTTGATAAAGTCTGCATTTGTTATCACATTTTTTTAAAACTTGCAGAGTTTGTTAATCACATAAATAGCGTGAATCCTTTTGAATATGAAAAAAATCCAAAGAACAGTATAGGAAAAGTAGCCTTTTGCTGATGAAATTTTCCATTTCTTCAGTTTATGCAATGAGGTCAGATTTTCATAAAACTTACACAGTTGCTTTGTCTTATTAACAGCTAGCTTATACCTTACCAATTTTTAAAAAAAAATCTGACAGTCAGTATGGGGAACGTAGCCATTTAATGTTGAAAATTTCCATTTCTTATTAATGCGATGAAGTCAGCATTTGGGGCCGGATTTTCATTAAACTTGCACAGTTCCTTTGTATGATAAACAGCTTGAAACCTATTGTTTTTGAAAAATAAAACAACTGATGATCAGTGTGGGAAAAGTAGCCATTCAAAGTTTCAAATTTCCATTTCTTGTTTGGGCAATGAATTTCACAGTGTTGATCCAATTCTGTTTAACCTTGCAAAGATTGTTTGGTTCATCAAGGAATTGAATTCTATAAAAAGTGAATAAAATCTTGTTAACCATTCAGAAAAGCAGCCATTTGATGATTTAGTATTGTTTACTCAACAAAGTTCACATCATTAGCTAAAACCCTTTACCACACAATTAATCCCAAGTTTTAACAACCCTGAGAAGGAAGCCTTTTAAAACATTGTAAAACATTTTAAAACATTTTCTCCTTTTCTCACAATTTTTTCTATCCTGCCCAAATCAAATTTCAGTATTTGAGTCACATTTATTTTGTTGTCTGCAAATGCTTTCAGTTTGGACCAGTCCAAAATTTTGTTGTCTGCTAATGAGTTAATAGACAGTGAAGATCAAAGATCAGGCTGCATTTTCCGGACCTGTAATCTTTACCCTCTACATTGCAGCGTCGCATAGAATTGTTAAAAAATATCCAGCAATGCTAGATCTACATGGTTATGCTGATGATCACAAAGTTGCTTTCCGTTTCTGTCCTGGAGATAAAGAGGACAAATCTAAAGTATTGAAACAGCTTGATTCCTGTCTATGTGATGTTATAGGATGGATGACTAAGTACAAACTAAAAATGAACTGCCCCCCCCCCCTTTCCACATACATTCATTCACTATTTCATCAAATTGAAGATCGTTACAGAATAAGATCCTCTGCCAGCGATTCATTTGCCATACCAAGAACAAGAACATGCCTTGCTGATAAATCTGTCTCCTGTGCTGGTCCAAGGTGGTGAAATCCTCTACCAAAGAAACTTAAACCCATTACCACACAATCCCTACTTTTGACGCCCCTGAGAAAGAAGCCTTTTGAAAACACTGTAGGAAAAGGAGAAAATGCTGGTAACCAGCATTTTCTCCTTTTCCCACAGTGTTTTCTACCCTTCCCAGAACAAATTTCAATTTTTCAGTCACTTTTATTTTGTCGTCTGCAAATACTTTCAATTTGAAACAGTCTAAAATTTTGTTGTGTGGTAAAGAGTTAAATGTGTACAAAGTGAAAGTACATTTTTAATCCTTTCCCAAACGGCAAATTTTGAACCAGACCAAATTCAAAGCATTTTGCAGATGACAAATTAACAGTTGCGAAAAAGATGACTTTTCTATATGATAGGGTAGAAAACATTGTTGGAAAAGGAGAAAATGCTGGTTACCAGCATTTTCCCCTTTTTCGCACAATGTTTTCAAAAGGCTTCTATTCCTGACCCTTAAAAACCAGGGATTGTTTGGGAAAGGATTAAGAAGGACCTTAACTCTTTACCAAATGACAAAATTGTACACTGGTCCAAATTGAAAGCACTTGCAGATGACAAATTATATGTAATTCAAAAATTGAAATTTGTTTCCAGCAGGGTAGAAAACATTGTGGGAAATGGAGAAAATGCTGGTTACCAGCATTTTCTCCTTTTCCCACAATGTTTTCAAAAGGCTTCTATCTCAGGGTCGTTAAAAGTCGGGATTGTGTGGTAAAGAGTTAAAACATTTCTATGCAACAAACACTATCAATAAGTTCTTCTGTATTATTGTAAAGCGCAGAAGAATATGTTGTATAAATTTCGCGCTATATAAATGTTATTGTATTTGTATTTGTATTTGAGTCAGGCTTGGCACCCTAAGAACAAGAGAACCAGCAGAATAATCTAAAAACAATTTGCTGGTAAAGGTGCTAGGCAGAAAATCAAAATTAATTAATTTAGCATTGAGTATTTTCACACCTTGCCACTAATCACATTAACTCTTTACAACACAATCCGGCATTTTAACAATGCTGAGAAATAAGCCTTTCAAAAGCATTTTGAAAACATTTAACCCTTTACCCCATAACACATTTCTATGGTATCTCTAATTGACCCTAAATAACAGCATGGATGAAGCCGTTTCTTATGTGTATATGACACCCTTCGATAGCATAGAAAACATTGTGACAAAAGGTGAAATTGCTTGTGACGAGCAATTTCACCTTTTGCAACAATATTTTCCAAAGGCTCCTGCAAGCAATGCATAGTATTAGTGGTTAATTTAACCCATTACCACACAATCCCTACTTTTGACGCCCCTGAGCAAGAAGCCATTAGAAAACATTGTGGGAAAAGGAGAAAATGCTGCTAACCAGCATTTTCTCCTTTTCCAACAATGTTTTCTACCCCTCACAAAACAAATTTCAAATTTTCAGTCATTTTTATTTTGTCGTCTGCAAATGCTTTCAATTTGGACCAGTCTAAAATACTATCGTGTGTTAATGGGTTAAGTACCACATTGTTTTCAACCCTTCCGAAACCAACTTCCAGTTCTTCAGTCACACCTTTTTGGTTGCCTGAGTTTAGGACTTTGAGGAGGTTTTGCTTTTTCACTCTTTATCAAACGATAAGATTTAGGGCTATACCAAGTTAAAAGCACTTGCATACAAAATAAATGTGGCTGAAAAATTAAAACATGATATGAGAAGGGTATAAAACATTGTGGGAAAAGGAGAAGAATGGTTGCCAGCATATTTGCTTTTTTCGGTGAAAGATCGAAATTTATTTAATCGAGTGGACACCATCGGTATTTTCATGAGTGGTGCAGCCACAAGTGAAAATATTACCGGTGATGTACACGAGATGAAATAAATTTTGATCTTTCACCCCAAAAAAACAAATATTCTCTCCATTTCATCCTTTTAACCCTTTCTGGGAGGAGCTTTATCAAAGTCCAGTACAGTTCTTTTCCGTTATTGCCCATTGCGTACCTTTCCTGCATAGCAACGCATTACAATCTTACGTAAAGCGCCAGAAATGTAAGGTAAATGACTTCATATTTCCATCTGGTTGCAAGGTAGGCGCAATTAACTTAGGCAACAATTTAAGAACATGAAAATCGGTATTTCCACTGGTGGTACCAATGTAAGATGGAAAAATATTTTCACTGCTACTTCTCAATATCCTACCGGACAGCATGAAATGAATATATATCATAACCTATTACCCAAGTTATATCTTAATCCTAATCTACAGGTAAATAGGATCTGAGCTTGCAGAAGTCATTTATAATTTGTAAATCTCGGAAAAAACACTACATCTGGTTAATGTGCTTGGCGGCTATTTTGTGTGTTCGACAATATAAACATTTTGAGAAACACAATATTTAATGAAATGCACAATTTGCTCTTATATTCAGTGTTTCAACAGAGAATTTTTTGTATTTCAAACGAAGGAATATTGAATACGCAATCATAGTCTTGTGGTCAATTTGCAGAATTAAGAGAGTTCAAACTTGAGCACAAAAAATGAGCGAAGATTTCAACTGATTTTGTCTTGGTCGTTTCTGTACCCAAGGGCGACCAGTCAAAATGTAACGTCGCCTTTGGTGACAGTTAGATCTAAATGCATCTGTATTAGGAATAGAATGACCGAGGTTCTGCCAAACACTAAGTCAGTATCAGTTCATTCATTCCTCTAACCAATAATTTTTGCTACTTTTAGAAGTTCCTGTATTTCATGAACAATTCTTTCCACTCTGTTTACACTGATTTTCCTCAATAGGAAGTTCTGTGTGGCATGAACCAGAACCGGCTGGAATATTAGGAACAATTTTATGGTCAAAGGGAGAAAACTCATACATACTGATATCACTTCCTTAATGGCAGAGTTACGTCCCTTATATTCTTTGACAACTTAAAACCAAAGACGAATAAACATCATTGCCGTTTCTGAAGACGACCTGTATCCAAAAAAAAAATGTTCAGAGAGCTGCCATTATTAGTTTATGACAGGATTGGGGAATCATCTACTTCTGAAAATATCATGATCTAGTAGACTAAAGAAAGAAAAAAGAACAAAAAAACCATTTGCAGACTTGTTTACCATTGTTGAACAGGTTGTAGTCTCCCTTGTGTTTCGTCACATTTGTAAACAAAGCGACCGCCAAAATTTCAAACGTTGAAGTAACAATTCGGTTATCAAAGTTGGAACTCAGGTAGAATATGAATATATTTTTCATACTGATGACTGTATACGATAAATTTATAAGCTTTCTTATGTTACAATTTAAATTCATAAGCAAACAACATAATTTAGTTAAATTAGGTTTTCGAGATTATGAACTATAATATCGACTGTTTGGGCTGAATTGAAATCATTTCTTTAATCATTAACCGTGAGGAGCATGGGGCAGAAAGTGAAAGCATACCCGAATCTTCCAAGCTACATGTATTTAATGGAGATGAGAGCTATGTTTTATTCCGAATATTATTGATGCTGTCTCCAGTTTAGACCCCACCACTTCCACCCCCCCCCCCTTTTTTTTAGTGAAGAGCGGAGACCACTCTTTATTAATTTGAACACTTAATCCCTTAGACAATAAATTGATTTTTTTTAAAAAAAAAACGCCACAACATCCTGCCTTTGACAGAAAAATACAAGCAGGCAAACCATTACTTTAAAAATCAGCACAGACTAAATTTTAGTGTACTAACAAAGGTGTTCTTTGACCTAAAATCTACATAGTTCAATCGGAACATTTTCCTAACAGAAAACTTCTTTGAAACAGCACAGACTAGGCTTGAAACTTTTATTTTAATTAATAAGCGGGATAAGGGTTAACATAGGAAAGGGTTCTTTCGATAGACCGTATGGGTAAAAAATTAACCTTGCACCGCCTCTTTATGTTCCGGTATGACTGTTTCTAATAGTTGAAAAAAAGACTATTCCGAGGTGGGGCGGGGGAGTAGACAAAGGGAGAGTAACTAATGGATAAACAGATTGTACGAGTTTTTTCGCTTTGACCATAATTGCACGGCGACATCAGTCGCAGTGCATATTTGTAGTATTCAGTAAATAAAGAATATATTTACAGATATGAGGAATCCCTTCAGGTAAAAGTTTAAGCGCGTTTTGCACATGCGCAGACGGTATCCGGATAAAACGTCCCACAGTCAAAACATCCCGCTTTTGGTTAAAACGTCCCTATTTCCATTGCAAATTGGTTAAATCCAGGGTTCGAAGTAAACACTAGCAAACTCGCAAAATGCGTGACAAGCAATTTCGACTTTTGCCACAAAGTTTTCTACTCTATCAAAAGGTGTCATATACAAATAAGAAACAGCTGCATCCTTGCTGTTATCAGGGATACTAGAGATACTATAGAAATGCCTTATGGGGTAAAGGGTTAAGTGCAACTCAAGGACCTTTTACAGACAGTATTGATCAAGATCAGATAGCACAGAACATATAGTCTGATCTTTGATCTACACTGTCCAATAAGGGGATGTCTAATCCTGAAAAAGATACCTTTGAAATAGCCAAATTTTGGTTTTTAGCTCCACTGGCCGAAGGCCAGCGAGCTCTTGTCATGGTGTTGTGTCCGTCTGTCCGTCCGTACATTTGTCCGTTTGTGCGTCTGTAAACTTTTTCTTTAAAAAACTTCCTCTCAGAAACTACTGACTGGATTTTTACCAAATTTTACAGGAATGTTCTTTAGGTGGTCCTGTTTCAATTTTTTTCAAATAATTGTGCTCCATGAAGAATTCTGGTTGCCATGGCAACCAAAGTAAAAAACCTTTAAAAATCTTCTCCTCCCCAACCGCTAATTGGATAGCATTATTATTTTGCAGGAATGTTCCTTAGGTAGAGGTTTATAGAATTCCTTAAAAAAAAAAGATCCGTCAAAGAACATGGCTTCTGGGAGACTCATTTTCCTTTTATGGTATAAAGTAAAATCTTTGAAAAATTTTTTCTCTCAAACTATTCATTGGATTTCATTGTTGTTTTCACTGTGGAAAAAGGTGAAATTTCTCATAATCAACCAAAGACGAGAAGTCTTTGGAAAACACTGTTGGAAAAGGTGAAAATGCTGGTAATCAGCATTTTCTCCTTTTCCCTCAGTGTTTTCTACTCTATCAAAGAGAGAAATCATCATTTCATCAATGTTTAATTTGTCGTTTGCAAATGCTTTCAGTTTGATCACACCCCAAATTTTGTTGTTTGGTAAAGGGTTGCTTTACATAATCCATAGTGCTTTTCATATAAAACAAGAGAACCTCTGCACTTTTATTATTCTGGTAAAGGTTTGTTGACCTACTGGTGACTAAGTGCAAAGTGAACAGAAGGGGTGTTAAACCTGGTGACTTAGTTTTCTATATTTAGATGTTTCCCCACCCAAAATGGTTTGTGACAAGACCCTCTTTAACTATAACCAGATGACAAAATTTTGTAACTGCTCATAATTGAAAGATGTTGCAGACAATATAATATAGCTTCAGATTAGTAAAACTTGTATCAAAAAGGGTAGAAATTATTGTGGAAAACTAAGAACATGCTGGTTACCATTATTTTCTCCTTTTCTCGCAATCTTTTTCTTAGCTTTTTCTCTTCAGTTGGTAGCTAAAATGCAGGATTGAATGGTAATTGTTAAAAACTTCTCTTCACTTTTACAGAAAAATCAGGCCTGTGGAGCGATACAGGCGCTCAAGCGCCTCTAGTTACTATCAGTTTGAAGGTTTTATCTCAGTTACATAGTAGGATAAGGGTTAAATTCTTAACCAATAAATCTACCAAACTATAAATTTAAAGTTTTGTAGTCTTTGGTTTTAAATAGCATCTGCAGATGGGATCTACTGTTTGATCAAAAGTTTCTCAAAAGAAGGACTTTGTGAAGAATATGAAATCGTTGTAGCAGAAGGAAAAATGCTTGTAACCAGCAGTTTTCCTCAAGATTCCAAAAATGTTTTCCAAAAGCCTAAGTAGTGTCCCTAAATATCCTGACTCTTACGTGAAGGGTTAAATTGCATGAGAATTATTCGATAAAAAATGTATAAGAAATATAATCATATACAAGCATACTATTGATTTAAAGCTACGGCGTAATCTACATAATAATATGTGTATACATGTATATGATTTTCCTTGATTCACATATGACAAAAAAAAAAATAAATAGTCATTTTTCTCAATTAGATACAGTTTATTTACGATATCGAATTATATCCTTTAGCAATCGACTCAATAAATGAAGCCTATAGACCTGTAATGCAAAACTATCGCAGTTGGGATTTTTTTTAAAAAATTGTGGTCTAGGGGAGAAAACTTGTATTGCCTAAGAGTAAGAGAAAACCAAGAGTAATCGCCCTTATAATGATCTGCTCCCCCCCCCCTCCTTTCTCCTCTTTGAACCTATGTAGTGTTAAAATCTGTACAAGATACATTTAATGGACTGTAGAGTCTATATATTTAAACCGTCTAAAGAGGTCCACATGTAGGCGCGAAAAAACTTCAAAACACCATATACAATAATAGTTGTCTTTGCAACCAGTGTAGATTAAGATCAGACTGCACAGAACGTTCAGTCTGGTCTTGATCGACACTGTCCGCTTTGCTTAGACATTCTTCACAAAAGCAACCTTGATAATGTAACTGTTTGGGAGAAGATTCTAGACTGAACATTTCTATTGGGTTTATTTGACGCCCTAGATAGTTGTCAGTACAGGGGACAGCTTTAGGGCTCAATTTTGAATCTACCTCATTTATTTCTACAAACCAGAAGTTTTGTTTTGAACTAGTTTATAAGATAAAGTTTCAATATTAAGCGTATCTGTCCGTAAATGAAAACATATTTTTGTTGGTAAGTGTGCGTTTATTTATCATTGTGATATCATATACTCTCTAATTTGATTTATTAATATCTGTTGACTCAGAGATATGTTACCAAATGATGCATTGTTATTCTAGAGAAATCTTACCTTAATTCCAAATTCAAATATTGGCGTTATAAATAATTTATTATTGTCATGAAATAAAAGGGAGACTACCTACCGCCTGTTTTGACTAATAATATGTCTTACTGAATTATTTTCTGTCGGGTGGCATGTCGATTTTAGAATAATTGAAATTAACAATTTTACCATACGAACTGATTCAAAGTCGTTACAGCTACATGAAAAATTATCGCTTGTCAAACCGATCGTCTCTACAGACGTTACCGTGTTTATTCGTCCTCGGTTTTACGCTTGCTCTTTGCTGGCATTTTTTGTAAGGTGCACAGGCATATAAGGACCACAGGCATAAGGAGGAGGTTCCATGTCCCGCCTACTGCTTCTACCATTCAGGTACTGTAGCCGCAGTCATTTAGCACAACCGGAAAAAGCCAAAGCGAGGCTTTGGGTGGAGCCTGTCTCTTGTAGACCTATCTTCAAAGGTAACGACGTGAAGCAGTCAGAAATAAGCACTTTTCTCTTCAATAAGGGAAGCAACTCTGACATTACTTATAACAATATTTTGTACAAGTTGTCTCCCATTGACCATTGGTAGTTCATCATTCTATCGCAATGGCCTTAAATTGTGAAAGAAAATCAGTTTAGAACAAAACACCAAGCACAAGCGCAGGTAAAATGGAATAAATAAGCGAAGGAAGGGAGCAAGAAAGTAAATAAAACAATGGACAAAAAATACATGATATAATGTTTTAACAAATATCAGTTGAAACAACATGAAGGAACCGGAAATAAACAAACACAAGGAGACGAGATAGTTTTCCGTGATTTCTTGTGATTTGACGGGTGCTTCTTGTTGTTAGTCGTACATTTCATAATCTAACACAAAAAATCGCGTGTATCTTCACATATAAACCGTAAAACAATCCACAAAATACTGGAATCATTGATGAGTTTTATTTTCACAGTGTCCGGGTTATACATATATTCGGATAAAAGTTTGGCTTTGTAAAAGAAGCATAAAAGTTCTGTTCTTAAAACACTTCATTTAAGTTTTGAAAAATAAGTAACACAAAAAATGGAGGAAAAGTTTGGTAAACATTTGACTATTTATAAGATGACAAACTTTAGACTTTGATCAAATAGGAAGCAATTTAGCAGACGACAAATCTAAAAGTTGGTCAAAAGATGACTTCTGTCCTTGATAGGAAAAATGAAATGATAGGAAAAACCAGAAAATGCTGGATAACAGTATTTCATCCTATTTCTATAGTGGTTTCAAAAGAACATAGAGTTCTCAAGGATATATTTTGAAGCTGGGGACTGTGTACCTTCAGTCCGACTCTGAAGGCTTGCTCCGATGCTACTGTTGTTATTTAGTCTCTGCTGTGGAGACCAAATAACAAAAATAGCATTGGAGCAACCATGCAACCACTAGGCTTTGTATATACCTGTAGACTGAAGGATTTCCCAGGTGTCATTTTGTAATTGGGTCTCGGAGAGGAGAAACATTTAAAAAATGGCATCGAAGCTCCCCTTTGGATCGAATGTAGGCTTTGTACATAGATCCTTTTCTTATTGACCAACAAATCTAAAGTCAGTTCTATAACATGATATCAAACCATTCTGTCAGACTGAAGAAAACATTTTGTATGTTTTGTTTTGGCCACAGGGTTCTGAAGCATTGTCAGCCCATGGATACATGTAGATGATTTCTTTATGTGTAAAATACAATGTGGTTGGAATGATGAAATTTGCCATAAAAAGGGTAGAAAAACCTTGTTGGAAAAGGAGAAAATGCCATTTATTATGGTGGTTTGAAAACAATGAATGTCTTCAAAAACGATGGCTTGTTGCGTACAAGATACTTAACCCATTACCATACAATCCCTACTTTTGACGACCCAGAGAAAGAAGCCTTTAGAAAACATTGGGGGAAAAGGAGAAAATGCTGATAATCATTACCAGCATTTTCTCCTTTTCCCACAATGTTTTCTACCCCTCACAAAACAAATTTCAAATTTTAAGTCACTTTTATCTTGTCGTCTTCAAATGCATTCGATTTGGACAAGCCTAATACATTGTTGTATAGAAATAAGTTAAATAGAAACATTGAAATTCTTTAATGGCTCAAAATGAAGTAAGATAATGAAAAGTAACCTGGCAAGCAATTACCTTTTAATCATCACCATTGTTTTGTTTTGTTGAAAAGCAGTATATCTATTGGGTTATTGGGTGATGCTCAGTGCTCATAAACAATGGTTTCATAAATGTTCAAGAAAATATGGCGGCAAGGGCCTGCCAATAAGCGTGTGAATATTTTTTACAAATCGCAAATTAAAATCTATTTGTTCTATCTGAGTATGTACAAAGAAGTAGGTCAAATACCTGTGCATTCAGCTACCTTCCAAAAAAAACCTCTACCTCATGGGCGTTTTTTTTTTTACTGATACAGTGTTTGAAAGGTTTGAAAATTTCTTTTTTCATTTCAGATTTTCAGTACAGAATTGCTTGGGGAGTTAATGGTTGTCCAGTAATTTTTGCAGCACTTAAACTTCACGAACGTTCAATAAGAAACATGTGGAACACTGAAGAAACAGAATTCAGATGTCTACCATATTATAGAACCATTGTGAAGTCATTTATAAAGAAACAGAATCAGCTAGTGGTATGTCCCTCTCATAAGAAGATAACTACCATGTGTTGAAATTCAGTATTTTGATTCTGTAACAAAAGAACAAAATGCCTAACCCTTTACCAAACAATCCCTGGTTTGTACGACCCTAAGATAGAAGCCTTTTGAACACATTATGGGAAAAGGAGAAAAGGCTGGTTACCAGCATTTTCTCCTTTTCCCACTATGTTTTCTACCCTGCTGGAAACATATTTCAGTTTTTCAATTAGGTTTTTATTTTGTCGTCTGCAAGTGCTTTCAATTTGGACCAGTCTAAAATTTTGTCGTTTGGAATAGGGTTGACTCATGATAACTGAGACTACAAAATTGTCCAGGTTAACCCTTTCACACAAAATGCCAACTTTTGATCCTCCTGGAAAAGAAGCCTTAAATTTGGAAGACATGGGAAAAGGAGAAAATGCTGGTAACCACATAATTTCTCCTTATCCCACAAAGTTTTCTACCCTGTCAAAGAAAATTTGCACAATTGTAACCACTTTGAAATTGCCGTCTGCAAATGCTTTCAATTTGGACAAAGGCTAAATTTTTTTTGTCTGGTAAAGGGTTTAAAGGTTTTGCATTCTGTAAATTACATATAGCTTAAGTTATGAGATTCATGATTTAAAAAAGCAGAAAACACTGATGGAAAAGGAGGAAATGCTGGTATCTAAGGTTTTTCTCCTTTTCATCATTCAATATTTTCAAATCTCAAAACCTGAAGCTAAATTCAAACTGACCTCTTCAACTGCTTTAACCCTATACCAAGCCATCCGGACTTTTAACAATTCTGATAAAGAAGGCTTCTGAAAATGTTGTGGGAAAAGAAGAAAATGCTGGTAACCAGCAAGTTCTCTTTTTCCCACAGAGTTTCCTACCCTGCTGAAAACAAATTTCAATTTTTCAGTTTTGTTTATTTTGTTATCTGCAAATGCTTTCAGTTTGGACAAGTCTAGAATTTTGTTGTTTGGTGAAGAATTGAATTACGGATGACTGACATGGATTAATTCTTTACCACACAATCCCGCCTTTGACGACCTGGAGAAAGAAAACCTTTAAAAACCTAGTGGGAAAAGAACAAAATGCCGGTAACCAGCATTTTCTCCTTTTACCACAATGTTTTCTACCCTTTCCAAATGTTATGTCGTCTGCAAATGCTTTCAAGTTGGACTAGTCTAAAATTTTGTCATCTGGTAAAGACTTAAGATATATTGCAAATTAACAATTTGTGGCTAAAGGAATATTTGAGTAGGGAAAAGGCAAATAATGACTGAAAGGAAAACAGGAAAAGTATTAGAGTAGGTATTCACTGAGGTTAATACCGGTAGTCTCTTTTAGCTCTTTACAATGAAAAAAAAATAAAGGATGGTCAAAACTGAAACCATTTGCAGAAGACGAATCACATGGTGCACAGAGTAGAAAAGTTTTCTTTGACAGGATAGAAAACATTGTGGGAAAATGAGAGAATGCTGCCTTTTAGACCAGTACATATTGAAATCATTTGCAGACAACAAATTAAATGTCAACCAGATGTTGAGATATGTCTTGCAATGGATAGAAAAGATTGTGAGAAAAGCAGAAAATGCAAATTACCAGCGTTTCTCTCCCTTTCCCTCATTATTTTCTAAAGCCTTCATCCTCAGGGTTAATAAAACGGGATTATGTGGTAAAAGTTTAATACCTGCTGGTACAATTGATTGTTTTGATTGTATGGTGACTAGAGCCACTTTCAGTGTTATTTCAGTTATGTCACAGTGGCTAGTTCACCAATTCATGCTTTCCTGGAGTCTCTTTTATCAGTATTCCAAAGAGTTTTCTTTTCCAAACCACTGGCTGCTTTCCCACATAACCATTCCCAGGACAATAGCCAGTGTTGGGGGAATGATGATTCCTGTGGCAATGACTATCAGCAATCCCCTAAAAGAAATTGGTTGAGCCAGGGATCGAGCCCACAACCTTTTGTTTCCAAGTCCTGCGTGCTACCGAATGAGCTACCAGGGCTTGGCTTCCCTTAGGTATAAAGCTTTTGAAAAGATTATGGAAAAAGAGGAAAATGTAGATGACCTACATGTTGTTTTTCCCCAAGTTTTTTTTTTTTAACAACTCAAAACAGTAACCATCCCTTGACCTATATTTGTCAGTTGCAAATGCTTTCAGTATTGTTTGTTAAAGTATTAGCTTCAGGTACAGGAAATAGTGAGAATGTAAACACTGATTCAAATTTTTTAAACTTTACTAAACTACATAATTTTAGACTTGTCCAAAATGAAAGCTTTTGCAGACAAGAAAATAAATGTAACTCAAAAATTGAAATTTGTTTTCAGCAGGGTAGCAAACATTGTGGGAAAAGGAGAAAATACTGGTTATCAGCATTTTCTCCTTTTCTTATAACATTTTAAAACTGCTTCTTTCACAGGGTTGTTAAAAGTTGGGATTTTGTGGTAAAGGTTTAAACAGGAATATGAATTAACTAACTTCACTTTGTTTTAATGATAATTCTTAACCCTTTACTGTACAATCCCTGGTTTTTATGACCCTGAGGGAGAAGCCTTTTGAAAACATTATGGGAAAAGGAGAAAATGCTGATAACCAGCATTTTCTCCTTTTCCCAAAATGTTTTCTACCCTGCTAGAAACAAATTTCAAATTTCCAGTTACAGTTATATTGTCGTCTGCAAGTGCTTTCAATTTGGACCAGTCTAAAATTCTGTTGTTGGTAAAGAGTAATTACACCCAAAGAACTGAATATTTTTGTAAAATACATGTATATATACATGTATATGCACAGAACTGCATTGTTAAATAAATAAGGTTTGTTTTATGAATTTCTATCTTTTTATCTTGTCATTCCTTTTACCCCATTCCACACAATCCTGAGTTTTAACAACCCCAAGTAGAGAAGGCTTTTGAAAACACTGTAGGCTTTCTAAAACATTGTAGGAAAAGAAAAAAATGTTGGTAACCAGACAGGATGCCTTTGAAGAAAAAGAAGGCTTTTTAACCCTTTACCACTCTATAACAACTTTTAACACCCCTTGAGGAAGAAGCCTTTTGAAAGCACTGTGGGAAAAGGAGAAAATGCTGGTAACCAGCGTTTTCTCTTTTTCCCACAGTGTTTTCTACCCTATCAGGATCAAATTTCATTATTTGAGTCGCATTTAAATTGTTGTCTGCAAATACTTTCAAGTTGGGCAAGGTCAAAACTTTGCTGTCTGGGAAAGAGTTGAAATATTGGAGGTTTTTGAAAACATTGTGGGGAAAAGAAGAAAATGCTGGTGACCAGAAGAGAAGTCTTTCAGATAAAGAGATGGCTTTTGAAAACATTGTTGGAAAAGACGAAAACGCTTGTGACCAGAAAAGGAGAATTCTTCTTCTGAGAAATCGACAGCTTTTGAAAACATTGTGGGAAAAGATGAAAATGCTCTGTAGCTCAGCTGGTAACAACATTTGAGCAAGCATGTTGCTGGTACAAAATTCCATCTTGCCAATTTCTCTCAGAGAATTTACGATAGTCATTGCAACAGGATACATTCCTATTTTGCTTCTGAATAACCCTAGATGGTTATGTGGGAAAGCAGCCAATGACTTAGGAACACCATAGTGAGAAGTGCTGGAAAAGAAATGCTGGGAGAGCATGTATAGGTGAAGTGGTTCCAGCTGTGATATCATTGAAAATATTTGAATGGTATCAACTCTTAGGCTGTTAAGTGCAACTCATTGACCTTTTGCAGACACTGTTGATCAAGATCAGACTGCACAGAACAAATAGTCTGAACTTTGATCTACACTGTCCTATAAGGGGATGTCTGATCCTGAAAAAAATACCTTTGAAATAGCCAAATTTTGGTTTTTACTATCAGTTTGAATTTTTCATCTCAGTTACTTAGTAGGATAAGGGTTGAATTTTAAACAAACAAATCGACTAGACTATAAAAGTTCTGTACTATTTAGTATTAATAACATTAATAGTGATTGATCAAAAGTTTCTCAAAAGAAGGACTTTGTGAAGGATATGAAACTATTGTGGCAAAAGGAAAATAGCATGCAACCAGAAGTTTTTCTCAAGATTCTCATTATGTTTTCCAAAAGCCTAAACAATGTCCCTAAGTATCGGGACTGTCTTGTAAATGGTAAAATTGAACGATAATTATTTGATTAAAATGTATAAGAAAGAGTCATATACAAGCATACTGTTTGACAAATTTTTTCATTGATTTAAATAAGCCACTGTGTAGTCTACATAATTATGCAAGTGCAGGTATGATTTTCCTTGATTCATATATGACGAAAAAAATATATAAATAGCCATTTTTCTCAATTAGATACAGTTTAATTACAATATCGAATTATATCTTTTATCAATCAACCCAATAAATGATGCCTATAGACTCGTACTGCAGAACTATCGCAGCGGGGATTTTTTTTAAAAAATTATGGTCTAGGGGAGAAAACTCGTATTTTCTAAGAGTAAGAGTAAAGCAAGAGTAGTCTCCCTTATAATGATCCGCCCTTCATCATTTCTCCTAGACGCTTGACGGATCAAAGTACCAAACACAACACTAGGAAAAAGGTGACGTGCATGTAACGTTTTTAATCTGTTTTTGATGAAGATTTCAATTAATTTTAACAAAAGAGTGTCTTTGATATTGATTTTAATACAAAACACTAGAATCTAAGTTTTAAATAAGATTATTTCCTGCTTTTTCTACTTGAAAGTCGATTGGGATCACCGAGAAGGGTTTTAATCTTTGAAAATCGCCATTTGCAAAGGTATGAGGTTTGCGAACGGCATAGTTTAAAATGACGCTTCACAGAATGTACGATCTGATTCCGAGTCTACACAGTTCACTTGTTTCGTAAACCTTTCAGTGCAAAATAAATGAATTCAAATTCCAGCGGACGGCTCTAAACACATTCTATTGAAACTCATAAAGATTTTGTTTGTACAGGTTTGACTACACCAGCGGATGACATAGATCAAACTGCACGTTCTGTGCAGTCTGATCTTGATTTATGCCGTCCACAAAAGTCTCCGCTTTCGCCTGTGGCGCCGAAAGGGTTAAGCCTATTTGGATAGAGTTAAAATCTTTATCAGATAGATGTAGTTCCAGTACACTGTTCAAATCGTCGACAGAGGTTCGATGTCTAAAGGCGCGTAAAAACGAAAACTTCAAAGTGCAATATACAGTAAAAGTTGCCTGTAGAGTCTGTGTAGATCATGATCAGACTGCACAAAACGTGCAGTCTGATCTTTGATCTACACCGTGCTCTTTCCTCAGACTTTCTGTACAATTTTATGCAACTTTAAAACCTTAATTGTTCGAAAAGTTTTTTTTAGATTGAAGTTATCTCTTGTTTATTTGGCGCTCTATGGGTTTGTAACGGGAATGGTTTGATATTCATTGGGATTTATTTTAACTAGACATCATCTTCCTACATTAAGCCAGTTTATGTTCTGAAGTTGAGCTATAAAATGACCTTCCATATTTAGCGATATATGTCGATATCGACATTAAATGAAAACAGAGAACTTTTGTTTGTAAGTTTGCGTTAAGTTATCGTAGTGGTTATCATTAACTCATTAATTTCATGTACTGAACATCTATTACCTCAATGATATCTGTTACAAAATATTGCATTTTTATTGTAGCGCGATCTTACAATGAATTCCAAATTCAAATATTGGGGGTTATAATTAACATGAAATAAACGGGACACTACCTGCCGCCTGTTAAGAAAAATAATAATTTTGACAGATTTTTTTTGTCTGGTGGCATGTCGTTTTTAGAACGGTTAAAATTAACAAGTTAACCACATAAACTGGTTGATATCCGTTACACCTAGATAAAAATTTATCGTTTGTCCAACGGATCGTCTCTACAGACGTTACCGCGTTTATTCGTCCTCGGTTTTATGCTTGCTCTTGGTTGGCATTTTTTTGTAAGGAGCACAGGCATATAAGGACCAGAGACAGGAAGAGGAGGTTCCATGTCCCGCCTACTGCACGTACTATGCACATACTATAGCCGCAGTAATGTAGCACCTCCGGAAGTAGCCAAAGAGAGGTTTTGGGCGGAGTCTTTGTTTTGTAGGCGTACGTACCATTCAGTGGTATGCACGTACTCACAACGCGAAGCAGTCAGAAATAAGCCTTTTCCTCTCCAATAAGGGAGGCAACTGTAGCATTACTAATTATGAAATTTTGTACGAGTTGTTTCCCTTTGACCATTAGTCGTTCATCATTCTCTTGCAAGACCCATATATTTTGAATGAATATCAGCCCGGAATAAAAAGCAAAGCAAAAGCGCAGATAACATGGACGGAAATAAGCGATAGTAGCAATAAATTAAACAAACTGAGGAGAAAAAGCAATGTAAATTGGTGTTACAAACAAAAATTGATGCGAAAGGAACAAACCGGAAATAGCAAATAAGCTTGGTAGAGAAGATATGACACTAGTTCCATGATTTCTTTACGATTCTACGGGTGCCAATGGTTGTAAGTCGCATGTTTCTTTTTTTAAAGTAAACACGTGTATATCTTTGCATATGAACCATATCAAACTCAAAGGCAATAAAACAGTAAACATGGACGAGATTCATCTGTTCAGTATCCGGATTGTAGATATATTCGGATAAAAGTTTGAATTGTGAGAAAAATTTGAAATTTATTCAATACAACACTTTACGTTAGTTGAAAAACAAAATGAAGAAAATAGCATAGTTGAGAGAGGCTAGTATAAATACAGTTGTAAAAACTTGTTTCTATCGAATGGCAGTCATTTGAACACCTGGTAATTTCGACACCCAGTCATTTCGACATATTTTGGTCATTTCAATTCCCGGTGGAAAAATGTTTGCAAACTTTGGTCATATCGACTTCTTATTTTTTAGAGCACTTTTTAAACTCAACATTTTATTATCAAGTTACTTTAATTTCTTTTAAAGATGTCATATCAGTGTAATTTTGTGTTGGTGTGTGACCAAAACATGTTTTTAAATAACTTTATTCAAGGGGAATTACTCCGAGTATGGGTAGTTTATGTATTCTTCTCAGCCTTCTTAATAAAGAGATTAATATGCAGTATAATGTTTATCACACCTTCACCTGTCTTTGACTGTGTTTGACTTCACATTTTTATCGATCGGAATGAATCATAATTAATGAAAATCCTACAAAATATGACAAATGCCCAGACTAGACCACCTAAAAAAAGATTAAGAAAACATATATCCTTCACACATTCAAGATAAAAATGTATCTACATACAGTACATCCATTATAGCGAATCTGTAATTTACAGAAACCCTTTTACATCCAGCACAGCAGAGTTTTTTTGCCATGCAGTGAGGTAACTTTTGAAAGCATTGTGTCAGTGAGAGTTTTTAATAAGAGCAAACTGCAATGCAGACTTTTTGGGCCATTTGGACCACATGGCAAACGATAAGTTAAAGAATGTTTGATTAATTATTGAGTTCTTCTTAAACCCTTTACCACACAATCCCAACTTTTAACAACCCTGAAAAAGAAGCATTTTGAAAACATTTTGGGAAAAGGAGAAAATGCTGGTAACTACAAACTACTTCTATATAAACTACCAAAAAAAATGAGAAATTTTTGTACCCCTCACAAAATAAATGTTTTCAGGGTTGTACTTGAATCATCCGCTTTGTCTGTGTATCTGTCTGTGTGTCTGTCCATCTGAGTACAAAATACCAGTAATTTTGTGTCCAAAACTCCTCCTACAGTTTTCCTTCAACTGTATTAAAACTTTGCACATATATTAATCATAATTATATCAAAGATTTGCAAGATGCACTTTTCAAGTGTCAACTCTTCCTAGTTGGAAAATTATCTCCCCTTGAATTTGACACTTTTTTTCTGGCAAAGGGCTGGCAGGGGTATTAAGTCACATTAAGTCATAGCTCTAGTTCAACTTGCTGAAATAAAAAGGAATTGCAGACAACAAATGAAATGTAGTTCAAGCAATGAGATTTGTCTCTGACAGTCAAAAACATATTGGGAATGTAATTCAAAAATAGGTTAAGTGTTTGATAGGAAAAATTATTTGTTGGAAAAAGAGAAAATGCTAGTTCCCAATATTTTCTCATTTCCACATTATTTTCAAAATACATTTTCCTTGAGGTAATCAAGGGTTAATGAACTTTTCTTTCCATCTTTGTAGTGTAAATATGGAAGGGAGGTGCAAAACGCAGAAACTAGTTTACCTCGTTGGAGAAGAGAGAAATCAAAAACCATAATATTTTTTGGGAAGAAGTTGTGAAGTATTCAACAAAAAAGTGGGGCAAGAGTTCTCGACCATCCACACTCAGTGTTTTTTATTTTAAAAACATAGAGAAATGGACCAGTGGTTTGGAAGATTACAGGGTTCAGACTAGCACACCAAAACACATGAACCTGGATGAGAGCCTTTATCGTTGATACTCAGACTTAAGTTCAAGAAATATTATTGTAAGTGGTAATATGCTTGTCAAAAGGGTAAAGAAACTTGGCTGTGAGCTGGGGATTCAGGATTTATCTTATTCCAATGGATGGGCAGCCAGAATTAAGAAATGCCATAGTATTAGAGCATGCAAACCTAAATGTAAGAATGTTTTTCAAGTCCAACCCAAGCTTTTACTGGTTTTAATTCTTTATCTCGACCAAATTTCTGTTGACTTTTTTTTTCACCCGCAATTTTTCTCCTTTTCTCACACTGTTTTGTACTCTTTACAAAACAAATTTCAAATTTTTAGTCACCTTTATTTTGTCATCTGCAAATGCTTTTGATTTCGACAAACCTAAAATATTGTCGTTTGGTAATGAGTTAATTTTTTATTTTGACCAAATTCCTGTTGATTTTACAAGATAGGCCTTTCCTATTTCTTTACTCAAAAAACTTTTCTTCAGTATCGTTAAAACATGGGATTGTTTAACTCTTTACCACACAAGAAAATTTTAGACTGGTCCAAATTGAAAGCATTTGCAGATGACAAAATAAAGGTGACTGAAAAATTGAAATTTGTTCAGGGACGGGTAGAAAACACTGTGGGAAAAGGAGAAAATGCTGGTTACCAGCATTTTCTCCTTTTCCCACAGTGTTTTCAAAAGGCTTCTTTATCATGGGTGTCAAAAGTAGGGATTGTGTGGTAATGGGTTAAAGCGCAGCCTGGGTTCAGTCCAATCATTTTCTCCTTTTTTATATTGTGACATTTCTTTGTCAAAAATGGGCATCATTAAAAAAGGGGGAGTGGAATAAAATAAATCGAACTGTAATTAGGCTGTGTAAAAGGTTAGATGTAAAACCAAATTTGTCACACTTAATCATGTAATAGTAATATAGCTGACGAAAGAGTTGCCTCTGAAAAAGTAAACTGACCGTTCGATCAATACTGTAGCAAAACAAATGATGGCCAAGTGCAGGGAAAACGTAAATGATAATTACTGCAACTAAAAATTGAATTGTCTGTACTTTTTCTCTTTCATATTTTCTGTTCTTCCCACGTGGTATGGCATTTGATTTTTAGATATAACTTTTTACAAAACGACCAAATTATGGACTTAACCAAACTAAAAGCATTTACGGGAGTACATACATGACTAACTACATTTGCTCAAATGATAATTTTCTTTCTCTGATATTATAGGAATATTGTGGGAAAAAGAAGCAAAGGCTGTTTACCAGTATTTTCTCATTGTCAAGCAATGTTTTCAAAAACTTCTTTCATAGTTATTAAAGCTTGGGATCGCAGTACTTGTTCCTTTAGAATGAACATTTTTTTTAACGCAATTTTTGTTTTATAAGATTTAATAAATATATTTCATAGCTATATATTTTTGTATATATAATATCTTCCAATCAATTGTGTTATCCTTTATGTTACCTTTATCTTCTTTAGTTCAATAGATCTACTGGACTACTCATTAGTAATACGATTGCATTATGGCCTAACGAATTCCGTGAATTCTGAAAGATTTCTTGAAACAAAATGGCAACTGCGAAATTATTTTTTCGCCGTGCTTTTACCCATTTTGCTGCATCTTTGCAGCAACTTTTGTACTTGTATCACAAAGAAATCAAACCGTTTCCAGATTTAAGATCGATCCCCGTTGATAGTCTGGAGCTTTAATATCTCTCGTTTCATTCTAGACAAATTTTGATCTATCAAAACGTCTATTTCCTTCCCTAGATCTTTTGCCTTCTACCTTTATTCTTAATTTTGCTGTAGGTCTAGATTGATTAAAATTTGAGTTTCTTATAACCACTGTATGGAAACTCTGTACGGGAAATTTCTTCGGTGAATTCAAGATGGCGGACACGTATTATTGACAAAGTAAGTGTCGTTTAATTTTGGTCCATACTTGTTTCAAATTGCATCCCCTACAACGAGTAAGGTACCAATCTAAAGAGCTTTGATTGAAGAATCAAGCGATAGTAGCTTATGAGAAAACGGGAGTGCCTCTTGTCCGTAATCCCGCGATGAACATGATGTTTTGATGAAGTTGAAAAAGTAAGCGGGAGACCGGAAGAAAACTGGCTTTATTTCATCGAATAGAAAGCTAATGATAAAAGAATGTGCCTCGATCGGTGGGGAAATGTTATATTCTTACAACTGTACCAAAATACGTTGCTTATATTTACTGATTTAGCTGTTATTAAGTTTTGAAATTTTGCATGGTGTACTCTTCGGTGCAAACCGAAACTAAACTGCTGTACGGTTGGGTGATCGAAATTTTTGTACGCTTCGGTAACAAATATGAAGTCAAAAATCTGTACGCTTCGGTGAAAACGATTAAGGGGCGAAAAAAGGAAATGTACGAACAACCTACATTGGTCATTTACTTGATTTTTTTTATGTTGAACTCAAAGAAACGTGATGTATAAATGCACAACTTCGTACACTAAAGGCTGGCTCGTTATTGAGAAGGGCTGAGCAACATGAACACAAGCATCTTGTATACATGTATAGGTATATGGACCTTTAACATAAAAATAATAAACTTAAGGTTTTTGTCTTGGTCCGACACCAAAAATGTAGAAGCCATCGGATCCATAGTATAAACTTCAAAGACGCATTATGTGAAAAGCGAAATATAGAACCGTACCTCCTCTATCATCATTTATTGATCAGGGGTCCTCCGTGGCGCAGTAGGTAATGGAGATTTTTAGTAACTTTTTGTGGATGGTGTTGGTTAGAATTCCACAAAGAACACTGGTTATGTTTGTATGTCTGTTGGCAACGCATTTTAGAGTCCAAGCCCAATGAACACATGAAGCACTTTCAGAGCAAACTTTGTGTTGATCGGAACAGAACCAGTTGGAAAACCATATAAAGCCGGAATCAAACAATGGCACATCTCTGAGCTTTGGCTTGACTTTTCAAACTCTAAGAGCCGGCAGTGAAAAATGCAATACAAAACTCCTTTGTACACTGCCTTGTAGCAATAGCTCATTTTTAATTTACACTGATATCGCCGAAGTGATCATTGTTATTCTTTATACCTTAAGAGACCTTTTAAACAAGAATTATGATCGCATGCCTCTTGTTAAATTCACATTTAAGAGATTTGCTTTAGCATAAATTATGCGTTTTTTCACTAATTGAAACCGTCAATGTTTTTCATACATTGATAGAACTGAGAAAGTCACCCTGGAAGAACCATAGCTCTCTTTTCATTTAGGGAAGAAAAAAACACACACTAAGTTCGACGTTAATTTCCAAAGTATCAAATCCTTTGACTAGAAACTCTGGATGATTATACAGCACACTCAGGCAACTCTGTCTTCATGACATAGTTTTCTGAGTTACGACCCCTTTATATCATCCTTTTGTAAGCATTTCCAAGGAACATTGTCCTTATTCCGTACCTTTCATTTTTAAGGTTTTATAAACTCCCACTTTTATATTTCAGTTACACGAATGAGGATTTACTTTAGTGATATTATTTTTCTTCTGCTTTCAGTGTTCTACTATAGAACTATATACTTGGAACTGAATTTTTTGTTACATTCTGATAATGTTAATAACATAATTTTTTTGTTACACTCCGGTATTTAGTATACCCGAATAAAAGCTCTTGATCGAGGTCATCTGAATGCGTTGATACATTGTAGTTTTATCTGGGGATAAGTTCTTTTTTAATTCACACTAATTTTGAACACTATGTTGAAATGACTCGTACTTTTCCTTTAGAAAATAGGAATAACAAAGAATTCTCTATCAAATCCTTACAAAGCCAGGAAACTCTAGCGTGACTCATTTTTGAAGCATTATACGGTTTTAACATAACAAACAAGATGTAGAGTAAATGACACAAATTGGTTTCATGTACTTGTATGAGGAATTCTCGCGGAAAATACAAATAGACTGTTCTAGCATTTTTCCCCTTTAATCATTTTCACCGAAGCGTACAGATTTTTGACTTCATATTTGTTACCGAAGCGAACAGAAATTCCGATCACCCAACCGTACAGCAGTTTAGTTTCGGTTTGCACCGAAGAGTACACCATGCAAAATTTCAAAACTTAATAACAGCTAAATCAGGAAATGTAAGCAACGTATTTTGGTACAGTTGTAAGAATATGACATTTCCCCACCGATCGAGGCACATTCTTTTATCATTAGCTTTCTATTCGATGAAATAAAGCCAGTTTTCTTCCGGTCTCCCGCTTAGTTTTTTAACTTCATCAAAACATCATGTTCATCGCAGGATTACGGACAAGAGGCACTCCCGTTTTCTCATAAGCTACTATCGCTTGATTTTTCAATCAAAGCCCTTTAGATTGGTACCTTACTTAATGTAGGGGATGCAATTTGAAACAAGTATGGACCAAAATTAAACGACACTTACTTTGTCAATAATACGTGTCCGCCATCTTGAATTCACCGAAGAAATTTCCCGTACAGAGTTTCCATACAGTGATAACATGTGGACATGTAGAACTTTGACTGGTTGGGACAAGAGTGCTACATTCGATTCGGAGGGTAGCTTTCTTGAGCGGTCTACGCTCTAGCCTTCAACGGTGTAGCGGAGAAACAATCTCAAGTATATAGCCCTGGTTTACCCTTTGTATTGAAGGTAAAGAGGGGGCTTGTAAACCCTGTCTCAAGTGGGATAGGGGGACCTGCCTGGGGGACGTGGGGGGAATAAAATTTATAGCGATTCCGACGAATTTTCAAGACAAGTTATGAAACTCAAATAGATCTAAATAGACTAGACTAGATCTTTTTTCTAATAAATACTTGCTGAGTTTCATAGATCTAGATCTACTGCAAGCAGTCAAAATTGTGGTGCGGCCATGGCCGGACTGCTGACGATGTGTCCAGTCTTAATCAGAAAAAAAAATATGCTGAAATTATTTTGCATTCGTATTACTCCATACAGACATTAAAAGTTTTGCTTTTGGTTTAGCTTTACTCTTCCATACCAGGGTGATATATGCTGATCAATATGCAGATACGAATATGCCCGAGTAGCCTACCAGTGGTAACACTGAAACGGTAAACAGGCAGAAAACCAGTGAATCAAATCACCGAAAAGTTAACAAACTATAATATATACAAATTTGCAGAAGGTCCTCAAAATGATGCCCGTTTTTAAAGCAAGCTCCCAAAGAATCTGATAGCTCAGGAGTGCCAGGAATTAATTACACAGCCCTACTTCTGCGTTGTCTGCACATGCCTATTTCTGGGACCACAAGGGTCAGACAGACGAACCGTTTGAGTAGTTAAAATATGATGTACCTTACTAATACCTTGAAGTAATCTTTACTGAATAACTGTTAACTCTTTACCACACGAGAAAATTTTAGACTGGTCCATATTGAAAGCATTTGCAGACGACAAAATAAAGGTGACTGAAAAATTGAAATTTGTTCTGGGAAGGGTAGAAAACACTGTGGGAAAAGGAGAAAATGCTGCTTACCAGCATTTTCTCCTTTTCCCACAGTGTTTTCAAAAGGCTTCTTTCTCAGGGGCGTCAAAAGTAGGGATTGTGTGGTAATGGGTTAAAGTCCTATCAAATTCATTCAGAGACATTTTCCATTTTGAGACAAAAATTTCCATTTCGCCCACCATTTTAGGATACCGAAAATTTCAACTGAAGGATAAAAAGAAGGCAGTGGCTAGAGATACGGTACCGTACCTCTAGCCTATATTAAAGAAATGGCTAGAGATACGGTACCGTACCTCTAGCCCCGGAGTCTAAAGATACGGTACCGTATCTTTAGTCATTCCTTATGATATAGGCTAGAGGTACGGTAAATGTAGATACATGTAAGAAATTATAAATTTACCTCAGTTTTGATTATTATCGTTATTAGTATGTATTTGTAGTAATTGATCGGCATCAAAGGACAGAAACTCATCAAGTTGCAGTGTGCGAATGTGCACTTGTGAGCGAAAATAAAAATTGCGTTGATTAACTTGATTATTAGGTGAACTTGATTACTTAACCCAGGGATTCTATATAACATATGTATTATTCCTGCTTATCCCTTTCTCAAAAGACAAAATTTCCACTCAAAGAATTTGTAAACAATTTAAATTTTGATGAAAAATGGTGGAAAATGGTCATCCAAAAGGGTAGAAAACACTGTTGGAAAATGAGAAATTAGCATTTTCTCTTTTTCCTACAGTGTTTTCAAAGGACATGTACTGCATGTAGGAAAGCAGTCAGTGGCTTAGAAAGAATATTGTGCCGAGTACTGGTTATAAAAACTAGAGGAAAGCATGAATAAGTACTGAAATACTGTTGAAAACGGCGTTAAACACCATTCATTCAATCAAATTCCTAAAGTTATTTACAACCATGTGCAGGCCTAGCCCCATAGCTCAGTCGGTATAGCGTACCGGAACTGAGAACAGGAGATCGCCGTTCGATCCACGGCTCGGCTAATAAACTTTCCGATGATTGATGACAGTCATTGCGACAGGATTCATTTCTCTCTCACTGCTGTCCAGTGTTTCGACGATAGTTATGTGGGAAAGCAGCCAGTGGCTTGGAAAGAATATTGTGCGGAGAACGTTAAAAGAACTCATTGTTCACATTATTTTTTGGCCTTAATGTTTGCAATAAATATTTATATATAATTCATGCCGTAAAATTCTGCTTCTACCATACATAAGCAATAGCCCACACCAAATTTCAGTTCGAATCGTGCTTACCAGACCCGAACATAAACACGCAACTCTATCCACCGCTCCCAACCCAAGAGTAGATAAATAAATGAATAGATAAAATAACTTAATAAGTATAAATAGATGGATGGTAGACAGACAGACAGACAGACAGACAGATAGATAACCTTTGTTCTCTCACTCCTGTCCCTCTGGCTATGAAATTCTTGCCACCATGAATACAGTATTTAAAGCGATATCCCGTAATACTTTATCCTTTCTTTTATTTTTGTTTGTACGCGCGGCTGGGCTTTTTGTATAGTCCTAGAATCCCTCTAGTAAAACTGCACACTTTCTGCACTTCGATAGCACTCTATTGCGCTTTTAAATGTTTGAAAATCTTCAAATTTCTTCCCGACGTGAATACTATGAGCCATTTTGACCGTATGATACAAAATTGGCTTGAAAGTGCTGTCAGAAAATTTTCCGTGACTGAGTAATAGATTAATTATCAATTTCCGTGATTGAGTAATTGATTAATTATGTCGTTTTCCATAATCAATTAAAGAACAACAAAAGCTAAAATAATTTAAGATCCGCATACATCTTAAGCAATTAAATTCACCTAACTAATCAATGCAATTATTATTTTCGCGCATCGATGCAAACTCGCACACAGCAACGAGTTTCTGTCCTTTGATGTCGAGATTGATACTAAGCCATACTAATAACGAATAATAATCCAAACTGAAGTAAATTTATAATTTCTTACATGTATCTACAAAATACCGTACCTCTAGCCTATATCATAAGAATGACTAAAGATACGGTACCGTATCTTTAGACTCCGGGGCTAGAGGTACGGTACCGTATCTCTAGCCATTTCTTTGATATAGGCTAGAGGTACGGTACCGTATCTCTAGCCACTGCCTAAAAAGAACACTGAATGGCTAAATTATCATGATAAAAGTGACAAGTCATGCAGAATTCATTAAGTAATAGTTGAAATATTTTTTCATTGGAATATTTTTATCCAAATTTTAGCATACATGTATCAAATCTCTTGGAAACGATCACGAAACTGTGTGATTTTTATGACTGTGTGTGTCTAACGTGAGACGGAAAGGCAAAGTGTATTCCCCGGCCCTACCTAACAAAATAAGTAATAATTCCCGGCCCCTACGGCCCCCCATGCTAATTATTGTATTTTTCGTTGTAAGATGCTCAAAATAGTATTAAATTGAAGCTTAGGTATCACGCTTTGTCATGGTATGAAATAAACTGTGGTCATTGCAACACTTTTTGAAATATTGTCAGTGAAATGTGAGTAAGATTTCAGTATTTCTTCCAGTTATTTCATGGCTTAACAAAATCCGGCCCCTATGCTAATTTTTTTTATTTTTCGTTGTATTGTGCTCAAAATGGTATGAAATTGAAGCTTAGGTATCATGCTTTTACATGGTATGAAATAAACTGTGGTCATTGCAACACTTTTTGAAATATTGTCAGTGAAATGTGAGTAAGATTTCAGTATTTCTTCCAGTTATTTCATGGCTTAACAAAATCCGGCCCCTATGCTATTTTTTTTTTCGTTGCAAGATGCTCAAAATAGTATGAAATTGAAGCTTAGGTATCATGCTTTTACATTGTATGAAATAAACTGTGGTCATTGCAACACTTTTTGAAATATTGTCAGTGAAATGTGCGTAAGATTTCAGTATTTCTTCCAGTTATTTTATGGCTTAACAAAATCCGGCCCCTATGCTATTTTTTTTTTTTTTTTTTCGTTGTAAGATGCTCAAAATAGTATGAAATTGAAGCTTAGGTATCATGCTTTTACATGGTATGAAATAAACTGTGGTCATTGCAACACTTTTTGAAATATTGTCAGTAAAATGGGACTAAGATTTCCGTATTTCTTCCAGTTATTTCATGGCTTAACAAAATCCGGCCCCTATGCATTTTCTCCTTTTCCCATGATGTTTTCTACTCTTCACACACAAAAAAATCAGTATCTTTCATCTTGTCGTCTGTAAATGCTTTCGAAATATTGTCGTTTGGTGATGAGTGTAAAAAAAAGGTGGCTTTAGGAAACACTGTGGGAGAAGGTAACGTGCTTTATGCCAACTGTTTTATTTGCCACAATGTTCTCTATCTAATCACAGACAGTCTCTAACTATTAGCTTTTAAAGCTCTGTCCCAAACGACAAAATTGTAAACTTGTCCAAATTGAAAACACTTGTTTAAAAAAAAAAAAAGAACGTTTTTGAACGACAAATCCCATCATTTGTACAACTTTGGATCAATATGGCGAAATAATACCGTATACATATATGTTAATGTTTCAGAATGTGGTTTTGGTAGTCGGAGCAAACGACATATGTTACAAAACTCCAGAGAACGGGTCATTAATTTACACCTAGTTATGTATGGTGTTCATTACAAACAGAATTCTTACGATGTTTTTTTTTTATACAATATAAATTTCTTGCATTACTATGTATTGTTTTAAATTTTTTTTTTTGTTATAAAGATAGGTAGATATTTAGAGTGGCATTGAAATAATGACAATAAATATGTATACAATACAGTTTGCTTTCTTCTTCAATCACATGTTATAATTCGATTGGTTGTTGATTGATTGCTTGTATGCAGTTTCAACATTATTTCAGTTATATTGCGGCAGCCAGTGCACCTATCCGTGCTTTCCTTGAGTTTCTTTAACCTACACAATTTTCTTTACAAGCCAATGGCTGCTTTCCCACATAACCATCGTCGAAACAATGATCAGCGGTGAGAGAGGAATGAATCCTGTCACCGGGAATCGAACCCACGACCATTTGTTATAAAGAAGTGCACGCTAACAACTGAGCTACCAGGGCCGGGGATCGAGCCCTCCACCCTTTCTTCTCGAGTCCTGCACGCTACCGAATAAGCTACCGGGGCTCGGCCCATGATTGAATTTATACTTTCCTCATAACATATGAAAATGAAACAAAAGGTTCTCTCAATCAATTGAAAGCGTATTTGGTGAACCTCGAGTCTCTATTTTAAACATGGACCGTATACATCCCTGTAATTGACCCATTAGCACACAATCCATACTTTTGACGCCACTGAGAAGGAAGCCTGTAGAAAACATTGTAGAAAAAGGAGAAAATGCTGGTAACCAGCATTTTCTCCTTTTTCCACAATGTTTTCTACCCTTTACAAAACAAATTTCAAATTGTCAGTCACTTTTATTTTGTCGTCTGCAAATGCTTTTGATTTGGACAAACCTAATATTTTGTCGTTTGGTAATGAGTTAACCCAACATGCGTCAATTTTCATTTTCTTCGTATCATTCGGAAGCTTTACTCAAGGACTATAGAATGATATCATTTTTATTTAAATCAAGGGAGAAAAGAGCTTTGAATAGATCTATATAGGGGCCGTCTCTTTATATCGAAAAAATTAGGACACGTTTTAACCCCCCCCCCCCCCCCCAAAAAAAATAACGAATTTCAAACGCTTTTATCACAACGTAACATGCACGAAAAGTCAACTTTTTTTTATACCATAGAAAGGTTATTACCTCAGCTAATAATTTGGTGCTAATTTTATTTAATTTGACCAAGAATTAAAATTTTTAGGTAGAGGGGCCGGATTTTTATCTCTAACAAAATTACAACACGCTTCAGCAAAAAATAGACGAATTTCAAACACTTCTGACACAACTACACATTCATGTAGAATCAAGTTTCTATATACCACGAGAAAGGTTATTATATAAGCTACAATTTGGTGCTTATTTTATTAAATTTGACCGATAAATAAAGTATTTAGCTATAGGGGCCGGATTTTTATTTCTAAAAAAAAACACTACATGCTCTAGCAAAAAAATGGCTAATTTCAAACGCTTATAACACAACTATATATGCGCAAAAACCAAGTTTCTATATACCATTATAAAGGTTATTACCTATGCTACAATTTGGTGCTAATTTGATGAAATTTGACCTAAAAATAAAATATTTAGCTAGGGGGGGCCGTTAGGGCCGGGAATTATAGCCTAAATTTTCGATTGGGGCCGGGGAATACACATACCCGACGGAAATTAGTTTGTTTACTAACAAAAAATGCGCGAAAATCGATACATACAAAATGTCCAAACTGAAATCTCAAATTACCTCTTCTTTCAAAATGCACGGATTGTCTCTTCGCAGGTATTTAATAACCTACATGTGATTAAATTCAACTTAAAAGTTAATTACATGTATTTGTACAACATTTCTAGGTAACAGGACATTGCCTCAAATAACACTGTCGGCCCATTACGATTTCGGCCCATGATAAATTCGACCCATAATAAAGTCGGCCCGTAGAAGTTCGGTGCAGACTGGATGTATCATGAATAGTACACAATCAACATTTTGGATACTTTTTTAAGGTCCTGGTAGAATGTTTACATGAGTAAACACATGGTTTATACTCTACTTGTTTTATTTTTGAATGTGAAATAAAAATGCACGGCTTCCCCTGCAGGTTTCAATTTCTGGGCCAGCAGATACGCCCGTTCATAAAAGATTGACCACTTGGAAGCAACTGAGGTAGCTACATATTACATTAGACACTTCAGTTTATTGGCCCTTGTTAAAGCTACAGCTTGGTCACCAGTATCGAATCGTCCCCAGTAGCGGATCAGTTTTACAAAACAAACATTCTGTTTCTCTTACCGTTCAAGTTGAAAATTATTAAACTAAATTTTCATTATCTTATATCATTTGCACCTTCAAATATATTTTACTTGGTTTCATTGTTGACCTAGTTATTTTACTGTCGTGCATTAGAAATATGCATGTACATGCCTTGTGTACAAACAGGGCCTCTTTTTGGATAACCGAAAGTGGAAGAAGCGTGTACTGTGAATTATTGCAGAAATTTTTTCCCCAATATTGTCAGTCGAAAGATAGGTTATTGCAGCTTCCTTTGATGTATTCTCTCTCTCTCTCTCTCTCTCTCTCTCTCTCTCTCTCTCTCTCTCTCTCTCTCTCAATTGTTTGGAAAGTGTTTTCTAACCTTTCCAATTCAAATTTCAAGTTTTTATTCATAGTTATTTTGACGTCTGCAAATGCTTTGAATTTGGACTGCCGTTCAAGATTTTGTTATTTAGTATTTGGTAACGAGTTGAAACAAGATTGTAATAATGTTTATTACAGGGTTAAATCATTACCAAATGACAAAATTTTTGGCTTGTCCAAATCGAAAGCATTTGCAGAAGACAAAATATAAGTGACTGAAAATTTGAAATTTGTTTTGTGAAGGATAGAAAACATTGTGAGAAAAGGAGAAAATACTGGTTACTAGCATTTTCTTCTTTTCCCACAATCTTTCCTAAAGGCTTATTTCTCAGGGTTGTCAAAACTAGGGATTGTGTGGTAATGGGTTAAAAGATGAAAATATGATGAGTTATTTTCTTTGCAGCGAGGCAAGTCGCTACTTGGTGGAAGTCCTGACTCAAGTAGATGAAGAAGACTGTAGTGAATGGTTGGACAAGATCATAGAAATAGTACAGAAACAACCTTGTAAGTGATTTCATAATTATGGCTTCATTCTTTTTTCAAATCTTCACCTTTTTTCTTAAATGCTCAGTTCTAGGAGCGCTATCAACATTTGTTTTGTAAAGAATCTTGCTGAGTTTTAGATTCTGAAACGCATCTACAATGTATTTAACTCTTTACAAGATGACAAAATTTCAGACTTGCCATTATTAAGAGCAATTGCAGATGACAGATTAAACTTGGCACATACAAACTATACACAATGAAACTTATCTTTAAAAATGTAGATCTTCTTTTTTCTTATTATCACAGTGATTTAAACCTTCACCGCATGTCAAATTTTTAGAATTGTCCAATTTGCAAGCAGTTGCAGATGACAAGATAAATGTGACTCAATTTTTTAAAATTGCTTGTGGAAGGGTATAGAAAAAATTGTATGAAAAGGAAAAAAATGCTGGTTACGGACATCTTCTCATTTTCCCCCAATGTTTCATAAGGCCTTTTCCTTAGGGTTGTTTAACCCTTTCCTAAACGACAAATTTTGGACACTTCCAAACCAGAAGAGTTTGCAGACGATAATTTCAGATTTGGAGAAAATGGCAGAAAGTTCTCAAAAAGGGTAGAAAACACTGTGGGAAAAGGAGAAATTGCTCGTAACGAGCACAGTGTTTTCAAAAGACTTTTACTGCAGACACTTAAAAACCAGGGCTTATTTGGGAAAGGGTTAAAGTAAAGATTGTGTAGTAAAGGGTTAAAGGCCTTCTCCATCAAGGTCTTTAAACAAGGATTCATTTGGGAAAGGGTGAAAATGGAGATGTGTTTGTTTTGTCCTTTACAGTGTCATCACCACTGATAGACAAGATTATCTGTGAAACTGCAGTTCAAGAATGCAATGCAGAACAGGATGAAGAAAAGTAATAGCTTTGTATAAGGATTGACTAATTGTCCAACAAAATCAGACATTACTTTTATAATGGAAAAAGACAAAAAACACCAACAGTAGTTTTTTTTTTATAGATGTATATTGAATCTGTTACCTGTATAGATACATGTATATAGATTTATATAATTTTTCTGTGATTTAAGAATAACAAAAATACGCAAGTAGGTATAAAAAAAATACTAGATGAAAGGGGTTTGTACACACAGCCAATATCATGTTTCTGCTGTAATGCATGTAAAGGGGCTTTGGCATGGTCATCCTACTTTGGATTGCCACATCATCTGCCCTCCATCTATTTGAAAATTTCTTGTGCCAAATATACACAAGTTTACAGCACTCCTTTCCATTTCATTTTAGTTTGTCATTTTGTACTGGTGTCATTCCCCAGTCAACACAGTATAATTGTACTTAACTCTTTACCAAACAATCCCTAGTTTTTACGACCCTAAGGTAGAAGCATTTTGAAAACATTGTGGGTAAAGGAGACAATGCTGGTAACCAGCATTGTCTCCTTTTCCCACAATGTTTTCTACCTTACTGGAAACAATTTTCAATTTTTGAGTTACATTTATTTTGTCGTCTGCAAGTGCTTTCAATTTGGACCAGTCTAAAATTTTGTTGTTTGGGAAAGGGTTAATGATAGATTTTTAGGCCAGTCAGTCTGCTGGTGTTGCCTTTTTCAGAAGGCAGATAATGATGTCCTTTAGGTCCGCTGTGTTTAGGTATGAACCATGGGAATATTGAAATATAGATGCTGGACTCTTGTCACAATTTTCCATTTCATTCCTATCTCAGAGAAAGATGTTGCAATGGATATTTGCAAATTTTTTCTTGGCCAATCCTCATGTTATATATGCCCAAAGGGTTGGATTATGTCATTGCCCCAGTCATTCGTCAGGCAGTTAACAATTCGTTGTGTGTGTAACTCCTACAACAGTTTTCATTGGGATAAGTTCAAACTTGAAGCAATATAATTATCTCTATGATGTGTAGTTATACATGTGACTTTTAAAATTTGGATATCTGCAGGCGTTCTAGATTTTAACCCATTCCACTGAGAATGCTTAAGCTCCTTTGGGTGTACATGCACAGCTTGGCAAAGCTCTTGTTTGTAACTATCATGCCAAATAAAAAAGGTTCAGACTTTTCCATCTTGATTTCATTGGCATATGTCAGTATTGATACAGTTTGAAATGGTTATCTTTAACTTCTCCTTTATCCACAATATTTTCAAAAATCTTTTTTTTTTTTTTTTTTTTTCAGGTTCATTGAAGTGAAGCATCACATTCTGTAGAAAGGGGTTCATTTTTGTTTTCAAGGGGCCTTATTAATCATTTAGTCCATATTCAGTTAAATTCTTTACCATACAATCGCGAGTTTTAACAACTATGAGAAAGGAGCCTGTAGGAAAAATTGTGGGAAAAGGAGAAAATACGGGTAACCAGTATTTTGTCCTTTTCCCACAATCTATTCTACTTTTCTGTAGTCAAGTTTCAATTTTTGAGTCACATTTGTTTTGTTATCTGCAAATACTTTCAATTTGGACAAGTCTAAAATTTTGGTGTTTGGTAACGAGTTATGAGTTTAGCATATTGTTTATTGCAGTGACAAAATATTTTCTGTGATAGATGGATTTTCAGTGCCAAGATACACATATGTTAGAGAGAGGAAGAAATTTATACAGTATGTATGCATGTTTTTCTTCAAAAAATTATTCAGCTTATTTTCAGTTATTTACCGGCTTTGATTTTCCTTGCAAATATTTTAGACTGAGACCAGACTCCCTGACTACGCTTTACAGTCTAAAAGTTTGCCCTCTTTAGTAGGCAGTTAACTCTATACTAAACCACAGAACTTTGAGCAGGATCAAATTGAAAGCATTTGCAGATGACAAATTAACTGTACCTCAAATGGTTATTTCTGTCTGATGGTGTGGAAAACATTGTGGTAAATGAGGAAAATGGTAGTAACAAGTTTTCTTCATCAGGGTTGTTAAAACTTGGAATTGTTTTATGAAAGGTTAATTAGTAGAGCTTGACTATGCAAAATTGTACAAATTTATTAGGTCCCTTCTGCTAGTCACAACCTGTGACATTTCTTGAAAAGAGTATAGATGAAGTTTAGACTGGATGACCTTGCATTCTAATGTTTTTCTGCACACTTTGAGACTCAGCTATTTGTTTGAGCTGATTAAAGTACAGAGTTCCAGATATGAGGGAGTGATGGTATTCGAAATCCGTTATTTCTCTTCCAAACCCTATGTTGTGGGTACTCTTTAGAATCGTCTCATCGAGACGAATCTAATGACTACCCACAACATAGGGTTTAGATGAGAATGATTATTATATTCAAGTTTGAAATCACAATCACTCCCTCTATCTGGAGGTCTGAAAGTATATCCAGTTATACTTCGTGATATGGTACAAAAACATGGATGATTCTCTTGATCATGATAATACAACAATACAGATTTTAAACCCTGTGACAAACAACAAAATTTTAGACTTGTTGAAATGGAAGCATTTGCAGACAACAGTATAAATATTGATTGCATGATAGGGTGTTGTTTTGAAAAGATGAAAAACCTTTGTGGAAAAAGGACGAAGTGCTGGTAACCAGCATTTTCTCTTTTTCCCACAATGTTTTCATGTTTTCCTCAGGGTTGATAAAGTTCAGGGTTTAAAAGAAAAAAGAATTATGCTTAAGAAAAATATTTAATTTTGTAATCTGGTTAAAATAGAATAGAATCTAACAAACCTAAGTTTAAAAACTGTCTCTTTGACGGCTGACTGTAACTATGCTGATTTTGCAGCCAACTCAGATGAAGACTAGACTAAGAATATGGAGTCTCTTTGTAAAGCAAATTTCTAATAGTCAGTTTGTCAGCATGTTTCTTTCTATCTTCATTTCATTTAGAAACAACAACCTTGCACTGCCACCTCCATGTCTACATGGTAATGCAAATGATAAAGCCAGCTTGTTTCGAGACAGATATACAATTTTACATCAGGTATTTATGTAGATCTATTCATTCAGATATTGCTGTTGACTAACACAGATTATGTAAACAGTGTTTTCTCCTTTCCCTACAGTGTTTTTATACGCTGGAAGGGTCGTTTTATGTTACGGCCCTGGTCTTCTGTCTGTCTGTCCGTCCGCCTATTAGCAATTTCTTGTGTGCGCAACTCCAACAGTTTTCATTGGAAGTTCACACTTACCGCAGTGAATCTCTTTGATGTGTATTTGTGCATGTGACTTTTAAAACTTGGATACCTGCAGGCGTTTTTTATTTTAAGCTCTTTCACCATCTAGCCCCGCCAGGCATATATGCTCCGCTTTGCAGAGCTCTTGTATTTTTTTTTACTGTTTAACCTTTTTTTATGTCATCTGCAACTTTTTTGCCTACGTACTAGTCTAAGTATTTTAAATACATATTTTTATATGTTATTTTTATATGAAGAAGTTGTTTTTATCATTTCAGAGAACATTAAGACATGATCTTTTCACACCTCCTGCTATTGGAAGTATGCCAGAAGAAAGTAAAAAGTTTCAGGTAGTGTTCACATAAAATAGCCATGCACTTTGAAAAAGGGAACTCAATTCATCTACAAAAATTATCAACCCATGTCAGCCTGCATAGTCTTCAAGTCAAAACTTTCCGCTTTTGTTCATATATCTGAATCTCAAAGGACAAGTCTACCACATAACTCTGTTAGTTGTCAGATAAAATGGATTTTACGGATCTATAGTTAACTCATTACCAAACGACATTATTTTAGGCTTGTCTAAATCGAAAGCATTTGCAGACGACAACATAAAAGTGACTGAAAATTTGAAATTTGTTTTGTGAAGGGTAGAGAACATTGTGGGAAAAGGAGAAAATGCTGGTTACCAGCATTTTCTCCTTTTCCTACAATGTTTTCTAAAGGCTTCTTTCTCAGGGTCGTCAAAAGTAGGGATTGAATAGTAATGGGTTAAATGATGCCTGTCTTAGTACAAAGCATCAAGGAGATGTATTAAACCTCATTTTACCATAGCATGGCTCAGATCATTGTTCTATGATAGTGTTTACAATCATTTATGCACAGTCCAAATGCTTAGTTCTCTTTTATAGAGGGCTGATTAATCAGGAGTCGTTAGATTCCAGCACAGCCATGCTCTGTAAGGATAGGATTCATTCCAGTCTCAATGTGGATCATTGTTATGATGTCAATGTAGGAGAGCAGTCAGTGATATGAGAGTGTGATGCAAAGTAAAAATAAAAAATAAGTCTGGGAGAGCATAGATAGTAGCACTGCTTGCAGTTACTTGACTGAAAGAATGTACCAAAATGGTGTTAAACACCAACAAGGAAGCAAAGGTTTATCCTACATAGTTCATTTTGCAATAGAATGATTACCTATGCTGCACCCTAGCATACACCAAGCAAGCAAGCAAACGATTATCCTTCATTTTGCAGAAGATGATTACCAATATCCCACTTTGCATACAAATTCCCTTGTTGTGCTTTGATCAAGTTGTGGGATGTGAAACTTTTATCCTAGGATTGATTCCCAGCCAGAGGCTGAAAAAGGGAGGCATCTGTGGGACAAGGGACATTTTAGTGACCCAAGAAATATGGATAAGTTTAATGTCTCTATGGAATAATAGATACTGCTGATAAAAAAGCTTTTAAAAAAAATTATGTACTTAAAGACTTGATTCTACACTTTTTAGCTCACCTGAGCTCAACATGCTCAAGGGGAGCTTTTAGGATCACCCGGTGTCCGTCTTCAGTCATTCGTCATCAACAATTCTTTAAACATCAACTTCTCCTAAACTGCTGGGCCAAAGTGTTCACAGACTTTGATTCCATCAAAAACTCTGGTTGCTGTGGCAACCAAATGGAATTTTCTAAGAAATTCTTTAAAAATCTTCTTCTCTGAAACCGCTGGCCAGATTTCAAAGTAATTTCGCAGAGATGTTCCTTGGGTGACCCTTTTCAAAAACTGTTCGCAAAATTTTGATCTGTCAAGAAATATGGCTCTGGTGAATGGGGGCTACTTGCACTATAGAGACATGAAGAAATTCTCGAAAGTTCTTCTTCTCTGAAACGGCTTGTCAGTTTTGAAAATGATTTCACAGAAATTTTCCTTGAATGACCCTTTTCAAAAGAAATTGGCGAAATATTGATAGGTCAAGAAACATGGCTCTGGTGAATGGGGGCTTCTTGCACTATATGGAAATTGAGAAATTCTTAAAAATTCTTCTTTTCTGAAACTGCTGGTCAGATTTTGAAATGAGTTTTACGGGTGACCTTTTGAAAATTGCTTGGCAAAATAATGATTTTGTTTCCTGTGTTCCAATACGTCCAAAAAAAAATTGGCTATGGTCCTCAGAAATTCAGGTGAGTGATCCAGGGCCATCTTGGCCCTCTTGTCCTTGATGGAAACATAATACAGATTGTAAAATAGATTTGGTTTTAGTTAAGACATGTCCTTGAAAAACTACTGAAAACATTGTATGAAAAAGAGAAATTGCAGGCTACCAAGCTGCAGCACTTCTCTTTTTCCAACAATATAGATAATGTTAAATCAAAATACAAATGGTGCACAGGTTCTATTTTGGCATGCTTCCAATTAGCACAAGAGACTAAAATGAGGAAAGAGTCTGAGGAAATCAAATTGGTAGTTTATAATTTTATTCAAAACATAATGGATGATTACTTGTATATATCATTGAGGCTTGATAATTTACCTGTTTCAGTTGAAACCTATAGAATATTTACTCGGCACAACAGCTAAACTCGGAGAGGTCATAGTCCTAGGAATGTTGACACAGATGAGGGAGGTTTGTTTGTTTCTTGTCTTTTCCAGCCTTGTTTGTATCACAAGGTATGATTTTTTCTAGGAATAGAGATGATAGAGATCATGCTGGTAATCAGCATTATCTTGTTTTCTCAATGTTTTCTCACTTATTTACTAATTACCAAAGGACAAAATTTTAGGTTTGTCCAAATCGAAAGCATTTGCCGAAGACAAAATAAAAGTGACTAAAAATTTGAAATTTGTTCTGTGAAGGACAGAAAACGTGGGATAAGGAGAAAATACTGGTTACCAGCATTTTCTCCTTCTCCCACAACGTTTTCTAAAGGCTTCTTTAGAATTTCGAATTTGTTGTCAGTAAATGCTTTCTGTTTTGATACAGTTAAAGTTTTGTCGCCCAGGACAGTGTAAATATGATTTATTCAATAAATGAGATCAGCTTAGTAGGATGATAAGTAATTGTTTTCTATAATTTACCTCTTACATCAAGTGAATCTTTTTGGACTAGCAGAGTTTATACAAAAGTGAAGATGTTGTCATAGCCAGTCAAATGACATTTTGAAATTTAATTTTGAAGTGAAGAAAGCCACCAAATCAAAGTCACACATGGAGAATTAGCCTATTATATAGATAAGTGAGCGCTTACATACTTCGTGATTTTGTTCAACAAGCGACAATTTAGTAACAATTTCTATAGGAAGCCAATTGTGCATGCGCAGTAGTCAATATTTTCAGTGGAAAAATCAAATCGAACCAAAAATAGATTTAGAAGACAGGAGTCCATGGACATGCCTTAATCTGGAGCCCTGCTTTGCAGTCAGATATAGCATTTGGTGATTTTCTGCATATCCAAGGACGATTCTACTCTAGGATTTAGCAGTTTGTTAGATAAAAGTTATTTTTAATATCTATCACTATCATGCAACAAATTGCTTGGTTTAATGTATCTGGGAGATGCATCAAATCCTGTTTTCCAAGAGCATGCCTCGAATTCAGATTCTATATTTTACAATGATGCTTTTTTCAAAGTCCACTTCTGTAAACATTGTTAACCCTTATTGTGCTAAATAACTAAAAATAAAATTTTCAGTTCAATATTAATAACCCAAATATTGCTGTTTCAAAGTTATGTTTTGGGGAATAATGTCTCCATATTGTGCAGTGTAGATCCAAGATCAGACTGCATGTTCTGTGCAGTCTTATCTTGATCTACATCGTCCACAAAAGCTCATTTAGTTGTGCCAAATATTGCTGCTTCAAAGGTATGTTTTGGGGAATAATGTCTCCTTGTTGGGCAGTGTAGATCCAAGATCAGACTGCATGTTCTGTGCAGTCTGATTTTGATCTACACTCTCCACACAAGGTCATTTACTTACACTTAGCAGCCAAAGGGTTAAAACGAGATAATGCGTTCTATATGTTTCTACAGGGTAAGTGGTTTCTGGAAGATCCAACAGGTGTGGTGCAGCTGGACCTGACAAAAGCAGTATCCTTTTGTTGATGTCAGTAATTTCTTATCCACCTTATCTACTGCTTCTCAGTTGATAACTTGCAAGGCTTGAAACCAGGGACTTGCTAGATGAAATCCCTAGCTAAGGCTTTTTTTTTTCCTAGGATTTTTGATAGTCTTTGCCATAGGATTCGTTCCTCTCTCTACTGATCATTGTTTTGACAATGGTTATGTGGGAAAGAACTCAGTGGGTTCGTTGGAATATTGTGTAAATTACTGTTAAAAGGAACTCAGATAAAGTATGGATAGGTGCACTGGCCACCTTAATATAACTGAAATGATTTTGAGAACATCATTTGACAGCATACAAAAAAATCTTTTCAGCAAAATCTTAATTTTTTTTCATGATGGAGAAAATTACCCAAAGATGGCTGTTCAGTAAAAGATTTCAAGAAACTGTAAATTTTCAGACTTTGTTGTGTTCTATATTTCTTAACATGTTAACAGAATTTCCACACAGGTTTATTTACTGAAAACTGTTTTGTATTAGCTGAAGGGGCATATGAAGATGAGGTATTTCATGTGAAAGCTTTTGGGTTTCCACCTCCTGAACCCTCAAAAGTTACAAGGTCAGTTACCTTTTTCCTGTATAGATTAACCTAACAGTTTATAATGCAATCTGTCAAAACCCTGGCAGGGGTATTAAGTCACATTCAGTGACGGCTCTAGTTTTCTCAGGGTCGCTTAAACTTAGGATTAGCCTTTAGGGACCAGTGAATCTTAGATTAGCATCATTTTGTGCTATACAGGTGTCTTGGTTTGCCAAAGCACTTGTAGAGATGAAATGTCACTTTTCTTGATATGTCTAGTTCAGCTGATTATCTTTTCCATGATTTCAATACATAGTTCCTTTTGATATTGTAGTTATGGAATCTAATTTGTAATTAGTAAATCCTAAATCAGTGTGTGCTGATGGCACTGTTCATTTGACCCTTTCAATAGGTGAAAGGTTTTGAAATATTGTGAAAAAAGGAAAGAAAAGCTTCCTGAACAGCATCATCTTCTTTCCAACAATATATTCTATCCTATCAGAGAATTTCAGCTCATTTGTTCCAGGTGCCAGCATTTGCTCTTTTACCAGCAATATTTCGAGAAGGCTTTTTCTCCAGGGTCTTAAAAACTAGTAATTGTTGTGGGAAAGAGATAGGTTTATTGTATTGAACGAAATAGTAATTGTTGTGGGAAAGAGTCAAGATTATTGTATTGAACATGTTTGTTTCAGATCATTTTTTGGAAACATCAACTTTTTCGGGGGCCCATCAAACACCAGTGTTAAGGCCTCCTCAAAGCTACGACAAATAGAACAGGAAAACCAGGATGCAATGTTTATAGTGCTGTCTGATGTGTGGCTAGACCAAGTGAAGGTGAATAATTGAGCCATGCTAGATGAGAAGAAGAAAAATTGCATTTACAAAAAGTATTGACACATGTCAGCTTTGTGTGGACTGGGTTGGAAAGTTTTGCCATTCATAAATTTTCTGCTTGTCAAATGACCATTCTACCTCATGACTCAGTTGCTTGTTTTACAAAATGAATAGTTTGGATCCATCATTATGTGATTATGTGATTTGCCTGATATTATGCATCTCCATGTTGCATTATACCCACTTGCCAGAGCATTACTCATGTCTTTTTATTATGGCTTGCAAAATGCAAAAAGGGGCATTCGGACATTAGACTAAAGTGTCGTCTCGGATCAGCCTGCCCACTCCATGCAGGCTGATCGAGATAGCACTTCACATCTACATTAGGTTTTGTTCTACAATAGACTTTCACAAAACAGAAAAAAACATAACCACAGAAAATGTCATTTCAGATTAGTTTCAGATTATCTTTCTGATTGCCAGAGACAATGTCTTGGGCAATCTTTCTCTCAGCCAATTAAATTAGCTAGCAATTCAAAGTATCTGTGTTTGAAATTAATTTTGATAGGCGAATGGATCACTATATGTTATATTCAGATTACCCGGTACCCAATTATTTCTATGTTTGTTACAGGTGCTGGATAAATTACGGGTGTTGTTTTCAGGGTATTCAGGCTTTCCACCGACCTGTTTTATATTTTGTGGAAATTTTCTCTCCGCCGCTCAAGGGGCCAAACATGCAAAAATTTTAAAAGGTAAGATTAGTTGGATATGATGATATAACCAATTGTTTAAGTCTATAGCCCCTAAGTGATTAGTAAATATCTTGTAACATCAACAATTTCGTAAATGCCATTTGGCATATCACTGCAGTTTCTGTCTTTTAACCCTTTACCACACTGCAATATTGGAGATTTGCCGATATTGATGGAATTTATATCAATATTTCAAATGTTTTCCAGCTAATAGTATCAGTCAATTAATAGAAGGAAAACATTGTGGCAAAAGGAGAAAATGCTGGTTACCAACTCCGCTCTTTATCAAACTACAAAGTTTTTGACTGGAGAAAATTGAAAGCATTTAAAGATGATGAATTCATCATTGTAGCTCAAATGAAAATTGCTGTCTTTGATAGGGTAAGAAACATTATTGGAAATGTTTTCTCCTTTTCCCACAATGTTTTCAATAGCCTTTTCTGTCAGGTTCTCTAAAACTAAGGATTGTGTAAGAGTTGAAAGATATGATTCATCTATCTTATTTGCAGGTTAGTAAGGAAAATGAAAGAAACTGAAGTGAAGTGAAATATAAATTCTTGAAGTAAAATATACTTTTGAAAGCAGTCAATTATTTTCTCCCAAAGTAATTTCAAAAACGTGTACTTTGTATTCATCTTTGTCTAACAAAGTGTATTGTTGTGGTTATATAAAGATATTTTTGTCAGTATTTTATTAACCCTTTACCAAACAATCCCAGGTTTTTAAGAACCTGAGATTGAAGCCTATCAAAAACATTGTGGGAAAAGGAGAAAATTCTGGTATCCACAATGTTTTCTACCCTGCTGGAAACTAATTTCAATTTTTGAGTCATGTTTATTTTGTTGTCTGCAAGTGCTTTCACTTTGGACCAGTCTAAAACTTTGTCGTTTGGTAGAGTTAAGCATGTTGATTGTGGTATTTCTTTTACATGTTGTACTCATAGTTCTTGGAGTATACTATAAGAATTTGAGACATGCTATCATAAAAGGAAATTTAGTGCACCTCTGTGATGCATTTCATAATAAAATCAAGTTGTTTTACTAAGGGCAGAATCATAAGAAAGATTGGTCCTTTGACTTTAAAAAAAATTTGACCAATAGCAAAAAACATTCATCCCAGGTCAGCCTGTGGGGACTACATTATTATGCTGACCTGGGTTGACACTATTTGCAAATGCATTTACCACCTTGTCAGCATGTCATTTCTTTTACTTTCAGAGTGTTTTCATGATTTAACTGAGTTGCTGTGTGAATTTCCAGATTTAATCAATAGCAGTAAATTTATATTTGTCCCTGGTCCCCTAGACCCAGGACCTGCTACTATATTACCAAGGTAAGGGATCGGTGATCTTTTTCTTCTCTGTTTTTCCACAAAGCAAATACTTTCATGCAACTTTTGTAGAAGACAAACTAGACCTACATCATGGGTCACAAAAAATAAGTTTTCTTTTTATCATTGCAGTGAAGAGTGGTATTCCATAATGTTCCTTATTGACACTTGCCATCTCTAAATACTCCCCAGCTTCTATCTAAAATGGACTTATCAGATGGCTAATCGATCAACAAATTTGAAAACAATAGCTTGAATAAACTTACGTAATCAACATAACCTTGATCACTTCACCAATCAATGACATTAACACCTGACTCTCTAAATGTACTTAGACTTCCGATAATATCATAAACTTCTGACTACATAAAATTTTGTTGAATGCGTATAACTTGGAAAAGCTTAAAGGAAGTGAAAGAATCAAAGACCAGAATCCAGTATTAATCTTGAATACCATTTAAGGTCCAAATGAATCATGATCAGTACAACAAAAGTCAGTTTTCTGCATGAAATACTAGTACAGCGAGTTTCTTTAATGGCAATCACTTCAGTTAGCATTGACTAAAAGCCAGGCGGTATGTTATTGTTGTGAAGGTAAAAGGATCAACAACATTCTTTCAAAAGGTGATCATGAGCCAGAACACTTTTGAAGGTAGCAAATGCAAAACTGTTAACCCTTTTTCCAATAAGGCATTTCTATGGTATCTCTAATTGACCCTAAATAACAGCAAGGATGAAGCTGTTTCTTATGTGTATATGACACCTTTTGATAGTGTAGAAAACATTTGTGGCAAAAGGTAAGATTGCTCGTCACAAGCAATTTCACCTTTTGCCACAATGTTTTCCAAAGGCTCCTACAAGCAATACATAGAAATGAGTAGAAATGAGTATCTATGGAGTAAAGGGTTAAAGAGACTTCTTTTGTTAATACTTTAATTTTCAGGCCAGCAATTCCAAATTCCATCACAGAAGAAATGAGACGCAAAATCCCATCTGCCATCTTTACTAGTAATCCTTGTAGAATACAGTACTGTACACAGGAAATTGTTGTATTTAGGGAAGACATTGTTACAAAGATGTGTAGAAATTGTGTCAAATTTCCAGACGATGGGGATGTTCCCACCCATGTAAGTATCAACTATCAAAGGTGTTTTATATTTCTATAGTATATGCATTTGTTTTTTGTAGAGGACATGTCGTAAAGGACAAAAGGAGACCGAAAACTTGCATATGTTATTTGATGTGTTAAACCTCAACTTTTATTGAAATATCTATTTATTTTGCGGTTCTAATACATGCATCACTAGTGGGTAATGAAGTTTTCTGTGTTTTCGAATAAAACTGACAATCGTTGCAATACTTTATTGGTAAAAGTTGTTGGTTTAAGACCAGTTAATATGGAAGCATTTTTAGACAACAATTTAAATGCAGTTCAAATAATAGTGTATGTCTTTGAAAGGTGACAAAACATTTTATGAAAGGCAGAAAATGCTGGTTTTTTTTTTTTTTTTTTTTTTTTTTTATTCAACAACAATAACCACAAATAAAGGGTGTCTTGAATTGGCAAACATTTCCTGAGGTAAAATGTCCGTAATTGGTAATTAGCTAATCTTGTGTACATATCCTGTTACCCAAGACTATTCCTTCATGCATGGATTCTTCCTGATTTATGTACAATACTTAAAAACTGTGTTGGGGAGATATCTTTGACTCAGTAGTTATGATATTGGTTTTTTTAAACATAGAAAAAGAAGGTTTTTTTAAAGTCTTTTTTGTCTGGGTTGTGTTGTAACGGGTAAAAGCATTTATTCTGTAATGACATGACATACATGACATGTTAAATGAATCTTGTTGTTTTTCTCCTAGTTTACGAAGACTTTACTTTGTCAAGGCCATCTCACACCTCTACCTCTCCATGTGTGCCCAGTGTACTGGGCGTATGACTGTGGGATGAGACTCTACCCCTTGCCAGATCTGATTATCTGTGCTGACAAATTTGACCCATTTCACAACACATCTGTAGACTGTACTGTGATGAATCCTGTAAGTTTGCTTTTATATTCTTGTTGAATCTCAAAAGCTTAACTATTTCAGTATAGATACAACTACCCTTCCCAGTAAACAGCTTTAGAAACATTTTGAAAAAAGTTGTCCATGTTAACCAATTTCCAAACAGTCCCAACTTTTGACAATCCTGAGAAAGAAGCCTTTAGAAAACATTGTTGGAAAAGGAGAAAATGCTGGTAACCAGCATTTTCTCCTTTTCCCATAATGTTTTCGACTCTTCACGAAATGAATTTCAAATTTTCTGTCAATTTCATTTTGTCGTTTGCAAATCATTTTAATTTGGACAAGCCTAATATACATGTATATATATTTGGTAATGATATAACAATAACCCCTTTTCTCTCAATGTTCACAAGGCTGTTAAAAAGAAGGCTTTTTTCTATCATACAAATGTTTCTTCTTTTAAAATCCATTACTACACAATCCCATATTTTAAAGATCCTGCAAGAGAAATCTTTTGAGTTTAAGGAGAAAATGCTTGTAATTAGCATTTCTCCTTTTCCCATAATGCTTTCTAACCTATCATAGAAAAATTTAGTTATTTGGGCCACATTTGAATTGTAGTCTGCAAGTCTAAAATTTTGTAGTTTTATTTTTGGTTGGTGTAATATTAGCAGGAATAGTTATTCATTGTTGCAAATACATGTATGTCGGACTTGTACCACAGAAAAAGTTTATGCATGGCCCAGCAAATTAGACATAAAATTTGGTACCACAGGAGGCACATGTCCTCGAGTGAGGCACTGCAAATTTGCAGCCTTGTCATGCTGAAGCAAATGTTCAACATAAATAAGTGGGCTGTGGTAGTTATATGGCTGGAAATACTTATGAAAGCTAAATATATGTCCATCTGAGCAAGCAAACAGTTGTAATATAAAACAAAAGGTAACAGCTTATTTCACTCTTACAGTGCAATGATAGACTAATTAACTCTTTACCAAAGGACAAAATTATGGATTAGTCGAAGTTGAAAGCATTTGCAGACGACAAAATAAATGTCTATCAAAGATTGAAATTTTATTTGCAAAGGGTAGAAAATGTGGGAAAAGGAGAAAATGCTGGTTTATACCAGCATTTTCTCCTTTTCCGAAAATGTTTTCAAAGGCTGGTCGTTAAAAGTCGGGATTTTTTGGTAAAGAGTTACTGCATGCTTTTCACATTTAAAGAGCCTTTCCCTATTTAGTTGCCTTTCAAACCTGTGTAGACCATGATCAGGTTGAACAAAATTTGCAGTCTGATCTTTTATCTACTCTCCCTTTTGCCTTAGCAGACCTTTTAAGGGCAACATTGACTGTAATTAAGATCTTATATCTAGAATGAAAATATCTGTAATGCTTATTAGATGCTCGAAGAGTTAATTCTGCTACATGAGTACAAAATATCCATATCAAACTCTATAATTAGAGGCTGGATTCCTGAATATATAGACATCATTATGCTGTGTTTGTTCAAAGTGTAAGTCTTTGGTCAACATTCCACCTGGGGTCACGTATATATGTACATGCAGTTAAGATTCTTAAGATTTTGAGGCTCTTTTGTCTGGTGCCACAAGGCACAAGACTTTTTTCAGCTCACCTGAGCACAACGTGCTCAAGGGGAGCTTTTAGGATCACCCGGTGTCCGTCGTCCATCGTGCGTCGTCCGTCGTGCGTTGTCCGTCGTCCATCGTCAACAATTCTTTAAACATCAACTCCTCCTAAACCGCTGGGCCAATTTGGAGCAAACTTGGCTGGAATGTTCCTTGGGAGGTCCTCTTTATAAAGTGTTCACAGAATTTGATTCCGTCAAAAACTCTGGTTGCCATGGCAACGAAATGGAATTTTTTAGGAAATTCTTTAAAAAATCTTCTCTGAAACCACTGGCCAGATTTTAAAATAATTTCACACAGATGTCTCTTGGGTGACCCTTTTCAAAAAGTGTTCGCGAAATTTTGATCCGTCAAAAAAATGTGGCTCTGATGAATGGAGGCTTCTTGCACCATATAGAAATTAAGGAATTCTTAAAAATTCTTCTCTGAAACCGCTGGCCAGATTTTAACGTGCTCAAGGGGAGCTTTTAGGATCACCCGGTGTCCGTCGTGCGTCGTCAATAATTCTTTAAACATCAACTCCTCCTAAACCGCTGGGTGGATTTGGACCAAACTTGGCAGGAATGTTCCTTGGGAGGTCCTTTTTCAAAAATTGTTCACAGAATTTGATCCTATCAAAAACTCTGGTTGCCATGGCAACCAAATGGAGTTTTTAAGCAAATTCTTTAAAAATCTTCTCCTCTGAAACAGCTAGTCGGATTTTGAAATAATTTCACAGATATGTTCCTTGGGTGACCCTTTTCAAAAATTGTTTGTGAAATTTTGATCCGTCAAAAAATGTGGCTCTGGTGAATGGGTGCTACTTGTACTATACAGAAATGAAGGAATTCTTAAAAAATCTTCTTCTCTGAAACCGCTGGTCAGATTTTGAAATAATTTCACAGAGTTGTTCCTTGGATTACCCTTTTCAAAAATTGTTCGCGAAATTTTGATTGGTCAAGAAACATGGCTCTGGTGAATGGGGGCTTCTTGCACTATAGGGAAATGAAGAAATTCTTAAAAATTCTTCTTCTCTGAAACAGCTAGTCGGATTTTGAAATAATTTCACAGAATTGTTCCTTGGATTACCCTTTTCAAAAATTGTTCGCGAAATTTTGATTGGTCAAGAAACATGGCTCTGGTGAATGGGGGCTTCTTGCAATATAGGGAAATGAAGAAATTCTTAAAAATTCTTCTTCTCTGAAACAGCTGGTCAGATTTTGAAATAATTTCACAGAGTTGTTCCTTGGGTGACCCTTTTCAAAAATTATTCGCGAAATTTTGATTGGTCAAGAAACATGGCTCTGGTGAATGGGGGCTACTTGCACTATACAGAAATGAAGAAATTCTTAAAAATTCTTCTTTTCTGAAACAGCTGGTTAGATTTTGAAATAATTTCACAGAGTTGTTCCTTGGGTGACCCTTTTCTAAAAATGTTCGCGAAATTTTGATTGGCCAAGAAACATGGCTCTGGTGAATGGGGGCTACTTGCACTAAATGGAAATGAAGAAATTCTTGAAAATTCTTCTTCTCTGAAACAGCTGGTTAGATTTTGAAATTATTTCACAGAGTTGTTCCTTGGGTGACCCTTTTCAAAAATTGTTTGCGAAATTTTGATTGGTCAAGAAACATGGCTCTGGTGAATGGGGGCTACTTGCACTATACAGAAATGAAGAAATTCTTAAAAATTCTTCTTCTCTGAAACAGCTGGTTAGATTTTGAAATAATTTCACAGAGTTGTTCCTTGGGTGACCCTTTTCTAAAAATGTTCGCGAAATTTTGATTGGCCAAGAAACATGGCTCTGGTGAATGGGGGCTACTTGCACTAAATGGAAATGAAGAAATTCTTGAAAATTCTTCTTCTCTGAAACCCGTTGTCTGATTTCAAAATAATTTGACAGAGATGTTCCTTGGGTGACCCTTTTCAAAAGCTGCACATATAATTTTGATCCGTCAAGAAACATGGCTCTTGTGAATGGGGGCTATTTGCACTGTTCAGACATGATGAAATTCTTGAATATTCTCTTTCTCTGAAACCCCTGGTCAGATTTTAAAAGAAATTTTCCGAAATGTTTCTTGGGTGACCCTTTTCAAAACTTGTTCGTAAATTTTGATCCATCAGGAAACATGGCTCTCTTGGATTGGGGCTACTTGCTCTTATACAGAAATTAAGAATTCTTAAAAATTCTTCTTTTTGAAACTGATGGTTAGATTTCGAAATGACTTTTACAGGTGACCTTTTAAAAATTGCTTGGCAAAATTATGAATTTGGTTCCAATGTTTCAATACCTCAAAAAAAAAAAAATAGACTATGGACATCTCAAAAATTCAGGTGAGCGATCCAGGGCCATCTTGGCCCTCTTGTTAAAAGTTGTTTGCAAAATGTTGATCCATCAAGAAATATGGCTCTAGTGAATGGGGGCTTCTTGCACTATACAGAAATGAAGGACTTCTTAAAAAATTTTCTTCTCTGAAACAGCTGGTCACATTCTGATATAATTTCACAGAGATGTTCTTTGGATGACCCTTTTCAAAAATTGTTCGTGAAATTTTGATCCGTCAGGAAACATGGCTCTGGTGAATGGGAGCTTCTTGCACTATACAGAAATGAAGGACTTCTTAAAAATTCTTCTTCTCTGAAACGGCTGTTCAGAATTTGAAATAATTTCACAGAGATGTTCCTTGGATGACCCTTTTCAAAAATTGATCGTGAAATTTTGATTCGTCAAGAAACATTGCTCTGGTGAATGGGGGCTACTTGCACTACAGGGCAATGAGGAAATTCTTAAAAATTCTTCTTCTCTGAAATGGCTTGTCAGATTTTGAAATAATTTCACAGAGATATTCCTTTGGTGACCTTTTTCAAAAATTGTTCATGAAAGTTTGATTCGTCGAGAAACATTGCTCTGGTGAATGGGGGCTACTTGCACTCTATGGAAATGAAGAATTTCTTGAAAATTCTTCTTCTCTGAAACGGCTGGTCAGATTTGAAATTTATTTCACGGAAATATTCCTTGAATGACCTTTTTCAAAATTTGTTCGCGAAATTTTGATAGGTCAAGAAACATGGCTCTGGTGAATGGGGGCTACTTGCACTGTACGGAATTCAAGAAATTTCTAAAAATTCTTCTTTTCTGAAACTGCTGGTCAGATTTTGAAAGGACTTTTACAGGTGACCTTTTAAAAATTGCTTGGCAAAATAATGATTTTGTTTCCAGTGTTTCAATACCTTCAAAAAAAAAAGGCTATGGTCCTCTCAAAAATTCAGGTGAGCGATCCAGGGCCATCTTGGCCCTCTTGTTATTGAGTATATATTGAAAGGTTACAACTTATTTGAATTTCTAGCCCCTTGATCCAAATAGCATCATTTCTGGAAAAGTCAGAGTTTTTATTATAAAGATATAGAGTGATAAGCTTAGAAAAGTTGTTGCCCAAAACTATAGTGCTAAAATGCCTTGATATTTGTTATATAGCATTACTCCATAGACATTAGCTAAGAATCTTTAAAAATAATACAGTACTGGCTTTGAGATATTTCACGTACACTCATACAGTTCATGTAGAATTAAACTGAAGAATTGAATACAGAAAGTGCTCACTTTTGGTAATACATGTATATTGAATATTGTGAGGGCTTGAATCAACATCTTGTTAAAAGCAATATTATTGCTACTTTTACCGAAAAGTTTTCAAAAGCTGTGGAAGTGTAAAAAATTTGTTTGTGCTATGATTGCTTTAACTTTTATGCGAAAACAATATATTTGATAACACAGCTCCAGATAAGAGGGAAAGATGGTATTCTAAATCAGTTATTCCTCTTTCAAACCCTATGTTGTGGATACTCAATAAAATCGTTTCAATGAGACGATTCTAATGAGTACCCATAACCTAGGGTTTGTTGTGGAATTATTAATATTTAATTTTTAAAATCAAAGCCACTTCCTCTCTCTGAAGCTCTGTGATTACAAAGAAGAGAGCACTTGAAATACTTTGAGTGAAATAAAGCAAACAGAAGAACCTTTTGATATTTTATATGAGTAGAGATTTTCTATGCCTGATGGTATCATGTTTCAATTATAGTCCATCTTCAATTCATTCAGATCATGTTAAATCACACTTCTCCTTTCCTTCATTTATATGTTCTTACGAACGAAGTCCGTAACAAAGAAACAAATGAATAAATGCATGGCAGAAATAAGGATCGGAGCGGGATTCGAACTCCGAACTCCCGGACGCAAAGCCAATACCATAACCACTGAGCCAAAGAGATATCTCCCTGACGCAGTAGCCAGGTATTGTATTTAAATCGGGAGTATATGCCATGCAGGAAGGAGTGGTCTCTCGTAACACACCCCCTCTTAAAGTCATCATTTATTGATGACTCAAAGCCTTATTAGGCAGGAAGTCCGATTTTGGACAACAAACGGGATTAATGGCTCAATGGCCAATCCCGGACGAGCCCCCATCTTACGAACGAAGTCCGTAACAAAGAAAGAAATGAATAAATGCATGGCAGAAATAAGGATCGGAGCGGGATTCGAACTCCGAACTCCCGGACGCAAAGCCAATACCCTAACCACTGAGCCAAAGAGATATCTCCCTGACGCAGTAGCCAGGTATTGTATTTAAATCGGGAGTATATGCCATGCAGGAAGGAGTGGTCTCTCGTAACAATGTACATTGAACTCTTTACCAAATGACTATACCTTAGACTTGAAACCATTTGCTGAGGACACATGAAATGTTAAATTGACGGACTTTTTTTCGGAAGGGTTAAGGATACTTTTGTGATGTAAAAAGTACATAGTCTCCTATGATAATTTTTTTTCTTTATTTTCATGTCAAAAAGTAATAACTTTTAGGCTTGTGGTTATGCCACATGAAAAAATAACACATTGATTTAACCTTTATCCTGCTTAAATAACTAAAATTGATTTTTCAATTCCATATTGATAGTCAAAATATTGCTATTTCAAAGTTATTTTTTTGTGACTACTATCTCTTTATCTGCCAGTGTAGATAACCCTTTCACAAACAAGCCCTTGTTTTTACGTGTCTGCAGTACTAGTCTTTAGAAAACACTGTGGGAAATGGAGAAATTGCTCGTTACGAGCAATTTCTCCTTTTCCCACAGAGTTTTCTACCTATTTGGAGAATTTTCTGCCATTTTCATCAAATTCAAAATTGTCGTCTGTAAACTCTTTGAGTTTGGAAGAGACTAAAATTTGTCGTTTGGGAAAGGGATAAAAGATCAAACTGCATGTTATGTGCTGACCTTTATCAACACTATCCGCAAAGTTCAGTGAGTCGTGCTTAGCAGGCTATCGGTTAATGGGATAAAGTTCAAATACTGTGTACATGTATATATATTTATATAATGTGTGTTGAAAAAATTACTGATTATGGACATTTTCTCCTTTTCCCACAATGACTCCTACCCTTACAGAACAAATTTCAATTTTTGATTCACTTTTATTTTGTCGTCTGCAAATGCTTTCAATTTGGACCAGTCTAAAATTTAGTCATTTTTTGCTTAAGAGTTAACACAAGAGTAATACCTTTGTACCAAATGTCTCTTATATGCTCGCATAGAAAAAATATACATGTATGTGACCTATCACATGAAAAAGGACAATCTGGGAATTCAGTACATCAATTACATAAAAAAAAACAGATCAACGATAGTGCAGGTCAATTTCAGTTGATAGTTCAAAAATGATCGTATAAAAAGATAAAATGACGACTTTTCATACGGAAAATATCATGAAAGGCAAAAGTATCGATCCTGGTTTGACACTTTTCACAGTTCCCAGAAAGTCCCAGTTTGTGTGATGATCCACATATAATTATGAGCCATGCTCTGGCAAAAGGGGTTTCAGAGCATTTCTTTAAATGCAATTCTTTATACACCTGTTATACCCCAGGTCGTCCGTCCGTCTGTTAGCAATTTCTTGTGTGCACAACTCCTCCTACAGTTTCCATCGGAATTATTTGAAACTTGCCACAATGAATCTCCATGATGTCTAGTTGTGCACCTGGGTCTTAGAATTTGGATCGCTGTTTGCGTTCTTAAATTATCTGCCCTTGATTTCTGAAAAAAAAAAACTTTTCACTTTGAATTTTTGTTCACACTGTAACTTTCATACTATAAAAGGTATCAACTTGAAACTACATACACTGATAGAACACATTATGGAGAATTGCATTGCAGATGAATCATAATTCTGCCACCGTTATTTTTTGAGTTACTACCCTTTGTTAATTTTCAGTTTGAATTTTTGTCCAGGCCATAACTTCTAAACTATAAAAGCTATTAACTTGGAACTTCATACACTTATAGAACCTATTATGGAGAAGTGCACTGCACATGAACCATAACTCTGACACCTTTATTTTTTGAGTTATTGCCGTTTGTTAATTTTCAGTTTGAATTTTTGTCCAGGCCCTAACTTACAAACTATAAAAGCTATTAACTTGGAACTTCATACACTGATAGAACCCATTATGGAGAAGTGCATTGCACATGAACCATAACTCTGCCACCTTCATTTTTTGAGTTATTGCCCTTCGTTAATTTTCAGTTTGAATTTTTGTAAAGACCATAACTTCTAAACTTCAAAATCCATCATCTTGAAACTTCAAAGAGTAATAGAACACATTATGAAGAAGTGCACAAGAACCATGACACTGCCATCCTTCCTTTTGAGTTATTGCCCTTTTCACTTTGAATTTTCGTCTGGGCCATAATTTCTAAAATGTAAAAGATATGATCTGGGGCCTTCAAAGACTGACAGAACACCTTGTGCATTAGAACAATTCACAAAATTTGTAACTTTTCCACCCTTATTTTTTTAGTTATTGCCCTTTAATATTTTTCACATATCATGGAGAATAACTACTCTTCATACATGGCCCATCCGTCAATGCAACTCATTTCACTGACAAGCCCCTTCAGGTGTATATGCGCCGCTCTGCAAAGCTCTTGTTTTTAAGCAAGTCATCACATAATTTTGGATCCAATTGATCAATTCCTTCTAAAAATAAACTATATGCTGAGGTACTTTAGTCCATGTAGATGTAGAAAATGAACCCAAAAGGAAAGTTTAGATACGGATCAGCATGTGCAGCTGCACTAGCACTAGCTAACTTAAGTGGATACTTTTTCCAGATGCATTAATTTGTCGCTGTAACTAGATTTAAAAATTTTACTCCAATTTTTTTTCATCTGTAGACCACAAATCAATTGCACAAATAAAGGTATTTGGCATTTGAAGAGTGAAACATTATGGGAGAAGGAGAAAATGCAGGTCGCCACCATTTGTTGCTTTTTCCCATGATGTTTTTCAAAAGCAGTCCATCCCAGGATATTTTACAAAAAGCAAAATTGATTGATAAAAGGGTGAAGAACAGATTATGTCAGACTTTAAGGATCCAATGTGGGGCAGATAATGGAATTTGCCATGTGAAGGGTGGAAAACATCATGGAAAAAGGAGAAAGTGCCATTTACCAGCTATTTTCTCCTTTTCCCTTGCTGTCTTCAAAAGCATACTGTACCAGGGTCATAAAAACAAGGCTGGTTGATTAACCCTTTATCACATAATCCCGACTTTTGATGACCCTGATGGAGCAGCCTTTTGAAAACATTGTGGGAAAAGGAGAAAATGCTGGGTACCAGCATTGTCTCCTTTTGCCTTGATGCTTTCTTTCCTTTCATTGACAAAGTTTTGTTTTAAATCACCTGCTTATGCTTTCAATGTGGACAAAGCTGAAATTTTCTCTTGTGGTAACAGGCTGAAAAACATATTTTGAGTGAAAGGATCTAATTAGGTATGAAAATAATGATACATAATTGCTGTAGGTACCAAAGGCATTCCCTTGACCCTTCACCAAATAACTAACCCTAGGGTGTTTGGCTTCTTAACCCATTACCACACAATCCCTACTTTTGACGCCCCTGAGAAAGAAGCCTTTAGAAAACATTGTTGGAAAAAGAGAAAATGCTGGTAACCAACATTTTCTCCTTTTCCCACAATGTTTTCTACATTTCACAAAACAAATTTCAAAGTTTGGGTCACTTTTATTTTGTCGTCTGCAAATGCTTTCGATTTGGACAAGCCTAAAATATTGTCGTTTGGTAATGGGTTAAATCATTTCAGGGAAACGAGTAAATGCTGGTAACCAGCATGAAGGGCTATCGTTGTTTCAGTCCCAACTTCCACCATTTCTTTTCTAAGATGGATGATAGTCATTGCTCCTCTTTCACCGCTGGTCATTTTTTTGTCTATGGTTAACTCTTTACCACAGAACAAAATTTTGGACTTGTCCAAATTGAAAGCATTTACAGATGACAAAATAAATGTGACTCAAAAATTGAAAACTGATTTGGAAAGGGTAGAAAACATTGTGGGAAAAGGAGAAAATGCTGGTTACCAGCATTTTCTCCTTTTCCCACAATGTTTTCTAAAGGTCCGTTTATACAGAGCGCGAACGCGAAAGCAAACGCGGTTTTTCGTCCTGGAATATTTTAGTCATTTGTAGAGGAACCGTTCAAATAGAGTGCGAACGCTAACGCGAACAAATATTTGTTCGCGCGAACAACCACCTTGATTGCCCCCAGAGCGAATTTTCTGAGAAGGTCGCGCGGCTTTTTTGCTATCAACCAATCAGCAGGTACTTCCCTTGCATCATTTCCACAAATAGAAACTTGTACGCCTGACCGTTCCAAGAAAAAGCTAGGTACTAGCGTCAGTCTACTTTGCTTATGAAGTTTGGAGAAGAATGGACAAGACAATGGACAAGACAGAAGCCATGATTCTTGAATTTTGCATGATAAAAATGTAGTTCTTGTACGAGGTGGTGGTACTCTCCAAATTCACTTCTTTTCTGCAAAATTTCGTGCACTGACACACGCCTCTTTTTCTTCCTCCGCTGTTTTACGTACAAATACAATACTATGATCTCCTCCGTGTCTGACTCTACCTGCGCCATGATTCCAAATGACCAAATTTTATCTATCACGGCAAGAAAAAGAGGAGCTGCCTCGAAAGCCGTCGACGATTTCCGCGTTCGGGTTCCTGCTCTATTTGAATGGCAAAACTGCTCCAAAGTCGCGTTCGTGTTCGCGTTGGACGCGTTCGCATTCGCACTCTGTATAAACAGACCTTAAAGGCTTCTTTCTCAGAGTCGTCAAAAGTAGGGATTGTGTGGTAATGGGTTAAGTCAGAAAGCTGACAGTGGCTTGGGAGAATACTATTGTATTTTGTGAACTACTAGAAGAACAAAACTCCGGGAAAACATGAAGAAGTACACTGGCTTCTGCAATGAAATAGTGTTGAAAATGACCAAAAAAACTCTCACACAATCAAATGTTTCAAATTTGGCTAAGTCCATGACTGCCATAATAATATCTCGAAGGAAAGTTTTTACAAAAGTTTCACAAGGAAGAATTCACTCTATCCCCCCAAATCCTGTTTTAGCAACATAAAGAATGTTTATGCAAACATCACGAGAAAAAGGACAAAATGCTGTGTGAAAAAGGAAAAAAAAACAAAAGCATTTTGTCCCTTTCCCACATTGTTTTGATCCTTTTAAAACAGGTCAAATGATTTCAGCTTCAATAAGTTATAGATGTCTTCTGCAGGTGCTTTTAATCTGGGCAAGTCAAAAGATTGTCACATGAATGAAGAATGAACCCTTTGCAGCACAACCCCAACATTTAACTACTGTGAAAAGAGAATGGCTTTTGAAACATTGTGGGAAAAGGGATGGCTTTTGAAACATTGTGGGAAAAGGAGGAAATGCTGGTAACAGCTATCAAAAACATCTTTTGTCATTTGGACAACCTTTGTTGTCTGCAAATGCTTTTAATTTAGAAAAGTCTGTACTTTGGGGTTTGGTAAAAGCGTTTGAAGAAACAGGTAATTTTTTTAATGCACCCCTGTCAAAACCATTATGTTTAATTAGGTAAGCCCTTTTTAAAGGAATGTCAAATCAGAGCTGGTTTGAAGTTCTTTCATATTATTATGAAAGTGTTAATATAAAGTTTGAAGTCATAATTGTGGGAGTTATAGTTAATTTTTTTATGTCCTTATGTGCTTTTGTTTGTGTATGTGAGCTTTTCTAGTTTGTTTTGTTTGATTTACCATTGATAAGTTGATACTGTAAATTTAAATAAATAAATAAATGAATATACAAAGACATTATGAATACACTAAACAACTACTGGGATATTGATAGGAACATTGTTATTTAAAGAAAAATCTTTCAATATAAATTGCGAAATTCTTCTTTCTATCTCCCTCCCTCGGTCCCCATCTCTCTCCCTCTGTTCCTCCCTCTCCCAAAAAATCTCTCCCTCCAAAAAGACTTTATATCATAGGAAAGCTTTTTATGTTTTACAGGGCCTTTTTAGCTCACCTGAGCACGAAGTGCTCATGGTGAGCTATTGTGATCGTGCTGTGTCCGGCGTCCGTCGTCCGTCGTGCGGCGTGCGTCGTGCGGCGTCAACTTTTTACCTTGTGTACGCTCTAGAGGCCACAGTTTTAGTCGGATACTCATGAAAATTGGTCAGGATGTTTGTCTCGATGAAATCTCGGACGAGTTCGAAAATGGGTCATGTGGGGTCAAAAACTAGGTCACTAGGTCAAATCTTAGAAAAACCTTGTGTACGCTCTAGAGGCCACATTTTCAGTCGGATACTCATGAAAGTTGGTCAGGATGTTTGTCTCGATGATATCTCGGACGAGTTTGAAAATGGGTCACGTGGGGTCAAAAACTAGGTCACCAGGTCAAATCTTAGAAAAACCTTGTGTACGCTCTAGAGGCCACATTTTCAGTCGGATACTCATGAAAGTTGGTCAGGATGTTTGTCTGGATGATATCTCGGACGAGTTCGAAAATGGGTCACGTGGGGTCAAAAACTAGGTCACCAGGTCAAATCTTAGAAAAACCTTTTGTACGCTCTAGAGGCCACATTTTCAGTCGGATACTCATGAAAATTGGTCAGGATGTTTGTCTGGATGATATCTCAGACGAGTTCGAAAATGGGTCACGTGGGGTCAAAAACTAGGTCACCAGGTCAAATCTTAGAAAAACCTTTTGTACGCTCTAGAGGCCACATTTTCAGTCGGATACTCATGAAAGTTGGTCAGGATGTTTGTCTGGATGATATCTCGGACGAGTTCGAAAATGGGTCACGTGGGGTCAAAAACTAGGTCACTAGGTCAAATCTTAGAAAAACCTTTTGTACACTCTAGAGGCCATTTTCAGTTGGATACTCATGAAAGTTGGTCAGGATATTTGTCTGGATGATATCTCGGACAAGATCGAAAATGGGTCATGTGGGGTCAAAAACTAGGTCACTAGGTCAAATGTTAGAAAAACCTTTTGTAGGCTCTAAAGGCCACATTTTCAGTCCGAAACTCTTGTAAGTTGGTCAGAATGTTTGTCTTGATGATATCTCAGACAGGTTTGAAAATGGGTCATTGGGGGTTAAAAACTAGGTCACCAGGTCAAATCTTAGAAAAACCTTGTATATGCTCTGGATGCCACATTTTCAGTCCAACACTCTTGAAAATTAGTCAGAATGTTTGCCTTTATAATATCTTGGATGAGTTTGAAAATGGGTCATGTTGGGTCAAAAACTGGGTCAATAGGTCAAATGTTATAAACACCTTTTGTATGCTCTGGAGGACACATTTTCAGTCTGATACTCCTAAAACTTGTTCATTATATTTGTCCTGGTGATACCTTGAATGAGATTGAAAATGGGTCATGTGGAGTCAAAAACTAGGTCAATGGGTCAAATATTAGAAAAACCTTGTGTACACTCTAGAGGCTACATTTTCTGCCTGATATTCTTCAGACTTGGTCAGAGTGTTTGTTTTGGTGATGTCTCAAAAGAGTTTGATAATGGGTAATTGTCGGGTCCAAAACTAGGTCACTTGATGAAATCTTAGAAAAACCTTTTGTACACTGTAGAGGCCACATTTTCAGTCCAATACTCATGAAACTTGGCCAGAATGTTTGTCTTATTGATATCTCAAAAGTGTTTGATGATGGGTAATGTCTGATAAAAAACTAGGTCACTGGGAAACTAGATGGTGCATGTTTGGTCAATAAACTCAGGTGAGCGATTTCAGGGCCATCATGGCCCTCTTGTATTGAGAAAAGTTTGAAAATCTTCTTGTTTATAACCACACATTCTAGACCTGTATTATCTGGTATGGGGCTTTATCTTGTAGACCTCCACCAGGATTCCAGTAATTATAGCTTTGCGGTCAAAATTGGGTTTGCCCAACTTTCTCGTAGGATTTTATTGAAAAAATTTTTTTAGTCCTCAAGTTTGAAACCAGTTGGCAAAATAATGTAATGTTTGGCATATGGTAACAAGCATTTTCTCTATTGTTTTCTAAAGGCTTCTTTCTCAGGGTCTTTAAAAGTAGGTATTGTTATCTTCCAGATTTTTTATTTTAATAGAAAAGGTTACAGACTTGTTAAAATTGAAGTGAATACTCACTCTGATAGTAAGAATAAAATAGTAACAAAAGAAAATGGCAAGTAAGAGTGTATCAAAGGAAAACTTGGTGACATCATCTATAATGTTAGTGGACAATCCTGTGTCAGAAAATATGTCATCGTATTATCCAGAGACACCTTGTACGTCCACACAGACATCAACGTCTGCACCTTCAGTCTCAAACACAGAAGAGTATTCGTACAGCTACACAGGACATGCGCACCATAACACTGGACCTTTCTCGTATGGAACATATTATCCTTACACTTTTGAGAGCAAAGGTTCACAAAACATAGCGGGAACATCAAGGGACTGTAGCTGTCCATCTTCAACACCAAAGGAGAGCTTTCTACATCAGATATTGATGGGAAAAGGCTATAGGAATGATAAACTTTTTGTTAGTACCAGACCCATTGTGAAGCAAGAGAGGGATTATTATTATTATGACTATGGCTGTTGCTATGGTTACCCTGTTGGTTACGGATATCCAACCTATTGACTAGGATTATCTTTTATGTAAATTTATATATTTTGTGTAAGTTGTGCATTCGTATTTTTTTTTCTTATACTGCAGTACACCAATTTCTTGGATAATTTAATCTGAGAGAATGTGATAGTAGTAATATCATTCATAGGTTGTAGATCTGAATAACGTCGGCAGTTGATATAAAATATTATTAACTCTTCACCAAACTGCTAAATTTCAGGCTTGTTTAACTCTTCACCTCACAATCCCAACTTTTAACTACCCTAAGAAAGAAGCCTTCCGAAAACATTGAGGGAAAAGGAGAAAATACTGGTAATCAGCATTTTCTCCTTTCCCCACAATGTTTTCTTCCCTTCCTAAAACAAATTTCAAATTCTAAGTCACTTTTATTTTGCCATCTGCATTCAATTTGGACTGGTCTAAAATTTTGTCGTTTGGTAAAGAGTTAACTCATTACCACACAGTCCCAGGTTGTAACGATCCTGTGAGAGAAGACTTTTGAAAACATTACAGGAAAAGGAGATATTGTTTGTAACGGCCCATGCTTTTAATCATTTCAGCAAATAGTCCTTTTGCTTTATCGGCATTGAGATAAAAGGTTTTAGACCTTATGCCACTTGGCAAAATTTTAGACTGGTCCAAATTAAAAGTGCTCTCAAACCATGGAATTAGGTGGACTTAAGAATTAAATTTGTCTTTAAAGGTGGGTATTTAGAATTTTCACAACACACCAAATTGAAAAATATATATGTCACTGAAATTTATATGAAAAACAATACATATCATCAGTAATTAATAATCATAAAATTACAAAAAATAAATTATGGTATTTCCTTAAAAGGCTACATAGCCTCTTAAGCTATTTTTAGATTTCCTACCAAAATTTAAAAAAAAAGCATTGTGGGAATGTTTTTTAAGTGACTTGAACGTGAATAATGACTATCAAATTCCATAACATAACCGACATGTTATTATTTTCCATAATGTCTAGAACTTCGGATGCTATGTTTGAAGCTTCCTCTGTATATTTCCTGTATGTAAATGAGCGAGTTGCTCATATAAAAATAGACCATATTTCCCTTCATTGTCGACCTGGGCTGTAGTAAATCTCTAATTTATCTAGTTGTCAGATGGTTTTCAACTACTGGGGTTTAATGAATGAAAATTATAAGGCTTATGGAGTAAAAAGATGATTTTTTTTTTTGGATTTCTGTAAAATTTTCATCCCAAAATCTGAAAGGCCACCTTTAAAAGGGTAGAAAACATTGCTTACTAGCATTTCCTCCTTTCCCAATAATAATTTTGAAAAGCTTTAATATTTTTCAGGACCTAAAACTTTAGATTGTATGGTAAAGGGTCAACTCTCAATAACTTGAAAAAAATTTAGGCTGCTCCAAATTGACAGACTTTGCAGACAATTAATCAGAATTGGGTAAAATGGTGGGTCTTTGAAAGGGTACACACCATGTTGGAAAAGGAGGAAAATGCTGCTTGTAAGAAATTCCTTTTATTCCACAGAGGATGTCTTAACCTTTCACAAAACAATCCTGTATTTAATGACACTGATGAATAACGCTTTCAAAAACAAAGTGGGAAAAGGATAAAATGATTGTAACCATTTTATCGTTTTTATAAGATGTTTGCAAAAGCCTTCTTCAGCAGGGTTGTTAAAACCTAGGAACGTTTGATTAACTCATTACCAAACAACAATATTTTAGGCTTGTCCAAATTGAAAGTATTTGCAATCAACAAGATAAAAGTTATTCAGAATTTGAAATTGGTTTTGTAAAGGGTAGAAATCATTGTGGGAAAAGGAGAAAATGCTGGTTTCCAGCATTTTCTCCTTTTTCCACAATATTTTCTAAAGGATCGTCAAAAGTAGGGATTGTGTGGTAATGGGTTAAGGGTGAAGGAAGAAACAGTCAAGTTCCTTTGCACTTCTGGCCAGGATACAACCAGATCAAACAGAAAATGTGTCATCTGATCTTTGATCTACAATGTCAAATTTCCAGAGATACCTGATACAATTTGTTATTACAAATAATTGGCTCTTATTTGTTGTCTGAAAAACATCCATTTGGGTTGTTGTTTTTTTAATTCAGTATTCCAAAGGTGATCTCTTTGACATCGATATCTTTACAACACAGCAAAATTTTGGACTTGTACAATTTGATAGCAGGTGCAGGCAACATTTCAAATGTTGCTTGAATGATAAGGTTGATTTTGGATAGGGCAGAAAACATAGTGGGAAAAGGATAAAATGCTAGTTACCAGCATGTTCCCACAATGTTTTCAAAAACCTTTTTCATCAGACGCAGGATTGTGTGGTAAACGCTGAAGAAGTAACATGACAGAGCCCATCAATTATATTGGTGTGTTATACCTGTAATTATGTGATCGTTATTTTTTCGCCATTCATGGTAGAGTCGGGCAACCCGTATAATGTTACCAAAATTTACTGATGACCTTCCTCTTCAATTGTGAGATGAAATTATTTTCTTTTCAATTTAATCTGTTAATATTTTTAATGTACCTGTGGGCCCGTTTTCTTGTTTGACACGTGTTTGATCATCTAATGTCACACATTCTAGAACCCTATATTCTCCTAAAACAGAATGGGCTTTAGGACACTCTGAAATCTTCCTTGTAAAATACAGAATATCACATCAATATCAATGATCAAAAGTTGAATACAAGAAAATACTTGAAAAAAATGTGGCAAAATTGTTTATCAGCAATTTCACCTTTTCCCTTGAAAGAAACTCTAAAGGCTGGTAGCGCTAAGCATATAACCAAATATCTTATCCTTTTGTCAGACAGTGCAAACTTATAAGGGCCGGAGGAAGAAATATTTTTGAAAACATGGTGAGAAAAGGAGAGAATGCTAGTAAATGGCATTTGCTACTTTTCCCAAGGTGTGGTATACCCATTCAACAACAAAATTCTACCCTAACCCTTTACCAAACAATTCCTGGTTTTTATGACCCGGAGATATGAAAATTATTGGTAACCAGCATTTTCTCCTTTTCCTTCTATGTTTTCTACCCAGCTGGAAATAAATTTCAATTTTTGAGTTATGTTTTATTTGTCATCTGCAAGTGCTTTCAGTTTGGACCAGTCAAAAATTTTGTCATTTGGTAAAGAGTTAAAGTCACATTTATATTGTGTTCTGATAAATGCTTTGAATTTGGACTAGTCCAAAATTTTGTCCTTTGTTAAAGAGATATTATGTTTTAAGAGATCCCATTTTGTCTTTACCAAAGGGTAAAATTATAGACTTGTGCAAATTCAAAGCAATAATTGCAGATGAGAAACTAAATATGGCATAATTGATGAAACTGTATTGGAAAGGTAGAAAATATTGTGGGAAGTTAAGAAAGTGCTGGTTACAAGCATTTTCTCTTTTCCCCCAGTGTTTCCAAAAGGTTGCCTATTTAGGGTCGTTAAAACTTTGGATTTTATGTTATAAAATTAGGTTTGTCCAGATCGAAAGTATTTGCAGACGACAAAATAAAAGTGTCTGAAAATTTGAAATTTGTCTTTTGAAAGGTAGAAAAGATTATTGGAAAATGCTGATTACTAGCATTTTCTCTTTTTCCTTCAGTGTTTTTTAAAGGCCTCATTCTCAGGGTTATCAAAAGTAGGGATTGTGTAGTAATAGGTTAAAGGTTTAGTGATTATGGTTTGGTATTCTGTAACTGTATGGTTGAATCAAAGCTATTTCAATTGGCGTGGTGTTACATTAACCCTTTCCCTAACGACAAACTTTTGGACTAGACCAAATTTAAAGGATTTGCAGACGACAATTCAACTTTTGCTGAAAAGATGATTTCTGCCAATGATGGGGTAGAAAACATTGTGGGAAAAGGAGAAAATGCTGGTTACCAGCATTTTCTCTTTTTCCCACAATGTTTTCAAAAGGCTACAATTTCAGACCCGTAAAAACCAGGGATTGTTTGGGAAAGGGTTAAAATGATGATTTGTTATCAGGTCTTTGTCTTTCTCTTTTCAGAGCTCATTTCCAAGAACAGAGTTCCGTTTCAAAGTGTATTTACCAGCCACACGACAGATAGAGGACAGCAAAATTGAAGACTAAAATTGAAGACTAATATTTGACTCTACATGCACACAGCTCTCAACCCTTTACCAAAAAATCATAACTTTAAGCGACCCTTAGAAAGAAGCCAATAGAAAACACCGTAGGAAAAGAAGAAGCTGCTCGTAACCAGCATTTTCTCCTTTTCCCACAATATTTTCTACCCTATCAGTCAGAAATCATCATATTTCCAATATTTAATTTGTTTTCTGCTGATGCTGATGAATTTGGTCCAGTGCAAAAATTTGTTTTTTGGTAAAGAGTTAACCCTTTACTCCATAGGTACTCATTTCTACACATTGCTTGTAGGAGCCTTTTGAAAAGATTTTGGCAAAAGGTGAAATTGCTCATGATGAGCAATTTCATCTTTTGCCACAATGTTTTCTATGCTATCAAAAGGTGTCATATACACATAAGAAACGGCTTACTCTTGCTGTTATTTAGGGTCAGTTAGAGATACCATAGAAATGCCTTATGGGGTAATGGGTTAAACTCCCAGAAGACACATAAGAGACTGCTCAAAAGATTAGATGTCTTAAATGGGATGGAAAACATTGCGAGAAAAGAGGAAAGTGCGTGTAACCAGCATTTTCTCCTTTTTCCATGCTATTTTAGTAGCTTTCTTTTTCAGGGTTGTTTAGATTTTGGATTGTTATGTAACGGGTTAACAGTTTACCAAGTGTCACAAGTGAAGACCTGTCCAAAACCACAGCATCTACTAACAAATTGCAAGTGGCTTAAAAAGTGAAATTTGTTTTTTAGAGGATGGAAAACTGTGGAGCAAGTACTTACCAGCTCTTCTTTTCCCAGAATGTTTCTTAGTATTTCTGCCTAACCCTTTACCACACAATGATGACTTTTGACGACCCCGAGGCAGAAGCTGTTTGAAAATATAGTGGGAAAAGGAGAAAATGCTGGTTACACCAGCATTTTCTCCTTTTCCCACAATGTTTTCTACCCTTCCCAAACCAAATTTCCATTTTACAGTCATATTTATGTTGTCATCTGTAAATGCTTTCAATTTTGACCAGTCTATAAATTTGTTCTTTGGTATAGTGTTAATGAGTTAAGACTAGAGATTGACTGGTAAAAGTCATCTCCTTTGTACTTTGTAGCCCAAACCCAGTAGCTTAGTAAGTAGGGTACATACAGCACATGAGAACAGGGTTGCAGGTTCAATCCACAGCTTGGCCTATTTCTTTTTGAAGATTGATGATAGTCATTGTGGCAGGATTCATGGCTCTTTCACCACAAGCCATTGTTTTAGCAATGGTTATGTGGGAGAGCACCAAGTGGCTTGGAAAGAATATTGTGTGGAGTTGAAGTTCTGGTAAAGGACATTCCAAGAAGCATTGATAGGTGCATCGGCTGCTAGGATATAACTGAAACAGTGTTCAAAACTATCACTATCTTTTTACTGACAACTTTGATGCTCTAGAGTTACCAGTACTTGATGTAGAAAAGTAAAATAGCCTAGAAAAGTAAAATGGCCTTTTTTTTAAACCTTTACAAAACAATTCCTTGTGCAAGTCTTTTGAAAACATTGTGGGAAAAGGAGAAAATGCTGGTAACCAGCATTTTCTCCTTTTCCCACAATGTTTTCTGCCCTACTGGAAACAAATTCTAATTTTTGAGTTTGATGCTTTGTAAAGTTGGAGGTGTTCGCCCAATAACTTGCATAGATATCTGATGTAGGTCACTGTTCAGACTGCAGAGAGTTTTGTGCTATCAGATATAAACATCACTGTAGTATAACCATTAACCCTTCACCACACAATCCCAAACTTTGTAGGAGAAGGAGAAAATTTTGACATCTTAAGAGTTAATGCTTCAGTGCACCTACCCAATGTTAGAATATCCTGCTAGTATATTTCTGATATAAATACATCACTGCACATCACTATTGAAAACAGTGTGACGAAAGAGAAATTGCTGGTATTGAGTAATAAGTTTATCTGAGAGTATAACCTATTACAAGCATGATTATTCCAAAAGGTTATTGACAGTCTCTTGCCAAGATTAACCCTTTACCAAACAGTCACATGTTTTAATGACACCAAGGAGGAGAGCGTTTGAAAAATGGGGGAAAGGAGCAAAATAATCTTGAACAGCAGTTTCTCCTATTCCAATGTTTTCTACTTGTTTACAGTGAAATCACATCACTTTGAGCCATGTTTCATATTTTGTCTACAAATGCTTTCAGGTTAACTCTTTACCACACAATCCCGACTTTTAACAACCCTGAGAAAGAAGCCTTTTGAAAACATTGTGGGAAAAGGAGAAAATGCTAGTAACCAGCATTTTCTTCTTTTCCACAATGTTTTCTACCTATCACAAAACAAATTTCCAGTCACTTTTATTTAGTCATCTGCAGATGCTTTCAATTTGGACCAGTTTTAAAATTTTGTCGTCTGGTAAAACTTAAATTTTATAGTTTGATTAAGAGTTAAGTTTTCACCAAAACACTCAAATCCAGACATTCAAATTGAAGGCACTTGCTTACCAACAAGTATATGTGACTCAAATGACGGGAATGTCTCTGATAGTGTAGAAAACACTGTGGGAAAAGGAGAAAATGCTGTTTACCAGCGTTGTCTTCTTTACCCACAGTATTTTCAAAGGCTCTTTTTTCCAGGGTTGTTAAATACTGGCTTGTATGGTAATGGGTTAATTATCTTTGGCTGAATAATAAAAAATGCAAATGAATTTATATCAACTTATTGACAAAATCAAGATTGTACTATTTCCTTGTAAATATGGCTTTATACTCATGTAAAGTGCTTTATTAAAATCTTAAACTATCCACTCACTTGTTTTTTCTTTGCACAAACAAGAGCACCACATACAGGAGACAATACCTGGTTTCAGTAACTTTTCAGTGAAAATTGTAGGTCGAAGACAGGATATAACCCTGTCAAATACATGTTGAGGAGTACTTTATCTTCTTGTATTGGTTCCCCAAATGGGAGTAAATATACGCCCAAGTTTGACAAATCTGTACAGTGAAAACAGAGATATGAGAAACTTTTGCAATTTCCATGATGACAATACAGAGGACAGAGGTATGTTAGTATATGGTATGATGATGCCATAGCAACTTTTTAGAAATGTCCAAGCCAATCAGTCACTAGTAAGAATATATTTGAGCAGCAGAGATAAAGTGGAAAAGAGTGCATCTCCATGATGCATGATACTGTGCAATTCATCCCATAATTATGGATACATCAAGTCCCTTTTGTTCAACAACCAACTTAACCATACAACAGAATGGTCCTTGGACATGCAGAAAATTTACAAAAATCAAAGCTTCGCAAAGGGGTGCCTATATGCCCAAAGAGGCTTGTCATTAAAAAAGCTTAAATTCTAGAATGCCTACAAAGATCCAAGTTATAAAAGTCACCTGCTCAACTATACATCCTAGAGATATTTTGTTGTAAGTTTGAATGTATTCAGAAAACTGTTGCGCGCAAGAAATTGCAAACAGACTTGAGGGCCTTAACTCTTTACCACACAATCCCGACTTTAACGACCTTGAGAAAGAGAGCCTTTGAAAACATTTTGGGAAAAGGAGAAAATGCTGGTAACCAGCATTTTCTCCTTTTCCCACAATATTTTCTACCCTAAATTTCCAAATCAAATTTCAAGTTTTGATTCACAATTATTTTGTCGTCTGCAAATGCTTTCAGTTTGGACTAATCCAAACTTTTGTGGTTTGGTAAGGAGTTAACATGATATTGCTGTAGGTTTGTGATATAATTTGACACATATGTCTATAATAGTGATGAGTTACAAGAGCCATATTAAAATCATTATATCGGGAATTATTTTCGCTCAACGGGCATGGAGAGAGTGTTTTGCATGGTACCCATAATTCTAACATAACATGAAATCAGTACTATAAAAACAGTGCAATAAAAGCATGGTAAAAATCTAGGTTATGCTATATAGAGTGACGTCAATGTTTATATGGTAGCATCATTCGGTATAAAGTAAGTAATTCATTGGAATATAATCTGCATCTGCGTTTTTACTCTGATAATGAAGTTTTCCTTTCGTCAAGGGTTGGTCATGTTAGAATCGAAATAATCTTCCTAATGGTTTATCATTTAATAAACCATGTGAGTTATGTGGCACAATGAATAAACCACTTGGACTATTGCCCTCGTATTATTTATTGTGTCACATAACTCACAATTGTGGTTTATCAAATGATAAACTATGATGGAAAGAAGATTATTTCTTTAATGATTGGTGGACTAGCCACTATCAAAAAGAAATGTGTTGAGTACAATAGTTTAACACTTGCCCCAGTGGAGAGCATTTGCAGACAACAAAGCCAATTCAATAAATGTCAGTTACGTAAGCGGGGAGCACAAACAGCATGGGAAATGAGAAAATGCTGGTTACCAACATTTTCTCCTTCCTTTAATACATTTGTTTAGTGGATGTTAGTGAAAATGTGTTTTGAGAGGAAAAAGGAATGAAGATCGTCAAGTATTTGATTGGGCAAAGCAAATATTTGTGTCTTTATACTCATTCCCTGCTACTCTTCATCCTTTCGTTCAAATTTGGATTGGTGTAAGCCCTGCACAAGGAAAAAGCCTACTGTATCCCATCAAATTATGCTATTTGACGAGTGTGTGACAAGAAACTTTAGAAAACATCGGAGAAAAGAGCAGGTGCTCACAAAGATCAATTGCCAGTTAGACAAATTCACTCCAACAAATACAACATGAGGGCCAAGATGGCCCTGGATTGCTCACCTGAATTTTTGAGAGGACCATAGCCAATTTTTTCAAAATCTAATCAGCCATTTCAGAGAAGAAAAATTTTTAAGAATTTCGTCTGTATAGTGTAAATAGTCCATAGCTATCAGAGCCATGTTTCTTGATGGATCAAAATTCGAGCAAGCAATTTTTGAAAAGGGTCAGCTAAGGAACATTTCTGTGAAATTATTTCAAAATCTGATCAGCCGTTTCTGAGAAGAAGAATTTTAAAGAATTTCTTCATGGCCATGTAGTGCAAGTAGCCCCCATTCACCAGAGCCATGTTTATTGATGGATCAAAATTTCGCAAACAATTTTTGAAAAGGGTCACCCAAGGAACATTGCTGTGAAATCATTTCAAAATCTGTATAGTGCAAGTAGCCCCCATTCACCAAAGCCTCGTTTCTTGACGGATCAAAATTTCACGAACAATTTTTGAAAAGGGTCACCCAAGGAAAATCTCTTAAGAAATTGATTTAAAATCTGACCAGCGGTTTCAGAGGAGAATATTTTTAAAGAATTTACTAGAAAATTCCATTTGGTTACCATGTTAACCAGAGTTTTTGCTCAGGTGAGCTAACACATCAAGAAATTCCACAGGTATAAACCGAGATAACTCTGGATAACCCATGAATTAACCCTACATCACGTAACCCCATGTTTAAGAGACCCTAGAGAAGAAGTCTTCTTAACCCTTTACAAAACAATCCCAGATTTTTACCACCCTGAGATAGAAGCCATTAGAAAACATTGTGGAAAAATGAGAAAATGCTGGTAACCAGCACATTCTCCTTTTCTCACAATGTTTTCTACCCTGATGAAAACAAATTTCAATTTTTGAGGTATATTTATTTTGTCATCAACAAGTGCTTTCAATTTGGACCAGTCTGAAATTTTGTTGTTTGGTAAAGAGTTAAAACGCTTTGGCAAAAGCAGAAAATCCTCGTAACCAGCATTTTCTCCTTTCCCCACAATGTTTTCTAAAGCATCAGGATTGTGTAGTAAATGGCCAAGGGGCAATATCATTAATTCAGCTCTATGGGTGTCTGGAACACAACTTCACATGGTTCTACTGAAAAGTTGGATCAAAATCAGACAGTAGTGTCAGTGGCTGTGAGGTCGGGCCTAATAACCATAAGGTCCCGAGTTCGATACCCGGGAGCGGGTGTCAACTTTGGGATTTTTCATTGGCCCACACATTTGGCACGAGGACTGGTGTAGTTCCCAGGAGGCAGAATCGAGAGAGATTAGTATAAGTTGTTAGAACTTGTTTCTCAATCGATGTAAAATAAATATGTTTAGACTAAAATCAGACTGTACTGAATGTATGAAAAAACTTATAATTACAGTATGTCTTTTTCACAAGGGCTCTTCATGGAAAAAAACAGCCTGAAAGGGTTAGAATGAAGGGTAAGACAAGAAGGGTATCATCTATACGATTTTATTTTTCTGTCAGACCACCTGTACACAAATCTTCAAAATTTTCTTTACTAGCCACACTATGACAACTTGGGACATGACAGAATCTAAGACTTTTCCAATTCTAGAGTGGCTGTAGACAACAATTGAAATGTGGATCAAATTGTGAAATGTGTCTTTGATAGAGCAGAAAACATTGTAGGAAAAGGAGAAAATGCTTGATACCTTCATTTTCTCCTTTTCCGACAATGTTTTCAAAAGTCTTTTTTCTTGTTATAAGGTCTTTATAATGTGTGAAAAGGGCTGACATAGGGTAAACAGTAGATAGCTGCATGTATTGTGTTTAATGTGCATATTTTACTGTTGATCTCAAATTGATAATAACATCACACTGTAATTTATGAAATTTGCAGTGGTCCCGTAACAGGAAGTAATGATCACTTGATTTTGTATCCACCCATTCATGCTAAAAGTTTCACAATACTCTCACTGTCAAAAAAGAACACTAGAGCACTAGAACTTGAATTCTTTATATTTCTTTGCTGCTTTTCCACTCTCTTCTTGTTTTTTCTTTCGTTTCTGAAATAGGGAAAAAAATCTGCTTTAACCCTTTACCCCATATGGCATTGCTATGGCATCTCTAATTGACCCTAAATGACAGCAAGGATGAAGCCGTTTCTTATGTGTATATGACACCTTTTGATAGCATATAAAATATTGTGATAAAGGGTGAAATTGCTCGTCACAAGCAATTTCACCTTTTGCCACAATGTTTTACTCCTACAAGCAATGCGTAGAAATGAGTATCTATGGAATAAAGGGTTAAAAAGGGAAAATCCAATTGATTTCAACATTACATCAAACAAAGGTACCTTGATGCTCCGTTAACGGGGAATTCAGCGCATCTAAAAAAAGTATTAACTTGGGTAGTCTGGAAGTCCTACCTAAGCTATAACTTTTTTACTTTTAGCAGAATATTGTGGTTTGACCCTTTACCAAACAATCCCTGGTTTTTATGACCCAGCTGAAGAAAACAACATGTTAAATAACTTACTTTCTGTTTAGCTGCATGTTCTGCTACCATATCACTTAAATCTTCTTTTTCTAATTGAGACTGCTGTTCTCGAATAGTCTGGTCATATTTAGCTTGCATGGCTGCAGTATCTAAATCTAATTCTTCTGGATTTAAAGCAATTTCAACCCCTTCTGTAGCTCCTTTTTCTCCAGGTTTCTTTGCACCAAGCTGAAAATGGAGTAAATCGTAGTTAACCATTGTAGTGCCGATTCAGTATTGTTGACAATCTGTCTCACAGTCTGCATAGGATGCACAAATTGTATTGCATCAAAGCTTATTTTGTCAGAATATCTATTTAAAAAAAATGTGTTTTTTAACCCTTTCCCAAACAACAAATTTTTGGACTCAACCAAATTGAAAGCATTTGCAGACGACAATTCAACTCTTTCTGAAAAGATGATTTCTGTCTATGATAGGGTAGAAAACATTGTGGAAAAAGGAGAAAATGCTGGTTACCAGCATTTTCTCCTTTTCCCACAATGTTTTCAAAAGGCTACTATTCCAGACCCGTAAAAACCAGGGATTGTTTGGGAAAGGGTTAAAACATCCATCAAAGAAGTGGACAGTGTAGACTAACATCAGACAGCACATTCTGTAGTGACATGTACCATACATGAACAAATTTGGGTTTGAGCTTTTTCAGGGCTATCAGATTTTGACAGATTTCAAAATACAGCATCCTCTGCTAGCTGAATAAAATATGAAGTGATTCGTATGTTTTATTGCTTTCTTATTATTTGACTGTTGCTCACAGCATGACAGAGTAAATCTTCTACATTCATCAACTTTTATGGTCATGAATCTATCTAGTGTCCTTAATTCTATCATACAAAAACAACTACATACAGTAATAAAACATTAACTAAAAGGATGAAAAACTTTTAGCTTCATCATTCAAGGCATTTGATCGTTTTGTGTAATGATAAAATATTAAAGTCCATTTCTATGAAATGACATTTTTTTTCTCCCTGAAAATTCATCAAGTCATCTAAATAAAATATTTATTTGTTGGTTGGTTGTGTTGGAGTTTAACGCCACTTTAACAGCTAAGGTCATATCATGGCGGTCGGTGACGCACATGTGTTTCCTGGCTTTCTCAGACCAGTACTAACACTACTTTCTTTCCAAAGCCACCAACTACTTTTCTCACATGCTTCAGCAGAGGTGAGAGGCGAAAATATGGCGGAAAGAAAGTTTGCCTCAACCGGGTATATTTATTTGTAATTTTCATAAATAATGAAAGATAAAAACATAACAAGGTCACATAACATTGATGTCTATGATGGCAAAAAATGTCAATGACTTTGGCATTAAAATGATGATATAAAACAGCAATGTTATGTATATTCAATATTCAATATGAACAAGGTCTAAGATATAAACTGAAGTAGAAATATTAAAGCAACCTGTAATTGTGCAACCAGATAAACTTACTCCTGGTACTTCATAAATGTGTGCAGATCCCATCATTGCCCCTCCAACTGCAGATTTCTTTTCTGGCAAAACTTGATAGAGTGCTGGTGTTTCTCCCCCTTGGTCCATGGCATCCTCGATTCTACGCTTACGAAGTTCTATCATATCTGGAGTTTCCATGCCCACAGGTATGGAAGTTATTCCACTCGGGGTCACCAGACTGCAAGATCAAGTGAAACATAACAACCCTGAGAAAAAGGGTCTTTTCAAAACTTCATGGAAAAGACAGCTAATAACCAGCATTTAATAGATGTGCCAATGTCATCTGCTGTTGCTATTAATAAGGAAAAGTTTAAATTTCTATCATGTGATAAAGGGTTTACTTTTCCTTATTTAAAGAGCCATCACACCATGACGTTCTGATCAACATTCTCTGAGCATTTCAATCGTTCGATTTTTTAGCGTTCTAGAATGAGGATGGCACATAATGTCTTCAGTAATGACAGAGATATGAGAAAATGTCAAAAATGTCCATGCCTGTGTTCTGGCAAAAGCAGGTTTAATGCATCCAAATGATTTTATACCAAGGAAATCATAACATAATCATGGATCCAAAAATCCATTTTGTCAAATACATGTATCTGAATCTAGAGGTATAGTAGTCATTTTAACCCTGTACCAAACAATCCCTGGTTTCCACGACCCAGACGAAGAAGCCTTCTCAAAACATTGTGGGAAAAGGAGAAAATGCTGGTAACCAGCATTTTCTCCTTTTCCCACTATGTTTTCTACTCTTCGAAAGTCAAGTTTCGATTTTTGAGTCACGTTTATTTTGTTGTCTGCAAATACTTTCAATTTGGACAAGTCTAAAATTTTGTTGTTTGGTAAAGAGTTAAATGTGAAAAAAACATCAAAAGCAAAGAGTTTCGACCAAGCTTAGTGTGCATGGACTGCACTGGCTGACATAATTTGATACTTTTATTCAGATGCATTTAACCCCCTTTTCACAAGCATGTTCCAAATATAATTCATTCCCTCAATCACCAATAAACCTTACCCCTCTGCTGGAGTAATGAGACCAGACTCTTCTGGACCTTCTTCTTCCTCCTCCTCCTCTGACTCTGACTCAGATTCAGACTCGGATTCCAACTCTCCCCAGTGTGATTTGTCTATGTCATCTTCCTGTACCACTGTCTGAAATCAAATATATAGAAACAGTCAATAAACCTCTTTTGTTAAAAACAGTTCAATCCTCTACCAGATAATCCCATATTTTAACGATCCCAAGAGAAAGGCATTAGAAAGCTTTGTGGCATACAGAGCAAATGTTAGAAAACGGCATTATCTCTTTTTCCCAACAATACTTTCTATCCTTTAAACAATGTATCACCTTCATTGGTACCAGAGTTGAAATATCATATCTGCAAATGCTTTCTATTTTGCCAAGTTTGTGGTCTGGTAAAAAGTTAAGTGGTGTTCATATGGCTATTTTGTTTACATACATTTACAGATTTTTGCTTGCAGAACTATCTTTTAAATGCCAAAGAGGTAGTTTTTGTTTATAAACACTGAGCTATCTTTTGAGTCCACTCTACAGTCTACTTTGCACTTTTGTATCCTGACAGCTAGATCTTTATCTGGATTGTTTGAATAAGGAAATACGGGGGAAACATGAAGTACTAAGCATATGGTGTTATTCTTGAAGAAGTTCTAAGTTTAAAGCAAGTACATTAACAGTCCCATTTCCTATGGCTGACTACTAGATAAGGGAAGTATGGCTAGATACAATGGCAAACAATTTCACCTCCTCCCACTACAAAATAATCATGCATAAGAAGCTGAAAATTATCACACAAAAATTTATTCTGAATGTATTCTAGAAAATGCTTGAACTCTTATGAACTGATGAAATACTGTGATACCTTTAAACATTACCCACCTCAAAATCTGTACTTTTAGTTCCAAACACATCACCATAGAGGGGCTTTCCATTTTCATCCACAGGAGGCTTTCCCCACCCACCAGCATGGTAACCAAATGAGCAACCCTGCAATTAAAACTCCATATAATAAGAAGTACAAAATGTTAAATGATCTTAATATACATGTGCTTACTCATCCAATTCATTTCATGCTTTGAGAATTTTTTTTTAATGTCTGTATCAATCTCTTCAAATTATAACCACCAGCCACAAAAATTTCTATCAATGATCAATTACAAGGAAATTTGTACCTATCAAACACTTCAACCTTAATGTTAGTTATGACAATGCCTTTCTAGAAAAAAAAACCAATGATAAATCACATTACAAATCTTCACCCAACATCAATCCTTTCCGAAATGACAGAAATTTAAATTGTCATTTCAGAAAGGATTAATGTACCACCTTCTATAAAATCAAAATTACTTTCCTGGCAAAATGAAGCCTTCAAAATGCAATGTTTAGTCCCCTGTATACACTAAACAGGTATGTAAACCCCTTTTTACTATTAATAGATCAGTACTTAATACATCTCCCCTGTTAATAGAAATCCGACAAAGATATTTGAGACAAAACACTGACAAGATTTACTCATTTTAGTTGACCCTTATAAGAAGTGACAGAGTCAGACTCTTGATGCAGGTTACAAAAATCTCTTCTGTAAAATTTTTTGTATACTTTTCTTTTACTGATATGATATTCTCATCGGTACTCACCTCTGGAATTGGTGCACTCAAACCAGCAATCTTCAAATTTGGATAGGATGGTGGAGGCCCATATCGCTGCATTGCAATCAACCATGGGGGAGGAACTTTTTCAGAACCCTAGAGAAAAACAATCATCATTTCCTAGTCTCAAATCCTAATCTCCTAACTAAACAAGCCCATGACATATTTGCTTGTCCCTAATCCTTAACTCTTAACCGAACATGCCCATGACATGTTTTACAAACCCTATGGATAAACCTTTTAGAAACATTGTGGGAAAAGGACAAAACGGTGGTAACCAGCGTTTTCTTCTTTTCCCACAATGTTGTCTACATTTCCAAAGAAAAGTCCAATCATCTGAGCTGTATTTAAAGCCTTTTGTCAGTAAATGCTTCCAGTTTGGACCAGTCTAAAATTTTGTTATCTGGTATTGATTTATTTAATATTCCTATATCCATATTTGTCAAGTCAATTTGTTCTCTATTATTTTCAAATTTGAGTTTTGACTCCTATCAAATATCACAAATTCACAAGGTTTGGATTTTAATGACATAATATCCATCAACACTTTTTAAAGTTACTTAATCCTGCACCACACAACCAGATTTTACACTTTAAGAAAGCGTTTGCAGACGATAAACCATGATTCTGACACCCCCAATTGCCAGGCATAGCAAGACGGCAAGATATGTGAATAATTTGAAGAAGTAGCTCTGGATTCTCCTAAGACGGTTGGCCTTGCTAAACTAGTACAGAATCAAATACATCTTTATTTGTCTATGTGGACAGAGTAGATTGAGATCAGAGCTGAAGAAAACACAATCTGATCTTGGAGCTACACTGTTCCTACTTTTTGTAAAAACAAAAAAACAACAACAACAACAAAAAAAAGAGAAACAGCCAAGACAGGCTCCTGGAGAGCACAAGTTTAAATTTTCAACTGATCAGTGCTCTCAGGGTTAGGACATAATGTTAATATACATACAGGACCAATAGGCATTCCAAGTGCTGTTTTCAAATCATCAGTTATATTTCCTGGCTTTTTCTCTTTCAATCTTGTTTCAAACTCTTTGCCCTGTAAATAGAAGCCAATAAATGTAAATATCTGATATTACCCCATTCCCTCATAAAGTGTGTAGCTTGAACAATGGAAAAAATTTTCTTTCACCTCTCTTCAAGGTTTATTTCAAAACAGATCTAAACAGATCAAGTCAATTTTAAATACGTTGTTACAACTTAGCAAGACTGTCTGCTACTCAAAACTCTGTATCTGAATTGTTTGATTTCTACTTCAACATTTAACCTTTGTGAATTTCATAAAAAGATCAAGAGGGCCATGATGGCCCTGAAATCGCTCACCTGAGTCTATTGACCAAACATGAACCATTTAGTTTCCCAGTGACCTAGTTTTTTATCAGACATTACCCATCATAAAACACTTTTGAGATATCAATAAGACAAACATTCTGACCAAGATTTATGAGTATTGGACTGAAAATGTGGCCTCTACAGCGTACAAAAGGTTTTTCTAAGATTTGACCAAGTGACCTAGTTTTGGACCCAATAATTACCCATTATCAAAATCTTTTGAGACATCACCAAAACAAACATTCAGACCAAGTTTGAAGAGTATCAGGCAGAAAATGTGGCCTCTAGAGTGTACACAAGGTTTTTCTAGTATTTGACCCATTGACCTAGTTTTTGACTCCACATGACCCATTTTCAAACCCATTCAAGGTATCACCACGACAAATATTATGAACAAGTTTTAGTAGTATCAGACTGAAAATGTGTCCTCCAGAGCATACACAAGGTTTTTATAACATTTGACCTATTGACCCAGTTTTTGACCCTACATGACCCATTTTCAAATTCATCCAAGATATTATCAAGGCAAACATTCTGACCTATTTTCAAGAGTGTTGGACTGAAAATGTGGCATCCAGAGCATATACAAGGTTTTTCTAAGATTTGACCTGGTGACCTAGTTTTTGACCCGACATGAACCATTTTCAAACTCGTCTGAGATAATATCAAGGCAAACATTCTGACCAACTTACAAGAGTTGTGGACAGAAAATGTGGCCTCTAGAGCGTACAAAAGGTTTTTCTAGCATTTGACCTGGTGACCTAGTTTTTTACTCCAAATGAAAATGTGGCCTCTAGAGCGTACACAAGGTTTTTCTAAGATTTGACCTAGTGACCTAGTTTTTGACCACACATGACCCAATTTCAAACTCGTCAGAGACATCATCAAGACAAACATTCTGAACAACTTTCAAGAGTTTTGGACTGAAAATGTGGCCTCTAGAGCTACACAAGGTTTTTCTAAGATTTGACCTAGTGAAATAGTTTTTGGCTCCCACATGACAGATTTCCGAACTCATCTGAGATATCATCCAGGCAAACATTCTGACCAACTTTCATGAGTATCGGACAGAAAATTTGGCCTATAGAGTGTACACAAGGTTTTTTTTCTAAGATTTGACCTAGTGACCTAGTTTTTGACCCGACATGACCCATTTTCGAGGTCGTCCGAGATTTCATTGAGGCAAACATCCTGACCAACTTTCATGAGTATCAGACTGAAAATGTGGCCTCTAGAGCGTACACAAGGTAAAAGTTGATGACGGATGGCGCACGCCGGACACAGCTCTATCACAATAGCTCACTCTGAGCACTTTGTGCTCAGGTGAGTTAAAAATAAAAAGAAAAAGTTAATTAAACCTACACCAAAGAGGAAGTACATCTTCATCTCAGGTCATCAGTCGTTTTGACTCGGAATATTATGTCAGCATGAGCAGTCAGAAATTCTTCAACAACTACCTTCCAAAATGGTGTCTATAAAGTAATTCAGATTCAACAATAATTTCTTACTTATAATTTTGAATCAAAAGTATATTTTACACACCTCATAGTATAAGTCCCCATGAATGGTCATTTTGGGTTTGGTCTGCCAGCGGAAAAAAGCATCATGCAGTTTTTGATAATCTATGTCGATTTTCCCCATTTTTGGTCTCACTTTTTCTCTCATCTTGGCCTTCAGGTTTTTCTGGTCTTCCTAGAAAACAAAGACTTTTAACTTTAAACTTAAAATAATTATTACATGTACAAAATCAAAGGTGGCCATGATTGAAGTTTTTAAAGAATGTGGCCCGTCACCCAAAAAGGGACAATCTAAGAAATCAGTATGTCAATTAAATGAAAACAGATCAAAGACAGTGTGGGTCATTTTAGGTTGAAAGTTCAAAAATCATTGTATAGTATACAGAAAATATCATAAAAGCAGAATGTGTTGACCCTGATCAACCTACGCAATCCGTGCAGTCTGACCAGGGTCAAGACTTGTCAAAGTTCCCAGATTGTTCCTTTTTGCGTGACAGGTCACAAATATAAAGCAAGAGCACGACAAACAGATACTTACTAATAGATACTCCCACTGGACATGTGTCACAAGTCAGGATCAAACCAGTATATCCTTACAGTAATTACTGTCAAATACCTAAACTCAGTACAACACAATCCTGCAATTTAACATTCCAAAGAAGGAAACCATTTCGAAAAATCGTGGCAAAAGGTACAGTATTTTCTCGTTTTCCATCAGTGTTTTCTACCCAATCAAAGACAAACCCAATCATTTTAGCCTAATTCCATTTTTGGTCAGCAAATCCTTTGCCATAGTTACTATGGGCCAGTCTGAAATTCGGACATCTGGAACACTGATGAACCATGCAAGAGTTAGAACTCCTATCTAGAATGAATGGGCAGTGGCAAAAACAAGGGTTCAAAGGCTATATCACAATGCATTTCTTGATATAAGAGTACCTACTTTTTCTGCAAGAGCAGCCCTCATTTCTGTGATTCCAGTGGCCTGAATGTAATCTGGGAGTTCAAATGGTGGCTTTTCAATACCACGCTTTCCTTGCAGATATTTCCTCTTAAAACACCAGTGCCTTGGAACAGGGACAGTATTTCTTGTTGCTTTTAGATGAACACAAAGTCGAGGGTCCTGGGCTGTGACATCATGCATTTCCACAACATCTGGGCGTTGAACTAGCTGTTTCAGTTGCGCAACACTGAGTCGTGTCAGTTTCTTCAACTTCTTTTTGGAAAGTTTAGGTACATCACTTTCTGGTTTCTCCTCCTGTTAGTAAAAATTACATACAAGTATCAACTTTTATCTATCTTTAAGCTATATCACCACAGCTATCACAAGTGTTAACTCTTTGCCAAACAACAAAATTGTACACTTGTCCAACTTGAAAGCACTTGCAGATGACAAAATAAATGTGACTCAAAAATTGAAATTGGTATGGGAAAGAGAAGGGTAAAAAACATTGTGGGAAAAGGAGAAAATGCTGGTAACCAGCATTTTCTCCTTTTCCCACAATGCTTTCAAAAGGTTTCTTTCTCAGGGTCGTTGTAAGTCGGGATTGTGTGGTAAAGAGTTAATGCATTAAACCAGTTTCTTCACCAGTTTCCCGAGCCACTGACTACTTTCGTACATAAACCAAGCTTATGATCAATATAAAATGGTGTCCGTGGTCGTGAGGTAGAGCGTAGGCCTCATAACCTGAAGGTTCAGAGTTCGATACCCGGGAGCCGGTGTCAACTTTTGGATTTTTCATTGGCCCACGCATTCGGTGCAAGTACTGGTGTAGTTCCCAGGAAGCAGAATCGAGAGAGATTAGTATAAGTTGTAAGAACTTGTTTCTCAATCGATGTAAAATAAATATGTTTAAACTTAAACTATGTGGTAAGAGAGGAATGAATCCTTTATTACTAGTTCCATCAATACTAGGTGGAAATTAGCTGGGCCATGATTTGAGCTAACAACTTTGGATAACAAGCCAAACATGTTACTGCAATATAACTGTGATGGGACAACAAAAACACCAATGACAGCCCTTAACCACAGCGCAAGGTTCTCACTGAAAACTGACCATTTAAAAGCTGTTTATTTGAAAAGGGGTGAACAGGAAAATTAAAGGTAAGTATTGAAAGTTTTAACTAATATATTTGAAAACTGACAGTGAAAACCAAGATCAGTCTGCATGGTTGTATGGCTGTTTTGGAAAGTGTTTCTAGTCAGTAAAAAAAGGACTAAGATGTTGCTATTCTACAGTCCCTTTCATGGCAGAATATCCAACAAAATAATCAGACAGTGAAAATGTAAAGTTCATACTGCATGCATTTTACAGTCTGATCTTGATCCTTACAACCCTCAGAAGCTTTCCGTGGCATCATAAAGGGCAACCCATTACAATACACGCAAATATTTAGACAAAACAAATCCATTTACTAGTACCAAACATTTAAGTTTTAGACTTGTCCAAAGTAAAGTATTTTGAAGGCCACAAAATGAATGTAGGTCAACTGATTGGGTTTGCCCTTAAGAGGTTAGAAGTCATTGTGGAAAAAGGGGGAAATGCCAATGACCAGCATTTTCCCACAAAGTTTACAAAAGCATTTTTCCTGTGTACCTAAAACAAGGAATTGTTCAATAAAGGATTAATGATATTTATAAATGATATAAAAATAATAACCATCTTGTAATGAACAATAGCTTCTTTTCCCACAATATTTCTAAAGGCGATTTAAAATATTGTATTTGTATCAGTTTGAGTGTAAAAGATTCAAATCGAAGTAGCCCCTTACCATCTCTTCATCATCTTCATCTGTTGGGTCAAAGTTTGTTTTGGATTTAGGCTCTGTGGGCTTCTCAGGCTGGGCTTCTATCACTTTGGGCACCTCTTTAGGCTCCTCAGATATCTGTAAAAAACGGACGTAAATAACGTCAGGTGGCTAGGGTCATTGACCATTTACAAAGTAATACAAGTTTGTTAACTACCCTGGAAAATAAAAGGCCTCTGAAAACACTGTAAGAATAGGAGAAAATGCTGGTAATCAGCAGTTTCTCGCCCCCCTCCATGTTTTTTTTTACCCTCACCATTGGAGCTGTATTTCCTTCTAATGCAATCTGCATTTACTTTGCATACGTGTACACTTGCCTCATCCAGCAAAAGGTTAAATATACATGTACATGAAAATGAATGAAGCACAAGAGTAATTCATAAAAATAACATCAAACTTTCTCATTACTTTACCCATTGTTTCTCTCTCTAAGTGCTATCTTATCTAAACAGACCTTATCTATAGTCATTCCTTACCACAAATCAGAGAGAGAAGCTTTTTGAAAACACTGAAGGAAAAGGAGAAAATGCTGGTTACCAGCATTTTCTCCTTTTTCTTCAATGTTTTCTACCCTGCCAAGGACAGAAATCATCATATAAGGATTATGACCCCTCATTGTTAAATATCATGTAAAATCAATGTTGTCGTAAAGGCTGTTGGGCCAATCTCAGCAGCTTCCATCTTTAAATATATGAGTCAGGGGCCGTAGACCGTAACATCGACATTTTTGTAAAGGCTATTTGGCTAATCTCAGCAGCTTCCATCTTTTAATATGAGAGTAAGGGGCCAGAAGTCTTACCTACATTTATTATGTTGCTTGCAAATGCTATGGATTTGGATTGAACACATTAAAAGATCATTGTTGTTTGGTAAAGACTTCATAAAGCTGGTTTGCCTGAAAAGAGTCCCTATAAAAATTTATGTGGGGTCCTGCCTAGCAAAGTGATACAGGTGTAGAATTAAAAATCTGGAGGCCCTGGGTTTGATCCTCACTCAAAGCCTTGGGCTGTACAAAAGATGTATAATATATAGATGTATACGTAATATAATAGATCACTTACCTTAAACATTTCAAATATTTTACTAAAGGTGAAGTAGTTGGGGTCTGTTGGATCAAGATCCAGCTGTTCTTGAACATACCTAATGAAAATGAAGAAACGATTGAGCCATGTTCTTGTATTGTATTGGAGTTTAACACCATTTTAACAGCTCAGGTCATATCATGGCAGTCGTTGACACACCCATGTGTTTTCTGGCTTTCTCACACTATTTCTGACACAACTTTCTTTCCAAAGCCACTGACCACTTTTCTCACATGCATCAGAAGTGAGAGGCCAAAAATCGCCGAAGTGCACTAATACAGGGTGCAGAACCCACAACCTTCAGGTCACGAATCAGATACACTAACCAATGAGCTACCCAGCTGGGCTAGCCATGCTCTGTGAAAAGGGGTTTGTATGCATCTGCAAGTAGTATCAACCCATATCAGCTTGTGCAGTTCCCAGAGGCATATAGGGGCCAAACATTTTTGCTGTCTTTCAATTCTCTGCATTTCTATGAACCTTTCTACCTCATGATTCAGTCTGTTATCAAGCAAAATGGATCTTAGGTAACCATCATCATATAATAAATTGCTTGGTGTAATAGACCATGGAAGTGCATTAAACCCTCTTTTTTCAGACTGTGTCTCCTTTAACTCTTTACCAAACGACAAAATTTTAGACTGGTCCAAATTCAAAGCATTTGCACACGACAAATAGAAAGTAACCCAAATGATGATTTCTGTCTTTGGTAAGGTAGAGAACATTGTGGGAAATGGAGAAAATGCTGGTTACCAGCATTTTCTACTTTTCCAACAATGTTTTCAAAAGGCTACTTCCTTGGGGGTCGTTAAAAGTCAGGATCGTGTGGTAAAGAGTTAATCTAAAAATGTAGATTTTTCTATTTGATCTGTTTCGTTAAAAGTACTTGAGTTAGGTCAAAGTACACTTTTAACCAAACAATTACATGTTTTGATAGCTTTGAGGAAGAAGGCTTTTGATAAAATTGTGGAAAGGGACAACATGCTGGTAATTAGCATTTTCTTTTTTTTTCCTACAAAGGAGCAACTGCTTTCAAACACAAATTCTATTATTATACTACAAATAAATTTCTTGTGATCTGATTGGTTAACATGCCAGGAACATAATTATATCATGTACCCTGGCAAAAACCATGTAAAGCCTATTTGTTCTATTGAGTGCCCCGTTAACATCACTTCACTTGCAACAAAACATCCAAAATGGTGGCCCCGATCGATCGCCAGACTGCACGTTTATGTGCCAAACTGCATGTTTTTTTAACTGTGACATCCGTTTTCACTGAATTGGGGTACTCAGAAGTCAGAAGGGAATTTCTATACCGCCAGCCTACTCGATTTTCCTGAGACTATAAAACAGGAAAATTTCGCTTAATATGCTTTGAAAGGGTATAACTTTGCAGTATAATAAATTTGTTATGTGACATTGGAAACTTGTTCACGGCTGTGGTGATTCATGTCGCCACCTCGCCTTCAGCTCGGGCGACGTGATTAACCACAGACGTGAACAAGTTTCCAAGTCCCCTGCCACCTGACCATACAACTAATACTGTATGTGTCACATTCAACTTTTTGTCTGGAAAGTGATTTCAAAATGAAAAAGTTTAAAACTTTGTCATAATAGAATTAAACACACTGCAACCAGGTTTTTTTCCCCCATCTTATAGCAGACAACTTTTGTTAACATTATGACAACAGGAGGTATTGTTTTCAATAATCCACAGTGATTTCAAAATCGGTCCATGCATCAAACTCCAGTTACTGTTGCCCATCTATACTTTGTAGGTATGTTTACTATGTGTCTGTCTAAATTTGTTTCAAGAGGTAATATGTCAACTCTATACCACACAATATCATGTTTGAACGACTCTGATGAAAAGAGGTTTGAAAACTGAGCAGAAAACTGAAAAAGTAAGTGGCACTTTCTCTTTTCCAACCATGTTTTCTTCTTTCAAAGACATTTTTTTTCCTTTGAGGTGTTAATTTATAATATACAACTACTTTTGAATCAGACAAGCCTAAAATTTATATTTTCTGATAAAGCGTTCTAACAGAGAATGTTGACCTAATACTAACAAAACATTATTTCAAGGGAATATATTCTTTTGCCAAAATTTTATGATAATAAGATAAAGCAGTGTTTCTCCTTTCATAGTCTTATTGATCCAGCATAAAACCTTGTTGGGGAGGTGGCCATATCCCTCTATACTTTGCAAAGTTAAACTTGTACACAAGTATTTACATTCCAACCATACTTTACATCTACATGACTTACTCAATCTGCACTTCATCCTTTTTGTCTAGTGGAATCACTATTCTTCTTTTTGTGGGCTTCATAGTTCTGTTCTTTTTTGCCTTCTTTTTCTTCTTCTTTTTTCTTTTGTTTTTGGACTAAAGAGATACAAAATAGAGTTTTTTCAAATTTTTAAGGACCTCCGTGAACGTTAAACTCAGTTTTTGGTACAGGGTTACATGCCAATCTGATTTTGAAAGGGTACATAATTTTGTAACAAAAAAAGAAAATGCTGAAAAAGAGAAATAACTTAAAGTTTTCTGGTAGAGGATTAATGATTTAACTAAATGTCAATGTATTTCAACAGCTAGTCACATTTCTTCTTTCTTAATTGACAGACTGGTCATCTGACAGGCCATGATGTCCCGACTTGAAAAGATTCTGCCTAGTCCTTAAATTCAGAATAAGAACTGAATTTACGTTCATTTGCCATTATTTTCTGGGTACACTGAAATAAGTGCTACCAAATCATCTCAAGGATATTCACCATATGCCTGCATAAGAAAGGTACTTACTTCATACAGGTGCATTTCAACAAATTTACCTTCTGCAGGTCCACACTCAATGCTTGCTTAACTCTTTACCAAATGACAAACTTGTAGACTGGTCCATATTGAAAGCATTTGCAGACAACAAAATAAATGTTGCTCAAAAATTGAAATTTGTTTAAGGAAGGGTAGAAAGCATTGTGGGAAAAGGAGAAAATGCTGGTTACCAGAATTTTCTCTTTTTCCCACAATGTTTTCAAAAGGGTTCTTTTTCAGGGTCATTAAAAGTCAGGATTGTGTGGTAAAGAGGTAAAACAGAATACCTGATCAACAGAGATGGCCATGTATTTACACACAAAGACTACCCTCATCACTGCATGGGAGGTTCAGGCAAAGTCAATCTTACGGATAGTCTTCAAATATAACCCTTTACCACACAATGATGACTTTTAACGACCCTGGTAAAGATGGCTTTTCAAAACATTGTGGGAAAAGGTGAAAATGCTGGTAACCAGCATTTTCTCCTTTTCCAACAATGTTTACTACCCTATTAAAGAATTTAAAGAAACCATCTGATATGAGTCACATTGAAACTGTCATCTGCAAATGTTTTCAACTCTGACTGGTTTAAACATTTTGTTGTGTGGTAAAGGGTTAAGAGATAGAACACAACCCTGAATTACTAGCCTGAGCTACCTAGACTGAGCAGATGGCTATGGTAATATTGGAAAGAAAGTCCTGAATACACACCTCCTTTTTACTGTCAGTTTGAGTAACTTCTTCCTCATCCCCTCCCTCTTCATCATCTTCCATGTCTACCATCTCTATTTCATCATCCTCTTCATCATCATGTGTCTTTTCTGAGAAAACAAATACAGATAATTGTTTAGTTTAGAATGCCAGCATTGTAGAAACTGTGCTAAAAGTGCTGCAAAATAAAGATATGTGTACAATCTGCATGTAAAGTATTTCAATAGTGCTCTGTGAATACTTTCAATTTCAAATGGTTTAAATATTTCTCATTTTGTAGTTTAATTCAAAAATATTTATTTTACATTGATTGAGAAACAAGTTCTTACAACTTACAGTAATCTCGCTTTATACTGCTTCCTGGAAACTACACCAGTACTCGAGCTGAATGTGTGGGCCAATGAAAAATCCCAAAGCTGACACCCTCTCCCGGGTCTAAAACTCTCAACCTTTGGTTTTGAGGCCGAAGCTCTACCTCTCAACCACAGACACCACACCTTTCATTTTCTATGGAGACAAAGTAGATGTCTCGGTAAACTGAATTAATCTTTGCCATGATTGCTTAATACCTTCAGGCATGTTCAGTTTCTCTATCTCCTCAGGGGTCAAACCCACTTCCTGTGCTCTGACGTCCTTAAAGGCCAGTACTTTCTCCAGAGCTGGTGCTAATTTCATCTCGTCCTCTTCTTTTTCCTCCTTTTCCTCTTGAGGCATACCTCTAGGTGGACCCCGAGGTCCATCATTCGAGTGTGGGGGTAGCAGTGGGGGAATACTGAAACCATTTATTCATACTAGTATCTTGAAATAGCTCTCAAGCTTTTGAATGACTCTTTTTCAATATAAAAACACATGCACACAATGAAAAAAGGGACAAAATTAATGCTAAAAAAAATTCTCTTTTTGTAACAATAATTCAAAATGTATTAATATAACTTGCAAATAACAAAATAAATGTGACTCAAAACTTATAATTGGTTTTTAATTGGTGGGAAAAGGAGAAAATATTGGTTACCAGCATATTTCACCCTTTGCCAAGAAGTTTTCAAACATTTTCTTCTTTAAGGTTATTAAAACTGTACAAGTGTGATAAATGGTAAATTCTTCACCAGACAACAAAAAAGTAGACTAATCGAAACTGAAAGCTCTAACTGAATTATCTAACTCTAATTTTATTCCAAAAATATTCTAATATAAAAAGAAAGTTGTACAATTAGAAAGAGTGTGGAAAAGCAAACCTTGCTGATGAATTTGGGGGCATAAAAGGGGGTGGCATCATACCCCGTGGAGCCCCATGGGGCAAGTCAGGTCGGGGACTGAATGGTTCCATGGGAGGTCTCTGTGGGGGTGGTCCTATAACAGAGAATAGTCTACTCAGTCTCTAACATAGCTTTTAAAAACCTGCTAAAGTTTCACTTTCAGAATAGTCTGCAACACTTTACCACATGATCCTGTTTTTACCAAGCCTGAAGACGTGGGCTCTTTTCAACATCTTGGGGGGGAAAAGGAGAAAATACTGATAACCAATATCTTCTCCTTTCCCCAGTATTTTCTATGCTATCAATGAACAGAATAACATTTGCGCTACAATTTAACCAGTAACTTACCACCTACAAATGCTTTCAAACAGCTCCAATCTAAAACTTGTTTTTTGGTAAAGAGTTTTACACAGAAGTAGACATGTTAGAAACTTCTGGATAGCAATGAAAAATTCTTATTCTACCACAAATCTCAAGACTGAGGCTTACCTTTCACCAAAAAATCCCAAGTTTTATCAACCCTGAGAAAGAGGCCTTTTGAAAACATTGTGGGAAAGGAGAAAATGCATTTATCTATTGATTTGTTATCAGTACCAAAAAGAAGTTCTTCTGCAATAATTTATTGGTCTAAATTTGTTATCTGATGAAAGAGTTAAATGAATGACAATAATGTACATGAGATTTGTGAGAGTGCCATTTTCCCTTACCCCTTTCTTCCCTCATGTGTTTTTGTTGTTCATCCCTTTGTGCTTCCATCAGGGCTATCTGTTGCTGGCGAAGCAGTTCTGCTTCCTTTCTTCTTCTTTCCTCCTCTTGTTTCTTTATGGCTTGATTTTGCTGTTCCATCATGGCCTAAATAAATAAAAGTATTTCAGTATAAAAGTTTCAGTATTATACCAAGTCACAGATTTTGCGATACTGTCTTGATAAAATGCATAAATGTCCGATTCTAATGAACAGATGGAATTTTGCCTCTTTCAAATTTTCAACAAAATTAGTCTTCAGTGAATTTATCTCACCTGTTTGAAAACTGTCACTATTTCTGCATGTTAAAGGGACAAATAATCCTAACTTTAAACTATCCTATAGCAAGAAGTCTTTTGAAAACATTGTGGGTAAAGGAGAAAATGCAGGTTACCAGCACTATCCTCCGTTTTGAGCAATGTCTTCTCCTTTTCTGAAACAATTCTCACTATTTGAGCTACACTTAGTTTTTTGGAACCACTCTTACTTGGACCAGTCTATAGCTAGGTAATCTGGTAGAGACTTAATACATGACATCTTGCAGACAAGTATTTTATCCTTGCAGACAACCTTTTCTCAAAACACAATTCTACTTATCACATAACTCCCCTTGTTTTCAATGTAATACAGCCATTACCAATTTTCTTGTCTCACACAGTACATGTGAGATAAGAAAATAGTGCTGTATTTGGTCAACAATCTTAATTATAAGCTTCATTTCTAAAACATTGCTGACGTAGGTTCCTGAAGGAATTAATGGTTAGAACTCTTAATCATGATAATGTTGTTGATTTAATCACTTTTAGATTCAAAACAACATTAAAATAAATATATGCAAGTTCGGATTGTAATATACCTAGGCTTCATGTAAATTTTCATTATACATTATAAATGTATGCCTCTGGTTTAACATATTTTGGACTATAATTCTTGTCATACAGTAATATGATAAAAAGAATCTGACACTTGTTGGCTTTTGAGGTAAAAACTTGTTAAACTCGTCCATAAAAGATTTTGTTAAGCTCGCCAAAGGCTCGCTTAATAACATTTTTGTAGACTTGTTTTATAACATTTTATCTCAAAATCTAACTCATGTCAGATACTGTATATCAAGTTTTCCTTTTAGAAATATTTTCAAAAGGGTTCAAAATGACACCTTAGCGCTTGTTGACTATCCCTTTATAACAGAAGTTTTCATTCAGTCTTTTGGGGTAAAATTGTCACAGAAGACAATAAGGTTGCCCTCTGACCAAAACAATCCAGTGCTTTGAACAGCTCCGTAGAAAAGGCTTTAAAAAATGTCATCAGAGAAGGGGGTAATCTTGTGCCTGTATTCACCAACCATTCTTAAGAACACTCTTAGTCATATTCTCAAGAACTTTCTAAATTTGGAAGTAACACAACTTTTGATTGGCTAAACCGAATGGTTTAGCCAATCAGAAGTTATGTTACTTTCAAATACAGAAAATTCTGGAGAATAAGACAAAGTACAGTCTTAAGAATGGTTGGTGAATACTAGCCCTGTACATGTTTTTCATACTACTGTATGCCCTTTTAACCCATTACCACACAATCCCTACTTTTGATGCCCCTGAAAAAGAAGCCTTTTGAAAACATTGTAGGAAAAGGAGAAAATGCTGATAACCAGCATTTTCTCCTTTTCCCAAAATGTTTTCTACCCTTCACAAAACAAATTTCAAATTTTCAGTCACTTTTATTTTGTCGTCTGCAAATGCTTTTGATTAAGACAAGCCTGATATACTGGCGTGTGGTTATGAGTTAAACACAAGTGTCATCATTTCAGCCATCTACAAATTTCTGTCCGCATATACTGTCAATCTGGACAAGTCTAGAATTGTCTGCTAATGATGTATATCAAACCTGTTGTTGTTGCTCCAATCTCTCCTTTTGTTTCTGCTGTTCCAGCATGATCTGTTGTTGGCGAACTTTCTCCATTAAGTCTGTGTTGCTGTCGTCATCTTCAGCTGTTTGTTGTTGTTGTTGTAACAACATTGCTTGTCGCTGAATAGCCATTCTTTCTTTCTGTTGTTGCTCCATGATCCTCTGTTGCTCTTGCTGTTTCCTCTCCTGCTCCAACATTCTGCTTTGCATGGCAATTTTTTCCTGCATGTCAGGTTCCTGGAATTCATAAAAATAAGGTTGAGTTTTAACAACCTTTAAGAGGAAGCCTTGTGAAACAATTGTGGGAAAACAAATAAAGTTTCTTACCCCTCAAAGAATAAAAGTTGTTAAAATCATAATTTTACTCAATCACCTTACAGTTACTTTTACCAAAGGACAAAATCCTTGACCTTTTGCAATTGAAAACATTCTCAGATGTCCAAACAAATCAGTGATTTAAATGGTGGGGTTTCTTTATGGTAGTTAAGAAAATTTCAGTTGTAGGAAAACAAGAAAATGATAGTTACCAGGAACTTTTTCCTCCGTGTTCTTATCAGGCTTCTTACCAATGGTTATTGAAAGTCTGAATTGTTTGCTACAGGGTTACATACAAAAAAAGTTGTCTAGGCAGTTGAAAATGCTATATGTGTACAATATCAACAGGTCATTTCATTATCAACTCTACACTGTAAAAAATTACTAATGTCAAGAATTATACCTGTACTGGGGGTGGTTGCATCATCTGAGGGGGAGGTGGCATCTGTGGGCGTGGTGGAGTGGGCTGTGCCATCTGTGGAGGCATGCCCATTGGTGGGCGTGGTTGGTTCATTTGTTGAGGAGGACCTGGTGGTGGACCTTGAGGAGGACCACCCATATGTGGGGGCTGTACCATTGGCTGGGAAGTTGGGGGCCTAGGGGGCTGAGATTGCATTCCAGGTGGTGGTGGCCCTGGTGGCACTGGGGGTCCTTGCTTGCCTGGAGGTCCAGGTGGACCTGGGGGTGGAATCTGTGGTGGCCCAAGACGAGGTGGAGCCATAGATTGAGGCTGCTGCATCATGGGAGGGCGAGGAGGTTGGACTTGCTGTGACATCAGAGGTGGTGGCTGAGAATGGGGAATGGAGGGTGGAGGTTTACTGGGTGGCTGTGTGGGAGGGGCCTGACTCTGGGAACTCTCTTTTGTAGGCTGCCCTGCCATCTGTTGTAACCTCATCTGTAAGGCTGTTCTCTGGGGCTCTTTTGGAGGAGGTATCATGGTATCCATTGAACCACGATCTGAAAGTGATGTAAAATGCATTATCATATAAATGCAATCATTTTATGTACTAATTGTAGACTTATTGACACATCATTGTAGGAAATGGAGCAATTGCTTATGACAAGCAAATACTCCTTTTTCCAACAGTGTTTGTCATATCATATTTTTTTTTAATTCATTTGCCTAAATGATCAGTTGGTCAAATAATATCATGTTGGCCATTACATTTGAGACATGAACTAAACTAAAATGTTTCTGAAAAATTTCGAACTGTGAGTCAACAACTCCTAGGTAATGTAGCCTAGGTCAGAGGATGCTCCGAACAAAGACTCATACCTATGTACAAAGGTTCACACATTGATAAGAGTTCTAGGATTTTAGAGCACAAAAAAATGTAGGATTTTGGAGCACAAAAAAATATTTCTTTAGGTCTTCAAAGAAACCCATGATGTGGGTACTCAACAGAAGTCTCCAAATAAGAATAGACTTTAGACTATTCTAGTTTTAATAACAACATAGGTTTAGGCAAGCGCCAATATTTAAACCCTTGTGATGCCAAATGAACTATATGGACATTCTCAGTCAATCAGTACTTGAGATGAACATACTGCGATATCATGGCAAAGCTGTCTTTGTCAGAATATCTGGCATGGCAGCAGATAGAGTAGATTCAAGATCAGACTGCATGTTTTGTGCAGTTTGATCTTGATCTACCTTTCCTGTCAACCCTTTACAACAAATTCCCCAATTTTAATGATCCTTTTGATAACATTGTGGGAAAAGGAGAAAATGCTGGTAACCATTGATAGAAAGGCTTTTGATAACATTGTGGGAAAAGAAAAAAATGCTGGTAACCAGCATTTTCTCCTTTTCCCATAATGTTTTTAACCCAATGACTAACAAATTTCTGGTTTTTAGTAACAAACGACAATATCTCAGGATTGTCCAAATTGAAAGCATTAATTTTGCAAACCGCAAAATAAACAAGAGGGCCAAGATGGCCCTGGATTGCTCACTTGAATTTTTGAGATGACCATAGCCTTTTTTTTTTGAGGTACTGAAACATTGGAACCAAATTTATAATTTTGCTAAGCAATTTTCAAAAGGTCACCTGTAAAATCAATTTCGAAATCTGACCATCAGTTTCAAAAAGAAGAATTTTTAAGAATTCTTCACTTCTGTATAAGAGCAAGTATCCCCCATCCACGAGAGCCATGTTTCTTGATGGATCAAAACTTATGAACAAGTTTTGAAAAGGGTCACCCAAGGAACATTTCGGAAAATTTCTTTTAAAATCTGACCAGGGGTTTCAGAGAAAGAGAATTTTCAAGAATTTCATCATGTCCAAATAGTGCAAGTAGCCCCCATTCAAAAGAGCAAGGATCACCAAGGAACATCTCTGTCAAATTATTTTAAAATCTGACTAGGGGTTTCAGAGAAGAAGAATTTTCAAGAATTTCTTCATTTCCATATAGTGCAAGTAGCCCCCATTCACCAGAGCAATGTTTCTTGATGGATCAAAATTTTGTGAACAATTTTGAAAAGGGTTACGCAAGGATCATCTCTGTGAAATCATTTCAAAATCTGTCCAGCCGTTTCAGAGAAGAAGAATTTTTAAAAATTTCTTCATTTCCCTATAGTGCAAGTAGTCCCCATTCACCAGAGCCATGTTTCTTGACCAATCAAAATTTCGCGAACAGTTTTTGAAAAGGGTCACCCAAGGAACACATCTGTGAAATTATTTCAAAATCTGACAAGCGGTTTCAGAGAAGAAGATTTTTTAAGAATTCCTTCATTTCTGTATAGTGCAAGTAGCCCCCATTCACCAGAGCCACATTTTTTAACAGATCAAAATTCCACGAACAATTTTTGAAAAGGGTCACCCAAGGAACATATCTGTGAAATAATTTCAAAATCCGACAAGCGGTTTCAGAGGAGAAGATTTTTAAAGAATTTGCTAAAAAATTCCATTTGGTTGCCATGGCAACCAGAGTTTTTGACGGAATGAAATTCTGTGAACACTTTTTAAAGAGGACCTCCAAAGGAACATTCCTGCCAAGTCTGGTCCAAATTGGCCCAGCAGTTTAGGAGGAGTTGATGTTTAACTCATTACCACACAAGAAAATTTTAGACTGGTCCAAATTGAAAGCATTTGCAGACGACAAAATAAAGGTGACTTAAAAATTGAAATTTGTGCTGGGAAGGGTAGAAAACACTGTGGGAAAAGGAGAAAATGCTGGTTACCAGCATTTTCTCCTTTTCCCACAGTGTTTTCAAAAGGCTTCTTTCTCAGGGGCGTCAAAAGTAGGGATTGTGTGGTAATGGGTTAAAGAATTATTGACGACGGACGACGGACACCCAGTGACCCTAAAAGCTCCCCTTGAGCACGTTGTGCTCAGGTGAGCTAAAAAGACTGAAAATTTGAAATTTGTTTTGTGAAGAGTAGAAAACATTGTGGGAAAGAAGAAAATGCTGATTACCAGCGTTTTCTCCTTTTCAAAGTAGGGATTGTGTGGGTAATGGGTTAATATGCAGTCTCTAAATACTTAGAGTTAAGACAAGTCTAAAATTTTGTCGTTGGTATAGAGTTAAGCTGATAAATCCAGATCAAGCTTTGCAAAAATTATGAATTCAGTAACTCAAGACTCCCTGAAGCTTAGACCTTTGCTGCAGATTATACAATTTTTGGCCCAAAAAGTATAAAATCAGATCAGACAGAACAAAAGCATCACACTACCTCCAGAGCCATCTCCCTCGTCATCTTCTTCCTGTAAAAAGATAATGCAATATAGAGAGGATCTTACATGAGTGTTTATGTATTGTTCGTTTTATCAAATGAGTTGACTTAACCCTTTACCGAACAACAACATTTTAGACTGGTCCAAATTGAAAGCACTTGCAGACTACAAAATAAATATAACTCAAAAATTGAAATTTGTTTCCAGCAGGGTAGAAAATATTGAGCTTAATGAAATAGACAATTTCAATCCAAGCCGAAAATACAGGTATTTGACACTTGGCAAGGCTTGCAGTATACAATTTAACCCTTTACCAAACAATGCCTGGTTTTTACAACCCTGAGATAGAAGTCTTTTGAAAACATTGCGGGAAAAGGAGAAAATGCTGGTAACCAGCATTTTCTCCTTTTTCCACTAGCAGTACAAGGGTTAACTCTTTACCAAACGATAAAATTTTACACAAGTCCAAATTGAAAGCATTTACAGTTGACAAAATAAAAATGAATCAAAGGTTGAAAACTTCCTTTTAGATGAGCAAAACACATTGTGGGAAAAGGAGAAAATGCTGGTCACCAGCAGTTTCTCCTTTTTCCACCATGTTTTCAGAAAGCTTCTTCCTCTTGGTTGCAAAAAGTAGAGATTGTTTGATAAAGGGTTAACCTATATAACATTTGTCACTTCTAAAACCAATTTACTGATCTGAGAAATGTTTTCAAGACTGTGATCTATACCTTTGAACATAGAAAATTTATAAATACCAAAGATAAGAAAAAATCATTACCTCCTTATAGTACTTGAAAAGCCTCTCAACCAAGTCTGCTTTCAGACCTGCAAATACACCAAAATTTGCTATAACGGTCTACATGATGCAAAAACAGTCCAAAGATACAAAAGGAAAATGATAAAAATCAAGCTGTAAAAATCCGCTGCATTTGCTTTTAGAAGGATAAACACGAAAGTGCAAAACTGATTCATAGCAAAAATAATTTGATAAAGGAGAAAATTTGTGTGAAAACTTTTTATAGTGCATTGTTATAGCCAGAGAGAGGGAAAAGAAATAGTGCTAAATTTTGTAAAATGGTTCAGAATAAAGTCAGATATCTAGACACAGACAGAATATAGTCAGCTGTCTAAACATTGATTACCAGCATATACTGTTTTCTCCTTTCTCCGTTCACCTAGGCCAAAATAAGCTCACTAAATGCACAATTTCAGTCAACGAATCCAAATTTTTGGAACTAATTAAATATAAAATCTGAATCAAACTTTCAACTGACAAAAATCACAACAACTTGCATCGAAAGGTTCGATGCAAGGATGTTGTCAAACCTACCTCGACAATCCACTTTCTTAATTTTCCGTTCATTTGATTGGTTGTCAAGGGCGGTCGCTAAGGACTCGTGAATATTCTACACTCCAGTTCAAACAGACTAGCCCATTCATATACAATGTGTATAATTAAAACTGTTTGTAAACCACTGGAGTTGATAATTTTTGTTTTGTGCGTAGAAAAAGTGAACAAGCAAAAAAAAAAAGTAAAACAATGCACAACAACACAAACAAGCAAAGAAACTACAACCGTTGACCTCAAAATGTATGAAACTAACATGTGGAATACAATTATTGAACTGGAGACAGAGTGTATTTTTCACAGTCTAGATTCCCACTTGATGCAAGCTTCTGTTGCGAGGGAAATGGGTCATCCGCTTATACACGAGGTCAAAATAAAAGGTAAATACAACTGATTTAGGCATATTTAATGTGGAAAAACATTGGAAATCCGCATAATTATGTATTTAATGCAATACATGTACATATATTTTCTTTCAAATTGTGAAAGTTACACGCTTTTGTCGCATTTATGTGCCTTATTCGATACAAAAATACCATTTAAGTCGAGTAGATAAGAATCCTGATGGAACAAAAAGTCACAAGTGATTACTTTTTCCGCTTCAGTAGCCACATGAAAGGAAAAACGAGAATGAACGGAGAATTAGAAAAAGGCCTTACATTCTGTTAAGACATAAAAGAAATTCATTCAATGAGAAATATGCATATTCACTTCGATGCATAATCCAATTGAATTAACCCTTACATTGCATTGACTACGTCATCATGACATGTGCTGTGTTTTTATGGGATTTACATGAAGCCAAGATCAATTTTTCCAGTCTTTGTCTTTATTCTGTTTTCTGTATTTGATGTCAGACGAACGAAGTGTCCAAAGTTTCCCAAGCAGCAGGTGTCCGAAGTTACCTGGACCTACTCTATTTATTGCCAACCACAGCTAAGAGTTACTAAAGATAAAATTTGCATACAGTTTTGTCGTTCCACACTTGTAAGTATCCAACACAATGTCAATGATGAATAACCCAAATTTGAGGTAGAATTTTCTTCTTGATTCGGCCAAACCTTCTCCTAAGTGGGCTGAATCTTCTTGGGTCCGAATCATCATCCACTCGTATAAAGAAAAATCACCTTCCTCGCATCATTCTTTTCTAAACTTTACATGCTAAAGTCGTGAAGTTTTTTTGTGCTCATAGTCAAAGCGTGACGCGAATTTCCATGACACAAGGCAGCCATTGCAAGGCTAAACGTAAGCTGTGCGTAAGATGCATCTCGTGCCAGACGAAATGCTAGAAACGGAAACAAACAGTATTAAAAATTCACCTGATGTTGGAAGGCCTAGTTTGGAAAGCCGTTCACGTAACTTTACAACCGTTAGTTTACGGAGATCACTCAACTCCGTACCGGCCACCATTTTGTTTACTTATACTTTTTCAATGGAGTTGTCGTTCTTTGGTGTTCTTGATCTACCACTGTGCACAGCGGAGATCTACTGCAAATTGTGTAATTTTTCCTGGCTAGATTTTCACATTGACAAAAATAAGACCACACATGCCTTATCAAAACTTCATTTACGAAATAAACCCTGGTTTTTACGATCCAGAGGCAGAAGCCTTCTAAAAGCATTGTGGGAAAAGAAGAACATACTGGTTACCAACCAGCATTTTCTCCTTTTCCCACATTTTTTTCTACTCTTCTAGGGTCAAATTTTAAAATTTGTCTACCTTGATTTTGTCGTCCGAAAATGCTTTCAGTTTTGACAAGTCTAAAAGTTTTCCGTTTGGTAAAGAGTTGAGACTTATAGATCTAATAAGGTCGACGGTGACAGTTTTTGGAAAATGAACATTGTCAAGCTGAATTTCGATTTAAAGGGAAAGAATAAACGAAGAAGAAAAAAAAAGAAAAACGTGCCAGCAGTTGCCTCATTTTCCAGAGTGTTCAACACTTGTAGATGTTGATCTACAATATATTATTGAAGATGTTATGTTAATGCGACTAATTATTGAGAAAGAAATATAGATTCTAGATGCAAACATATCGGGGGTAGAGCATTAAAAATATATGCCTAGAGCCTAGAGGAAATGGTACAAGAAAAATATATAGATCTATCCCTTTTGAATTTCCCAAGATAAGAATAAGATAATGTGCACAAAATGTATCTAATGAATGTATCGGTCATTGTAAGGTGGCATAATTTAAAAAGCCCACAATTTTTTGATATGATAGAAAACATTGTGGGAAAAGGAGAAAATGCTGGTTACCAGCATTTTCTCCTTTTCCCACAATGTTTTCATAAGGCTTCTTCCTCGGGGGATTGGGTGGTAAATGGTTAAGTTGATATGTCTAGAGATACATGTAGACACACTCTTAATGATTTCAGGATAATATGCTTAAAATGTTTTTTTTTTTTTAAATAAGCGCTGTGACAAAGCTTGCAATATCGCAGGATAAACATATCCACGTTTTCTCACCAAAGTAACTATTCATACATTCCAGTATAACAATACTGAGCAGCAGGTCAACGCCAACGTAAATGATTACGAAAAAAGGAGCACGCGCGCGTTAAATTCAAGGCCGTCGGAAGCGGTCTGGCCGGTCCGGCCATGGCCGGACCAAATTTTCGACCGAAAATGAAAAATGGCCAGACCAATTTTCAAAAAAAAATGCGTAATATAAACCTCAAAAAATGCACACGAATGCACCAGAGAGCGTCTTATTTTCAAAATTTTTCCGGGGAAGCATGCCCCCGGACCCCCCTGGCATGGCTTCGCGAAGCATGCCCCCGGACCCCCCTGGCATGGCTTCGCGAAGTCGCGAAGCCATGCCAGGGGGGTCCGGGGGCATGCTTCCCCGGAAAAATTTTGAAAATGGTCGGACCAAATGAACTTTCCTTCCGACGGGCCTGAAATTAAGTAATTTTCTGTTTTGTGCAAGTCTATTGAGCACAAAATCTAATGTAGGCGTTAACGTACCGTCTTGGATTAGTCTGCGCGGAGTGCGCAGGCTGATCCGAGCCGACACTCTATGCAATGTCCGAATGCCCCTTTCGCGTGTTGCAGAGACATATGGCAATTTAAGTGGATTGTAACCGCGATGTGATATAATATTTTGTATAAAGCGGTGTAAAACATCACTCCCACTCCGACATCAATTCATCTATCAATTCATCCTTTACCACACAATCCAGAGTTTTAACGACCGTTCGAAAGCTTTTTTTGTTTAAAAACATTGTGGGAAAAGTAGAAAATACTGGTAAACAGCATTTTTTTTCTCATTTTCCACAATGGTTTCTGCGCTTTCAAACAACCTTCCAAACACTTGAGACATTTCTAATTCTTGATCTTCAGCTGCTCCCAAATTTGACCAGACAAAACTTTTGCCACGGTCTTTTGGTAAAGACTTAAACAACCAACCCAAATCTCAATCTCCAACCTTCAACAAATTTGAAACCTTCGAATATTAGACTTCCTGGTAATCGGAATATATAGGCCTAACGTTACATGTAATTGGCTTGCAACACGCGAAAAGGGTCATTCGGACATTTGCGTAAAGTGTCGTTTTGGATCAGCCTGTGCAGTCCGCGTAGGCTAATCCGAAACGACACTAGCTTTCCGTTTTGATGCAATTTTCTGTTTTGGACAAGTGTACTGTAGCAAAAGTCTAATGCAATCGTAAAGTGTCGTCTCGGATCAGCCTGCGCGGACTGCGCAGGCTGATCCGAGACGACACTTTACGCAAATGTCCGAATGTACTTTTTTGCGTGTTGCTGCCCGTATATGAACTGTGTAAGACGTTTCTGTATTTTTACAGAACTATCATTAATTGTTTCATTTCACACTTTTATCGGCATCAATATCTTGAAATACCGGCGTGGTAGATCAAAGATCAGACTACAAACAATGTACAGTCTGATCTTTGATATTTGATCTACGTTGTCTCAAACTGCATTCCAATCCAGGGGATGGGGGGGGTGTCATAATTTAATGAATCGTCATGAAAAACGGACCCGATTTTTTTTTTATCGTCAGGAAAAGCCGGAGTTATTTAACTGACGTTCAAGTTTCACTGAATATGATCATTGTGGTGGTTGTATCTACATAGGTAAGTGGCATAGCATTTTTCTCATGGAGATTAGTTTTTCGGAAACAACATAAATATACTATTTATGGCAAAAATCTTTTGAAAGTCAATTGAAAGTTTGTCTGATCTTTAGTTCAGACCACTTATATTGGAGAATGTTTTGTTTTTGGTGACTTTATTACTTTTTTGTATGTTTTGTTAGATGATGGAAAAAATCCTCTTTGGCCAAACTCCTGGTCCAAGTCAATCCATTTCCATATCGTATACCATTTTATTACTCTGATGGATTAATTTTAAATGTTTATAAAACAACTAACTAAGAACTTCCATTGAGAAGAACATGTGAAGTTTTCAGTACTTCAGAAAAAAAAACTTTGATCTATATCTAGTTTCATTTCCTTGAAGTTTTCATTTTTATAAGCCGTAGATAAACTAATCATAATCAGTACGTTTGTATGGACATGGGTAAAAGGATATGTGTTGACTTTGTAAAGGGTGAGGAATTCTCGGAAATTTACGAAGACTTGTACGGCTATCTCGTTTCCATATCCGGCAAACTTCGGATTTTCCGTTAGAGAGTAATGTTGTACTGACCGAATAGTAACGGGTGATCCGTTCTGCAAACGACGATTTACGGAAATTGCCGAGCAGTGGATATTGTCACAGTGACTAATTACGTGTTGACATTTTTGGCATTCTCCGTAATTAACTATTTTTAGACGAACACGTCAATTTGCAGTGTAATATGCTTATACGATAGTTGGGTTAAAAGTGTATGTCATTGCTATTTGGAAAATGTGAGAAGGTTTAAAAAAAGAAAATTCCAAGATACAACAGTTGTGACAAAACGTCAAAAGCGATACAGGTAACAATTTAACAGGTAGGTTTTCGTAATGGACGTCATTTCAAATTTGTCAACAGTGCAGAGTCTTCTCTGTCGTTCTGTTATATACCTTAGATAAATCACTACAAGTTCTCTTCATTACTCAATATTATTTTACAAATACATTTTTTTTTTTTCCTCTGCATTTCATAACCTTGAAAAAATTTTGGAAAAGGAGCCACTGCTTGCTTTACATGACTTGTGTTGAAAATCAGAGCCATTCCGTTGTTGGCTCTGATATGCTTTGGCCATAGTCAAGGTGTTGCTTGTCTGCTATGATAGGGGTAGCCATAAGTTAAGGAAGACTGAAGAGCATGTGCCGGATGTGTTCCCCTGTCATAAAATGGGTCGTCAAAACCCAAGATTGTTTGGTAATGGGTAAAGTCTTTACCTACCACCAGTCTGAAGGATTGGTCCGATGTTATTGAAGTAAGTCAAGGGAGAAAAATGTGTACAATGCGGGACTTGAACCCATGACCCCCAGAACACTAGTACGACAGCTCTACCAAATGAGCTAGCCGTGCATCTGGTCGTGAGTCCACCCAGTGCCATATATCACAACATTATTTTGTGATTGTTTCTTAGCAGGAGACAAAATCATAAAAAATAACATGGGAGCTAGCCAATGAATCGGCTGTACTCGAACAGCCATCTTTACCCCCAACACAGGGATCTTATAATAGAACATATACACATAAATACACCATATGTACAATCCAAGCTTAACGCCAAACATTATTAGTTGTACGGTCAGGTGGCAGGAGACTTGGAAACTTGTTCACGGCTGTGGTGAATCATGTCACCCCAGCTAAAGTTTGGTGCAGTTTGATGCATAAATGTGCAGTCTGGTGATCGATCAACGCCACCATTTTGGATGTTGTGTTGCACGTGTAGTAATGTTTACGGGGCACTCAAAAGGGAAACTGGCTTTCCGTGGTTTTTGCCAGGGAACATGATAATATGTTCCCGGCATGTTAACCAATCAGATCACGAGAAATTTCTTTGCAGTATAATAATATGGCCTATCCAAATTAACAGTATTCACAGCGTATAAACGAACTGTACCCAAACCGGATATTGCGAGTAAATTTCAGTGATGTCCACTTTGCATTAGAGACAGCCGAGATAAAAATTGTTGCGTCTTTCATACTGCTGAATGTAAACGATGTGAATCTTTATGTATAGTTTATGCCAAACCTTTACTGTTAATACATAAACTGCTAAATAATCATTCTTAGCTTTAAAACATTGAAATTCTCAATACTCACCGCACGGCTACAGCGTCATTTGCAGTAGACCCGATCTTAAATCAGCTTTTATCATGTTAAGGCTGGCTGAAACACGTTTTCTGAGTTTGAACCGGTGCAATCAATTAATTAAAAAAGACATTTGCGGCATTGGGCATTTTAAAGTTGGATTTTGAACTTAAAAAATAAGAATTAATGCCTCTATGTAAAGTAGGTCAACTGTACGTTTCTTGCTGGTGATTCGTACCCTTACTTGCGAGTTTACAAAATCTATCTGTACGATGTCTTGGGAGTTTTTTCAAATATTCTGTACGGTTCTTGGGATAACAAATCTGATGCCTGATGGTATAAATCTGTATAAAATGGAGTAATTCAGATGCCTTTACAGCAAACTGTCAACCACAAGCTTTGGTGATATAAATAAATCATAATTTGGAAATCCATAAAGGAAAAACCTCAATATCAAAATTTCAGAATTTGACTCACAAAGAAATTAAAGAAACAATTTCGTATAAAAAAAACTTCAAAAGTATTCCAAAAGATTTGAAGCTATGGAACAGGCCTCTGCAACCTAATGATGATACTAAGACAATGAGTTTGAAGGCTTGTTTATGTGTCACCATTTAAAAAAAGCCCCATAAAGAAAGACACCAGTGAGGGATGTTCACAAGTTTCTTGAAGAATCTGAATGTTTTATGCGAAATACTGTTTTATAGTGGTTATTCCTATTCCTCATACAAATGAGTCATCAGTCAATGACTTAAGAAAATATTGTAAGAATTTGAGAAGAAATTACACTCAACGAACAATTTCTTCCTTTCTCGTTACATGTTCTATTCTTTTTCAAAATTATACTTTTATCAAGCAGATCTGTAAATTTTCCCCTAAATTCTCCCAAATTGGATGAGTCCAAGATGCCGTATCAGGAAATGGTAATTCCTCTTTTCATCTATTTAAGCAGATGAATCCCTCTTTTTATCTATTAGCAGATGAATACAAATTGTGAAATTTTATTGCATGAATTCGTTCTGTTCCTTAAAGGTGGGTATATAGGTTTTTCACATCACACAAAATTAAATAATATATATATCACTCAAATTAATATGAAAAAACAATACGAATTATCAAAAATTAAGAATCATAATATTACAAAAAATTAGCGGTGGTATTCCCTTAAAAGGCTACGTTGCCCATTAGGCTATTTTTAGATTTCGCACAAAAAAAAAAAAAAAAAAGCATGGTGGAAATGTTAATTTTAAATAAGTGACTGGCATGTGACTAATGACGCTTAAATTCCATAAGAAACATGTACTTATTTTCCATAATGTCTTCTTCGGACGCTATGTTTGAAGCTTCGTCTGTGTATTTTCCAGTATGTAAATGAGCAAATTGTAAAAAGAGACAGTGTGTCCCGTCGGTTTCGACCTGGGCTGTAATAAATCTCTTATTTCTCTTGTTTTCGGATGGTTTTCGACTACTGGGGTTTAATGAAAGAAAAGTATACGGCTTTGGGAGTATAAAGATTTTTTTTTTTTGTATTTTGTAAAATTTTTGTCCCAAAATCTGAAGGGCCTCCTGTAGTTCATGAAAAGGAAGCAGAATAAAACCGAGTCTTTTTATACAATTATGTTTGGCTGCTTTTCTCTCAAAAACCTGATCTTCAGTGACTCTTTACAGCCACAAGAATAGATGTTCAATGACCTGTTGCAGCTGTTACATATCTCCCCGTGTTTCATATTTGATATTGTCTTTTATTCTGGTCCGCCTTGATCACCGATTTCAACACTAACTTATGGAAATAAAATACAGCTCCACCCATACCCTGCTGCAATAAAAGAGTTGGGCAGTAAACTCTGCATGAACTAAAGATACAAATAAAATGTGACACATAGTCCTTGTGAAACGTAATCCTTCAACAAAACATACAACGAATGGTGTTCAGAAATGGCACTGATAATGACAAAAGAACAAAATCATTGATCTACTTTTATAATATAAAATAGCGTATTTCATATGTGGTGGTACGAGGTTAAGGTTGTACACACGGTGGGTAGACGAGGGGTCGAATGGCTAGGTTAGAGATTATTCAGTGTCGACCGATTAAAGTGCTGACAGCACTTTGATTTTTTTTATACGATGGAAGGGTTGTATTATGTTATGGCCACGGTCGGTCACCGTTAGCATTTTTTGTATGCACCCACAGTTTCCATCAGAATGATTTGAAACTTACTACATGTACAATGAATCTCTATGATGTGTGGTTTTGCATGTGACTTTTCAAATTTGGATCTCTGTAGGGTTCTAGATTTTAACCCATTTCACTGACAAGCCCCTTTGGGCGTATATGCACTGCTGTGCGAAGCTCATGTTATTTTTTTGCCAATGAGACAAAGTCGTGTTATTTTGAACGTATACTTAGAAATGATTCACATATAATCACAGCTAATATTTTTTTACTTGTGATATGTATATTAGATTTTATACAGCATACCAAGTGTTGTGGCAAAGGTTGAAATTGCTTGTAACGAGGAGTTCCACGTTTTGCCACAAAAATTTCAAAGATTCTTCAGTACAGCTGCATTGAATTGACATTGTAAGGAATAAATTGCGAAACAAAGTTTGTATTGAGCACTCTAGTAACGTGCGTAATGGATGCTTCGCTCTTGTGTAGGTATAAAGCAATGGAAATCCCTGTATGGTACTCGCAAGAATTCGTTCAGCCAACTCGCAAGTAATGTACAGATCATTTACTTGATATTTGCAAGAAGGGTACAGTATCAAAACGTTCGCCATGCAGAATTTCCATACATTTTCAGGTAATTTTAACAAATTTTGTCGGCATATATTGGCTGTTTTGTGAAGAGCATACATTTAGAAACATAACTTTACAAATGGGTATCGGATATATAGATGGAATTATACATAAATTGCCTTGTGAAAACAGCATGTATAGTAGTGAGCAAAAGAAGTAAAGACGAGTTTTGCACTTTATCAGCAATTACACGGCCAAAGATGGTAAATGATGTATTTATTTGAAAGATACATTATTTCATTCAGTGATGCAAATGTTTGCAAGTTGCATGAAAGTCACAACAACCTGTCGATCTCAATTATTCAAAGGTACCCATCTGTTTTCACCAATCGATTCATGGAATTTACTCGCAAGATCCGGTTTGGGTACAGTTCGTTTATATACTGTGGTATTGGCAGACGGAAAAGTTGTGTTTGGATAGACAGATATAACATCTCTTATAAAGGGGTACAAAACGCTGTTGGAAAAGAGAAAAAATGATGGTAACTGGCATTTTCTCCTTTTCCCACAATGTTTTCAAAAGGCTTTTTTATCAGGGTCTTTAAAACTTGGGACTGTGTGATAACGAGTTAACCCTTTACCACACTACTCCTGACTTTTAACAACTCTGAATAAGAAGCCCTTAGAAAACATTGTAAGAAAAGGAGAAAATGCTTGTAACCAGCATTTTCTCTTTTTCCCACAATGTTTTCTACCCTTTCAAAAGAACCTTTGAAATTTCTATTAGTCATATTTATTTTGTTGTCTGCAAATGCTTTCAGTTTGGGACTTTCTAAAATTTTGTTGTTTGGTTAGGAGTTACTTGTACGGTGTAACAATTCAATATAATTTCAGTTATCACAGTGGCCACTGCACCAAGCTATTGATCTGACAGTGCTTTTTGATAAAAAAAAAGTTTTTGAAACCAGTGGTTGGCACAATATTCTTTTCAAGCGACTGGCTGCTTTCCTAGGAAACCATCGCTGAAAAAAAATAAACAGCCGTGAGAGAAATGGATCCTGTCTCAATGACTATCATCATTTCTTGGCAGAAGTTGGCCGTGCTGAGGATCAAGGAATATGATCAAGGTCCTTATTCACCAACCATCCCTACGAACATTCTTAGTCAGAGCTCCAGATAAGAGTGAGTGATGGTATTCTAAATCCATTCTTTTTCTTTGAAACCCTATATTGTGGGTACTCATTATAATCGTCTCGATGCCACAATTCTAATGATTACTCACAACATAGGGTTTAGTGGAGAATTATCAATATTTTCAGTTTTGAAGTCAAAATCACTCTCTCTATCTTGAGGTCTGCTTAGTCTTATTCCAAGAATTTTCTGAACTTCAAAGTAAAACAACTTCGAATGGCAAAACCAAATAGTTTAATTATGTTTGGGTCAGCCCTTTACCACATGACAAAATTTCAGATTAATTCATATTGATATCAGTTGTAGAGAATAAACATGACTTGAATGATGAGATTTGGTTTTGAGAAAGAAGAAAACATTGTGGGGAAAGGTGAAAAATGCTGGTTATTATCATTTTCTTCTTTTCTCAAAATGTCTTCAAAAGTCTGTTCCTCAGGATCATTAACTCTTTACCAAACGACAAAACTTTACACTGATCCAAATTGAAAGCATTTGCAGACGACAAAATAAAAGTGAATGGAAATTTGGAATTTCTAGTGGGAAGGGAAGAAAACATTGTGGAAAAAGGAGAAAATGCTGGTGACCAGCATTTTCTCCTTTTCCCACAATGTTTTCAGAAGGCTTCTTTCTTAGGGTCATTAAAAGTCGGGATTGTGTGGTAAAGTGTTAAATCACGGCTGTGTGGTAAAGTGTTAAGCAATCACATTGTTAATTACTTTCTAAACCTCGTAGAATTGGACTTGGAATGAACGAAAACATGGTTGGTAAATACATACCCAGGACTGAGTCATAAACTTTCATGTAAATATGGGTAGATAAAGGAGGAGACATCAATGTTGAAATTATCAGTGTGAGTAATATCTTGTCAATATATATGTATATAAATAGAACTGAATCAATGCAGGTGTATGCAAAGTGTATATGTGTATAAATCATGCAGGATTCAAGTATACCTCACTTATGCCACAGTACATCAATTTAATATTAAGGTAAGACCTGTGTAATGGAAATCGGCTATTTCCACTAAAATATCATCCTGCAAAATTAGCTATAATTAAAAATGAGTATTGTTGAACTACTTTTACCTTTTCATTTTTTCAATTTTTTCCTCCTTTGAATTATCATTTATAAATCTAAAACCACTATATTCTCAATTGAAAAAGAGATAATGATTACCTCCCTTTTCAAAAAACGAACAAAAGTATAAAAAAATAATTTCAAGATAGACATAAACGGAATTTCTGATCCGTTAGAAATGTGCAAAAATATTATTCCTGCATAAATCCTTATTTATCCTTATTTATCAACCAATTAGAATTTTCACCGGAAGTGCATTACACAGGTCTTACCTTAAATAGGTCTAGCTTTTGGTACCATAGTTTTACAGAAATTGTATGAATGGTAAAATGTCACATGTGGTTTTACTCTGTACTGAACAACTGTCTATTAGACTCGCCTAAATTCAAAGCATTTGCATATAACTCTTTCTTATAATTCTTTATTGTCAAATAGGTCTAGCTTTGGGTACCATAGTTTTACAGGAACTGAATGAATGGTAAAATGTCACATGTGGTTTTACAACAGTTACTGTCTATTAGACTCACCTAAACCCAAAGCATTTGCATATAACTAATAAATCCATTACTGCACAGCAAAACTTTAGATCTATCCAAATTGAAAGCATTTGCAGATGCCAATTTCAAAGTGGCTTAAATAGTGCAATTTTGCTTTGATAGAGAAGAAAACTTTGTGGGAAAAGGAGAAAATGCTGGTCACCAGCATTTTCTCCTTTTTCCGCATTGTTTTCAGAGGGCTTCTGTCTCAGTGTGGTTAAAAGTCGTCAGAGTTAAATTTGGCTTTCATTATGGGAATTTTTAGAGAAAAACTCCTAGACTGCTGTTTACTCAGTGCAGATCACTGATGTTTTGCAGAATGTGCAGTTGTGCAGTCTGATCTTTGATCTACATTGTTTGATAAGGATCTCGAGATATTTTTCTTAAAAAAATAAGTTTGAAGTGACATTGCTCAGTTTTATAATCAACCTGAAAGTTTGATTTAACTTACAATGTATTTTGAAGGACAAGGGTTAAAACAGGAGAAACTGGTGTTGTTTTTATGCAGTTTTCATGAGCTCTCTCAGGGTCTTTAACTCATTACCAAACAACAATATTTAAGGCTTGTCCAAATCAAAGGCCTTTGCAGACAACAAAGTAAAAGTGACTGAAAATTTGGAATTTGTTTTTTAACTCTTTACCAAATGCCATAAGTTTAGACTTGTTCAAATTCAAAGCATTTGCAGACAACAAAATAAAAGTGACTGAAAATTTGAAATTTGTTTTCTGAAGGGTAGGAAACATTGTGAGAAAAGGCAAAAATGCTGGTTACCAGCATTTCCTCCTTTTCCCACAACGTTTTGTAAAGGCTTCTTTCTCAGGGGCGAAAAAAGTAGGGATTGTGTGGTAATGGATTAAAGAGTAGAAAACATTGTGGGAAAAGGAGAAAATGTTGGTTTTCTAAAGGTTTCTTTCTCAGGGTCGGCAGAAGCAGGGATTGAGCGGTAATGGGTTAAAACTTGGATTGCTGTAGTAAAGTGTTAGAACTCATTATTACCCAATCTGGAGTTTTAACAACCAAAAGAAAGAAGATTTTTGAAATCAAGGTGAAAAATGGAGAAAATTTTGGTTACAAGCATTTCTTCCATTTTCCTATTATGTTTTAGTCCCATTTAAAATGAATTCAGTTATTTAAATTTTCATCTGCAAGTGCTTTGAATTTGAGCAATTCTAAATTTTTGTTGTTTGGTAAAGGGTTAATGGCCTATTTGTCTTATTTACCTTATTTAACCCTTTCCCAAACAAGCCCTTGTTTTTACGTGTCTGCACTACAAGTCTTTTGAAAACACTGTGGGAAAAGGAGATACTGCTCGTAATGAGCAATTTCTTCTTTCCCCACAGTGTTTTCTGTCCGTTTGGATAATTTTCTGCCATTGTTATGAAAATTAAAATTGTCGTCTGCAAACTCTTTCAGTTTGGAAGAGTCTAAAATTTGTCATTTAGGAAAGGGTTAAAAAAGGATTCCTGTCCAGAATGATCAAGATCTTTTAAATATACTATCTCTTTTAGTCCAAATTGAAAGCCTTTGCAGACGACAAATGAAACATGATTAAAAAATGAGAATTAGTTTTGGGAAGGGTAGAAAACATTGTGGGAAAAGAAGAAAGAGCTGGTTATCAGCACTTTCTCCTATTTTCACAGTGTTTTCTAAAGGCTTCTTTCTCAGGGTCATCAAAAGTAGGGATTGTGTGGTAATAGGTTTTACTTTTAAATATACCTTACAAAAATAAGCAGTCAAAATGTCTTAACTGAGACCCATGGTTTGCCAGCTATTTCGTTTAGTGTACATAGAGTTATAAAACATTTTTCAAGTTGGTTTTGTTACAGAAAACCAAAAAGCTCCTTTTAAACCTTTGCTAGACAATCCAGTGGATTGCTGGCCATGAGAGAGAGAGGCTTTTGCAAAAATCAAATGGAACAAAATGGAGAAAATGATTATAACAAACATTTTTTCCTTTTCTCACAATGTTTTCTTCCCTATTAGAAACAAAAGCTCATCACTTGATGCACATGTAACCCTTAATTAAAAATTTGGGTGTTAAAATGACATGGAGGAATAAGCTTTGAATACATTTTTGGAAAAGGAGGAAATGCTGGTAATTAACAGATATTTTCTCCTTTTTATAAGCCCTTCGAAGACGAGACATATTATGGGATCACCCATGGCATCCAGGAGGGCAGGGGGGCAGGGCAGGCGGCGTCCAGTTCTTTGTCTGGAGCATATTTCCAAAACTATACTAGCTATGGTTATGAAATTTTGTATGTTGATAGATCTCATCAAGGGGGAGTGCAGTGCACATGAACCATAACTCTTGCTTCCTTGATTTTTGAGTTATTGCCCTTTGTTTATACTTGAATTTTGCCCGGAGCATATCTCCAAAACTATGGTTATGAAATTTCGTAGGTGGATAGATCTCATCAAGGGAGAATGCAGTGCACATGAACCTTTGATCATCATTTTTACAGCATTTTCTGCTTGTCCAGAATATAACTTTGTCATTTTTAGTCTGAACATCTTCATATTTGGTATGCGTGATTGTTGAAAATTATGGAGTGCAGTGCATAAGAACCATAACTCTTCCTAGCACAAATTTGGAGTTATACCCCTTAGATCTTCATTTTTTATAGAATTTCTTGCTTGTGTGAAGCATTGTCATCTTAAGTAGGAATAACTTGAAATACTGTTTGATTATTTGTTGCAATATTTTGGGGTGCAGTGCATAAGAATTGTAACTCTACCTTGTGCTGTCTTTGAGTTATTTCCCTTTAATCATCATTTTTACAGCATTTAGTGCTTATCCAGAATATAACTTTGTCATTTCAAATCATAACGACCTTAAACTTGGTATGCATGTTTTTTGCAATAATACGTAGTACAGTGCAAAAGAACAGTAACTCTACCTAGCACAGATTTTGAGTAATTCCACTTTGATCTTCATGTTACAGTATTTCTTGCTTGTCTGGTAGGGAACTTTGTCACCTCAAGTCAAATATTGACTTGACATTTGGTAAGCATGTTTGTAGCAGTTATGAAAAGTGCAATGCACTGGAACAGTAACCTAAACCTACTGCCCTTTTGGAATTATTCCCTACTCATTCATTATTTTATTTACAGCTTTTCATTCTTCTCTACAATATAACTTTGTCTTTTCATGTTGGAATGACCTGAAACTTTATATGCATGTTTCCTTAACTTTAGAGGAGATATTCATGCCTATTTCAATCACTTACATGATTTCTGCTGCACTACTTTTTTCCTCCACCTGCCCTTTACAATTATTATTCCTCCCTTGACAAATGGCAGTGAGACGGGCATATCTTGCGACAAATTGCCGCTCTTGTTCCACAATGTTTTCTATGATTTTGTTTCATCTGAGCCACATTAATTTGTTGTTCAGATTTTGACAAGTCCAAGATTTTTTTATTTGGTAAAATAAAACTAATTTGCCATCTGCAAATTAATGAGCTAGCTCACCTTAGACCAGTCTAAAAATTCTATTGTTAAATACATGTAACGAAATGTAGTCTTATAATTTATGTTCTAAATGAACTTGCCCATTTTATTTAATTGGCCCTTTATTTTGTTAATTGTTCAGCTTTGTTTTCAACTGGATTCCAGTTTGCAGGTGCAACTGTTCAAGTGTTGTGTAGTTTTTTGAACCATCCAACACAATGCCATTTCGAAGCCATTGGCTGCTTTTTCAAATAAATTTGATTATGTGGAACAATAACAAAGGAATGAATCTTGAAGCAGTGATGTTCATTAATCCTCAATTAATTTTTATGCTAAGGTTTAAACACTAAGGCATGTGGTGAAATTAGTAATAAGGTAATAAGTCATGGTTTATGGATCCTTTTATCTCATGGTTTGGTAAAGTTGTCTGTTTGAAGACAGGAAAATCATATGCCAGTAGTAAACGTAAGTGTGCGAAATGTATAATTATGATTTATTCAGGCAAATTGATTTGTCCCCTGAAGCTTTTGACATTTCAGTATAAATTATAAATAGTTAACAGTACTATTTTGGCAGGACATGGGTTAACTTCTTGCACTTATTTTTGCAAAGGGCAACATAAGTTGTATTTGGTAATAGCATACATTAACATTCTGTGCAGTCTGATCCTGATCTATACTGTCTGCATTAGCAAGTAAATACAAGTTCAGGACCTTAAGGATAATTATGTTGGCAATATATTTTACAAGCGTTCCACATGCCCACTAGGCACATCACAGGCTTGAATAAATGTCCAGCAAAATGATCTTCTCTAGGCTGTTTTCAGTTTTTGTTATGCATAAATCTTTTGCAAGTATTGTAAAAGTTATATGACCCTATGTGGTAAAATTTTAACAGATATTTGAGCCTTGGTCTGACAAAACAGGGTTTGATGCATCTTCACAATTACAAGTCATAACTATTGGATCATAAAATCTGTTTTGCCCAACCTTGAACTGAGTCCTTAGGTAGAGTTGTCCTTGGACATGCAGAGAATTTAGCCAAAATATCAACCCAGGTCAGCCGGCATACTCCTATTATACTATGGACAAAAGAGACCATGGAATTTCTATTATTGTGGTTTTATTTTGTAGACTGACAATGTCTATAGGGTTTATTTGGCGCGCTAAGGGTTAGATGTGCTAATTTTTCTTGCTCAGCATAGGCCTTAATATGGCTCAGAAGTGGAAGGCAAAATTATTCTGGAGACTTGCTGAAAATAGACAAAATGCCTCCTCTGATGAACATATAAATATTATAACATTAATTCATCAAATTTGTCAAAAATGACTTTTCAAATTTTCAAGAGAATTTTTCCCATACACGTTTGCTTCTCTCTGAACCTTCTCTCGCCTTCTTCAAGGATACATGGGAATTACCCAGTCAAAATTGCCTTTAATTGAGACAAAACTAACTTTAGTATTTGTGTCAAACAGAAAGTGGTTAAATTAGCAACCTTTTCAACCCTTTACCAAACGACAAAATTTTAGACAGGTCCAAATTGAGAGCCCTTGCAGGCGACAAAATAAACATATCTCAGAATTTGAAATTTTTTCCAGCAGGGTAGAAAACAATTTGAGAAAAGGAGAAAATGCTGGTAACCAGCATTTTCTCCTTATCCTACAATGTTTTCAAAAGGCTTATCTTAGGAGCGTAAAAACTAGGGATTGCTTGTGAAAGGGTTAATTGAATTAAAAGATTTCTTCAGTTATCTTACCTTGAAATGGATAGTCATTAGAAGAAGAATTGTGAAGTTCTTGCTTCCTAGTGGCCCATCCAGGATTCAAGCCAGAGAAAAGGCTTATTATAAAACTTTTTGTGACTCATTATGTTTGACACTGTATCAAGCAACAGAATTTTTGACTGGTCCAATTTGAAAGTATTTGTAGGCAACAAAATTTAATGTGGCTCAAATAATAGAATTTGACTCCAAAAGGTTAGAAAACATTGTGGAAAAAGGAGAAAATTTGCTCCAATTCCTCATTGTTGTCTAAAGGCCAGTTTCTCAGGGTCTTTAACCTTAAAGATTTTTTTGCTGAAGGGTTAACCCATTACCACACAATGCCGACTTTTAACGACCCTGAGAAAGAAGCCTTTTGAAACCATTGTAGGAAAAGGAGAAAATGCTGATAACCAGCATTTTTTCCTTTTTCCACAATGTTTTCTACACTTCCCAAGACAATTTTCAAATTTTGAGCCATACTTAGGTTTTCGCCTGCAAATGTTTTCAATTTGGGCTGATCTACAATTTTGACGTTTGGTAAAGGATTAAACCCTGATCCATGGATGTGAAAAACTCAGAATCTTTGGTCTGAGAAAGTTAAATGGTTTACCCTTTACCACATGATCCAGAGTTTTAACAGGCCTTTGTGAAAGGATTTTGAAAACATTGTTGGCAAAAGAGAAAATGCTATATCATACCCAGCATTTTCTTCTCTTTCCCACAATGTTTTCTTCCATTTCAAAGAAAAACTCCATTATTTGAGCCTGTTTTAATAATATATTGTCTGTAACTATTTTCAAATTGGACAAGTCAACTTAAATTTTGCCATGTGCATCCATGATAAAGAGATAATACATTGACTTTGTAATCCTGAGGTTGTGACCTGCGATGGATATGCTGGTCTCATTTGAATGTTCTTAGATAAAGCACTGAACTGCTCCAGCCTGATTAATGATTCAAACTAGAAAGACACAAATGTGTATGTGCAAGTTTTTTGGCATCATAGAACTTGTAATAGTGAAATAGGAACATGGTTTGCCGCTCAAAAATGCTCCTCTTCGGAAATCCTTAAATCATTACCAAACGACAAAATTTTAGGTTTGTCCACCTCGAAAGCATTAGATTTTGCGGATGACAAAATGAAAGTGACTGAAAATTTGAAATTTATTTTGTGAAGGGTAGAAAACTTTGTGGGAAAAGGAGAAAATGCTGGTAACCAGCATTTTCTCCTTTTCCCACAATGTTTTCCATAGGCTTCCTTCTTAGTGTCATCAAAAATAGGGATTGTGTGGTAATGGGTTAACCCTTTCCCAAACAAGCCCTGGTTTTTGCGTGTCTGCAGTAAAAGTCTTTTGAAAACACTGGGAAAAGGAGAAATTGCTCGCAACGAGCAATTTCTCCTTTTCCCACAGTGTTTCTACCCTTTTTGAGAACTTTCTGCCTTTTTCTCCATATCTAAAAATTGTTGTCTGCAAACTCTTTGGGTTTGGAAGGGTCCAAACTTTGTTGTTCGGGAAAGGGTTAATTTGTTGGCTGTTGAGTGAGACTCAAGGAACTATAGTAGACAGCATAAATCAAGATCACACTGCACAGAACTTGCAGTCTGATCTGGGATCTATACTGTTCAATAAGAAAATATTTTTTCCAAAAGAACTTCAACTTCCCATGTAAAGCAAAGTAAAGGTTTTTACTATAATTTCATATAATTAACCCATTACCACACAATCCCTTCTTTTGACGCCCATGAGAAAGAACCCTTTAGAAAACATCATGGGAAAAGGAGAAAATGCTGGTAACCAGCATTTTCTCCTTTTCCCACTATGTTTTGTACTCTTCACAAAACAAATTTCAAATTTTCAGTCACTTTTATTTTGTCGTCTGCAAATACTTTCTAATTGGACAAACCTAAAATATTGTTGTTTGGTAATGAGTTAACAGCAGACTGGTTTACATGCTTCAGTGTTTTCAAGTCATCGACTGAGAATGGTCGACAATTAACCAAATACATGTCCATGTGCATGACATTTATGCATTACTATTTGGACATTTGTTTTTGTTGAATTACAGAAACAGAACAAGAAATAGACAAAATGGCGTCGGCTGGAGGAGAGGAACAATATGATTTTATATGGAAAGGTAAACTTCAATTCTTAACCTGTATAGGACAAAAATGTGGACTTGTCCAAACTGAAAGCATTTGCAGATGACAGTTTAACTCTGTACCACACAATGATGACTTTTGACAACCCTGAGGTAGAAGCCTTTTGAAAAAATTGTGGGAAAAGGAGAAAATGGGTTATGGTAATGGGTTAAATGTTGCTCAAGTGATGGAATTTTCTTTGATAGGTTAAACTAGTAAACCTTGTGGAAAAAAGGAGAAATGTTATTGACTAGAATTTTCTCCTTTTCCCAAAGCATTTGTATGTTGGAATGAAACAGTGTTATCTTACCTTACACAATCACACTGTATAATTTGAAAAAAGATTTGTTTTGTCATATGCAAATGTTTGCATGTCTGAAATTTTGTCATCTGGTAGAGAGAGAAATGTTTTGTCTGACACTATGTTGTCAACATAGCTGGAAAAGATGTCCATTATTTGAGGTTTACAGTGATAATATGTCACAGATTTTGCATGTTTAACTCTTTACCATATAATCCAGACTTTTAATGATCCTGAGAAAGAACGCTTTTGAAAACATTGTGGGAAAAGGAGAAAATGCTGGTAACCAGGATTTTCTCCTTTTCCCACAATGTTTTCTACTCTTCCAAATCAAATTTCAATTATATATTCACATTTATTTTGTGGTCTGCAAATGCTACCAACTTGAACTGGTCCAAAATTTTGTCATTTGGTAAAGAGTTACCTAACCATAAAACACAGTGTCTGATATGGTTAAAAGAATTTCAAATATGCTACATTTTGTTGGTAAACATACATGCAGCCTGGCTTACTGCTGAATGGTTTTAAAGTTTCTTCCATGGTTTAATTCTTTTAAAACTTCGGACTAGAACAATGTTAGAAGCATTTAAAGAAAATAAACTAAAAAATTCTCCAAGTTTGAGATTTATATTAGAATGGGTGGAGAGCATGGCTGGAGTGGAGAATGTGCTAGTTACCAGTATTTTTGTCCAAATTCCCTACAATGTTGTCAAAAACATTCCTTTTCAGGGTCACTAAAACTTTGGATTGTATGGTAAAGAGTGAGCTCATGTCAGAGTGATCATCCATTGAAAGCGATCAATTACAACAAAGGTTATGGGTTCAAACCCAACCAGGTGATAAGTGTGGTCAACCTTTGAGACCATCCACACAAAAGAGCAAGTACTAGATCTAGTTATAGTTTTTAGGATGCAGATATTGAGGGTAAATGATTTGAAAGTTATGAACACTTACTAAATATGTTCATGCATAAAGATTAATTTTACCAGACTACATTAGTCAAAATAGAAGCCTTTGCAAATGAAAAAATCACTGCTGCTTTAATGATAGTACATGTATTTCTCTTTGAAAACAATAGAAAACATCATAGGATTATGAGAAAATTCTATGTACTGGCATGTCCCTTTCTCACAATGTTTTCCAAAGTCATTTTGCATAGGCTTTATAATACAAATTGTCTTTAATATATTTTCAGTGGTTTTAGTGGGAGATTCAGGTGTTGGCAAAACAAATTTGTTGTCAAGATTTACTAGAAATGAGTTTAATATGGAGAGTAAAAGTACCATTGGAGTGGAATTTGCAACTAGGTAAGTTCTACCTTCAGCAAACGAGTTTTAATCCTTTACCACACAATCCTGACTTTTAACAATCCTGAGAAAGAAGCCTTTTGAAAACATTGTGGGAAATGGAGAAAATGCTCCTAAGCAGTATTTTCTCCGTTTCCCACAATTTTTTCTACCCTTCCCAAAACAAATTTTAATTTTTGATTCATATTTATTTTATCCTCTGCAAAGCCTTTCAATTTGGACAAGTCTAAATTTTGTCATTTTTGTAAAGGGTTAAACAAAATGAGCCATTCCCTGTGAAAAAAGGGGGTTTAATGCATCTGCAAGAGGTAATGATCCAGCTCAGCCTGCGCAGTTTATGCAGGCTGATCTTGGTTGCTGTTGGTCAGTATTCCACCTGTCCAAGGACTGATGTATCCCACAGTTCAGCTGGTTGTTAGCTATAGGACATATGATTATTTGGTGACTTTCTTGGTATAATGGACCATGGCAATGTGTCAGATCCCTTGTTTCCAGAGTGCTGCTCAAATAAATAGAATATTTCAGTGAAAACATAGGGTCCAACATTGCAAATGTTAGGACTGTAATAACTTAGCCAGATTATCTTAAAGCATGATATTATCATTTATGGGTTTAACCCATTACCACACAATCCCTAGTTTTGATGCCCCTGAGAAAGAAGCCTTTAGTAAATATTGTGGGAGAAGGAGAAAATGCTGGTAACCAGCATTTTCTCCTTTTCCCACAATGTTTTCTACCTTTCACAAAACAAAGTTTAAATTTTCTGTCGCTTTTATTTTGTTGTCTGCAAATGATTTCAATTTGGACAAACCTAAAATTTTGTCGTTTGGTAATGAGTTAAGCTGTTTGTGCGCTCATTAAAACTTGAAGGCCATGATGATGCTCTCTCGGTGTGATATTTTTCCCGTTCAAAGCCCTAGCTTGGCATTGGTCGAACTCGAGAAATACATAAATGATTGAGCTGTCATTGTGAAATCGATCAAAAGATAGTAAAAGCAGCATAAAACACTATTCAATCAATGAGTCATTGAATTTCAGTGATTTGTGGGTTACTTTGCAAAGAGCATTACATGACGCTGACCGAAACACATTAAAATCTTTACCTTACTAAATTAACAATTTAGATCCCTGTTTTGGTCCTCCACTATCCAGGTTCCAAAAACTGTGAAAATTATTAGTTGGTGGGAAAAGAGTTAAACTTTTCCCAGCATAATTTATTTCAGACTCTCCCAAATTAAAAACACCTGCATGCAACAGAATTCAGCATGTTCCAGTTGACCAACAGTTACCAGCATTTTCTCCTTTTTCCACATTGTTAAAAAAAAGAATCCCCTCACTGGATTGTTGATTGTTTGCTTAAGGGTTAATTTGCTAGTAAGACTGTGCTAAACAGAGACAACTTATATTTGAAGAAATTGATCTAGAAACCAGTTGACATGTCTAAGGAGCTTTATGTCAATAGTAAGAGAAGATATGTACACTCTTAACCCTTTACCAAACAATCCCTGGTTTTTGCGACCCTAAGATAGAAGCCTTTTCCCACAATGTTTTCTACGCGACTGAAAATAAATTTCATTTTTTGAGTTATGTTTATTTTGTTCTCTGCTATTGCTTTCAATTTGGACCATTCTAAAATTTTGTCGTTTGGGAAAGGGTTAAAGGTTAACTCTTTACCACACGAGAAAATTTTAGACTGGTCCAAATTGAAAGCATTTGCATATGACAAAATAAAGGTGACTGAAAAATTGAAATTTGTTCTAGGAAGGGTAGAAAACACTGTGGGAAAAGGAGAAAATGCTGGTTACCAGCATTTTCTCCTTTTCCCACAGTGTTTTCAAAAAGCCTCTTTCTCAGGGGCGTCAAAAGTAGGGATTGTGTGGTAATGGGTTAACCCTTTTCCACAAGTCCCAGGTTTTAACAACCAGGTTGGTGAAAGGTTTCAAAAACATTGTTAGTAAAGGAGAAAATTCTGGTAATCAGCATTTTCTGCTTCTGCCACAGTGTATTCTACCCAAATCTCATCATTGGACAGAAGTACTTTAAATTTGTCAATATGTCAATGCCTTCAATTTTGACTACGGTATTCTGCCCCTGCATATTTCTTTGCAAATTTATGCCATCTATATTTTTTTTAAAGATTTATCTTGTTTTTCTTCCATTTTTTCTCAGAAATATTCAGATAAAGGGAAAAACTGTGCGAGCACAGATCTGGGACACAGCTGGCCAAGAGAGATATAGGGCTATAACTAGTGTGTAAGTGTCATTGTCTACCTGTAAAGTAACAGTTAAAGTTATTATACCAGAAAGTTTAGATTAAAGTAAGACTGTACGGAACATGTTTCCTGATCGTGGATGTATGATGACATAATTCAAGACCAAAAAGACCTTGAAATTGCTGTATTTAAACTTTTTTCCATATATTTGCAAATTTTTAAGTACCAGGATTTTTCATTATTTGAGATCTTTAACCCATTACCACACAATCCCTACTTTTGACGACCCAGAGAAAGAAGCCTGTAGAAAACATTGTGGGAAAAGGAGAAAATGCTGGTAACCAGCATTTTCTCCTTTTCCCACAATGTTTTCTACCCTTCACAAAGCAAATTTAAAATTTTCAGTCACTTTCATTTTGTTATCTGCAAATGCTTTCGATTTGGACAAGCCTAATATTGTTGTTTGGAAATGAGTTAATGGTTGTTTGTTTGCTTCAGATTTTGAATGGGACACCTCAGGAAATGACTCCACTGATTTGCTGAGCTGTCATTAATAGTTTTTGAAAGAAGAAACATTAGTACTCTTGTTTGATATGCTCTTAACATTTGGTTTGTCATACAGGGAATGGAAGCTCTATGTCCAAGCTTGATTTTAGAGATGTAATTGTCTCCCTTTATGCTATTACAGGTACTATAGAGGTGCTGTTGGAGCTTTAGTCATGTATGACATATCGAAATCCTCCTCCTATGAAAACCTTGACAAATGGTTGGAAGAGCTGAGGGAGCATGCAGATCCCCACTGTTGTATAATGATTGTTGGTAACAAAACAGATCTGAAACATCTAAGGGCAGTAACTACAGAAGAAGGGAGATCACTAGCAGGTAATCATACTGCCTTTTTAAAGCATTTCTCCCCCTTTTCCTTTTGCCCCATTTGTAGTTTTAAAAAAGATCCTTTTAAGAGCATGAAGTCTTGTCCAAATAATTTGTCAACTTACCAATATGAAAATTGTAGCACACTGGAAAAACAGGGCTAAATGTGTTGTTGTAATACTTAAAACCAAACAAGTTGTTGCATTATATGAATATGTTTTGTCTTAACCCATTACCAAACGACAATATTTTAGACTGGTCCAAATTGAAAGCATTTGCAGATGACAAAATAAAAGTGACTGAAAATTGGAAATTTGTTTTGTGAAGGTAAGAAAATATTGTGGGAAAAGGAGAAAATGCTGGTTACCAGCATTTTCTCCTTTTCCCACAATGTTTTCTAAAGGCTTCTTTCTCAGTGGCGTCAAAAGTAGGGATTGTGTGGTAATGGGTTAAAGTCCACTGAATCATGATGCAGAATGGTCCACTGACAATCAGAAAGTTCACAAATAACAAAAAAATTTAACAACCTTTTCACAGAACATGAATTGGATAATAAAGATGAATTTAGCTTTAACCCTTTACCAAACAACATAATTTTAGACTTGTCCAAAGTGAAAGCACTTGCAGACCACAAAATAAACGCAACTCAAAAATTGAAATTTGTTTTCACCAGGGTAGAAAACATTGTGGGAAAAGGAGAAAATGATGGTTACCAACATTTTCTCCTTTTCCCACAATGTTTTCAAAAGGCTTCTATCTCAGGGTTGTAAAAACCAGGGATTGTTTGGTAAAGGGTAAAAAAAATCTTTCATTTGAAAGAGATTGTTGTAAAAGGAGGCACTTGTCATTATGTGCAAGTGTTTTGCAGCAATGTTTTCCTTTTTTGTATGTTTGAAAGAGGAAAAAAAGTCCTCTTTAAAAGATAACGAGGTAAATGAAAAGAAAAACAGCATCGTAAATCATGCATTTTTTTCCTTCTTCAGAGAAAAATAACTACTCTTTCATTGAAACATCAGCATTGGACAATACAAATGTTGGCGAAGCATTTAACAACCTGTTGGTTGGTAAGTGGCCATTTAAATTTTATACAATACAACTGTGAGTTTAACACTTTATTAAACAATCACATGTTCATAGCAGCATGAGGCTTTCAAAAACATTGGGGGCAAAGAAGAAAATGATGGTTACCAGCATCTTTCCACAATATTATAATCTGCAGGCAAATTCTTTCAATATGGGTTGGTCTGAAATCCCTTGTATTGTGATAAGTTGAAATACATACAGCAGAAAGCTTTGCAAACTCTTAGGTGAAAGGAGAGATTGTTTGCTATGAGTAATTGCTCCTTTTTCCACAATGTGTTGTTTTTATTAAAATAGAAATCAATTTTCATTACGTTCATAGGTTTATTTTCACTGATTCCTTTTTCAGAGTCTTTGAAGTTTAAAACATCATTATGCAGACGACATCTTCAAAAATGATACCAGCTTGATTAATATGTTCATTGATATTGTTAAGGATATTGTTGAAAAAAGAAGGATTATCTGTTACAAACCACCCGTACAAACTATAATTTGAACTGGCCCATGGGATGTGTCTGAAATGCAGTGTTGAAAATGGTGTAAATCACCATGCATGCAGTGTTGAAAATGGTGTAAATCACCAGGCAATTTACAAATTGTATATGTCAGGCCCCTGATGATGAACATGGATAAAAGTAAGGATAACAATACTTGCTATTTACAGCTCACTTAATTTCTACATGTTTTTTTCTTTTTCTGTCTTTGAAATTATGTATGATATTTGGGCCCATGTTCACCAACCGTTCTTGAGAATATTCTTAGTCTTATTCTCCAGATTTTCCTTATTTATAAGTAACACAACTTCTGATTGGCTAAACCAAATGGTTTTGGCTAATCCAAATGGTTTAGCCAATCGGATTAACAAATGAATGGTTTTGCCAATCAGACGTTGTGTTACCTACAAATATATAAAATTCTGGAGAATAACACAAAGAATATTCTCAGGAATGTTTGGTGAATATGGATCCTGACTCCAATTTATTGATAACCATTTATTTGTTTTATTCAAGACATTTTTAAGATTCAAGTAGATGTTCCTCCTCCAACTACTAATTGTACCAAGCTAGGAGAGCCGGAGACAACGAAGATGAAGGAAGTCTATACATGCTGTTCTTGATCCTGTTACCATGATTACTTAAGGTTGTGACCCTGACCTTGAATGGAGATGCAGCTGACATGACAAGTTTTCATAAAAAGAAACTACTAGATATGAATGAAAATGTATAGTTATTTAATCTTCTCATGCCAGTATTTATTTTCATGATGTTAACTAGGCCATCATTAAGTAATGATATGGCAAGAACAATGTAATTTTGGTTGATTTTTAAATAACTGGTCCTCTCTTGGTGCTGTACTGTAAGAGGTCAGAATTGTATAGATAGTGTCAGATATAGAGATGGTTTGCTATTCCTTAAGGTCATGTTTAGCTCTAAAACCATTTCTTTATCAAGGTTTGAGTCTAAAGAAAGACACATTTTCTTGCCACTGTCACTTAACCCTTTACCACACAATCTCCAGTTTTAACAACCCTAGAGAAATAGCCCTTTTATAACCTTGTGGGAAAAGGAGAAAATGCTGGTAACCAGCATTTTCTGCTTTTCCCACAGGGTTTTCTCCACTTTTACAGAGAATTAACATAATTTTAGATAAATGTAATAGGTTTTCTGCAAATGCCTTTAATTTTGACCAGTTAAAAATTTTGTAGTTTAGAAGGTTTTAAGTAGTTTAAGTTTACCTCTGTACCAAAAACAAAATTTTAGACTTTTCCATTCTGAAAGTTATTGCAGAAGACACATTCAGTTTAGCCCCAAAGGTAATTTCTGTCCAGTATTTTCTCCATGAAGGCCATATCATCAGGGTCATTAAAAGTTTGAATTGTGTGTTGAAAGGTTAAGATAATGAATAATACAATAAATGTGCAAAAAATAAAGAACTTTCTTTAAACCTTTACTCCATAGATACTCATTTCTACGTATTGCTTGCAGGAGCCTTTGGAAAACATTATGGCAAAAGGTGAAATTGCTCGTGACGAGCAATTTCACCTTTTGTCACTATGTTTTCTATGCAATCAAAAGGTGTCATATACACATAAGAAACGGCTTCATCCTTACTGATATTTAGGGTCAGTTAGAGATAACATAGAAATGCCTTATGGGGTAAAGGGTTAAATTTGGGATAATTCAGTCCCTGATGTTCAGATACAACTTTTTGTACTCCTGCCATTAACCTATGGAAAAAAGTCTAGGGAAAAGAATGATTTACCTGTAACAAGTAATTTTTCCTTTTCTCACTATGTTCTCCATATCCTTTTATGATAAGACATAACCTTTTTATACGCCCGTCGAAGACGGGACGTATTATGGGATCACCCGTGGCGGGCGGGCGTCCGGGCGGGCGGGCGGCGTCCAGTTCTTTGTCCGGAGCATATCTCCAAAACTGTACTAGCTAGGGTTATGAAATTTCATGGGTGGATACATCTCATCAAGGGGGAGTGCAGTGCACAAGAATCATAACTCTTGCTCGCTTAATTTTTGAGTTATTGCCCTTTGTTGTTTTTCATACTTGAATTTTGTCTGGAGCATATCTCCAAAACTATACTAGCTAGGGTTATGAAATTTCATGGGTGGATAGATCTCATTGACGGGGAGTGCAGTGCACAAGAATCATAACTCTTGCTCGCTTAATTTTTGAGTTATTGCCCTTTGTTGTTTTTCATACTTGAATTTTGTCCGGAGCATATCTCCAAAACTATACTAGCTAGGGTTATGAAATTTCATGGGTGGATAGATCTCATTGACGGGGAGTGCAGTGCACAGGAATCATAACTCTTGCTTGCTTAATTTTTGAGTTATTGCCCTTTGTCGTTTTTCATACTTGAATTTTGTCCGGAGCATATCTTCAAAACTATAGGAGCTAGGGTTATGAAATTTCATGGGTGGATAGATCTACTGAGGAGGAGTGCAGTGCACAGGAATCATAACTCTTGCTCGCTTAATTTTTGAGTTATTGCCCTTTGTCGTTTTTCATACTTGAATTTTGTCCGGAGCATATCTCCAAAACTATACTAGCTAGGGTTATGAAATTTTATGGGTGGATAGATCTCATTGACGGGGAGTGCAGTACACAGGAATCATAACTCTTGCTTGCTTATTTTTGAGTTATTGCCCATTGTTGTTTTTCATACTTGAATTATGTCCGGAGCATATCTCCAAAACTATACTAGCTAGGGTTATGAAATTTCATGGCTGGATAGATCTTACCGAGGGTGTGTGCAGTGCATAAGAATCATAACTCTTGCTTGCTTAATTTTTGAGTTATTGCCCTTTGTCGTTTTTCATACTTGATTTTTGTACGGAGCATATCTCCAAAACTATAGTAGCTAGGGTTATGAAATTTCATGGGTGGATAGATCTCATCCATGGGGAGTGCAGTGCACAGGAATCACAACTCTTGCTTGCTTTATTTTTGAGTTATTGCCCTTTGTTGTTTTTCATACTTGAATTTTGTCCGGTGCATGCCCCACCTTTACAACTTGGGGTAAGACGGGCGTATCTTGCGACAATTTGCCGCTCTTGTTTCTTGATATATTTGTTGTTTTTTTATACCGTAACACTTTTTGAAAGATCTGAAGATACACATATTAAGACATTGAGTTGAATATTAAGCAATCCAACCAAATGCACAGTTTAAATTCACTCTTGTACTAGATAATTCTCTGTCTGCAGAAAATTACTAAAGCTAAACAGTGACAGGGCTAAAAGTTTACTTGTTAGGTAAACTTTTGTAGTATTTTATCAATATTCCTAACATGCATCCAACATAGACTCAGAGGTACTTAATGGCTACGAATGATGCAAATAGGTTACAACTGTCACAGAAAACTAAAATCATTGCAATATTAGTACCATAAGTTCTGACCCAGACCTTGAAAGGATATACAGTTGACTTTGTATTGTGTTTTTATATGCCATGCACAAAGGTTTTTGGGGACATTATACATAAGTCAAGATCAGAATGCACAGGAAGCTTGGATCTACCTGTGGTTCTCTGGCTTGATGGCAGAGTGTACTGGACTCTGGAGTCCTTGGTTCAAGCCTTGATGGAAGCGCTGGGCTTATTGTGGGATTGTCCTAGAGAAAGATACTTCAAAGCCCAAGCTTAGTACAGGTGAAACCAGGGACATACATGAATATGTGAGCCTTTGCCTTGTTATACCTTAAATAATGTTTGAAAGGGGTGTAAAACACTCTTCAATCACTGAAGAGGTATTTTGGCAAAATAAGCATTGACAATGTAATGTTTAGATCATACTTTTGTGACTGAAACTGTTAAAGATGCCTGTCTACAGCCGGTGAGCAGAAACGCTGTTAAATTTCAAAAAGAAAAATAGAATGGTACAGAAATCTGTCCTTTGTGTACACAAGGATAAATTACTGACATATATCGTGTAAATGAAAAAAGAAACACAGGGTTTGTGTGAAAAACCTAAAATTGGCCAGAAGAAAATTGGCGGATGATCGAAGCTGTAAACAATGGCAGTGACTCACGGAAATTTATCGTTGGTTTCCGCCTAGAGTCGGATACGGTGTAACTTACATATAGGCCTCGATCTCCGTCTAAAAATAGAGGCTGCGACAGAGAAACATCCATTTTCCTTTATTTACCACACCAAGGCCAAGGTCAAATATAGTCACATTACAGTATGCATGATCATCATATGAATCTACCCGAGTGTATAACGGATATCCATTCCAAATTCGGAAACGACCAGTCTGTTTACATTGAAGGCCGCAAGTCCGCGAAATGCATTTTCTATCAGCCGTAATCTAAGCAACCTTGCAACCGTCAGGCGCAATATTTGGCACAGATATATAAGAATGACTATATTTTGATAAAATAAAAACAAAATGAGTTAAAACTGGCTTAAAATGAGTATTATTGCCTCTTTAACTCTTATTGCCATATTGATTTTTTACACTTAACCCTTTACCCCATTAGGCAATTTTGTGGTATCTCTAATTGACCCTATATAACAGCAAGGATGAAGCCATTTCTTATGTGTATACATGTGAAACCTTTTGATAGCCTTTAAAACATTGTAGCAAAAGGTGAAATTGCTCATCACTAGCAAATTCACCTTTTGCCACAATGTTTTCCAAAGGCTCCTACAGGCAGTGCATAGAAATGAGTATCTATGGAGTAAAGGGTTAAGTCTTGTCAATTTGGATAGACTACAGTTTTAATGTGACCCTGATCATGGTGCTTGTCTTTAAAAAGGTAGTTCTAAGACATTGTGTGTCATTTAAGCAGTAGTTTGTAACCAGCATTTTCTTGTTTTCTCAAAATGTTTTTGAAATCTGTCTTATTGAAGGTCATAAAACACCAGGTTTGTTTGGTAACGAGTTAGATTCATGAATTTGGTAAGCACTCTAAGGGTAGATGGATGTATATAGTATCCGTTTTGTTTATGTTTTGGTTGTCTTTATTAAGTGTTTTGTGCATATCTTTTAACACATGTTTATCCTTTACCAGAATGATAAAACAATATTTTGACCCTGTGAAAGAAGGTTTTAGAAAAACATTGCGAGAAAAGGAGAAAATACTGGAAGTCAGCTTTTTCTCCTGTTTCCAAAATGTTTTTCTTTCCTCTCAGTGGCTTGTATCATCATCATTTGATCAACATTTTGATGCTGACATCATTGTCATACTTTATTAAGGTCAAGTCTGAAAGTTTGCCATCTGATAAGGATTTTACCAAATGACAAAATTTTAGATTTGTCTAAATTTAAAGCATTTGCTGAAGACAGAATAAACATTACTCATAAATTGAAACTTGAATTTAGAAGAGGAGAAAACATTGCGGGAAAAGGAAAAAATGCTGGTTACCAGCATTTTCTCCTTTTCCCACAATGTTTTCAGAAGGCTTCTTCCTCTGGGTTGTAAAAACCAGCGATTGTTTGGTAAAGGATTAAACATAAAACACACTTGTTATTTGTTGAAATATGTTCTTTAACATTGCAAGATCTGCCTATACTAGGTCTAGAAACATATATGCAGCTATGTTTGTTTATCTTTTACGCAGTTATGCAATATACATGTATATAAATGGCATTTTCAGCATGCTGTAATACGTTTTTTAATACTTATGCTGAAGACTGATCTTAGCCTGGAGCCAGGTGTCCATGAATCTGTAACCATTCCTTTTTGCAAACTTTTGTTGATTTTTAATTATTTTTCGTCACCACTGTTTCCCAATAAGAGCAAGTTACTTTAATTACGTGGGTATGTGCATGATACGGGAAAAGACCAACCTATGTTAAATTATGCCTGGTTCTTTAATCTGCAGCACTGTCACACAGGACCTTTGTTTATTGTCTCATCTGAATGACTTTTTAGTTATTATAGGTGGCTGGCCATGGGAATTGAACTCACTTTGAGTTGTAAACCAGTTAGTGATCCACTTATCAGGTTCTGTATATACCTGTACAAATAATATATATAGTTAAGACAAGGGTAATGCAACTAGAAAAGTTGTGAAAAAGAAGTTGATAGAAATAAGGGGCAGACATAGAACTATATTTGATACATTTACTTTATTCAAAGCATTGAATCATTCTAAATGTAATTATCCAAATTTGTTACGAAAAATTTTAAGCAAAGGGAGGTCATTCCTGACTACCTTTCTAAGGAAACTGGCAGGGTTATTTCGTTATAAATGATGATCTAAAGAAAGCCAAACCCAGACATAGGGCTAAGTTAAGTTTCTTAAGTTTTTTTAACTTGATAAAGATTAAATTCTTAAGGAATTTAAAAACATTGGAAAAGAAGAAAGTGCTGGTTACCAGCATTTTTTAAAAAATTTTCTTATAACGTTTTTTGTACTTTTAAAGACAAATTCCACAGTATGAGATGAATTTAATTTGTTACCTGGATATGCTTAAATATGGTCAGGTCCAAAATCTTTTTCCTTGGCAAAGAGTAACTTTTGGTCTCTACTGTAGCTTTTGAAAAAGTAACATCAGAAAATTATGCAGTAAAATTATTATGCAAGAACCCAGACTAGACTGACATTAGAGGATATTTATTTTAAGCCATGACAGAATAATTTGTAGATGTTTTTGCAAAATTTAACAGCACAGAATGAATAGATAGGCAGCAGAAAATTTTGTGTTTTTAAACCTTCTTTAATAGGATTAGTTGAAAGGAATAATGTTGAAAACACTATGTGGCAAAGTTGAGTAGGTCCAAAAAAAAGGTCTTCTTTAGCCACAACATTGGTCTTCTGCAATGCGATGACAGTAGTCTGCTATTTTTATCATGATTAGTAACTGTGGTTGGCTTCATCAAGATCAGACTGCACATACCATGCACTCTGATCTTCGTTCTATACCTTATGCTTGTTTAGTTAACTTTATACTTAACAATAGAATTATAGACGCAGTCCAAATAAAAAGCTTTTGCAGACAACAAAATGACTTTCACTGTGAAATTGAAATTTGGTTTGGGAAGGGTAGAAATAATTGTGGGAAAAGGAGAAAATGCTGATTACCAGCATTTTCTCCATTTCCCACAATGTTTTTTTTCTCTGGGTCACTAAAAGAAGGGATTATGTAGTGAAGAGTTATGCCTTTAAGCTTAAAAAAAAACTCTCTTAGTTTAAGTGGATTGTGTTTTCAGCTGTGAAAGGAGGCAGAGTTTATTTACAGAATTTAGTGCAGAAAGAGTTTGAAGAATTTTAGTTACAGTTGTTTGTATGCTGTACGCTTTATACGTTCACCATTATATTGATAAGGACCGAAATTTTGTATTCAGGGCCAATGTTCTCCCCAACCATTCTTGAAAATGTTCTTCGTTTTATTCTCCAAGATTTTCTATATTTGTAGAGAGTAACATATTAATTCTGATTAGCTAAACCGAATGGTTTAACCAGTCAGAAGTTATTTTACTTTCAAATGTAGAAAATTCTGTAGAATAAGACAAAGAAAGTTCTTAAGAATGGTTGGTGAATATGGGACCAGGAGATCATATTTTTTTTATACATTCCTGATTGTTTGGTGACCTATTTTCCTGCTCTGTGATCTGTGGGAAGCCAGTTTTGTTGTGCTTTGTATATATAAATGTATATTTTTGGAATTCTTGTAATAAACATTTCAAATGTCAAGTTTTCTTCTGGTGTTGTTCTTGAAACGCCACCACTTGAGTCAAATTTGGTTTGCATTCAGTTTGGACAGATTGATAAAGAAGTGAGTTGCAAAGAGTCATGCCCAAAAGCATAGTCGGTAATGTAAAGGGCTTTGCCCTTTTCAAGCAATTCTAACGGTTTAAGTGTTGAAAGGAAGAAGGAAGGAAGCTTATCACTTGGGGGGGGGGGGGGGTTAAAAGTTTTTTGAAAGTAAACTTCATCATTTTGGGAAAAGCTGCCCTGTCATCATGATCTGCAAATGCTTTAAACCCTTTACCAATCGCCAAAAATTTTAGACTTGTTGTCTAAATTGAAAGCATTTGCAGAAAACAAAGTTATTGTGACTCAAAAATTGAAACTTGACTTTAGAAGAGTAGAAAACATTTTGGGAAAAGGAGAAAATGCTGGTGTTACCAGCATTTTCTCCCTTTTCCACGTTTTCAGAAGGTTTCTTCCTCTGGGTAGTAAAAAGCAGGGATTGTTTCTATAAAAGTTACTTATGACAAATTTTATCATGTAGTAAAGAGAGGGATTCCTTAACCGTTTACCATACAATCCCGAGTCTTAATGACCAGAAAGAAGAAAGCTTTTGAAAACATTGTGGGAAAAGGTTTTCTACCATTTCAGACACAATTTTGACCATTTGAGCCACGTTTGATATGTCTTCTGCAGATGCTTTGAATTTAGACAAGTCCACAGTTTTGCTTTGTGGAAAAGAGTAAACCATATCCCAGTCCAGCCAAATCCCTTTTCAAACTTTGATGATTAACACTGAAACAGGGTCCATTCCTCTTTCACAGCTGAGCAATGTTTAGACGACTTTTATGTAGAAAGCAGCCAATATCACTGGCAAATATAGGCAGCCTACAAGATTAGGGCGGGCCACATTCACCAACTATTCCATTATTATTTACGTCTAAATTTCAAAATTAGGAATAACTTGCTATGACAGAACATCAACCAATCAGACAGCCAGTCTTGGAGTTTGTAATCATATGGGTATGTAATCAAAGCGTTGAGAACGCTGAAGTGGTATTTGTCCAGGAAACCCACTGTGTGGAATTAATAGTTTGAAAGAAACGAGACATATTGTTCAAATATTGAATTAAAAGTCAACCCACTAAGCAAATGAATACCTTTGCTGTTGAAGGGAGAGTATTCATGACAAAGTTTGGTTTATTTTTGTATAAGTGGTATCCCTTTGATCATTAGGAGGAAGTTGGAGTAACGCCCCTTGACCATAGGATGCATAACGAGTAGAGAGAAAAATCCTGTTGATACATCGAACAAAATTAAGTTTGTTCCATAAAACTATAATTTTGAAATATCTCTTGCCTTTACATTTAATTTCCAACATTACAATCAATTACCTCGATTTATAAATATTCATGAGCAATCAAATGAGTAGCGCGCAATCATAGGACGAAAAAGCCATGGAACGAATTGGTTTTGGAACGAAAAAGCCTAGGGTCAGTAGGCAAATTTGTATCATTGCGCCAATAAAAGTTATGAGCGAGAGAGGCTATTTTCAATCAAAAATAAGTATCTCAACGATCGATGGCCTCGCCCAATGTATTTTAATATGCCATTTCAAATTACATATCTGAGTGCCACCGTAAAACTCATTTGCCTGAAAAAAAAAATGAGTTTAACTGGGGTTATTTCCTTCAGCTTTGCACAAAATAAGATACATAGTTATTTAAAATTCAATCTTGAACTCGTAGTGGTATTGTCTTCGACAAATACCACAAAAACTATAGTTAATGGCCAAAATATTTCATCAAAGTCCGAGTTTTTATTGACTTATACATTTTTTTCAGACTGCAAAAGTAATCATAATTTTGCTGCATTCTGATCATGCAATTTTATGGAAAACCATACTGGTTTAATTCATGCACTCTAGCTGAGCTTTAGTTCGGTTTCCCGTATTCATCCGGAAATGCATAGCAACTTTTAGGATAAGACCTAGGAGTGCGATAAAAAGTAGGTTTGTGACTCTTCATGGGAAATTATTACAGTCCTACTTTCATTAACGCTAGGCTTGGGGTTTTGAAGTGCCTGGATTAAGTATGAAATTCCTACGAAAAAATGCAGCTGCCACGGTTGAAGATTGAACTGGGAGGAACAATTATCAGTTGTGTCTGATAAAGCTTAGTTTCTGTTTACGCGACAAAGTTTATAACAACAACAACAACAACACTTACTCCCTGTTCTTTCAGTACTTTGATCGTCATTCCAATGTTATCAGGAAGAATATCTTCGCAGTTTCCTCCGGGGAATTATTAAAGACGCATTCATCTTATAAAATACACGCTCACAACTAATATAGCAGGTTCGATGATTGTATCGCGTCCCCAAAGAGAAATAATTCCAATCATCTTCTGTTTATACAAACAATATTAAACCTTTACAATGCTATGCAAAATTTCGATGACTTTTGCGGATAGTGCAGATCTAAGATCAAACTGCACAAAATTTGCATTCTGATCTTGGAACTATATATACACTGTCAGATATTTTGTGAGAGCTTTTGGCCAAGACTGTGATAAAATTCCTTTAAACAGTGGGAGTTTTTTAACTGTCTGGAAGTGTCTTGCATGTCTATAAAGATGTCCAGGGTAAGGCACGGTCTAATCCCTCAAAATGAAGTCTGTGAGTCAGCAAAACGAACATAAAGTATTCCTAATGATTCGTCTCTACCTTAATTTACGAATAACACAATAAAATATCGGAGACAAAAGGGTTCTTCAACACGTAAATCTGTAATAAGTAATTCTTTCGACAGCCATTGGAAAAAACAAGGAATTTTGCCGCGGCGTACGATATGTAGGCCTACAGATGCACAGATTATGATGAAACTGCACAGAACTTGCAGTTTGATCCCGGATATATACAGTCCGAATGTTTGATTCAGCCTGTGGGACAGATTTTTTTCTTCTTAATTTCAGTGAAATAACTTTGAGTCTTGGAAAGAGGCCAAGTATATACATTTGGCCTAGAAAGCATTGACCTTCCTCCATCCGTCTGTCCGTCCCACTCTCTCTCTCTCTCTCTCTGTCTCTATAGTTCCATCCTTTGAACCTCTCTCTCCCTCTCTCTCTCTCTCTCTCTCTCCCCTGTTTTTTTTTTTACATTTTGTTTTTCATCTTGACTTGCTTCAATTTCATAATATTTTGATAACGTTGTTTAAAAAAAAAAGATATGAAATAATTACCGGCCACAACTATTTCCAATTTCTATATGTCGAAGGACCAGTGTATCCCATGATTAATTTGATTGCTAAATAAAAAGCGGATACAATGGGTCCATGAGTACGTGATGGCTTGCTTGGTACCATGGGTCACGGAAATGCATATCGTTCTAAATCTATATAATTGAGTAATTCTCTGTGAAAAGATGGACTTAATGCATCTCCGTATTCTATGGTATCAAACTAGCAATCACATAATTATGGATCTATAGGAGCTACTTTTTTGAACAACCGACTTGATCATGAGGTAGACTGGTCCTTGGACACACAGAAAATTGACCAATATCGAAAAGTTTTGGCCCAGGTCAGCCTGCGCTGACTGCGCAGGCTGACCTGGGTTGATACTTTTCGCAGATGCTTTCGCTCCATTTTTACAGGGCAAATAATCAATTATGTAAGTCAGGCTCTATGAAAAAAAAAAAGTTTTCATGCATCCGAAAAAAATTTTAAAAAATCGATCCATGTCAGTCCGCACAGGCTTACATGTGTTTCGAAATTTCTTCCTTTCAGTCGATTTTCATGCATTTCAAAAGATCAGTCTATCTCAAGATTCAGTTGGATTTTAAGTAACGGATTTAATTGATTTATAATTATGTGATGATTCGCATGATATAATACACCACGGAGGCGCGTTAACCCTTTGGCTGCTAACCGCGACTAGCTGATCTTTTGCGGACAGTGTAGATCAAGATCAGACTGCACAGAACGTGCAGTCTGATCTTGGATCTACACTGTCCGATAAGGAGATTATTATTCCCCAAACCATAACTTTGAAACACTAATATTTTAGTATTAAATATCGAATTAATGATTTTATTTCAGTTATTTATCAGGATAAGAGTTAACCCTTTCCCAAACAAGCCCTTATTTTTACGTGTCTGCAGCACAAGTCTTTTGAAAACACTGTGGGGAAAAGGAGAAATTGCTCGTAAAGAACAATTTCTCCTTTTCCCACAGTGTTTTCAACCAATTTGGAGAACTTTCTGCCATTTCCATTAACTTAAAAATTGTCGTCTGCAAACTCTTTCAGTTTGGGTGGGTCTAAAATTTGTCGTTTGGGAAAGGGTTTTTATCGGAGCGCTTCTCATACGTTTATTTAGACCAGGCGTCCACTAGGGCCAGGACAATACGCGGATAGCATGCGGACAACGAATTTAACATTCGGCAAAGCTTCCGCATGTTCCTGATGGCTTCTTATTGTTGTCCTTGATGTTTCCGCCTGATTCGGAGCCTTCCGGATTGGCAATTTTGTCCGCGTCGAAATTTTGATCTAGAGCAAAATTTGGACGCGGAAATGATTTTCTTTACACCTTCGGCATCTTGTCTGCGTTGTCGTCAGGACATCGTCAGGACATCGTCAGGACATCCTGAGTCTTCCGCGTATATTCCCGAAAGCTTCGGCGACGCGGACAGCTTGCGGACACTAAGAGGAAGCGATACAAAAGGTTCGCGGAACCTTTCCTGAACGTTCAGAGAGGTCACGGTATGCTCTCTGAACACGGGGAAAATGTCTCATGACTTTCTAGGCAACCTACTCCCTTAACATATCAAAATTAGTGCTCTGTCACTTGCAGTTTGACTTAACACAGGGCGGACGTGTTTTTAATCTCTCCTGCACACAATATGCCGAGACAAAAAAGAAAAACAAACAAACAAACAAAAGGCCACGGTAAAAAAAACAGGCGACTTAAGTTTGTGGTATTTTTAATTCTTGCTTGTCTTGAGCGACGTTATTTTCTCTGATACACCGCTAATTAGTCGATGTCAGTCTATGAAACGAGAGATCCAAGCGCTCTCATATCAGTAATGAATGCAACCTCTGCATTTCCGTACAGTCTCCGCTTAGCATCGTGCACTGAAACTGGTTGCCCCAAACGTTTCCTGGTGTAATCCTTAACGTGTCCGCGTTGTCCTGAAACGATCCGCTTTCATGCCTGAACATTCGGTACCATTTCGGATTGTTTACGCGGACAATCCTAAGTATGCTAGCAAGAAGTCCGCGGACAGTCCGGGGATAACTACATTACTGTACTGAGTCTATGATTTCTGACAGGAAGGTATGCCGAAATGAATTTATTTTTACTGCGAAGCTTCCTTGTCCCATCCGCGTCCTAGTGGACGCCAGGCTTTACATTGCATGCTTTGAAAGTTGTTGTTCTGACCACGGAGTTTGTCTATGGGTAAAATGAACTTTCTGTTCTGTTCTATTCTATATTTGTTAATCGTCTTTTAGTAGTTTTTCCTTTCGTTTCAACTATTCCATGATATTTCACAAGAGGGAACAGATAAAAAGGTAAGAGAAAATTGAACCGTCAGTGACTTCCTGGAATTCGGTATCGAGAACTTGTGATAACGAGAAAGAATTTTCGTAGAAATTGAAATAGGAGCGGGTTTGAAAAAAAAAATACACACAGAGAATTTTGATGCAAGTGATCTTGCAGGCACATTCCTTTGATACAGTATCCTGTTAACCCTTTCCCTCACAAGAAAATGTTGACTCTTCGAGTGTGGCAGTAGCTCCAGAAGATGAATTCGAAATTGGTAAATATTGTTCTCTAATAGAACAGAAAACATTGTAAATAAAGGAGGAAATGCTGTTTAGTCTTTTTTTCCCCCTTATTTTAAAATGTTTTATAAAGTCTCCTTTCAACGGGTCGTTAAAATACGAGACTAAGTGGCAAATCGTTTTTATCTGCTATTTTTTCCTAATTCGATTAAATGACTGGTGTAATTAATTGCTGTTTTGACTAATTAATGGATTGGAAGGTTGTTCAGTTGTCTGATTGACTGATTTTCAGTTGTCTGTTAGAAGGCACAATAACAAGATTGAACCAGATTATCGCATTTTGTTGTGTTTAATTTTTAATTCTTTTAGTTAGTTTATTGACTGATTGATAAATTGATCGATAAATTGATCGATAAATTGATCGATTGATCGATTGATTGATGAATGGATGGATGGATTGAGGGAGGGAGGAAGGGAGGAAAGAAGGGAAGGAAAGATAGGTGGATTCGACTCGTTTGACTGATCGGTCGGTTGTCTATTGGAATTAACTAAAATTTATCTTTCTTGCCTTCACCCTTTTCTGTTTCTGTCTGTCTGTCCGTCCGTCCGTCCATCGCCCGGCCGATCGATCAACCCGTCGTTTCGTTAACCGACAGATCTGCCTGCTGACTAGTAAGCTTGCCTACTCGACTGAATGGCCATCCAATCAACGGCTGATTGATTTCTATCAGTCATTCATCTGAAACGTTTTTTTAACTTAAAAAAAAAAAAAGACAAATTCCGTGGTTTTAGCTACATTTAGCTGTTTTCTACAAACGATGTCAATTTTGAAAATCTTGTAATGATTAACGCCGTACAAGTATCCAAATAAGGGAATTTAACAAATTATGGCCCTGAAACTTTGATCCCAACTACGTTTTTCTCCTTTAACCGTAGGGTTTTTCCATAAATTATGCCCTGTATGACGAAAAGAAAGAAAAAGCCCACCTCGTCTTTCGATGGTAGGCCTAATGTTTCATTTTGTCCTGGGTTATTTCTCATTCGTTCCGCTATCGACATTTGTTGTCAGTTCACCGATAGAGTGTGAGGATTACAGTTTAACTCTATTGTCTCATTTTCACGAAAACCTATATATGAGCCATACGCTGTGGAAAAAGGGGGCTTAATGCATCTACAAAAAGGTAAGGACCCAGATCAGCCTGCGCAGTCCGCGCAGGCTGATCTGGGTCCTAACCTTTTTGCCATAGGTTAATTTTATGCGTGACAGAGGACCAGTCAAAATAGATTTCATGGATCCGTAATCATATAATGATTTGCTTACTGTGATGCACCATAGATGCATTAACTCATTACCAAACGATTGGTAAAAAATTTCAGACTGGTCCAAATCGAAAGCATTTGCAGACGACAACTTGAATTAAATTGACTCAAAAATTGAAATTTGTTTTGTGAAGGGTGGAGAACGTCATGGGAAAAGGAGAAAATCCTGGTTACCAGCATTTTCTCCTTTTCCAACAATGTTTTCTAAACATTATGTTTTAAATATTGTGTGTAAAGGAGAAAATGCTGGCTACCAGAATGTTCTCCTTTTCCCACAAAGCTTTTTAAAGGCTTTTTTCTCAGGGTCGTCAAATGTAGGGATTGTTTAGTAATGGGTTAGGCCCTGTTCTCCAGAACATGGCTTAACGCTTTACCAAACGAGCCCTGGTTTTTACCAGCCTGAGTTAGAAGCCTTTTGAGAACATTGTGGGGAAAGAAGAAAATGCTGGTAACTAGCATTTTCTTCTTATCCAACAATGTTTTCTACCCTCCTGGAAACAAAGTTCAATTTTTGAGTTACTTTTATTTTGTCGTCTGCAAGTGCTTTCAATTTGAGCCAGTCTGAAATTTTGCTGTTTGGTAAAGAGTTAAATTCTTCTTTAATGCTTCACCAGACGACACAATTTAGCCCCAACCAAACTGGAAGCATTTGCAGACGACAATTTCAATGTGGTTCAAATGGTTCAATTGTTGGTTGATGGGGTAGAATGTTTTCAAAAAGGCTTCTTTCCAAAGGTCGTCAAAAGCGTCATTGTGTGGTAAAGGATTAACGTTTTACTACATGATATGGTTTTATATAGACTTGGCCATTTTGAAAGTATTTAAATGCTTTAATTAAAATACAAATTAGACGTGGTTCAAATGATGATAGCATTTCTCGTTCAAAGATGGGAAGAAGTTGAAGGACAAGGAGAAAATGTTTTATTTACAGTTCGTGTCGGTATATAGATATTTTCGTCAGTGTGTTTAGAGACTGTGAGGATAATACAGTCGTGTTTCATTTTCGGAGCGAAAGTTTCTGCGGGTATTTTTTCTTGTTATATTTTAAATAATCATTAAATTTGAACCATGTTCTGCGAAAAGTATCGACCAAGATCAGCCTGCGCAGGCTGACCTTGGCCGAAATTTCTGTCTACTTTCTGTATGTAAAAGGACCAGTCTGTATCATGGCTGTGTTGATTGTTGGACAAAATAGATTTTACGGATCCATGATCACGCCATGACTTGCTTAACCTTTCCCACACAAAGACGACTTTTGACGACCCTCGGAAAGAAGCCTTTTGAAAACATTGTGGGAAAAGGAGAAAATGCTGGTAACCAGCATTTTTCTCCTTTTTCCACAATGTTTTCTGCCCTATCAATTAATATTTGCACCTTTTTAGCCACACTGACATTTTCATCTGCAAATACTTTCAGTTTGGACAAGGCTAAAATTTTGTCGTCTGGTGAAGAGTTAATATACATCACGTACATCACGGAAATGCATTAAGGCCCCTTTCTTCAGAGCATGGCTCAGTTACTTGTACAAAGATGTTCAAAAAGGGCGTTCTATAATTTTCATAATATAGTAGTAAAATGAGAGATGATTTGTCACGAGCCATTTCTCCTTTTAACGCGTTCTTTCTGAAAGAGTGCTGCTTTATGATGTAAAAACAATGTTGCTAAGGAACTTCAATTTCTCCTCGTCTTAATTTTCAAGAAACACAGTCGAAATAAACATGTAATTTAGTGCATTCTCGTAATCGTGAACAAAGTTGGTATTCTGTGCTATTCCCATTTCTAATCGCTTCCACTACATAGATAATCTGTGGTTAGTGCGTTGTGAGGAATTTAATTTGGCTTTCAACAAGCGAAAAGGGACGTTCGGACATTTGCGTACAGTGTCGTCTCTGACAACAGAAAATAACATACAAATGGAAATTGTCGTTTTGGATCAGCCTGCACGGACCACGTGATCCCAGACGACACTTTACGGACATGTCCGAAAGCCAATTTTTGCGTGTTGCAAGCCTTTTAAGGATAACATTTTATTTCATGTTCTACGAAACCATGTTCTCGTTCTCTTCTATATTCCTCTACGTCTATCATTTCCAAATCGCGTGTGTAGATTTTTTTTGTCATAAAGTAGTCATCTGCTAAAAAATGAGAATTTTCTTATTTTTGTCATGTTTTCGTTGTACATGTAGCATGGTGGCTAAGATATCCACCAACGGAGCCAGAGGTCGATGGTTCGAGTTTCAGGTGGGGTTGGATTTGTACTGATGCATCTTCGCAAGCCAAGGATACTAGGGTAGTACCCTTGGCCGCTCGCCTCTTTAAAAATCGAAGCTCCCGCTGCGCCTTTTCATTGGATGCGATCAAAACCCATCGCGTCCAATCAAACCATCCGTAACAAGAAATCTTTCGCAAAACAGAAAACAATAATGGCGGCGCCCATCAAAAACGAAAGTTGTCGTGTTTGTGACGAAATTTGCCAAAAAGGAATAGACGATCGATATTTAGTGAGTTTTTTTTTTGTTTACGATCAATTATGTGAAGTATTAGGACGGGTTCCATAGCCAAATGATTGCGTCTGTTCGTCTTGTTTTGGTGTGATGAATCCGAAAGCGCAGCCATATTTGATGCATAACCAACCAATTTTATTACGAGCATTTTGATTTGTCAGAAATAACATCAGCAACGGTTACGCAACTCGTGATATTCGACAGGTGGCGCAGCGGGTGTTTCGATTTTTAAAGAGGCGAGCGGCCAAGGTACATAACGAACAAAGTGGAGTTAGTATCCTTGGTTTGCGAAGATTGTACTGATGTGATAGATTGGTTTGAATTGATTCTGCGTTTACTTGTCGTCGTCAACGGTTGTGCAGAACAGGTAACGCAATCAATCATTCATTCAATCAGTCAGTCAGTGAATGCGTGAAGAGGTTGTGCAATGCTGACGTGAAAAGGTATACTTTAAGCCACAGAGGGACGTTAACTTTCTTAGTTTGTGTATTTCATATTGACAAAGTGCATAAACCCTTATTCACGTAACATACAAACAGACCAGTCTATACACAGAAACATCTTTTGCTGGTGCATCTCAAAGATGTGGAGCTATAGTGCAAACCTAATTTTATAAAGTTTAGGGACTACTGACAATTTATTTGTAAACGTGTGTTTACCGAGGAATAACTAGTGCACCTCTGATGGATGAGTTTCATAAAATTCAACTTATCTGTGAAAAAAGGGGACATTGACGTATTTTGACAAAAACAGACTTGATACATGTGTATGACGTCGACTGGGGTAAGACAGTCCAGTGAACGAATCTGTTTTTAAAAAATCGTTTGGAGATAGTTCAGTTAATATCCAAAGCGATGTCAGCGTACCCAAGTATAATGAATATCAATGCAAAACGCCGCCTAACGAGATGGGAAACTTTCATAAATATGGCAGATGATTTTTATCACAAATCCAGTGGATTTTTTACCAGATCGGGTAAACGAACACGTTCAAACATGTATATTCCGCCTAATTATATCACAGAGAAATGGACAAGCAAAAAAGCCCGGACGATCAGTGTCGTGGTGTATCTGACGTCAGTGACTTTGGCTGCTGTGATTGTCGGCGCTTACTACTTATTCTATTGGAAACCCTCCACGTGTAAACTGTTTCGGACTTTCGTAAATGGAACATCACAATGCACCCGGAGGTGAAAGACAAGTCTTCTTTGGAAGTTTACATTTATGCAAAATGTTCATATTTATAAAGGACGACATAAAGATGCGATCTTCATTAACCCATTACCACACAATCCCTACTTTTGACGCCCCTGAGAAAGAAGCCTTTTGAAAACACTGTGGGAAAAGGAGAAAATGCTGGTAACCAGCATTTTCTCCTTTTCCCACATTGTTTTCTACCCTCCCTAAAACAAATTTCAATTTTTCAGTCACCTTTATTTTGTCATCTGCATATGCTTTCAACTTTGACCAGTCTAAAATTTTCTCGTGTGGTAAAGAGTTAAATTGTTCTTGATTTGATTTGACTGTTGCCAAACTGAACAATTTTAGACTTGTCCGAATTAAAGCATTTGCAGACAAAATAAAGCACTGTAGGACTCGTCCATTGGTAGAGAAGAAAATACTGCGAGAAACGGAGAAAATGCTATTTAACAGCAGTTTCTTCCCTTCCCACGAAGTTTTCAAAAGCTGCCTTTCTCGGGTCATTAAAGCTCGGGGTCGTTTGGTGCATGCACTCAGAGAGCCTATAAAGGTAACATGGGTTTGCTTAAGTTTTTTTTTTTGCTGTTACAGAAAGTATACAAGTATAATGATTTTTCTGGATTTCATAAAAAATTCTACCGTAAGCCACTGTCCGTTGTCCCATCAGAATTTTCCCTTTACGATTATCGGACACCATTACAAAATAATAAGAAAAATAGCACACCGGTGCATCGCGTTTAGGTATATACTAGTAATTTAATTTAAGGTGGCCATTCCACTCGTCAGAACGGCCGAGTGGAGTGACCACCGAAGCGATTCACAGCCAGCGACCAAAGATCAACAACATACCGCGATTGAAACTGAAAATATTTTGAAATAAAAGTAAGAGAATGCTGAAAACTTCCTAGTATAAGGAGAGCGTGAGATAGAATAATTACCGTCTGTACCCAGGCTAACCTACATCTTACCTCGTCCTATAAAGGGGTTTCCAGTTTGAAATAATGCCAGTCACTTAATCTTACAAATGGCGGCGCCCATAAGAATCGATTACCAACAGTAAGAACACCCACGGTGGCAAACAATCTGTCGCTGACAAATGCTTACAAAACTGACAGACCAAGTTACAAAATAAATGTACAAACTGTTTGTCAACAAAATTGTATTTAGAGGAAATTCTGACAGAAAATAACGTAAAATAATGACCACAGCCTCCTGTTTCTAACGGAGTAGATCTAGTACTATTAAATTGCGGTAAAATGGTGCATTTCCCGCGAAGAAATGTTCCGTAGAGGCGCGTATCAAGCTGCATGACTTGTTCATTGTATCACCCGAGGTTTGCCGAATGACAAGATTTCGTTCATACCTTTCGGAAGTTTATCGAGAAATAAAGGTGGAATAGTGTTCGATATTTCATCGGTACCATCAGTGAAAAATACCGATTTCGTTTCTTTACTCTTCAATCGAAGACGGAAACAGCCTATCCCGCGCATTAGTTACCTAGGTTAACAGCGCGTGCTATTAAATCAAATAGAAATATGACGTAATAAACCCCTACATATATATATATATATCACTCGTAGCTGCGCACACTTGAAAATATTACCGATGATTTTCACTCCATTAAATGAATTTCGATCTTTTACTGAAAAAAAGATATCCTCCATGTGTTATCATACACGATAGAGAGGGAATGCGCAAATGTTCTAGTTTTAGTAACGGTGTTCGATGATCGAACAAAGAAAATTTTGGTGTTACGTGATTGACCAGTAGACCTTCAGTAGCCTGTGGTTATACAGGTTCATGTACAGCACGTCGTTGCGTAATATAGATCGATTTTACTAAAAACTGACCAAATCATAAAATAAAATGGCCCTTTTTATATGCAAATATCTACTTAGATAAAAAGGTTTCTATCCAGACTACTCAGCAAAGCAAAAGCTAAGGATATATACTTGAAGTAAACTATCTATTAGAGCTGGTATTAGATAAAGGACTGTAATGGTTCGTCGAATCTTATGCCTTATTGAAAATTACAAGACATTTGGGACTGTGATTTCAAATTAGCAGCAGCAGCAAAAGCAGCAGCAGCAGCAACAACAACAAGATTAACTACACATTTTTTTTTTTTAAACTTTATCCTGCCAGATTTAACCCTTTTCCAAACGACAAACTTTTGGACCGAATTGAAAGCATTTGTAGATGATAATTCAACTCTTGCTTAAGAGATGATTTCTGTCTATGATAGGGTAGAAAACATTGTGGGAAAAGGAGAAAATGCTGGTTACCAGCATTTTCTCCTTTTCCCGCAATGTTTTCAAAAGGATACTATTCCAGGCCCGTAAAAACCAGGGATTGTTTGGGAAAGGGTTAAATTGTTGACGATCTGAAAAAGAATGATTAAGTTTATTGGCATTAAACTAGGTTCATACAGCTAAAAGTAGATCTACGTACCGAGCAGCAAAGACTGTTGGATAAGATCAGACTGCACATACGTGAAGGATAATTTTGCTTTACATTCTCTGTAAAATATGTCTGTGTTCGCAAATGGCAGAATAACGGCTAAGCATTTGAAGGTACATCATATTATGGAGTTATGGGAAGGAGAAAATGCAGATCATAATCATATTGCATATGAAGTGGAATATGATCTTTGATTTAAGTTCACCCATCAGTTTTTGAGAGAATCTGGATACAGCGATCTTGAAATATAGGATTTGTTGGTTTTTTTTTCCTATTTATCATTAAATTCTTTGCCAAACAATTACGTATTTAACTCTTTACCACGCGAGAAAATTTTAGACTGGTCCAAATTGAAAGTATTTGCTGACGACAAAATAAATGTGAAATTTGATTTGGAAGGGTTGAAAATATTGTGAGAAAAGGTTTCGGTTTCAGGTTCGTAGTAGAAACCAGGGATTGTTTGGTAATGGGCTGAACGACCCGGGATGAACAAATGTTTTTAAAACACTGTTGGAAAAGCAGAATATGCTGATAAACATTTTCTGTTTCCGCAGATTGTTTTTTACCCGTTCGAAGGCAAATTTCATGATGTGGGTCCAAAGTATTTTGCGGTTTTCAAGCGCTTGCAGTGTCGATAAATTCTAAAATTCAGTTGTATAGTGAAAGAGATAACTCTTTACAACACCATCCAAAATCCTAACAGCGTTGATCTGGAAGGCTTTTGAAAACTTATGGAAAAAAGGAAAATGCTGCTAACCAGCATTTTCTCTGTTTCCCATTCCAAGGCAAATCTTGTTTTTTTGCTCCTCATTTATCTTGTCTGCAAATACTTTCTGTTTGGACAAAAGTAAACTTTTGTTGTCTGACAGAGTGTTATTTCTTTACCACACAAGCCCACATTTTAACGAGCCTGACATTGAAGGCTTTAGAAAAAGTTATGGGGAAAAGGGAAAAAATGCAGTTGGCTAACATTTTCTCCTTTTCCCAAAATGTTTTCTATCCTTCCAGTGGCAATTTTCATAATTTAAAACTCTTTACCAAACGACAAACTTTTAGGTTTTTCCAAATCGAAAGCATTTGCAGACGATAAATAAAAGTGACTGAAAATTTGAAATTTGTTTTATGAATGGTAGAAAACTTTGTAGGAAAAGGAGAAAATGCTGGTTACCAGCATTTTCTCCTTTTCCTACAATGTTTTCTAAAGGCTTCTTTCTCGGGGTCGTCAAAAGTAGGGATCGTGTGGTAATGGATTAAGCCAAAGTTATTTGTCTTCTGCAGGATTTTCAAATCAAACGAATCCAAAATTGTGTTTAGAGTTTCAACTTTTTATGACCATAATGGTGTATTGAATTCTATGATACATGATACGTTAATGCACGACCATTAAACGTTTATGAAATTCAAAATAATAAACTCATAAATTCTTGCAGACGAAATTCTGTTTGTTGCCTTACAACAGACCAATTTAAAAACATCATGAAAATAGGAAAGTTTCAACTTTTTTTTTTACCTCAATAGGCTATATGCCTCAAAGTTGGAAGACATACCGTATTTACAGATTCGGGCCGAGCTGGAATATTTGCTCTGTTGTGTTTCTGATACTTCGCTCAATTTTCGGTAAATGTTTCTGACAATTAAAGTGTAATACATGCATCAGTTACGGCATACACATTGATGACGAAAACCACAATTAAAAACTTATTTAGCTTTCAATTTTGTCTTGCTCTTTTGTTTCACTCTGTAGCGATTTGCAAAGGTTCGCACTAATCCAAACCCAAAGTACACGGTGTAGAGGATAAATGATAGAGTTACAAAATGGTGAAATATGTATTTGAAAGAATAGGGAAAAATCAGTATTGTGAAAGAGGAGAAAAAGCTGACCATTGTGTACTGAAAAGCACTGTCCTCAAAGTCTTTAACCCATTACCACACAATCCCTACTTTTGACGCCCCCAAGAAAGAAGCCTTTTGAAAACACTGTAGGAAAAGGAGAAAATGCTGGTAACCAGTATTTTCTCCTTTTCCCACAGTGTTTTCTTCCCTTCCCAGAACAAATTTCAATTTTTCAGTCACTTTTATTTTGTCGTCTGCAAATGCTTCCAATTTGAACCAGTCTAAAATTTTGTCGTTTGGTAATGGGTTAAAACACGGGGTTGTGCGCTAAACGTTTAAAAGGCATTTTCTGTTTCTTACAACAATATAGATTTCTATTGAATTCACAGGGTAAGCTCCATTACTCATATTTTTCGAGCGGTTTCACCAGCATTAGGCTGGAACTTGACAGTTGCATGCCCAAGGACACTCTCGCGTGACCAGTGAAGGAAATCGGAATGCGAACTTTTAAAGTATGAACCCAACGCTTTATCCATTCTGTCAGAGAGGGTTTCGGTATTTGTTTTTTAGCTTACGTTCTATCCTGAAAGCTTAACACCCTGAGCGGAAAAGTTTATTCCAAGAATCCTGTAGGCTTAGAAGCAAACCGTTTATGATGTATCTTTAGTATATCAGTATGGGCTGTAACCCATTACCACACAATCCCTGCTTTTGACGTCCCTGAGAAAGAAGCCTTTTGAAAACACTGTGGGAAAAGGAGAAAATGCTGGTAACCAGCATTTTCTCCTTTTCCCACAGTGTTTTCTACCCTTCCCAGAACAAATTTCAATTTTTCAGTCACCTTTATTTTGTCGTCTGCAAATGCTTTCAATTTGGACCAGTCTAAACTTTTCTCGTGTGGTAAAGAGTTAACCCAGGACCAACAGCTTTCGAGGTGCAGGCTCCTATACTGTACGGCCACAGTAGTCAGAGGCGTAGCTAGCACAAAAACAATGAAAAACGCCAAAGTACGAGTATACCCAAAAGTACATCCGAAAACATTACATGAGGTGCGGTTTGCTGTAACTTGGCGGGACAGAGCAATTTCCCTGGAGGGTCGGAGTGAGGGGTCTCCGTCAGAAAAGTTTTAGATCGAAGAAGCTGTTTTATGGCCTCTGGTGACCTTTTTGACAAATCTGTCTTCGTTTTTCGCAAAATGTATGCAACTGCGTCTTTGTGCAAAGGTAGCTACGCCCTTAGAATTGATAAAAATTTACAGCCATAACTTGTCGGCAGAATAATTTAAGATTTCACATAATTTTGTTTAACTCGCAGTATGTAATTATCAGTGAACTGAAGACAGATCCGCAAGAAAACCAAGGATTCTGGGCATACAGCCAATGATATGTCAAACAGTTGCACAAAAAACTTGTTCATCTCAGATTAAACAATTTCCCTCGAGTTGAAATCTGCAGATGATTGTCTTGGGCTTGTGCAACAGTAAATTACGTAGCTCGAATTGTATTTTTTCAGTTATACTTTGAGGGTATCAGCGCATCAGTCTTGGTGTTTCCTGCATTCCTTAACTCATTTGTTGGTTGATTGTTTTCAAAACGTCATTTCTGTCATGCCGTAGCAGCCACTGTACCTATCCATGCTGTCCTGAGCTTTTATTGCCAGGACGTTGCACAAGATTCTTTCAAAGCCACTGGCTGTTTTCCTGCGTTACAAACATAATTGAAACAAAGTTCAGCGGTAAGAGAAAATGATTTGTAGGCCTACCTAATGACACCATTAAACTTGTAGGGTTGCTACATTCGTCGAAACTCGGCCGACCACGTACTTACATCTAACCTTGAAATACTGTCAGTCACATGATCTTAAACATGGCGTCAACAAGAGTCAAGACGATAAGTAACCTATAACTGAAACAAGTTGGCTCCTTTAAAAAAGAAGCCAGGAGAGGTCAACATCAGTGTTTTCAAATAGTTTATTGGCTTTCAATTTCAATATATTTTGGTACATGTAAACGAACGAGTAAAAAGCCGCCGAGTAGAAACCTCATATGCTTTACATGACGGTAATTTGACCTTCTTGTCGCGTTTTCAAGTTGCATGTTCTTGTCCAGCAGTCTTCTTTCTCTTTTTCAACGAAATTCTTCTTATTTTTTCTTCTGCTTTGAATATTTGCTTAATAAAAAAAAAAACTACAATTATTAGAGAGGTTAATTGCAGCCGTGGCAAATTACTAAATTAAATCTTTTCTGAAATTCGACATTTATGAAAATAAACCACGTCTATTTCCTGTTTCGTTTTTTTTTTTTCATTTCGCTTTATTTACAAAATCATGATGAAACAGATTGTGTATCAGAACAATTACGCTAGAAGAAAAAAAATTACACAGCAAATGTGGCAGTCTGCTTTTTAAACTAACTACTGTTGGAGAGGTCTAATAACCTCTCCAATAATCCAACGTAACTGATGGACTGAGTTAGAAAGTAAACATACAAACTATTTGTCCTCAGATATGTATTTAGGAAGATTCTCACGGAAAAATGTGACTTGTGACACTTTCTAAGCTGGGTGCATTGTCTCCCGCTAGATGGCATTCTACAAATATACATCTAATTTGGGCATCCTGGGCACAGAATCGGACTACTTTTCTACGCGACAACCGTTACTTTGAATTTCAAACTAAAATAAACGTTTACTCAATAAAACGCTATCTGGTGCGATTCGTTCGGCTATGATCAGCAGTTTAGAGCAATCTGGAGCTAAAACAGGCTTGATTTCTCCTCAAACATATTGATAAAAGCCGTTTTCTCCATTGCTACTTTATAGCCTGTATTACTACAATCCCCCAATATTAGGGGGATTGATGCCTCATATAAGACAAGTCGAATCTTCGAAGAATTATGACATGCGCAGATAACGAAGCGGGGTGCATACAATTTTAAGATCGGTCAAGCAGTGTACTTCCACCGAATAAATGGAACATGTAGGTGCATTTCAAGCTACGTGATAAAGCCGAGGGAATTGATCAATGAATCACCGTTAGGTTTGCCAAATGGGATTGCTGCTGTTAGTTTCTAACCTGCGGCGATACAGTTCATTGTAACGCCAGTCCGAGAGTTGTCTCTCTTCGAGCACCTTAGTGCATATATGGTGATAAAATGAACAAGGCACCTTAGTGCATATATGGTGATAAAATGAACAAGGCAAAGAAAATGAGAAATAAAAGCCTTAAACACTTAAAAAACTTAAATGAAATGAGCAGCCGTTTGTACAAATGGCTGCGTTTGTCTGTACTTCATACAATTTGGCTTGCAAAAAGCGAAAAGAGACATTCGGAAATTTAGGTAAAGTGTCGTCTGTGTTAAGCCTGCGCAGTACGCGCAGGGCTATCCGAGGCTTATCAGGCTTCATTAGATTTTGTGCTATGTAGACTTTGCAAAAGAGAAAATTACAAAAATACGGAGTGTCGTTGCGGATTAGCCTACCAAGCTGATCCGAGACGACACTTAACGCAAATGTCCGAATGCCCCTTTTTGCTCTTTGCCAGCCATATTAGGATGCCAATGGATTTTGTGTACACATGGTGCACGTAGAGGGTCTAAACGCGCTTTTTTTTCGAAGAGCTCTATAGATATTTATCATGAAATAACTAGTATTTCCTACGCGGTTACTTCTCATTTCTTCTGCACAAATCAGGCCCATAAGAGTTTCCATGTTCTTATACGATCGCTTCTTTCACCGTCTATTTTTTTTAATCTAAATTTTGTCCATAGTTGCTTGAAATTTTCAGATAACTGAACCTATTTAGCAGTTTAACAGTTGAACAATTCAGGAAGTGAGTAGTCAGGCGGTGCGTTTTTCATCATATTACCTATGCGGATTTTGTGCCGTCATGCAGGAGGCCATTTTGGAAAAAATTGTCACGGGCTTCTTCTGAGCAAACTGTCCTATTTCCATTATGTTTCTTCAGGTAGTGATACCTTCCTTAACAAAATCTATCCAGGCGGATGTTTTTCCCTTACAATCTCGGAAACTTCAATATATACTAGTAGCCGGAAGACAATTTTGGAAATATTGTTGCTTTCTCAACGTTTTCCCCTACTCCTACAATATTTGTATGTTTCCACATGCAACATGTTTATGTATCTTACCTCCCTTGACAAAAAATCTCTGAGTAGATGCTATCCCTAACAAGCTAGGACACGATAGAATCAATGTTTTCGCGATATTCGTTCTGTAGCCTGTCCTCGGAATTTAATTATTGACCGCCATTTATCATAACAGAAGTTTTTCTTTGTCACATTACGATCCATTCTTAGCAAGATTCTGATTCGATAATGTGGTCACGTGACCTAGATAGCGTGATTTATTCTTAATTGAGTTCGAAAACTTGAATAATATACAGAAAATATTTTTCTCTTCAATGTATTTGACCGTATGATTCAATAGAACTTGACTGCATTACCGAGGCAGATATTTCTTACACGATATTCAGATTGTTACACATAGATCGTCTCAGTCTTGATAAGGTAACAAGGTTTCAGAAAAAATTGCTAATAGCTCAAATTATGTGGTTTATCTTCTAATTGGAAGAAAACATTATGGGACAAGGAGAAAATGCTGATTATCAGCATTTTCTTTTTGTCCCACGATGTTTTTAAAGGCTCCTATTTCTCAGGGTCGTAAGTTTTGGAGGGTTAAATAGTCAAAAGAAGATACATGTATAATGTTTCCCACAAAACTTGCAGAAATTCCGAGGGTGTTCTGTACTGTCTGATTCTGATCTACGCCGTCGGAAAAAAAAAGAAAAAAACGTTCATGTTGGATTGATTTCTGTACTATCATTTTACATTATCATCTGCAGAAATCACATTACTTACAGCAAAGTATTAACCAGAAACTGTAAGCTTTCACGTCTCCCACAACACCAAGACTTTAAAGGGGAGGTATTATAATGATCGTACAAGGTATCGAAAGGTACATCATTTCTGAGGTCAACAAGAAACAACATTTAGAGCAAAGAACAACATTTATTAACCAACTATTGATATATCATTTCGTGGGAGCACACTTGTCATTATTTGTTTCCTCTTTGATTAGCGAAAACAACATCAACAACATTTAGGCAGGGGGGCAAAGCTTACGCCGTCCGGAGTTGCCGTATTTTCACGACCATTATTTCTGAAGTCTGAAATACGGGCGTGTCCATTGTACCAAAGAACAACATTTATTAACCAAAATATTGATATCCCATTTCGTCGGAGTATCTTTGTCATCATTTGTTACCCCATCTTCGCCAGCCAAGTTTACGATCACTACGTGGATCTTACCTTGGCGGATTGAGCTTAATTTTTACAACCCCCCCCCCCCCCCCCGATACGCCTTTTCATTGGATGCAGCCAGCTTTAGCTGCAACGAATGAAATCGTTCGCAGCATTTCATCTTTGATAAAAATAGAACACGGTCTCTACCTTTCGAATAATAGGTAAAACATGGAAACCCACGTGGATGTCTGCTTATCGGTTCATGTGTATTCGTAGCGGTTTGTAAAACGATATTTCATCTGCTTTTAGAAACATGATGTAAAGAGGAGTAATAACCAGCATCCAACAGAGGGCGCATCGCAGGAATCTCGAAATCAGGCTCAATCAGCCAAGGTAAGATCCACGTAGTGATCGTAAACTTGGCTCGCGAAGATGTTTTTATCCTTATGATTATCATTTGTTACCCCTTTGATTATCGAAAAGAAAAAAAAAAAAAAAAAACACACACAACATCAAAAAATATTTTGAAAGAGATGCGATGTTTGCTCTGATAGGAGACGTCGTATTGAAATGAACATCATTTCTTCAGTCTGAAAGACCGGCGTATCCATTAGAGCAGAGAGCAACATTATTAAGAAACTATTGATATTCCATTTTGTCAGCGGTCCCTTATCATAATTTGTTATCTATTGAATTATAGACAAGACATTTTACTCGAGAAATCCTTGGCGTGTCTCCGAAAATTCTCATCTGATAACGTGTGTTTTTTATTTGTCGTTAGCGGCGGCCCCATGGCTTCACGCCCTACATGTTTCAGACTAAGCTCCAAGTCTCGGCCTTATTTAATCCTTTTCCACCCGACATTTTGAGACGACAAATTTACTATGGTTCAAATGATAGCTGTTGTCTTTAAAATGATAAGAAACAGCTGGTTACCAGCATCTTTTTCCGGCAATTTTTTCAAAAGACATCTTTCATGGGGTTGAAGAAAATATTTTCGTTTGGCTGATTTTCCTTTATTGTTTGTCCCTATCGCTTGCCCTTATTGGTTATGCGATCAGAAGACAGTTATGTTACAGGGGATAGTGGTATAGATACAGGACGAAACCTGCCAAAACTAACGGCTTCTTGTCTATGCATGTCATATTCTTCGAAGATTCGACCTATCTTGTATGACGCCTCACTCTTCGTAATATTTGTGGAATTGCAGTAATACGCGCTATAAAGTAGCAATGGAGAAAATGGCTTTTATAAATACGTTTGATGAGAAATCATGCCTGTTTCAGCTCCAGGTTTCTCTAAACTGCTTATTCTAGTTGAATGAATCGCACCAGGTAACGTTCTATTGAGTAAACGTTTATTTCAGTTTGAAATTCAAACTTACGGTTGTCGAAAAGAAAAGTAGTCCGGTTTTGTACCCAGGATGTCCAAATTAGATAGATGTGTATTTGTAGAATACCATCTGGTGGGAGATAATGACTAACGACTGGCTCTTTAACGTGCTTAGTGTATATATAAGCATCGTCACACAGAACCCAGGGTGAAAGTCTAATATCCAAAGGACTTCACAGTAACCTGTTTGTGGCTGGGGGTGGTCTTATGTCGCCTTACCACCGGCGCTATATTTGGCTAGACATATTAGTTGGTAAAGACTTAACCCATTACCACATAATCCCTATTTTTGACGCGTCTGAGACAGAAGCCTTTAGAAAAATTGCGGGAAAAGGAGAAAATGCTGGTAACCACAATGTTTTCTACCCTTCACAAAACAAAATTCAAGTTTTCAGTTCACTTTTATGTGGTCGTCTGCAAATGCTTTCGATTTGGACAAACCCAAAATTTTGTTATACGGTAATGAGTTAAATACAATATGGAAAGAGAAGATGAATGAAGCTTTACGTCTTGAACTGTTGCTGGATGACGAATACTCTCCCCACCCCACTGCCTATTTGCTTAGGATACCAGGGCCCGTATTCACCAACCATTCTTGAGAATATTCTTAGTCTTATTCTCCAAGTTTTTCTACATTTGTAAGTAACACAGCTTCTGATTGGCTAAACTATTCGGTTTAGCCAATCAGAAGTTGTGTTACTTACAAATGTAGAAAATTCTGGAGAATAAGACAAAGAACGTTCTTAAGAATGGTTGGTGAATACGGGCCCTGGATTCGCGTTGAATTCAAAGGGACATAACTCCTATTATAGTCAGATAATCATACTGAAAGATTACGGTTTGTAAGTTCCCATAGTAGGAAGACTATGCACGACCCAAGAACCGTTTGAGGACGGCATAGATCAATATCAACAGTTTTTTGTCATACATAAATTCGAAAATTACACAATATGATATCTGCGTGACCTTGCAGAAAAAAAATGCTATGCGGATGAGTTGATAGTTTGCCAGATACTGGAAATTGTTAAGAGTGAGCATGGTGAGGCAAAGGAAAACCATTTAAACGAAAGGAAGATAATTACCTTTTTTTTTTTTCATTGACAATGAAAATATTTTGCCGGACAAAAAAGGGACAAGTGTTCCTTTTCTCACAATGTATTAAAGAAATAGTCCACGGTCGTAGATAAAACGTCCCCCAATACGGACAATAAGGGGTAAACCAAGCAACCCAATACACCTATACAGAAGTGAAAACCTATAAATATTTTGGGCGATTTTTCGTCGAGATGGTATAGAGAGAGTGTGACGTAGTTAACCCCTTTACCCTATCTGGTCCTTACCCATTACCTTAGCGATTTCGGAGAGAGTCCAGCAAGATCAGACTGCTCGTCAGCACAGTTTGATCTTGCCCGATTCTCTTCGATTATTAGCATTTAGTTGACCAAATCAATACCTTTTCTATACTAATCAATACGCTCATTCAATGATCTTTTGAGTTGAATCTTTTTTAAACTCTATCACATATTTCCGAGATTTAGCAAACCCCGAGAAAGAAAAGCTGTTCTGCTTTACTAGCAGAATTTTTTCTACTTCCTACAATGTTCTCTTGCATTTCAAAGACAAATTTTATCCTGTTAACTACATCAAGTATATTTCGTCTGCACAGGCTTTCAATTTTGATGCGTCTTTATTTTTGTCCGATGGAAAGAGTCCTTTCAGTCCGACATACTTTAATTCTTTACCACACAATCCCAACTTATAACACCTCTGGGAAAGAAGCCTTTTGAAAACATTGTGGGAAAAGGAGAAAATGCTGGTAACCAGCATTTTCTCCTTTTCCCACAATGTTTTCTCCCCCCGTCAAAGAAAAATTGCACCATTTGAGCCACACTGAAATTGTCGTCTGCAAATGCTTTCAATTTTGACAAGTCTAAAATTCTGTCGTCTGGTAAAAGAGTTATAACTGTATTTGATTTCTATAATAAAGAACTTGTAAAACACAGTATAGGCAAAAGTTCTCTTTGATGCAAGCACGTATAAACTCGACTTTATTTTCTCTGACGTATATTCGTCTCTTTTTTTGGGGAAAGCATAAATATTATTTCGAACTAATGTTTTAGTTTTCCACCGTTTATGCCTTTTCCAGACGACATAATTTCAGATTTGCTCAAAATTGAAAGCACTAGCAAACGACAGTGTAAATTTGACTAAAAAATTAAGTGAAATGTCTTTTGGTAAGGATAGAAAACATGTAGGGAAAGAAGAAAGCGCTGATTACCAGCATTTGGTCCCTTTCAGTGATGCTTACAAAAACACTGCATTTAGCTAAAATGATGAAAATTGTCTTCGTAAGGGTAGAAGACCTTGGGGTAGAACGATGTTTTTGAAAAGCTGTATTTTTCAGGGTCTTTTTTCTCCAGTAAAGGGTTAAAACTTACTTGACCCTTTACGGCAAAGTTCACAGTTTTAACGTCCCAGAAGAAAAAAAGCTTTTGAAAACATTGTGGTAAAAAGGAGAAACCAGCATTTTCTCCTTTTCCCACAATGATTTCGACCTTGTCAAAGACCCCAGTCATCATTTGAGCAGCCTTTAATTTGTCGTCTGCAATTTTTTTTCAATTTGATCGAGTCCAAAACTTTGTCATTTGCTGAGAAGAGTCAACTCTTTCAGGGCTAAATATTATAAACTCGCGTTCTTTACACGGTTAATAAAAACAGTAGTCGACAGAAACTCAGAATTGTTATCTTACAGGCTTGATTACACAAACGAACGATACAGATCAAAGATCAGACTGCACGTTCTGTGCACGTTCTGTGCAGTCTAATCTTTGATCTCCGCTTTCAGTTCTATGACACTGAAAGCGTTCAAAGTTCAATAACATTTTGAAGGTGTGTGAAGAGTATAGAGGAATAAACAGGATTATATTAAACCCTTTACTCCATAGATACTAATTTCTACGCATTGCTGGTAGGAGTCTTTGGAAAACATTGTGGCAAAACGTGAAATTGCTCGTGACGAGCAATTTCACCTTTTGTCACAATGTTTTCCATACTATCAAAGGGTGTCATATACACATAAGAAACTTCTTTTTCCTTGCTGTTATTTAGGGTCAATTAGAGATACGATAGAAATGCCTTATGGGGTAAAGGGTTAAGGGCATATTTACGTGTCAAAGAGAGTTTTTTTTTGTCCGGACCTTTGTGTACAAAATTTAAGAAGATTTATATTATATAAGAGTCTCTGTGTGATATATTTTGACTGAATGTGTTGATTTTTGAGAATATAAAAAAAAAGAGAAAAAAATTACGTTTTCTTTCAAATTATAAATCTTTTTATATTATAATATTCGTGAAAAAAGGAGAGTCATGATTGAAACATGGGACTAAAAACTTAAAGATCTGTTAAATCATGTAGTAGATCTATATTGAAGAAACCTGTGATTTAGATTATCGAGTCCAATATTCGTGGTTGTGTGTAGAAATTAAAGGAAAGTTTTGTACAAATATGGTAAGTTATTTGCGACTTCCAACATTGAACCTTCAGCTTTTACCGAACGATATAGAATTTTTGGAATGGCCAAATTGAATGCGTTTTCCGCTGACGACAAACTCATTGTAGCTCAGTCAAATGCTGGGAATCGTCCTCGAAAGGGGAAGAAAACATTGCTGGAAAAAGGTGAAAATGCTGGTTACCAGCATTTTCACCTTTTCCCAAAATGTTTTTAAAAGCTTTCTTTCGTATGGTCGTTAAAAGTCAAGATTGCACAGTATAGGATTACAATATATACAAATCGTATTAAGCATTTAGCATTTCTTCATATTTCACGATGTTGTTTATAAGTATGGAAAAGAACATCAAAAAAAGTCTCTTCCGACCTTGCTGTTTTCATTGATAACGGTTTTAGGAAGTGATTGAGGTGAATAGATCTAGTTTAGTTTTGTATTAATCCAAACATCAATTATTTCGAAATTTTGACGGATGCTGTCGATACCTCGAAACTTCGAATACTAGAGGGCGAAACAGTCTATTTAAATCATAGTATTGAAAATATACGAATTATCGAAGAAAATTATCCAAACCTCAAGGACCCGAGCTTTTTTTTTTCAAATCATACTGAAAAAAAAATGGACTTATTTTTTTTTTTCGTTTCTTTTTCTTTAACCTTTTACCTCAGGATAATATTTTGAATTTGTCCGTATTACAGGCATTCAAAATTTAAAGATCTAGTATGACTAAATCAAGGAACCGGTCTTTGAAAGGGTAGAAAAGATTGTGCAAAAAGGGAAAAATACCTCTTAGCAGCATTTTCTCCTTTTTACCACCATGTCCTTAAGTCTTTTTTTTCTGAGATCGTGTCGATAGTAGCTGTTTTATTTCTTTCTAGAATTCACCAGTGTTTGCCTTAGTCTTTGCAGTGCTTTGCCAAAGGTCACTTTTACACGAAAATCTACGCAAGTAGCGATATGATGTAGAACTTTTGGGTGTCAAATACATCGTTTTAATCCTCTCAGCGCAAAACTGTAAACTGAAATTCTTTCGATGCCTAAAATTACAATCCCCTGAAGGACGTTATTTCACAGGCTTGACAAATTAATCGGACGTTATGGACCCAAGATCAGACTGTGTGCTTTATGCAGTCTGATCTTCATCCATGCCGCATACAAATGTACCTTATTTTCTCCTTAACAGCCTAAAAGGCTTGATTACTGAACCATGGAAGACCCAACTGTTCATCCTCATAAGATAGCATGAATATGCACTTCGTAGATAGGCATGTGCGTCAAGATGTTTTAACCCTTTACCCTATAAGGCATTTCTATGTTATCTCTAAATCACCCTAAATAACAGCAAGGATGAAGCTGTTTCTTAAATGTATATGGCACCTTTTGATAGCATAGAAAACATTGTGACAAAAGGTGCAATTGCTCGTCACGAGCAATTTCACCTTTTGCCACAATGTTTTCCAAGGGATCCTACAAGCAATGTGTTGAAATGAGTATCTTTGGAGTAAAGGGTTAAATGCAAGCCCATAAAATGCAAATTCCAGTTGACGTAAATACGATTGTGACTGTCGCATTCAAAACTTTCTATACGTCTAAACGTAAATTGAAATATCTCACCCTTTTTTCCGGCTATGCATATAAATTCACTTCGAGTCATTTAATGCCGTGTTGTTGTTACTGTTTACTCCTCCACCTCCTCCTTCTTCTCCTCTTCTTCTTCGTTGTCGTCATTGTCGATTTCGTCGTCTTCCACTTCTTCTTCTTCATCATTACCATTTTTAGTCCAATAATTAATTAACCCTTAACCAAACGGAAAAATTTTAGACCTATCCAAATTTAAAGCATTTGTAGACAAAAAATGTTATAGTGGCTCAAATAACAAAATTTTTCTTTGATAGGGTAGAAAACGTTGTGGGAAATAGAGAAACTGCTGGTTTACTGAGCCATAGAGAAATTTGTTCAACAGTTTACTGAATCACGGGATAGAATGATCCTTTGATTTGCGGAAAAAATTCGACTCGGATCAGCCTGCGCAGTCAAAACATTTTTTGCAAATGTATTTAACTCTTTACTAAACGTCAAAACTTTAGACTGGTCCAAATTGAAAGCACTTGCAGAGGACAAAATAAACCCAACTCAAAATTTGAAATTTGCTTCCATCAGGGTAGAAAACATTGTGGGAAAAGGAGAAAATGCTGGTTACCAGTATTTTCTCCTTTTCCCTCAATGTTTTCAAAAGGCCTATTTCTCAGGGTCGTTAACAGTCGGGATTGTGTTGCACAGGACAAAATAAACCCAACTCAAACTTTGAAATTTGCTTCCATCAGGGTAGAAAACATTGTGGGAAAAGGAGAAAATGCTGGTTACCAGCATTTTCTCTTTTTCCCTCAATGTTTTTAAAAGGTTATTTCTCAGAGTCTTTAACAGTCGGGATTGTGTGGTAATGGGTTAAACCCCTTTTTCACAGGGAATGCCTCAAGCTTAAAATTTATTTTACTCCTGCAAATAAAAAGACCTATTCTTATTGACCCTTACCATGACGAATTCAAATGGTCGACAAATTACAAAAATAAGTTTTGTTCAATAAATGGACAAAGAGATAGAGGATATTTGTCTTTTTCGGTGAAAGATCGAAATTTATTTCATCGAGTGAACACCATCGGTAATATTTTCACCAGTGGCGGAGCCAGGAGTGAAAATAGGTATACTACCGGTGGTGTTCAAGAGATGAAATAAATTTCGATTTTTCAACGAAAAAAACAATATTCTATTTATTTCATGCTTTTAACCCTGTCTGGGAGGAGCTTTATCAAAATCCAGTACGGTTCTTTTGTGTTATTCCCCGTGGCGTACCCCTCCCGCATAGCAACGCATTACAATATTACGTAAAGCGCGAGAAATGTAAGGTACATGTATATGACGTCATATTTCCCATCTGGTTGTTAGGCACGCGCAATTTACCTAGGCTACAAGAATGTGAAAATCGGTATTTTCACTGGTCGTACCAGTGTAAGATCGAAATATATTTTCACTGCTGTTTCTCGATATCCTACCGGAAAGCATGAAATAATGGGGTTTAAATAAGTCGATGCTACTCACAGCAGCGGAGAGTATATAGGGCAAGCTGATACTGCTCATACGTGCAGGCTGCTTCCGCTTCTGGCCTATACTCTCCGCAAAATACATCTTTGATTACGAAAAGAAGGGCAATAAGGGTTAAAGAAAACATTTTGTTCCTTTGTTGTAGGTAGAAAAGTTATCACCTGAGCAAATAGCAGGTAAAGTAAAAACATTTTGTTCATTCTTTTCTAAAATATCAACATAAATCAATTCTTAACCGTCGGACGAATGAATATATTGTTACACGATTTCAATGTATTTGGCCTTAGGCTGCTATGCGTGACCCACTGACCTTTTGCGGACAGTGTAGATCAAGATCAGACTGCACAGAACGAGCAGTCTGATCTTTGATCTTCACTGTCCGATCAGGACATATTTCCTCTAAATAAGATACGATCAAAATAGCATACTTTGTGTCTTTACTATCGGCTTAACCCATTATAACACAATCCCTACTTTTGACGACCCTGAGAAAAAAGCCTTTAGAAACATTGTGGGAAAAGGAGAAAATGCTGGTAACCAGCATTTTCTCCTTTCCCCACAATGTTTTCTACCCTTCATAAAACAAATTCCAAGTTTTCAGGTTTGTCGTCTGCAAATGCTTTCGATTTGGACCAGACTAAACTTTTGTCGTTTGGTTATGTGTTAAAAGTTTCATTTAACTTATTTAGCAGTGTAAAGGCTTAATTTATACAACCAAATGCTTGATTTTGGATTGCTCGAGCCGTTGCCAGTATATCTCAGTCATACCACGTCGATATTACACTTCATCTTTTCTTTCCTGCCGGTTATGCGAAACACCGCCTGGTGCTTTGTTGTACCCTGCCAAAGTTTACTTCTAAGGGAATAGAACTCCATGACACATCGGTAACTGATCTAATCCCCTTAACCAATGGGCCGCAGACAACTTCCAAGAGGGATTGTTGTTGTAAGGCTGGACTGCTTCCATAACAAGATTCGAACCATGGACCTTTGGCACGAAATCTGTATCTAACACTTCCACAAAAAACAGCAACGACACTGTCCGATAAACTAGAAATCATGGATGCACTTTATCAACTGTCTTTCGAATGTGAAAGTCTTAGAATAAGTTTTTCTTACGATTATTACCTGCATGATTACAAACTTACGTTTTTACTAGAAATGCCATAAATCTTCAGGGTTAACAATTCCTACACCATTCATAAGCGATGATATGCCCCGATTCTAGCAGCCCATCGATAGTCGTACGACAAAAATGGCATTTCGATCGTTGATAGAATGTAGGCCAACCCTTGCACTCCATGATAAGTTGGCTCCTTTACAGAGGAAGCCAGGGGAGATCAGCATCAATGTTTATAAATAGTTTATTGACTTTTAATTTCAACATATTTTGGTACATTTCAACAAACAAGTGAAAAAGGCACCACGTAGAAATCTCTCACGCTTTACATGACGGCATCATTTGACCTTCTTCCCGCGTTTCCAAGTTGCATGATCTTGTCCAGCGGTCTTCTTTCTCTTTCTAAACGAGATTCTTCTTATTTTTTCTTCTGTTTAGATGTATTTGCTTGGTGAAAAAAAAATATTTGAGAGGTCATTTGCAACCATGGCAAATTAATATGACAAATATTTTCTGAAATTCATTTTCTGAAGATAAACCGTGTTAATTTCGTGTTTCGTTTTTTTTTTTATTTCGCTTCATTTGCAAAACCATGTCTAAACAGACTGTGTATCAGAACAATTCTGCAAGAAAAATGAATTTAGTCAGCAAATTCTGTGGCAGTCTGATGACCTTTCCAATAAAAATTCTTTTTGAAATTATCTTTATATCTTCCAGAATTCAAGGAGGCGTTTAAGATCTTCGACAAAGATGGTGATGGTACGATATCTACAAAAGAACTGGGAATTGTAATGAGGTCACTGGGGGAGAACAAGTCTGACGAAGAATTGGAGGCCATGATTGCCGAAGTCGACGTGGATGGTCAGTACTTGCTTGTATATCAGTTGCACTCTGGCAAAAGGTTTTTTTTATGTGTATCCGTGATACATAATACCAAGCAAGACGTAATACAATTATAGAATTTGTAAAATGCGTTTTTCCCAATAACCGAATTAATCATGAGGTAGTATGATTGTTGAACATGCAGAAAATTCACAAATAGCAAAAAGTTTCGACTCATGTCAGCCTGCGCGGACTGCCCAGGCTGATATGGGTCGATACTTTTTGCAGATACATTAATACACCTTTTCAAGGAGGGTTGATAATACTTTCCCTCCTTACGATAATTTTTCAACAATATGAAGCAATTTCTTCCACAATGTTTCCAAAAGATGTCCTCTTTTTTTTGGAGGCCATCATTGCTAAAGTGAACATTGATGGTCCGTATCTCCTTGTATAGATTGTTTGTTTTTGAGCTTTGCTTTCAACAGTTACAAACTATTGCACTGATAACTGCTTTTTCTGACATCTTTTTTTTTCAAAAGCTGAAAACTGCCAGAGGTCAAAAGTCCAGTCCAGCATGTATGGCAAACTAGTATACTGGGCAATTTTTGAACAAGTCTAATCGATTTGTCTCCCTTCTTTTTTCCCAGGCATGAATGTTGATGTCTAGATATTGTACCTGCTGAAGCATGGTTTTGATGTACGGCTTTTAGATTACCTCACTAATTGCTGAAAATTGTATTAGTTAACACTCTTTCAGTCCTAAAACAGTTTCTGGCTTTCATGTAATGGTGCACGTAGAATCGGTAAAAAAAAACCCCACCAATGACGCTTAAATATATGCACTGACCGCCTTGATTTATCTTATGCATAGCTGAAAACGAATTGTTACACAATCTCGACTTTTAACGATCCTGGTGAAGAAGACTTTTGAGAGAAAAAAAAATATTGTTATGAAAGGAGACCAGCATTTTCTACTTTTTTCCCCCAATGTTTTCCACCCCATTAAAGATGGAAATCATTATTTGTATTATATGTGTAATTAGTTTGTTGTCTGCAAGTTCCTTCAATTTTGTCGAATCCAATATTTTGTCGTCCTGTTATAGAATTAACAGAAATCAAACCCATAAATACTTACAGGTAACGGAGAAATCGATTTCGACGAGTATTTAGAAATGATGGCGAAACAGATGACATACACTGGCTCGGAAAATCAGATTCGGGAAGCCTTCAAAGTGTTCGACAAGGAGAGTAAAGGCTATCTAACAGTGGCTGAACTACGGCACATAATGACAAACCTCGGCGAGAAACTCTGTGACGAGGAGGTAGATGAAATGTTACAGATTGTTGACCGGGACGGGGACGGCCATATTGATTATGAAGGTTGGTTGGTTGTATTGGGGTTTAAGGCCACTTTAACAGCTAAGTTCATATCATGGCGGTCGGTGACGCACGTATGTTTCCTGGCTTTCTCACACTGGTACTTACACAACTTTCTTTCCAAAGCCACCGACTACTTTTCTCACATGTTTCAGCGATTATGAAGGTAGGCTACTGACGAGGTTTCGTCGACCTACATGAAGGTCATACTATGTGAAAAACCAGTTTGATATATCTGCAAAAAGTTTTGACCCGGGCCAGCCTGCGCAGTCCGCGCAGGCTGACCTGGATCAAACTTGTTGCATTTGTTTAATTGTCTGTATGTCAGTGGACCAGTCTACCCCACGATTCAGTCGTTTGTTAGATAAAGTAGTTTATATAGTTTCATGACTATAGGATGACTTACATGGAATAATGCAGTACAGAGATGCATTTAATCCTTAGGCTATTTAGCACGACTCACTGACCTTTTGCGTACAGTGTAGATCAAGATCAGACTGCACAGAACGTGCGGTCTGATCATGATTCTACACTGTCCGATAACAAGATATCCATCCCCAAACAATACCTTTGACATTGCAAAACCTGAATTTTTCTTGTCGTCTAGACACTTTAATTTGAAATTATCTTGTAGGATAAGGGTTGCTCCACCTTTCTGCGAGCAGGGCCTATATTTGTACTAACTATGTCTTTGTCTATCTTTTGTTTCTCCCACTCCTTTTCCAAAAACTCTCAGCATATGTCTGCCTGGTGAAAAAGTGAAAAAAAAAAAACTGCGACGGGGAGATGGATAATTTGTCGACCATAACAGGAACGGCCATCTTGAAAGTGGAAGTATTGACGAGACTTTGTCGGCGTTCTTTGTCGGCGTTTTTATTCTTCTATGTTTATCCTTCTATCTCTGTTTCCCCTTCTTTGTTTGCTCTCTCCTTCCTTTCAATGTCTGCTTGGTAAAAACAGTAGTGATGAGGCAGGTTAACTCCTTCACAGACCACACCAGAAGCTTTTTTCAACAGTGTGGACCAGAGTTTAGATGGCAAAGAGTGTGCAGTCTGATATGCTTTTTTCTAGTTTATCATCGAATTGACTCTTGAACTTGCGGCGGACATGTAATGTTAGCCTCTGAGAAAAGTCAGTTTATTTAGTCAGTCGTGAAAGGTTTAAATGTTATAGATTGTCGAAATCGACAGGGAACATGCATGTTAAAGGTATTGGAGAGTTATTGTGGGCTTATTTACACATGTCTGTCTCTTTCTCTCGCCTCTTCCTCTGTCTGTTTGTTTCTATGTTTAGAATTCTATTCCTTTGCATTTCTTTCTTTCTTTCTCTGAAAGTCAGACTATGAAAATCATCAAATTTGGAAAAACCAAGTATGCAAAAATTTAGACGCGGATCTGTTGAAAGCAAATGACAAGAGTTGATAGGAAAAAAGGATCAGTGAAAACTTTTGTTATTTATAGTCTGTAGATCAACTTTTCTTTTCTTTTTTTTTTCAGAATTTACAAGAATGTTGGCGAATCAGTGAGAAGCACCTTTTCATTCATTATAGAATGTACATGTGTTGTTTTTGAACAATTTCTAATCATGAACGTTTTAATATTTTGACCGGTATATGTCTTACATATCTTGCTCATACATGTCGAATCAGTGAAAAAATGCCGTCCATATAGATTGTTGATGTGATCGTCTTTTCAAGAAAAGTCTTAATCATAATTGTGTTTTCTGTTTCTGTTGTTTTTTAGCCTTTACATGAATTTGTCTTTTTCCCCCAATATATATATTTTATTTATCATTATTTACGAAAACAATCCCAGATTTATGCAAACATAAAATGGTATTAAGAATTTTTTTTCAGCGAAACTGAATCCTATGAATTCATAAAATTTTAGGCAAACGGAAACTGTCGATTAAAAACAGTATGACATCTTGCCGTTTTAGTTACCAGCAATTCGAGCCGAGTTACAAGGTGTTTATTTGAAACACCTGTCTGCAATTATATAGTATCAAAGAGAATGAAGAAATGACATGTGATACTCAGTGTTGTCTCCCTATTGGAACTCATGTTGTATGCCTACAATATAAAAGTGGAGAAACTCTTTAACTCTTTACCAAACGACAAAATTTTAGACTCGTCCAAATAGAAAGCATTTGCAGACGACAAAATGAATGTGACTAAAGAATTGAAATTTGTTTTAGGAAGGGAAGAAAACATTGTGGGAAAAGGAGAAAATGCTGGTTACCAGCATTTTCTCCTTTTCCCACAATATTTTCAAAAAGGCTTCTTTCACATGTGTGTGTTCTAAAAGTTTCAAGATGAACGAAGATTATGTGATTGAATACAAAACATTGAAAACACAATGAATAAAATAGCATTTGATATAAAACGGTTCTTTTACCACAGTGTTTTCTAAACATTTATGGCTGTGATGATTGATATTTTTATTTTATATATTCACTTACATTCGATAGATAATAATATTTAATAAAAATTAAAAAGAAATAAATCATAAACCTAAACTTTGTTATGTAGGTATTTGATCAAGACTGGTTTTAAAATAATCCTCAAAGTGCCCAGTATGTCTCAAAAGACCCCCCTTTCCTGAAACCTGAAAATTCTCTCATTGAAACAACTCTAAAAAGAATATTTTCCGCCGACTTCGAAAAAGCTGGGAAGCTTGACGTTTAAAAACACAGGGTCATTTTGTCATTCGTATATTTTACTGCTTACTACTACGTTTGAAAACTTCCTCTTGTTGTACAGTTAAACCCTTTACCACACAGTCCTGACTTTTAACGACCCTGGGAATAAAGCCTTTTGAAAACATTGTGGGAAAAGGAGAAAATGCTGGTTACCAGCATTTTCTCCTTTTCCCACAATGTTTTTTATTATTTCCAAATCGAATTCCAGCTTCTGATTTACATATATTTTGTCGTCTGCAAATGCTTTCAGTTTGGACTTGTCCAAAATTTTTTCGTCTGGTACAGAATTAAATGTGCACTAAAAAGCAGTTGTAATTGAAAAAGTTACACGTAACCGTTCTTCTCATTTTCCCCAAATGGGCATAGAAATATATGCTTCGTATAGTTTAATGATTTCCTAGATTATGACGGGTGGGACATCTACAAGTCGTTCTCACATGTAAATCCGAGATGGCGACGGACGTGTCAAATTTCATAGGCCGTCTTTGAAAACATTCAACCATTCCAAGATATTCAGGGGATTCTTACTTTTAGGCTACATATACGTATCTTACATATTTATGACCACGAATGTGGCTTTGTCTGAATTTTTTCCTGACAAGATCTTCATTAGCGTGGCCGGGTAAGGGCGAAAGATTTTGTAACGTGACACGGGGTTTACCTAGATCGATACACCCCACCCTACTCCTGGTGAGGGTCATGGCATAAGTGTCTTCGTGGAGAGAGAGAGAAAGAGAAAGGGACCCTTGTCGTTATTGACACCAAACCAGGTAAAGCAGAAAGATCAGCTCCTCAGATAACCCGAGTAAAGTACAAGGGAGAGCATTCAGTCAAGCTTAGACACTGTTCTTTACTGCTAACGTTAGTGTGTTCGCGGACATGTATATGCATTGCCTGTCATTCATCAAACATTGCAGTAGAAGCAACCACCCGAATGCAATATTTACGTGTATATTCTATAGAATCGGAGAGAGTCTTTTTATCGTAGCACATTTCTCTCTCTACAAAATTTGTCGCAGACAAAACTGTACAAGACACCCACAAAGAAGGTGTAACAAACACGAAAACATGAGGCACGAAGAGAAGTTGTTGGTTGCAAGCAATTTATCTGTCATTCACACGGTTTTCGGAAGCATTCTGGTGAAATAAAAAAGTCGTCTTCTTGTGATGATATGTTACTTAGCTGTTTAACTCTTTACCAAACGGTAAAATATTAGAATGGCTATATAAAAAGCGTTTGCAGTCGACAAATTTTGTGTGTGACTTAACCCATTACCACACAATCCCTACTTTTGACGCCCCTCAGAACGAGGCCTTTAGAAAACATTATGGGAAAAGGAGAAAATGCTGGTAACCAGCATTTTCTCCTTTTTCCACAATTTTTCCTACCCTTCACAAAACAAATTTCAAATTTTCAGTCACTTTTATTTTGTCGTCTGCAATTCCTTTCAATTTTGACAAACCTAAGATTTTGTTGTTTGGTAATGGGTTAAATAATGGTATTTATCTGTTAGAGAGTAGAAAACATTGTGGGAAAGGAGAAAATGCTGTTTACCAGCATTTTCTCCTTTTCTCACAATGTTATCAAAACGCCTTCCCAACCATGATCGTTAAAACATGAAACTTGTTTGATAAGTGTTTTACTCTTTTGCTTTTGAATAAATAAATCTGAATTCAACTTCTTTTGAGGGAAAAATATGCAATTTCACCAGAAAATGTGAGACTACTCTTCATTAAAATTACCTAAAGGGGACGGTGTAAATCAAAGATCAGTCGGCAGTTTCCGTACAGCCTGATCTTGAATCTATGTTGCCCGCAAGGCCCTATGATAGTGAAAAGGTTAAAGGTTAGAGCGTGAGAGAAGAATGGTTATAAATATCACAAGCTAGGTCGGACTAATCTGTGTCAGACAAGTGAGATAGAGAGAGTGGGGGGTTGTTTACAACGAATGATGGTAAATATGTTTTTTTAAACACTAATACATTATTTTTTGTGTGTTTTTTATTAGCAGGAATGAACATTTTAGTGATTTATTTTCGACCTTTGTTGGACTGAAAAAAGAAAATGCTTGATTCTAATATTAATTGCACACGGCAGCTGTAATGCTTTTGGTACAGCTGTGTTGTAGATTTCTACAGTAGCTGTTACACATCAATAATATTTACATGCAAAAATAGCATATTACGTGACGTGAAAAGTCAATTAATGTTGAAATAAGTTATGGTCTCTTGCAGACGATGTTTGAGAAAACATATGGGTCAAAGGGGAAATTTATCGTCATTTTGCCAAACTGCCACAATGTATCACTTGTAATTGTATTCAAGTATAGAACATAAAATCATTTAGATGTTACCTTTACAACAAGAATCTTTCCAAAGTCCTCTGCTACAAATTTGTATGATCGGGCAATGAATTAACATGTAGATAGTCCAGTCTGATACTATATCTTTAACTCTGCCTGTGCCTGTCTGTCTATTTCTCTCTCCTGCCTCGATCTCTCTCTCTCTCTCTCTCTCCAATCGTATTTTCAAGAGTTCACACTGACGATAAATACTACAGATAGCGTTTTTCTTCGTTTACAAACAAGATTCTCAATTTACTCATTTAACAACCCACTCCCTTTCCAGTTAAATTCGCTGCAGACGAATTTGAAAATATTCTTATGAAATTTCAATCATGAAACAGTGTGAATTGAGGCCATATCTCGTACACGACAACGCATCAAAAGGATTTTGTGTTATGAATCGCAATTTATGCTGTTGCCAAAATGTTTTCAAATTCGTCTGTATTTTGCAAAATGTCTCGATCTTTTTGGCATTGGACATTTCCAGTAAATGAGTTTGCTTTCTTTTTTGAAAATCATTAACGGAATGAAGAGGACTTATTTTTGTTTTCATGGAGGTATGAAAAAAAAACCTTATCACACTGTTTAGGTAAGTTCTCTTCATTCCTTATTTATTATAACTAATGCCTCGAATTTTTGTATGAAGTTTGTAGATAAAAAAATACACAAAGTTCTTCATTTTAAAACCATTTTCCAGAATCTCTTATATGCTCGTACTGAATACCACTTTCTATTAACAATGTATACTTTATCAGTTGTACGGTCAGGGGCACTTGGAAACCTGTTCACGGTTGTGGTAAGTCATGTCGCCCGGAGCCGAAGGCGAAAATGCAGCAGTACAAATCTCATCTTTTTAGCCATTTGTCTTCTGCAAGGGCTTCCAATATAAATCAGTGTAAAACCTTTTCGGCTGGTACAGGGTTGATGGACCGATTTATTTGTTGGGTCCTTTGTAGGGTCCTTATCTGCTCTACCTGTTGATGGAATAGATCCTACTTATTATGTAGTATGTAGCTTCAAAGATTAAGATTGACAGCTTGCGTATTAATTATTACTATCTGCAACATATGTGCAGCGTATTAGGGTAGTAACTCAGTATACCCCTTGGAACAAAATTGGAAGACGACAATAAAAATCGCAGCATGAAATATTCCACATTTATTTGGTATAAATTGAAGCTGATATGTTGAAAATACAGAATGTACAGTTGCAGAATGAAAACATGTATTTTACAGAATGATTTATTTCGTTTCAATATTTCATATCTGGTTATTTACTAGGCAAAAAGCAGCCGTCTGCCGGTTTAGCGGATAAAGGGTAAATATGCAGTTCTTTATCACGTCGACTTATTCTCCCAAATTCTGTGCCTGACCGTCATTTCTTACGCTTAACTCTCTACCAAACCACAAAATATTAGACTGGTCCAAATTGAAAGCACTTGCAGGCGACAAAATAAAGGTTACTAAAAATTGAAATTTGCTTCCAGCAGGGTAGTAAAACATTGTGGAAAAAGATGAAAATGCTGGTTACCAGCTACTTCACCTTTTCCCGAAATGTTATCAGAAAGCATCTATCTCAGGGTCGTAAAAACCAGGGATTGTTTGGTAAAGGGTTAAACACGGACTTCGCCGAAACAAGTAGGCAATTAAACTCGTATACAGAATATGTAGATCGTATTTTAGGAACAAAGTCGGGTTTTGCTGACTTTTAGCTTCGAGTGCAAAGTGGCCATTGTTAGCTTTTGTGAACGTGCTGTGTCTGTGTCCACCATGAAACATGTGCCATCCGTCGGCCAGGCGTCAAGAATTACCTTCTGAGGACTCTAGAGTCCATAGTCATTAGGTCAAATCTTGGAAAAAAAAAAACTTTGTGCACACTTTAGAGGCCATTTTCAGTCCGATACTCCTGAAACTTTGTCAGAATGTTGTGCATGGTGATGTCCCAGACGAGTTAAAAAAATGGGTTAGGTGGGGTCAAAAAGTAGGTCACTAGGTTAAATCTTAGAAGAACCTTTTGTACACTCTAGAGGTCATGCTCGAAACGCAGAAAATGCTGATGACCGGATTCTACAAATCATGCTTTGCTGCGTTTTCAAATTTTTGTTTTGATGTAATTCCAAGATCAGTCTGCACAGTCTGTTCTTCGTCTTCCCTTTCGGCAACAGCAGCAAAAGGTATACACTAGAAACACGAGAAAACGAGTGTAATTAGAAGAAGAAGAAGAAGATTTTATCATTTTAAATTTCGTTTTCAGGTTGACAGATTAAGTGACAAACAAGTGAAAGGTAAATAACATTTTACACGAGGTATGTGTGAACGGAACGAAAGGGAGGGGATGTGAACGGGGCTCTGAAAAAGGGGATTTAACTCATTACCAAACGACAAAATTTTAGGTCTGTCCAAATGGAAAGCATAAGTGACTGAAAATTTGAAATTTGTTTTGTGAAGGGTAGAAAACGCTGTGGGAAAAGGAGAAAATGCTGGTTACCAGCATTTTCTCCTTTTCCTACAATGTTTTCTAAAGGCTTCTTTCTCAGGGTCGTCAAAAGTAGGGATTGTGTGGTAATGGGTTAATGCGTCTTCGTAAGGCATTATACCAGGCAAACTTTCGAGTAATTTGTACATGTATTATTTTTTTCTAAAGACTGATAGAATGGTCATGCGACAAGCAGAAAATTTACCAATGTCAAAAATATTCGACCAGGTCATCCTGTGCAGAAGACTGGCTGCTAGCATATTTTTTTACAGCATTTGCAAAGGCCCAGCAGCATATTGCCTGCCAGTGTTATCTCCTTTTCTCACGATGTTTTTAAACGCCTAATTTATCAGGGTTGGTGAAACACTAAACTTATTGATAAAGGGTTTAAAAACAGTGATATGTCATTGACCTTCATGTCGACAGGTTTATTGCTCTTGCGACATACATTTAAAATGTGTCGAATTCTGTGCCCCACTGATTCAGATATATCTGTAGTACATCTAGTTTGTTTTACCTTTACTAAACATTCAACTCTTCAAACTACTCCGAGGAAAAGGCTTTTGAAATTATAGAGGGAAATGGAGAACGTATTGGTATAGAAAACCCACATTAACTCTGGTTTAAAATGATTGTGACAAGGGAGAAATCAGTCTTCGGATTTCTATCTCTGCATTTTTTTTTTAAATTTATAAACTTAGAGAAAGCAGAGAGAGTGATTAGACGGGTGGAGAGAGAGGGAGAATGGGAGAGAGAGAGAGGGTGGGAAAAATGCTGAAACGGAGAAACAGTCAGAGAGACATTGACAGAGAGAGCGGAAAGAACGGGGGGGGGGGGGGGTAGGGGGTGGAGACAGACAAAGAGACAAAGAGACAGAGACAGATAAAGATAAATGAACATTTATTTATGCTATACCATTTACAGAATACCGGTCAGTATTTGAGCAGAATCAGAATGACAAACATGAAGTGGAATACAAATATATCGAAAGCATGCTGACCAAACTTGGCCTCGATCCGTCCTCCCAGCAGCTGGAAGAAATCTATGAAGATCTGGACGTGTACTGTAAGTAACATATTGTAGGGGATATCAGGGAATAGACCACATTTGTTACCTCCCCTCATACAGCAAAATGTAGAGTAACGACGGGGACAAGTTTATGAATGGAATTACTTCTGTTTTGCTATAAGATATTATAGATGTATTTTGCGGGGAGTGTGGATTATGATCAGCCTACATATACGTACAGTCTGATCAAGTGATCATTATCTACAATATACCTTTCTCAAGTAATAGCTACTACTCATATGGAAGAAGAGATTGAAAATAAGGATCAATTTAGAGATGATACGGTAACTAACTAGGAAACACCATTGAAAACGAAAACATTGCTCGTTAAACACATTTTTAACTGTCCCAAAGGAGAAGTACCTTTGAAAACAACGTGACATAAGGAGAAAATGCTGGTTGCCATCATTTCATGTTTTCCTTTTCCTACAATGATTGCTTCCATATATAGAACAAATTCCATGTTTGTGCTATATTTGCTGTCTGCAAAAGCTTTCAATTTTGATCAATGAAACATTTTGCCATCTGGTAAAGGATTAAAGGCAAATCCGTGCAGTATAATTAACACATTTAAGTCTTGTTGTTGCAAATGCATCGGCATTATTTCTTGGACTTTCCAGCGTGACCTTGTTGGAATTCAAATTGAGTTAAATTATATCGAGAATTGGAACGAAGTTCCGAATTCAGCGAAATTTGTACATTTACATGTTCATGCCTTAGTTGTGCTTTCTGTATTTTACTGCATCGAATATATTGAGCAATTGTTAAAAATTCAAGCCGACTTCTTTATTTCCAATACTAACCGACGGTTGGTTTTTATGCCAAACGCCTCAGACGATACGGACCCGTATGCACCTACTATCCTGAAAACATCGGCCTAGTCTAATTGTCAAGAATTTCCATGAAAATAACGCAATTTCTGATCAGCTAAACCGAATGGTTTAGCCAGTCAGAAGTTACATTACTTTCTATATCTAGAGTAAGATATAGAGGATATTTGTCTTTTTCGGAGAAAGATCGAAATTTATTTCATCGAGTGAACACCATCGGTAATATTTTCACGAGTGGCGCAGCCACGAGTTAAAATATAACCGATGGTGTTCACGAGATGAAATAAATTTCGATCTTTCACCGAAAAAAAAAAAATTCTATTTATTTCATGCTTTTAACCCTTTCTGGGAGGAGCTTTGTCAAAATCCAGTAAAGTTCTTTTCCGTTATTCCCCGTGGCGTACCCCTCCCGCATAGCAACGCGATACAATATTACGTCAAGCGCGAGAAATGTAAGGTATATGACGTCATATTTCCCATCTGGTTGTTAGGAACGCGCAACTTATCTAGGCAACAAGAACGTGAAAATCGGTATTTTCACTGGTTGTGCCAGTGTAAGATAGAAAAATATTTTCACTGCTATTTCTCGATATCCTACCAGAAAGCATGAAATAAAAATAATTATTGATTAATACGGGCCCATATAGCTCGTGTTGGAATAGGAATTCGATCAGTATTAAGAATGGCTTTTGACTACGAACCCTGGCTTTTCCCACAGGTAACGGAAGTTTTACATTCCCACATTTCTTACAAATCATGGTCAATAAGTTCATAAAAGAATCCCAAAACGCAAAGAAATTGAAGAAGGTCCGAATCAACAATATGGACGAAGATTTAGAGAAGGAGATGAGGGAAGCATTCAGAGTGTTTGACGCTGATGGCAACGGGTTTATAAGTCAAGGTAACTATGTTTTCACCTTGAGTCAATGTTATGATTGAATTATATAGGTCACGGTTGGAAAAAGTCACATATAACTGACACGACGCCTCTTTTGGCTTTGTTCTATATGTAGTTGTCCGCTGAACGACAGTACGTCTGTTTGGACATGCATGAAGTATCAAAGGTCTATATGGCCTGCAACACGTGAAAAGGGACATTCGGACATCTGCGTAAAGTGTCGTCTCGGATCAGCCTGCGCAGTCTGCGCAGGATAATCCGAGACGGCACTTTCCGTTTAAATGCCATTTTCTATTTTGCGCATGTCTACTGTAGCACAAAATCTAATGTAGTCGTAAAGTGCCTTTTCTCGGATTATCCTGCGCGGACTGCGCAGGCTGATCCGAGACGACACTTTACGCAGATGTCCGAATGTCCCTTTTCGCGTGTTGCACGCCAATTATAAGGCATAATGTGAGGTCATCTTGTGCATAAGTCTTCAGTTGTTACTAGCAGAAAACTGCAATCATGAAACATATGTCTCGTGTCCGAAAATTACTGACCTAGATTTCTCTGTGAAATCAACTACTAAAATTTATGGCGCGGACCAAACTGGGTTTTATCATCTTGAGATCAAAACAAAATCCTTTTGCTTAAGTTTGTTTTTGGAACTGCTTTTCGTCTGCGATGTTCAAACCTTTCAAAAAGTGAGTGAATAGTTCCAAAGAAAGAAATTAATACACATGTACACTCAGGTCAGTGAACTATAAATCTTGAGATAAAATAATGTGATTAAAAAAAAGAATTTGATATTCTTTGGCTTTGCAGGTAAATCTCTTTTGAAATTGTCAAAATTTTCACGAAGCTCGCCATTTGCACGCGTAAGAATACATATTTTCTTGACTCATCCATAATATTCTGTCTGATATGTCAACTCATGCCTGATCCTGTAATACCTCTAACAGAAAATGTTACGTTCGGATATGAGCTGAGCAGTGGCAAAAGGGGGCTTAATGCATCTCTGTGATCTATTTTACAAATCAAGGCATAACAACATTATGGGTCCTTAAATTCTGTCTTACACTGAATCATGAGGTATACAGGTATCCAGACATGCAAAAAAAAAAAAAAAAAACCAACAACAAAAAGCATCGACCCACGTCAGCCTGCGCGGACTGCGCAGGCTGACATAGGTCGATGGTTTTTGCAGATGCATTAAAAGTCATAGAGCACCGTATTTGTATATATTTTCAGCCGAATTGAAACATGCCTTGATCAATATGGGTGAATGCATGACTGACGAAGAAATAGAAGAAATGATGGAAGAAGCGGACAAAGATGGAGACGGTCAGATCAGTTTTCCAGGTAATCACTATCCTCTGTCTTCTGTAATTTTAGTGGATCTTTCAAGGCCTTTCTAAATTTCGATAGTACAAACGTTTTCATTGGCTGAAACCATTTGCTTTAACCCATTACCACACAATCCCTACTTTTGACGACCCTGAAAAAGAAGCCTTTAGAAAACATTTTTGGAAAAGGAGAAAATGCTGGTAACCAGCATTTTCTCCTTTTCCCACAGTATTTGCTTTTACCCTACACAAAACAAATTTCAAATTTTCAGCCACTTTTATTTTGTCGTCTGTAAACGCTTTCGATTTGGACAAACCTAAAATTTTGTCGTTTGGTAATGAGTTACTCAGCCAGAATTGTGTCTCGTAAATCTTATTGTTACTTATTGAAATTTTGTTGTTTGTTTGTATGTTGTTAAGACGGTTTATAGCCTTCAATGATATCGCTGTGGCCAGCCACCTGCTGGTACTTTTCTGTAGTTTCCCTCACCATAAATTCTCACAATATTCTCCCCAAGCCACCGGCCGCTTTCTTTCCCACAGTACCATTGTTAAGACAAAGATCATCGTAGAGAGAGGCATGAATCCTGTCGCGATTCTTGTCATCATTCCCCAGATAGAAACTGGCCGAACTCGTTATCCATGTTTTTTACTTTTTTCATTTTCGATTATTTGACAGAATTCTGTGCGATGATGCCAAATCCATAGAAGAGCCAGCGTGGACCATGACCTCTGCACTACAGTAGACTCCACGTTGAACAAAATTCATCGAACATTCGTCGGTCATTCGACTAACACATGTTTTCATCCATTAGCCGATTTCACCAATAAGCCGCAGGAAGCAAGCTCTCAATAGTAGGTCCTTGTAGCAGACAAGTTTTGAAAATATTTAAGAATGGATGAGCAGTTTCTGAGAATTTACACCGTGTTCATTATTTTAATCTTTAGCTCTTTATCAAACAAATGCATGAACTGGTTCAAATTGAAAGCGTTTGCAAACGAAGAATTAAATGCGAGTCAAAATTTTAGATAGGATTTGTCTGGGAATGTCAGGAAGGACTGTGGGAGCGAAGAAAATTCTGATTACCAAGCATTTTCTCCTTACCCACAATGTTTTCCCAAGGCATCTTCCCAAGGGTCGTTCGAACTGAAGATTTTGTGGTAAAGAACTATATTTAGAAGATCTGATCTCTCTTTACATAGCCTTTCATTATAGCAAAGGGTGAATTTAACGACGAGAGTTCCACAATGATTAAATCGAACTTGCCATGTTGCCATTTGTGTTCAGAAAATACAAGAATGTGCTATATTTTACTTCACATACAATCGCTTAACCCTTTAATAAACAATCCCGAATTTTTACGACCCTCATTGGGGAGGTTTTCAGAAAATATTGTGGTAAAAGTTAAGTTGCATGTTATCTTTCTCCCACAATATTTTCTACAGTGTCAGAGACAAATCTCACTATTGAGAGATACACATTTGTCGTTTTCTGATTTTTTGCGGCGTAGAGTTGCAGTGCTTAATGCATTTATCTGTACTGAAGTACCTTTTAAAAAGTGTGGATCAAGATCACAGATTTTAGATCTACTTACTCTGTTTTCTCCCCCAAAAAAGATAGCTTTGAACTTAAGCATTCTAATTTTACTGTATGGAGGAAAAATGTCCATGGCATGTCGATCATTTTAACTTTGTCAGACTATAAAGTTCTTTCGACTGGTTCGAAATTGAAAGCATTTTCAGATGACATATGACATTCCACTCATAAATCAAAGCATTGAGAACGCTGAAGTGGTATTTTCAATGAAGTCATTGTGTGGAATCAATAAGTTGAAAGAAAAAGAGAAAAAAATATTTAAATACTGGCTAGAAGGTCAACCTATTAATCAAATGAATACCCTTGTGGATGAAGGACGAGTAGTAATGGCAAAGTTGGGATTATTTGTGTAATGGTGGTCTCCCTTTGGTCATAGGAGTTAGGAGTAGCGTCCCTTGACAGAAGGATGTATGATGGAAAGAGAGAGAAACCATGTTAATATATTGAACAATATTAAGTTTGTCTCAGAACACTATGATTTTGAAATTATCTTTGGCCTTTCACATTAAATTTCCAACTTCATGTCTAATACAATCAATTATTTCAATATATAAATATTCCTACCCAATTAAATGGAGTAGCGCGCAATCATGGTAGGAACAAGTCAGTTTTGGATTGAAAAAGTAGAGGACCAAGCGATTGTTAAGCGAATTTTGTATCAGTGCGCTAATAGAAGGCTGTGAAGCTATTCTCAATCAAAAATTAGTTTTTCTACGATCGATGGCCATATACAGTGTATTTTAACATGCCATTTGCAATTACATACCTGAGTGCTACCGAAAAACTCATTTGCCTCAGGAAAATTGGGTTTAATTAGGTTTATTTCCTGTTGGCTTTGCACAAAATACGATACACGGTCTTTAAAATTCAGTATTGAACTCATTGTGGTATTGTCTTCGACAAATATCACAAAAACGAAGCTGTCCATGGAAGGGTACGAAACATCTTGGAGAAGGATAAAATTCAGGTTACCAGCAATCTTTATTTCCAAAACAGTTTCCAAAAGCCTTCTTCCTCAGGGGCGTTATAGCTCGGAATTGTTTTGAATGGATTACAGGGGTTAAGATTACCATACATTTAGTTTTTTTTTTGCAAAAAGAGGTTTTAAAAAATCTCGGTGATGCATTATTGACAGCAAGTCATCCTACAATTAATGGTCCATAAAATGCACTTTTCATAACAACCGACTGAGTTATGAGTTCATGACTGGTCCTTAGACATGCAGAAAAAAACACCAATAACAAAAAATATAGGCACATGTCAGTCTACGGAGGCTGTCTGAAATTCTCACTCTGTTGTATAGTGTAGGTCAATATCAGACTGCACGTTCGATGTTAATCTACACTGTCTGCAAACTAGCACTGAATCATGAATGAACATTTAATATTACCTTTTTGTAATTTACGAGTAAGTATTTGCTATTATACTACATATTCTTAGTCGCGAGTTAAATTACGTTTTCTTAGTTGCCAGTTGTTGAAAAAGTGTTGTAATTATGGTTATGGAAGATAGGGTTGTGAATTAGCCCTTGGGATAACTTTCTGGCTTGTGCATATTATGTAGGTTGTTTAATTTTCGAGTAAGTATTTGCTATTATGTGGCATAATCTTAGTCGCCAGTTATTTAAACAATGTTGATGTACATATTGGCTTGCATCACGCGAAAAGAAGCATTCGGACGTTTGTCTAAAGTGTCGTCTGGGATCAGTCGGCGCACTCCACGCAGGCAAATCAGAGGCGACACTTTACGACTACATTAGACGATTTGTGCTACAGTAGACTTGCGCAAAACGGAAAATTGCATAAAAACGGAAAGTGTTGTTTCGAATTCGCGCAGGCTGATCCGTGACCACACTTTATACAAATGTCCGAATGCCCCTTTTCACGTTATACTAGCCAATTATTATGTGGTATGGAAGACAAGGTTGTGAAGGTTGTGAATGCGTCTTTTGGATAACTTTCTGGTTTGTGCATGGCTGTAGGTTATTTTAACTGAAGTCCAACACATTGCGATAGTTTTAACGTATTAGATAAACTGCAAAAATTGATTGTTTCTCTTTTACAAGTGAATAAAAAGTCAATCTTGAACGTGAGGGAGGTAATTTACTTTTTACCCTGGATGTACTCGTACGAATAACCTCCCTTGTTTATGTGTAACATAGCCAGTACATTATTATTTTCTGATTTAACACACTTTTAAGATAATGCTTTATGATATCACATGAGCATAATGTATTCTGCTTTATTTTATTTTGTAAGATAAAGCAAACCTTATTTTTACCCGACCAGTGATTTTTTCATTATTCAGAGTGTGCACAATAGTATTTTCCCATTACTGTTAGTCAAGTCGAATCATTTTAAATATCTAGTCAAAGGCAAAACTTTTATACATTTTACGAGATTTATTTCGTAGAAAATTTCGTCCGTTCGTCTGTCCGTGCGTCTGTGCGTCCTTGCGTTAACTATATTTTCAAACATCTTCTTCTCTAAAACTACGCATTCAAATTTGATGAAATTTTACAGAAATGATCCTGCCATGGTCCTCTTCGGAATTTTTTGAAAGAATTTGAATGCTTCAAAAACTCTGGTTACCATGGCAACAATACTGAAAAAAAAAATCTTCTTCTGTGAAACAAGGCCCAGGGGTACTGAATTTGGCATGTAGCTTTATCTAATGGACCTTTAACATGTTTCTTAATATTATAGGCCTGGGGTCAAATATTGGCTCAATTTCTGGGATCACAAGTTTAACATGGGCTTCCATATATGGTCCTTTCAATTTTAACATTAATCAAGGGAAGTAACTCTTCTTATAAAGGATAAAGTTTGTTCCTATTTGCCTCCCTTGATTATCAAGTTGCAATGATACATGATTGGTGCCTGATATTTAAGATTTTTGATGAAATATATTCTGTTTTCAGGGAGATTAGTTCAATTTGATGCTAATAGTTATGCTCACATGAGTGGAATATTGAATTCAAAGTAACACTTCTGTCATTCAGTTTTTTCCACCAAGAACTTTAAAATAACTTTCATGCAATTATTAAACCTTCATGTATTGCCTGACAGTGTTAATTGTTTTCAAAAGCCCTCTTTTTCAGGGTCATGAACTCTTCAGATTGTGTGGTAAAGCGTTAAAAAGCCAGTGGAGCGATACAGGGCCATCATGGCCCTCTTGTCTCCTTTTCCCACGATGTTTTCTAAATGGTGTCAAAAGTCGTCATTGAGTGGTGAAAGGTTAACCCTTATTATGCTAAACAAGTTAAATGAACCTTAGCTCATTACCACACAACAAAATTTTAGGTTTGTCCAAACTGAAACCATTTGCCCAAGACAAAATATATGTGACTGAAAATTTGAAATTTGTTTTTAGAAGGGTACAAAACATTGTGGGAAAAGGAGAAAATGCTGGTTACCAGCATTTTCTCCTTGTCCCACAATGTTTTCAAAAGGCTTCTTTCTCAGGGATTGTGTGATAATGGGTTAAAGCCGATGGTTAAAACGCGATTAAAGAAAAATGTCTCAATATCGGACAGCATAGGTCTTTTCGCACGTTGCTCTTTGCGTTGAAATGGTCAGAAGCCAATGGACTGATCACTTCAGACGGGGCCTTAGCCTTAGTGTAATTCTTCTGATTACTTGAAATGTATAATGTATATAATGATGTTTGAGCACTGTATCATTGACCTTTATTTTCATAAGAATAAACAATTACAAACTGAATAATCATAGGCATTGTTTTAACTCTACTGGCCTTGTCATACTCCCAAGGTTCGTGCTTGTGGCCGTCTGTGCACGCATCAGATATTATATCAACTATCTCCTTCTCAGAAATTTTAAAACATACTTTGATCAAACTTTACAGATTTGCAAACTTCACAGATTTTCTTACAATGTTCAATTGTTTACACGCAGCGATACAAGGGGCTCAGATGAGCAATTCAGGGCCATCGCTGCCCTCTTGTTTATTCTCAGACTCTTCTCGAATGGAGAGAGAGAGGGGGGGGGGGAATGCAGGTAATTAGCATTTTTTTTCCTTTTCCCAAATGAATTTTACCTTCTTGATACACGAATCCTATGATTAGAGCACCGTCTACTTTTTTGTCTGCAAGTGCCTTCAAGTTGGACGAGTCTAATTGGTCGTCTGGTTAAGATTTAACAAACCATTAAGATGGGCAATTTATTCGTTCTATTTACAACAATATCTTTGTTATCTTGCTTTAATTGATATCTCAATGAAACAGTTCTGAGGAGATAAAAAAAAAATGAATGTCTAAATTTTTTTATTCCCTACAGAAAAGACGTAAAGCTTACTAAATCTGCTATTCAGTGTATGCGGGTGAAATGTCAAAGCAAAGAATGCTGTAAGAAATCAAAGTACTGACAGAGCTGACACTGCCACCTACACTTTAATGCATCGTATAACACTAATAACCTTATTTGGTCCATTGCCGTGTAACCTGTCATTTTAAATGGGCCTTAATCTCTTAACAAATTACAATCGAGGACTACTTTTTATCGCGGATCTGTTTTTTGTTAACGTGCACTTCCGGTCGAACATAGAAACACTGACAAGGTGATTATAGTCTGGATTAAGCCTTGGAGCGCAAATTCAATTAACAAAAAAAAAAAAAACCATTTCAGTCTAAGTATGAGAAAGAGGGCTTAATGCACCTAAAAGGTATCGACCCAGGTACAGCCTGCGCAGTCCGAGCAACTGACCTAGGCCGCAACTGTATGGTTGGTCAATTTATTGCATGTCAAAGGACCAGTGTACCTCATGATTCAGTCGCTTGTTACAGAAAATGGATTTCATGGATCAATGAGTATAAACATAGTTACTTTCTTTGTATCGTGGATCACGATGATGCATTTAGCCCCCTCTTGGCAGAGCATGACACACATAATTGCCGATTCAGCCATCGAGACGCAGCACAACGGGCAGTGTGGATCTAAGGTTAGACTGCACGTTTTCTGCTGTCTGATCTTCATATACATCAACTGTCTTAACATTTGCAGTTGTAAAAGCCTCGGTGAACAGAGAATAATGAGATTTCTTTTTGACAATTTCTGCTTTTGAACCACATATCAAATAATGTCAAATATAAACGAAACTTATTCCTCATCGGGAAGAGAGTCACCTAGATAGATCTTGTAGAGATACAAGGTCTTTTCTTTAAAGAGAGAGAAAGATTAAAGTAGATCTCCAGTGTAGACAACAGTAGGCCTATAAAGCATTAATTAATTCCTAGTGGTATTCTCTTTTCGCACGTTGCTCTTTGCGTTGAAATGGTTAGAGCTGAATGTACGTTTGCCGACACAATTTGATTTACATTAATACTCTTTCCCTTGGACTTGAAGTCAGTGTGCGACGCTTGAAAACAGTCCGACAAATGGAAAAGAAAAAAGGGTTTAACCCTTTACCAAACAACAAACTTTTAGTCGGATCCAAATTGAAAGTACTTGCAGACGACAAAATTTAAGTAACTAAAAACTTGAACAAATCTGACCGTTTTCGAGGTCATAAAGTACTGTTCCATAGCAAATAAAAGTACAGTTGGTCTTATTTCAACGCCCAGTGGCGGATGATGTAGATCCAAGATCAGACTGCACGCTCTCTGCCGTCTGATCTTTGATCTGCGCCGTCCGGAAAAGTCAGTAGAGTCGTTGTCACCATAGAAACAATTAACAAAAGGAGATGGGAAGGTATCTATTGATGCAGTCTAAATTGTCTGAAAGCTTCTCACGTTTCTGTAAAATGACACGCTTAAGTTGTTAAATGAAGCTTATTTTAGCCTAAGAATGAAAACATGATTTTTTTCTTTAGTGTCTCTATATAATCGGTAGAGATCCAGATAAAACTCCTCAGGACATGCAGGTCTGATCCTGGATCCGAACTATTCGAACCAGTGATTTTCAAATCCGCATACCTTTATTTTTAGCGTAATAAAAACCGTTCATGCCCTGGCAAAAGGGGGTTTGGTGGATCTACATGATCCAGCACACGAAACAAGTCATAATAATCATAATAATGAACCCATGAAACTCATTTTGCCTTACGAACGACTGAATCATTAGGTAGAATGGTCTTGTTACATGCAAAAAGATGATCATAACCAAAGTGTTTTGTTGAGGCCACCCTGTGCACATGTCGCAGACAGCAGATATTTGTTTACAGTACATATTGAAACTGGGTCCAGAGTAAATGTAAAGCGGACCTACGAATACCCCGTACATCTATATAGAATGTATTTCAGAGATTTGTATTCATAAGAAAGTGTTGTAAATAAAGCTTAGACGGCTGATAAAGCGTAAATCTGATCTTGTATCTACTTTGAGTAATATTATATGGAATAAACTGAGGAGCAATGACTTCCAAGTCCTTTAACCCTTTCCGAAACGGCAAATTTTGGGCCAAGCATTTTGCAGATGACATATTAACACATTAAAAAGATGATTTTCTGTATGACAGGGTAGAAAACATTGTGGGAAAAAGAGAAAATGCTGGTTACCAGCATTTTCTCTTTTTCCCACAATGTTTTCAAAAGGCTTCTATTCCTGACCCGTACAAACCAGGGATTGTTTGGGAAAGGGTTAACTCTTTACCACACGACAAAAATCTTAGACTTGTCCAAACTGAAAGCGTTTGCAGACGACAATATAAATATGCCTTATATGATAAAATTTGTCTTTGATAGGATAGAAAACATTGTGGAAAAAGGGGAAAATGCTGATTACCAGCATTTTCTCCTTTTTCCACAATGTTTTTCAAGGCTTCTTTCTCAGGGGTGTTAAATCTCGGGATTGCGTGGTAAAGGGTTAAACAGAATGAGTACAATGAGAGTGTTCATTTAACTGAACAATGAGTGTTCATTTAACTGAACAATGATAGGGTTCATTTAACTGAACAATGAGAGTTTTCCTTTAATGGAACAATACTCTGTGAAAAAGGATCTTACTGCATCTGCGAAAAGTATCGACTAGGTCAGCCTTCGCACTCTTGAGCCGAAACTTTTCGCTATTGGTAAATTTTCTGTATGTACAAGGACCAGTCTATCTCATGATTAAATCGGATGTTAAAAAAATGGCCAGTATGGATCTACAATTATGTGATGACTTGATTGGTATAATGAATCGAGGAGATGAGTTAAACACCCTTATGCTAGAGCATGGATAAATTTTATTTAGAACTCTAAGGCTTTCTTTTTTTCCCCATTGATTGCATTAGCTGTACTACTAATTACAAAGTTTCGAAAAGCGTTGCCAGAGACGTGAGACGCATAAAAACAGCGCATCTCTGATTCTTTTCATTGCCAATAACCTCAACCTATTTCTTTAGCGGAGACTGTAAGCCACTAGAAGCCCAACAGATTATTGACCCATGCTCTTTGGAAAAGTGGGGGTGGGTGGGGGTCTAATGCATCTGCGAAAAGTATCGACCCAGGTCAGCCTGCGCAGTCCGCGCAGGCTGACCTGGGCCGAAACTTTTCGCTATTGGTCAGTTTTATGTATGTCCAAGGACTAGTCTAGCTCATGATTCTGTTGATTGCTGGACAAAATATATTTTACGGATCCAAGATTATGTGATTTTTTTGCTCGGCATCCTGCATCACGGCAATGCATTAAGCCCCCTATTGTAAGAGGATGGGTCATTTTTATCTTATAGGCTTGGCAGAACCAGCTCAAGGTATAGATACAAGATCAGACTGCACGTTTTGTCAATTCTGATCTTGATCCATACCGTCCACAAGAGCTCCTATTTTCGTTCATAGTTCTGACAGGGTTTAGTGCCAACTGTACGTATTAACTCGATCTCTCTTGACTACTGAAACTACCCTGGAATTCGAACAAGTCTCTGTCCTAAAGGCTTGAATTTAACCAGCGCACGGTATAGATCCAAGATCAGACAGCACATATACTGCTATCTGATCTTTATCCGTGCCGTCCACAAAAACACAATATTTGATTATGGCTTTGAAAGGATCAATTGCAAACTATAATATTAGCTCCACCTCTTTTGACTACTAAAACCACAATCAACAGAGACACATTTTTATCTTAACCCATTACCACACAATCCCTACTTTTGACGACTCTGAGAAGGAATCCTTTAGAAAACATCTTGGGAAAAGGAGAAAATGCTGGTAACCAGCATTTTTTTCCTTTTCCCACAATGTTTTCTATTCTTCACAAAACAATTTTCAAATTTTCAGTCACTTTTATTTTTGTCGTCTGCAAATGCTTTCAATTTGGACAAGCCTTAAATATTGTCGTTTGGTAATGAGTTAAAGGCTTGACGAAAAAAGAGAGCAGTAGAGGTTGAAAGTCAGACAGCTCGCTCTGTGCGAACTGATCTTGATATCTGGTATTGTCCACAAAAGTTTCTCTATTCGCCAATGGCCCTGGAAAGGTTCAGCGCCAAAAAATACACTGCTCCAAAGAGTTAAAGGATCCCTGGAAAGCAGGGACAGGTGCACTGGCTGCAGCAGTATATCTAAAATAATGATGAAGGCAGCGTTAATGCCCTCCACCTTCCCCCTCTTCCCCCCCCCCCCCCTCCAAAAAGAAAAAAACAAAAAAACCTGGACTATATCTTTAGTAGGATTTGAAAAGAGAGCGTATTGCGTCTGCAAAAAGTATTGAAATAGGCCGGCCACTGTATACTGGCCTGTGCCAGTTTTGCTTTCGTTAAATTTTCTACATGTTCAAGGACCTCTCTATCCCATGATCTAGCTAGTTGTCAGGCAAAATGGAATTTATGAATCAATAATTATGTGATGGCTTGGGTCCATAATTTTGAGATGAGTTGCGTGATACAATGTATCACAGAGATGCATTAAAGCCCTTTTTGTCAGAGCATGGCTCAGATTTAAATACAGTGTAACAGTAGTTGACATTTTACTTCAAGTGTAGGCACAAAGTTTTTTCAACATTTCGATAATCCGAGATCACGGAAAATTCGAATGGATTTCGTTGTCTCTTTTTTAGTCGAAACATAGAGTTAACTCTTTACCAAACGACAAAATTCAGGCCTAGACCAAATTCAAAGCATTTGTAGACAACATAATTATTGAATGTAGCTAAACAGACGATTTCTGTATGTGATAGGGTAGAAAACATTGTGGGAAAAGGAGAAAATGCTGGTTATCAGCATTTTCTCCTATTCCTACAATGTTTTCATAGGGCTTCTTCCCCAAGGTCGTTAAAACTCGGGATTGTGTGGTAAATATTTAATACCTTTGTACCTGAAGTTCGAGGACAAGACATCACTGATTTGTAAAAGATGTTTTTTCTTCACTTAACCCTATAACCTTACGATTCTTAATAAGCACTGTGTCATCGAATATCAAAATATTAATGCGTACCAACAACAGAGGTTTTATCAAAGAAAACCGAAGAGATCATATTACTCTTTGATCCTCGGAATACTTCCATTATCTCTATCTCCTGTATATCTTGTAGAATTTGATCAATATCAATGATTAGATAGAGTATTGGTATCGATGAGTCAAGGTCGAAACATTTTGACTATTGTTAAACCTTCACTCCTTATTAACTATCTTAATGTCTTTATCCTTAGGCTGCCAAGCGCGAATCGCTGACCTTCTGCGGACAGTGTAGATCAAGATCAGACTGCACAGAACGTGCAGTCTGATCTTGATCTACACTGTCCGATCAGAACATCTTGTCAAGTAAGAACACCTTTGAAATAGCAAAGTGTTTTTTTTTACTATGGGCTCAAAAATTTCATCCTTCTTATTTAGCATAATAATCATTACGATGATAGGGTCGGAAAACATGGTGATATATAGAGAAGTTGCTCGTTGGTAATTTCTCAGTTTGTTAGTATGTTTATTGTGAAAAGGCAAATAGCCTACGCGTGCGGCGATCCTGAAATGAACTTCGGACAGAAGATGGAAAATGTAAACCAGTTAGTAAATAAAAATGGGAAGACTACGTCATTGCAGGGGATAGCTTCTTGGAAGCGTTAACGTTGCAAGCAAAGGAATGATAATAATTCGTTGCAAGCTCCTACTTTGCACAGATCCTCAAAAACAGTAAATAAATACAAGAGTTTTCATACCCTCAAATTTCTCCCCTTTGACGGAGATACTTTGGAAAATGTTCGGTATATCTATATGCAGCCAATACGATAAAGGGTAAATGTTGTATCTTTCTATCATATAGATTTCACGTATTTGTAAAGATTCCATCGGATTTGTTGACGTTAGAGCTGTACAATACAAAACAGACTTTGACAAAGTATTTCGATAATTTTGGAGGGATCTAAGTTTTTATTTTTCAATTTTATTCGATCACAATGGTAAGTTCTTTCTTTCTTTTTTTCTCTCTCGTTCAAGCCTTTCTTTAGCCTCTCTGCATACTGACATTGCTTTTTATTGGTACATTTGTTTTTTAATTCATTTTTACATGATTACTACTCGTCGCTTTTTCTTTGTTTATTCAATTTTCTGTCTTTGCTTTCTTTATTATACATGAACTTTGAAAGTATAACTTTTTCTGTTTCTTTTTGTTGTCGCTGTTTAAATTAGCAGGCTCTGGGTATACCTTGACTAGATCTATATCTGCCTTGTAGAAAAATATGCCCTTATTGTTCACTGATTTATAATGTAATAAAGTTTTGCGAGTGGACATGGTATTTCCGAATTCTCCCGGGTATTTCCCCATCTGCTCTTACCTGTTCTGGTTTTTTTTTTCTCTTTCTTGGCTTTTTTGTTTCTGGTGTGCCTTCATCTGTTTTACATTTATCAGATTTATAAGTCAATCAATCCGTCCGTCCGTCCGTTCATCCAATCTTTCATCCATCCATCCATCGACCAATCAATAAATAAATCAATCAATCAATCAATCAATCAATCAATCAATTAATTCAATATCTATCAAATTTTAATCATTCGACCGACCGGCACTTCGATCGATCGATTAGTCAATGAATAAACCCATTCGACCGGCCGACTGTCCGACCGACAGATCGATCAATCAGAAATTTTTGTAAATCTTAGAGCTAAAACCCTTTAGTTCTCTGGGGGATGGAATCCACTGAGATAGGTTACAGAACTCGTTGTCTTTGACCAGGGCACATTTACTGCCATGCATGCTGGTCCGGGCGGTTCGGAGTACTCTACCCGGGTAGTTTTTCTTAAAATAAACATTCCTGTTTATTTCTTCTACCATCAACGACTTTCAGAATTAAATAAAAAACCTGACAGAATTTCTTTGATACAGTTTATTTTTACGAGAACGTTTTGTACCGTTTTTCCTTTTTAAATAGCCGTACTCTTGAAAAGGAGTTTAAATGCATCTCTTTGGTGCATTATCCTAAGCTAGTCCTCACATAAAACCTATTTTGTCGAACAACTGACTGAATCATGAAGTAGACTGAATCCATGACACGCATAAATTAAATATGTGCAAAAAGTATCGACCCAGGTCAGCCTGCGCAGGCTGCGCAGGCTGACCTGGGTCGATACTTTTTGCAAATGCATTTAAGCCCCTTTTTCACAGATCATGATTCAAACGTGGATGTTGTAGTTAATGAACCACGCGATCTGCCAAATTGGCTTCACTTTTGATGCCTTTGTCAAATTAAATTCAGACGCAGTTTTTTGTCTCAACTGAACTGTTGGTGGGCTTTTCTTTTTTTCTTTTCGGCTGAATTCGCACCATTCAATTTTTTTATTCGCCCAGGAAAAAAAACTGTGGTTGTAATTCGAATGTAAAGTTACCAAGTTACCGGCTCTAAGCTGCCGTTCTTTGCCTAAAAATGGAATGTATAAGAGTTCAACTCTGAAGTTTTTTTTTTGAAAAATCTCGACAAAATCTGATGATTTCTTTTCATAATGGCTCGAGAAGTTAGATATTGAATCCCAACGATAGCGAAACATTTCATTGTCTCTCTTTCTCCTCTTTTCTATTTTCATATTTAAGTCACTTTATTTAGTGTTCTGCAAACGCTTTCAATTTGGACAGGTTTGAAATTTTGCATTTGGAAAAGAGTCAAGCACGAATGAAAAAATTATTTTTGCAATAAGCATAGATCCTAAACAAGACATGAATCAATAATACATATTTAAATTACTAAATGTAGATGAAACAAATCATATTGTACAAACAGCATTAACGTAATGTATCATTTCGAACAGACATTTGAGTTTACCTACGCTCGCTGTGGGAAAAGATATTCGAAAAAGAACATTTTCTCGTTACAAAAATAAAACCCTATAACCTTCTCCTTCAATGTTTTCTTAATAATTGTACAAAGACATTTTTCCTTTCATCATTTACCCCTAATTTTCTTTTCGTTTGTAATAGATTGTGGAAAGTCAAGGGTCAATTTCTGCGGTAAATTATTAGCCCTATCAGCGCTACAAGTGAAATTAGGGGCCATTCTGAATAATATAAATCAAGATCAGATTGCACTAAACGTGCAGTTGGATCTTGAATTTACACGGCCGATATCATATGTCAAGCCTGTAAGACAAAAGTCGGTCTGAGTTTCTGTTGAGTACATTTTCAACCGTCGACAGAGGTCGTATTAGTCTGTATCATGCAACAAGGAGCATTCGGACGTTTGCACAAAGCATCGTTCCGGATCAGCCTGCACAGTCCTCGTAGGCTGATTTGAGACGAACCTTTCCGTTCTTAGGATATTTTCGATTTTGCACAAGTCTACTGTAGGACGAAACAAAAATACTCGTAATGTGTCGTCTAGGATTAGCCTGCGCGGACTGCGCAGGCTGATCCGAGATGACACTTTACGCAAATGTCCGAATGCCCCTTTGCGCGTGTTGCAAGCCATATATGAACCATGCTCTATGAAAAGAGGGCTTTATGCATCTCTGTGATGTATGATACACTGCAAGTCATCCTATACAAATACACTCATAAAATTAATCTAGTCTGACAATTAATTAAATCTGAGTTAGTGCAGTCCTTGGACACGCAAAAATATAACGATAGCAAAAAGTTTCTGCAAATGTCAGCCTGCGAGGACATTATACCTAGCTAGTCCGCACATAAAACCCAGTTTGTCGACTAACCAACTGAATTATGATGTGAATTGTGGTGTCCGTGGTCGTGAGGTAGAGCGTCGGCCTCATAACCTAAGGGTCCTGAGTTCGATACATGGGAGCGGGTGTCAACTTTGGGATTTTCATTGGCCCACACATTCGGCGCGAGTACTGGTGTAGTTTCCAGGAAGCAGAATCGAGAGAAATTCGTATAAGTTGTAAGAACTTGTTTCTCAATCGATGTAAAATATATATGTTTAAACTATAGTTATGATGTAGACTGAATCCGTGACACGCATAAACTAACTATAAGCAAAAAGTTTCGACTCAGGTCAGCCTGCGCAGGCTGATATAGACCGATACTATTTGTAGATGCATTAAACCCCATTTTCACAGAGCATGGTTTAACTCTTTCCCAACGAATCCCGGGTAAAAAGCCTTTTGAAAACATTGTGGGAAAAGGAGAAAATGCTGGTAACCAGCATTTTCTCCTTTTCCCATAATGTTTTATGCCGTGCTGGAAACAAAGTTCAGTTATTGAATTACGGTTGTTTTGTCGTCTGCAAGTGCTTTCAATTTGGACCGGTCTAAAATTTTGTCGTTTGGGAAAGGGTTAAGAACTTGATGCCGTAAGAGTAAAAAGGTTTAATCCTTTATTTCTATGGTATCTCTTATTGACCCTAAATTACAGCAAAGATGAACCAGTTTCTTATGGGTATATGACACCTTTTGATAGCATAGAAAACATGGTGACAAAAGGTGAAATTGCCCGTCATGAGCCACTAAGAGCAATGTGTAGAAACGAGTATCTATGGAGTAAAGGGTTAAGAACAGGCCTCGTAAAACAAAACATTCGCATACACATTATTACTGCTTTTCAAACTGCTGGCATCATTTTACACGCTTAACTCTTAACTAAAATACAAAAATTTTACACTGGTCCAAATTCATATAATTTGCAGGCGGAAATAATATTCGTCAAAAATCATGGGATTTGTATAAGATGGGATCGAAAACATTATGGGAAAAGCAGAAAATGCTGGATACCAGCATTTTCTGCTTTTCCCACAATGTTTTCAAAAGCCTTCTTTCCATGGCTTGTGTGGCGAAGAATTATTTGTATTAACGTCTTACCAAACAATCCCGTTGTTTGACAAGCTTTCCAAAGGATTTTGAATACATGATAGGAAAAATAGGGAAAAAGAAAATGCTATTTACTATCAATTTCAAATTTGCTACACTGTTTTCTGCTCTATCAAAGACAAATTACATTATCGACCCACATTTAATTTGTCTCCTGCAAATGCTTTCACTTTGGACCATTCTAAAATGTCGTGTTGTAAAAGTGATGCCATAAGCATTAAAACACAGACATTTGACGCATCTGTAGTAGACTGCTTTTTACCTTACTTTGGGGAAAGCAGCGATCACTCGTGATGAAAGATTCTTTTCATGATGGTTTCGATATAATTTAAAACTGGTGAAAACCAGCATTTTCTCCTTTCCAAGAATATTTTCTATCCTGTCTAACACGAAAGTCATGACTCGAGCTACAGTTATTTTGTCGTTTAAAGCGCTAAATTTGGTCTATGCCAAAATTTAGTCGGACATAATGAGTTGTTGTTTACTTTGGTTCGAGATTGTGAAAACACGTAAAAATTTTGTGGCAAAAGCAGACAGATACAAAACAGAAAGGTTTGCAGCAAAACGAAAGAAATCGTCTACATTAGGTATTGAGTTCATCCTGCTTAACTCATTACCAAACGATTTTAGACTGGTTCAAATTGAAAGCATTTGCAGAAGACAAAAAAAAAGTGACTGAAAAATTGAAATTTGTTCTGGGAAGGGTAGAAAACACTGTGGGAAAAGGAGAAAATGCTGGTTACCAGCATTTTCTCCTTTTCCTACAGTGTTTTCAAAAGGCTTCTTTCTCAGGGGCGTCAAAAGTAGGGATTGTGGGGTAATGGGTTAAGCCAATGACAAAATGCTACTGCTTGTTTAAATTTCAGAAGCATTTGCTGACGAAAATTTGAAAGAGGTCAAAAGGATAAGATTTTTCTTTGAAAAGGGGAAAATGCCTTATGAATTACCAAACCATTTTCTCCTTTTCCACGGTGTTTTCAATCAGACTGTCTAGTTTTCTGTTGTCAAGAAATTTCTCTCTTTCCTTCATCATTTTCATCAATGTTTTTTATCAATGGCTCTCCCTCGGAATCGTTCAGACAGGGGGGGTTGTTTGCAAAGGGTTAACCCTTTACCGGACGAGACAGTTTTAGACTCGTCCAAACTGAAATCACTTGCAGACGAAAAAATGAATGTGTCTAAAGAGAAGGGATAGAAAACATTGTGAAAAAAGGAGAAAATGCTGGTAATCAGCATTTTCTCCTTTTTCTACAATGTTTTCAAACGCTATCTTTCTCACAGTCGTTATAACTAGGGATTATTACGTTGCAAAGGGTTAAATAACGTCATCGGTATTCATTGTGGGTATAGAATTTCTGCACAGTTACAACAAACAATACTCATTAACATGCAACAGATTCGGCAATTAAAATAGTTTATTGTTGAATTAAGGTTTTTATTTTTTTTTCGTGGGCAAAGATACAGAATCTCTTATTTTTGTAATGTTCTATGAAATGAACGTTTAATCCATTACGACACAATCCCTATACTTTTGACCACCTTGCGAAAGAAGCCTTTAGAATACATTGGTAACCAGCATTTTCTCCTTTTCCCACAATGTTTTCTACCCTTCACAAAACAAATTTCAAATTTTCAGTCGCTTTTATTTTGTCGTCTGCAAATGCGTTCGATTTGGACAAGCCTAAAATACTGTCGTTTGGTAATGAGGTCAACCGTACCTGTAGAGCAGATCAGCGTCGACCGAATTTATTCACGCAATGTAAAGTAGATTCGTATTCACTCTTAAAGCATTCTGCAGTTTCTTCATCCATCCGAAATGGATTTTAAAGCATGTCGTCTTGAATGAATATTATTAAATATCACAAAAAATGTTCGTTTCGATTAACATTTGATGGGAGTTACACAATAAGTAGAAATGAAGAGGGGCTAATCGTAGTCTACACTAACCCCAAGAACCGTCCATTGTCTATCCGGCAAGGTTTCATATTAACCTTTTACCTGATATGCCAATTTGAGGTTCTTCCATTTCAGCAGCAAATAAAGATATGATGTCAAAAACATGGACAAATGAGGATACAAAATATCTGATTGAGTGGAAAACATCTTGGAAAAAGGAGAAATTGCTCGTAACGAGCAATTTCTCCTTTTCCCAAAATGTTTTCAAAAGCTGTCTGTTGTTGATACGTCAAAATGAGTATCTATGGAGTAAAGGGTTAACGAATGAACATATACTATGAAATAGTGTAAGTAGTTTATCCTTCAGAAAGATATCTAGTTCAAGGGTTTGTTTTCACCAACCATTTCAATTTCATCATTAGCTTAGTCTGATTCTCATATCATATGCTCGTGTTAACGCCATCGCTGGTTTACAATTTTGACCTGTTGGTGAAAACGGACCCTGGTATTGTCAGTATTGTCAGTACTTTGATTTTTGTCTTTATTTTAACAGGAGACTATGAGCTCAGAACAAATTGAAGGTAGGAAATTAACGCTTGCCCACTTCTTCTTTAGCCTATCAGGAATTTAAAATGGTGTTAAGGAATATGTATTCGTAAACAGTAAAACCTCGATAACTTGAATAAGACTATGCAATTGTTCCGAAAAATCTGCTTCTTCTCAAATAAAGCAAATGACATACTGTATTCTCTCTGGTTTGGCCTTTGTTTTCATGCATAATACGAGTTTGTGTTAAGAAAAATGCAGCAACATTTGTGACGCCTCAAATGGACCATCAGAAACAGTGTCAATCTGATAGTTCGAATTATCGCCTTGACCTAACAATTGAACAGATTTTGTTAAGTTCATTTTTAAAACCATAAAGTAGTAGGCCTACAGATACGAGTCTATCAAATTCGTGTTGCGGCCTAGTCCAGTTGTTGCGAGTTCGAAATATATTCTTTCTGAGGTTCATTGTCTGCCATTGCAAAGGATTTAATATCTCTATAGCATCGCTGAGTAATTTTCTTTAAATGTGGAAAGCCATCACTTGCTTGGAAAGATTGTGCGTTGTACTCGTAACTAGATTCCAAGGACCCATAGCATGATTTATTGGCGGCTGTGACACGCTACCAAACAAAAGGCGGGAAAGCAACCCAAAAAAATGAGGTCAAAGGCATTTCAAACGAATGATGTCAAACACTAACCATGCAAAATATATAAGTTTGTATTTTTATCATTATTATCGCAACTATTATTTGGAGTGCAACACGCGAAAAGGGTCATTCGGACATTTGCGTAAAGTGTCGTCTCTGATCAGCCTGCGCAGTCCGCGCAGGCAAATCCGAAACGACACTTTCCGATTTTATGTGATTTTCTGTTTTACACAAGTCTACTGTAGCACAAAATCTAATGTAGTCGTAAAGTGCCGTCTCGGATTAGCCTGCGCGGACTGCGCAGGCTAATCCGGGACGACACTTTACGCAAATGTCCGAATGCACCTTTTCGCGTGTTGCACTCCATTATTTTTAGAATACAGGGCAGCTTTCGATATGTTTGATACGGATGGGGACGGGACGATATCTACGCAAGAACTTGGAGTTATCATGCAAAAGTTGGGTCAAAGTCCAACACAACAAGAACTTCAAGATATGATCAATGAAGTAGATACTGACGGTAAGGACCCGTAACCTTTCACCACCGTAAATGTTTGGAATCATGCTTTAACGAACTTTAGATAATGTTCTTTCAACCCTTATTCTGCCAATTAGGTTAAATAATTTCCTTGTGGTGTCCGTGGTTGTGAGATAGAGGGTCGGCCTGGTAACCACGAGGTCCCGAGTTTGATACCCGGGTGTCGTGGAAAGAGGAGAAAATTTGATAAGCTCAGCTCTAACCAATAGGAGTGCTGGTATGACGTGAGCTCCTGCGCTCTCTAATTTGCGCAAGCAAACTGGTAAATCTATACATACTAAAGTAAAAGGGGCGAAATTGTGAACTTTTTAACAAACCTTTTCATTTTACACGCCATACACAATGTGTAACAATACATTTAAACAGGAAACGGAACCATCGACTTCCCAGAATTCTGTGCGATGATGTTAAAGCGCATGGATGTCTCAGATGACCAATCAGAACTACAGGAAGCCTTTCAGGTATTTGATACAGACGGAAATGGCTTTATAAGTGCATCTGAACTTAAACAAGTGATGTTAAACCTCGGTGAGAAGATGACAGACGAGGAAATCAACGAAATGCTACGAGAGGCCGATATCGATGGGGATGGTCAAATCAGTTTTCAAGGTAGTGATAGCATTGCATTGAGCATGACCTGCATTATGCGTACAGGGGCATTCGGACATTTGCGTAAAGTATCGTCTCGGATCAGCCTGCGCAGTCCGCGCAGGCTGATCCGTGACGACACTTTCCGATCGTGTGTGATTTTCCGTTTCACTAAAGTCTATCATAGGGCAAAATCTTTTGTTGACGTAAAGTGCCGTCTCCGATTAGCCTACGCGGAAGGCGTAGGCTGATCAGGGACGACATGTTATGCAAATGCCCAAAGGCCCCCTTTGGCATATTGAAGACCAATTATGTTATTGGTCCACACTCTGGAAGAAGATTTAATGCATCTACGTTATGCGTTGCACCAAGCAACTCATTATATATTTATTGGTCTTAAAATTCCATTTTGTCGAATAACCAACTGAATCACGAGGTACAGTGGTCCTTTGACATGCAGAAAACTGTCAGCTAACAAACGAATTCGAACCAGGTCAGCTTGCGCGAGTCGATGCTTCATTAAACGTTTTTTTTTTTTAAAGAGCATGGCTCAATTATATTATTTACATGCAATCATATTTGTTTGAAATGTGTCCAACGCTTTACCGCACAACGAATTTTGACCCGAACCAAACTGAAAACATTTGAGGTCAGCAATTTAAATGTAACTCATATAATGCTTTATGTCTTCGATAGGATAGAAAACATTGTGGGAAAAGGAGAAAATGCTGGTTACCAGCATTTTCTCCTTTTCCCACAATGTTTTCAAAAGTTTTCCTTCCCAGAGTCGTGAAAACACAGGATTGTTTGTAGCCTGGCATTCAGGCCCTGCATTTAAGTAATTCTAATAAACAAGGTACACAACTACATCAACTCACAGAAATAATATGTGTTGTTACTTGCCCTTCTTCTGAAATACAGACATCAGAACATTGAGAACACAGAGATTTCGTTTTGCAGTTTTACTTGATGATTTTGTTTTAATGAAAAGGCTCTTTTTAACGGACTGACACCAGTCTATTTTATTGTTTGGTAAAAGGGTTAATGTCGATTTCGATAGTACTTCAGCACATTCATAACATGTATTCCTGCTTTCACCAGTGCACGGCTGAGGGATGCCGAATAGTACAGCTCGGGCAAGAAACAAGTTTTCTTGACTTTCGAAGCTGTACTTGTTCAGCGTTAACATCCTGAACCTAGTGTTAAGCCTCATGTTGATCAGGGCAACTCAATTCGATTTTGCAGTCATTGAAAATCAAGAACTGACTGCGTCGAACGTGCAGTCTGATCTTGGATCTACACTTTTGTTCAATACGGCGTTAACGATTAATGCGACCTCCTTAGCTTCGTGACCGCATTCACTCACCACACTGAATAGGCTATACATGTATATCTCTTGATCTATACTTAAAGAGATCCGATTGGCCAAGAACTACTTCTGTCAATCAGATTGCTATTTTGTAATTTAAAAATTGAACTGAATCATAAATGGTTGATCAATTAAGAGCTCGATCCCTGAAAGAGTAAGAGTTATGGCTGCGTTTTAGAGTTTTATAAGAGTTTATAAATCAGATGGCAATGGTCCTTACCAACCCCACGACTTCGTTCTTAATGCAGCGACGTAGGAAGCATTTCAAGATTTGGGGGGGGGGCTAAGTTCGAAATACTGAGATTTTTTGCGTGGTTGTTTCATTGCGCTAAGAACACATATTTTAGTTACTATGATTTTCAAAATTATTGGGGGGGGGGGGCTGAGCTCCCCCCCCCCCGTTCCTACGGGCCTGTAATGTAGTGGACCCGTAATACTTTAAGTGCAGTATGGCATAAAAATTTCTTGACAGTTGATAAAAACAGATCTATACAGATATTATACTTGTGCACATTTTTAACTGACTAGAAATTCCTTTGATGTCTGTCTTGAAATTATTTGTTGATACTTTTGTTAGTTTCCAGAAAAAGGAGGTACACGTAATTATCATATTCCTTTGTAATGAGAATATAGTGGTTTTAGATTCAAAAATGATAATTCTAGGAAGGGCAAAAAGGAAAAAGTGGCTCGCTGAAAGTAGTACAATAATACTCATTTTTAAGCTTGGCAAATTTTGCAGGATAATATTATAGTGGAAATAGCAGTTTTCTATTACTGGTCCACTGCGTTAAGGCAAAAAATTGAATCGGGCAATCTCATAGCAGCCTACTATTATCATAGTACAAACATTTAATAATCAGATCTAATTTTTTTTCAGAGTTCATGCTGATGATGGAACAAAAATAACCAATCCTGATGAATTAATGGCTACAACAGATGTACATATCAAAGTCGTGTATTTCTTCCTAACTCATGACCGTGTTTGATTAACAATGTACAACCTTCAGACAACTTTCTTAGTCAGCAGACAATTTTTGAAGACCCTGTAGCAAAATGAACAATGGTTCGTACTCGGAATGGACACTGTAAATAAAAGGATATTGTTGCGCACATGCATCTGGACAGACAGAACATATATTAACTTTAACGTGGTGGAACCGTAATAGAAAACAGCTATTTCCACTATGATATTATCTTATAAAATTTGCTATGATTAAAAATGAGTATTATTGTACTACTTTCACCGAGCTACTTTTTCCTTTTTGTCCTTAGAATTGTCATTTATAAATTTAAAACCAATATATTCTCACTGCAAATGGAAATAATAATTACCTCCCTTTTCTGGAAACTAACAAAAGTACCAAAATATAATTTCAAGATAGATATCAAAGGAATTTCTGGTCGGTTAAAAATGTGCAAAAATATTATATCTGTAAAAAGTCCGTATTTATCAACTATTAAGAAATTTTATGCCATGCTGCTCTAGAAGTATCTCGGGTCCACTACCTTAAAACAATGGAGATCCCTTAATTACGTTGTGGAAATCTTTATCATCTCTCTTTGAGCACTAATGTGCAGTCTAACAACGGTGATGTAATGAAGGTATACATCGGCCCTGTGACAAATGTTTTAAACTTTATCCTCCTAGGCATTTCATCTCAGATCAGTATATAGCTAATATCTTTCACTTTGCATGAATTTTCATCTCCATTTTAAGTTTCTATATTCCAAGACAAAACTGCTAGCCGACTGAGTAAAATTGTTTTGGTCAACAGGAAACTTTGTTTTCAAAATCATAATTTTGTATTTAAGAATTTTAATAGATTGATATAGAAAGCCATGGCGAAAGTTAAGAATTCTCTGAAACTGCACTTGACACCAAATACAGGTTGCCCAAGTAATGGAGAGCTAGGTAAGTCAAGGAAAAATTATTTCTTGGTTATTTTTTGCAAAACTATCTCAACACAGCAGACAGTGTAGATCAAAGGCTCAACTGCATGCTTTGTTACCTGATCTTGATCAACACTGAATGGCAAAACTGTGAATGCCGCTTTAACGATAAGGTCAATATGAATCTGTATATAAATTCATTCTCTAACCCATTACCAAACAACAATATTTTAGGCTTGTCCAAATTGAAAGCATTTGCAGACAACAAAATAAAAGTGACTGAAAATTTGAAATTTGTTTTGTGAAGGGTATTACCAGCATTTTCTCCTTTTCCCACAATGTTTTCAAAAGGCTTCTTTCTCAGGGACATCAAAAGTAGGGATTGTGTGGTAATGGGTTAAATATAATGCAATTTAAAGTATGTCCATCTGCAGCAATGACATAAATCAGTCATCCGTTGCAATGATATGATGGAAATAGTCTTGAAAGCAGTATAAAATTCCTGTTCATCATTTATTTTTTTTTTAGCATTGCAGCTTAGGGATACTTTGAATCAAGGAAAGGTAAACAAATACAAAATGGAAGAGAACAGTCTTTAAACCAATCATTATTTCAATATCATCTGAAATAAACATGCATCATTTAATCATTTAACATCTGAAAAATGCACTGCGAAGTTACCAAAACAACAGGTTTTTTTTTTTTGGAACATGTCCCCGCAATTAAGTATCAACAAAGAAAAACAGCAAGCAGAAAAAGTGCTTTGCATAGCAGTAAGCACTGGTTGAATAACCACCAGGAGTGCATGGATAGGTGCACTGGCCACTGTGATGTAACTGAATCAATATTGAATGCAGCATAAGACATCAAATAAACAAACAATATGGAGAAACCAATACCTTTCAGAATGTTTGGTAACTTCTTGAAAAGTTGTCAAACTTTTAAATGACATTAAATCCGATTTCATGCCTTAAATTCTTAAGAAAGTTTCATGAAGAATGCCAATTTTCCTTTCATGCATAAGATGCTTTTGAAAAAAAACAACAGAAATATGTGTAGAAAACATAACAAATTATCAAGATTTTTGCAACAGAATATAAAATTATACCGAAACGTCTTAATACATTTAACTCTTTACCACACAATCCCAACTTTTAACAACCATGACAAAGAAGCCTTTAGAAAACATTGTGGTAAAAGGAGAAAATGCTGGTAACCAGCATTTTTCTCTTTTCCCATAAAATTTCCTAAAAGCTCCTACTTCACCATAAGAGATTGTGTGGTAAAGGATCAGGGAAAAGAAAAAAAAATTCATGACAAAATTGGTCTAACCAAAGTATATAAATGCCCGGACTCCTTGCTAGCTGTTACAATGTTGCTAGGGTTACTGATCTTCTGATGACTTGTGAAATTTCAAAGCTCCTTTGATCAACTGGCAAACAGCTACTTAATAAATGCAAATCAATTTAATGACGACTGCCACGTCCACCACGTCCCCCTCTACCTCTTCCACCTCCTCTTCCGCCACGCCCACCATCACCTCCATAGCCTCCACCTCCTCCTTGGTAACCTCCCCCTTGGTAACCACCTCCTCCACCCTGGTAACCGCCCCCTTGGTAACCACCTCCTCCTCCCTGGTAACCGCCTCCTTGGTAACCACCACCACCTCCCCCTTGGTAACCACCTCCTCCACCCTGGTAACCACCACCTTGGTAACCACCACCCCCTTGGTATCCCCCACCACCATAGCCACCTGCTGACTGTGGCCTATTGCCATAACCCCCACCACCTTGATTCCAGTTACCTCCCACATTTTCACCAGAACTACCCCAGCTCCCTTGAACTTTGCCTCCTCTTCCTCCCCCTCCACCACCATGATAATCACCTCGTCCTCTACCACCACCACGTGCACCTGTTAACATGAACTATTCATATTACTTTGTGCATACAAAAAGTGCTGTCTGGTCTTATTTTTGTTTAACTCATTACAAAATGACAAAATTTTAGGTTTGTCCAAATCAAAAGCCTTTGCAGACAACGAAGTAAAAGTGACTGAAAATTTGAAATTTGTTTCAAATACTGGTTACCAGCATTTTCTCCTTTTCCACAATGTTTTCTAAAGGCTTCTTTCTTAGGGTCATCAAAAGTAGGGATGGTTTGGTGATGGGTTAACCCTTTACCAGATAACAAAATTCAGCAATGTCCAAACTGAAAGCAATTGCAGATGACAACTTTGATGTGGCTCAAATGGTGCAATTTTTCTTTGATAGAGTAGAAAACATTGTGAGAAAAGGAGAAAATGCTGGTTATCAGCATTTTCTCCTTTTCCCATGATGTTTTCAAAAGGCTCCTTTCTCAGGGTCATTAAAAGTTGTCATTGTGTGGTAAAGGGTTAAGGAAATCTTTTATTACATATCTCCCCTTGTTTCCAATGTGTGACAGTCATTACAAATTTTCTTATTGTACACATATATGAGAAAAGGAAACAATGACTGTATTTGGTCAACATGCTGTAATTATACACTCATTTCTAGAACATTGCCAACTAAGATTCCAGTCAAAACTGAGTAACTTGACAAAGCTGCCAAGTTTAGTATAGTTAGGGGTGAAAAAAAAGTCATTACATGAAAGTTTCTTAGGAACTATTTTGTGTCTGAGATGTACAAACCCATGAAAGAAACAAGTAGGCTTTTTGTAAATTTTAATACACATGCACATGTAGGCTTATGCGTTCACACATCACAAACTATATTTCTTGAGTTTTAATTATACGACAAAACAAAATCTGACATCTGTTGGCTTTTGAGGTGAAATGAAACTCAACTACAAAAATGTTATTATGCTTGCCAAAGGCTCACCTAATAACTTTTTTGAAGACTCATTTCGTAAAATTTTACCTCAAACACCAACTCATGCCACATCCTATATATCACTCGCATTTTAAAATATCTTCTCATCATCTAAGTATGAGCGTTTTTCTCAGATTTTCTGCTTCTTTAAAAAATGTCATACATCGCTATTTCTTTTTTAACTAACTTCAGACCCATTACAACAAAAACCTATTTACAAACAGGGTAAACAAATGCAGGAATGGAATTACATCGTATTAAAAGGACCAAGTGAATGGATCAAGCACTGAGCCACGCTCTGGAAAAAGGGAAACAACTGTAGCTAAGTGATACATCATACACAATAGAACATCACATAATTATGCATCCATGAAATCTATTTTGTACAATCAACTGAATCATGAGGTTCACTGGTCCTTGGACATGCATCAAATTGACCAAAAGCAGATAGTTTTGACCCTGGTCAGATTGCACACTACACGGAGATCTGGGTTGACAACTTTTGCAGATGCGTTAAACCCTCTTTTCAAAGAGCTTAGCACAATTGCTTTTCTTAATCCATACAGTATGTAAATCTGTGTGATTCTCTGTAACCCTTAACCCTTTCCCAAACAGCAAATTTTGGACCAGACCTAACTGAAAGCATTTTGCAGATGACAAATTAACAGTTGCTTAAAAGATGATTTTTCTATATGATGGGGTAGAAAACATTGTGGGAAAAGGAGAAAATGCTGGTTACCAGCATTTTCTCCTTTTCCCACAATGTTTTCTAAAGGCTTCCTTCTCAGGGACGTAAAAACCAGGGATTGTTTGGGAAAGTGTTAACCTACCCATTCCAGGTATAAACTATCCTATGGAAAAAGACTGTCTGGAACATGATTGGATTTTTTTTCAATCCCTTGTCATCTGCAAATGCCTTCACTCTCCAGGGGCTTATAATTTTGTGATGTGTTATAGGGCTAGAATAACAGTTTAATGTTATGGCTATACTTACTTTGTGGTCTTTGACCTTGAGGTGCATCCTGTCTTTTCTGGAATGACGGCATTTCTGGGGGTGGGGGCTCTAATTCCCAAGCTCGCCCGCCTCTATCTGGCACCTGGATGTTGAAATTTGTGTACATGTATACCTTTTGTGTTTAAATCCTTTCACCACATTAATGGAAAAAAATCATTGGCAAGACAGACAGGTTTCATTCAAAGCTGTTAAGACACAGGTTTATGTAGTCATCAGAATGTTTACAGAATTTGCAAATGGTTGATTTTGTTACAGTATTATCAAAGCGGCCAGTGTACATAACCCTTTACTAACCAATCCATGAGATAGAAGGCTTTTGAAATCATTGTGAGAAAAGGAGAAAATGCTGGTAACCAGCATTTTCTCCTTATCCCACAATGTTTTCTCCCTTGCTGGAAACAATATATGACAAAACTTTTGTTGATTGGTAAAGAGTTGAATGCCATGGTAAAGTTTTAGAATACAATCATACTTAACCTTTTACCACAAAATTCCTAGTTCAATCATCTTTAAAACATTGTAGGAAAAAGAGAAAATGCTGGTAACAAGCATTTCGTCCTCTTCCAATACTGTTTTCTACCTAGTCTACGACAAATAACAAATACTGTCAAATTAGTCTTTACAGCAAAGCAGTTGTGGCTATAAAAGTCAGGGTTTATTGCAACTTTTTCTCCAAAAATATTTAGGCCACACTGTGGCAAAAGGAGGCTTAGTCCTTTACCACACAACAAAAATATAACTGTCCAAGTTGAGAGATGTGAAGATATTTTTTTTTGCTATGTACTTAGTGAAAGCTGTGGTGAAGGGAGAAAATGCTGGTCACCAGCATTTTTTTTTTTCCCAAAATGTTTTCATGAGGCTCAGTAAAAGTCTGTATTGCAAGGTAAAGATTGAAACAAGAAGGCCAAGACAGCCCTGGATTGCTCACCTGAATTGTTGAGAGGACCATGGCCAATTTTTTTTTCTTTTGAGGTACTGAAACGCTGGAAACAAAATCATTATTTTGCCTAGCAATTTTCAAAGGGTCACCTGTAAAAGTCCTTTCAAAATCTGACCAACAGTTTCAGAAAAGAAGAATTTTTAGGAGTTTTTAAATTTCTGTATAGTGCAAGTAGCCCCCATTCACCAGAGCCATGTTTCTTGACCTATCAGAATTTCCCAAACAGTTTTTGAAAGGGTCATTATAGGAACATTTCTGTGAAATTATTTAAAAATCTGACCGAAGTTTCAGAGAAGAAGAATTTTCAAGAATTTCTTCATGTCCGTATAGTGCAAGTAGCCCTCATTCACCAGAGCCATATTTCTTGACGGACCAAAATTTCGCGGACACATTGTGAAAAGGGTCACCCAAGGAACATTGCTGTGAAATTATTTTAAAATCTGACGACGGGTTTCAGAGAAGAATTTTCAAGAATTTCTTCATGTCCATATAGTGCAAGTAGCCCCCATTTACCAGTACCATGTTTCTTGACGAATCAAAATTTCACAAACAATTGTTTAAAAGGGTTACCCAAGGAACATCTCTCAAAAATTATTTCAAAACCTGACCAGCCGTTCAAGAGAAGAAGAATTTTTAAGAATTTCGTCATTTCCCTATAGTGCAAGTAGCCCCCATTCATCACAGCCATGTTTCTTGACTGATCAAAATTTCGCAAACATCTTTCCAAAAGGGTCATCCAAAGAACATCCCTGTGAAATTATTTCAAAATCTGACAAGCGGTTTCAGAGAAGAAGAATTTTCAAGAATTTCTTCATGTCCGTATTGTGCAAGTAGCCCCCATTCACCAGAGCCATGTTTCTTGACGGATCAAAATTTCGCCACCACTTTTTGAAAAGGGTCATCCAAGGAACATCTCTGTGAAATTATCTTCAAATCTGGCCAGCAGTTTCAGAGAAGAAGATTTTTTAAAGAATTCCTTAGAAAATTCCATTTGGTTGCCATGGCAACCAGAGTTTTTGACGGAGTCAAATTCTGTGGACATTTTAAAGAGGACCTCCCAAGAAACATTCCAACCAAGTTTGGTCCAAATTGGTTTAGGAGGAGTTGATGTTTAAAGAATTGTTGACGACGCACGATGGACGACGGACACCGGGTGATCCTAAAAGCTCCCCTTGAGCATGTTCTGCTCAGGTAAGCTAAAAAACTAAAACTCATTTCACACAGTAAGGCTCATATGTATGTCAATCTCACCTTGGGAATGAGGACTCTGTTTATTGCACATTTAGTAGACTCTCTGGCAGTCCCGCTGCTTGTTTTCTGTATTCTTGTTAAATCTACAAAAGTATAGGTAAAAATCACATCACAAAATATGTACAAAAATCACAAACATGTGATAAAAATATTACACAGATATGTAGTAATCTACAATAATGCTGGAAAAACTACATTATAATGCTCAAAGTAACATGAAATTGCTGATTCACCAAAGATTTACAGACATGGAACACAGCATAATGAACAAACGTCCCTGTATTATTTTGCACTATTCCCTGTATAAAGCAAGATTTGAGGGGGATCCAATATAATACTGTGCTGAAACTATGGATGGTAGGACGGCTGTAAGATAAGCAATTAGAGCCTATTCCAAATAAAGGTTTAGAGATATAATCTCATAGTTGATTACAAGGCACAAGAAACATGTAGATGCTGGTGGAAACATAAAGAAACTTCAATTTGATGTTGCACTAAAGTATGTTGATGTTGTCTGACTACATTGTGTTGAATTACCATTATATGTTCATTTGTTTGTAGTGATTAATTGGCTCGTCTAATTCTAATGAAATTTTCCAAACATTTTCATCACTTTTTATTAGATAAAAAAACTGGATCAAATTGGACTTGTAGATTCGATTTTATTAAAGCAGTCTCAAAGCTTGTAGACTTGCCATCTCTGGCTGACAAAATTTGAGGAACACCAATTTCTGTGTACGATTTTAATGACCGCCGTATGGGTTGGTAGGCCTCTGCAATCTTGTTTTCATGTTGCTGTGAAGAGAAGAATAAAGGAATTCATTTATTACATAAATCTTCTCCTATTTCTTACAAAATTGCAAACATAATTCTTATACATAATTTGGACTTGTGTGGGTTCATAAATGAATTAAATATAATGATACCTTATAATAATTATACAGAACATGGCTGCCTCACACTTTCGTGTCAGTTCTTTGACTATGATAAAAGATTCTGGTAAAAGCTAATGTGTTTCGTAGGTAGATTTAAAACCAATAATTCAAATGTCACCCTCTTGTTAAAGCAATAGGTTAGAAGCAGGAAGCTCATGGTGTAGGTCCAAGATCATTCTGCATGATCTGTGCAGTCTGATCTTGGATCTATGCTGTCAGTACCACACAAATAAGAGTTTAACCCTTTACCACACAATCATGACTTTTGACGACCCTATGGTCAAGGCCTTTTGAAAGTATTGTGGCAAAAGGAGAAAATGCTGGTTACCAGCATTTTCTCCTTTTCCCACAATGTTTTCTACCCTATCAAAAACAAATTTCCTCATTTGAGTTGCTTTTAAATTGCTACATGTAACTGCTTAAAATTTGGATTAGTCTAAATTTATGTTGCATGGTTAAATGACTCAAAAGAATGCTTTTGAAAATATTATGAGAGTTTTCTCACAATGTTTTCAACCATTTGAATGATTTTGTTGTCTACAAATGCGTTATAACTAGTTGAGTTTAAAATTTTGGTTACAATTTCAAAATGTTAATTCTGTATCAATATGTTGGCTATTGCCTTCATCAAGAAACTTTACATGTAATTGATGCCTTCTACACTAGTTTTACACCACCATTTTTAGATTAAATGAAGTCTTCATTGGTGACATGATCCCATTTGAAAAATTGATGATATTTGGCTCTTTAACTGTTTAACCCTTTCCCAAACGACAATATTTAGGCTTGTCCAATTGAAAGCATTTGCAGACGACAATTCAACTCTTGCTGAAAAGATGATTTCTGTCTATGATAGGGTAGAAAACATTGTGGGAAAAGGAGAAAATGCTGGTTACCAGCATTTTCTCCTTTTCCCGCAATGTTTTCAAAAGGCCACAATTCCAGACCCGTAAAAACCAGGGATTGTTTGGGAAAGGGTTAACATCATTTGGCATTATACTGTTCAATTTTGTGTTGTTAGGTATTGATGATATTTGGCTTTTTAACACCATTTGGCATTACATTGTTCAATTTTGTGTTGTTATGTAAAGAGTTCAACCCTTTACCAAATGACAAAATTTTAGACTGGTCCAGTAGAAAGTACTTGCAGACTATAAAATAAACATAACTAAAAAATTGAAATTTGTTTCCAACAGGGTTTTCCTACAATGTTTTCAAAAGGGTTCTATCTCAAGGTTGTAAAAACAAGGAATTGTTTGGGAAAGAGTTAAGTATTTCACTGATACATGTATAAGATATTGCCTTGCTCAAGGTCCTTTCACCACAAAACAACTTTGCCTGGATCAAACCAGTACACAATGAGTACAAAAACCAATTCAGGACCCTCTACCTATTGACTGAACAACACTCACCTTAGCTTTCTCTGACCACATAAAAGACTGTATGGTGACATCCAAACGTTTCAGCAGCAGTTCCCTTCTTGTCTTGTATTCCTCTGTCAGAGCAGCATTTATCTTGTGTATGTGATCCCACTGTTTGTCAGACAGTCTGACTTTCAACAGGGATTTGCCAATTAAGTCTGGTTTTGGACCAATTAACTCTTTAACCTGTATATGCGTGTGTAAAACTTCAAAATTATCATTATGCTGTAAGATTTTTCAGAAAATCCAAACAAAGACAGCTAGTTTTCATTTGCTTGCAAAGATGGTTTTAGAATTAAAAATCAAATTAAAACACAGACAATTGTACGCTAAAATTTCCTTTAGTATCAGGTAACAGTACTGTATTGTACAAAAGCATATAAATAGATTTCCAAAGGACACATTCACAGAAAACCCAGAGGTTCCAGCGAAACTTGAACCCTGGACCTACAGGTTGCAAGACCCACGCTTAAACACTGAGCCATGCAGGACCCTAGTAAAGTGTTGAAGTTACTAAGATTTTGAACAACAACAGTCTACTTACCTTGGCTTCGAGTTTACTGAACAGCTGAAATGGTGTGATGTTGGCTGGAGGTTTAGGAAATCCTAGGGCAATCAACATCTGCTTTAAATGTCTGGCAGTGTCACTTTCATACTATAATCATAAAAGTAAACCACCTAAAATTAAATTTTTCATTAAACTTGTAAATATAATACATGAAGCAAGCTACATGTATTTGACAACCAGCTTAAATTCAAACTAGCTACTCCCTGGTCTCAAGACCTACACATTAACAACTGACTGACCAGATTCGGCCCTCTGGACATTTATACTATCAACCAAAAACCTGACATATCACACAAGGAACAAACCTATAAATGAATAGAAAGCTTTGTGTTCCTTCCATGGTATGGAAAACACTGGAATAAAAATATGCTCATTCTATCACTTTGTTTTTCAAACCAATCAATTGTAGATGAATATAAACTCATATCTGTAAAATAACACAGTAACCATTAACCCAGTACCACACAATCCCTACTTTTGATGACTATGAGAAAGAAGCCTTTAGAAATCATTGTGGAAAAAGGGAGAAAATGCTCGTAACCAGCATTTTCTCCTTTTCCCACTATTTTCTACCCTTCACAAAACAAATTTCAAATTTTCAGTCATTTTTATGTTCTTTTCTGCAAGTGCTTTCAATTTGGACAAACGTAAAATATTGTTGTTTGGTAATGAGTTAAACCAAAGAAAACCCCTACATTTACACAGACTCACCTGGTCTGCAACCTCAGCAGGTGTAGTTGGTGTGGGAGATTTCAAGAGAGCTGGATTTTTACTGGCAATCATTTTGGCTGATTGTAACTCTGTTATCATGAAGTCTGCAAAAAAAAAACCAATCCTTTACCAAATAAGTCCACCTTTTAACAACCATGAAAAGACTGCTTCTAAAAATATTGAGGAAAAAGGAAAATATACTGGTGACAAGTACTTTCCCTTTTTCTTAACGTTCTGTACCATTTCAAAGGGAATCCAATCATTTGCTATATGTTAACCCTTTACCCCATGAGGCATTTCTATGGTATCTTTAATTCAACCTAAATAACAGCCAGGATGAAGCCGTTTCTTATGGGTATATGACACCTTTTGATAGCATAGAAAACATTGTGGCAAAAGGTGAAATTGCTCGTTATGAGCAATTTCACCTTTTGCCACAATGTTTTCCTAAGGCTCCTACAAGCAATGCGTAGAAATGAGTATCTGTGGAGTAAAAGGTTAAATTAGAAGACTGCACATACTTGCAATTGGAATTAATGTAGATCACCTTGAATCATTCCCGGAAAAATTTCATTACAGTGCAAATGAAAGTTTCTGTCTGTCCTGCCATAACTGAAAGCTATGGAAAATATCGTGGGAAAAGGAGAAAATGCTTGTTACACTTAATTACACGACTTTCACCAAAGGTTTCCAAACTGTCTAAGGAAACATCCAGACTTCCTTTAAAATACCTAATGAATGAATGATTGTTCTTTTATGGCGCATCGACAGCTTTGGTCATTTAGCACGCATATCTATGTTAAAAGATAATAAACGTGGAGTTGTTTAAACTGAATAAAGTTTGAATGACAATAAAAGAATTGAATTAAGAAAATTTAATGCATAAAGGGCATCATCGAGTTACAGGGCAATCCCTATATACTCAAATGTTTTAAATGATAAGAACTGAATTAAGAAGAATGCATAAAGGGCATTATCGAGTTACATTTAAAATACCTTCTAAATAATTTGTTACAGATTGGTCTGTACATTAATTTACTGAGACACCTGTAGAGGTGCAAAATTCTAATGAAGTTGCAGATGACCGAGTGTTATCCCATGATATTAATACATGTAATGTAATAACAGCCCAGATCTGCTGCACATGCTTTCTTATTTAATGTTCAATGTAAAACAGGGGCATAACAGTTTCAAATTTCAGGATTACCTGCCCTTGTTGTATTCCCCTTTGATCTCTCACTTGCCCAACATTTAACTCTTTACCACACAATTCTGACTTTTAACGACCCTGAGAAAGAAAGCCTTAGAAAATACTGTGGGAAAAAGAAGAAAATGCTGGTTACCAGCATTTTCTCCTTTTCCCACAATGTTTTCTACCATCTCCATATCAAATTTCCATTTTTGATTCACATTTATCTTGTCATCTGCAAATACTTTCAATTTGGACTGGTCCAATTTTTGTCTTCTGGTAAAGAGTTAAGTAAATATCTTCAGTGCTAACACAGATACAAAAAGATCTTAAAGTTTTTGCCTAACGATGAAGACAAAAACAGCAATAGGAGGCAATAGGGCCATGATAGTACTGTAGGTTTCTAGAACAACAGGAAAGCTTCATATTACCTTGTCCCCCTAGCATAGTCAACTGCATAAGTATAGGACTTGAGACCAGGGCATTGTTTTTTGAAACCCCCAGCCCGGCCAATTCTTTTTGAGCACTGATGATAGTCAGTGGGACAGAATTCATTCCTCTCTCACTGTGGTCATTGTTTCAATGAAGGTTATATAGAAAAGCTTCAAGTGGCTTGGGAAGTATATTGTGCACAGTAATTGTAAAAGATACTCCAAGAAAGCATCAATAGATGCACTGGTCACCTTGATATAACTGAAATACTGTTGAAAATGGCATTAAACACCACACAAACAATTGAAAGTTACCCTTACCTAAGAGCTTCAACCTACTTTCCCTTGTTGAAAGTCTCTGAGAGATGGGGCCATCATTCAGGGTAGGGTATGGGCATCCTTGAAAATTCCAACAAGAAAATGCAACCCTTAATCACAAGATCACAAGTTTAAATAATCTGACACTAAAGGCTTCTGAAAACATTGGGAGCTGAAAACATTGTGAGAAAAAAAAAAATGCTGGTAACCAGCATTTTCTCCTGTTCCCACAATACTTTTTACCCTTTCACAAACACACATTCCACCATTTGAGCTTTAACCAGTTTCCTCTCTGCAAGTACCTTTGATATAGGCAGTCTTCTGGTAAAAAATTCAATTTCTTCTAGTAAAGAAAGTAAATACTACAGTTACATGTACTTAGATAATGGGTTGTAGTTTCTTTGATTGCTGCATATTTTACATAAAATCTTTCCAACTGTCCAAAATTGAGTTCCTAATAAAATGACAAAAAGTCACCTTCTCAAGAGAAAATCTTACATAAAATGGGTCGGTGGATCAATACTTGGATCATGGTTTCAATTAAAGATATGAACAAAAAAATGTATACATGTACAAAAATATATATTCAGCATCTGGCAATGTGAACCAACTAAATAAACCCTTTAGCACAAGACAAGATTTTAGATGTGTCCGAATTGAAATCATTTCCTGATGACAGTTTCAATGTAGCTCATATAAAATGATTTTTCTTTGATAGGGTAGAGGACATTTTGGGAACAGGAGAAAATGCTGGTAACCAGCATTTTCTTCTTTTTCCACGATGTTTTCAAAAGCCTTCTCTTTCTGGGGCGTTAAAAGTCGTCATTGTATGGTAAGGGGTTAACCATTACAGTACCAAATAAACCCAACAGAAATTTTCATTTAAGAAGCAAGACACAAACAATTGCAAATTTCAAAGCTGCTATAGTATTGAATGTCTCTGCAAACAAACAGATGAACTTTGAAAACATTATGGAAAAAGAAGAAAATTCTGGCTGGTAGCATTTTTTTCCTTTTCCCACAATGTGTGAGTTTTAAGTACCGGTAAATATTTTAAAAGAGACACTGTATTGGAAAATGCCATTTTTTGCAAAACAATGGTGCAGGCAAGCCCTGAGCTACGACCTTTCTTCAACAACAGCCAAGCTAAAAATGAGTAATTTCTTTGCTATGAGAGTCCCTATTCAGTAAAAAACAATGATTTACAGATTACATACCATATTCTCTCAAAAATCCGCTAACCTCCATCAGGAAACTAGAGGCATCATCAGGCCCTGTAATAATAGAGTGCTCATTATCTCAAGGTTTCTGGTAGGATATTGAGAAATAGGATATTACATAGGTACGTCCAGTGAAAATACCGATTTTTATGTTTTTGTTGAATAGGTAAATTGCGTGTGCCTCACAACCAGATGGAAATATGACGTCATTTACCTTACATTTCTAGTGCTTGACGTAATATTGTAATGAATTGCTACGCGCAAGGGGTACGCCATGGGGAAAAACGGAAAAGACCTGTAATGGATATTGATAAAGTTCCTTCCAGAAAGAGTTAAAAGCATGAAATAAATAGATTATTTGTTGTTTTTGGTGATATATCGAAATTTATTTCATCTTGTGAATACCATCTGTAATATTTTTACATGTGGCACAGCCATTCGTGAAAATATTACCAATGGTGTTCACTCAATGAAATAAATTTTGATCTTTCACCGAAATACCCAAATATCCTCTATATAAACAACTTCCTGATAAAAAGTAATTAGAATTCTTTACTGAATGACTTTTAAAAAAAAATCTTGAAGTGATACAGTCATACTGGTATCATTTGTGCCATTTCTTTACAAGGAAATTGTCTTTGTTTACCTTGCAGCAAACCACTGTTATAAACACTATGACAAAAGGAGAATTCATTCATAATAGGAATTCTTATATTGTAAAGCACTCAGCTTTGTCAAGCTATTAGATACCTGTGATTGGGTTGATGTTTTCCTGTAAGCCGCAGAACTGCTGTAACTGTGTTGAGAGCCATGCTACAAGTTCTGTATAGGATGTTGACCTTGGCCCTTCCTCAACAGCTCTAGAAAGGGCATCTTCTTCCACTAAGTCACCAGTGTACCTATTGATGTAATCAACCAACATAATGCCAAGTACAAATGTTTATTTCAGACAGTGAAGAAGTTCAAACAACATAATAGATAAATTGATATGTTGATATGCTGCCATTAGGGACAGCTCCAACCTAATTATTTTACAACTACTTTTAAGTTCTGACTTCCTGGTACTTTCTAAAGGGAAAAAATGTTTGGGTAAAGGACTAGAATTTCTCAACCACTGAATTACATGACAACTCAAAATCCAAGCTACCAAATAGAACAAGTTTTAACAACACTTCTTCCCCTTCCATTTAGGTTGAAATAGCCTGCTCATTCAGTTCATAAGGCCTACATGATCTTAACAACCACATAATTTATGTTGATTGTGGTCCTTGCTAAAGGATAAAAGTTCTCTAATACCAGGTTCAAACCAAGAACCCCTAGTTTATTGAGCATTTTAGCATTAAGCTACCCAGAACACACCATGCCTATACCAAAAATTAAGTGCTACACCTCTTCGCAGAGCTTCATTGAATTCCATGAAAAGAATGATTCTTCACAAAAACCTGTGTTTTCCATATTCAAATGGGTTGTTTCATTAACTCTTTACCACGCCACAAAATTATTAAAAAGATAAAAATTCCAAAGGACATAGTAAATGTGGCACAAGTTATGGTATTTGTCTGTAATAAATAGAAAAAAAAAATTATGGGAAAAGAAGACAATACTGGTTTACCAGCATTTTCTCCTTTTCCCACAAGGTTTTGAAAAGGCTTCTTCCACCAGGTTGTTTAATGACCAAATGACCTCTTTTCAATGAATATCCTTGGGTGACAAACTGCGCCACTCTAAGCTTTATCTGGGAACAAAAGTATATATAGCTGATATACAAAATGAAAAATAAATGCAAGTCAAACGTGTTCTTCCATTAATCTCCATCAAAATTGTGTACAATAATTTTAAACTTGCAAAACATGATAAAACTTAACTGCAATGTCAAAGGAACAGCCACAATTTTTGTGTGCCTTACTCCGCCACCTGGAGTAACGTAACAAATTCTCCCAAGTCTAGGAAAATTAGGCCAAATTATTAATGTTATTATTATTTTTTTTAACAAATGCTACTTCTTCATTGAGCTGTTTCAAAATAAATAACTGCATGGGTTTGTCATTGCTTTTATGTGATCCACTAGTTCTAGTAGCGTCTATGACGATGGTTTACAAGCAGTTATTGTTTGAGGATGCACTTTTCTTGGTAACCTGTATCTGAGAGTGGTGCGAGGTACATTAAATATATAGCGGGCCTGCTAATTGGCATGTTCTTCTTTAAAATTTCTTGTTAAGCTTTCTTAGGTGCAACATGAGAATATTGTTTATTTGTTCTTCTGATCTTTCATGAGTTGGGCTTTAATTAAACTGGAGAAAGCAAATATCATTTAACTCTTTACCAAACGAAAATATTGTACACTGGCCAGAATTTAAAGTGACTGCAGACGACAAAATAAAGGGGATTGAAAAAAATAAACTTGGTTTGGGAAGGGTAGAAAATGTTGTGGGAAAAAAGGAAAAAAAGCTGGTCACCAGCATTGTTTCCATTTCCCACAATGTATTCAGAAGGTAAGATTTCTATGTTTTCATTTCAATTCCCACATAGTTTCAGGGTTTTAACGGATGCACATTTTCTGCGTCTCGCACACAGAAATAGGTAAGCAGGACTCCCAAAACTTATGCTACTGCGTCCCCTGGGATGCAATTCTAATTTTGTTGTCATTGGGTAAAGACTCGACGATTGAGAACCCTAAGAAATAACTGATATCAGAAGACAAAATTTGTCAAATGTAAATAATAGTACCCAAAACGTACCGCAGATTTTCGGACCGTATGTGTGATACGGTATAGCGCTTCTGTTTTGATCCATGAGCCTGGGTTTTGACACTTGGAAATTTGGAATGACCTGTCATTGACAATGAAAAATATCTACCTCAATGTCAATATGACGCATGAAATTATCGTCTAGAGCTTCATATCACCTAGCTTGTGCACATCCGGCAGAAATATGGACTAAACATGATCAGTATAAAATGTGAAGGACACACGGATGATAGGCCTAATCACGGTCAGAGTAACAAAGGTGTTATTCCTCTTTTCTAGTGTAAAGTGACAGATTTTTAAGTTACTTGCTAGTTAAAGTGACTAACCACTGTCAAATCGTGTAGTAATATTTCTCCAAAAATTAATTGTCACGAAAAAATAGATCGCTAAAAAAGCGTGAAAAGCCATGACACTACATTGAGCAGCATGGCATCGTCCGATCAGGGGGACATGAAACTATCTTTTCATCTGTAATAATGAATTTAAACTGTGAATTTACACCAATCTCTGTATAAAGCAATAATTGGAAGCTCTATTTCCGTTCATGAGTTCTATTTGTTCATGAGTGAATAAAATGTTTCATTACATGAAAATGTAGATCTATAGCAGATGGGAGTGGTCGTCTGCAGATGCTTGAAATATTTCTTTTTTTTTAACTTGTTTGGAAATTAAAATATATGGAAAAAAAAAAAATGGTATTGGTATTCAAATTTGTACAACCAAGGGACTCCCAATTTTTAAGCCAGGACTCCCATAATCATAGAAGTCGAGTCCCTAGGACCCCCAAAAGGAACTGTCAGACTAAAACCCTGTAGTGCATATTTTCTGTTGACAGGATGAATTTGAGCGCTGTTGATGAAAAAATATTTACTCAATTTCAATCACTATAGCGTATTCACATCATTCAAATATAAGAAATGCGAAAACGTCGGACCAGTGCATGTGTAAGAATACTTTGAGGATACAACAGTAAAAGATAAAAAAAAATATTTTCAAAGAAAACTTAAAAGCAGAATTGTATATGAATTTTGAATGTGAGGACGCTTTCTCAAAAGTTTGATATTGGGACGATTTTTCAAGAGAAATCGGCCCCCAGGAGACGAGTTTTTCAGAGAAATCGTTCAAATTCACAACCAGTTTTGAGACGATTTTACAGGGGACGATTTCACCAAACTAATCGACCATTGTCAACGACTATGAAGATATACATGTTAGTAAACCTAGCAGGAATACACGAATACACTTTTACCCAATGTCTTCTAACGAGTCTAGAATGTCGTTTTCCATTTTGTCTTAAATTATCTTGAGTAGCCTGATGCAGGGTTTGTTCACTTTCAGGTCGGGAGTGCCGGCATATAAAAGGGCGTATTCCTTTCATCTTTCTGGCACAATGTTCTGTGTTCTGGAATGCTGTTCTGGAATGTGCGAATGTAATATTTCAGAACACAATACACTGTGCCGGAAGTATGTTCTGAATGAAGCACGTTCGGAAGGTTATTCTGAACCATATCGAATGAAAGTACATTGACATGATGGCTGTTGCGAGAGCTTATACTGTCTTAGCTGTGTTAGTTGAGGATATGATTAGCTGCAGAGAGAGTACATGTATATAGCTCTATTTAAACAAGTCCACTATGACCCTATTTATGGCATTCATATCGTAAAAAAGGACAATTGCAAATTTTGCCAGGAAGAATTGTCCGTCTTTCAGCCATCTTGTATCACCTAGCAACCGTTCAGCAGGTGCGCTACACTTCGATTGGATTAGAACAGCCAGAACATGTTCTGAGGAACACGGCACAGTGTTCCAAAATACTCCATTGACCTAGAACAGGTTTGGAGTGTTTGGAGTAGCGAAAGGAATATGCCCAGAGAGAGCAAGATCATTCGGCGTACATCGGGTGATGGAAGCCATCAAATCCATGTACGTAATTGGCCAAGTTGTGACGAGTGAGAGAGGGATACTATTCGGCATACCTCAGGTGATGGAAGCCATTTAGTTTAGTAAATGAAGGTACGGAATCAGCCGAGTTATGATGAGAGAGAGAGAGAGAGAGAGAGAGAGAGAGAGAGAGAGAGAGAGAGAGAGAGAGGGAGAGAGATGCGTAAATTAAAATGAAGCAGTACAGAAATTTGGCGGTATTGAGGTTCATGTCAAAATGGTTCAGGCCACATAAATGTTCCGTTATTTAAATTAGAATCAAGTCTTAGGGCGTATTCCTTTCACTACTTCGAACATGTTCTAGGTCAATGGAGTATTTCGGAACACTGTACAATGTTCTTTAAAACATGTTCTGACTGTTCTAATCAATTCAAGGTGTAGCACGCCTGCTGAATGGTTGCTAGGTGATACAAGATGGCTGAAAATGGACAATTTGCCATGGCAAAATTTGCAATTGTTCTTTTTTACGACATGAATACCATAAATAGGGGCATAGTAGACTTGTCTCTACTCTCTCTCGGCAGCTAATCATTTCCTTAACGAACACACCAATGACAGTAGCTCTTGCAACAGCTATCATACTAATATACTTTAATTTTGATATGGTTTAGAACAATGTTCCAAACATGCTCCATTCAGAACATACTTCTGGAACAGTGTATTGGTTCTGAAATATTCCTTTCGCACATTCCAGAACACAGAACACAGAACATTGTGCCAGAACAGGCGAAAGGAATACGCTCTTACATTTAGGTAGCAGTACACGGTTGTCAGCTAAACTCGTCTCGGTCCGCCAAATGTCGAACTGAACTTCCTCAAACAAAGGTAGATCTATAGTCAGCCTGAAATTATAAGAAGCAAAGTAGAAGCCTTTTAAAAACATTTTTAACCAGCATTTTCTCCTTTTCCCACCATATTTTCTACCCTGCAGAAAACAAATTTCAACTGTTGAGTTACGTTTATTTTGTCGTCTGCAAATGCTTTAAATTTGGACCAGTCTAAAATTTTGTCGTTTAAGAAAGGGTTAATCTTACACAATTTACGGGTGTAATAACTACTCTTCTTTTCAAAATTGCATTAAAAACCTACCTTACTCACTTATTTCTAATTTGACCTGGCCAATTCGAAGGTAACTGTTTGTAAACATGTGCCTCTATATGCTAGGCTTGGAATTAGAGGAAGAATTTTCGTCTGAAATATATTCGTCTCAATTAGGGTTACTGTATGTTAAACTAAGAAGATAAAGTTTTACAAAGTTTCATACAGAGACCAATACTGATGATAACTGCACGTGAAGTTACACAAAAGTCAGAGATCAGACGGTCAAAATATTTTGTATACTTAGTCTAGGTAGACATATCGTATTGGTCACGAAAGCGTCTGTCACGCTTGACACTAACCACCGGCGAAAAGGAAATTAGAAAGATTTTTCTTTCCATGTAAATTAATAAATCCGTAGTAAATGATTTTTGTGTATGATTAAATATTGCCTAATAATACAAAATGATATGGATTCCGTTAGAAGATCTTGAATTTGTTTACTATGATAATATTGATAGGTTTTAGATGTCACATAATGTGACATATTTCGGACAGTAGTAGAAGACGACCAGAAACCGAAAGAAGAATTGCATCATCCATATATATTTTTGTATTCTCTGCGATATAACACTTGTTCCCATAACCATATCTGGGTCTTTTTCTCTTTTTGGAATATAGAAATCTAGATTTTTTTATCATGAGCCACGATGAGGCCTTCGTTTCAAAACCATGGCATTCTCCCAGAAATGAGGCCTCTTAAGGCCTTGTTCAAAGAATTCCTTATTTCTCTTTTATGCCCCCTTGTATCATTATATCATAGCAACCATACCAGAAGTGGACTTTTGTGTAATTTCAATATGGCTTTAACTTCTTAGCAAGAAAAAGTGTTTATTTTCTAGGATAGAAAAGACTAGGATTTCTTTTTGGATTGTGCGAGTAAATTCTCCGCATGTTGTATATAGCTCTGTAAATTATTGATAGGACAAGCACACTGTTTCAAAAAAGAAAAATTAGATAATATCTACACTCATTTCAAAGTAATTCCACACATTCTACTACAGTTATCTGGAATAAGTGAAAGAATATGTTTATTTCTAGACCCCTGTAAATGTTGTTTTAATTATCACTGCATCTCTTTTTTTTTTCTTTGCCCAGAATGGAACAAAAAATGACAGACTTGTCACAGTACATTTTGCCAAATCATACAGGTGTTTGTCTACTAGACTGCACTACAGCATTTTCTAAACTGACAGACCAGGAAAAAAAGTATGCTCACTATATTTCACAAGCCTCATGGTATGGTGGATTGGTAGTTCTTGTTCAGGTATGCATCAAGTTGTCTTATCTTATATTCTGGCTATTCAAACTATTTTTACCTTTTACAGGTTGTTATTGGTTGATGATTTTTCTCTAAAAAGGTTGGCTACTTTGTATCAGCAATATTGCAACAGCTCTCTCACTCTTGGGCTGTCTTGGGTTTTATCAGCATGTTTGTGTGACGAGCCTTACCAGTAGATACATGTAACCTGGACATCTTCAAAGTGCCAGTTCAGTAATTGCTGCATAACAGAAAACTTCCATTGTACTGACATGAACTGTCCCATCTTGAATTAAGTAAATTACGTAAAAAAGAACTGTATCACTTTTGCAAACTTTTAAAAACATTTTGACTAAATGAGAAACTGCTTGTAGCAAGCAAATCCTGTTGTGCCTTCAGTGGTTTCACATGCATTTATGTATTGAATCTTTTGCCTTTTGAAAACATTGTGGGAAAAGGAAAAAAATGCTTGTAACCAGTATGTTCTCCTTTTCCTACAATGTTTTCTACCCTTCCCAAACCATATTTCAATTTTTAGCTCACCTGAGCATGAAGTGCTCTGGGTGAGCTATTGTGATCGGGCTGATCGTCCGTCCGTCCATCTTTCCGTTCATCCATTTTTTCTTTGAAAATCTTCTCCTCCAAAACCAGATGGTCAATCTTGATAAAACTAGGCAGGAATGTTCATTGGATAAAGCTGTACAAGAATTGTTAAAAGAATTTAATTCCATCAAAAACTCTGGTTGCCATGGCAACAAAATGGCTGAAAATGGAAAAACTCTTTAAAAATCTTCTTGTGACAAACCATAAGGCCGAGAGCAATCATATTTTGTTTGAAGCATCATTGGGTGACCCCCATACCAAATGTGTTAAAACTATTCCCCTGGGGTCATATTTGGGCTTTGCCTGGGCGCACCCTATTTTACTTAGAAACAAAGAAGGAAATCTAAAAAATTTTCTTCTGACAAACCATACTGGCTAGAGCATTCATATTTAGTATGTAGCATTATCTGATGATCGTCTACCAAAATTGTTAAAATTATCCCTCTGCGGTCATATTTGGGCTCTGCCCGGTCGCACCCTATTTTACATAGAAACAAAGAAGGAAATCTTTTAAAATCTACATGTGACAAACCATAAGGGCTAGAGCATTCATACTTTGCATGTAGCATCATCTAGTGACCCTTTATAAATATTGTTAAAATTATCCCCTTGGCTCTGCCCGGGCACACACTATTTTACATAGAATCATAGAAGGAAATCTTTTAAAGTCTTCTTTTAACAAACCATAAGGGCTAGAGCATTCATATTTTGCATGTAGCATCATCTGGTGACCCTTTAATAAGTTTATGTGCTCTGGGTGAGTTATTCTGCAATTTGTTTCAGTTTGGACCAGTCTAAACTTTTGTCATCTGGTAATGGGTTAAATTACAAGTCAAAAAGGGAACAAGACACTGTGAAGAGAAAAATTGATGATAAGCAGCAGTTTTTAACTCTACTGGCCAAAGACAAAGAAGAAAATCTGAAAACATCTTTTGACAAAAGCTAGGGTATGCTTTATTTGAAAAGAATAGCCTGCCCTTGACAAACCATATAAGTTACAAATGTACTCAGGTGAGCGATTTAGGACCATCATGGTCCTCTTGTTCAGTCACATGTATTTTGTCATCTGCAAATGCTTTCAATTTCAGTTCGCAAAATTGTCCTTAATTCTTTAACAAACGACAAAATTTTGGGTTTGTCCAAATTGAAAGCATTTGCAGACAACAAAATAAAGTGACTGAAAATTTGAAATTTGTTGTATGAAGGGTAGTAAACATTGGGAAAAAAGGAGAAAATGCTGGTTCTGAGCATTTTCTTCTTTTTCTACAATATTTTCCAAAGGCTTCTTTCTCAGGGTCGTCCATAGTAGGGATTGTGTGGTAATGGATTAATCTGTAATTCACAAATTTTTTGACACACATATATATCCATGTATACAGTAGTTATTTGCAAATGATTTCAGAATAGACAATTCTAAGACACTGTCAACAGATAAAGAGGTAACCTTTGAGAGGTATATGCAAATGCTTGAACTAAAGGCAATTCAGAAATTTTGTGATCAGGTAAACAGGTAAACTTTTAGTGCAAAATCATCCCTCTCGACCTACACTGCATGTAGTTACAGCTCAGAATACTCTTTTCAGACGTCTCCAGAGTCACCTGGGATATTCATCCTTCTTCAGAAGTTATTCAAAGCTCAACCAGCCAGTGAACTTGAAAGACTTGCTATAGATCTTGGCTTGGCTAAAGATGAATTTGATGTGAGTTATTGATTAAAGCTTAACTATACAATCCTCAGTTTAAACATCCTTGAAGAAGAGTGCTTTTGAAAACATTTTCTCCATTTCTAACAAAATTTTCCACCCTCTCGTAGACATTTTTTCCTGCTTTAAGCACATGTAGTCTTTTGTCTGCAATTGCTTTCAATTTGGACAAATCCAAAATTTTTGTTTTGTGCTGAAAGGTTAAACTCATAATGGTACCCAGTAATATTGTGCCATTAAAACCTTGACAAAGTAAAGCTTTGAAACCATTATGTGGCCTCAATTGAAGCTAGTAATGATAAATCTTTAAGTCTTGTACCACTCAATCCAGAGTTTTAACAATCTTTTAGAAGAGGCCTGTTGAAAACAATGTGGGAAATGGAGAAAATGCTGGTAACCAGCTACAATCTTTTCTATCCTGTCAAGGGCAAATTTTGTCATTAGGACCATCTATTTACCATCTTTAAATGCTTTCAATTTGGACAAGTCTATAATTTGCTTGTGTGGTAAAGAGTTAAAGGGTAGAAGAAATTTTACAGTCAATTGACTGTATTTGGGACAAACATATTTTAAAAGTTCTCTATCTTGAACAATGATGTGATATTTTATAAGGCTTTTCAGAACACTGTCAGGAACGAAAAGATTTGTACCCTTTCAGAGACAAATTCATCAATTTAGCATCATTTAGTTGTCTGCAAATGCTTTCTGTGTGAAAAATAGACATCATACTTTTGGACATTTCATGTTGTTTAGATACACTTGTATTTTGAAAAATATTGTTGTCAACTTGCACAACAAAAAAATTAAGTCATGTTTTGCACTTTCTATTATCAGCAGTAGCTGCCAAATGCAACTCAGTGTTCATGTGGAGTAGAATAGATCCCAGATCAGACTGTTCTTGGATAGAAGTTTGAAATCATGGTACATCTACTTGGGATTTTGCTACATGAATTGGCTTGAATTTTTCATTTCAGTTTTGAAGCGCTAAAGGACTAGTTCATGAATGCCTTTTTGAAGCAAAATAGGTCTTGGATCAGACTGATTACAATATTTAAGCTGATCTTGGAAAAAGGTTTGAAATCAAAATTAATCATTGTACATGCACTTTTATATTTGCTACATGAATTGGCATGAGTTTTCATTCAGTTACGAAGCAGTTCAGGTTTAATTTATCTAAAAGAAATACAGCAGATATCTTTAAAGTCCATGTAAATTTGGAACAACCATACTGAATTCAGGTTTGATACATTATTGCAAGAAAAGATAGTGGTTTGGTTTTTTCTGAATTAGTTAAAAAAAAAAACATTGTGTGGTTACCAGTATTTTTAACTTTTTTCGTAACATTTTAAAAAGATTTTGTCATAAAAATAAGGCCTCACACAAGGTAATTTTTATCTGGTTCTCTTCTTCACAGGCCATTTTGATCTATGCAGCTGGTTTTTACTCAAATGCAGGAAACTATAAGTCATTTGGGGACACCAAGTTTATTCCAAACCTGCCCAAGGTGAGTACCATGGAGCAGATCCATAGCCATTGTACAGGGTTCCAGATAAGAGGGAGTGATGATAATCTAAATCTATTATTTCTCTTCTAAATCCTATGTTGTGGTTACTCAATAGAATCGTCTCATCGAGGCGATTCTATTGAGTACCCATAACGTAGGGTTTAGTTGAGAATAAATCATATTTTCAATTTTAAAGTTAAAGTCACTCCCTCATGTGGAGCTCTGATTGTACATACATAGGTGGCAAAAAGGGGTCTAATGCATCTCTGCAATGCACTATACCAAACGATTCATCAGGTAAATTACATCTTTGCGAGCCAAGGTTATGATCACTATGTGGATCTTACCTTGGCTGATTGAGCCCGATTTCGAGATTCCTGCGATGAGCCCTCTATTAGATGCTGGTTATTGCCCCCCCCCCCCTTTTACATCATATTTCTAAAAGCCAATGAAATATTGTTTTACAAACCGCTTACGAATATACATGAAGCTATAAGCAGACATCCACATGGGGTTCCATGTTTACCTTCTATTCGAAAGGTAGCGACCTTATTCTATTTTTATCAAAGATGAAATGCTATGAGCGATTTCATTCGTTGCAGTTAGAGCTGGCTGCATTCAATGAAAATGCGTATCAGGGGAAATGTAAAAATCAAGCTCGATCCGCCAAGGGTAGAGTAGTGTAGTGAATCGTCAGCCTTGGCTTCCGAAGATGGGTAAATTATGGATCCATAAATTTCTTTATGTGCAACAAAAGATGGAAAAAAAACCCAGAGTCATTAGACTGGACCTTTGCCATGAAGAAAATTTGCTTTTAACTAAAAAGGTTCAACCTGGTCAGCTTTCACAGATAAGATCTGGATCAGTACCTTTGCTGATGAATTATATCCATTTTTGAGGAGCATGGCTCATATATGAAGGGTGATTACAATAAAGGACTTGCCGACTTTTGACCTAGGTCTAACCCTTTACCCCATAGGGCATTTCTATGGTATCTCTGATTGACCCTAAATAACGACAAGGATGAAGCCATTTTTTATGGGTATATGACACCTTTTGATAGCATAGAGAACATTGTGACAAAAGGTGAAATTGCTCGTCACAAGCAATTTCACCTTTTGCCACAATGTTTTCCAAAGACTCCTATGAGCAATATGTAGAAATGAGTATCTATGGAGTAAAGGGTAAAGATTTAATGTTTTGCCAGCAACAAATATTAGGAATGAATGAACAAAAAACAGATTTCCATTGTCACAATGATTTCCATACTTTTAAATGATAAGAGGTAGATTTAAATGCATTTAGCCCCTGCATTTTTCATATTTGGCCTTTCCGGGGGTTTTAATTTGAATTAAATTTGGGATTGTTAGGTTAAAGATTTTGCATATACATTTTAGGGATGCTGAAAAAATAACTGCCTGTTTTGACAAGTAGTAATTCAACATAACTAGTACTTGCCATCTCTTGGAACTCAGTCAAGCTAGCCTTAATGCAGCTTTTTAGCATGCACTATACCACATAACCATTGTTTTGACAGAAAAACATCATGAGAAAAGTAGAAAATGCCTTTTCTTACCTATTCAAGGACAAATACTGTACTATCATTTTCCTGCCTATTGAATAGGGACAAGTCTGAAATATTGTGATCTGATAAAGATTGATAGAAATGTCCACAAAGATGTGTTATACTGTATTTGACTGTGTGTAAAATTTCATGATAATATCTAAGTACATTTAAAGGAATAATGAAATTTGGAAGCGTAGACTGCAGACTTTTTCTCATATACCTTACATTGTTGATATGGTTTGATCTTGTTGTAGGACAAGTTTGAAGCAGTAGTCATGGGTAGCGCAGCAGCCAGGGCAGATCCAGACAGTATAAAGGCCCTGTGGAATGGAGTGTCTACTCGCATGTATTCACTTGGTGAGCGAGAAAGGGAGCTGGGTCTAGGTGAAAAGGTACTCTTCTGTCTCCAATGTAATTTCTTGAATGAGTTCAATTCTTAACGCTCAGCCGTCAATTGACATTACATTAACAACACAGTTTTAGACTTGTCAAAGTTAAAAGCATTTGCAGATGAGAATTGAAATGTAGATAAAGTGATGGATTTTTCCTTTAACTCTTTACCAAACGACATAATTTTAGACTGTTCTAAATGGAAAGCATTTGCAGATGTTTTAGTAAGGGAAGAAAACCTTGTGGGAAAAGGAGAAAAAGCTGATTACCAGCATTTTCTCCTTTTCCCACAGTGTTTTCAAAAGGCTTCTTTCTTAGGGTCGTGAAAAGTCGGGATTGTGTGGTGAAGGGTTAAAGGATAGTCAGCATTGTGAGAAAAGGAGAACTTGGTTTTCAAAAGGCAAGTCCCCCTGGCAGCTGAACCCTTTACCACATAATGCTGAGTTTTAATTGTCCTGAGGAGAGAGGCTTTTAAAAACACGGTGGGAAAAGGAAAAAATGCTGGTAACCAGCATTCTCACTTTCCCACAATACTGTCTATCGTTTCAGAAACAAAATTTATAAGTCACATTTATTTCCTTGTCTGCAAGTCCTTCCAATTTGGAATAAGCTGGAATTTTGTTGTTTGGTAACAAGCTGAAACACTGGATTGTGTGGTAAACGGTTAAGATCTATAGTGCCTCTCATACAAAAAGTTGTTAGGGACAAAGCTCCTTTCTCCTTTATTTTACGACCATTGACTTGCGATATTCAGGTAAGATTGCCTGCTTCAAGGTGTTCAAATATTGCAGAGTGAATCTAATACTGAGGTTTGAACATTGTAACTTAACCCTTTAATTTTAGACTGGTCCAATTCAAAGTAGTTGCAGATGATAAACTTAACTCAAAAAATGAAACTTGTTTCCACCAGGGTAGAAACATTGTGGGAAATGGAGAAAATGCTGGTTTCTCCTTTTCCCACAGTCATTTCTAAAGGCTTCCATGTCAGGGTTGTTAAAACAGGGATTGTTTGGAAAAGGGTTAAGTGAGAAAAATATACACATGTTAGTTCCTTTCGCAATGCCTATGTTTAAAGATCCTAACAGATTTCACTGTACCTTTTAATGCCCAGCTTGGCTGATTTCTTACTAAGGATTCACTGATTGTCATTGAGAAAGGAGTCCTTACTCTCTCAATACTGATTATTGCTTAGACAATGGCCATGAGGGAAAGCAGCCATTTGCATGGGAAGAATATAGTGCAAACTACTGTTAATAAGAACGCATGGATAAGAATACTTGTGGCTCCATTGTAAGTGAAATAATGTTGAAAACATTGTTAAACACCATGCAAACAAAAAAAGCCTTTCAATCTTGAAGTAAAGTACTTGTTGACTATCAAAAAGGGGGAACCTTTACCAGAAAGGTAGATAGCCCTGAAATATATTTGACATGCAAAGGAAAGAAGCCTTTGAATCTTGAGCTACAGTAGTTGTTGACTGTCAAAATGGGGGAACCTCTACCAGATGGTTAGATAGCTCTGAAACATTTTTGACATGCAAACAAAAAAAGCCTTTCAATCTTGAGCTACAGTAGTTGTGGGTTATCAAAAAAGGGGAATCCCAACCAGAAGGCTAGATAGCTCTGAAATATTTTTGACACAGTTGTGCTTCAATTTTGACTTAAAGTTTTTCTGGAAAATGAACTGTATCAAAGCCTTGGAATTTTATTTTCATGTTTCAACTTTTAGCGCACAATCTTGAATTTTAATGACCCTGGAAGAGAAGTCAATTGAAAACATTGTGGAAAAAAGAGAAAATGCTGATAACCAGCATTGTCCTTTTACCACAGTATTTAGTAAATTTTTGTAAAAACAATCCCTATATTTGAATTTTTGTCTTATGCAAATGTTTCATCTAGGCCTGGGGCCTTAAGAGACACAATTTTCATAAAGATGAATGATTATCTCTTTACCAAATGACAATTTTTTTTGTCCAAATTAAAACATTCCAAACAGTGAATTAGGATAGGTTGGGGATTTTGTTCATAATAAGGTAGAAAACATTGTTGGAAAAGGAGAAAATGCTGGTTATCTATATGGTTTCAAATGGCTTCTTTCTTTGGATCTGTAAAGCTGGGGATTATGTTGTAAAGGAATAGATCGCTGTTGTAATTGTCTTTCAGGGCACCACAACTTACTTTTCTAGTAACTGTGACAAACAAGATGCTGAAGTAGCCCAAGAATTTATGAACGCTAAAGATCTGAGTGGTTACAACACAAGGCTTTTTAAATCTGCAGACAGGAAATCCAATCAAATTGAATATGAAATAAGATTGGCTTCTATGGAAACAGGAGGTACTGTTATGAAGACACATAGGATCTGACATAAGTTGGTGTTTGAAATAAAAGTTTGTGAAACAAGTCTAGAAAAATGTCATAGAGGGAGCTTAAGTCAGCTTGATAATGTTTTTTATGCACAAGCTTACTTAATTTTTTCTGTTTAGAGGGACTAATTTCAGATTCTTTGTATCATATTACAAAATCTAGCAAATAGTAGCTCAAAATGTGCAAAACCATAAAGTCACACATGGTAATTTCCATAGATGAAACCTATTTCACTTCTCAGAAACCAGTATAAAATGACATCAAATATGTTGTCACACAATTTTTTCTCAACTCTAAGACAACACAATTTGTAATCTCAAATCTGAGATAAAACAATTTGTTATAGGTATACTGAAAACATTAAAAGATATGGGATAAGTAGATTTCTTCTGAATTTCTGCTTATTTAACCTTTCACTTTACAACAAATTCTAAACTTCTTGAAACCAAAAGCAATTACATACAATCAATTGATTATAAATCAGGCTATAGTATGTCTTAAACTCTGAACTAAACACTCCTGAGTTTTAACAACTTTGAGAAAGGGAGCTTTTGAAAAAATGGTTAGAGGAGGAGAAAATGCTGGTAACCAGCACTTTTAAATTTTTCCCACTATCTTTTCTGTTCTTTTACAGACAGGTCTCATGACTTGTAACAAATTGTGTCCTTTGGAAATGCTTCTGGTTTGGGTCTGTTATATAATTTTGTTTGTTGTGTGTTGACGGGTTAAAAGGATTTAAAAGCATAGTGGGGAAATGTTTTCAAAAGCCTTTTTTCAGGGTCTTTAGGAATCTGGTTTGTCTGATAAACAGTTAAAAAAAGCACACTTTTACAAAAGGGATAAGTATTGATCAAGGTTTAACTCTTTACCACACGACAGAATTTTGGACTAGTCCCAATTAAAAGCATTTGCAGACGACAAAATAAATGTTAATCAAAAATTGAAATTTGATTTGGAAAGGGTAGAAAACATTGTGGGAAAAGGAGAAAATGCTGGTTACCAGCATTTTCTCCTTTTCCCACAATGTTTTCTGAAGGCTTCTTTCTCAGGGGCGTCAAAAGTAGGGATTGTGTGGTAATGGGTTAAGACATTGTAAACTTTGTGGTAAAGACAGAAACGGATGGCTTTGAAAACAATTTGAATGTTTCAGTAGGTAAACAGTAGGATTATTCACATGAGTAAGTTGTATACTGTTGTACTTAATCTAGACAAAAATAACAACTTTGGTAATACAAAAAATTTACTGGTTGATTGAAATATAAATACATGATGAACTGTTTTAGTCTATGATCTTGACGACTTTATGAAGGATCAGATAGAACGCTGTTAATAACACATATTAAATATAATTATATTTGTTGTGAATTTTCATTACAGATGGTTCACTGTCAGGATGTGCCAATGATATCCTTGGTACACATCAATTTACACCAAAAGGTCGATCTCAACCAGTAGAGTTCAAGGTCACAAGAGGAGACTACTCGGAGCTGATGTCATTGGTAGTGAAGAATCTACATTTTGCAAAGGTTTGCAAATCTGTTGCTGTTATACCAAATGAACACTTTAACTCTTTACCAAACGTCAAAGTTTTAGACTGATCCAAATTAAAAGCGCTCGCAGACTACAAAATAAAGTTAATTCAAAAACTGAAATTTGTTTCGAGCAGGGTAGAAAACATTGTGGGAAAAGGAGAAAATGCTGGTTACCAGCATTTTCTCCTTTTCCCACAATGTTTTCAAAAGGCTTCATTCTCAGGGCCGTAAAAACCAGGGATTGTTTGGTAAAGGGTTAAAGCGCATTAGATTGAATTGACTCATATACTCACAAAAAAGATGTTTTATGTTCATGGCAATTGACAGCCTGAAACGTTGAGGAAAAAGGAGCAAATGGTTTACAATTATGGTTTAACCCTTTACCGCAATAATGCTTTAACCCTTTACTGCACAATCAGGAGATTTAACATCCTAACAGACAAGGCCTTTGAATACATTGGGAAAAGGAAAAATGCTGGCATTCACTATTTTTGTCCACTATGCTGTCTACGTCTTCAGCAAAAGAAATCATTTGAGCTACACTGAATTTTTGTTGTGCAATAAATTATTGCTTTTAAATTGAAAGATTTGACAGGACATGGCCAGACCTTGTTTTGCGTTGACAATCTATAAGAAGAATACAACAGAAGTTGAAAAATGATGACCCCCTTTTTGACCTCTTATTCTTTTTTTTTAAATTTTTGCTTTTTTTTTATGAGTAAGACGTTTGCATACAGTACTGTATGAGTTTATGAAGGAAAAAGTTCATAGATCTTTCTTTGATACTTTATTTGAAGAATTTATAGAATTTTGCTCCTCTTTTTCAATTTTGGACTTAACACTTTCCCAAATGACACTGTTGAACTCTTTGGACTTGAAAGCAACAGGAGACCACATATTTGAATTCGGTACAAATGAGCTTGAGCACTCTCACAGTGCAGAAAACTTTGTCCAATATTGTTTTCAAAAGCTTTTTGCTTCAAGGCCCTGAAAACACAAGATTGTTTGGTGAAGGGCTAAGCATAAAATCTGAACAAAAAAGAACAAAAAACAATTCACTGCTTGAAATCACCTGACCTAAAGTGTTGGTATTTATTTATGTAGCAGTATCAAGTATATTTACCAAATGAATTACAGGAATATGCAGCAAATGACAACGAAGTTAAAATGTTGGAGGAATATATAAAAAGTTTCTCGTCTGGTTCCCTGCCTGCTCACAAGGAAGGTTCTCGTTACTGGATCAAAAATAAGGGGCCAGTTGTGGAAACGTATGTATGATATTGCAGCATAACTGACACTTCCTTGATAGAAAAGCCACATAAGTAAGCGTTCACTTCAATTGCTGATACAATAAGGCATGCAAGCAAGGCAAGGAGGGAGGATAGGTGACAAGAGGGAAGGAGAACAGGAATTAAGTACTTGGGCATTTTTAATTAGAAATTTCATGATCCTGTAGAAGTTTTACTGCTTTTGGAACCAAAATCTCTGTTCATCAAATCTTTATATATAAAAATGTTCCTCATGTAAACCCTTAAAGGAACTGACTTAACTTGTTTATTGTGGACAGTGTAGATTAAGATCAGACTGCATAGAACGTGCAGTCTGATCTTAAATCTACACTGTCCACTATTTTGTTACATATTGTGGCCGAAAAAACCTTGGTACAGCAATAGTTCAGATGTTTTTCCTATTTAAAAATGTCTCTTGTTTTAATTCAGCACATGAAAGGTTAAGAATTTATTACACAATAGACTCTTTACCTTTTTTTCAAACAATCTTGTAGCAATGACTCTAATGAGGAAAGTTATGGAAAAGATTGTGAGAAAACCTGTTGATATCAGTTGCCTGTATTTTCTACTTCACCCACAATGTTTTCTTCCCCTTTCAAAGAAAAATACTATGTTTAATTTCTTGCCTGGAATGCTATTCATTTAAACAAGTCTAAAATTCATCAACTTTATTATGGTTATATTTTTCAGATATATTGGTTTTATAGAGTCCTATAGAGATCCATATGGAGTTAGGGGGGAGTTTGAGGGTATTTTCATTCTACATATTCTGTTCACTTCTTTACCGAACAACAAAATTTCATATTCAACCAATCTGAAAACATTTTGAGACTACAAATTAAATTCAGAGCAAATTATGGTTACTAGCAGTTTAGAGAACTGAAACCCAGGAGTCTCTGACTGTACTCCCAAGCTTGGCCAAATTCTGTCTCAGGATTGATGATTGTCACCATTACAGGATTCATTGATCTCTTTCTGCTGGACATTGTGACAAAAATGTTCCAGTATAAGAAAGCAGTATGAGAAAAAAGCAAATGGCTTGAAAGAAAGTTGTCCAATGTAGTGGTCAACTAAACTGCTTAACCCTTAACCAAATGATGAATTTTCAAACTTGACTAAATTGATATTGTCTGCAGACGACAAAATAGAGGCTGGTTAATGTTGTAATTTGTTTTTGATTGCACAATAAACACTGTGGAAAAAGGAGAAAATTCTGGTTACCATCATTTCCTTTTTCTATATTTTTTTAAAAGACTAACTTATCAGTGTCATATAAACTCAAGGTTGCATGAAAAAGAGTTAATTCAGTTAATAGCCATATTTTACCAAGTCAAGATTGAAATATTTTGTCAGCTCAGAATTTATAAGTTACTTAATTGTGTTAATGTTACTGAATGTATCTTAAATGACAAACTTGTCATAAGTCAAGAAATGAGCCTGTTTGCAAACATGAGCAAAATATCAGATTTGAATGGATAAAAGAAGCTATGAGAAGAACCATAAAACTGAAATAGTTTTGAAGAAGGAGTCAAACTGTTGGCTGCTAAGCATGCCTCAAGGACCTTTTGTGGAAAGTGTAATGCAGAGAAAATACAGTTTGATCTTTGATCTACAGTCCTTCTTTCACCAAGTAAACCCTTTGAAATGCCAGAATTTGGGTTTGTTGAATTTGCTTTTGGAAGTTTTCATTTCACTTATTTAGCATGAATTTTAACAGTATGGAAAACTTTTGTGAAAGGATAGCATGCTTGTCAGATTTAGATGCTTCTTCTCCAAAGTTGTTTTCTAAAGCTCGAGACCATCTGCACAAATGTTTCTGGTCAGTTGTTGCATAGATGTAGTTCAAATTTATTGTTATTTTAAGGTTTTGCTGCAGTTGTAAATAAGGAGATGAGTGCTAAATTCAACAAATTGGTTGAGAATGCTGAACACCTCTTGGCTTTGCTACCCTGGCCACTTGCCTTTGAGAAGGACAAGTTTCTGAGACCAGATTTCACATCCCTGGATGTCCTCACTTTTGCTGGGTCTGGAATTCCAGCAGGAATTAATATTCCAAATTGTGAGTTTATGTATTAGATAGCCACATTTGAAACAGTGTAATTTTAGATTTGCCCAAATTAACTCTTATCCTGCCATTTGCGGACTGTTCTCCCTTGATCTATCTCCTTTCCACAGCGGACCGCAGACTCTATCCATGGTAAGAATATCCCGCAAATTTTTACCTTGTTTTCTCATTTAACCACCAATGCTTCATTCATAAAGTAAGTTCCAATTGGGTTAGTTGTGCAAACAAAGAACACTGTTAACCAAGGTTGAGAAAAATTAGAAAACAAGTTGAGAAAATTGGCAATTTGCAGAATGACTATCTAAGGATTTTTGGTTCAATTTTTGCTTAAATAATGGAAGAAACTGTAAAGTTTGGCATGATCTGAAAGGGAAATGTTTGTAGAAGAGATATTTAGGAATATTGTATTACAAAATGAATTTTATAATTTGAAGTTGCAATAATCGGGAACAACACAGCAATTCAGAAAGTGGGTGAGGTGTTGTGGACTTGTCTCAGAAAGGTCTTAGTTTGGCGGGGTACTGAACCTTGGACCTCAGGATTGATAGTTTGGCGTTTTACCACTGCCCTGAAATGATGATAGCCAAGGCAGACACTCATTTAAATAATCCCCCAAGACTGTGATCGGAGCGCCATCATATCACCACTTTATCGTAACGTAGGGCCGTCATATCGCCACTTGATCGTATCAGAGTGCTATTATCTCGCCATTTGATCATATTGGAGCACTATCATATAGCCTCTTGATCTCAACAGAGTGCCACTGCATATCTAACTCTGACTATGGGATCATATAGGGGCGCAATGACCTACGTACTGGCGAATATTTTGTTTGCGCTCTTGAGCAATCCAATAGTGTCCCAACTATGATGTTTACGTTCAAATTGTATTTTGCTAGCGATTTAAGCGATTAAGTAGCGATGTGACGGTGTTCTGAACAGATTGCCACAGATCGCCACAGATCTTTGTGCAAGGGAGTAGACTGATGGCGATCTCGGAGATCCATTAAAGATCTGTTAGCATTCTTGGTGTTCTTGGAGCTCTGCATGGTGATCTACAGTGTCCTGTGAGAGCGCCATAGATCGCCGCCTAGTGGAATGGGGGTATGATTTTGCCTATTTGTACTTTTGATAATTCTTAAACACTATAGGAGAAAATTTGTGATACCCATGTCGTAAGGTAGTTATTTTGAAACCAGTGTAACTTGATTTATATATCTTTTTCTCTGTCCATATCGGATTATGTAATATCAATTTCAAAATGTTGTATTTTACCTTCACTAAGGATCAAAAGTGGTCCAGTTAAGTAACAAGCTTCCAGATCTTTTCCAGCAATGGAGAGCAATGAGCCCTGATTTATATGGTAGGATAAGTGTTAAAGGAACTTTGCAGATGTCGAATGGAATGAACTGCAAATGATAGGATCAGTCTCTGAAATAATAGAAAAGTAAAAGTAGAAAATGTTCCTTTTCCTGCATTTCCTTGTTTTCCCACAATGTTTTCAAAGGCCTTTTTTGTTTGGTTAATTCAAACAAGGGGTTGGTAATGGGTGAACCGCTTGTTTTACATAACATCTGACTATTTAGTCCCTACTGGTATCAAACTGCACATTTTTTTTACACAGGAATTGTCATCTACTCTGCCTCCAGAGTGAGCCATTCACTGTGAAAAGGGGGTTAAATGCTTCTGCTGCAAGTATTGACCCTTTACCACACAGCAAAATTTTAGACCTGTCCAAAATGAAGCATGTGCAAACAACAATTTCAGAATGGCTTAACCCTTTCCCAAATGATAAATTTTAGACCCTTCCAAACCGAAAGAGTTTGCAGATGACAATTTTAGATTTGGAGAAAATGGCAGAAAGTTCTCAAAAAGGGTAGAAAACACTGTGGGAAAAGGAGAAATTGCTCGTTACGAGCAATTTCTTCTTTTCCCACAGTGTTTTCAAGACTTTTACTGCAGACACGTAAAAACCAGGGCTTATTTGGGAAAGGGTTAAATGATGCAATTTTTCTTTGATAGGGTAGAAAACTTTGTAGGAAAGGGAGAAAATGCTGGTTACCACCATTTTCTCTTTTTTCCCAAAATGTTTTCAAAAGGCTTCTTCCTCAAAGTCGTTATGTAGTCATTGTGTGGTAAACGGTTAAACCATGTCAGTCTGCGTTGTCCAGGCAGGTTGATCACGATTTAGTTGAACAAATGAAAAATGCCACTATAGAAGTAACAAACCATTTTCTGTACAATGGACAAATAAACCTTACATATTGCATTTATTGAACAAACCTGCTGTTTTTGGTTGTTTTTGACTCATTGAGCAACCAAGAATGTCTAGGAATGTACTTTAGCAAAATGAAGACAAAAAATGAACTAACAAAATACAGTCTATGCCAGTGGATGTCAAAATATCTTCATATGCTGGCATAATACTGGTTCCATTTGTAATAATGTAAAGGTGCCTGAAGCAGTCACATTGTGAGTGTCCCATAGATGCTTCATCGACAAAAGACCAAATCTTGGACTGGACCAAATTGGAAGCATTTGCAGACAACAATTAAATGTAGCTCGAATGATAATTTCTGCCTGTGACAGGGTAGAAAATATTGTGGAAAAGCATTTTCTCCCTTTCCCAAAATGTTTTCAATAGACTTCATCACCAGAGTTGTAAAAGCAAGGGACTGTATGATACAGAGTTAATACAGGTTTGAATGTATTTAAATGTACTATTATGTATACAACAGATGATGAAATCAGACAAGATGAAGGTTTTAAGAATGTATCTCTGGGAAATGTACTTACGGCTGGTTATAAAGATACAAAAATCACATTCATTGCTGACAGTGACAAAGTAAGTGGAGACTCTAATTCTCTTTAGTGAATACAGGGATAAAGTTAGCCCATAGATAACAATATTATTAGGAGTCAAGCCCCTATTATAGTAACATTTGGAAATATTCTGAAAACTGCAGAACCTCTCTCAAAGCTAGGAAAGTTTCAGCTTTTGACTCCTGCTCAATCCCACCGAGAACCTGTGAACTGAGAAATTGGTGCTCTACTAATTCACAACAGCTTTAATCCTTTACCATACAATACCAAGTTTTAACAATCTTAACTCATTACCACATGAGGAAATTTTAGGTTTGTCCAAATCGAAAGCATTTGTAAATGACAAAATAAAAGTGATTGAAGATTTGAAATTTATTTTGCCAAGGGTTGAAAACATTGTGGGAAAAGTAGAAAATGCTGGTTTCCTTGTATATGCTCTGGATGCCACATTTTCAATCTAAAACTCTTGAAAATTGTACAGAATGTTTGCCTTGATAATATCTTAGAAGAGTTTGAAAATGTGTCATTTTGGGTCAAAAACTAGGTCAATAGGTCAAATGTTTTAAAAACCTTGTGTATGCTCTGGAGGACACATTTTCAGTCTGATACTCCTGAAACTTGTTCATAATATTTGTCTTGGTGATACCTTGAATGAGTTTGAAAATGGGTTATGTGGAGTCAAAAACTAGGTCACTGGGTGAAATATTAGAAAAACCTTGCGTACACTCTAGAGGCCACATTTTCTGCCTGATACTCTTCAAACTTGGTCAGAATGTTTGTTTTGGTGATGTCTCAAAATAGTTTGATAAACTTGGTCAAATCTTGGAAAAAGCTTTTGTACGCAGTCCAATACTCATGAAACTTGGTCAGAATGTTTGTCTAACTGATATCTCAATAGTGTTTGATAATGGGTAATGTCTGATAAAAAACTAAGTCACTGGGAAACTGGATTGAAAATGGTTCATGTTTGGTCAATAGACTCAGGTGAGCGATTTCAGGGTCATCATGGCCTTCTTGTTAACTCTTTTACCAGATCAAAAGAATTTGGACTTGTCCTGCTTGAATGAATCTGTGGATAACAAAATTTCCAAAGTGGGATATTAATATGAGTTGTTGGATCCTGTTTCTTAGTGTCATGTTGTGAAATATTAAAAAAAAAAAACGATACATTTTATGATTTTGGCCCCTAAAGACTGTAGATTCAAATCTGTTGTGTATGTTTACAGGAACTGTATACCAAGCTGAAGATTCCATCCTTTGAAGTCCAAGTGGGGCTTCATGAGTTACTGGGCCATGGAAGTGGGAAACTGTTTAGAGTGGTAAAGAATTTCAATATATATTGCAGGCAAGAAGTGCAGATAGGGGATTTATTTTGGGCCTATCAAAGAGTAATGTCTTTAACCCATTACAACACAATCCCTACTTTTGACGACCCTGCGAAAGAAGCCTTTAGAATATGCTGGTAACCAGCATTTTCTCCTTTCCCCACAATGTTTTCTACCCTTCACAAACTAAATTACAAATTTTTAGTTACTTTTATTTTGTCGTCTGCAAATGCTCTCAATTTGGACAAACCTTTAATTTTGTTGTTTAGTAATGAGTTAAGGTCTTGGTTATGGCCTATTTCATTTAACCTGAAAGTATTTCATTTAACCTGATCCAGATCAACATCATTTAACTCATTACCGAACAACAATATTGTAGGTTTGTCCAAATTGAAAACATTTGCAGATGACAAAATAAAAGTGAATTTAAACTTGAAATTTGTTTTGTGAAGGGTAGAAAATTTTGTGGGAAAAGGAGAAAATGCTGGTTACCAAAAGGCTTCTTTCTCAGGGGCCTCAAAAGTAGGGATTGTGTGGTAATGGGTTAACCCTTTCCCAAACAATCCCTGGTTTTTATGGGTCTAGAATAGTTGCCTTTTGAAAACATTGTGGGAAAAGGAGAAAATGCTGGTAACCAGCATGTTCTCTTTTTCCCACAATGTTTTCTACCTATCATAGACAGAAAAAATCTTTTCAGCAAGAGTTGAATTGTCGTCTGCAAATGCTCTCAATTTGGTCTAGTCCAAAAGTTTGTCATTTGGGAAAGGGTTAAATAACAATTCTCTTTTTATACGCCCGTCGAAGACGGGACGTATTATGGGATCACTCGTGGCGTCCGGGCGGGCGTCCGGGCGGGCGGGCGGGCGGCGTCCAGTTCTTTGTCCGGAGCATATCTCCAAAACTATTCTAGCTAGGGTTATGAAATTTCATGGGTGGATAGATCTCATCGAGGGGGAGTGCAGTGTGCAGGAACCATAACTCTTGCTTGCTTAATTTTTGAGTTATTGCCCTTTGTTGTTTTTCGTACTTGAATTTTGTCCGGGACATATCTCCAAAACTATACTAGCTAGGGTTATGAAATTTCATGGGTGGATAGATCTTATCGAGGGGGAGTGCAGTGCACAGGAACCATAACTCTTGCTTGCTTAATTTTTGAGTTATTGCCCTTTGTTGTTTTTCATACTTAAATTTTGTCCGGAGCATATCTCCAAAACTATACTAGCTAGGGTTATGAAATTTCATGGGTGGATAGATCTCATCGAGGGGGAGTGCAGTGCACAGGAACCATAACTCTTGCTTGCTTATTTTTTGAGTTATTGCCCTTTGTTGTTTTTCATACTTGAATTTTGTCCGGAGCATATCTCCAAAACTATACTAGCTAGGGTTATGAAATTTCATGGGTGGATAGATCTCATTAAGGGGGAGTGCAGTGCACAGGAACCATAACTCTTGCTTGCTTAATTTTTGAGTTATTGCCCTTTGTTTTTTTTTCATACTTGAATTTTGTCCGGAGCATATCTCCAAAATTATACTACCTAGGGTTATGAAATTTCATGGGTGGATAGATCTCATCGAGGGGGAGTGCAGTGTACAGGAACCATAACTCTTGCTTGCTTAATTTTTGAGTTATTGCCCTTTGTTATTTTTTATACTTGAATTTTGTCCGGAGCATATCTCCAAAACTATACTAGCTAGGGTTATGAAATTTCATGGGTGGATAGATCTTATCAAGAGGAAGCGCAGTGCACAGGAATCATAACTCTTGCTTGCTTAATTTTTGAGTTATTGCCCTTTGTCGTTTTTCATACTTGAATTTTGTCCGGAGGATATCTCCGAAAGTATACTAGCTAGGGTTATGAAATTTCATGGGTGGATAGATCTCATCAAGGGGGAGCGCAGTGCACAGGAATCATAACTCTTGCTCGCTTAATTTTTGTGTTATTGCCTTTTGTTGTTTTTTATACTTGAATTTTGTCTGGTGCATGCCCCAGCTTTACAATTTGGGGTAAGACGGGCGTATCTTGCGACAATTTGCCGCTCTTGTTACTCCTTGCATTGCCCAGGAGTGCCTTCAGTATGTCCAGAAATGATCATGGAAATGTTTCATATGTTGCTTACATTGCCTACCCATGCTTATGAATATCTTCCTACATATAAATAATTTCCCAGATAATAGTCGGATTTCTATTTGATAAGCCAACTTATATATTCACCATAAAGGAAAGGATCAGGATAAATGAAGTCAGTAATATTTAGTTGTAGTTGTAACAATTTCAAGCATTCATAAATCAGCACCCACAACATAGGTTTTAACCCTTTAACCCATTACCACACAATCCCTACTTTTGACGCCCCTGAGAGAGAAGCCTTTAGAAAACATTGTGGGAAAAGGAGAAAATGCTGGTAACCAGTAATTTCTCCTTTTGCCACAATATTTTCTACCCCTCACAAAACAAATTTCAAATTTTCAGACACTTTTATTGATTCGTCTGCAAATTCTTTCAATTTGGACCAGTCTAAAATATTGTTGTTTAGTAATGGGTTAAAAGACCACAAAGTGTTGGATATGTCTGCAGACACATTAAATGCAGTTGAAATGGTAGGATAATGTCTCTGAAAGGTATGATCAGTATGGTAAAAGGAGGAATTGCTGAAATTTTGCTAGTTTATTCATGAGTTCAGGATGAACCTTGATTTCATGATTTAGACTTGTATGTAGGGCATCAGCGATTACTTTTACCCATGAAATTCATGATGAGAAGTTGCTTTTGAAGATTTAGTACTATCAGTATTGGTCAGAATAGATCAAAGATGATGGTCAAATTTTTCTTAGTTAAAATCTGTAATTTTGTCAAGTTTTACAGACCAGATTAGGAAAACAAAGATGTCATTTATGCATTGGACTTGCAGGTTTATGGATTTAGAGGTACTGATTATTGTCACCCTCTAAAAAAATAACAAAAAATTGTTTCACTTTCTTTCAATCCGTGTTAACTCTCTTTATTATTTAGATTCATGTTTAGCATCATATTTGCATAAGATGACTTTTAATCCTTTTTCAAACAAAGGTATGTTTTAACAACCTGGAGGATGCTTTTGAAAAGATTGTGGGAAACGAGAAAATGCTGGTAACCAGCATTTTTTGTCCTTTTCCAACAGTGTTTTTTAGTGCTTTAATGACAGAAAACAATTTACTAAATTGGCATTTGAGCTACATAGAATTTGTCTTGTATATATTTGTTCATCTTGAATTAGTCTAGAATTTTGGTTTTTTGTAAAGAGTTGAAACCAAAATGAAGACTTGGCTAATCTACAAAATGAAAAGTATACATGTTTATTTATTTTTCTCCTGCCACAATGTTTTTCTTTTTTTTTTTCAAGTGGTTGGAAAATAGTTGTTGGCTTTGTGTAAAGACTGTAGCTTTTATTTTGTCACAGGATGAGAGTGGAAAGTTCAACTTCGATGTAGATTCAGTGAAGCTTCCTTTGACCAATGAAAAGGTAGGATATTTCTCATAGTCTGTGTATTATGCCAAATGCTGCTTCTCTTATTAGAGAGGAAATATGAACAAAAAAGTATCCTGCATGTTTGAAGAGTTCCATTTGTAAGTGTCTTGTTGTTGCATGATGACATTTTAGCTCACCTGAGCATGTCCATCTGTCCGTCTGTCGTCCGTTCACATTTTCTTGTTTATACTCTAGCACCTACAAATGTCAACCAGTCAGTACCAAACTTGGTTAAAATATATATGACCATAAGATCTCGGATGAGTTCGATTATGGGTCTAATTGGACCAAAACATCTGGAATTATTTGCCCTTGAATTTGAAAAATTGCTATATTTCACTTTGTTTACTCTCTAGTATCTACAATTTTTAACCAATCAGTACTGAACTTGGCCAAAATATATATAAACATAAGATCTTGTATTTGTTCGATTATGGGTCAAATTGCATCTGAACAACTGGAGTTATTTGCCCTTGAATTAGAAAAAATGCTATGTTTGACTTTGTTTACACTCTAGCATCTACAATTATTAATCAATTGGCACCAAACTTGGTAAAAATATATATGACCATAAGATCTCGGATAAGTTTGATTATGGATGTAATCGGACCAGAACAACTGGAGTTATTTGCCCTTAGATTAAAAAAATTGCTATATTTCACTTTGTTTACACTCTAGCATCTACAATATCAACCAATTAGTCCCAAATTTGGTCAAAATATGCATGACTATTAGATCTCGAATGAGTTTGATTATGGGTCTAATCGAACTAGATTAGCTGGAGTTATTTGCCCTTGAATCAGAAAAATTCCTATATTTCTCTTTGGTTACACTCTTGTATCTACAAATATCAACCAATTAGTTCCAAACTTGGTCAAAATATACATGACCATTAGATCTCGAATGAGTTCCATTATGGGTGTAATCAGACCAGAGAACAACTGGAGTTATTTGCCCTTGAATTAGACAGTTCTTTAGGATAGTTCTTAGTCCGGAGCATAATGTATCTCCAGTCCAATTGACTTGAAACTTGGTATCCATCAAAACGTGGGAACATGGTGTTAGGGGCATGTTGCTAGCAAAAATGGTTTAGTTTGAACTTACTTATTTTACATCGATTGAGAAACAAGTTCTAACAACTTATACTAATCTCTCTGCTTCCTGGGAACTACACCAGTACTCGCAATGAATGTGTGGGCCAGTGAAAAATCCTGAAGTAGACACCTGCTCCCAGGTATAGAACTCAGGGCCTTATGGTTACGAGGCCGACGCTGTACCTCACAGCCACAGACACCACTAAAGACATGATGGCTGAGATGTTTTAAGCTTTGGATTATGAATAATAAATTCATTTCAGGTAAAGTCTTGGTACCAGCCAGGAGAGACCTGGGACAGTAAGTTTAGTACAGTAGCATCAACATATGAAGAATGTAGGGCTGAGTGTGTTGGACTGTATCTTTGTTTGTCCACAGATGTTCTTAAGTAAGATTTTATCTTGATAGCTTTACTAATATCTGTCCAAATATGTTTTTTTATGCTGTAGCTATTGGACTGCAGCTATTGGACTGCTATTAAATATGTTGTGAGAAAAGGGGCACTTTCTTATAGGAACAGCTATTGGTTCTTTCATAATGTTTTCAAAATTGTTGGAAAAGAGGATCACAAATCACTGCTTTTGTCAATGTTTTGTAATACTTGTCAAACTTTTGTAAGTCTGAAGAAGCTTCTTAACCTTACTACAAAATTTTAAGACTGTTCCAAATTGTAATCATTTTCAAATTGCAAAGTTAATATGGCTCTAATGTTGAAACATATCTTTATAGGGTGAAAAAGATAGCGGTAAAAAGGAAAAAAAATACTTGTTATTAGCATTTGATCCTTTCTCCTTAATTTGAAAAGCTGTATGGTACGTCTTGAGAAGTAAAAACAGGATAATTTAGGTAAAGAGTTAACCCATTACCACACAATCCCTACTTTTGACGACCCTGAGAAAGAAGCCTTTAGAAAACATGGCGGGAAATGGAGAAAATGCTGATTAACAGCATTTTCTCCTTTTCCCACAATGTTTTCTACCCTTCAAAAGACAAATTTCAAATTTTCAGTCACTTTTATTTTGTCATCTGCAAATGCTTTCAATTTTGACAAGCCTAAAATGTTGTAGTTGGTAATGAGTTAAGTCTTTACTGGAGGACAAAATTTAAGACTGGCCCAAATTGAAAGCATATGCAGGCAATAGACTATATGGCCTGCAACACGCGAAAAGGGGCATTTGGACATTGGCGTAAAGTGTCATCTCGGATCAGCCTGCGCAGTCCACACAGGCTAATCCGCGACGGCACTTTATGACTACATTAGATTTTCTTCTCCAGTAGACTTACGAATAAAAGAAAATTAGATAAAAGCGGAAAAGTATCGTTTCGGATTAGCCTGCGCGGATTGGGCAAGCTGATCCGAGACTATAGTTTACGCAAATGCCTGAATGCCCCTTTTCACGTGTTGCAAGCTCACATGATGAAATTTGTGTTTGGAAAGGTACTCTTTAAAAGGATTTACCATACCCAAACTGGCCAAAAGGTATATAAAACATAGGTACATGCTTTCATAACCTATTACATACAAAAAATAATTTTTGGCAAGCATTTCTATGAAACCTAGTAACTTTGCTCCTCATAATGAATATTATTTCAGTCAAAAGTTAAGTAGAATATTCTGCACTACTCTTTTAAGTCACTGATATATAGATTATAAAAGAGAAATTATAAGTTACTGATATATAGATTATAAAAGAGAAATTATCAGAGTTAATGTCTTTTTTTACATCTTTAAGTCTGGCTTAGCAATGAAAACTTGCACATGTAACACTTTTATCTGGTATCTATTTTAAGATCAATCATATTTAATTTTTCAGAAAGATGTAAATCTACCAAACTTACCTTATTTTGTCCATGACTTAATTTTAGTAATTTATGCTTTTTTTCAAAATGCCTGCCCTTTTGAAGCTTCCTTTCTTGCAAGCTGTCTTTGAAATTGTTGGATCACATTTGCTAAAGTTTCTCCTTTTATTTTCCTAACTTCTTTCCTGACTCATCTGAGGAATATTTCTGAATTGGCTTTGTACTTAAGATATCCCCATAGTAATAAATAGCAAGGATTTGATTAAGGATTTGGATGGGCTGTATCATACTGTAGTGTTTCACCCCTGAGTATTTCCTGTATATTACTCATTGTCAAACTTCATTTAATGCCTCTAATGCCTTACTTTGATGTTCATGTTTTATCTTTTGTTTAGATGTGTGCAAGTTTCCATTGTCACACCATGAAAAAACCCACACCAAACACATACAGACACTGTTTCAAAACTGTATCAAAAAGGCATTTGGATTTTCCACACTGCAATAGTATAACTACAGTCTTGCTTAATGTGTTATAGGATCTTTGGCCATGAAGATACAGATGCTGATGACATCATCTATATCAACTGGTTGAACATGGTGAGAGCTGGTTTACTGGCACTAGAATTTTATTCTCCAGAGACTGGGGCCTGGAGACAGGCACATATGAATGCAAGGTAAATAGTATATGTGAGGATTGGGGCCATATTCATGCCCTTTGTAAGTTTATAAATCCAGATTTAGATCCAGATTTTCTTTTCAGCACTAGCAGTTTGAGCCTCTCAAACTTTCTGTCGGGCAATCAGCAAACTAGTCTTGAGAGTTTGGTTGTGTATAGTAGGTTTGTTTTTTTAACTCACCTTAGCACAACATGCTCAAGGGAAGCTTTTAGGATCACCCGGTGTCCGTCGTGTGTCTTCAACAATTCTTTAAACATCAACTCTTCCTAAACCGCTGGGCCAATTTGGACTAAACTTGGATGGAATGTTCTTTGGGAGGTCCTCTAAAAATTCAAAGATTTCAGTTCCGTCAAAAACTCTGTTGCCATGGCAAACTAATGGAATTTTCTAAGAAATTCTTTAAAAATCTTCTTCTCTGAAACCGCTGGCCATATTTTAAAATAATTTCACAGAGATGTTCCTTGGGTGACCCTTTTTAAAAAGTGTTCGTGAAATTTTTATCTGTCAAGAAACTTGGCTCTGATGAATGGAGGCTACTTGCACTATAGGGAAATGAAGAAATTCTTGAAAGTTCTTCTTCTCTGAAATGGCTGGTCAGATTTTAGAATAATTTCATAGCAATATTCCTTGGGTGACCTTTTTCAAAAAGTGTTCGTGAAATTTGATTTGTCAAGAAACAAAGCAGTGGTGAATGGGGGCTACTTGCACTATACGGATATGAAGAAATTCTTGAAATTTCTTCTTCTCTGAAACTGATAGTCAGATTTTAAAATGATTTCACAGAAATGTTCCTTGAATGACCTTTTTCAAATATTGTTTGCGATGTTTTGATAGGTCAAGAAACATAGCTCTGGTAATTGGGGGCTACTTGCAACATACAGAAATTAAGAAACTCTTCAAAATTCTTCTTTTCTGAAACAGCTGGTCAGATTTTGAAATGAATTTTACAAGTGACCTTTTGAAAATTGCTTGGCAAAATAATGACTTTGTTTTCGAATACCTAAAAAAAAACAATGGTCCTCTCAAACATTCAGGTGAGCAATCCAGGGCCACCTTGGTCCTCTTGTTCCCTTTCCCATAATGTTTTCTGTTATATTAAAGACAGGTCTGTCTTGGTGACTCGGGATTAGGGTATCAGACTTGTGACCTCGTGGTTACAGGCTCAATACCCAGCTAAGACAAACTTTCTGTCCTTTCTGGCAATTTTTTTCATCTCATCTGATGTATGTGAGGATCATACTGTGTGACCTGGAGAGAAAGCTATGTCAGAACTATTGTGAAAAGGCCTGGAAAATAGATTTTCATTCATGCAGTTTGAAAGTATGAATAATATTTGATGATGATAATGTGTTACAGTACAGTCTGTTGAAGTTCAGTTGCAGCAGACAAAAAATGTATTTGTTATACTAGTGACTTTTGCTCTAGCTTTACAATGTATTTTTCTGCCAGCAGCTTCAATTATGACTGATTCCATTGCAAACATAATTACACTTGGTATTATAGCCATACTTTTAAATGGAATGAATAAAATTGATCTTTCGATTAATTGTAAATACACAAAACCATGTTAAAAATGTTGTTTATTGTGTGAAAATAGCTCATTCAAATAAATCTATCTTTTCTACCATATCGTTTTTATTTAGTTTGCTGCAAGATAAATAGCTGTAGGTGGTGAAAGAATTGATAAATTTCAGGTTTGTGATTTTACGAGTCTTGCTTGAAGCTGGGGAGGATCTGGTAAAGATAGAGAAAATCATAGGAGAAGATGGGCAAGATGACATTCTAGTGACTCTGGATCGTTCTAAAATCATTCGGGTAGGAAAACCTGCCATTGGGAACTTCCTTACAAAGTTACAGGTATGGTTGTCTTTCATCAGTCTGCTTTAACTTATACCAAACAACCTCAAAATTGTTACAGCCTCAGGAAGGGATGTTTTCAAAACACAGTTTGAAAAAGAGAAAATGCTGGTAACCAGAATTGTCTCCATTTTCCAGAAAGTTTACTACCCTTTCAAGGATAAATTGAATCATTTCAGCCATATGCAATATTTTGCAATATATGTGCTTTCAGTTTGGACAAGTCTGAAATTTTGTCGTTTGGTAAAGAGGAAAAGTAAGCATCCCAATTTCATTGGATCATGGGACAGCCTACAGAAGGAAGGTATTTCTGTCTACTGTTCTGTCGGCTGAATTAAGTCTAAGATTTAAGAAACAGTAGTTGATATAAAAAGGTTTTACTACTGCTGTTGGAAGCATAGATGGAGATCAGGCTGAAGTACCCAATAAAAGGTATTGAAATTGTTCTCAAGCCAAGGGAGAATAACAGAAATGGAAAAAAAAAAGTGATTACATTGTAACCCAGGCTAATTTTTGGCAGACAAACTTAGACATCATCCTTGAAGGTCAAATTTTCAGACAATTTCTTTTCCAGGTCTATAAAGCTACTGCAGACGTTGAAGCAGGCAACAAGATGTATCAGTTTTATTCTGATGTTCATGATAGTGATGAGCCTCATTTTGTGACTCTAAGAGAAATTGTCCTTGCTAGAAAACAACCAAGAAAAATGTTTGTTCAACACAATACTGCTATCCAAGAAGGTATTTCAGTTTTTTTTTTATAGCTCGGCTGTTTTCAAGAAAGATATTGAAGTGTAGTCATAGACCTGGTGTTGTCTACCTGGTCTACATTGTTGTCGGTGTCTTTGTCTTTTGACATTTTGTAATATCATTTATTTCTGAAGATATTTACTTGAACTTTTGGCCACTTGTTAACTATCAAAAGGGAAATTGAAATATCATGGGAACCATCAGAAAATATTTGACATAGTAATGCTCTGTGTTAACCCATTACCACACAATCCCTACTTTTGACGCCCCTGAGAAAGAAGCCTTTTGAAATCACTGTAGGAAAAGGAGAAAATGCTGGTAACCAGCATTTTCTCCTTTTCCCACAGTGTTTTCTACCCTTCCCAGAACAAATTTCAATTTTTCAGTCACCTTTATGTTGGTGTCTGCAAATGCTTTCGATTTGGACAAACCTAAAATTTTGTCGTTTGGTAATGAGTTAATGAGCCTGTTTGCAGTGAGTGTGAAAAGTTGTCTTGTTAGTGTATGTCCATGCATGTGATAGTACATCTGTGCATGTTGTGTTTCTCATGATTTGTCTGCACCTATTTTGACATGATGTTTGTGTGATTGTGTCTACTTATTTTATTGGTCGATGTATTTTCATATCTTTGCAAAACAATTATTTTGTTCCTACTGCTATAATTTAGAGTTACTTTGCTCTAATTTCAGGTGGTCAGGTAAACCTTCTGGCCTATGAAGCTAGCCCTGTAGGTTTGATTCAATCCATGGTAGACAGGTTTCCAACAACAGAGGTTGATGACATTCTTCAAAAGCTCTGGGATAAAGATAAGCCATATTTCTATGTGTAGAATACTTTGGAATACCTGTTTTAACTGATGGCTCTTTATGAATGAACAATAATAAACAGTATTGCTTAGACTGGATGACACAATGGAACGCTACCAATGAGAAATCTTGGAACTGAGGGAAAAAATGAATACTTGCTTTACACAGATTGAAAAATACAAATAAAGATTGAAAAACATTAGTTGCTGTGATAAGAGTATCCTGCACTTATACTCATCAACCATTCTGAAGTGCATTCTTAGTCTGATGTTCTAAATGTAGGAAGTATACAGTTTCTGACTGGGTCAACTTTACCAGTGGTTGAGCTATTTCAGAAAATGTGTTATTCTGATAAGAGTGTAGTTCTGGAAAAATATAGACACTTTGAATCGTTTTTTTACATATGAATTTGATTTAAATATTGTTCTTTATGTTATCAGAATTCACATAACAAGAATTAGACAGTTCACACATTATTTACATTCTGCTCCTGTTATATTTATAGGCAAAGTAAAATCCGAAGACACAAGAAATTATGTATGCCTTTTGATTTAAATGAAATAGAATAAATGTCCACACATTTATATGTGTGGACTGCCATAGAATATGTTTAGCAAAATGGAAAAAGCAATCACTTTCTCTGAAAAAAATTTTTCATATCATCCATATGTTTTGTCTGGGGTTTTTTTTTTTTATCCTTTTTGTCTTTTGTAGAGGTTTTGTTGGCCTTTTTGTCAACTTGATATTGGTGATGGTTTAGCACATTAAAGTCTTGAAATGACATTTTGCCTTGAATGGCAGACAACTTTTTGTAGACATTTAAGCAGGAATTTGTTGTTAAGAGCATACTCAATTATTTGCCATAATGCTTTCATTATGTAGTCAGTCTCTAACCTTACTTAATGTAGATTATTAATTTTTTTCATTTGACAAAATAATTTCAAAATTTGCTGCAAATTATTCATTATTATTCATTGGAGTAAACTAACTTTTTGGAGATAAATCTGCCTAAACACCATTTATCCCTTTCTCATGATTTTTACAACAAATCCCTCTATTTACATCTTTACCAAACAACAAAATTAAGACCATGACCGAATTAAAAGCATTTGCAGACAAAAATTAAATGACCCTCAAATGATAATTCCTGTCTTTGTTAGGGTAGAAAATATAGCAAAAGGAGGAAATGCTGTCACTTTCCTCTTCTCCCTAGTTTTCAAAAGCTGTCTCTTCCAGGACTGGTAGATTAGAAGATCCAGCGGGAATCAGTTTTTTTATCTGTATGTACTTCTAACATAGAAGACTCTAAAATTTTGTTGCCCAATGAAGGGTTAATCCTTTTACCACCTGGCAAAATTTTAGACTTAACCATATTAACTCATTACCACACAATGACTTCTTTTAACGACCCTGAAGAAGAAGCCTTTTGAAAACATTGTGGGAAAAGGAGAAAATGCTGGTAACCAGCATTTTCTCCTTTCCCCACAAAGTTTTCTACTTTATCAAAGCAAAATTGCACCATTTTAGCCTCTTTGAAATTGTCATCTGCAAACGCTGTCAATTTTGATAGGTCCAAAGTTTTGCCAGGTGGTAATGGGTTAAAGGTATTTACAGATTCAACTGTGATTCAGTGAGATGAAAGTGTTTATTCATTAATTAGAAGAAAAAACTATGGAAAATGGAGGACATGCTGAAAAGCAATATTTTCTCCTTTTACCACAATATATCTAAAAGTCCTCTCTTTCTCAAGTTCGTTGAAACCTAGTTTTATGTGATGCATGGTTTGGTATCTTATAAGTAGTCTTTAACAGTCAAATTTTGTTACTTTGATTTCCTTTAACAGTTAGAAGATCACAGGAAATGATTAGATTTAACTCTTTACCAGACAAAAACTTTTTAGCTTTGTCCAAATTGAAGGCATGTATAGACAACAATTTCATTATGGCTTGAATGGTGCAATTTTTTTCTTGATAGGGTAGAAACCATTGTGGAAAAAGTAGAAAATGCTGGTTACCAGTATTTTCTCTTTTTCCTACAGTATTTTCGAAAGGCTTCTTTCCCAGGGGCATTTAAAGTTGTCGTGTGGTAAAGGTTCAAGGAAAAATGACCTTGCATACAGAATTCAAGGCTTGGGATGGTCAAACATAAACGTGGCAGTGCTAGTGTAGGATATGGCCTTGACCTGTACCGATGGCAAAGGTAAATGCAATTAAGTGTATAGCTGTTTGTTTAACCCTTTCCCAAACCACAAATATTGGACTCTTCCAAACCAAAAGAGTTTGCAGACAACAATTTTAGATTTGGAGGAATTGGCAGAAAGTTCTCAAAAAGGGTAGAAAACACTGTGGGAAAAGGAGAAAATGCTCGTTACGAGCAATTTCTCCTTTTCCCACAGTGTTTTCAAAAGACTTTTATTGCAGACACATAAAGACCATGGCTTGTGAAAAGGATTAATAAGAACCAGAGTACAGCTTGTTTCATTACTTCTTTGATATATATTTTTAAAATTCATCATTTTGCTCTCTTTGTTGATCAAGCAGATGTTTGATTGTTGATCAAGCAGATGTTTGATTTGCCTATGTTGGCAGTCAGTGTAATTTTTACAGCAAACTTTCTAGTTTTATGTGTAGATGAAGATGGTTAAACAGTCAAACCTAGTTTAATCCTTTCTCATACATAAATTGTAGACCTGTCCTAAACAGAAGCATTTGCATATGACAAAATAAAGAGTCTAGAAAGCAGAAAGGGCAGAGGTGACCAGCGTTTTTTCCTCCTCCAGCAGTATTTTCGAAAGTCATCTTCCTTAAAAACATTAGCTCTGTACAAAACTGGTACCAGCATTTTCTCCTTTTCCCACATTGGTTTCAGAAGCCTTTAACCCATTACCGCACAATCCCTACTTTTGACGCCCTTGAGAAAGAAGCCTTTAGAAAACATCATGGGAAAAGGAGAAAATGCTGGTAACCAGCATTTTCTCCTTTTCCCACAATGTTTTTCTACCCCTTCACAAAACAAATATCAAATTCTCAGTCACCTTTATTTTGTCGTCTGCAAATGCTTTCAATTTAGGCAAGCCTAAAATTTTCATGTTCGGTAATGAGTTAACTAAAGGATCATGATAACTCGGTAATGTTTGATAAATGGTTTAAAGACAAGTATTTTGTTCCACTGGCAGAAGGCCAGTGAGCTTGTGTCATGGCTTGGTGTCTGTTGTGTGTCTGTGCATGCATCTGTATGTCCATCCATGAGTGAGTTTGTTATTTTTTTTATCAAACATCTTCATCTCAGAAACTAGCCATTGGCATGTTATGAAACTTCACAGAAGTGATCTTGCAAAAGTACTTCAAAATTCCTTCAAAGAATTCCCTTAAAAACTGTGGTTGCCATAGCAGCTAAAATGAAAACAATTTAAAATCTTTAATAGATTTTAATGTCTGAAACTGTAAGGCCATTTTTAGCATGTAGCTTCATCTAATAGCCCTTTTTTATATTTCTTCAAATTATAGCCCTGGGCTGAAAATTGGCCCCGCCCTGGGTTCATAAGTTTTTTTTGAACAAATATAGTGAAAACTTTAAAATGTAAAGCTTCCAGAATTGGCATGTAGTTTGAGGTAATGGACCTTTACTGAGTTTCTTCAACCGTACAGTTTGGGACTACCAAATTTTCCATTTAGCTTCATTCACATAAGTGACCTACATGTATACTGAAATTCTTTGAAGTATAGCCTGGAGTCATAATTGTCCAACTACCTTTGTACTTGAACATTTAGTGAACATTTTAGAAATTTATCTTATTTCCAACCGTTAGGCCTAGGGCTCTCAGATTGGTCATTTAGCTTCATGTTGTGGATCTCTTCTAAATTTATTCAAAATTTAGCTGTTGAGTTGAAATAAGCCTGCCTCTCATGTTTTATTTAGGAAACTTTGAAAATAATGTATTTTATAACCATTTGGCCTGGACTTGTATCATCTGTTATGTGTCTGTATCTTGTTGACCCAAACTAGGATTCAAGTAATTCTAGCTTAGTCACGACTTTCACATGAGCTTTTATAGAGAAAATGTTATAAAAGTCTTCTTGTTTGAAACCTTTTGGCCCCAACTTGTGGTGTTTGGTGTCCATGGATTGTGTATCTTCGTCAGTGGAGTGATACAGAGCCATCATGGCCCTTTTGTTAACACTAACGAAACAACAAAATTGTAGACAATTCAAGATTGAAAGCATTTGCAGACAACAAAATAAAAATGACTAAAAGATTGAAATTTGTTTTGGAAACAGTAGGAAGCATAGTGGGAAAAGGAGAAAATGCTGGTTACCAGCATTTTCTCTTTTCCGCACAATGTTTTCATAAGGCTTCTTTCTCAGGGTCATGAAAAGGGATTGTGTGGTAGGGAGTTAATGTAAAATGTTGGATGAATGTGTTGTTTTTTGGCGTGTGTAGACTAGTGTTTGTATATTATGAAAACTTTTAATATTGCCCAAGAGGAGCAGTACCGTGATCGTCATAATGTTCGCAGTGGCAGAAGACTCTTAACCCTTTTTAGAACAATACCTGGTTTTTACGGGTCAGGAATGGAAGCCTTTTGAAAACATTGTGGGAAAAGGAGAAAATGCTGGTAACCAGCATTTTCTCCTTTCCCCACAATGTTTCCTACCCTACAGTATAGAAAAATAATCTTTTTAGCAACTGTTAATATGTCATTTGCAAAATGCTTTCAATTTGGTCTGGTCCAAAATTTGCTGTTTGGGAAAGGGTTAATATGATGGAGCCAAGCCCAGTAGCTCAGTGATTAAAAGGGACAGCACGGCCATTTTTCTTTCTGAGGATTGATAATCAACACTATGACAAGATTTCTATCTCTTTTACAAATGATATCTGTTTTGATGCTCCTTGTATTTGGAAAAGAAGCCATTTGCTTAGGATTTTGCAAGGTGTTGGCTGAAGAAACTCCAGGAACATATGGATAGTTGCTTTGTTGACAGCATTGTAAATGAAATAATGTTGACAATTGTGTTGAAGACTATACAAGCTAGCAAACAATCTGCTTGTTTGATAACTCGTTTTCTAACTTTATATAATCAGAGTCTGAGCCACGTCTGGTCCTCAAATTCAATCATTTAGCTTATTTTCATAATTGGTATCAGTTGAAAATGTGTGTTAGCAATATAGCAGCTTGAAATTTAACAGAAAGGAAAGTGGAGTTATTCTCTTCTAATAAAGTAACAGAAAAGTAATAGAGCATTTATTCAGCGTGTAGTGGGGCCTTCAGGGATCATAGTTATAACCAGTTTGGCAGCTTTGTTTAGTATTGTGTGTTTTGAAGTATAATATATTAATTATTCAAATGAGAAAGTTCAACATTATCAAATACATCACTTACATCTTTGCGAAATGACAGAATCCTAGACCTGTTTAAATTGAAAGTATTTACAGATAGCAAAAAAATTGTGACTCAAAAGGTGATACTTGTCTCGGGATTGTACAAAACATTGTCAGAAAAGGAGAAAATAATGGTTACCAGCATTTCCTCCTTTTCTCACAATGCTTTCAAAAGCTGTCTTCCTCAGGTTTGTTAACCCTCTCCCATACAATCCTTGGTTTTTATGGGTCTGGAATAGTAGCCTTTTGAAAACATTGTGGGAAAAGGAGAAAATGCTGGTAACCAGCATTTTCTCCTTTTCCCATAATGTTTTCTACCCAATCATAGACAGAAATCGTCTTTTCAGCAAGAGTTGAATTGTCATCTGCAAATGCTTTCAATTTGGTCTGGTCCAAAATTTGCCATTTGGGACAGGGTTAAACTTCAGGATTGTGTGATAAAGGATTAGCTTGAAGTAAAATCATTCTCTGAAATGGCATTTCATTTGAAAACACTGCAGCAAAAGTTGTGATTGCTTTTCGGAATCAAAACCTTTGCTGAGAATTGATTCTTGGAAAAAAAAATCATTGATTTGATGATGACGTGTCTTTTCTTAACACAGGCACAGGAGTACCAAGTGAATTTTTTGATAATCTTAATATACATGTACAGTTAATCCGTCCCGCACAAATATTGATAAGTTCTAAATGCCAAGACTGGTTGAGGCAGAAAGTAATTCTCAATTCAAAGTAAAGCCATAATTTAGTATTGGCTGAGACATTCTCAGGTCATTAGCTGTAGAAGTTTTTACCAGAATAAAATTTAGTGTGCTTGATGAAAACTTTCCAAAGTTGTACTCTATTTGAATTGATGACCAGCATTCTATCCTTTTCATACAGTATTTTCTACACTATGAAAGTCAGATATAGCGTTTGAGTAGCATTAAATTTGTCCCTTACAAACACTTTCATATTGGAAAAGGCTAAAATTTGTTATCTGTTTATCCTTTACCGAGCAATCACTATAGAGCAATCACCAGAGATAGAAGCCGTTTGAAAACACTGTAGGAAAAGGAGAAAATTCTGGTAACCAGCATTTTCTCCTTTTCCCACAAAGTTTTCTACCCTGCTGGAAAAAAATTTCATTTTTTAAGATACGTTTATTTTGTCGTCTGCAAATGCTTCCAATTTGGACTAGTCTGTTGTTTGGTTGAAAGTTAATGAGTTAAGTGAGTGAAATATGTTAAAGCTATAGGTTATAAACAGATATTTCTTATTAAAGATCTCTCATCAAAATCATGCTTTTATGTTTTCCTTTTTAGCTCACCTGAGCACAACATGCTCAAGGGTAGCTTTTAGGATCACGCTGTGTCTGTTGTGAGTCGTCCTTCTTCAACAATTTCTTTAAACATCTCCTAAACCACTGATCGGATTTGGACCAAACTTGGCTGGAATGTTTCTTGGCAGGTCCTCTTTGAGAAAAAACTCTGGTTGCCATGGCAACCAGATGGAATTTTCAAAGGGTTTTTAGCTCACCTAAGCATGAAGTGCTCACCTGAGCACATAGTGTTCAGAGTGAGCTATTGTGATAGTGCTGTGTCAGGTGTCCGTCGTCCATCGTCAACTTTTATCTTGTGTACGCTCTAGAGGCCACATTTTCAGTACAATACTCGTGAAAGTTGGTAAGAATGTTTGACTCGATAAAATCTTGGACGAGTTTGAAAATGGGTCATGTCAGGTAAAAAACTAGGTCACTAGGTCAAATCTTAGAAAAACCTTGTGTATGCTCTAGAGGCCACATTTTCAATCCGATACTCATGAAAATTGGTCAGAATGTTTGCCTTGATGATATCTCAGACGAGTTTGAAAATGAGTCATGTCAGGTCAAAAACTAGGTCATTAGGTCATTTTTTAGAAAAACCTTGTGTATGCTCTAGAGGCCACATTTTCTGTCCAAAACTCTTGAAAGTTCTTCAGGATGTTTGTCTTGATGATGTATCAGTAGAGTTTGAAAATGGGTCATGTCGGGTCAAAGACTAGGTCACTCCGTCAAATCTTAGAAAAACCTTGTGTACGCTGTAGAGGCCACATTTTCAGTCTGATACTCATGAAAGTTGGTCAGAATGTTTGCCTTGATGATGTCTCAGACAAGTTTAAAAATGGGTCATGTCGGGTCAAGAACTAGGTCACCAGGTCAAATCTTAGAAAAACCTTGTGTACGCTCTAGAGGCCACATTTTCAGTCAAAAACTTGAATGTTGGTCAGAATGTTTGCCTTGATGATATCTCGGACGAGTTTGAAAATGGGTCATATTGGTTAAAAAACTAGGTTACCAGGTCAAATGTAAGAAAAACCTTTCGTATGCTCTGGATGTCACATTTTCAGTCCAAAATTCTTATAAGTTGGTCAGAATGTTTGTCTTGATGATATCTCAGACGAGTTTGAAAATGGGTCCCGTTGGGTCAAAAACTAGGTCACCAGGTCAGTTCTTAGAAAAACCTTGAATGGATTGGAAAATGGGTCATGTGGAGTCAAAAAGTAGGTCAATGGGTCAAGTATTAGAAAAACCTTGTGTATACTCTAAAGGCCACATTTTCTGCCTGATACTCTTCAAACTTGGTCAGAATGTGTGTTTTTATGATGTCTCAAAAAGATTTTGATAATGGGTAATTTTCGGGTCCAAAACTAGGTGACTTGGTCGGAGCTTAGAAAAACCTTTTGTATGCTGTAGAGGCCACATTTTCAGTCCAATACTCATGAAAGTTGGTCAGAATGTTTGTATTATTGATATCTCAAAAGTGTTTGATGATGGGTAATGTCTGATAAAAAACTAGGTCAATGGGAAACTAGAATGAAAATGGTTCATGTTTGGTCAATAGACTCGGGTGAGCGATTTCAGGGCCATCATTTCAACAATTTCTTTAAACATCTCCTCCTAAATCACTGGGCCAATCTTCATGAAACTTGGCAGGAATGTTCCTTTGGTGAAGTTCTACCAAAAGTGTTCAAAGAATTTAATTCCACCCATAAGTCTGGTTGCCATGGCAACAAAAAGAAAAAAAAGAAATATTTGAAAATCTTCTCTGAAACAAGAAGGCGTGGAGCTTTGATCTTTAGTATGTAGCATCTCCTAATAGACCTCTACCAAGTTCGTTCAAATTATGCCCCTAGGGTCAAAACTGGCCCCGCCCCGGGGAATAACAAGTTTGAGCATAGGAACAAAGAAGGAAAACTTCTCCTCTGAAACTTGAAGCCGTAGAGCTTTGATATTTGGTATGTAAGATCTCCTAGTGGAACTCTACCAAGTTTGTTCAAATTATATCCCCGGGGTCAAAACTGGCCCCACCCCGGGGGTCACAAGTTTGAGCATAGGAACAAAGAAGGAAAACTTTAAAATTCTTCTCCTCTGAAACTTGAAGGCGTAGAGCTTTGATATTTAGTATGTGGCATCTCCTAGTGGACCTCTATTAAGTTTGTTCAAATTAGGCCCCTGGGATCAAAACTGGCCCCGCCCGGAGGTCACAAGTTCGAGCATAGGAACAAAGAAGGAAAACTTCAAAATTCTTCTCCTCTGAAAGTTATAGGCGTAGAGCTTTGATATTTGGTATGTGGCATCTCCTAGTGAACCTCTACCAAGTTTGTTCAAATTTTGTTCCTGGGGTCAAACCTGGCCCCACCCCGGGGGTCACTACTTTGATCATAGGAACAAAGAAGGAAAACTTAAGAATTCTTCTCCTCTGAAACTAGATGGCGTAGAGCTTTGATATTAGGTATGTTCGAACACAGGAACAAAGAAAGGAAATTTTAAAATGCTTCTTCTCTAAAACTAAAAGGCATAGAGCTATATTTGGCATGTAGCAATTCCTAGTGGACCTCTACCGAGTTTGTTCTATTATGTGGACTTCTACCAAGTTTGTTCCAAGGATGCTGCTTTGGTTAAAACTGACCCAGCCCCGGGGACCACAAGTTCGAACATAGGACAAAGAAGGAAAATTTAATTCTTCTTTGAAACTGGAAGGTGTAGAGCTTTGATATTTGATTGCCCTATGTCCGGCGTCTGTCGCCCGTCAACAATGTCTTTAAACATCATCTTCACCTAACCCACTAGGCCATTTTGATGAAACTTGGCAAGGATGTTCCATGGGTGAAGCTTTATCAAAGTTGCTCAAAGAATTGAATTTCACTCATAAGCTATAGTCTAAGGTGAGCGTTCCAGGGCCAATGACCCTCTTGTTTGAAAATCTTCTTTGAAACCGATGGTCAGATTTTGAAATAATGTGACAGAGATGTTCCTTGGGTGACCCTTTTCAAAAACTGTTCGCGAAAGTTTGATCCGTCGAGAAACATGGCTCTGGTGACTGGGGGCTACTTGCACTATATCGCCATGAAGAAATTTTTAAAAATTCTTCTCTGAAACGGCTGGTCAGATTTTGAAATAATTTCAAAGAAATATTCCTTTGGTGATCCTTTTCAAACAGTGGTGGTAATCAGCATTTTCTCATTTTCTCGCAATGTTTTCTACCCAGTTGAAGAGAAATTGCGCCATTTGTGCTTCACTGAAATTGTCTCCTGCGACAAAATTAAGTTTTGTCCGAAATCGGAGCGATACACTTCTCTAGAAAATGAGCATAAATTGACCAGTCCCATTATACAAGTTGCTTGCTTGTTACAGGTGACCGCTAGTACAGGTTTTACTGTATTTACGGTTATAGAAGTAGCAAGGTCATCAATGCCATAACAATGTGGATTGTCTATTGATATCTTTACCAAACAACAACATGTAAGACTTCTACTCCGCATTATATTCTTTCCAACACACTGGCTACTTTCCCACATGGCTATTGTTGATGGAATGGCATCAACAATAGTTATTCGAGATTATGTAGAAAAAAGTACGCCAAACTCTGGACTTGTATTGACGTTGACTTTTTCAAGTCTGGAGCCCGACAATGCACGTGCTTGGAAATTTAAATTTTCTGTTGAAAAAGTATTTCTACATAAATTTTTGTGAAATTTGGAGTATGTTAAATGGGAAAAAGATTTGTTAGTATGTATGTGAAAATGGTCTTAATTTGTCGACTAATTTTATTTTTACGACGAAATTCACGAATTTTTCGAAAGGCCCTTTCATGAAGGGTAATCGTGTGGTCTTGAATAAAATTTCTTCAAATTATGTCCCTGAGGACCAAAGATGGCCCCATTTCTGGGGTCACATGTTAGAGATGTACTGAGTTATACAGAGGAATATTTATGAGAATAATCAAATAGTCTGAAACCATAATTACGGGCGGGGAAGTTATTACATATAGGTTGTTGTATCATCTCATAGCCTTAAGTCGAGGTTGTTCAAATTGTTTCCCTGGTGTCAGCGATGCCCACATCCCAAAGGTTAGGTGTTTTATTTAAAGTTCATTCGTTAGAAAACTATAAAAAAACTTCAATAAATCTTGAGCTGGATCGATAAATCTTTGCATAATGACTTCTCTATTTCTCCTCAACATCATTGTTACTATTATAAAGGTTCCCAAAGAACAGATATCTACACCGATATTGGTACAAGTATATTAAACCTAGTATACAAGATATCCTCTATAACAAAACATTTATCTTCCCCATTCATATAAAATCTTTTCGCATCATTATCACCATCATCTTTATCATCATCATGATGATCTCTCTCTCAATCACCCCTGCCCTTGTCAAATAGCGGTTAATGTTGAACATATATTCGTTCTTCGCAGGCAACAACTCTATCGACTTCTTTTTCAACATCTCAGTGCACATATTTAAGCTTTCCTTGTGGTCTTTAACTTTTATTTTCACTGGTTCTGTACATAATTTTATTTTTCAAGAAACAGCCTGCTTTCACATGTAAAAAAAAATTCAAAACAATGTTCACTGGTGAGACAAGAATGAAATCTAGTCGCAATCAATATTAAAAATCCCTGGAAAAAAATTACCAAGCTGGGAACTGAACAGGTAACTCGAGATTTAAAGTCTCGAACTTTACTGACTGAGTTACCCGGCCGTTTAACTCTTTACCAAAAGGAAAAAAAAGAAAAAAAAAAGACTGGTCCAATTTCAAAGCTTTTGCAGACGTCAAAAAGATTGACTGAAAATTTGAAATATGAATCGAAGAGGAGAGAAAATATTGTGGGAATAGGAGAAAATGCTGATTACCAGCATTTTCTCCTTCTCCCACAATGTTTTCAAAAGGCTTCTTTCTCAGGGTCGTCAAAAGTCGGCATTGTGTGATAAAGGGTTAAAAATGTAAACACGCACTGAAAGTTGGAGACAATATGATGATGGCCATAGCTTCTGTCATTGATTATTTTAAAAACTGATTGGCTACAAGCAGTGGAAGGTCGTAAACAAAATATCGTTTGCCATCCACAACTGATCACAACATCCCTTGTTATTTCGACAGTTCTTGAAGAAATCTCGAAGCACTATCATATCCGTGTCGTATACTACTTCACAAAATGTCGTTGTAATCGTCGTCAGTAAATATACAGTTCAGGTACACGTATCTCATTCAGTAAATTTATTTCAAACGTGGGCTAACTGATGCTTGTCGAAAAAAGGAAATATCGGAAATAAGGGCAGATGCAACTATATCCCGTTTTTTTACCGACTCTCAAATTCAAACTCGTATTTGGTACCGAGCATTGACACATTATCAAGAATTTTCTGAATTTGACAGTGACACAACTTCTGATTAGCTAAGCCAAGTGGATCACCCAATCAGAAGTTGCGTTCTTTCTAAATCTAGAATTGGACTGAGGATACAGTTAATGGTTGGTGAATACAGTCCAACTTCTCCATTATTCTTAACAAAACAGATCATCAGAACTATTGTATACTGTTTCTAAATGAGACCGCCTTTAACTTCTATAGCCCAGAAGCATATGGTTATAGTGAGCCACCACGATCCGAATTATCTCGTAGAGTGGCACCTGATCCAAAAGCATTTCAGTGGAATGGGCCACCGCAATTCTGAGGAGTTTCATTCTAATTTAACACCGCGATTCTAGAATAGATATTTGTTAGGTATGACCTCACGATCCGAAAGCATTCCGTTCTATTGTAAAATCACGATCGAAGAGGATTTTTTCGTGGCATAATACTAGTAGTGTCAAAAGTACAGGAGTAGTGCTCGGTATTCGGAGCAAAATCTTCGGTGAACAAATCCTCGTTGAGCAAAATCTTCTGTGATCCGATGACGTCAATCCATTGATTTTACATATTTTTTTACGTATCAGTATAATCAGTGGATTGAATTACACGCCAAGCTTTTGATGCTCCGAAAATGATATAAAGTTGTCGAAATAATCAGTTAAACTTTCGAGAGAGATTAGTATAAGTTGTAAGAACTTGTTTCTCAATCGATGTAAAATAAATATGTTTAAACTAAACTTTCTGTCCCCTTTTCTGGTGGCTTGTTTTTTGTGGTCGAAATCAAGATTTTTTTTTGTGAAAACTGTTCGGCCCCTTAATTATCGTAACCTAGGTAAAATTAAAGAGTTTTTTTTTATCAATGATCCTATTAACGGGTATTTTTTTTATGTTGTCTTTCACTCTATTTATTTTCATAATATAATTTTTCAATATCAGTACAAACACTGCACCTTTGCTATTATTTCTGATCTTGCTGTACCAGTCACAAAGCACGTCCTTTCATTCACATTGTCAGCTGTTTTACCAGACGATATAGATTTATTGTCCATGGCTAACTTAGCGGAAGAAACATTTGCGGAAATGATATAAAGCACATTTACTCTCACATTTGCGGTCCTAAACCGATATCGTACCGGCTTTTGTAATGCATACGAATTTTGATTGCTCAAAAATTGCCACACACAATCGATCGTAAACACACCGGGATACTTTCGATCTAAAACTTTCCATAACTTTTGCGGTCCACAAAAAACTGCAAGATTTTGATATTCAAAGTAATACTTTCTTTTTTCTGATCATCCATCTCTCTAACAGCTTAACAAAATGTTGAAAAAATACGTAAAAACAATGGATTATATATGTTCTGTCATCGATACACTGAAAACAACTAAACAAAAGATTGAAAAATGCGTAAGATCAATGGATTGACGTCATCAGATCACCTAAGATTTTGCTCGACGAGGATTTTGTTCAACGAGGATTTTGCTCCGAATACCGAGGATTCCTCCTGTACTTTTGACACTACTAATACTACGACCAGAAAACATTAAACGATCTAACGTTGTGTAAAGTCACGATTCACATGCATGAAAAGTCAATTACGACTGTCAAAATATATTCTTTTGAATGACATGACTCCAGTTACAATTCCGTTTAAGCACAGACTGTCAAAGGAGAATCACCAGGAATCACCAGGTATGCTAAGTTATTCGTATCTAAATTTAAACATGTCCAGCCCTTTGGTCTGTTCGGCCCACCAAGCATCGAACACTTCACTTTGGGTAACAGTGAACCAATTCTTCCAGTCACCGACCTGACCTGTAGAAGTAAAACCTCCTTCTTTGGTGATAAATTCAAATCGATTGTAAGGCAAGTTTGATTATTTCTTCGAAGTTCTAAGCAATACTTCGGCAATGATAAAGATAGTTCCAAAGATATAACCCCCTAAACACGAGTCTCGAATCCGAGACCTTCGGAAAACTGTGGCTTACCCTAAATACGGCTTGCATGACGCAAAAAGGGGCATTTGGACATTTGCGTAAAGTGTCGTCTCGTATTAGCCTGTGCAATCCGCGCAGGCTAATCCGAAACGACACTTTCCGTTTTAAAGTATTTTTTTCTGTTTGGCACAAGTATACTGAAGCACAAAATCTAATATTGTCGTAAAGTGCCGTCTCGGATTAGCCTGCGCAGACTGCGCAGGCTGATCCGAGGCGACACTTTATGCAAATGTTCAAATGTCCCTTATCGCGTGTTACAGGCCATATATGTTGAGTCATGCTCTAGCAAAAAAGGGTTCAATTCTTTACCGGGCGAGAACATTTTAGACTGGTCCAAAATGAAAGCCTTTGCAAATGACAAAATGAAACTAACCGAAAACCTGAAATTTCATTCGTGAAAAGTAGAAATCACTGTGGGAAAAAGAAGAAAATGCTGGTTACCAGCATTTTCTCCTTTTCCCACCATGTTTTCTAAAGACTTTTTTCTCAGGGTCGTCAAACGTAGGGATTGTGTGGTAATGGGTTAATGTCTATCCGTAATAACTGCTTTATACCAAGCTGGTCATCACATAATTATGGATTCATAAAGTCTATTTTGTATAATAACCGGCTTAATTCTTGGGTAGAATGGTACATTTTGGTTCAATATTTATGATACTTTCAGTTGTAGAATTTCCTTGAGAATTAGACAAAGACTATTCTTAAGAATGGTTGGTGAATAAGGGCCCAAGACATTCTTGGCTGAAGACTGTTTTGATTGTTTAACCGTTGCATGTGGACACAAATTGCTATATGCTACAATAAGGTGAGTTCTATAATTATGATGAAAATTGCATTGAAATCGCGAGGTTTTTATCATTGGCTTAAAACTTTCCTTTCATTTATTTAGCAAAATACCGGCTTGATACTGTTTTTCGTGATTCCAAATTATTCAAAATCCACCACTTACACTCGTATATATATTATTCCCAAAGGTTAAGAAACTGGAGGTAGGGCAAAAAGGTAAAACTTTGGTGGCATGACTTCAGTAGGAAATTCCGTCTATTTTCATACGTTAATTATGAGGTCACCGTATCTATTTGAATACATCTCATATAATCCATTCAAGGCGTTGAAAACATTGTACACATATTTTGAATTTCCCTAGAGCCATTGCGAAACTCTGGCGCCAAATACATATATAAAATTACTCTAAGAGACTTCGTATCTTTTTCAGGATGCACCTTTTTTCACGTCTGTTATTTGTTTAATGGTTGTTTTCTAGCTGTAGGCATAATACATTCAACGACGTTTTTTATATAGTCTATCTGTTTAGACCAGTAAAAATTATGTATGCCTCATGTGAATAACTAGTTTAATGTCGAATAGAATCAGACTACAAAAACCAACGTTTAGAGATCACGATACTCAGTATGTGTGGCAATTAGGGGACTATTGAGATTTTCATACTTATACTCGAAAAAATGTTCGATCGCTAACATAATATGCCTCTAGTTTAAAATCCATTAATAAATAAGAAAGAGAAGTGAAAGAAAAATATTTTCAGCGGTATTTCGTTAATGCAATATGTTGTTTTTAAGATATATTTAATTTTTGCCTCTGAAGTTAACAAGCTCGTTGGAACGGTACATGATCAACAACAACCACTCGTCACAACTCGGCTAATTCCGTATCAGCATAGGGCTTGATCTACAGATCATTTGAGGTTTGTGAAACGCCGTCGTTCATGTCGATTGAATTCAAATAGGATCGATGACGTCATAGTTGATCTCCCAAAAATAAACGGAAGTCTCAATTGTGAAAGGACCATCCCATCATTCATTTGCGAAAACATGCACTTTTTCAACCACTGCTACCGTCCAGTTTCTTTATTAAGCTCGCAAGATACTCATTAAAATTTGTTATCATCAGTTTTGTACACGAGACTTTGATTTATGTGAATCGAAAAAAAAAAGTTTTTCATAAACTACCGAAAACAAAACAAACCTTTTCTTAATATGTCAAAGCCAGGTTTCGACCATTCCTTTAACTGGAATGCTTCTGTATTTGCACTCCTTTTGGACTGTCGCATTTTATCTATAGTACAGTTATCAACGATGTCTTTTAACATTTCATCGGAAATTTCTAATTCAAGAAACTTTCGAAGGCGTTTTAGTTCACTGAAACCGTCCTGTTGGGTAAATAAATAAATGATTACAACATTTAGATGTACTTCTGGTTCCAAAGTGAAAATCAGATTTCTGAGAACAGAATAAACCCCTTTAATCTGATTTCTTTTCCACGCACTAAGGCAACTAAGTTCCCACACATCCACAACTAACCGCCCCCCCCCCCCCCCCCCGACACTTCTTACAAACAAAAAGAAAGACAAAATATGAGCCAAAATATTAGCATTGTCATAAAAGGAGAAAAAGTCACTAACTATAGCATAATCTCCTTTTCACCCAATTTTGTCTACTCTCGCGACAGTGTAGACTAGCATTTTATAAGACAGTTTTTGAAGATGGAGTCTTGGCTTGGACTACACAGTCTAATACTATGTAAAATGTATCGGGAAAAAATGGGTTAACTTCCGGTCCTTCTTAGACTCTTCCAAGAAAAATGTGTAAACCTTATCGACGGCTGAAAATACAATTAACTGAAACTCCCATAGACTTTTACTGCTATCGTCTGATTTTGGTGTATGGCGTCCGCAAGAGGCTCATTCCTCGCACATAAGGATGGTCATTAATTTTGCAGTCTAGTGGTCTGGGCAAAAAGTAATTTCATCGACACCTTTCTATTATTTTTTGTTGCTTATGGACTGTCTGAACATACAAGAAAAAATCCAATTACAAATCTATCCACTTTTTACAACCGGAAAGTCACAACAGCTACTAGGTAACGGGCAAAGATACTAGAGCATGTGCTGTAAATTTGATATCCAAACTTCAAATTCTGGTACTACCAAAATTATTTCAGATGAGTAACAAAGCTTTTGTGACAAGATTCTGTGCTCTCTAATTGTTGATTTTTTATGTGTGCTTAGAAGGGAAGAATGGCCGCCTTGCGATAAGTAAAATTACCGTTGAAATGAGTCTTGACCACATAGTATATCGTGCTCAAACGACATTGAGGAGGAAAGGCTTTTTTCTATCGTTTCGATCGAAAATCCGCTAATAAGCTATTTTTTTGTCGGCTGCAAGTCCTGTTGATTTTAATAGGTACAAAACTATATCTTTGGATGAAGAATTACACTACAAACAAACAACTACCTTACCTCTTTCAGATCTTCATAGTACAAAAAGTGGAAGGGAACATCCGGGTTATCCCGAACATGTTGTTGCCATTCTAGTAGGTATTCCGGATAGGAACCGTAGTCAACTAAACACATAGAAAATGTGGTTGATGCGTAATGACCCTTATTTCTTTACAACTCTTAGACGGAAAGTTTTTGGAATATTGTGGGAATAAGAGAAAGTGGTGGTTACCAGCAGGTTCTCCGTCTGTGTTTACCACCTTTTCATTGACAAAAATTTCTCATCTTCCATAGATTTGTCGTCTGCAAAAGCTTTCGATAAATGTTGGCATCTAGTAGGGAGTTGAGCCAGAGTACGCTAAGGCCAATATATGGTGCTTCCGGAAGGAAAGCCTTTAATACTTGAAAATCCCAGAATTTTCAAAATTCATTGTTTATTCAAAACACATGTACCTTATCCCAAAATGTTCAAGGATTTAGGTATCTGGAAAAGTCTTTATTAATAATCTAATAGCCCGGGTAACAGTTAAAGACTTTTTTTCGTAACATTTTTGCATAATTTATGATGAGGAAAACTCTTCGAATTCATTTACAGTTAGATCTGTGTATATATATGAGACACTGCCTTTATTTTACTCAATTCAAGCTTGGTGAATTCCAATCCTTTGGCAGAGAGAGAAAGAGAGAGAGAGAGACAGAGAGAGAGAGAGAGAGAGAGAGATTTAAAATACTCTGTTACAACCTTCCCCTCGCATAAACATCTGGAGATAATTCTCGAATTTGCCGTCGTATTCGTAGACTTTGAAACCATGTGTGTGATTATAAAATGAAACTGCGACATCTTTCGGGTTTCTGCATATAAATATAGTCTTCACTTTCTTCTTCAACGCGTCCTACAACAAGTATGGTCTATACCAGTTTTGTTATGGCGAAGAGATGTTAAAAGACAAAAATGCAGAGACACAAAAGTATATATGGAAGGACATGTTTGTATACATAAATATAAACACATTGATATACAATTTGGCTTCTATAAAAAAGAAGCCAGGAGAGATCAGCATCAATGTTTTCCAATAGTTTATTGGCTTTTAATTGCAATATATTCTGGTAAATGTTAACAAAAAAGTAAAAAAGCCGCCACGTAGAAACCTCATATGCTTTACATGACGGTCAATTTGCCCTCTTAATTGTGGCGTTTTCAAATCGCAGTCTTCTTTCTCTTTTTTAACGAAACTTTCTTATATTTTCCTCAGCTTAGATTTATTTGCTTTATGAAAAATTACAATTATTTTAGGGCTAATTTGCAGCCATTGCAAATTAATGTAACAAATATTTTTTTTCTGAAATTTGTAATATAAAAACAAACCACATCTATTTCCTTTTTCGGATTTTTGATTTCGCCTTATTTACAAAACCATGATGAAACAGACTGTCTATCAAAACAATTTCGCAAGAAAAACGGATTTAGACAGCAAATTCTGTGGCAGTCTGCCTTTTAAAACTCACCACTGTTGGAGAGGTCTGATGACCTCGCTAATGAACCATGCTCGGGCTGATATAGGGCCTGCATTTCCGTAATGCATGATGCAAAGCTAGTCATCTCATACGTATAGGAATCCCTTAGAATATATTTTGTCTAACAGTCGACTGAATCATGAGGTCAAAGGTCATGCAGATTTTTTTTCTAATAGCAAACAGTTCGATGTCAGCCTGCACAGGCTGAGACATAGATTGATAGTCTTTTCAGATGCCTTAATCTTTTCCCAAACGACAAACTTTTGGACTAGACCAAATTGAAAGCATTTGCAGGCGACAATTCAACTCTTGCTGAAAAGATGATTTCTGTCTATGATAGGGTAGAAAACATTGTGGGAAAAGGAGAAAATGCTGGTTACCAGCATTTTCTCCTTTTCCCACAATGTTTTTAAAAGGCATTTATTACAGACCCGTAAAAATCAGGGATTGTTTGGGAAAGGGTTAAACCCCTGTTTCACACAATAGCACAACTCATTTGTAATAATGAGGAACATTGGTCCTTTGACAAACAGAAAATTAATCAAAAAGGGACAAGTTTCAGCTCAGGTCAGCTTGGGCGGACTGCGCCGGCTGACATGTGTCGACACTTTTTCCAGATGCATTAAGCTTTCCCTTCACAGACCATACCTCATATTATTTGTGTACAGATGAAAGGTTGCCTTGAAAAGTTTGCAGTTACTGCATGAAAGGTTCTTTTTGTTCGCTCATTATATACAAAGTGTCACATTAATATTGTTATACTTACTATACCTTTGGTAAATATTGCACTTTTATGTGCGTATTCAGAATTCTCGGTGACGTCATATCCTCCACGACTGATAACGGCATAGCCTCCAGCATTCCCACCATTTTGTTGTCCCCTTGCACACGTGAGGTCTTGTGAATCATTAACGACATCATTTCCCATAACCAGTTAGTTCCTGCAATAGTAGATACACACGACCGTTGCTCTTTCTAATTCTTCCATACACAAATCTGAGTTTTAACTATCTTTTGAAATAAGACTTTTAAAAACCTTGGTGGGGAAAGGGAACATTGCTAGTAAAAACCATTTTCTACTTTTCTAAAATGTTTTTTACCCTGTCAAAGACAAATCTTATCATTTAAGTGACATACCAATCTAATTTGTGGTACACCTGCAAATGCTCAGAATTTTGACAGGTCTTATATTTTGTCATCTGATAAAGAATAAACATATTTTATTCATCAGTTCAATACAAGGATTTAATCACAAGTTAATAAAATAACAAAAGTAACTGACGAAATAGATCCAGGTACACAGTTAATAGTAAATTATAATGTATAACTTAAAAAAACTAATAAAAGAAATATGGTAAATTGATGGGTGCTGAGGGAAAACCGTTGAAAAATGAAAAAAAAAAAAGAACAATAAAAAGTAGATTGGTGTGGAGTGTTTAAATGGAGGACTGTTCAAAACTGGATGTATTTTTCACTAGCAATTGTCTTCCTCCATGACAATCACAGATCAGTGGATGATGAATGCTATCAATAAAAGAATGTAGACTAACTTATTGAGATATGAGTGAGCAGCTCTGTCATTTAGACCTAGTAAAGATTTAAAGCTTTTTCAGTTTTGCCATTAGTTTTAGGTACTGTTGGGACGCACTCTCTTGCACTCCGGATCATCCACATTCACCTCTGTAGTGGGCTCAGAAAGTAGTCCGTCATTACATCATTTTTTCGTCACACGACCATAACTTAAAATGACGACACAACGCCGGTGAATAAAAGACCAATATCGATTGCTTCGTGAGCTGTTCAAAAAAGCAGGGGACCAATCAGACTTACTGGTAGGAAATGTACAAAAGAGGGATATTCGGAAAAGCCTAAATGTCTTTAAAGGACGATAACCTGATTTTTAATCTTACAAATTTAGATCCCCCAGTGTGACAAATCAGTTGTCATCATTCATGGGCGCAGCCATTTTTGTTAAAATTGGCGTAAGATTCTGATAAGCAAAGAAGCTCTAAAAAATACATGTAGTTCATTCTATACAGGTAAATTCATCAGTTTGAAAGCATCTATAATGCATCCAGAATCATATTTACTTTGTCTATTTTATAATGTTACACATGGAACAGTTAAACAGTAACAAAACATGTTTCCCTCGGTTTGACAAGATTCTTGTCATTTAGCCTATTGCAGAGATGTATGGTGAGAGTAACGAACGACAACTCTGCTCGAAGATTGGTTGGGACGGTGCAGATAAAGGCCAGGCTGCAGAGAACCTGAAGTATTGCTTTCACTTTTATTCAAGCCGATATTTTGCGACATATACATGTAGTCGGTCATTGAAAGCTGCTCGAAAGCGGCTTCCAGTAGGAATGCACATAAACTATTTACCATGTAGATAGATGATCACTAATTATTCAACTGGTCATTATTTTTGGAAAATTTCCAATAATGTCTTGTTGTTGTGACAGAATTACTCCACGTGACTCTTCCTCAAATATTCCAACAGACCTACTTGAAATTCAAGCCTGGTTTTATGGTTGTATATACATGTAGTTCATTCCCAAATTACAATAAAAAATACAGAATAATAAACATCCTTTAATTGGTTAGTCCCCCGAAATTTTCAAACTTCTAGGATTCCTTTTATTTTACCAAACGAAGTTTTAATGCATTTCGTTTGTCACAAGCCTTACAATCTCTAAATGGTTTTCGCATTTATCTCCTATTTTTTACAAAACTAAACAATGATAGTTATGATATAGAGACCATCGCAGAATATGTTAATCGGAAGCAATTTTATTTAGTTTTGTAATTTTGAAGATGTCATGCAAAAGTTTTTGTTTCTTGAGTAGAAATGTAAAGATTCACTGTGTTGCAAGCGTGCTAAGATACTTTGTGGCAAGCAGGAAGCTTGTGTTTTCGGAAAAAGTTATTGGATATAATTTAAAGAAAAAAAATAAAACACAAAAAAGAGATCACTGATAAAAAAACAAGATTATTTAGGAATCCTCTCTAAACTTCTGATTTTTTTTAGAAATCTGAGTACATGTACATTTTCTGTTTCTTTTTTCCTCGCATTTTATTACCATTTGTTTTGATTTTCGGGGGGGGGGGGGAAGGGATGTAAAAACAGATACAAAAATGTACGCCATTTCTCGAGAGAGTTAATATTTTTCTGAAATTGTCCACCACAAAATTGCAGCTTCTATGATGCTTTGCATCCTAAATTTGTCTTGTGCTTAATATACAAGTCTGAATATTTGTTTATGCACTTTTAAATTGTACATATGATTCTTGAAACTGAACAGATGAACAAAATGCAGAAATTAGTTCTGACTAGTACCGTTAATTAAGCGAAATAATTTATGAGAATAGTTATTATGTTGTTTTTGAATAGATCCAGATGATTTTTTTTTTGCGTGTGTGTGGCTGCCATTTCAAGAATAAAAAAAAGGCAGTTTGTGCCAATTGAGTAATATTGGAGACATCATGCAAAAGTTTTTGTTTTTGGAGCAGAAATGTAAAGATTCACTGTGTTGCAAGCATGCTAAGATACTTTTTGACAAGCAGGAAGCTCATGTTTTCGAAAAAAGTTGTTGAATATAATTTAAAGAAAAAAAAAAAACACACACACACACATACACAAAAAGAGATCACTGATGAAAAAAAAGATTATTTAAGAATCCTCTCTAAACTTCTGATTTTTTTTTTAAAATCTGAATACATGTGCATTTTCTGTTTCTTTTATCTTCGCATTTTATTACCATTTGTCATGATTTTCCGTGGGGAGTGTAAAAACAGATACAAAAAATGTGCACAATTTCTCAAGAGAGTTAATATTTTTCTGAAATTGTCCACCACAAAATTGCGGTTTCTATGATGCTTTGCATCCTAAATTTGTCTTGTGCTTATACAAGTTAAAATATTTGTTTAACTTTGCACTTTTGTGTTAAGTGGTACATATGATTCTTGAAATACACTGAACAGATGAACAAAACCCGTGGTAAATATTTCATTTTGATAAAAAAGAGTTTGTTTCAGTCAATATTTGATTCAATTTTTTTATTTGAGTGGGTTAAAACCCAGTTGATACTGTTACATTAAAAATTCATTTTGTTACATATAGAACCATCTGCATGAGAAAAGTTTGGTTGGATGAAATTTTCTGTTAGCCCCTAGGTTGCTTAGGACGAATCAGAGACCTTTTGCGGACAATATAGACCAAGATCAGACGTGCAGTTTGATCTAGATCAGCACTGCCTGATGCTCAGATTTTTTCTTCCCAAAAGTACCTTCGAAATAGCCAAAATGGTGTTTTTCTGATCGACTTAAAAGTTTCATTTCACTTACATCAGCGGGCTAAGGGTTAAAACGACATTAATCACCATAAAAATAAGAAGATCAAATATCAACAAATGCACAAACCTGTCTTTGGATACGAATTTAAAAAGATGTCGTCTTCTCTACATTTTAAGTTTTTGATGTTGTGGAAATAGTCGTATCGCACATTCTCCTCCATGTTAAAGGTAGACTGGCGGTACCCATTAGACTCGTCCACAATATCATACAAAATAGTGTCTCCGCCGGGAACATCGTACAACTTCAGTCTTGGCATTTTGATTTTGTCTGAAATAACAGCAACAACGACGACGAAGATAATAACATGTATTCATTATACAAATATACAATCTATTTTGAATCATAAACACCACCACAAACAGCGTTGACTCATAAAAAGATTCGGTGAATGCAATGGCTTAAGTCACTTGACGAGAAAAAGACAAGTAAAAAAAAAGAGGTCTCCACTGCTTTGTTCCGAAAGCGTTGGCTTTATAATCGAGGAATTCATGATGCTTGGTCTACAAGTAATCATGGCCCTGTTTTACTCTAATTTTTCTAAGGTAGATGTGTTTCGGTAAAAATTTGAAAACATTCCTAAGCACATGAAGCCACGGTTTCAACTTTTTTGTAAAGTCCATTTGCTACTTCCGGGTGTCCGGAAAGCAAGGTTACAATTTTGTACATTTATAATATGGGTTTTATTTCAGATAAAAGGACAAAATTTTATGTACATGTTAACAAAATATGTAAGTTTTTTTTTCTGTAATAATTTCATTCAATTTTCCTTACGTTACCCAATTCTATACAGATTTCAAATTAGATGTACTTTTTGGTCATTAGAGTCATTTTGGTTATCAGTGACGTTTCTATGTGACCTGTTTTGCTCTTTCCATGGGGTATACACACGGTGCAGTTGTCACTCACTTGAGCACTCATTCTAGTATTAATCTTCTTGATTCACATTACATGTACCTAAGCAACATGTCAGTGCTGTCTGGCTCAGTATTGTAGGAAGCAATTAAAAGAAAAAAACAAACAGACAAAAAAAAAAAAAGGGTTTCCATGCTTGAGAATAAGTCTCCTTCATTACAAAGGACATGATTAATGAAGGATGGTGCATCTAAAACTGTGATAGAGTTTTAAAACAATATGACCAGTGATTAGGTAATACGGGACGATGTCCACAGGTAAAAGATTGCAGAATATCATGACCTGTGCATAGTTCCGACCTCCATCGATGCGACACTTCCTTTAATCAGAGGTCTGCAATCCCGAGCTACACAGCACAGACATGTTGCTATTTAAGAACATGAAATGTGAAATCAAAATTAAAATTAAATTAAAAATATCACACAAAGACCTACACATTTTATAAACATGCATATAATTTTTCGTCTCTTTAACTGACATTAAAAGCAATATTACGAATGTACAAAAGTGTTAACTTACTTTCCGGAAAGGCTTTGTAAACGTTTAAACAGCGGCTGTCCCTCTTCATCTAGAATGGAGCAGCAAAGGTTAAAAAAATATCGTTTTCACATTATTTTTCGTGTACTAAAAAGCTTCCCGGTGTGACAACGTTTATATATTTTTGATAGAATCATATATAATACAAAAACATTTATTTGAACAGTGGAATGAGTAAGCTTAGCTACAGTAGCATGGGTTCCAGTCCGTTCAGTGTTTTCCTTTTTTTCCATTCGTAGACGTGGACTACCGGTAACATGAAACTTTGATCTGGATAGTAAACCCCAATGTTGCTATTTCAAAGTTATTTTGTGGGGAAAATATATCCTTATCGGACAGTGTAGATCCAAGATCAGACTGCACGTTCTGTGCAGTCTGATCTTGATCTATAATGTCCGCAAATGGTCAATGAGTAGCAATTGGCGGTCCAAGAGCAAATAAAGACCTCGTATAAAGCGTTATCTTGTCGAAGAGAGAATTGAACATTATTTTTTGATACAACATGTCTTTGCCTTGATATCTCGGGTAATACGTCATCGCACAAGATTTATCTCCTGAAGCGTTGTCTGCGCATGTCATATTCTTCGAAGATTCGACTGTCTTATATGACGTATCACTAGCCCCAAAAGCGGGCTGATTGTAATATTACGCTCTATAAAATAGTACTGTAGAAAATAGCTTTTGTCAATACGTTTGAGGAGAAATGAGACCTGCTTTAGCTCCAGATTCCTCTAGACTGCTGATCATAGCTGAGTGAATTGCACGAGGTAGCGTTTTATTGAGTAAACGTTTATTTTAGTTTGAAATTCAAAGTATCGGTTGTCGCGTAGGAAAGTAGTTAGGTTCTGTACCCAGCATGCCCAAATGAGTATAGATGAGTATTTATACAATGCCATTCAGCGGGAGATAATGCCTGCTCAAGACATATTATTACGTCTGCAAGTTGACCTGAGAAAAGAATGTGGCTAAAAGAGAACTTGCTGGTGAAGAGCGATTACTCCTTTTGACACAATATTTTTACATACATGTATATTGTGCATAAAACTGAAAAAATAATCAAATCGATGATCCATATTTCACAGTTTTTTTTCCCAGTCGTCTACAGTTTATTTATTCCAGTAAGCAGTGACTTTACACTTTACCACATGACAAAATTTTGGACTCGACTGAAATCAGGTGCAGACAACATATAAATGTTACTAAAACGGTGATTTCTCCTTTTGATAAGTTAAAAAATATTGTGGCAAAATGAGAAAATACAGGAGATTATCAACTTTCCCTTTCCCAAAATGTTGTATATCCTTCAAAAGATAAGGCAAATCATCTGAGCCAAGCTAAATTTATCTTTTACAAATGGTTTCAACTTCGACAAAACGAAATTTGTCGTTAGAAAAAAATTAAAGTGACGAAGTTATGGTGCCGCTTTTGTCATTCTATTCTTATTTCCTGTATGATGCGACTTAGTGGCCGTTAAGTCACTTTTTACACGAAAACAGTGAAGGGCTACGTACCTCTTTATGTTTCCCTAAAGACTTCATACAGCCCACAGAGCATAGTACAGACAGCCGGACAACACAGCTGAACAGAGAAAAGAGCGAGCGAAGCAGAGAGAGAGAGAGAGAGAGAGGGCCGACACTTACCGCGTCGTGAGGACAAATCAACGCTCTCAGACCCTCGTCGTGAGGACACTATGGGAAAGTGAGGACACAATTTTTGTCCTCACTATTACTATGTCGATTTACATTCCGCATAGTTCAAAATGGATTTTTAAAACTTTTTTTTGCTGTGAGGACACAAGTCCTCATAGTCATTTCTCTCACTCTCTTGACCGTGAGGTGAATTTTCAATTCTAATGTTGAGTAGAATTGGACGGATACCAGTCACTTACTCCGTGGATCAAAGGATGGGTACCAGACGGAACCGGAAGTGCATATGCTTTGATGGCGGGATGAAATTGAAGCGAAATACTGAAATAAAGGTAATTATTTCCATAATTTACTTTTATATTTGTACAGGATATCGATTTTATCCATGAATTGTTGATTTTTTATTGAATTTCTACCAGTTTCGATGAGTACAAGCCAGATTAATTCAGTATGAGTGGAAAATGTGAAGAATGTTTCTTGCTTCGTTGTGTCATCGTAGTGTTCCAAAATTCAATCGATGCTCTCATGATAGCCTTGAGTGTACGAATTCCGTGATGATAAGGAAACATCAAAATAGAACAAAGAGTTTCGAGAGGAATAGTAAGAAGAAAGTGCTTGTCTGCATAAAATAATCCTTTCTGATCGTTTTCATGTAAAAAAATTGATGTTAATTTCAACAGTCAGCCGCTTAAAAACGAACATGCCGTTGGCCTCCTTGAACCAAAATGGCGTGACCTAATATCTGGCAGCTCGGCAGTACAGTAGATTCCGCTTATTTGCAAGTCCTATTTGTCAGAGAAAATATTGCGAATAAGCGGTCGGCCCGATAATCCGATGGCTCTTTTCAGACCGGAAGTCAAACCAGAAATGCAGACGATCGTTTCGTTCTAATGACAGACGTTCAGCTCTTGCATCCCGATCATTTGATTAATGTTCATAATTTTCTAGATATGTGTATTTCAAACTAAACAAGTTTTAAAAAATCATTTGTTTGTTTACTTTATTTACCTATCAAGTGCACAAAGCACCAGAAACGATCCTGGCTGTTGGCCATGGTGATGCTTCGTTTGACATAAAATTCAACACAAACTTTTTGTCAACACAGGTTTCGACTTATATTTCCAGTTTCCGGTTGTCTAACATTTACTTCATGTGTACATGTACATTCTTACACAACATGATCGTGTACTGTGCACCTGTATAAACCCCGACTTGCCACCTGTTAGGTTGAATGGGTGGGTAAATTTTGTGTGACGTCATAGACTGATTGCCGCACAGACGATTCTATTTTAACGCATTAATTTAGGCCATACCATTCAAAGCAGGCCAAAGAAAAAAACGGTTTTCTGTGTTTTTCACAGTTTATATTCGGCACACCTTACTTTCGCGCCTGTAGTTAAATTGTTTGTCACAAATTGGATTATCAACGAGACACAAACAGTTAAGTTTTTTTTCCCAGTGTGTAATTATCTGATCGGTAATAGGTTATTTTGATCGGTCTTTCTTGTAACAGGTCTGCAGTTGCTTTCGGGGAGCGTAGATAAAGATCAGACTGCACAGAGTGTGTAGTCTGATCATAGAACGTCTATGTATGTTTTTTTTTTTTTCCCAAGTTATACCAAGACAAGATTTAAGTAAATGTAGTCATCTTTTCTCCGATTTTCCTGCCCTAAAATTACCATTTTATTAATCAGTGCTCTTGGTGGTGGATGTACAGCCTGGTACCCGAAATCTCGCGTAACCGTCCAATAGTTGAAAATCGGCAACCAGTGAAGTAAACTAACGTATCAATGCTGCAAAACAGCCACTGAGTTAACGAACTCCATGTTCAGAATGTCGGCCATTTGCAAATGTTTTGTAACCGTTTATTACACCATAAATGAAAAGAATAACATGAAATATGACAAGAATTTTTATCTTTAATGATTAAATTATGAAAACGGATCATGTCGGACTCGTCGTTTGTAAACTGCTAACGTTACATCAGTTTTTTATCTGCGATTCTCTGTACGCATTGAAATTCGACTTTTTATCTTTTTGAGTAACCTTTTTTTTCCCGAACAAATTGAGATTTTTCGCCGTCTTATCCCACGGAATTGCCAATAAACACTAGAATTTCGTTTCATTTGCTAATTTTTTGTTGCAAAAAACCGAAATGTTCTATTTATGGGATCCCGATTAAGCGTTGCAATTTACGTTGTCTAAATAGGAAATGGATCGGTGCTGGACCAAATCTTGCAAATAACCAAAAATCCCGATAAACAGGGTTGCGATTAAGTGGAATCCACTGTAATACTTTAATTTCTTTTTGAAATGGCATGATAAAAATTTAAGGCATAGACAAAACAACACACGTTTTTCGTTAAAATGATTCTTTTGACCACTTGTTAGCTCATACTGTTAATTTATCAATGGGTATACCCTATTACCCTACAGAATCTACGTGCGGACAGGATGAGTTAAATCAACGGACTGAAGTACTAAACTGTATTACGCTCAGTACAATGCAAATGACAAAATTTTAGACTTGTCCAAACTGAAAGCATTTGTAGATGAGAAGATAAAAGTTACTCAAAAATTGAAAGTTGACTTCAGAAGAGTAGAAAACATTGTGGGAAAAGGAGAAAATTCTGATTACCAGCATTTTCTCCTTTTACCAAAATGTTTTCAGAAGGTTTCTTCCTATGGGTCGTAAAAACCAGGGATTGTTTGGTAAAGGGTTAAGTCTTTTCCAAATGAAAGAAATTTGGACCAGTCCAAATTGAAAGGATTTGAAAATTACAAGAAGTACCGGACTCAAAAACAGAATTTTGTTTCAAGTTGTAATTACCATGAACAGGCCCGTAGGAACAAGGGGGGCTAGGGGGGGCTCAGCCCCCCCCAATAATTTTGAAAATCATAGTAACTAAAATACGAGTTCTTAGCGCAATGAAACTACCACGCAAAAAACCTCAGTATTTCGAAGTTAGCCCCCCCAATCTTGAAATCCTTCCTACGTCGCTGATGAATTATTTGGTAAAAGGTTAAATAGTCGAATCATATTGCAAGGATACTTTCTGGCCATAAATGATGAGTCATCACAAAAGAGAATTAGATTGTAATGCTTGCTAATCAAATCTAAATTATATAATAAGCAATCAAATCTAAATTATATAATAAGCAATCATCTTTCGGTAACTCTAGGCTGTGTTACTCTTTACCAGACAATCTCGAGTTTTCTTGACGGTGAGAAAAAAGCCACTGAAAACACTGTGGGAAAAGCTGAAATGATGGTAACCAGCATTTTCCCTTTTCCTACAATGTGTTCTGCCCTCCAATAGCAAGTTTTAATCTTAGAACCAAGTTAATTTTTTTGTCTGCAAATCCTTCAGTTTGGACCAGTCTAAGATAATTATGTTGTTTGGAAAAGTGTTAAATAAAGTCTGCTGTAACCTGCACTAATTTATCGATTGCTGTCCTGGATAGTTTAACCTCATTATCTCCCACTAGATGGCATTCTATAAATATTCATTTATCTAATATGGGCATCCTGGGTACTGAACCGAATCACTTTCCTACGAGACAACCGTTACTTTGAATTTAAAATTTGAATAAAGGTTAATCAATAAAACCCTACCTCATGCAATTTACTCAGCTATTATCAGCAGTTTAGAGAAATCTGAAGCTAAAGCAGGTCTCATTTCTCCTCAAATGTATTGATAAAAATTATTTTCAACATTGCTACTTTAAGCGCAATATTACAGTCAGCCCGCTTTCTGGGCTAGTGATGCGTCATATAAGACAGTCGAATCTTCAAAAAATATGACATGCGCAGACAACAAGTTTAATCTGTAAAAGTTTAACATCTTGCTGTAAATCATTTAAAAGTGGGTGTTTACTGTGTTGGAAAATACACACTGCAGTCACAACCCTTACCTCGACTATCAACTAATAAATGCTTTATAATTTCTTTTTAGATCTGAATTGCCAGTGCTGAAGAAAAAGCGCTGGTCCGAGGTCTGGGACCTACTGTAGGGCTCTGTACCGGTACTTGATATATATATCGAAAACCGGTATTTTACATTCAATAGATATATCGGATTGAACGTTTCTGTATCGAACAAAATATCGATCATCAAAAGAAAATAAAAGTAAAGCATATAAATACCCAATTTAGTTGTTTTTAACGGCGAAATTCATTATGAGTTTACTTTAGGTAATCTCTAAAGTCGAGTAGTAGAGGTAGGTGTGGCTACCTGGGAAACTTAAAACCAATCGAAATGCGTCATTCTTTATTACTCGCCCTGTACCCATTACACAATGGATGACAATTAGCTAATACCCCTATTCTCGTTCCCCCGTCATGTTGTTTGAAATCTGCAAATTATGCATCAATCAGCAGATTGCAGACAGATTTATGCTGATAATTGGTCAATATAGTTGATTAAATAAAGGTAATGAACATCTCGTGATGTGATCGAGAGGTAGCGATGGAAATAATTGAAGCTGTGACCTTTCAACCTTCCTAAGATTTTATTTGGTCGATCTTTTAATATTGCCGAAAAATGTGGTTCGAAAATCAAATCTCTTTTTCCGTTAGTTTATCTGAAATCAGTGTTCCGACTCACGTAAATTATTGTGTAAATCATTTTATATACTTGAAATTTGCATTACAAATGTTAATCACACGCGAGACCTCACGTAAGAAAAAACATGGACAAAAAAGGCCATTATCTGTTTATCGTGAGTAAAATAACAGGTTTTGATGCTACATGTAGTTCTAATCCTTATTGAGAAATCTATGTCGAATCATGCGAACATACCTATCCAGAAATTAACACGCATGAAAAATTGTTCGGTGAAAAAAAAAAACACGGAAACCCATGACACAACAAAATGTCTCCTTGACATTGTCCGATCAGAGTCCTCTTAGACTGTCTTTTCAGCTTTTTAATGAGTAGTAAATGTAGATCTAGTTAGAATTCATATTAATTTAGGCCTAAATAATTATGAAATTTCAATGCAATCTAGAAGTGTTAAGTTTGCGGTATTTTGTTTTTCAGGTATGCTGAAAAAAGAACAAACACAATTTTCGCATTTTTTTCTTTCTTTTATTGAAAATTGAAATATCATATGATATATCGAATATCCATCATTTTGTATCGATACAAATATTGTATCGATCAAACTGACCGATACGGAGCCCTAACCTACTGAAATGGAGATCGGACCGGGGGAAAAAAACAAGGCGAGGGTCCGATGGACCTGTCAAAATGGAGGTCAGACCTGCCCAGTCTTCATGGTAAAAAGTCTGATGCCCAGAAATAAATTCAGAATGACTAATTGGGTTGAATTAAGAGTAATAATTCTAATGAAAATTTGAGTCTGTTTGTTTAGGATTATCTTTGTGTGAAAGTGAACTACTTCGAGATTTTTCGGTACACCGGTCGTGTGAGAACGCTATGACATTGACTTATTTAAGTCATTGTAATATCAACAGTTTTCCCTGGTTCCCAGTTTACCTGACATCAGTAATAGTTGCCAGTGGTGAAGCCAGTTAAAATCTATGAATATAACGTCTGCACTTTTTGCTAAAAGCTTACGAAAAATGCATATTTAAACCTTGGTCATCATCAAATTTGAAACAGAAAACACTGGGAGAAAATAGAACAGAGCTACATAATTAGAGGTAGATAGAAAGTATAAGAACAAAGATAGGGTTGGTTCGTTGAACATCAAATTGAAAGTTGGTCGTGGGTTTCGTCCCACAATGCAACTGTTCAACTCTGACTAACACACACAAAAGAAATATGTGAAATTGCAAATTTTGTTTTGGTCATCATAACAGTGCTAATTGTAAATGCTTCCTATGTGCCTGACGTATATTTGTCTTCAACTGAAGGCACTAAGAGCAAAAGTAAATTGAAATGGTACTCAGTAAGGGATTTTTTGGGGGTGTGTGTGGGGTGGGACAGTGGTCAATTTGGACATGACCAAGTATACTTCGTACCCTCCCGTTGTAAGGGCCCAGCTATTTCTATCACTATTTTTCAGCCCTGATTGCGCTTTGGAAATCTTTACCCCAGTTTGGTTACTTGTCTTTTTACATCATTCTAAGTCGTCACAATGCCAAAACTGATCAATTTTCTGAATGCATTTGATTTTGAAAAGTGTACTGATTCATCTTTGAATTTTAGAATTGTAAAAAGGGTCAATCAGTAGACCATACGGTTATCTATATTACAGTGAACTAGTGGGCCGTATTTAGATTGACTAAAACTGAAACAGTAAGAGTAATGAATTAGAGTCAAATACCTGTCCTTTCAATCTAAACTTACAAGTAAAGAACAAAAACTGAGTGTTCTAAACTTTTATTTCTTCACAACAGGTGATAATAACAACTTTTACTTAGTCACTTATGGCTTTACATCAGCATTACTCATTCTTGAGGTTTTTTTTTTTCATTCCTACTGATTGGCTGGTTAGTACATTCTTCAGATGGAATTTCACATTTCACAAAGTCCTTTGATTATGCACTTATAAGAAGCTCCCCTTGGTGTTTCAAGCTGAAAATTCTAGGGAAAAAATGTGTCTTATTGTCGTGCATATATGGTAATTGGCCACAATATTTTTGGATTTAGGACGCTATTTGGAAATAAGAAAAACGGCCTCCGTTTCCAGTAACCCTGGCAACTTGTTATTTTTTTAAGCTTGAATTGTGGTGATATTCAGTTGCAAAAACACATTTAAATATTTGGCAAGCATCACAACCTGAAATACCGTGTGACCAGTTCAAGGATACTCACAGAATATGAACACTCAATGATACTTGATTAAAGACAAAATTCATAAAAACTGGATTCATTTTAGTTGAATTTATAAATTATCTCATCAAAGTAGAAAGTATTGAACAAGATCTACGCACCCTTGTATCGACCCTTTGACACTTTTTTCGTTTGATCTTATATCTAATAATTATGAGAGGCTTTTTCATGAAACAAATGTTCCCAGTCTGATATGATGTTCCCAGTCTATGAATGCTTTCAGCCAATCAAATGTGTTGTAAATGGTTAAAACTCAGTGTGCAAGCGCCCAATGGATGAAAAGAACATAGAAATTAACCAAGTTCAGATAGAATCTACAAATACTGGTGTTATTATTATTATGTGAGATACTTAGATAACATTTGAGAGCATTTACACATAAATTACTTAATTTTCCTAGTAGATAAGGTAACCGTTAAAATGCTTATGTGCATGGTAATCGGGTGGACCAGATTGTTAAACAAAATGTTTAATGCACTGAAGACATATAAATACTTCAAACAACAGAAACAAAAATAGTTTTAAAAACGACACAGACATATGAACTTGTAAGGCCATGGTATGATGTCCAGCTTTTAAAAGTGTAGAAGAGGTTCTGTTGGGTGCCTTTTGCATGCCATTTATGATTGTTAGCTTTTTAAAAGGATTTTGAGGAATTATTAATAATTTGAATGCCTCCTTGTCAATTAAGTACTCTACTGAGTATGATTTATGTTAAAATGCAGGGAAGTGTAAATGGACCAGTCCATTTTAACTCACTTGAGCATGAAGTGCAGAGTTATGTGCAAGGTGAGCTATTGTGATCAGTCATCGTCTGTTGTCTGTCCATCTGTCTGTCTATGTTTTCTTTCAAAATTTTCTCCTCCTTAACCAGTGAGCAAATCAAGCTGAAATTTGACAGGGATGTTCGTTTGGTGAAGCTTCAGCAAAGTTATAAAAAAACAATACATGTAATGAAAATAAAAAATTCTAAATTCTGTCAAAATCTCTGGTTGTCATGGTAACAGAAAGGCTGAAATATAGGTAATATCTTCAAACAACCTATGACAAATAAAGGCCTAGAGATTTACACTTTTGCATATTGCACCACATCTTCGCGAGCCAAGTTTACGATCACTACCTTGGCTGATTGAGCCCGATTTCAAGATTCCTGCGATCATGCGCCCTCTATTGGATGCTGGTTATGACTCCCCTAAGAGCTACATCATGTTTCTAAAAACAAAATCGTTTTACAAACCGCTTACGAATACACATGAAGCGATAAGTAGACATCCACATGGGTTTCCATGTTTTACCTTTTATTCGAAAGGTAGATACCTTGTTCTATTTTTGTCAAAGATTAAATGCTACGAGCGGTTTCATTCGTTGCAGCTAGAGCTGGCTGCATCCAATGAAAAAGTGTATCGGGTGAACGTAAAAATCAAGCTCGAGCCACCAAGGGTAGAGTAACTTAGTGAATCATCGGCCTTGCTTTGCGAAGATGATTGCACCACCCAGTTTCATATTTGAATGTTGCATGTTGCATCACCTGATGACCGCTTATAACAGTTGTTAGAATAATGCCTCTTGGGTCCTATTTGGTGCTTTTATGCACAAGGAGATTCAGGTTGGTTTGATTGATTGTATGGGGTTAAATGCAGCTTTCAACATGATTTAAGTCACATGGGCTACAGCACCTACCCATGGATTCCTGGTATTTCTCAAACCAGTACTACCACAACATCCTATCCGAGCCTCCTGCTCTTCCCAGTTGGGCAATTATTCACCCATTGGTGAGAGACAAATGACTATGTCAAATGTTGGAAAGAATGTTGGCCTGGCTAGGGGATCAAACCCGTGACCCCATGATTCGCAGTCCACTGCCCTGCCAACTGCACTACGACCTCAGCCAACTAAGATGGGTGATTATGGACAATAACAGTCCTCTTTTTATTTGAGATATTAACGATCAGACTAATAGAATAACCTCAAATTCAGGGGTTTTGGTGAAGTATCAAACATTATATACTAAGTAAGTATATAACTCTCAAATCCTACAAAAAATCAAGATTAATGTTTTACATGCACAACGATTGGGATCTTAAATTCAATGTTGACAAATGTCAAGTCATATATTACAAACCTAAAAACCTAAAAAACTAAATTTCATTAATGATAAAGAGCTTAGGAAACAGAAGAGTTTTGTTTGAAGGGATCTTAAATTTAGTAAAAATATATATTTCAACAAAGATAAATAAGGCCAGAAGCATGTTGTCTCTTTTACAAGAGCTTTCAATTACAAGTTTGAAGTTAGTTTCTTGAGAAAATTAGATCAAATTAAAAAATAGCCTTTATTATGTGGCTGAGTGGTGACACTGGTGAGCATTGTCAGACTCATGACCTGGTGGTTGTGAGCTCGATACCCAGTTGAGGCGAACCTTCTTCTGGCGTATTTTCGCGTCTCACCTATGCTGAAGCATGCGAGAAAAGTAGTGACTTAGGAAAGAAAGTAGTGTTAGTACTGGTATGAGAAAGCCAGAAGACACATGTGCATCACCGACTGCCATGATATGACCTTAGCTGTTAAAGTGGCATTAAACCCCAACACAACCAACCAACCTTTATTATGGGTGGGTGTTATTTAAAATATGCAGTCAGGAAATGCCTTTGTTCAAAGATTCTTCTTTAAAACCACTTTATATATTAACTCATTACCACACAAGACAATTTTGGACTGGTCCAAATTGAAAGCATTTGCAGACGACAAAATAAAGGTGACTGAAAAATAGAAATTTGTTCTGGAAAGGGTAAAAAACACTGTGGGAAAAGAAGAAACTGCTGGTTACCAGCATTTTCTCCTTTTCAAACAGTGTTTTCAAAAGGCTTCTTTCTCAGGGGCGTCGAAAGTAGGGATTGAGTGGTAATGGGTTAAAACAAAGAAACAAGGCTTGAATTGTTGTTATTTTTTGTGGTATGACTGGTTTCACAAAACAGGTCCAGACATCAAACAATAATAATTTCTAGTGTCATTTGACTTTATGCATATAATTCTTGTTTGGGCATATATTTGGATTTTTTGTTCTATATATTATATTATACATGTACATACAATTGTATCTATTGCCCTGACGAGCAAAGCGAAACTGGTTGGCAATAAGATTAAGTTTTTTAATTGTATCTGTGTGACTTTTTCATTTTTTTCTATATCTTACCATGACCCAGGAATACTCAATTTTTACACAAACATGTAGTGTTCAAAAGGGTCACTGGAGGCCAAACTGAGAAAATTGGCAGCCCACATAATTCAGCTCTGATTATAAACTGACGTGGGTAAAGATATTCAATGCACCATGTAAGGCAATCAAATTTAATTTTGAGGAACAGCTAGTCAGCTACAAAATCTTTTCAAATATGGTAAGAATGGTATTCTTGATCTTATTTTTATCAAGTCTAAAACATGGTGATCCCAAGATTTTTTTTTTTGTCAAAAGAACATCATTTTGAGAGATTATTTCTTGTTAAATATGAACATTCTACTGAGAAAAAGACCATAAGACCATTTCATTCTAATTAAAGAAAATACAATGTCTTTTTCAATGAAGCAATGATAGGATTGATTAAGCATATTATTTATTATAATTTTAATATAAAACAGATAAAGTTTATATCTTTTTAACTTGACAGAAACGATAAAGTCTTAACTCGTTACCAAACGACAAAATGTTAGACTTGCCCAAATCGAAAGCATTTGCAGACAACAAAATGTAAGTGACTGAAAATTTGTGTTGGGAAGGTTAGAAAACATTGTGTGAAAAGGAGAAAATGCTGGTTACCAGCATTTTCTCCTTTTCCCACAATGTTTTCTAAAGGCTTCTTTTTCAGGGGCGTCAAAAGTAGGGATTGTGTGGTAATGGGTTAAATGGAAAATGTATCATTATATTCTTTTCTTTTTAGTAAGGACACAATCTACAATTTAGTAAATGTAAATTTTGTCTTTCTATTCTGTTTTATAAAAATGTGGATATACATGTATGTCATGCAATTGTAACTCACTTTTCTGTATTGTGAGGACAGTCTACATTGAAATTGTGATTATCTCTCTATCTTGTTTTGTGAGGACATTGTCCAGAGAGTGCATGCAACTGTAACTCTCAGTTTTGTTTTGTGAGGACACAGTCTACAAAGTAAATACATTTATCTCTCTATTCTGTTTTGTGAGGACATTGTCCAGAGAGTGCATGCAACTGTAACTCTCATTTTTGTTTTGTGAGGACACAGTCTACATTGAAATTGTCATTATCTCTCTATCTTGTTTTGTGAGGACATTGTCCAGAGAGTGCATGCAACTGTAACTCTCATTTTTGTTTTGTGAGGACACAGTCTACAAAGTAAATACATTTATCTCTCTATTCTGTTTTGTGAGGACATTGTCCATAGAGTGCATGCAACTGTAACTCTCATTTTTGTTTTCTGAGGACACAGTCTACATAGTAAATACATGTAGAAGATGTACATATATCAAACTTTTGTGACTCACTGCAATCGGTTCAAGAATTATCTCCTCTGGAAATTTGTAATTTTGGCCTAATTATTGCTCTAAGGCAGTAGGAACATGAAACTTCATACAACCGTTGACCATGATTCTAGTAGCTGCCATCAAAGTTTTGGGTCACATAGGTAAAAGGTTCTAGGTCCCAGATTTAGTTTGCTTGAAAATAATTCCTTTGCTCTAGAAATCAGAAGGCTTAGAGGATAGATATTTGATATGTACAGGGGTGTGTGTGTGGGGGGGGGGGGGGGGGGGGCAGGCCCCTCCAATAATTTTATCACATGATACTACAGATTTTTCTAGAATCTTTAGAATCATTTGATGTCCATAAATGTCTTAAAATCGAAAAAAATAATAGCAATAAGTAATACAAAAATATGCTTCCTTGCATTTCTTGTGACGTCAGCGAATGGCCACTCGGATAAATCAAAATGTCCTGATAGAGCTGTAAAACATGACAGATATCTCCGGTTGAAAGGTGTCTACTGAGGTATCGTCGGATGACGCAGGTACATTAATGTCTTGTCTATCGCTAGGCTGAAGGAGATTATGATCAATGTTTGTTTCGTGGGTGATTTTGGTTGGGAAAGGCTGTCGGGTGCACGCGCCAGCAATCGAGACGTTGCACTCCTTGTGTTTATATTATATAGGGAGGGATTTTTTTTTTTCCATATTTTATCATTTACTTTGGTTATAGAATGTCAGATTCCTGTGATTAAGGTAACCATAATGTTATGGTCCATATTTTCAGTCCATAATTATGTCTTGAATCAAGCAACTTTGCGAAATGTTGGATACACTGCTTTGATAGAGGCCTAGACAGCCAAGATTCATCAAAGAACTTACTGCATGGCTATTCAGCAGGAAAAATGTAACTTCTAGCTAGCTGTTGATGTAAATCCAACGTCTGACCTGGTCACATTATGAAAAATACTGTTTTGCGATTTGAATACCGCTGATTGCCATACAAAATACTGGTAAAAATGGCAGACCTATTACATTCAAATCCCCAACTCAAAAGTTGTTAAATGAACACAACTCGTTATCTGTTTACTCAAGAACACACGGGCTCGACAGTTCAGTGTATGTGCATTAGTGTTAAGTTAGTATGTGTGTCCTTCCGAATTTGTGCAGTCCATAACTTCTACAAGTGTAGACGGATTTCGAGATAACTTGGCACAATTGTTTTGCACAATTGTTCCCCATCATGAGTAGATGTGCCATCTGAAACATTTGTTTAGGTAGGGTCAGGGTCACAGCTGAAGGTCAAAGTTTTGTCAGGACCATAACTTCTACATTTATGGATAGATTTCAATATGAATTTGTACAATTATTCTCCATCATGAGTAGAAGAGCCCTTTGAAACATTTGATCAGATAGGTCAAAGGTCAAGGTCAAACTTGAAGTTCAAAGTGTCCAATATAAATAAAAAAAAATCTTTGTAGGCTGAACACCTTTTGTCCTTGGACAACCATTCTAATTGAAATTAAATGTTCATCCTAAGAAACCTAAATATTGTGCACAAAACAAAAAGCCAGTGTTTGTAGATTATACTTTTGAAAGTTTGATTGACTTATCATACCCTTGGTATGTGTCAATTTTGCAGATTAAGGATATTAAGTAAAATTATTACAGAAACAAATTTTGCTGTTTTTATGCAACACACATATATTATTGTTCAAATTTGTTAGCAGCAACTATCATTAAACAGCAAATTGACAGTTATAGTTCTTTCTGTTTTTAACAAAAGGGGATAAAATGGTTGAAGGCTTGTATAATTATAGTTAAAATTTCAGAAATCTTTTGTCAAACCATATTGCATAGATGAACTTTCATATGAGGTATGTCATATTATAAAGTCAACCTCAATCAACCTATTTAGTTTTTTTCTGAGAAAAAGTCAGATGTGTTCCTTAGATCAAGATGTTTAAGATTTCTAAAGATTCATTTGCCATATTTTGTGTGATTCAGATTGATTGTATGGGGTTTATTTGCACTTTCAACAGTATTTCAGTGCTGGTGCTGGTGTACCTAACGATGGCTTTCTGTCGTTTCTCACACCAGTACAATCACAACATTCAATCTGAGCCACCAGCTGCTCACCCCACTAAGACGCAATACTTATTGTTCGCCTATTTGTGAGAGACAAATTACACATTTCACAATGACTTTTGTCAAATGTCAGAAAGAGTGTTGGCTTGTGTGATTTAGAAGAAATTCTATAATGATCATGCGCAAGATATTCTGAATGAAAATTTTAAAAATTCTGAGGAAATCTCCATGTAAAGAACACACCTTACATGTTGCTAGAGCCTTTGCATAGGCTGCTAGTGTTGTCACCAATAATTATATTTGACACTTTGCAGTCTGGTGACTAAATGCACTTTTTAGCTCACCTGATCACCTGAGCAAAACATGGTAATGGTGAGCTTTTGTGATTCTTGAATGTTTGCAGCAACATTATTGGCCCAATCCTTTTGAAACTTGGTCAAAATGTTTGTCAAGTTATGAGGATGAACGCTAATTGATAGTGATGGCATTCATTTGAAATCACACAAAAAGGTGTGATATTATTGACAGTTTCTTTGTTTCATTCTAGAGATCACACTATTGACTCAATACTTGTCAGATCATCAGGTTGAAGTCTTAAAAATGGGGGTCATTCCATATGAAATCATGAGGAAAAGGGCCGTGAAGACAATGCCATTGTCTACACTGTAGAGATCACAATTTTGGCTGTCTTTTTTATAACTTGCCCAAAATGTTTGCATGGTCATGAGGATGGACCTTATTGAAAATGGATCATTAAATATGAAAACATGATAGAAAAGGGAAAAATGACAATTTCTTTTTACACTTTAGGAGTCACTGCTTGGGCTCAATCTTCTCCAAATTTGCATGGAATAAGGAGTGGCACCAGCCCAGTCATTAAGTTTCATAACAATATTCATTACTAGATCATTGATGAGCCAAGCCCACTTAGATCACTTGGTAAAATATGGTGCCCTCAATCCTAGGGTCGTAAGTTCAAACGCGGCTCAGCCAACATTCTTTTATCGTAACGTTACACTTAGTATCTGTTATTATGCTCTCTGAAGGGCAAGCATATAGCCACTGCTTGGTCTGTCCGTCCATCCTTCTTTCCATCCGTCTGTCCGAAGGAATTTCTCCACAACCCTTTGACCCAATTGGATGAAACTTCACATACAAACTCCTTATGATATTGTGCAGATGACTTTTACCCGGTTTTTGTAGAGCCCACTTGCATTGAGCAAGGCAAGTTGACACAATGACAGTTTAGTGTATGTGTGTTAGTTTATGTGTATGCTTGTTTGTCCAAATTTGTCCTGACCATAACTACTACATTTATGGATGGATTTTAAAAAAAATGGGCACAATTGATCTCCATCTTGAGTAGATGTACCATTGGAACCATTTGTTCCATAGGTTGAAGATCAAGGTCACAGCTAAAGGTTAAAGTTTTGTAGGGACCATAACTCCTACATTTATGGATAGATTTCAGTAGAAATTTACACAATTGTTCTCCATCATGAGTAGATTGCCATTTGAAACATTTGTTCAGGTAGGTCAAAAGTCAAGTCACACATGAAGTTCAACTATTTGTGGGCTTGACACCAGTTGTCCTTGGATAATCATTCTAGTTTTAAATATGTTGGAATAAAAATAATATTTTAGAATGATATCTCTGGCTGTCAGTACCTCAGTCAATGTATGTCATACTATGTGACAAGAACTTGTTCAGGATCATAATCTCTCTCTGACGGCTCTTGGTTATGATAATTGTTTTCCAGGCCTTATCTTCTTAAGCATGCAAGCCACCAATTTGAAACACACACACACTGATGGAACATGCTTTGAACATGTATAGCACACAAAAAAATTTGACATGAAACTTTCCTCAAAGGGAGATCATGTTTGAATGAAAAAAATGAACTGTTAACAGTTAATACACTCACCGTAGTACTTCACTGGATTTATGTGAAACTTTTTGTGACAAGCACTTGTTCAGGAAGCATATTCTGTCGCCAAGTGCTTTTCCTTTATCAGGAGGACTTAAAAAAAAATGCTTCAATGATTGTAAGACATAATTCTTTCTTAATTTCTTATTTTTCAGCATTGATGCCACTTACTCAAAAGGATGGCTAGCACAGTACGTAAATGATGCCAAAGAAGGACAACCATCATGTAATTCTAAAATGAAACTTTACATTCAAGTACAAACCAAGACTTCTTGAGTTTGCATCACGTTCTTTTGATTATGGAGATGAAAACAACCTTTGGTGGTGCGAAAAGGGCAAGTATTTTAACATTGACATGATTGATCCTTACTAATAGTAAATAGTTACTATTCAACCCAAATACAAAGTGGAGGAGGTATACTGATTTCACCATGTCTGTTTGTCCATCCATCTGTCCTTCTGTAGACTTTTCCTTTCCATGCTCTAACTCAAAATCCATTAAATTTTGACCTAGGATCATGAAACTTTACAAATTGTTGCCCGTGAGGTGCCCTATAAATAACGGTCTCATTTGTCAAAGGTCAAGGTAACAGGTGAACTTGGCTTGAAAACTATTTTTGGGCTCTAACTCAAAAGCCATTTGACCTATGGCCATTGAACTTTATATTAATGTTGCCTATGACCCAAGGAAGTGCCTCATTGTTTTTGGGTCATATACATCCAACTTGCACCGGTCAAGGTAATAAATGAACTTTGTTTTAGAAACTGTTCCCTTCTCTCATAGCACTTTCTTAAAGTGTGTGTGTATGGGGGAGGGGTTATGTATTTGTACGCTTTGCCCACAGTTCTTGTTGAAAAAAGGAGTAGGGGACTACTTTGGTATTCTTTGAGAACAGAGTGGCCTTTTTGATGCCATTTAATGATGATATTTAGGAAAACATGTGAAATAGAGAAATTGCTGGTAACCGATTCCTCCTTTTCTCACAATGTTGTCCAACTTATATGGTACTTTTTGTTATGCTGGCTGAAAAAATTTCGGTGAGTATAGTTGCCATGCTGTGCGTCTGTTTGTCCGTCCATCCATACGTCTGTCTGTCCGAAGCCATTTCTCCACAACCCCTTGACTAAATTGGATGTAACTTCATATATCAATTTCTTGGAACATTTCCCAGATACCATTTTCCTTGTTTCTCAATTTGAGGCTGTGTTGTGGAAAAAAGGGACTTAATGTAAAAATTAGTTTTTCTCTAGTATCTCCTAAATTACTGGTCAGAATTTTATGAAATTTCATATTTAAGTTGCTCATCAAAACTCCCAGACCATGCACTATTTGTAGTTCATTTACACAAAAGTGTATTACGGGAAAAGGGGACTTAATGTATTATAGCTTTATGCTTATTTTTTTTTTGGGGGGGGGGTTGATGAAAGTTTGTGATGGCAATTACTTCAAAAGCATTACAGCCATTAGTCTCAAATTTGATACACAGATAGCTATTCAACAAGAACCAAAACTCTATCAAAATTTTTAGGGAAATTATCCCCCTTTGATTTTTTGAAGAATTTATTCCTATAAGGAAAATATCTCTGGAAAAGCTGAAGCCATTTACTTGAAATTTTATAGACAGATAGATTGCTTTGAGAGAAAGAGTAGTTTACACTTGATTCTCAATTAAACTCTTTACCAAACAACAAAATTTTAGACCTGTCCAAATTGAAAGCATTTGCAGATGACAAAATAAATGAAACTCAAAAAGCGAAATTTGTTTCCAGCTGGGTAGAAAACATTCTGGGAAAAGGAGAAAATGCTGGTTAGCAGCATTTTCTCCTTTTCCCACAATGTTTTCAAAATGCTTCTTTCTCAGGGTTGTTAAAAGTCGGGATTGTGTGGTAAAGAATTAAGAATGTGTTGTGGGAAAAGGGGGCTCCACGTTTAAATTTGTTTTTCTCTAATATCTTCTAAATTTTTGGTCATATTTTCATGAAATTTCACTTTTAACTTATTCATCAAAAGCTCCTGACCATATACTCTTTATATTTCATTAATGAAAACAGTGTTATGGGATAAGGGGATTTAATGACATTTTTTTATGTTTTATCTTACGTTTGACTTTTCACTTAATTTTCTGTGCACAAATAGATCTTATGTAGGAAAACAGCTGAGGATTTCAAATTATGTCATACATTTTGTGACAAGTACTGGTTCGGGGAACATTAACCGTCAATGATAGCTCTTCTTTTCCGTTGCCTTTAGGCACAGGTATATGGCATGTAGCGTTGCCTTATGGTCCTTTACCAAAATATATCTATATATATAGAGTATAATGACTCTATAATGAAATTTAGGCAAATGTTGCGGGATCCTGTATTTTATGTAGAGATAAAGAAGGAAATCTTTTAAAAGTCAGAAGGCCTAGATCTTCCAAGTTTTGCAATATAGCATAATTTATACTCATGGTCCTCTATCAGAATGCTTAAAATAATTACTCTACAATCAAAATTAGCACTATGCTGTGGGATCCTGCATTGGTAGGTAAAGAAGGAAATCTTTAAAAATCTTCTCCTCTCAAACCATTAGGCCTAGAGCTTTCAAATTATGAATGTAGCATTGCCTTATACAATGTAGTCCTCTACCAAAATACTTCCAGGGTTTTCCATGACGCACAAATCCTGCGTCATTGACGCAATTTTAATTCAAATGACCCCCAAAATAAATGACAGTGCGTCATCGGTGACGCAACTTTCCAAAATCTGAATAATGTACGAAGTTGAATGAAGCGTCATAATTCCAAGCTTGTTCTTGCTTCAATGTCAGACGAACACCGTTCTTTTTTTAACTACTGGGTTTATTTTAGATAAAAGTGGTTTTCCGGTAATCTATTTATAGAATAAGACTGGTTTACACATTATTGCCGAGATGTATATTGGACACGTGTCGTAAATATGGGCCCGGTCAAAGTCGTGGTTGGGTTCTCTGTATTTCCTAGCATATTTTACACGACTTCCGGTATATAAACGTACACATTACCGGTCTGTTCTGTTAGCGGAAAAATAATGTCATGACGAAGAAAACTGTAGAATTCTTCTATCGTCTGCTTCGTACAACTGCCGATCAAGCCACGTCAAGCAGCGATTCAGACGAAAATGTTTGGTTTGTCAAAAAGTGACATTTCCGTCAGAAATGATCGACCGACTTTTCAATCTTGGAAGTTGGCGTTTAAAGGTAAAATGCATTGTAAATCGTGTTTGAGGTTGATGATGAAGAAAGCCGTATTTTTGACCCCCAAAATTAATGAAATGACCCGCAACTAATGAGGAAGGGGGTCACAATGACCCCCAATTTTCAAAGCCGAGGGAAAACCCTGTACTTCATTCAAGTTATCACTCTATGATCAAAGTTAGCCCTATGCTGTGGGATAACAGATTTTACAGAGATCACTGAAGGGCCCAAATGTCCCACCAAATTTTATATTCTAGATTGAACCCTGACCAAGTAATAATCAAAGCTTTCAAACCAAATTTGGAAGAGATTCAGCATGCATCGAGAGTATTATTAACCTGTTACCAAACAACAATATTTTAGAGCATATTTTAGTTCATATTTCAAGCATTTGCAGATGGAAAAATAAAAGTGACTGAAAATTTGAAATTTGTTTTGTGAAGAGTAGAAAACATTGTGGGAAAAGGAGAAAATGCTGGTTACCGGCATTTTCTCCTTTTCTCACAATGTTTTCTAAAGGCTTCTTTCTCAGGGACGTCAAAAGTAGGGATTGTGTGGTAATGGGTTAATAAAAAAACTCCTGACTTTTTCCAGAGGTCCAAGATGTTCTGTCACCTGTTGAAAGAAGTATGTCAACAGCAGCTTCAGAAAGTTCCAACAGACAGCTGTCAACAGTCACCCAACCAACTAGTCTTCATGTAGAGATCCATTCATCCAATTTCAGCAGTAGCCAAACATTCCAATATTCAGCTGTTAACAGTCAACCAGCCAACAACTAGTCTTGAAGCAGACATCCCTGCGTTGGATATAGACAGTGACAGTAATTCAATCAAACGTCCCAACAGTCAACAGTCAACCAGCCTACAACCAGTTTTAGGGCAGAAATCCATCCATCAAATATAGACAGTGACAGTAATCCACCTAATCATTCAAACAATCAACTGTCAATATTTAGTTAACCGGCCAAGAACTAGTTTTGAAGTAAAAATCCCTGCTTTGGATATATAGAGAGTGACAGTAATCCAACATTTTTCATTTTTTTGTGTACATCATGATGGCAGTGGGATAAAGCTTTGTTAAGCACTGCCTTCTATCGGATTGTAATCTAAATACCTTGATGGAAAACACCTTTGTGGATGTCTTATACATGATGATTATATATTTTTAACATTTTTTATGCCCCTGCATCAAGCGATTGGGGCATATTGTTTTACCATTGTCTGTCTGTCTTTCCCTCTGTCGGCAAAACTTAGCAGAAAAACTTAACATTTCCACTTACTTCAATGAATGAATAGTGTTTTATGGCCCGTCGACAACTTAGGTCATATTGGGCGCACTTACTTAGTAAACAATAATGCGAGGTGAAAATAACATACATGTACAACAACATAAGACAAACATGATAAATGAGGAATGGATGAAACACAAAATGATGCCCCTTTTGTTGCCTTTTACGACATGCATGCTGTCACTTTTGTTCCACCAGATGAAATGGCAGATGTGACAATCGCGGGACTGCAGTGGTTTATTCTTATACCCCCGATTAAACCACACGGGGTCCCACAGGCCAATTGATTCCCATTCCAAACCCTATTTACATCAAGAAAAAAAAATATATATAGGATTTGGAATAAGAGCTACCCAGCCTGCTGCAATCCTACGAATTACGAGGAAAGCAGCCGTTTGTCTCTAATTTTAGTCGCCTTCTACGACATGCCATAGAGAAAGGCCGAGGTCCTATTCTATAAACTAAAAAACCCCCGGGACCCCACGGGGAGTCCACTTACTTCAAGGCTATTCAAGAAACAAAGATGATATTTGGTATTTAGGTATACCTCATCAATATGCATCTAATGAGGGTTATATGTCCAAGGTCAAGGTCAAAATTTTAAACCCCATTATCTTAAAAAAAATCCTATCAAAACTTAACTAAAGAACTTAATATTCCCCATTACTTCAAGGCTTTGCAAGATGCAAGGTTTATATTTGGTATGTAGGTGTATCTCATTGTTATGCATCTGCTGGTGACAAGTTCAAGGTCATCTGTCAATGTCATTTATGAAGGTCACACTTCTTAAAATTAGCTATTACGGGGGTATTAGTGTTTCACAAACACATCTTGTTTTCTTAGTTATACTTTAAAGGATTATGTCCAGGGTATTACTTTTAAGGTATAGATAGTTTTAGAAATCGAAACTCCATAATCCATACTCCATTAGAACAAACCTAGGAAAAGTCTGACTTGATTTTTAGTGATGTTCCATTCACAAGGTGTCAGTGGGGGTATATGTCAGCTCGTGACAGTTGTAGTTTCATCTGTTTGGAAAGTTTTCTTTCAAGTGATGCATTGGTTTAACTTTCATGTTGCACACTATTGACATCCAATTGCTGTGCACATTTGAATATGAATAAGAATTAAATCCCTATTTAGCTTTTCGTGACTGTATATTACTGAAATGGAATAAACTTGCTTTCACTTTTGAATCTTTCATTAGATTAGACCAGCTGTTTGCAGGGAAAACCCAAGGTATTGCTATTGCATTGGCATTGTTATTGTGCAAAATCTTTCAAGTTTTGCAAAAAAATCTGAAGTTTGAAAATATTTACTTTAAACTCAGAATATGTGTTCTCTATCAAAGGACAATGCATTTTAAGGGAAGTAACTCAAAGTAGTGTAATTATGTTACAGGTATGCAGCTTTTTAGCTCGACTGTTTTGGAACAAAAAGTCGAGGTAGTGTCATCACACTTGTGTCATTGGATTTATAGTCATTGGCGGCATGGTTGTTGACGTGACAAACTTTAACCTTGGCTATACCTCGCTTATATCTGAAGATATTTACTTGAAACTTGGAAGATATGTTTACTATCTAAAGAGCAATCTATACTAACAAGGGAGATAAATGCATTTTTGCCAGAATTATTCCCCTATTTTGACTTAGAATTTTTCACTATCCAGGACCTATAGCCGAGCGTAGCACCCACTTGCAGTGCTCTTGTTACCTCACCTGAGCACACAATGCTCTTGCGATTGTTGATGTCTGTTGTGCATCCTCCAGTTGTCTTAGACAGTTCTGGTGTAAACAATACAGTGGTCACAATCTAGGCTCGTTCATTGTGAAACTTGCTCAGAAAGTTTATCTTGTTAACATCTAGATCAAGTTTGAACATGGTTTTGGCTGGATCAAAAAATATTTCACAACGTAAAATCTAAAAAAAATCTTGTTAACGTTCCAGACAATATTGTCTCATTCTTATTCACTGTGCAACTTGCTAAGAATGTTGATGTCAAAGATATCTTGGTCAAGATTGAATATTGGTCTGGCCTGGTCAAAAAGTAGGTCACTAGGTCAAATCTAAGAAAAAAGACTGTTAGCACTCTTGAGGTCACAATTTTGTCTCATTCTTATTCACGGTGCAACTTGCTCAGAATGTTAATAAAAAGTCGGTCGCTAGGTCAAATCTAAGAAAAAACATTGTTAACACTCAAGGGACCACAATTTATGCTCAATCGTGAATCTTGCTCAGTGTTTTCAAGGCCAACTAGTTTTAGCTTGATAAAAAAGTAGGAATAATCTTTTTACAATTTTATCATCGTGAATCTTGCTCAGACTTATTAATACTTTAAAGTCCACAATTTTGGCTTATATGCTGTGAAACTTGCTCAGAATATCTATATTGGTGATATCTAGGCCAAGTTTGAATATGGGTTCAGCTGGGTAAAAAGATAGGTCACTGATTCAAATATTTGTGTGCTTATAAGCAAGCAGGTAAATAACGTTATTGCTTTTCAAAAGATATTTGGATAGATGTATATTGTATAATGTATGCATGTTAACTTTGCTGATTTATGCAGCTTTCTACTTTCCCGTTTTCATTAGCATGATATATCACCTTTGCCAAATTGTTTTATAAACTTTTTACTAAAGAAGCACCAAAAGTGCATGTTTTCAAAGGCTTTCATTCGAAGAATTATAAGATATTGACATCTGGATGATTTGTCTCCTTTTGCTACAATGTTTTCAAAAGCTTGACACGAAAGTAGCACAAAATATATTAACCTTTATGTCACCTTTTACCACAATATTTCCGATAGCTTGTCCTTTAAAAATGCACGCATAGCGATGTTTTCAAAAGCACTGTTCTAAAGAAGGATAAAATGCTTCGTCACCTTTTACCACAATGTTTTCAATAGCTTTTCTCTAAACGAGCGTAGAAATCACAATGTTTTCAAAAGCATTACTCTAAAAAGTATAAAAGATCGTTTGTATATACTGTTATGCAGGCTTTACAAAGTCTCATGTTAGACAAAAGAATTTCAAATCTCCCTTATAATGTTTAGTATATAGATGAAGTTGTATTAAAATTTTATGCTGATATCAAATATAAATATAGTACAAAAAGAAAGGTCTATATTTAACAGTAATGTTCTATACTGCGTGCATATCAGGTCACTAGGTGGTATAAAGTCTCATATCAGTCTTTTTATATAAAGTCTCTTTATATGCATTTTCTATCCTTCGTTAAAAGAAAGAAAAAAAAGTATATGTATTTTCTTAATATAAAATGAACATTGTTTTTCGACAATATGTATGTAGATACTTGAAAAGCAGCCAGTTTCTTAGAAAGATTATTCTCGGTGAAGCGTAAGTGTAAAGGAAAACAAGAGAGCATGAATAAGTGCACTTGTTAGTGTGATATAATTGGAGTAATGTTGAATACGATATAAATACTACAAAAATAATTCAAACTATTCTCTCAGCAATAGAATCATCCCAATTTCGCAAAATAAAATGGACAATGATTTTCATTCAAAACAGGTCACGTATATTTTTCACTTACAGAATAGCGTTTTCACTCTTTGATTAACTATATAACTCTCTTTCCCTTTTAATAGTTTCAAGTATATGTATATCAAAAGTCACGTTGACTACTACATTGTTTAATTATTGTTATTTTGCAAAATGTACACTGGAGCAAATAAAATCTACATTGGAGCAAATAAAATGTATTGTATTGTTTAGATCAATGATGTCTAGGTCAACTTTGAATTTGGGATTAGCCAGGCCTAAAAAGTAGCTCATTTCATTTAATCTTAGACAGATCTCGTTAAAATCTTAGCAGACACAATTTTCAAGCAATCATAGCAAAACTTGCTAAGTATGTTTATCTTGATGATATCTCAGGCCAGTTTAAGATTGCATTTGGTATGGTAAAAAAGATCACTAGTTCAAATCATAGATAGAGAGAGAGATGCTGTTTGGTGAAGACAATTGTCCCTGCAAACAAAGAGAGAAAAAAGAGATTCTCTTACGTAAGAACACTTGTCCCTACAAAAAAGAGAGTAAAAGGAGATACCGTTAGGTGAGGACACTTGTCCCTACAAAAAAGAGAGAGAAAAGAGATGCTGTTACGTGAGGACACTTGTCCCTACAAAAAAGAGAGTAAAAAGAGATGCTGTAACGTGAGGACACTGTCCCTACAAAAAAGAGAGTGAAAAGAGATGCTGTAATGTGAGGACACTGTCCTCACACAGTATGAGAGAAAAAAGAGATTAATGTAACGTGAGGACAATATTGTCCACACAGTGACTCTAGCGACTCTCTTTTTTTATGATGATTTCAAGCCAAAGCCACAACAAGGTTCCTTTTGGATGGTAGAAGTGAAAACTGAAAGAGAGTTATGCGAAAAACACTCAGAAATGGTTGTCCTCAGATCCCGGTTTTTTGGCTAATGTCCTCTCTATTACGGATTCGTCGGCTAGAGAGAGAGAGAGAGAGAGGAAGAGAGAGATTCAGACAGACAGACAGATTGACGGACGCACGGACGGACGGGCAGACAGGCAGACAGATTAAAGCAGGAAATATACGTACCTATTTCTGAACGTTGGTAAAGGTCCCTAGCACTAAAGCGGATGCGTATTGACAGGAGCTCTTTTCAATTTGTTTGTTTAACCCTTTACCAGATGACATTTTACAATCATCGAATTTGAAAGTAAATCGTAGGCTCAATTGATGAGATTTTTCGGTCTACAAAACATTGTCGGGATGGAGAAAATTCCTGTTACCAGCATGTAACTTTTTCCCCAATCATGTTTTCAAAAGCTTCGTGTTAGTGTCATCGAAACCTGCATGTTTTTTTTTTATAAAATGTTGAAGATAATTGTACACACTTTTGAAAGCGTTTCATGTTTTTTTTTTTCAATTTTTGCTTTGTTTTTGATTTGGCATGGTTTGTCGCTGTGAAGGCATTTTCACTTATGTACTGTGTCAGCGGTATGCTTGCACTAGAATGGAATTTGTTAAGTTATCCTTGTTTTTTAACCTTCAAAAAGTGACATTACACTTAAAAAATATTCTAAACGGCCACTTTTAAACCAGATTTTTCAGTCGGCCTTTTTTGCATCCGTTGTCCAGAAAAGAAGCAGTTCGTTCATTTAGTTTGATATTTTCGAGATTAATTGACCAATGTAAAAGCATACACCAACCTAAGTTTGAAAAGAATTTTTCGACTTGTTCTATTGAAATTAAGTTATTAAATATTCATTCACTAAACAATGAAAATTGAAAAATCATTTTTTTTTTAAAAAAAAACCTCACGTCCCTTCTCTCGGTTTATATTTTTGTACAGAAAACAGTTTTCATGTTCTTTCTTACTGCTGACAAACATGATTTGATAAATGTATGCTTCTTTTTTTGACAAGGTTCGTCTGATGGACACTACGCATGCGCAAAATCGAGAGTCTTTTCATTACAATACCATGTCCAGGTTATTTTTATTTACCTCTTTGTTACATGGTCAAATTTACAGAAGAAACAAAGTGGCCGGTTAGAAGGTTTGCTGAGTGTATGTGCTTTGCCTACGACGTGCAGCCCGACCTTTATTCTACATCATCAGCGACTTTATTTTCAGGTATCACCCTATGATAGCAGAGCCCCGGTAGCTCAATAATGTAGCGCGTAGGGATTGAGACCAGGAGATCGAATTATCGATTAACCCGATTAACTCATTAGTGGTGTCCGTGGTCGTGAGGTAGAGCGTCGGCCTAATAACCTAAGGGTCCTGAGTTCGATACCTGGGAGCGGGTGTCAACTTTTGGGATTTTTCATTGGCCCACACATTCGGCGCGAGTACTGGTGTAGTTCCCAGGAAGCAGAATCGAGAGAGATTAGTATAAGTTGTAAGAACTTGTTTCTCAATCGATGTAAAATAAATATGTTTAAACTAACTCATTACCATTTTTTTTCGAGGAATGATGATAGTCATTGCTACAGGATTCATTCTTCTCTCACTGCGGACTATTGTTTCAAAGATACTTATATGGGAAAGCAGCGAGTGGCTTGGAAGAATATCGTGCGGGGAGTAACGATAAAAGAGCCTCCAGGAAAGCATTGATAGGTGTACTTGCCACCGCGGTTTAACTGAAACGATGTTGAAAACGCTGCTAAACACCAAACATTTAATCTTTAGTATGATTTTAGACTTTTTCCTGTTGCCGTGGAAATGTTTCTCAAACCATTTACCAGAAAACAAAATTGTCCATTATATTGGAAGTATTTGCTGAAAATAAAGTAAGATCTCGTGCTTAAACTGTTTTCAGTTGACACCGACTTGGTACGAACTAGGTTAGATGCAGGAACTGAATGTGCCGATTTGTTACGGGTGGTTGTGAGGAAAGAAGAAAATGACGGTTACCAGCTTATATTTCTTTCCCTCACTCCTAAAGTTTTGAAATGCATTTTTCATAATATGGTGAAGCAGTTATATACGGATAATGTCCATTAAAGTGACAATAACAGGCCAAATGTAAACAATGCGGGTGTTTAATTGAATTACAACTTATATCATATCATCCAAAAGTATGGATATGATTGTTAAGATGACAGTCATTGTACGCCCGGTCCAAGCATTAGCCGCTGACAGAGAAATTCAAAACTAGGATAAAACCTGTTGGGTAGCCTTGTCTTTTGTTTAATTTTACCTGATTTTTTTTACAAATCTTCTTTGGCAGCAACTAACTATTGGCCCGATCACACGGCTACAGGCTGTCATCTCCACATACATTCCGTTCTTTTAAATGGAATGTTTTAAATCTAAATGTATCATTACACATTCTTTGTTGTTTTGTTCTTTATAGGGCCTTTAAATCTTTACCACGCAATCCCGATTTTTTACGACCCTGACAAAGACGCCTGTTGAAAACATTGTAGGAAAAGGAGAAAATGCTGGTAACAAGCATTTTCTCCTTTTCCCACAATGTTTTCTACCCTGCTGGGTAGAAATTTCAATTATTGAGTTGCGTTTACTATGTCGTCTGCAAGTGCTTTCAATTTGGAGTGGTCTGAAATTTTGTCGTTTGGTAAAGAGTTAAGATAATTTCAATGCATTATTCTGACTGATTGCAGAATGCACCCCATTGCCCGGTAACAAAACTATCCTGCGCCAACTTTACTTACACGTGCATGTTAATGCATTCCATTGGGCCAAGGTCGCCTGTTAAAGCGGTTATCGTAACCGACAATGGAAAGATAAAGACGGCATTTCCAAATGTACATGGTTTTTAGGCCAGGGAATAGGGATCGTAAGCTGCCTTTTCCAGACTACTTTCAGACAAAATGTTGAACGGTGTGTCCACTTGATACCGCTGAGTCCGCCAAAACAAGTAGTTTCCCTCAAAGCTTTCATCTGCAAAGTGCCATGGAATTGCAAGGGTATTATGACCCTTAAATAACTGACGAGTGTGTGTTTTTATCCCGTTTTCGTCATTAACATTAACCTAATAAAATTAGCTTTATCCGGCAGTTGTGTATTCCTACGCGCTATACGGTTAATATCTATAACGTTGTGTTGACATTTGAACATATGTGTCACAAAACGCGTCTCCGCTGAAATGCGATTGTAAATAAAGCAAACTACATATAGAATATTGGCCCGTGTTACGTTTATCACTTTTTCTTGTGTATATGTATATCGACTAAATCTAGGGTACTTTGACTGTGCTGCTTTCTACACCGATAAACTACTTCCCACTAGCGTGTCCACTTCTCTGCGTAACACCCGCTGAACATTGTGATAGCAATTTCCGACTGCTGGAGAAATCGGCCCCTGGAAAAATCGTCCCCAAACTGTTTGGAGACGATTTCTCCGGAGAAATCGTCCCCAAATAAAATTTTAGAGAAATCGACCCAAACGTCAAATTTCATCCCTATCATTATTCAAGTTGTCTATAAAAATTATTTTTGAAACTTCGTTGTCTTTAGTACCAAATATGTGGTTATATTTTTTTTTCTGTAGTGAGTCGCTTGTCATTTAATGTATTTTTTTTATATTCATATATGCCCATTATTTTGATTTATTGTATGAAGATTTTTTTTCATCCTCTCTCTCTCTCTCTCTCTCTCTCTCTCTCTCTGTCTCTCTCTCGCTCTCGTATATTTTCCTGCCCTTTCCTACTTGTACATTTTCCATCACCCAATACGAGATTCATGTCCAGCAGTCGATCGTGAAGTCGCAAGTTCGATCCCATAAAGTGTGTTTTATTGAATCATATCTCTGGTTACTGTATATTGAAATCCTTTTCCACGAAAGCATTTCCTCCTTTTCTCACAATATTTTCTAGCATTTGAAAGACGAATTACTTTTTTGTTAACATTTGATTTGTCTTCTGCAAGTGCTTTCAACTTTTTTTTCCAGAAAAAAAAATTCTTTCAGAAAATTTAGATAACCATAGTTGGTATTGCACCGATTGAATAGTTCAATTTTGACTTGAGATTGTTTACAAGCACGACAAATTACTAAGAATTCTAAGCCATTATCAAGCACCCCATAACTGTGAGCACATGCCTAGCTCTGGCTTAATTAGTTTCTGGCTGGTGCTTTCTTGTATCAGTTCAAAATTTCCTGTTAAAACCAAGAATTTCAGGGACTTAGTGGAATCTGCTTGTATCCCTGTCCATCTACCTGTTTGTATTAATTAAAATTGACCTCTTGTATTGTTTCGTATCCTCAGTTTCCTGGCCTTCAGTACTATCAGTACTTTGATTTTTATCTTTAATGTATGCGAATACATGCCACTTGTACTGACTTTTGCCTTTGTATACATGGCGATTAATCCATTATCACACAATCCCTACTTTTTACGACCCTGAGAAAGAGGCCTTCAGAAAACATTGTTTGAAAAGGAGAAAATGCTGGTAACCAGCATTTTCTCCTTTTCCAAAAATGTTTTCTACCCGTCACGAAACAAATTTCAAATTTTCAGTCACTTTAATTTTGTCGTCTGTAAATGCTTTGAATTTGGGCCAGTCCAAAAATTTGTCGTTTGGTAATGAGTTAAAATATATTATCCAACGCTTTGCAATCGATTTCATTCTAGCAGAACAATGCTTTTAAATCTGTCAGAGCAGCACAGGGGACTGTTGTAAACGATTTAGAGCGAGAACAGATTACACATAACCTGCAGTCTGATCTTGGATCTTTGTCGTCCACTTATCTGGTCTGGCTTAGAAGATAACGAGGAAATTTGTTGTTTTTTTTCAGTGAAAGATCGAAATTTATTTCATCGAATGGACACCATCGGTAATATTTTCACAAGTGGCGTACGACCGAAAGGGCCATTTGCACCAGGGAATCTCGAATGCTACATAATAAGAGCTCCAGATAAGAGTGAGTGATGGCATTCTAAATCCGTTATTATTCTTCAAAACCCTATATTGTGGGTACTCATTAGAATCGTCCCCATGAGACGATTCTAATGGGTACCCACAAGATATGGTTTAGTGGAGCATAATTGATATTTTCAATTAAGAAATCAAAATCACTCCCTCTGTCTGGAGCTCTGTACATAAATAAAAGAAAGCCTTTCTAAGGAACACTTCTTTATTAGTACATAGGCCTATACTACTCAAGAAAGGGAAAGAAAATTTCCAGCCAACAGTTACCGTCCAAATATTTCGATTTCAAAGTTAAGTTCTTCGAAAATATTTCAGCGAACGTATTGTCTTAATCACAGATCAGAGAACGCCCTCTTCACAGTCTGATCTTGATCTACACAGTCCACAAACGTGCAGTGAGTTTCACCGATCAGCCAAAGGGCAAACTAAGTAATGAAACCCCATTTTATAACAGACTTAGTTGTTTTACACGAAAGTTCTCCCATAAAATCGTTCTTATCGGCACTTCTGAGATCTCTCTGCTTGTACATGGTTTCATACCTTATAGGACTCTTATCCTTTTCTACATGATCCTCCATTCTAACGACCATGAGGAAAGAAGACCCTTAGATCTTGATGTCAGACGCCTTTCAACCTACTCTTATCCAGCTAAGTCACTGACATGAGACTTTCAAGCCGAAAGTAAAACCATTATTTTGTCTTTTCAAAGGTATATGGGGGGGATCCTTATCGGACAGTGTAGAGGAAGGATTAGAGTGGACCTTCTGTGCAGTCTTATCTTGATCTACAGTGTCTGCAAAAGATTAGCGAGTTGCGCTTAACAGCTTAAGGGTAGGCAATGGAAGGGAATGCAGGTGACAAGCATTTTCTCATTTTCCCACAATGTTTTCTCCCCTCAAAAATCATATCACACAAATCGAAATGTACTTCACTTGTCCCCTCAACATGCTTTCGATTCGAATGTGTCCAACAGTTTGGTAAAAGCCTATTCGTTTCACATGCAGCGGTTTTTGTGGCATTTGTCGAAGACAATGCCACTATGAGATCAATGATAAATGTTCAAAATTGAATTCTGAAGATCATATATGGTATCTTGTGCAAAACTGAAGAAAATAAATCCGATTAAACTCATTTTTTTCTAGAAAAATCGTTTTTTTCAAAAGCACTCAGATATATAATTGGAAATGGCGTATTGAAATAAATTGCAACAGGCCATCGATCGTTGAAATATTTCTGTTTGATTAAGAATAGCTTCACCTCTTCATAGCCTTCTACTGGCGTAATGATATGCATAAACTTTGTCTTCTATCCACTTTGCTTCTAGGGTTGTTCGTGCCAAAACAAGGTCGTCCCTGGGCTTATTCGTCCCATGCTTGCACGCTACTCATTTGATTGTGCATGAATATTTACAGGTACATGTATAAAACAAGTTCGAACAAGGAACAAAGAAGGAAAATTAAATTTTCTCTTTTCTAAATTGGAAAGCATAGAACTTTGCGATTTGGTATGTAGTGAACCTGTTCAAATCTTGTTAGCTTACCTGAGCACAACATGTTTACTCAGTTTAAAGTTGGGTCACCTGGTTTCATAAAGTAGGTCTCAGGGTAAAATTAAAGTAATACCTTGTGGGCACTCTAGAGACCACATATTTCGCTCAATTGACTTGAAAATTAATCAGAATATTTGTCTTGATACAATCTAGGATAAGTTCAAAATTGGATCACCTGGGGTTATAATCTAGGTCATTAGGTCAAATTAAAGAAATTCCTTGTGGACAAACTAGAAGCTATATTTCTTGCTCAAATGACTTGAAAATTAGTCAGAATGTTTGTCTTGATGAAATATTGAGTGAATTTGGAATTGGGTCTCCTGGGTTCGTGAACTAGGTCGCTTGGTCAAATTTAAGAAATACCTTGTCGGCATTTTAGAGGCCAAATTTATTGCTCTTTTAAGTTGATAGTTCTAAATTGGGTCAGTGGGTGATGATATAGGTAAACTTTTGGAAATCCCCTTGTGGACGCTTTAGAGGCCACATTTTATGCTTAATTAGCAGAACGATTGGTCAGAAATTGAATTACGCACGAGGCGCAAACACCACTCCATAAAAAAAAAAAACAAATTAGAACAAGCTTACTTTGGGTATACCCGTGGCCTCCAAGGGATGATCTGTAAGGACAGCCGTGTGCTTTCTAAATTCAGAGGCCAGAGCAGAGTGCGCAATTTACTAGTACTAGTAAGGAGTTTTACGTCTCGTTTAAACTTCATTTCACTACATTATTCTTGTGTTCCATCGGTTACGAGGCTAGGACTCTGTCGTCCGTTACCTATGGACAATGTCATGCCTTTGAGGCGTGTGATATTAAGCCTTTTCAGCGCCCTAGCCGAAAACAGGATGGCACAGAATAAGATCAAGCTACATAGAACGTGAAGTCTGTTCTTGGATCTGTACCCTCCGTTTGACAAGCCCTCCGTTTGTCTAGTCAAGCCTATGAGATAGAGATACATCTAATTTTCGGTGGATTTGTATTTACCAGCCTTCGAAAGAGGTCGCGTTTATAATAAATGTAATCATATTTGATGATGAAAGTTATACACCATTGTACACTGATGTTAAAGGTTTCTCGGAAATCAACTGACAAAAACATCACACAGGTATTGACAGATCGTATTGAAAAATATTGACTGTCCTTCAATAAATGTGCCCTGCACTTAAACTCATAAAAAACGTCCATTCTTGGAAGCAGTCAAGTAATTACCGTCAACAGAAACGCATCTTATCACCAAATTAGGTTGTTTTACGAGAAATCCTACGATAAAATCGTTTTTATCGACAATTCTTTTTCCTTAATAAAGTAGTAAGTGTCATCATTTCAAAAAGACTATAGTTCAAGACCAGACTGCATAAAACTTGTAGCGTGATATTAGATCTAAGCTGGTCGGTATGTTTAAAAATTCACGTTATACACAAGTTTGTCACACATTTTTTTTTTTTACATTTAGTTTTTAAAGAGACTGAAGTGTGAAGATCTCTGGCTTTGTTTCCATATGGGTTCAAGGCACAGTATCGTCAAGTTACCACAACACTCAATACATATGACAAATTGTTTATGTCGCGATGCATACTACAGTTGATAGCGCATTGCTTCGTAATTATTTTTTCGCCTGCAATAGGACAGGGGGATAGTGTTTTGCCGTTATCTTTTCGTCCGCTCGTCTATCTATTAGAAACGTTCTTTCATCCGATTTTTTGTCATCAGTTCTGCTCAATATATGGAACAATCTTAATAAAACATTGCGGGAGTGTTCCGTGGCCCAATGTCTGTCAACATCTCTCTTACTGGTCCTTTCCGGGAACAAGATGACTACCAGATGGTTGCTAGTGCTTAACTAGAGCTATCACTAAACGTGATTATACTCCCACCAGCTCCTTGTCACAAAACAGGTCTTTGTTATAAAATGCAGAATGGTTAAGTACAATAGTAAGAGTTGAAAACAGTTCAGGGGGAGATAATTCTGTAACAAATCGCAGCAGGGTAATGAAAATTGCACATGCACAACTTCATATATATATAGGAACCATGTGTGTAAATTTGACTTTGGTACGTGAAAAACTGTAGATTACTGCTGAGGACAAATTTGTATCTACGGACAGAAGGACGGACATACAGCCATAGCTATTCCTGTATACCTCCTCCACTACGTTGTAAAGGATATAAACCCTTCTAGGCCAGTGGGCAGATTTCAACATAATTTTGCAGGAATTACCTTCGGTGACCATCCTGCATTGGTTACTTGTTACACCCCAAAACATAATGGTCGCCAGAGCTGAAACAGAAGGAACAAAAAACAGTTTCTTAGCTGAGTCGACGGTTTTTGGAAACAGCCTCATTGGAATATTCATGTGTGTAACCCTCACACGAATGTGTTCAAAGCGACTTACTACCTTATACAATGAAGTTGCTACAGCTATGTAAATAAGAGCCACGTTCACATGAAGATACTCCGCCGAATGCTTGCTCAATAGATGTGTGTGTGTTCTTGTAGGTTGGTTTAAAGACCAAAACGGCTAGATTTAAGAACTTATTTCTGTTAATGCTAAATACAAAGTAAACTAAAAAAAATGAAACAAAGTACACTTTTCTTATTTACATGTAGCTGTCAAATGTAAGCAAACATGAAACCAGACAGAAAAAAGAAAATCTGATCATTTTTGCCCACTGCACTCCTCCTCAGCGAAAACTATCCAGCTGTGAAATTACAGATCGAGTTATTCTGAAAAAAAAAAGACATTGAGAGGCAAAATTAATGTAGGGATATAACTCAAAATGATGGCACTGCGCTACTTCTCAGTTAAAACTACCCAACTCTTGAGTCTAACATTGATACCCTTGATAATTGTCGAGATTTGGAACAAAGTTTATGTATTTTATTATTAGACTTCTAATAGTTGGTTATGGTAAAATGAAGTTAGAAAAGTATCAAAGGGAAACAACTCATAAATTATGGCACAGAAAGTTATGGTTCTTAAACATTGCACTTTTCCTTAATGTCATCTATCAATCTGTAAGGTATGTAACATGTATATATCTCATATATTTTTCAAAAGTTAAGTAAGCAAAATAACACAGGGCTACATACCCCAAATTATGCTACCAAGAGTCATCGTTCTTGTGCGCTGCAGCTCTCCTTGATGAGATCTATTCATCTGTAAGACGTCAGGGTTACATAGTTTTCGAGTTATGCTCCAGACAAAATTTAAATATGAACATTAGCAAAGGGCAATAACTCCTAAATTATGACAGTGAAAGTTATGGTTTTTGCACACTGCACTTTTTCCTAATGTCATCTATTAACCTATGAAGTTTCATGGTTATACCTCATGTAATTTTCAAGTCATGCTCTGGACAAAATTTAAACAAGAAATTAAACAAGAGGCAATAAACCCCAAATTATACAATCAAATCATTGGTCTTGTGCGTTGCTCTTCTTGGTGAGATCTACTCGACCAGCGAATTTTCATGTATACACTTAAAATACTTTTTGATTTGTGCTTTTGATAGAATTTGAGTATGAAAAATGGCAAGGGACAATAACTCCTAAATTATAGTAAAAAGAGTTCTAGTTCCTGTACACTGCTCTTCTTCTCAATGTCATCAATCAACCTGTGAAGTCTCATGGTTATATGCAATACCTCATGTAGTTTTCAAGTCATGTACTGGGCAAAATTAAAGTAAGGAAAAAAGTACAAAGGGCAATAAATCCCATATTAGGCAATAAAGAGGCGTGATTATTGTGCACTGAACTTTTCCTTCATGAGATTTATCCACCTTTGAAGTTTCATCTTTACACCTTTCATAGTTTTTGCGTTATGCTCCGGACAATAAATTAGAACAGCAGAAGGGAATGATGCAATGACGGAAGGACTGGGGTCGCTTCTAGTTCCATATCCCCCACCGGCTTTCGCTGGGAGATAAGAACGAAGACAACTCTTAATAGACCCACAACCAAAAGTATTTAAATTGTTCAACCACGAATGAGATAGCCCACTGGTCTAAGGGTATCCTTGTAACCAAGGTTTAAGCACTACGTTACTCTCCATGCATTACAGAATGAATCAAAACTTGGTCAACTAGGATGGTCAAAGGTTAGATATACGAAAAGCAGACAACGCCATATGTTAGAATTAAAACTTTGTCCATATCGATGATTACAAAAACTACTGATTTTCGGAAGTATTTTTTTTTTTCATGAATCATTAGTACAGTTTAAGATACTCATGAATAATTAGTACGGTTTTAGATTCATAATATTGCTGATATGCCAGCTCAATATATTCAGTCCTTTTCTATACAAAAGTATGACCAGACGGAGGGGTTGTAAGTTTACTTACTTTTTATAGGCTGATATATATCTGCCGTTTGAAATTCATAAATGAAGAAAAACCTTTCCAAAAGTTATTTTGAGTGTTTCATTTTCTATGGATCACAAAGACAGCAAATTTTCTGTTGCGTTTGTTACCAAACAAGAAAAAATAGACGGTTCAAATACATTCTACATAGAATGATGACAAATCAGCAGAAATAATAAAATTTCGAATATTTTAGACATGATGCGGTTTATACGACAGACAGTGCCTAAGAAAAATTTTACAAAATAAAAGACAGAGAGAGAGAGAGAGAGATAAGAAGAACTTAGCGGGCGAGCGAGTGAGCGAGCAACGAACAGGAAGAGACAGGGAGACCCGTAAGTTATGGAAGGACCACATCCGTGTGCTACCTACAAGCTCGTCGTTATTTCAGGAAAGTTTATCCTAGATTCTAGATGACTAGAATTATCAGCAAACCTAATTTTGAAATATATGCGGTCGTGCTTACCGCCTTAGTCAACCTTAAATATCGTCAATATAGTAAATTGCTGCGAAAGTATTCAGGCAGAAAATGTGTCCCTGATGTATTCCTATAACGATGACAAATTGGAAGGAACAAGACTGTCTGAATTGTTTTAGCAGCTCATGCGTATAACGTGACAGACTTGGAAATAACACAAGAACTATAATCCTTTTCAGAAAAGCTAGGACCTAGAATATGCTTTACAAGAACAACGTTTTAAAGCTGTACTTATGTCAAAGGCTAAGAAGGGCTTTCCACAACTACAAGCAAACAATATCATTGATTTTTACTCATCCTTTTCTGACCTGATCTTGGATCATTTTGACATTTCAACACCAGGAAAGAAAATTGAACAAATATTTCATTTTTAACGCCTCTGTATCGTAATCCTACTTAACTTTACTGCGATCTCTCTCTCTCTCTCTCTCTCTCTCTCTCCTATAAGTGAAAAAAGGTTTGTATTTGTATGTTTTTAATTCTGAAAAATGATTATAACAATTTTTGACTAATATGGCCATTCATAGTTCTTTTAAAAAGCAAGGCAGACTCCAATAGGTAGACGTCGATTGTCACGTCACAATAAAAGTCGACTGTGTATGATTTTTTTTGTCTAAATATTTGCCAAACTTTTCATTTTTTTCTGTATGTTATTTAAGCAGTCTTTGCATATTTTTGTCGTCAGCGCTTCTTCCTCTATCTTTATCTTGATTCAGTGAGCCGATGCATTTTGTTATTGTGTGTGTGTCACCATGACTGAGCTCTTTATAGCTTAATGAAATAGATGTAAATTTTGTGTAAACATGTTTCTCTTTTTGTGTAGTTTTATCAAGAAAAGCTGTGCAAACACTTATATAACTATGTTCTCTATGTTTTAATTTTATGACAGAATCTGTGCGAATATTAATTTGTCAAACAACGCTTTTTCTTTTGGAGGTTTAACAGTTAACCTGTAAATTTATTTGTCCAACTGTCAAAATTGCTTTTGTACATAGCTTTATTCACTAAGCTTGTGCAGTAGATTTTTCCAATCTTGCTTTATCGTTTGCGGAACTCGGTCTCATTCATACTGATATATCTGCATTTATGTTTGTGTATCAAAGCTTTATACTGTTCTTTAAGCTTTATTTATATAGTCTATGTGTTTATTTGTGTCCCATGCTCTGTCTTATAGTTACATAGATAGCTTGTATTTGTTGAGTCTGTGTATTTGTATACATATATGGCCTTTGATAAGGGAATGAATGCGTTTTTGATATACAGGATCTGACAGGATTGTTTTTGCTATAAAATTTTATTAAACGAGTCTACAAAAATGTTATTAAGCGAACCTTTTGCGAGCTTAATAACAGTTTTTGTTTGGTGGACGAGTTTAATAAATTTTTATCCCAAGAGCCAACGAGTGTCACATTCTTTTTATTACATAACTGTATAACAGGAATTAGATATATATAGCCCATAATGTGTTAAAACAAAAGCATACATGTATAATGTGTAATGAAATTTACATGAAGCCTAGTCGCTTCTTTGACAGGTATATAACGAAAGAAAATTAGTTCCGAAGAATGTTACATATATTGATTTTGTTTTTAATCGAAAAGTGATTAATTAAATCAACAACTTTATCATGATTAAGGATTTTGAGCATTAATTTCCATCAGGAACTTGGGTCAGCAATATTTTAGAAATGAGGCGTATAATTACAGGGTGTTGACCAAATATAGCACTATTTGCATATCTCACACGTGTGTGAGACAAGAAAATTCTTAATGGCTGTATTACATTGAAAACCAGGAGAGTTATGTGATAAAAGAGAGTCTATTGCGTCTGGAAAGAAAAATTATCGATCCATGCCACGTTTGTGCATATATTTTTCCCTTTTTAGTAGTACATAGCTTGAATAGGCATGTACATGTGTTTGTCGAGCCTTGCGCTATTTATTTGTGTTGCGTTAGTTTGTCTATCATTCAAGTCTGTCCATGTACTTTTAACTTTATTTCAACTAATGTACTATTTTGAATAAAGTTTAAACTTTTGAGTAAAGTTTAAACTTTATTCAGTCAGAGTATGTAAAGTAGGCCTATGCCATGCTCTCGCATCTTTTTGGTGCATTATGGGTAACCAAACAATTCATCAATTCATCACATAATTCTGGATCCATTACTACCATCTGGCTTGCAAAACGCGAAAAGGAGCATTCGATAAGTCTCGCTTTGGATCAGCACAAAAGTCCGAATGCCCAAGCAAGTCATTTTATCAAATAATTGACTGGGAGATAAGTCTAGATTGGTCCTCTGACACGCGGAAATTTGAATCATAATAAAAAGTTTCGGCTCAGCACTACCTAACCGGACTGTACAAGCTAAACTGGATGAATACTTTTTGGCAGACGTATTACACCCATTTCGCAGAGCAAAGCTTAGATTCTAATGACAAAATTTGACAACCCTCGTAAATGGGTCAATACATGTGCTCATACATGCTTTGAGTTGTACATACTGCAGTCAGTATTTCGTTTGCTATGGTTTAGACATCAGACGGTTTTAGTGCTTAAGACAATTTAAACGGAATCGAAGTACAAAGCACAATATATAAAATATAGCAGATATTCATAGTCGAATTGATATACATATCACATTTATATCCTTGAGCCAGACAACAATGATAATACGTCTCCCTTTTATGTCATCTGTCTTCTCATATATGTTTTTTACGTGTAAAAATGTGGATAAAAGGTTGGATGAAAATTTCAATGTTGTGCTACTCTTAGGGAGTCTCGTAGGTTTCATGTGTCACATGCTTTTGACCTAACATAAATCTGCTCTCTCTCTCTCTCTCCCTCTCTCTCTCTCTCTCTCTCTCTCTTATTTCGATAAAATGAAATGTTAGCCCCTTAATATAATCCTATTTTGATAAAAGGAGAGTACAGTTCATATTCTCAAAACAGTGGACCTAGCTTGATAAATTGAATTATAATTACTCGTAGTTTTAACGAAGTAATAACTCGTTTTGACGAAATTCTATTTCCATGAAACGAAGTAATACTCTGTTCAGTTGTCGAATCATGGAGAACGAAAATGAACGAGAGTTCGTAAAAACCTGTTTCTTTTTCTCGCAATAGTTTTTCGATGAACTGATTTGCATATCCATAAAACGATAACTGTCTTCTCGAAATAAATTTTCAGTAAATAAATTAATCATTTCGTTCAATTAAATCAATATTTAATGTTTAAAAAAAGAGAACAGATCTATGTCACATATAACACCTACAAAGTATCAAAAGTTGGTGACAAAACCGGAATTTGAATCTATAAGTATATATCCCCGTTTTTTGAAGAAAAAGTGTTTCTCGTGCTGATTGGTATGGCTACAGATTTGGTACTGGAGTCTCGTCGAATTGAGTACAGACAAATTTCTGGTTGTTGATTTTGAATGGGTAGAAATAAGATTGTGTATAAAGGAAAATTCTGTTACTTGTTTAATTGAAAGCATTTGCAAAATGGAAATTCAGAGCGGTTTTAACATTATGGATCAATGATCACACTTGACATTCTGTGCAGTTTGATCTTGATCCATACTGACCGCAAAAGAATCTTTCATATGCCCATAGAAAGCTAAAATACTAATAAATCAAAATTACGCTAAACCAGACAAGATTCCATTAAATTTGTAAAACTGAGAGAAACTCGACAATGGTAGAAAACTTATAGAAATGAAAAATGAACTCTAAATAGGTTTGCATGTAGCTCGAGGCACAGAAATCGCGTAGAATATAGGACATATGATAATCTAATACGTTGAAAGAGGTATGATTGATGATGCGTCTGCTACCCATGTTATGTCGAATGCTTAAATCACTCCGGGATACTGCTTGAAGAATTATAAATGAAAACGAGATACGTTCGAAGTCGCTTTGGAATTTGTTTTATACGTCCTACATTTAATAGATTTATAGGAGATGATCATACATGTATGTAATCATGGCGAGACTAGATTTTTGGATAACAGATTTTTTTATAGAGAGAGAAAGAGAGAGAGTCAGTTTTGGTGACCTTTTATCATACAATCCCGAGTTTTGGCGATCCTGAGCAAGCACCACTCTGAAAACATTTTGGTTACCAGCATTTTTCCCTTTTCCCACATTGTTTTCGATCCTTTCACAGTCAAAATTAAATTTCTTTTGTCTGCAAACTCTTTCAGATTTGAAGATTCCAAAACTTTGTCGTCTGGTAAGAAGTAATTACTCACTTATTACTCATTTACAAGTGAAGAAGGAAAGGTATAAGGCTGGACTCATTGGTGTAGTCGGATTGTGAAAAAATAACCTCCCTCGATATCTTGAAACGTATGAATCCTTTCGCTGCTAATCACTTAAATAGCCCAGCCCATTGTGGATAACGTCGTTATCGAAGATTGGAACTGTCTTATATGACGCTTCACTCTCCCCGATATCGGGGAGATTGTAGTAATGCACGCTATAAAGTAACACTGGAGAAAATGGCTTTTATCAACACGTTTGAGGAAAATCAGGCCTGTTTTAGCTACAGATTTCTCTAAACTACTGATCATAGCTGAATGAATCGCATCAAGTAGCGTTTTATTCAGTAAACGTTTATTTTAGTTTGAAATTCAAAGTAACGGTTGTCGCTTAGAAAAGTGGTCCGGTTCTGTACCCAGGATGCCCAAATTAGGTAGATGAGTATTTGTAGAATACCATCTACACAGTGTAGGACCGGAAGTGTGCATTGTTTGATATTGTATGTCACTTGGGAGTCTGTACAGTGGCGAAATGTCACTTGATTCTACAAAACTGTGTTTCCATGGTAAGTGAAGTTAATATTTTTTTCATTTATTTTTATATTTGATTGAATTCTTTCCATCCACATGTACTTTTGATATATATTAAACATGCCAGGCACCTGATCGTGCAATATGCAACCTCCTTATAGCAATAAGAATGTCTTGATCATCTTGATGTGAGAAAATTGAAATGATTTTCGACTACAAAAAATACCAGAATTTTCGCTTTAGCGCACACGAGAGAGTTCTTTCTACGATTAAAAGGTCTGCCGATGTGTCTGCTTTCTCTTTTCATCAACAAGTTCCAAGTTGTGACCTTAAAAGCGATTAAAATGACGAAATTCCAGCATATCTACCAACAGAATTTTGTACTGTCACTCGTATAAAATAGTGTAGATCTCAAGTGACTGTACAACAGCTTATCAAGTGACAGTACAAATTCCCTATGTCGACATGCCATTTTAAACGAAGATTAGGAGGATTGTAGTCGATTTTGTTACCAATTCTTTACATGTTTTCAAACAAAAGTGAATAAAGAAACTGTCTATACATTTTCCATTCAGCAAAAAAGCTTTTAAGGATGATTAATCAAACAAAATACCCCGTTGTTTTTAGGCAAAATCATCTGTATTTTAGTATAGTTACATGATCAAGGCATCCCCATATCTCCAGGAAAGCTTTTCAGAGCACCTGAGTGTTCTTGATACGGTCTATGATTAACAAACAAACAACTGAATATGAAGGTTTTATAATAGCTATCAAAATAAATGAAAAATCACCAGCTTGACTTACCGTGTGTTAGCAATTTTCACGACCAAGTGACATTTCACCGCTGTACAGTCTCCCAAGTGACATACAATCTCAAACACTGTACACTTTCGGTCCTACACCGTGATCTAGCGGGAGATAATGGGATGTCGTAAATTTGGACCAGATTGCACCGAGCCTATAGTCTCATCTTTGGTCTACATGGAACGCCATCTGATGCTAAACTATGCTGTCCGTATATAGTTAGATTATTCTCGCTTGTCCAGTGTCTGTATGTCTCTTTCTTGTCGTCTATATATCTATATGTCGTCTTGTACGTCGTCTGTACGCGTTGTACGACATAATTGTGTCGTCTATAACTCTTTTTATAAGTCATCTATAAGTTTTTTGTATGTCATTTTGTATTAGTCTGTTTCTTATATCGTTTGTGTATCATTTTGTATGTTGTCCGTAATTCATTTTGCATATGGTCTTTTCTGTCGTTTTGTATGTCTTCAAGACGTTCTTGTTTATGTAGTCTTTGAGCCAAAATGTATATCGTCTAGATCTATATGTCGTTTTGTATGTTGTCTGTATGCCATTTTCATGTAATCTGTATATCGATTTGTACGTGCTCTTATTCAATTTCGTTTTGTTTGTAGTTTTGTACCTGTGAACTGCATGTCGTTTATATTTCGTCTGCGTGCCATCTGCAACGAATAAGATTATTCATTAATCTATCTATAGCTTAGAATATAGACCCTATTACGAGACGTGGACTCGGCACTCTTCACAACTTGGCCAATCCGTACCTACATCTAACGACGTCTGCATAACGCTCGTTTCCATTTAAACTTCCGGTCACTTGATCTTATACATGGCGGGGCCACGATAGGTTGTTAAGCAAGGTCATAAAAAAATCGATGAAGTTATTCACATCTATCTATATGTCGGTTAAAACTTCAATCGGAATTGATAAAGAACGTTAAGAAAGAATATACGAACTATGTGTCAACTGAAAAATAGAAAATTTTCCATAATTAGGAGCTAAAAGAACTGGTTCACTTTTTATTATGGCTTTTACTTTATCGAAAGCTTTTTCACAATCGTCATTCCATATATTTTTTTTGCGTTTGCTGAGAAGACTTGTCAGTGGCTCAGCAATGACAGAAAAGTTGCCACAGAATTTCCTGTAGTAGCCAGCCATACCAAGAAATCCCATAAGTTGTCTTTTGCATGTAGGTACAGGAAAATCAGAAATAGCTTTTACCTCAACTTCTACCGGTTTTACCTGTCGTTGTCCAACAACTTGATCCAAAAACGTTAAACTAGCATGACAAAATTCATTTTTAACAAGATTAATTGTTAATTTGGCTTTACTCTGTCAAAAGAATTATCTGATAGTCTCTAATAATTGAAGTGAATGATGACGTCCAATCCAGATATTATTGTGTTGATAAGACATTGGAATGTTGTCGGTTAATTTTTCATCCCTAAACAGCATAACTTTGCATTGATAAAGTTCATCAGGAGTTACAAATGCAGAGATCTCTTTAGCTCTTTAATTGGGAGGAAATTGACAAAATCAAATTTGGTTGCATATTTTGCATGACCAAAATTGTCAATGCAGTCATCTACCTACTCTTGGCACTGGAAACGAATCAGTCTTGGTCATAGTATTAACTTTTTTATTATCAGTGCACATACAAAAAGATGATCTGGCTTTGATAGAACTCCATTCACTTTGACTAGGTTCAATAAATTCATTGTCCAAAAATTGGTTTCCTCTCTAAGATGCTCTAATTTCTTGGGATTCAATTGGATATAGATGTTGTTTCATTTGCTTTGAATTTTCAATGTCCACATCGTGGTATATGTATTTGTCTGTGTTGTAATATCATTGAACAGGTGCTCATATTCAGAAATTAATCTTAATCCATCTTTTTTATTATTGTAGGAAAGTTTTTCATCTAAATTTCTTAAAATGTCAGAATTTTGATGTTTTTATACAGATAGGGTTAGACTTATCAAAGCTCATTCCTTCACAATTTATTTCTTCATGGTTAATGCGATTTTGATTTTGAGGGACTAAGGACACTTTATTTATTGGTAAAATATTTTAATTATCGCTATCAACATATTCTTTTAACATATTAACATGAAATATCCTGCCATAGGTCTAGTAGCTGCACATGAAGGGTAAAGGTCATGAATTTCTTCCTCAATGGGATCGGGTGATTGTTCCATGCAGGATGTGTCAGTTACAAGTGGATTAACAATTACCTTATCTCCGGCTAAATCATTGCCTAATAACAAATGAACACATTGAAAAAGTTGTTCATCTTCTAATACCAACAGTCATTAATTGATTAAGTGTGAAGACAAATAAATTTTATGAAGCGGAACATTTACAAATCCACATTCTACACGCGGAATAAGGACACTTGTCCCAGAAAAAGTCTTCTCAGAAAAAGGCAGGACATCTGCTAACATTAGACTGAGAAGCTCCAGTATCTCGTAAAATTTTACTATGCTAGACTGCGCAAAATCACTTTTTAGTGGCACAAAACCATCTGATAAGAAATTTCCATAACAGTATCAATCTCAGGTACTTTGGCCTGGACAAAGGTTTGGTTTTACAACATCACTGAGGTGTAGATAGAGTTACGCATTTAGGAGTTGAAGGGTCTGATTCTGCAATATTCGTCGAAGCTTTTAAAACCGCAGAGTCAGGGTCTTTCCACATTGATTTTCTTAATAAAAATTATATGTTGTTAACAAATATGATCTGAACTGATTAGTAAAGTTCTATAAGTCCACGGTATCACATAGTTGTTATTATACCATAAATAGCAACATCTTTCACCGGTATATTTTAGCATGAAATTATTATTAATAAATATTAGCCTGACAGCTAATTTACAAGGGATTATGGTCTATTTGTGAATCATTAACCTATACTGAAAAAAAGAATTAACTAAATTCATCCATCGATTATGATTCAGTGATTCACATATTGATTTTTAACCAAGTGCGAAGAAAAAAACAAAGAAAGCCACATAGATTTTGCCGTCTGAATATGATTTCTTGTTGGTTGGTCGAGCTTTTTTTTTGTCTTGTAAAGAGTAAACCGTTTGCCAAAAGGCACCATTCTGGATGTGTCCAAATTGAAAGCAATTATTTTGTAGACAACAAATTCAATTTTGCTCTAATTTCTAATTTTACAAAAGGAGAAAATGTTTTTCAAGTATTTTCAAAGGCTTTGACTACAATGTTTTCAACAGCCGTTTGTCTCGGGGTTAAAGAAAAACGGTTTTTTGTTGCAAAGGGTGAAACGATGGTATAGTATAGCTACGTGATTACGTATCGAAGTGAGGAAAGATCATTGTTATGAAAAAAGAACGAATTTTTTTACGGAAAGGAAAATTGACTTTTTTTTCTTAAAATCGTAATTTCTTCTTAATCAGAGAAAATATGTCCCATGTTCAGAAAATCTATACTGCACTAATTCATTATTAAGTTCGTCAGTACAGAAATAAAGGTTAACGACTCCAAGTATCATTCTTTAGAACACTTTTGATCTCTTTCTCAAGAATTTTCTAAATTTGAAAGTAACCCAACTCCTGCTCGGCTAAACCATTTGGTTTAGCCAATCAGACATTGTGATACTTTCAAATTTAGAAAATCTTGAAGCATTAAACCGAGATGGCTCTGAAGAATGGTTTGTTATTACGGACATAAGACATAAAACACGGGCAAACAAGGTTTTATATGTTATTATTCACGCAAGCACGAATGTAACATTTTGCTTCAACCTATACTGTTAGGTAAGTAAATTGAACATTTTCATTCAGCTCAAAACCCGAATATATCACGAATTGGAATCGGTCTACGCCGAAATACCGTGTTACATCAGCGAACTGCGTAGATCCAAGATCATGTTGCATGCATTTGCAGTCTTATCTTGATCTACACTGTCAGCAAATACGCCTCCGTCATATTGATGATTGTTGAGTAAAGATTTCAGGAAATGCCTACCATTTGCATGGGGAAAATTACTCGAGTTATCTTCAAGTTTATTACCATGATTGGAGACCAATAAAATCCCTCAAGCCGACAATTGTAAGGCTTTAAAGGGATATTAAGCAAGATTTTGTTTCGATTTTTTTAAAGAAATTCTTGACAAAGATTTGTAAGTTCATTTCGCCCGCAAAATGGCATTTAAGATAGATAGATAGATAGATAGATAGATAGATAGATTTAGAAAACATGAGTATTTACGTTTATTTTCCGTTTATAAAGATACAGCCAAAAATGTATAACAAGGGATAAAAGTAATTTTCGGTTATCTTGGTAGCCCAGACATTAAAGTCGGCAACTATGGTATTGAAGCTCATTGGCTAGAGTGCCATCAGAGGCTATTCTTCTTTTGACCCTCCCCGATTAAGGTGAAACATCATAACCTAAAATCTTTACACTGTTGTCATACGCTGTATAAAATTTATCTCCTCCCAAAAAGTAGTTTTGCACTCGGGAATCCGCTGTAAATGAGTGTCTAGGCCATTGAATATGCAATTGGATATCCTTGCTCGATCCTCGCTGATGGCACTGATCACATACGTGTCCTGTGCATGCATTCTAACTTGGATTTACCACGTCTGAAAATGATAATGATAATAATTATCATCATCTTCATCATCATCATAATTATCATTATCGTCAATGTGCTTTGAAGATTTCTGTAGATATTCTTAGCCATAACTCTCTCAGTGCCGAATGCATAGACTTTTCATCTTTTGTCTGCTGAAAATGCAATCCTTTGAGTCAAGAAAACATTTTTCCTATAGGCTTAAGTGAAGCTGCCGAAGCTACAGATCGAACGTCAGACTGCACGTTCTGTAGAGTCTAGTCTGAATCTAAGCAGTCTGCAAAACCGCACTTTTCGCCTTAAATGCTAAATAGATAATCGTACTTTCCGTATCTTTTCATCTGTATTTGTTTCCTAAGTTCCTGGAATGAACTCATGTCTGGAAGAGATTGCCTCGGAAAAGGCATGTAGTAGAACTAATTCGTAGATAACAGACGAGGAGTGTTGTGGTATTTACTAAAATCCTCTTGATAAATGAGCCGTTCTTGAAACCAATATAGGAGTGCCGAGTTCCTTGACGTTTTGCCTCTGTTAACCTTCAGTGTGTCTAGAACAAATTTACATGCTTATTGCAGCCTCTATAGATCTAAGATCATGGTCTGTATTCACAGACAATCTTAAGAACAATGTCAGACTTATCCTTCAAGACTTTCTAAAGAAGTAATACAATTTCTTTCAAATTAAGAAAATTTTGAAGAATAAGTCAAAGCATGTCTATGTTCCCAAGAATTTTTGGTGAATACTTATCTCTCTCATTCACAGAACATATCGACCGATCAGTCACTGGTATCCTTATTGTCCTAGATGTGCTTATGGTGCTATTTTCTAAATTTCACATTACAAATGAGCTCTTCATGAAACCAATAGTGGCTCCGAGACTTTTTTTCTGCCGGTGCTTCAGCGATAACGTTAGGTACTTACTAGTATATAAATGCAGACAATTTCGATTTAAGAAGAAAATACTGTATACAGAACGTGCCTTCTTTTTCTGATCAAAATGTTTTTTTTTTCCTGTATTTACATAGCATTCTAAATTATATTCTTGGTCTTAAATAAATAAATTTAAAAAGTTAAACAATACCTAATAAGCGAAACCATTTATGTATCCACAAAGGCACAAGTCTAACTTTAAAATCCTAGTCCAAAATCACCAAGTAAGTCACTCTTATTTATATAAGCTTGGAAAATTCTAGATTAGTCTTTTCTAGAAGGATGACATCATGGATTTGTAAACAACATTTTTACTAACAAGCTGTTTCTAAAAATAACCACATTTGAAGAACAATACATGTTCCTCATGTTTCTAGAATATTCTGGAAACGGCTTTTAAACTTTCTTCTGTTTAATGATAGAAAATATCATTAGAAATAACATGTACATGAAAATACATAAAGACAAATATTATCCAATTACACATTGAAATATTATACATGTACATGAAAACAAATATTAACTAATAACAAGTCTATTTATTTTTAACAAGATTAAATGTTAATTTGGCTTTAGTCAGTCTTTCAAAAAAGTCTATGATAGTCTTCTGCAGTTTATCCCAATCATTGCTGTGAATGATGAAGTCTTTGATATAGGCCGTACAGAGGTCCAGTCCAGATATTCTCATGTTGATAAGACATTGAAATGTTGACGGTTAACTTTTTATCCCCAAACGGTATATCTTTGAACCGATAAAGTCCATAAGGAGTTACAAATGCAGATATCTCTTTAGCTCTTTCAGTGAGAGGAATAAGACAAAATCCTTTAAGAAGATAAAATTTAGTAACATATTTTGCTTGACCAATATTGTCAATGCAGTGATCTACTCTTGGCACTGGAAATGAATCAGTCTTGGTCACAGTATAAACTTTTCTGTAGTCATTGCTCATATGAAAAGTCCCATCTGGCTTTGGTACAAGAATTCACGGAGAACTCCATTCACTTTGACTAGCTGCAATAAAGTCATCGTCCAATAGATACTAGATTACCTCTCTAAGATGCTCCAATTTATGGGATTCTTTCGATATGTATGTTGTTTCACTGGTTTTGAATTTTCAATGTCCACATCGTGGTATATTGTATTTGTCCGTGTTGGAATATCAAGGAACAAACAGGTTCTCATATTCAGAAATTAATCTTTTTAATTAATCTTTTTGATAATCATCTAAATATGAAAGTTTTTTATCTTAATTTCTTAAGATGTCAGATGTTTGGAGTTTTGAACAGATAGGTTAGACCTGTCAAAGCTCATTTCTTCATAATTTGTATCTTCATGGATAATGTGATCTATTTTTTTAACATGTTTATATCGACATAATTGCTTTTGCTTTCGCCTGTGTGGAGTTGTTATCACATAATTTAAGTCACTGACCGTTTTCTGTATGGAACAAGGATTAAAATATCTTGCTTGTAGAGGCCTACCATGAACTGGTAGAAGAGCTAAAATATCCCCAGGTTTAAAATTTCTTCCTTTACTATTCTTTTTATATCTTTCTTTCGTTTTACACTGAGTTTCCCTAAATGATTAAGAACTTTGCAATAGGTTTTGTTGATACCTAAATGACCTGACATACCTGGTACATGAGTTAAGCTTAATATTTCTTATCTGTAAGATTTAGGATTGCTACCTAAATAACGTGACATAGGTGTTTTATGAGCTAATCTTAATATTTCTAATCTATAAGATTTATGAATGACAACTTGATGATTGACAACCCACTCATCATCAACAGAGACTTCAGGAGGGCGCCACTTTCTCATTAATATTCTATCCCTCGTATAAAAAAAGACAGATTCCCGCGAAAGATCAGTTTCACCAACAATACTTTGAAATTAAGGTGCCATTTCTGGGTCATCTTGTTGGTCTTCAGCCAGCCTTGACCCCAACCTGGCACTATGGCCCTCCTTAACCAAAGATGAAGACGTGCAACCCAATTCCCGATGAACCATGCCCAGAATTTGTCTGACTTTCAGACTGGTTTTGTGAAATAGAGCTCTTAATTTCATTGTTAAGTAAATGACCCGAGAAAGAAACATATAATTCACTATCAGACTGCTTTCTTTGCTATAGCTCTAGTACCTGCACATGATGGCTAAAGGAAAGGAATTTCTCCCTCAATCGGGTCAAGTTATTTATCCATGCAAGGTTTGTCAGTTACAAGTGGATTAATAAATACCTTATCTTCGGCTAAATCATTGCTTAATAATACATGAACACTTTTAAAAGTTTTTTTTTCTAATACCAACAGTCACTGGACAATTAATTAAGTCTGAAGACAAATAAATGTTGTGAAGCGGAACATTAACAAATCCACATTCTACATCCTGAATAAGGACACTTGTACCCGAAGAAGTCTTCTCAGAATAAGGAAGGACATCTGGGAAGCTTCAGTATCACGTAAAATTTAAATAGGGGTAGACTGGGCAAAATCACTTTCTAGTGACTCAAAGCCATCCGATAAGAATGGTTCATAAATCTCCATAACAGTATCATTCCAAGGTACTTTGGCCTGGACAAAGGTTTGGTCTTTAAAACATGAATGAGGTGTAGACTTCAATGAAGTAAAGCCCGTAGGCTTAAAACTTTCTTGTTTTTCCCGTTTTCTTGTTAAAACAGGACATTCAGAAATAATATGAGATGATTCTTTGCAATTATTACAAGTGGGTCGAGATAGGGATTTTGACTGTTGGCTTCATAAGGAAACTTTGGTTTGGAAATATTCATTACTTTAATTAAAATTTGGTTTACGACCAGAGGATGAGTAAAAAGATTTTCGAGGGTTTGTTTATTTATGAAAGAGACCTTATTCGTCAAGGTATAGTTGTCTGCTATGCAAGCAGCTTCTTCTAAAGTTTCAACTTCTTTCTCGTCTAAGAAAGTGTTTACATCTAAAGTAATGTACCTTTTACATTCTTCAACTAACAGTTGTTGTCTAAGTTTTCCATGATTTGAACCTATTTTCTTTAAATGGCACCACCTAGCAAATATTTATTCTTTAGTTCTCAACAAACATACAGATGTAAATCCCATGTTAAATCCAACACTTTTCATTAATTCTGTATCCACAAAGCCACAAGTCTAACTACTTCAAATTCCAAGTCAAAAATAACTAAGTAAGCCACTCCTATTTATATCAGATTGGAAAATTCTAAGCAAGTCTTTTCTAGAAAGATAACAACATGGATTAATAAACAGCTTGTCTACTAAAAACCTGTTTCTAAAAATGAAAAACCACAATGGGAAAAACCAATACATGTTCCCCATGTTTCTAGAATATTTTGAAAACATGTCACTGTATATCCTATCTACATTACAAATTAACAACGTTATGAAAGTTAAGTGAAACTTTACGAATTTCGTACATTGAAAGTAGGCGAGCATTTCCGAAAATTCTTACGCAAAAATTTACAATTATTAGTAGAAACGGTATGGTTTTACCAAAGAAAGTTTCAGACTGTTCTTTCGTTCTGGTCAAATCGTTTAATTTCACAGGTCGTAACCATGAATTATCACTTTTTGTAATCCACCATTATTTCCAGATAAATTACCGAAAAACATGAAATAAGTCCGTAATAACAATGCGCGTTTGATCCGTTTGTTTTATGGGGCTCATGTGAATACACCAGACAATCAGTTGTAAAAAGAAGATAAAAGTAAGTGAACCAGCCATTCAACAGTAAACAGACAATGAAATAAGTATTATGCCTTCATGCAATGAAAAAGAAACCGAGTCTTCATCTTTTGTTTTTGTTTGGACAAAGTCGTCTGGAAGCAGGACGATAGTCTAGAACTGATTTCAGAAGGAAAATCAATTTTCGAAGATTTTTTGGAGAAATGAACTTAGCAGTCCCACATAGTAGTGTATCAATGCATGATAACTTGATTTCGTGGTTGCGTGAAATACAACAGTGGGACGATAAACGATTTAGAATAGTTTGTTATTAAAATTGATATTAAAAGCTGAATGGAGTATATTACATAACTGCTAGATGTCTTGTTGGTTTTAAGAATCTGGTATCGCATCAGTACTTTTTGCATAAAATTCATACATGTGTCATTGAATCTTCAGATGGCAACTAAGAAATCGCTGATGATTTTAACAGTTTTCTATATTCGTTTGCGGTTTTAACGCGGCTTCATATACAATTACCACGCTCTTTGCAGCGTAGATTTAATTCATCTGCAAAAATTATCTACCAAGATCAGCCTGTACAGTTAGTGCAGGCTGACCTGGGTTGACATTTTTTGCTATTTTTGCTTTTAATAAATTTTCTTCGTGTCAAAGGACCACTTCATCATACGATACTGTCGGTTGTTGTACAAAATGGATTTTATGGATCCGTAATGATGATATGACGGTATCATGGGAATACAGTGAACACCGCTTTGTCAGAGAATGCCCATATATTTATTAGTCTGTGCAACATAAGATACCATCATTTTTGTGTATTTTCAGCGATCAATAACGTCTGGCAGCAAAAACATTAATCACAGTAAAGATGAATTTACTTTAACTTCAATTTCCATTAAAGCATCGTATCCTTTTATTTCTTCATCCCCCAAGAATGTAAAATATAAATGAGGTCGTAGCATTAATCAAATAAACCACACTTTTCTGTGAGAAGATTTCTTTGGAAAAGAAGTATAAAACTTAGTTTGATTAACTGTACCTGGAGACAACGACTCAATAATGCAAAATATGTGAAAAAATTATAAAGTCATGAAACATGTTTACAAGAGGGTTCTGTGAGTTTTCGAAGAGGGATGATTGTGAGATTCTGCTAATTACCATTATTTAAGCATTATGGTTTATGGCATTTTATTTTTTCTTTAAATACTTGCCTATTTATCGGTTCACGCTATTCTCTTAACTCGCTAAACTGATTTGGCACTTGCCCATGAAAGTATCATATGTATTATCTCAGTAATTTAACGTATATAGATAAAGTGTAAGTAAGGACTTTAAGTGGATGTAATGACAGCCAACTTTTCAAATTCAGTTTAGCGTCAACAACCAGCAGCCGCTGTCCTGTTCATTTATGTCCGTAATGATTGCAAAACATGTTATTGAACCATAGCATGCTGTCTGAGGTAGAAGACCATTATCACAACAACCTACGGATATATGTCTGTTGTTATTGTTGTTGTTAAAATTGGCTAATGCTAAATTGTACTTAGTAGATTATTGTTGTTGAATGTAGTGATACCGTTGCTATATTGCCGTAACTGATTTGCATCGGTAATGCTCCCTGGATGTAGCTACAAAGCCAGTGTTGATAGCTATCGTTCTTCGGTTATTGCTTCAAAGCTGCCAAACTACTATTTAGATCGCTGCAGCAACGCAATCAGTAATGGTCATAAATTAAGGACTGTGGAAAAGTTTACCTAGATAGTTGTTGTCATGCCGCATTGCTTCAGGATAGTCGTTGTGTCTTTGTCATGCTGCGTTGGTTCAGGATAGTCGTCGATGGTCTTTGTCATGGTGCGTTACTCCAAGGTAGTCGTCGATGGTCATTGTCATGGTGCGTTGCTTTAGGGTAGTCGTCGATTTTAATTGTCATGCTGCGTTGCTCCAGGGTAGTCGTAGATGGTCTTCTGGGTAATCGTCTATAGTGTATTGCTTCAGGGTAGTCGTCGATGGCCATTGTCATGGTGCGTTGCTCCAGGGTAGTCGTCGATGGCCATTGTCATGCTGCGTTGCTCCTGGGTAGTCGTCGATGGCCATTGTCAAGGTGCGTTGCTCCAGGGTAGTCGTCGATGGCCATTGTCATGGTGCGTTGCTCCAGGGTAGTCGTCGATGGCCATTGTCATGGTGCGTTGCTCCAGGGTAGTCGTCGATGGTCATTGTCATGGTGCGTTGCTTCTGGGTAGTCGTCCATGGTCATTGTCATGGTGCCTTACTTCAGGGTATTCGTCGATTGTCATTGTCATGGTGCATTGCTTCAAAGTAGTCGTTGATAGTCATTTTCATGGTGCATTTAACATATTCGTTGATATTATATTAATTTTCATAAGGAATTGTCCCAAAATTACCCTTGATAATCATTGGTTAACATTTGTGATGCAATGGCTAAACCGATATTATGCTTTGGGGCCGACATATGGGGATATCAATATTACAGTGTAATAGGACAAGTCCATATCCAATTCTGTAAACGTCTGTGTAACCTTAGGCAAAATACTCCTGATAGTCTTTCACTGGGTGAATGTGGTAGATACCCTTTAGCTATCAATTATATATGTCAATGCATTATATACTGGACTAAACTTTCAATCATGCCTAACCATAGATATCCAAAGCATTGTTATACTATGTTAAGACAATTAGATGAGAGCGGAAGAATCACATGGGCAACCCATATCAAGACGACTTTATTTGAACATGGTTTTGGTTACGTTTGGATTACCCAAGAAATTGGGAAAGGTCGCCAATATTTTTCTTAAATCATTTAAACAAAGAATAAAAGTTATCTCTTTACAAAAATGGTTATCGAAAGTTCAAGGATCACCCAAATCATACTACTACAAGGATTTCAAAACACTTCTTGAAGTTGAAAGCTATTTATCAATAGATCTACCATATAATTACAAAAGCATCTTGGCTTATTTCAGATGTTCGAACCATGATTTTTCAATTGAGAAAGGAAGGCATGAAAACATCGACAGACAATTTAGCTTTGCAAATTTTGTATAAAAAGAAACGTTTATAGTGTTGAGGGTGAATTTCATTTTGTACTTTTATGTCCGTTGTATGACGAAATTCGGAAAACATGTTTTCCTAAAAAGTGGTTAAATAAATTTCCCGCAAAACATGTAATTGTTAATTTGATGAAAGGCCAGGAAAAGCTCGATATCTTTTCATTGTCTAGATATTTTTCATCTGCCATAAAAGAGAGACTTATTTCTGGAGATAATGTGATAAAGGTAATGCTCTATTGTTTTGTTATCTGTAAATATGTTAAACTTTTGTGCGAATCAGTGCTATCATCTGTTTTCGCTCTTTGAGATAACATTTTATCATGTGTACTTTATGTTTACTGTGTATGTATTGACACCTTTTACCACAATGTTTCATAAACAGTCCGCTAAACGGGTACGAAAAGTCGCCTTTTACCATAAACCTTATCCAAAGAAGTATTAAATATATAAACATTTGGATGTTTTGCTTCCTTATGCCACTATGTTTTCAAAAGCTTTTTTGATCCACCGAAGTTTAAAATGTATCAATTAACATTTTGTCTCCTTAATCCACTTTGTTTTTAAAACACATCCTCCTGAAGGAGCCTATAGTGAGTCACATTGTCAAATAATGGTATATGACAAACCGAATTGCTTCCAAAAGCCTTACCTATGTAACGGAGCATCGAAATAGTCACATTTTCTTTTTCCTTGGAAAATACATGACAAATAGTAATGTTTTTAAGACCTTTACTCTAAAGGAGCGCAAGAATATATTTATTCTTCGTAATCTTTTACCGCAATGCTTTCAAAGTTTCTCATTAAATGAGTAAGAAAAACACAATGTTTTCAAAAGTTTTACTCAAAGGGGGCACAAAAGACCGTTGATACTTTTTCATACCAACCTGTATATACAGTATTATTCTTTTTACACGAGAATTTCAATCCTCAAATACATCGTTGGGTTTATAATGGATTTCGTTCACAAATGTACTGTGTATGTGATGTATGTCTGTGTCATCTCATATTTCCGAATTTAGTTTGCATTAAATTTTTGATATTGACCACAGTGTACCTTTTTCATATTTTGTTTTGCGAAAAAGGTTCACAATATATTCAAAACATGACCATGTTGTAACCAATATCTTTACCCTCTCCCAAATAGATTTTTCTCCGATATCCTTATAATTTTCAATTTTTGTTCACATGTAAGATTTCTAATTTGTTCCAATCTCTCCCATCTTCAGCTTTATATCTGTTTATGCTTTGTATTGTGGGCCAGAGGCCCTATATTATAACTGAAATAAAGAATTAGAATTAGGTTACCGGGCGTTCCGACAAAACTGGTTGAAAAGCGTGGCCTTTGGGCATTGATCCAAACTGTCATAGCCATAGTGCACTGCGGCAAAGCCGTTTGTGATATCTTTGTTCATGAATCGATGCTTCAAAGCGCTTAGCACCAAGACGACGCAGAATGTGTAAAGTACTCTTGAACATTTGAAATGGTGTTAATAATTCAATGAATGGAAGGACAGTTAACGTAATTGGTGGAATTCATTACCATTCATTTGATGTGTCAGGATATTCTTTCAAAAATACATAAGCCATGCTCTATAAAAAGGGGTTTTAATGCATCAGTAGCTTAGACTGCACAGTTAGCGCAGGAAAATTACGGTCGGCAGTTTTACCTTTCAGTCAATTTTCTACATGCTAAAAGACATTCTACCACAGTATCCAGCCGGTTGTTTTACAAAATGTGTTTTATAGATCTATAATCGTCTGCTTGGTGTAATGAACCACGTTATATGTATTAAACCTTCTCTTGTATGAGCATTGAGTAATTAACCCTTTACTCCATGGATACTCATTTCTACGCATTACTTGTAGGAGCCTTTGGAAAACATTGTGGCAAAAGGTGAAATTGCTCTTTACGATGTTACGAGTCAGGCGTAACTAGAAAGAAGAAGCCAGCAACAAACGATAACAATTAACAGAATTTATTAACAAAAATATCAAATAAACAGTGACAATATTACAATAGTACAAAACAATACCTTAGATGTTAAATCCAAAAGACAAATTATTCCAGTCTTAATTCCAGTCTGATCCTGATCCAAACTGAATATAATCCAAGCACTAATTATAGGACACAAACACAAGATAATCCCCACTGTAGTCTGGCAATCATGTATTAACTAGTGAACACTGAGATGTAAAAAGCTTTTCCTTTTATAATAACAGAGAAACTTCCAGAAAATTCATGTTAAAATCAGTTGCATAACTTCTAGTAAACAGATTGTATAAAGGCCTGGAAACTTCCAGCACAATATTCCACAAGAGAGAATCCAGTTCTAAAAATAGCAACAGGGGAAAACCATTCAAAAATAGATACACACATGAACAAAGCTAGGAATAACTGGGTATGTACATAACACTTCCCCCCTTGAAAAGAAAAAGAAAGGTTTATGAAATAAATCTTTCTTTTTTGCAATATTATTTGTATACATGTATATGACACTTTAACTGAAGTATTACAGAGAAAAAATGACAAACTCAAATATAAATTATTTCAGACTAATGAAAATAGTCAAGGTAATGAAATTACAATTTAAAAGAAAAAACAGTTTAAACTTGATTTAAGGAAAAACGACTATTGAAATTTCAAACTCTTGAAAGAGCATCTGGTATAATGTTATCTTTCCCTTTTATGTGTCTTATGTCAAGATTAAACTCTTGAAGCAATAAACTCCACCTCAGTAATCTTTGATTCTTATTCTTAAGTTTGTGTAGAAAACTTAAAGGGTTATGATCACTGAATACAACAATTGGTGAAGTTGAAGAGGTTAAATAAACTTCGAACTGCTGGATTGCCAGAATTAAGGCAAGACACTCTTTTTCTATGGTAGAGTAATTTTTCTGATGTTTGTTAAATTTCTTAGAAAAGTAACAAACTGGGTGATCAATACCATTATTATCTTCTTGTAAAAGAACAGCACCAATACCAACATCACTTGCATCAACAGCTAATTTGAAACATTTGTCAAAATCAGGTGCCAAGAGAACTGGTGCGCTCTTTAGTATGGCTTTTAGACGATCAAATGCATCTTGACATTTGCCATTCCATTTGAACTTTGTGCTTTTCTTAAGTAAATTTGTTAAAGGTTCAGCAATACCCGAGAAATTTTTACAGAATTTCCTGTAGTAGCCAGCCATACCAAGAAATCGCATCAGCTGTCTTTTACATTTAGGCACAGGAAACTCAGAGATAGCATTGACTTTAGCTTCTAAAGGTTTAACTTGACCCTGTCCCACAAGATGTCCTAGAAATGTTACAGTAGCATGACAAAATTCAGTTTTTGCAAGATTCACAGTCAGTTTCGCTTTACTGAGTCGGTCGAAGAACTTCCTGATTCTTTGAAGGTGGTCACTCCAACTGTCTGAGTAGATGATGACGTCGTCAATATATGCATCACAGCCATCTAATCCACATATAACATTGTTTATAAGCCGCTGAAACGTTGCAGGAGAATTTTTCATCCCAAACGGCATAACTTTGTATTGGTACAGACCGTTTGGAGTAGCAAAGGCTGATACTTCTTTTGCTCTATCAGTTAGTGGAACTTGCCAGAATCCTTTTAGCAGGTCAAATTTGGTGACATATTTAGAATTTCCAACTTTGTCAATACAGTCATCAATTCTTGGTATTGGAAAAGAGTCTGTTTTTGTCACAGAGTTCACTTTACGATAGTCAGTACACATTCTATAAGTTCCATTTGATTTAGGTACTAATATACATGGTGAACTGTAATTACTCTGGCTAGGTTCAATAAAGTCATTTTCTAGTAAGTATTTTACTTCATCTTGGAGGTATTTCTGTTTCAAAGGATTCATTCTATATGGATGTTGCTTTATTGGTTTGGAATCTTCCACAATGACATCATGATAGATTTTATCAGTTCTTGTGGGGATATCAGGAAATAAATGTTCATATTCATGTATCAACTGTTTCAGCTCTTCCTGCTGCGATGGTTCCAAGTGAGAAAGTTTGTTGTCAAGGTTTCTCAAAATATCAGAATTCTCAAGTTTAGATGGACCAGGATCAGATTTATCAATAAAGTCCGAATTTACTTCAAGATCAGATACATTTGATTCTTGTGGGACAGTGTTTACAACTGTAATTGGTTTTGAAATAGAGCTATCTCTGTCAAAGTATTCCTTTAACATATTTATATGACACATTTGTTTGTTTTTACGCCTTCCTGGAGTATTAATTATATAGTTTAAATCACTTGTTTTCTTGTCAATAGTGTAGGGTCCAAAATATCTTGCCTGTAAAGGTCTGCCAGGTATTGGCAAAAGAGCAAGGACTTTGTCACCTGGTTTAAATTTTCTATCTATAACATGGTTGTCATATCTTGCTTTCATTTTGCCCTGAGACGTTTTAAGATTAGACCTAGCAACCTCACATGCCCTAGACAGTCTATTTCTGAAGTCAGAAACATACTGCAGTAAATTCAAAGGTGTTTCATCATTTGAGAGAAATTTCTCTTTCAAAAGTTTTAAAGGTCCACGAACAGAATGGCCAAAAACTAATTCAAAAGGACTGAAACCAAGAGATTCTTGTACAGATTCTCTGGCTGCAAATAGTAACAAATGGATGCCCTCATCCCAATCTTTTTCAGTGTCAAAGCAATATGATCTTATCATATTTTTTAATGTCTGGTGAAATCTTTCTAAAGCACCTTGACTTTCAGGGTGATAAGCGGATGACCTATATTGCTTGATCCCTAATTCATGCATAACCTGTTGGAATATACCAGACATAAAATTTGACCCTTGATCAGACTGAACTGATTTTGGAAGACCAACAAATGTGAAAAATTTTATAAGAGCTTTGACTATTGACTTTGTTTTTATGTTCCTTAAAGGAATAGTTTCAGGAAAACGTGTAGAAGTACACATAATTGTTAAGAGATACTCATTTCCTGACTTGGTTCGAGGTAATGGACCAACACAATCTATAAGTATCCTACTGAAAGGTTCATCCAAAGCAGGAATAGGTTGTAATTGAGCTTTGGGAATGGTTTGGTTGGGTTTACCTACCATTTGACATGTATGGCAAGTTTTACAATATTTAGAGACATCTGATTTGAGACCAGGCCAATAAAAATGAGTAATAATTTTGTGATAGGTCTTGTTTATACCTAGATGACCTGACATAGGACTTTCATGGGCTATACTTAGTATTTCATGACGATATGACTTTGGAACCACAATTTGGTGGTAAACAGCCCATTCATCATCAGCTGGGACATCAAATGGTCGCCATTTTCTCATAAGAATCCCATTCTTTATATAGTAACACATTGGGACCTGTGAAATTTCATCTTCAGGTAAAGCCCTAAAAATTAATTTTGAAATCTCAGGATCAGTTTGCTGTTCCTGGATAAGCTGTGACTTTGACAGCGTGTCGTGACCTTGGTCAATAGACCGTGGTGATGAATGACAAGACATTGACGAGTCTATCTGAGTATCAGACAAACTGGGATCAAGAGACTTTTTAATCTCATTATTAAAATATTGACCGATAAAAGTATCTGTCAAGTCAATGTCAGAGTTTGAGTTTTTCAAAATGGCCTTTTTAGCCATAGCTCGGGTAACCGCACAAGAAGGATACAAGTCAGGAATTTCCTGCTCGATAGGGTCATCTGTTTGACCTATATTTGGTGTGTCAGTTACAAGTGGATTAACCACAACCTTATCTCCAGCTAAGTCATTGCCTAGCAATAAATGGACACCTTTAAATGGTAAGGAAGGTTTAATACCAATAACCACAAGCCCAGTAACCAAATCTGATGACAAATTAACGTAATGGAGAGGGATATTAACAGTTCCACACTCTACACCCTGAATAAGGACACTAGTACCGGAAGAAGTCTTCTCAGAAAAAGGCAGTATATCTGCCAAAATAAGAGATTGAGAAGCTCCTGTGTCTCTTAAAATTTTAATAGGGGTAGGTGGGCAATTATCACCTGAAAGTGATACAAAACCATTCAACATAAATGGTTCAAAAATCTCCATAGTAGAATCAGACTTGGGTTTTGTGACTATGTCAATTGTATTGGTTTTAATAGAAGACTGTGGCCTTGGTCTAAGAGTGGTGAGCCCTGTTGGTTTGGCTTCATCACTTTCTAACTTCCTTTTTAATTTCAAACATTCAGAAACAAGGTGACCAGGTTTCTTACAATAGTTACAAGTGGGTCGAGATAAGGGATATTGACTTTTGGTTTCACTAGTAGAATTGGGTTTGGGTGTATTGGATTGACTGGGCATGCCAGATGAATTACCAGACATAAATTTATTTTGGGGATGTGAGGAAGTAGGTTTTGGTATATTAATAAAAGAAACTTTATGTGTAAGGTAGTAATCATCAGCCAGACGAGCTGCTTCTTCTAAAGTTTCAACTTGTTTTTCGTCTAAGAATGTCTTAACATCAAATTGAATACAACGTTTGAATTCTTCAACTAACATAAGTTGTCTGAGTTTATCAAAATTTTGGTCTATTTTCTTAGAACAGCACCATCTATCAAATAACTGTTCTTTGTTTCTAGCAAATTCAACATGAGTCTGGTTAGAATCTTTTTTACAATTTCTAAATTTTTGTCTATATGCTTCTGGGACCAGCTCATAACCTTTGAGAATAAGTTCTTTAACAGTCTCATAATGATGACATTGTTCAACACCTAGTTGTGTATAAATTTCACGAGCTTTGCCTATCAAAACACTTTGCAGAAGCAAAGTCCAGTGCTCTCTTGGCCAATTTAAGTTTTCTGCAACTTTTTCAAAGTGTAGGAAGTATTTATCAACTTCTTTTTCTTGAAATGGAGGAACAAGCCTAATATGTTTTGTAACATCAAAATTGTATTCAATCTTTTGCTTCAGCTGATTTGCTCTTTCTTGCATTTCTATTTCCCTCATTCTTAATTGAAATTCTCTCTCCTTCTCTCTCTCTTCCCTTTCTCTTTCCTTCTCTCTCTCTTCCCTTTCTCTTTCTTCTCTCTCCCTTTCTCTTTCCCTTTCTCTTTCTTCTCTCTCCCTTTCTCTTTCCCTTTCTCTTTCCTTCTCTCTCTCTTTCCATTCTCTTTCTTTCTCTCTTTCCTGAATTTCTAATTGTCTGATCTGAAGTTTTAATTCAAGTTCTTTCGAACTTGAAACTGACTGAACGTCAACTATCAGGGAAAGAGCATTTTCATTAAAAATTTCCTCATCAACAAAATATTGTACCAAAATGTTCTTAATTTCATGTTTACGCATTGAAGATTTTATTTCAGACAATTTATAGTGCTTAGCAAGATTAAGCAAATCAGTCTTTTTACCCAAATTCAATAACTCCACAGATGGTTCAGCCGTAAATTTATCTAAGTCAAAAGACATGTTTGTTTGTTGCTGGATTCAAGTACAAAATTGTATTATAATTACTGATTAGTAATTCTGACTAACAGGATGTATTAGATTTATTCAAATTGTGAAAAGCAAACGTCTATGTCTTATTTTCCAATCGATGGTTAATCCCAAAAGGAAAACGAATGCGTTAGTCTTATTTTTCAATCCCGGACGAGCCCCCAATTTCTGTTACGAGTCAGGCGTAACTAGAAAGAAGAAGCCAGCAACAAACGATAACAATTAACAGAATTTATTAACAAAAATATCAAATAAACAGTGACAATATTACAATAGTACAAAACAATACCTTAGATGTTAAATCCAAAAGACAAATTATTCCAGTCTTAATTCCAGTCTGATCCTGATCCAAACTGAATATAATCCAAGCACTAATTATAGGACACAAACACAAGATAATCCCCACTGTAGTCTGGCAATCATGTATTAACTAGTGAACACTGAGATGTAAAAAGCTTTTCCTTTTATAATAACAGAGAAACTTCCAGAAAATTCATGTTAAAATCAGTTGCATAACTTCTAGTAAACAGATTGTATAAAGGCCTGGAAACTTCCAGCACAATATTCCACAAGAGAGAATCCAGTTCTAAAAATAGCAACAGGGGAAAACCATTCAAAAATAGATACACACATGAACAAAGCTAGGAATAACTGGGTATGTACATAACAACGAGCAATTTCACCTTTTGTCACAATGTTTTCTATGCTATCAAAAGGTTTCATATACAAATAAGAAATTAATCCTTTACCAGACGACAACAATTTAGCCTTGTCCAAATTGAAAGCATTTGCATACGATAATTTCCGTGTCGCTCAAACGGTGCAATTTTTTCTTGATAGGATAGAAAACATTTTTGAAAAAGGAGAAATGATAGCTACCTGTATTTTCTCCCTTTCCAACAATGTTTTGAAAAGGCTTCTTTCCCATATGCCTTTGAAGTCGTCACTGTGGTAAGGAGTTAAATATTTATGCCTCCAATAACTATGTTGTCTGATTTCTAACAGAGTCATTCAAATTTGATTCAATCATCCTCTGGTTATAAATTGTAATGTCTTTTCTTTTATAAGTTAATCCTTGTCCTGCATCATAAATTAAAATAAAGTTTCAAGCCTATAGTGAAGCCCTAATAATGCTTTTTCACACTTACTTTTTGAAGACAAAAAACATCTCCTTATCGAACTATGTAGATCCAAGATCAGACTGCACGGTCTGTGCAGTCTGATCTTGTATCTACACTGCACGTAGCTGGTCAGTGAGCCGCCCAGCTTACGGGTTAAGAAACTTCCCACAAATGCTATCATTAAATTACAAATATGCGTGGCAGCAAAATAAGATCAGGCACTCTAGGCTACTGGGAAATCAGCTTCGCCCAATCCAGATGCCATAAAACTCCAATAAAGAAAGAAAATTTTGTATTAGCTTTTTCGGGGAAGATTTGTTATCTGATTTTACCGTGATTGATTTCGGGCTATCATTTACATAAGAGACTATCTCAAAGGGTAGTTTGACCTTTCGAACCTTTGTGGCGTCTGTGTTTTGGCTGGCAGTGAAGATCAGTATCAGACCGTTTTCGTAGTGAATGTGTTCATACAGGTCTGATTAGTAAAACTGCATTCACATCTATAACATATGAAGGCTAAGATAAAATGTATGTCCTAAACTATTTCAGGCAATTGCTCAAATAGCATTGATGGATCTGAGAAAAGGGAGTTTAAGGCTTCTCCGTAATGCATTAAGGTAGTACCATTGTAATCAAAAACAGTTATTGTCACAATATTATTACCCTAAAAAAATTGCTCTGGATGAAAATGTGTATTATTGTAATGCCACTTTTGTCATTTTTTCCTCCTTAGAATTATCATTTATAAATCTAAATCCACTCTATTTTTAATACAAAAGAAGATGATAATTACCTCCCTTTTCAGAAAACTGCTCTGGTTGAAAATGAGTATTATTGTAATGCCACTTTTTTTCCATTTTTTCCTCCTTAGAATTATCATTTATAAATCTAAATCCACTCTATTTTCAATACAAAAGGAGATGATAATTACCTCCCTTTTCAGAAAACTAACAAAAATATCATTATACATTTTCAAGATAGACAACAAATGAATTTCTGGTCGGTTAGAAATGTGCAAAAATATTGTATCAGTATATTTATCAACTAATAATAAATTCTATCCCATGTTGCATTAGAAGAGTTAGGATGATAATACCTTGAACAAGGTAAGTTGTCCAGTAATATGATAATCTTGTCTAAAATAAGTTGTATCCTGAGGAATAAAATAAATCAGCAAATGAATGCGACAGTGGCGCGGATTTCGAGCGAAGCCATGACCTATACCGTTTGTAATTGCATTTAACCTTCTTTAATAACATAACTCCTGTATTTTAATAAGTTTCAAACGTGTAGGTTTAGGAACCGCTTGCAATGACAATGTTGAAAATAGTGCTTGTTCCCTTATATTTTCCTTGCGCATCCAAAGAAACTTTGCCGTTACTTTATGATACGTGCCTGTAATTTCGAATTAATTTCCTTTACGACTTGGGCTTGAAGAAAACAACTCGAAGAAAAAAACCGTGTGGGAAAGTATTGGCTGCATCCACTTAAAAACTGTAAACCTGTCCACCCATACCCCTGATTACCATACCTCAAATCAGTTTTTAGTCCTTTCCAGTTACCATCAGTCACAGCTCCTCAGATGTACCCTTTTTGAGTATTCATGGTAGCTTTTGGAAGTGGATTTTTTCAACGACGTAGTTCAACTGCCTGCCGATTCTATGTCGCCGGCGTATAGTACTTTCACCAGTTTGGAAATGCCGTTTTTTTTTTTAAAGAAAGTTTTGATTTATTTCTGTTACCAGGGCTCATCAACTGTGCAGACAACAAATGTAGAGGCCATGGCCAGAATACGCCAACATAAAAAACAATCCGATTTTTGCCGTCTTTTATAGTTGTTAAATGAATCACTTGTATTTGAACTGTGTATCAACAATTGTCATCTGTAAACAACCTGGAGACTGTTACGGGAGACCACTCCCCCATGCATAGCTTCGTCCCGATTTAAATACAATACCTGACAACTGCGTCAGAGCGATATCTCTTTGGCTCAGTGGTTATGGTATTGGTCTTTTAATCCTCGAAAAAGGAGGATATCTGTCTTTCGTGGGTTCGAATCTTTTCATGCATATCTTGTTTCGATTTAAATACGATACCTGACAACTTCGTCAGAGAGATATCTCCTTGGTCCAGTGGTTATGGTATTGGTCTTTTAATTCTCGAAACACGAGGATATTTTCCCCTTCAAGGGTACGAATCCCGCCAGATGCGGTTTGTATTTGAGCTATTCATTTATTTGTTTATTTGTTATGGACTTTGTTCGTAAGAAGACTCAGTGAGAGTATAAACGTATATTTCTGTGGCCCATGTGATTAAATATGTTATTGGGAGTGGTACCAGTTACTCCTATTAGGACTAAGCTGTGTCTCACCGATTTTCTTTCATTAAATTTGCAGTAGGACTTTATAAAAACAGGGGGAAAATGAATTATTAGAAATATCTGAGCCCGTAGATTTCTCCCGAAGAAGATTAAAAATAAATCAGCTTTTCGTTTCTATGGTTGCATAACAATTTTCTTGGGGATTTAGAGCATTCTGATGAAGTCTGGGTTATCATAGAATAACTAATATGCTAATAAATTTATCTTATACGTGTGATGATTTCCCGAAGGGAAGAGAGTGATCTTTGTGATTCATGAAGAGTCTTGAAAGATCTTCATTTATTCAACAGATTTGTTCATGATGTACAATTTAACCCTTTGCCTGCTACGCGCGACTATCTGACCTTTTGCGTACAGTGTAGATCAAGATCATACTGCACAGAACGTGTAGTCTGATCTTTAATCTGCACTGTCCGACTTCTTCATTTGTCCAACGGACTTGGTCGACATTGTTACGGGAGACCACTCCTTCCTGCATGGCATATACTCCCGATTTAAATACAATACCTGGCTACTGCGTCAGAGAGATATCTCTTTGGCTCAGTGGTTAGGGTATTGGCTTTGCGTCCGGGAGTTCGGAGTTCGAATCCCGCTCCGATCCTTATTTCTGCCATGCATTTATTCATTTCTTTCTTTGTTACGGACTTCGTTCGTAAGATGGGGGCTCGTCCGGGATTGGCCATTGAGCCATTAATCCCATTTGTTGTCCAAAATCGGACTTCCTGCCTAATAAGGCTTTGAGTCATCAATAAATGATGACTTTAAGAGGGGGTGTGTTACGGGAGACCACTCCTTCCTGCATGGCATATACTCCCGATTTAAATACAATACCTGGCTACTGCGTCAGAGAGATATCTCTTTGGCTCAGTGGTTAGGGTATTGGCTTTGCGTCCGGGAGTTCGGAGTTCGAATCCCGCTCCGATCCTTATTTCTGCCATGCATTTATTCATTTCTTTCTTTGTTACGGACTTCGTTCGTAAGAACATATAAGATCACTCGAAAGAGCCGAGTTACTTTTTTCCCTCACCGGATTAAAAGTATAACGCAAACTTTCAACTTTCTTCTAATTTTCCTGTTTCAGATCGCACTGTGTGTTCACTATGATTTCTCTCTTGTAATCATACATTGCGGCATCAAGATCAGAATCTTTACACTTTGTGCTGTTTGGTAATTTATACACTCCGCAAAAGTAGGAAAATGACCAAGAGATGCTTTTGTCGTTCAAGGTATTAAAGAGACACTTTAAGATACCATAACGAAACAGAAGAGAAAGGGGAAGAAATGATAATGGAAAAACAAAACTAATAGCAATAACGTTGAGCACTGGGGACTCAGAGAAGAAGAAATTAAGAATTTTATTGCGGTTAAAATAGAAACCTTATTCCTGGGTGGGTGTATTCACGCGTTAACCCTTTACTGAATCCTGGGTCCGTATTCACCAACCATTCTTGAGAATACTCTTAGTCTTATTCTCCATTTTTTTCTAAATTGGTAAGTAACATAACTTCTGATTGGCTAAACCAAATGGTTTAGCCAATCAGGAGTTGTGTTACTTACAAATGTAGAAAATTATGGAGAATAAAACGAAGAACGTTCTTAAGAATGGTTGGTGAATACGGGCCCTGAATTTGATGACAGGGTTCGTATTCACAAACTACTCTTAAGAACGTTCGAAGTCATATTTTTCAGGATTTCCTGTGAAAGTAACAGAAACTCTGATTGGTTAAACCAAATGGTTTAGCCAATCAGAGTTCTGTTATTTCACACGGATCAAATTCTGAAGAATAAGACTAAGAATTATCTCAAGAATGGTTGGTAAATACGGACCCAGGGGTTCAGAATCGTTACGCACTCAGAGTGTAGAGAGTTACATCACTCGTAAGGCTGCTCGGCGCGGCGCAGTATGCTTTCCCTTGCAATATAAGTTGAGACTGGACGGTCAGCATTGATCTACACTTACCGAAAAAGCGAGATTTTCTGTCGTAAAGAAACAGGACGAAATCGCAAAATTCAGCTTTTTACTGAAGCTTTCTGTGCTTTCAATTTGCGCCTCATACCACTGATGCCGATGTTAGACAGCCGTAAAACACATGAATCGGTGCGCTGTCCGCCAGCCGTGATATGGCTTTGAATTCCAACATAGTCAAACAAAATAGATGGTTGGGAATTTTCTTTTTTTAACAATTTTAGGCTTAATAAAAAAGACGGAGTAGTACTGCAATGTGATAAAAGTGTGATACCAAACATACAGCTACTTTGGATAAATAGGACAGCGATGAATAATTGTAAAAGAACGGTATAAGACAGCCACGGATTTCCATATCGTCGGTTTGCTTCCAAAACCTCGTAACTACAGCTTGTTTCAAGCTGTAGTTACGAGGTTTTGGAAGCAAACCGACGATATGTATTTTACAAGCGTAAAGAAGTAACTATTTGGCTTCCATAAAATCGTTTGAAATAAGTCCCAGACCGATTTCTGTTGACAATCAATATTTCCAGACAGGATCCGATAAAATAAAACAAAAATAAATATACGGGCTTATACTTTGCCAACTCCCTGGTTTAAGGCTGGCACTGTTTGCAGTTCCATCACTGTCCAGTATGAAATCACGAAGTGTGTTCCTGCGATGAATCACCGTAATATAAAACGTGTGCAACCTGTTTAAATAAAAAACAGTTCCAAATTACTGATGTATATCCCAAGATAAATCCAACACTTTTAACTAATTCTGTATCTTCCAAGCCATAAGTTTCTAAATTCAAGTCCAAACTCACTGAGTAAGTCACTTCTATTCATATCAGCTTGGAAAATTCTAGATTAGTCTTTTCTAGAATTCATAACATAATGGATTATTAAACAGCTTCTTTACTAACAGCCTATTTCTAAAAATAACCACAATGGAAAAACTAATAAATGTTTTTCATGTTTCTAGATTGTTCAGAAAACATGTCTTTGTATATCCTATCTACATAAGACTTCCCATCCTAAAGAAAAAAATAAGAAGTAAAACTTTCTTTTGTCTGAAGATAGAAAATATTATTACACATAAATGTACATAAAAATACATAAGACAAATATTAACCAGATACAAATTGAAATATCATACATGAAGACAAATGTTAACTAATTACAAGTCTGTTCACTTTTAACAAGTTTAAATGTTAAATTGTCTTTAGTCAGTGTTTAAAAACAATCTGTGGTAGTCTTTAGATGTTCATCCCAACCATCGCTGTGAATGACGAAGTCTTTTTGATACAGGCCCTACAGTCGTCCAGTCCAGATATTCTCATGTTGATAAGACATTGAAATGTTGACGGTCAGCTTTTCATCCCAAAAATGGCATAACTTTGCTCTGATAAAGTCCATAAGCACTTACAAATGCAGAGATCTCTTTAGTTCCTTCAGTGAGAGGAAGATCAGATTTAGTAATATATTTTGCATGTCCAATATTGTTGATACAGTCATTTACTCTTTGTACTGGAAACAATCAGTCTTGGTCACAGAATTAACTTTTAGTCAGTGCACATTCGAAAAGCTCTATCTGACTTTGGTTAAAGTATACAGGGAGAAATTTATTCACTTTGACTAGGTTCAGTGAAGTAATTCTCTAATAGATACTTGATTTCCTCTCTAAGAGGCTCTATTTTTTGGATTCTTTTGATTTGTAGGTTGTTCCACTGATTTTGGATTTTCAATGCCCACATCGTGCTATATTGTATCTGTCCGTGTTGGAATATCAGGGAACAGGTGCTCATATTCAGAAATCAACTTTTTCAGTTCATCTTTTGATTATTGTCTAAATGTAAAAGATTTTTTTTTTAATCTTAATTTCTTATGATGTCAGAATTCTGAAGTTTTGAACCAATAGGGTTAGACTCATCAAAGTTCATTTCTTCAAAATTCTTCAGGGTTAATGTGATTTCGATTTATAGGTACAGAGAAAATATTTGAATTATCCCTATGAACATATTCTTTTCACATATTTATGTAGCATAATTGCTTTTGCTTTCGTCTTGAGTTGTTATCATATAATTCAAGTTAATGATCTTTATCTCTACCGAAGAAGGACCAAAATATTTTGCTTTTATAGGTCTACCAGAAACAGGTAGAGGAGATAAAACTTCATATCCAAGTTTAAAATTTCCATTTATAGTATTCAAGATTGTCGTATCCTTCTTTCATTTAACATTGATTTTTCTCTAAATCTGATTTTGCCACCTCAAAAGCTTTAATTAATCTGATTCTAAAGTCATGTACAAACTGAAATTTTAAAAGAGGTTCTTCTTGTGAAAGTTTCAAAAGTTTAAAGGCCCACAAACTGTATGGCCAAACACAAGCTCAAAGGGACTCAAACCAAGAGATTCCTGTACAGACTCTCTTACTGCAAAGAGTAAAAGATGTATACCTTCATCCCAATCCTTTTTTGTGTCAAAGCAATATGACCGTATCATATTTTCTAAGGTCTGGTGTAACTTTTCAAGGGCACCTTGGCTTTCAGGATGATATGTAGCTGGCCTACATGGTTTAATTCCCAACTCATGCATTACTTGATCCCTGGTCAGATTGAATAGATTTAGGTAGTCCTTTAAAAGTGAACAAATTCACTAAGGCTTTGACAATTGTTATAGATTATATATTTCTTATAGGTATTGCTTCAGGAAAATGGCTGGAAGCACACATAATCGTCAGAAGGTACTCATTGCCAGCCTTAGTTTTTTGGCCAGGGACCTACACTATCAATTATGATCCTGCTGAAAGGTTCATCAATTGCAGGGATAGGCCGTAGTTTAGCCTTAGATATGGCCTGATTTGGTTTGCCTACCACTTGACAAGCATGACAAGACCAAAAATAATCTAATACCTCTGCTTTTAGACTAGACCAATAAAAATGATTAAGAATTTTATGATAGGTTTTACTAATACCTAAATGACCAGACATAGGTGTTCCATGAGCTAAGCTTGATATTTTTTTATCTATAAGATTTAGGAAAGACAACTTTGTGATTGACAGCTCACTCATCATCAACAGAGACTTCAGAGGGCACCGCTTTCTCATTAGCATTCCGCTTTTCATATAAAAACAGACAGGTTCTTGTGAAAGATCAGTTTCACTAAACAGGTTTTTCAGATAAATGTACTATTTCTGGATCATTGTGTTGGTCTTCACTTGGTTTTGACCCTATATCATGGGCTTCATTAACTAAAGGTGAAGATGTGTAATATAATTCTGATGAATTATGTATAGAATTTCTCTGACTTTCAGACGGGTTTTGTGAAATAGACCTCTTAATTTTTAAACAAATGACCAAACAAAGAATTAGATAAGTCAATATATGACTGGCTTTCTTTGCCATAGCTCTAGTAACTGCACATTAACGGTAAAGATCAGGAACTTCTTCCTCAATCGGATCGTTTGATTGATCTATGCAAGTTGTGTCAGTTACAAGTGGATTAACAAATACCTTATCTCCGGCTAAATCATTGCCTAATACCAGATGAACATCTTTAAAAGTTGTTTTTTCTAATACCAACAGTCACAAGACCACTAATTGAGTCTGATGACAAAAAATGTTATGAAGCGGAACATTAACAAATCCACATTCCATACCCTGAAAAAGGACACCTGTGTTCTCCGGAAAAGGCTGCAATAATAAGAGATTGAGAAGCTCCAGTATCACGTAAAATTTTAATAGGGGTAGACTTTTTAGTGATACAAAACTATCTGATATGAATGGTTCATAAATCTCCATAATAGTATTAGTCTCAGATACTTTGGCATGGTCTTTGAAACATGACTGAGCTTTAAACTTCAATGAATTTAAGCATCTAGGCTTGAAACTTTCTTGGTTTTCCTCGTTGTCTTTATAAAAGAGGACAATTAGAATTAATATGACCCGATTCTTTGCAATAATTACAAGTGGGTCGAGGTAGGGAATTTTGACCTCCTTTGTTTCATTGGGTGTGTGACTTTTCTGATTGGAATTGTCATTATTTTGATCAAAATTTGGTTTAGCAGCAGTACATGAATAAAAAGGTTTTCGGGGGTTTGATTTATTCATGAAAGAGACCTTATGCGTCAAGGCAAACTTGTCTACTAAGTAAGCAGCTTCTTCTAAAGTTTCAACTTTTTTCTCGCCTAAGAAAGTTTTACATGTAAATTAATGTGCCTTTTCAATTCTTCAACTAACGGAAGTTGTTTAAGTTTTCCATGATCTGAACCTATATTTCTTGAATGGCACCTCCTATTAAATAAATGTTCTTTAGTTCTAGCAAATTAAACATGGGTTTGATCATTTTTTTTTCAGCAAATACAAAATATTGTCTATATGCTTCAGGCACCAATTCATAGGCTTTTAGGTCTATTCTCTAACATTATCATAATAAGAGAGTTGTTCATTACTTAGGTGAGAAAAATATCGCGAGCCTTTCCAGTTACAAGGCTTTGCAAGAGTAAGGTCAAGTATTGTTTTGGCCATTTAAAAAAACCAGCAAATCTTTCAAAATGTGAGAAATATTTATCAACTTCCTGTTCTTGAAATGGCGCAACAGGCTTTGATACATCAAAGTCATTAACCACATACAAAAATGTTTTTCTTTATTTCGTATTTGTAATTCTTTCATTTTGCTCTGAAATTGCATATCATGTTCTCTTTCTTCAGCATGCATTTTCTATAACTCTGATTCTTTTTCTTTCATTCTTTCTTTTTGCTCTAGTTCTTTTTCTGTCATTCTTTCTTTTTGCTCTAGTTCTTTTTCTTTCATTCTTTCTTTTCATTCTAATTTTTTTTCATTCTTTCTTCTTGCTCTAATTTTAATTCTCTTTCTTCCTGCTCTAATTATGATTTCAATTCCTTTTCTTTCATTTGAAGTTTTAATTTCTCTAATTTAATATTACTTTTGTCCTTCTGAGACACAAGAATAAGAGACAGAGCAGACGAGTTAAGTATTTCCTAATCAACTAAAAACTGAACAATAGAATTTTTAATTTCATGCTTTAAAATACGACTTTTAATGGCTGTCAGTTTATAATGAGAAGCAAGATCTAACAAATCTGACTTTTTGCCAAATATAACAACTCCATTGACGACTAAGCAACAAATTTTTCAGGATCAAAAGGCATGATTGCATTTTTGCTGGTTCAGTATAATATTTTTATCTAATTAAACTGAACACTGTAACAAGTTCAAAATAACTTCAACGTACATCCAAATTGACTAAATGATCAATCCTGGACGAGCTCTCAATTCCTATAACGAGCCAAACGTAACAACAAGAAAGAAAACCAGCAGCAAGCCTTTAACAATTAACAATATTTATTAATGAAGAAAGACAAAAGAGAACAATAAAAGTTCACTTTGAATGAAAGTTTGGCAATTTTCAATCTTGGAACAAAAAATAGAACCAATCCCTCAAAATTAAGATTAAATATTTAGACTACAAAAAGAATGAAATTTCTGTTTCCTAAACCCTAAATTAACAATAGCTTAACTTGCAAGCAGATATGAGCAACCTGTTTAAGTAAAAAAAAATAATTCCACATTACATATGTATATCCCAATTTAAATCCAACACTTTTCACTAATTCTGTATCCTCCAAGCCACAAGTCTAAGTTCAAGTCCAAAATCACCAAGTAAGTCACTTCTATTTATATTCATTATCTCCCGCTAGATGGCATTCTACAAATACTCATCTACCTAATTTAGGCATCCTGAGTACAGAACCGGACTACTTTGTTAAACCGTTACTTTGAATTTCAAATTAAGAGAAAAAAAAACTTAATAGAATGCTACCTTGAGCAATTCATTTAGCTATGATAGCAGTTTAGAGAAATCTGGAGCTAAAACAGGCCTGATCTTTCCTCCGAAAAGTATCGATAAAAGCCATTTTCTCATTGCTACTTTATAGCGCGTACTACTACAATCTCCCCAATATCGGGGAGTGTGATGCGTCATATAAGACAGGTCGAATCTTCGAAGAATATGACATGCGCAGACAACGATTTATACCAACTTGGAAAATTCTAGATTACTCTTTTCTAGAATGATGACATCATGGGTTAGTAAACTGCTTGTTTACCAGCAACCTTTTTCTAAAAATAAACACAAAAGAAAAACCAATAAAATGAATGTTCTTCATGGTTCTACATTATTCTGGAAACAGGTCACTGTATATCGTATCTACATAACACAATGTTTTCAAAAGCCTCCCTCTAACGGCACGTGAAAATTCGAGGTTTTTCGATAAAGATTTGATTTATACTCTCCCATGGTCCCCTGAGTAATAATTTATAACTAGAAAATCACGCACGTCTATAATTATCCTTATAACAGCAGTGAATAAATAGATGGCTTTCCTCGGATAAATAGTATGTTCTTACAGATAATGAAACTGGGGAAAGAATAGACAACGGTAGACAATTTCAATCATCTCATAAATAGCCACATCTGTCGGTTTGCAATTTCCTTTCCTAGTAAATAAGTAATCATAGAAAATAGTTCGCTGTTGCATGACATCTAGATATGAGGGTTTAAGAACGGATATACTGTTTAAGGATATATAGATTAAATTCAACTTTGTTAAGTATTGTAAATAATAATGTATAATATATTAATTATATTAATATATATAATATCTTATATAATATAAGAGTGTTTCATGTAAAAAGCACCAAAATCGTATGGACATGTAGAAAGTTAAAACGCGTTTCAGCTCAACACAGATAAAAGTATTACCATTTGCTGTCATTAATCGATTACCACACAAGTCTGAGGTTTAACGACCCTGGGAATGAAAGATTTTGAAAACATTGTGTGAAAAAGGAGAAAATGCTGGTGACCAGCATTTTCTCCTTTTCCCACAATATTTTCTACCCCTTCACTGACAAATTCCACAACTTTAGTCACATTTGTTTGAGGTCAGCATATGTTCTCATGTAAAACAAGTCTAAATTGTATTCTTCGGAAAAGACTTAAGCCAGGTAAATTCTTGTAACTAACCAATCCTATGTTTTTTATGACCCTTAGAAAACGTTTTCTGAATATATTATCGTAAAATTAAAAAAGCTGGCTAACACAGTACGTCGACTTATTTCCAGAAACGTTTCCTCTTCCCACACTAGTTCCAATTTTGATCAGTCTAAAAGGTTGTGTTCTAATCAAGAGTTAAAATAATTTCAGACTGATTTATGTCTATGTTTACTTTCTAAACAGGAAGGGGAAACTGAAATCTTAATACGAAAAATTACGGACTTTGTGCTATTATCCAGCGTTTTGTCTGGAATGCAACCACAACGTTCGAAATATGTACGCCTCCAGTTAAATGTACCATTTAGAGTCGCGTTCTGTAAGTATGTTTTACGTCATGTTTCCCGGTAATGGGTAATTTTTTCAGTCATAACAAACATAGCCTAGCGGCTTGTCTTGCCTTAATTTTCGATGTAAGTATCAAGACTGACATCTCTTTTCCTTACCGACCTGTAACCTATATTTACTGGAAAAAATATGTCGGAAGTCAAATTGGCATCAGCTTCCTTAACACCATTTACTCCACCCTCTTAACTCTTTACCACACGACAAATCAACATGATCATTTAGCGCAGGCAGTCCTGATCCATAACTTGTCAGTGGGGTCAATTATCTGCATGTATATATATTTGTCTTATTTAGGTCAGTTGCTACCTGAAAGCTCAGCGTTCAGATAGCAGCTGACTTCAGTCGAGTGAGCTTCGTCTTAAGAAATTTGTTTGAACCAAATTCATTTTAAGCATCTGCAGACAACATATCAAATCTTACTTATAGGGTGATTTCTGACTTTAATAGGGTAGAAAATATTGTGGGAAAGGAGAAAATGCTGGTTACCAGCATCTCCTCGTTTTCCCAGAATATTTTTTCTATAGGCTTCTTTCTTAGGGTAGATTAAAGTCGGGATTGTTTGGCAAACAGTAAATGCATCCCCATGATCATTTATATCAAGCAAGACATTAAATAATTACGAATGCATAAAATCTCTGTTGTCCAACAGCTGACTGCATTGACTTATCCCTTGACCGAAAGCAAAAAGTTTTGACTCATGTCAGCTTGCATGGACTTCGCAAACTAGCATGGGTTGATATATGGCTTGCAACACGCAAAAAGGAGCATTCGGACATTTGCTGAAAGTGTCGTCGCGGATCAGCCTGCGCAATCCGCGCAGGCTATTCCGAAACGACACTTTCCGTTTTCATGTAATTTTCTGTTTTGCACAAGTCTACTGTATTGCAAAACCTAATGTAGTCGTAAAGTGCAGTCTCGGATTAGCCTATGCTGACTGCGCAGGCTGATCCGAAACGACCTTTCACGCAAATGTCCAAATGACCATTTTCGCCTGATGCAACCCAAGATGCATTGATAGAGCGCAGCTAATATAAATGCTCCCGATGATAATTGCTTCACAGAGTAAATTTTATTTCGATCTCTAATAATTTCAAATTTAACAGAAAAGTTTAGTTGATGGAGTTTATCTGATAAAAATTTATAACGTTACTCAGAGTGGGAAATACCAGTGATTTTGTAAGGCACGTCCTTCTTGTTTTAAGCTTGATTAATTTTAGATTAGCAGAAAAACGGGGAATCAATATGAATAATTGAAATTTGTCGAATATTGTATTATCAAACCTATTTTGACCCAAAATATCCAACCTCTAAAAAACCCCTCTAAATTCGAACTCTCTGACTTTTTTTTCTCCAACGAAACATATATATGAATAAGTATGAAATCGGTCATCTTCGCGAGCCAAGTTTACGTTCACTACGTGGATCTTACCTTGGCTGATTGAGCCTGATTTGGAGATTCCTGCGATGCACCCTCTATTGGATGCTGGTTATTACTCCCCTTTACATCATGTTTCTAAAAGCAAATGAAATATCGTTTTACAAACCGCTTACGAATACACATGAAGCGATAAGCAGACATCCATATGGGTTTCCATGTTTTACCTTTTATTCGAAAGGTAGAGACATTCTTCTATTTTTATCGAAGATGAAATGCTACGAGCGATTTCAGTCGATGTAGCTAGAGCTGGCTGCATCCAATGAAAAAGCATATCGAATGAACGTAAAAATCAAGCTCGATCCGCCAAAGTAGGATCCACGTAGTGATCGTAAAATTGGCTCGCGAAGATGGAAATCGGTATGAATAAGCTTTCATTATGTAGTGGCATTGATCCAAAAGGCCTAGTTATATTATTTTTCATCAAAAGGAGCCAAGATTACATGGTTATATAAAATGTAAGCAGCTGATAAAGGATTCTTTTCGATTTTAAAATCTACATGTTGGTACAATTTATTTCAAAACCATCAACAAAACATGTACCAAGTAACACTGAAAACTAACATTATTGGCATTGTTTTAACATAAAAAAGAATCTATCCATAAACAATACTTGAATGTTTGGTCAGATCCGGTAATATTGGAACAATATAGACAGTTCTGTAATAAAATGGGGCTGTTAGCAGCTGCCCGTATCGAATAAAGTGTAAATTGCTTTTTTGTGCTTTTGTCAATTGATGGCAGAAGGTGGTACAGGGATGATAGTTGAGGAAGTTATTGGGAATATTGGAAAACTTGAGTATTTATCTACGGTCGCTACAGATTCTGGTATTCCTCTATAATAGGAAAAAGTAATAGCTTAAAGTCGTATTTTGACTTGACGTCTCCGGGAAAGTTATGAGTGTTCAAAGTGATCAGTTGGAGCTTTACCTCTTGTAATTGGCTAAAAAAAACCCTCACATTTGTTTTTTACTTCTTTTTTCCCAATTTTTTTGTTTGTACAAAATATATCTTTATATTTATTTTTGTAAACGCTTCTAAAGAATATAATACTATGACCCCCAGCTGAAAATACGGGATATTTTCCTACAGATAGGTTTTGAACACATATTTACAAAATGAAATGAAAATTTAGTGTTGAAATATAAGTATCTGAACACATATTATATTGAAAAGTGAAATTACAGTGCCGATTTATCATCATTACGTATTATAATCGTATTAAATCATACTTGGTTATATGTCCGATGGTGATTTCCAAAAATGATATCGAACCATTTGATAAGATGTAAACCAAGTTTTCATGTAAACTATGTTCTGTTCTATGATATGGCTGTGTGTGATAGTGTCTGGTAACAAAGCTCTACAATGAACATGGGATCATACTCAATTCTGAAACATTTCCTTGCACTGGCGATTCTGTTTATGTCGACATGCATATACGCAGATAATACGGACGCACAGGTAACCGGTAACTTTACACCCCAGACAAGCCCAGCAACAACTATTAGGAGCGCCGTTGTTGAAAATTATACAGACGATACGTATGCAAACAAGTCAGCCGTTTTAGACTACAACATCACAAATGAGGATATTGAATCTACTGAAACAGACGTACAGCCATCGGATGAAATAATAATCAGCAATTTTAATAACCGCCAAACTGGTCATACATTAAAGGAGACTTTGGAATCAGAAAATGGCTTTTCATCTGCACAAACAACTCAAAAGACTCAAAAAGCGGCACCTCCCATCAGTCGAAGCACACTAGCAGTTTTGGCGGACAGTAACACTTCATCATCAATAAATATTGTTGAAACAGCAACAAACTCAGCATCATCATCGACGTCGGAACGAAATGTACTTGTTAACAATTTATCCTCGGTAAATGCACAATATGAATCTACAAAACAAGAGAGAACACATAGTTCGTCATTTCCTGGCGCTACAGCCTCGCCAGTGAATCACGTACATTCCAGTACCGACCGTACAAACAAACACGTGGATCATACAGTTTTTAAACATCACCATATTCCGTTTCGACATCATCTTCAATTAGGTACGTACGTTATTTATTCCATTTCCGTTTATACTGCCTATTGTTAATGTCAAAGTATCAGGAAACAAAGCATAAAATACACTTATTGACTTAACGTACAAAACTTTTCACCGAGTTAAACTACGAAGTTTATGGTTGTTTACAAAACTGGTATACATAATTCTGGACAGTAGGCCCAACTTAACACAGAGTGAGTATAAGCGAATTAGTTAAACAACTGTTTCATTGAAATATAACAAACAAGAGGGGGCAAGTTGGCACCACGACATGGATTTTTTCTAATTAAGAAACGAAGAAATACGAGGAAAAGCAGGAAGTACAGAGATGAAGAGTGTTTGTAAATATATTTAAGCGTCTCACCGTATACCTTTTTTGTTTTTTCTACCCTGAAAGATATTTACAAAGTGTTATACTTAATTCAAATTCCTTAACTTCTATCGGTCTAGTCATTTCAAACGAGTTTGTAACGGTTACTTTATGATTCTTTGTTTTTTGAAACTATTACTTCACACATCTAAGAAAAAGGGAAAATGTCAAGATTTTCAGTTTGTCCCTCTCAGAATCTGGGAAATAAATCTGGTTACAACATTTAATTTTCTTCTGACTTAAGGTGTGTATAAGAACTTTCTAGATTAATTAAACATTGTGAAAAATTCGTCATATTTCTTGGGTCATTTTGAATGCTACAACTATGGTAATTTACTTTTGGTATGAATTTGAGCGGTATTTAAATGCAAAACGGAATCTGATTGAAAGCGTAATCGAATAGTAGATGTAAAGAATACATATATTACATTTTGAAATAGTAAGCTCTGGCCAGTTGTTTTGCAAGCCTTTTTTCTTTACTCTTTACCATTGATTGATTGCAATTATTATGAGGAAATGAAATTTATTTTCATAGTTTCTTTTTAATAGTTGATTCAGTTGCATATGCTTTTTTCGACAATTCAGCGTGTAATAGAAATCAAGCAGAAGTTTTATTCATAATTCGTACACAAGCTTTAGATCGACAGGTTCTCAGAGATAGTAAAAAAGATAGTAGAAAGAGATAAGTGCAAGGAGACAAAGAAGGTATAAGAAAAAAGGGTCGTGATTCTGAAGTAGCAACCGATTCTGCATATATACACCCATGCTTCTCTGCTCTTGTGCAAGCCATGATCTCTCTCTCTCTCTCTCTCTCTCTCTCTCTCTCTCTCTCTCTCTAGGTAGGTACTAGTATGATTTTTATTCAAATTCCAGTCAGAGTTTTACCTTTCAGTTAGTGTACTTTTTACCGGTGACCTAGTTAACTAGTTTTCCTTCATTTTGCCTTTATGACAGCCGATAAGGCTATCTGATTCCAAAAATGCGTTGAGCTGTCTTTGAACACGTTTAATTATAGGCTTAAAGAGAATTCTAAAGGAAGGCAAAGCAATGAAAATGTGCTTCATAGTGTATCGTGTACAAACTGGTGTCAGTTCTTCATGCAAACCTATGTATAATGTAAACTCTTGCAACGACATCCCTAACAGTTTACCGGCGATAGTATGTTAACTGGTATTTGTCAAGTACTTTGGGCTGTATGTACGAGTAAATACTTAAAAAACATCACCTTCGCGAATCATATGTAAAAATGAATTACTCTTCCGAAATGACAATATATAAGTTTACGTTTAATTGAATTTATTTGATACCGATCTTTATGTATAAAAATTCAATAACATACCTTTTATTATTATTTTACGCTGTATGTATACAGTGTAAAATACAAAAAAAAAAAGAAATATGGTCTATATATTATTGAATTCACTAAGAAAGGATATATCTATCTTGTAATATTTACGCTTTAACTCATTACCAAACGACAATATTTAGGTTTGTCCAACTCAAAAGCATTTGCAGACGACAAAATAAAAGTGACAGAAAATTTAAAATTTGTTTTGTGAAGAGTAGAAGACATAGTAAGAAAAGGAGAAAATGCTGGTAACCAGCATTTTCTCCTTTTCCTACAGTGTTTTCAAAAGGCCTCTTCCTTTGGGTCGTCAAAAGTAGGGATTAATACCTTTTGCAGAGTTTGTTTTTTGTCTGGCCATAGAGCAATTTCTCTTTCAGCAACGTTTCTACGTCACAGGCAACTTTGTGGCCCACATTGACTCTGTCGTCTTCAGATGCTTTTGATTCTGAAGAAAACGTCTAAAACTGGTTGTATGGCCAAGAGTTAATGCCACACTTGCACGAAATGTAAATAATTACGGAATCAAAATGCAGTCAACCCTATGAAATACCTTTTGAAATTATTGATATTACTATATATGGCCTGATAATGTAGTTCAGTAGAATTTGTAAAAGTTCCGCTCGTTGGAGAAAAAAAGTACCGTAGAATAAGAAAATACGTTTGCTTTAGCTTTACAATACGTTTCCCTGCCAGCGGCTGAAACTTTGATAGATTCAACTGTAACACATCGTCAGACTAGGTATATTAGATACCTTTAATTAGTATCAATTAAATTCGTCTGCATATTTGACTCCCGCATCTTTTACAAATGGCAGGTAGTTGGTCTTTAAGGACCAACTGTTATGTATTTGACGGGTATAAATCACACATATTATCAGACACAATCGGAGCATAAAGTATGCTAGACTGAAGCCATCCTATATGGTAACATGTCCGGTATTTTTTGCTATATTCAAATTGCTTATTGACATGAAAGGACATTAAATAAGTTATTCCTCTTGGTTGCTCTCCATTGCTACATTGGTTCCTAACTGGGTGCTAGTCTCTGTTTTTTTTTACGCCAGTTTTGGATATTGATACAGTAGTATCTGAGTGCTGGCAATTCTACCAAGCCCGGAAGGTGTCATGCTCTACATATTTTTTATTTCAAAATAACGGAATCCTAAATCCTAACAGCGAAATAGATGTACAATTTCGAGAATACGAAATACTGAATCGTTAAAACGAAATGCTATTTCGAAAAAGCGAAATGCTATCACGAGAAAAAAAAACAAAATCGTCAAAAGGAACCGCTATTTCGAAATAAAAAAAAATGTGTAGGGCATGACACATGTATACCGGGCTCAGTACAAACCCTAAAAACCATAAAAGTGAACTTGAACTATTAAATTACTGAAATAATTTTGAAAATCAATCAATCTACCAACCCACCAGTCTCGTCCTGTTCATAAGTATGATATATCTTTGACACGTACACACACCAGACACCGATAACGATCGCATTACTTAAAGACAGCTGTTGTATGCCCACTTCATATTGTAATAAATTTTGGACTTTTCTTGTTCAAATTTGCTTTAAGGAAATGAGTTGGACACCGTTGTTCTATCTAGGTTTGGGGGCAAACAAAGCTATTTTCTAGACGTCTGTATGTAGTTGACCTGTATAAATTACCGATATCAACTACCAATCTTGGCACTTTGTCTACAATACTGTTGTTGGGATCCACTCTATATGTAAATATTGCTCTCACTTTTCTTGGTCAAACATACCACAGGGAATGGATTTTGGCACGGGCGCTTGTCGTAGATTTACAGGCAGAATAAATAATCTGTAAGAAAACATTACGAAATTAAGTATTTGTTTGTTTCGCTTCGCTACTTTTGTAAAAAAAAAACTTATTACTTCTCAAAGCCACTGGGAACTAGATTTCTTTTCGACACTTTGAAAAATGATGAAAGGAAAAATCTTTACACACAACACACACACACATATGCACCCCAAAAGATGGTTTTAAACTTAGATATTGATAGAAATTTACAGAATCCCATTTTGCCTCCGTGATATTTTAATCGTTTAGTCACTGAATGAGTTATAATACGTCATAGACCCAAAGTCAAAACTGAGATTCAATAACATATGAAACATTGTGGTAAAATTGTTGGTTTCCAGCTTTTTTCCCCCTTCTTCCTGAATCTGTTTTAGCCTTTCAAAACAAAATCCGTTGTTTAGGCCACATGCTATTTGTCTTCTGCGTTAACACTTTACCAAATGACAAAATAGCCGTGTCCAAATTGAAAGCATTTGCAGAAACAATTTCAGTGTGGTTCAAATGGTGCAATCTTACCTTGACAGGTAGGAAACATTGTGAAGAATGGATGAAATTTACTGGTTACCATCTTTTTGAAATGCCTCTTCTATACAAGGTCGTGAAAACCCGGATTGTTTGGTAACCGGTGTAGCAATATGGACAAACCTAGAAGGGATATATGTATCTAGTAAGCTTATTACCAAACGACAATATTTTAGGCTTGTCCAAATCGAAAGCATTTGCAGACGACGAAATAAAATTGACTTAAAATTTGAAATTTGTTTTGTGAAGGGTGGAAAACATTGTTGGAAAAGGAGAAAATGCTGGTTACCAGCATTTTCTCCTTTTCTAACAATGTTTTCTAAAGGCTTCCTTCTCAGGGTCGTGTAGGGATTGTGTGGGAATGGGTTAATCTTGGACAACTATCGTTCAAGCAAAGGCAGTTAAATCAAGTTTTACCAAATAAATTGCACGCTAATTTTGGTCGATTCTTTCGCAAATGACTTCAAAGAAAGCCACAGATAGCAGCAAGGGTATTTTCCTTTGAAGAAATCAAACAGACTCGTTAAATCTGTTATTCCACCGTTTTTTCTTCAGCTCGAGACGAATTTATTATACGTCTCGGCCTCGTAACGTGTTTGCGAACCGTACGTTGATTGTCAACCCATTGTGAACAGTGTGTTTGTCTTAGAATATGTGTCGCGGCTGAGAATAATTTCCTCTCCCACATGAATGCATTTTAGATATGGAAGCCACTGTTGGGTTCTTTGTACACATGGGTATGAGCTAGGAATGAGCTCAGGCTTACTGGATCGTTGTAATTGTTAACCCGTTACCTACTGAATAACTAAAAGCAAATTTTTGAATCGATTGTACAACACTCAAATACCCATATTTCAAATTTATATTTTGGGGAATCATATCTTCCTATCAGACAGTGTGGATTCAACATCAGACGGCACGTTCTGTGCAGTCTGATTTTGATCTACAATGTCTGCAAAAGGTCAGCATGTCGCGCTTAGAAAGCCAAAGGGTTAAATTTTCTGCACGTCAAAGAACCGTTTTACCTCTGGATTTAACCAGTCTTGTCTATCAACTGCTTTAATCATAAGAATAGACTGGTTCTTTGACATGCAAAAATAACTATGGCAAAATAAATCTCTCCGGGTCAGCCCCGCGCAATTCGCGGGGTCGACACTTTTTGCACATGAATTAAGTCCCCCTTTCACAGAGCATTGCTTATGTGATTATTTGTTTTGTGTGTATGGTGGGGGGGGGGGGGGAGAGGGGGATTTAACCTTCGGTACAATAAACATACGAGAAAAAAAATCCATCAATAGATATGTCATTTATAGCCTCTAAGAAGCTAAGAAGCTTATACTTGTACAGTTATAACCCTTCTGTGATGTGTCTACATAAAATAGGGCCCGTATTCACCAACCATTCTTGAGAATATTTTTTGTCTTATTCTCCAAAGTTTTCTAAAATTTGTAAGTAACACAACCTCTGATTGGCTAAACCGAATGGTTTAGCCAATCAGAATTTGTGTTACTTACAAAGGTAGAAAATTCTGGTGAATAAAACAAAGAACGTTCTTAAGAACGGTTGGTGAATACAGGCCCTGGTCTTCGTCTGGTTTCACTTGTATGAATCGGACGAAAGGTCGAATTCCAGCCAGATAGATCGTTTGAAGAAAGAAAAACATACGGACATCAAAATTTTGTCATTTGGTAAAGAGTTAAACTGGTTTCAATAATTTGTCCGCAAAAAGGCTCCAAAAAATTTAAATCGATACCTGCAGAATAAAAGTTTACATATTTTACCAGTAACATATTTTAGACTTTTACCGAGAAGGCTGTCAAAAGCCAGCTTATACAGCTACACCGAAAAATAGCTGACATTCAAAATAAAAAGAATTAAAAGCAATATGCTAGTGGATGACAAATCGTCATTCAGCTTATTCTGAGGGTATCAAATCTAACCATCAGTTTTGAAGGCATGAGACCATTTTCCGTTTACCATAAATATCCAAAATGGCTCTCAAATGAGTACTTTCCCAAAATTTCAATTTCCAACCGCCATTAGACTTCGTTCTCAGGAATTAATGTATTGATCATTTTTAGTCGGAAGATTATACCAAAACCTTTAGCACCATTTGTAACTCTTGTAAACTGTTTTACGGACAATGTACATATCAGGGTCTTACGTTAGAATATACCATTCGCATTGCTACACCTGCTAGAACTCCAAACTGACTAAAGTAAATCACATAATGCGGACACTTACATAGATTATCCCCCCATCCCACCAGTCCATGAATTTTCTAAAAACTTTAAATCTCAAATAAATACATGTTTTTCTTCTAACAGGCAAAAGGTAAAAAAACAAAACAGAAATACAATTATCTTCTCTTGCGCAAATACTGACGCAAAAGTAATTTTAAATTGACAGGTCCCATACGGAAGTTTACTGAGATACGGAAACTGTCTTCTAATATTGCCACCGTATTTACTTTTAGGGGGGGGGGAGATAGATGGAAAAAATGTTTTATTTTTAGTCATTAAATGAACATTTAGAAGTTGTTACAGTATAAAGCATCTGAAATTATTTAGTGTAAGGAGAGCAATGGCTTTTACAGTCTGTCGCTCCTTCTAACATGCTTTGTTTCCCATACAGTTATGGACCGACAGTTTCCTTTCTTACAAATATTTTCATTCGTGTCATAACCTTTCAGAATGCATGAGTTAAACGAAAAAGACATAGTGGAAAAATATAAGATTTTCTCATTGCCATTCTAGCAATATAATAAGATACTAAATCTGGTTGCAAGTAACTTCTTCTTTACCATCACTATTTTCCATGTCATTCTGAAATATATCAGAGTCGCGTGTGCTACATGTAGGTTTAGGTCGGTCTAAAACAATTCTGCAAGGAAATGAACCCTTAGGCTAATAGGCGCGACTCTCAGACCTCTTGCATACAGTGTAAATCAAGATTAGACTGCATATATGTGCAGTCTGATCTTGAATCTACACAGTCCGATTTCGTGGTTTTGTACTATCGACCTGAAATTTTCTATGAATTTATTTAGCGAGTTAACTCTTTCCACACAAGTAATCGTACACTTGTCCAGATTGAAAGAATTTACAGATGACAATTTAAATATGATTCAAATAATGGAATTTGTGTACGAAAGTGTCGAAAACATTATGGAAAAAAAGGAGAAAATGCTGGTAGCCAACATTTTCTCCTTTTTTCCACAATGTTTTCAAAAAGATTCTAACACAGGGTCGTTCAAATTCGGCAATGTACGGTAAAGGGTTAAGATGGCCTTGCGGAACCGTAGGACGGACTTACCGACCTTCCAGCTATATGATAGAAATTACTTCTTCTCGAAGATACTAGAGAAGTTACAGAGGCACATTAATAATTGACTAATATGGAATGCTGAATGAATAATGTATGATGTTGGCAATTAGCCCTATAATTGGACGCCCTACCATCCTAAACGCTCCCTAAGTAGGCTTTGACAAATTGATTTACAGCTTGAAATGTTACGTGGGCCGCAAGGAAGTGCAATGTTTGCACTTTATGATGATGATGGACAGTTTATCGGTAAAGAATCTGTTAAAAACTTACTGCAGACTGCACAGACTGATCTGAGACGGCAAATGTCCGAATGTCCCTTTTCACATGGTGCAAGCCATATACAAGTGATACACTCGCTCCGTTAAGGTATACAGAAACGTGCCGATTAAGACGGGAGATATGATGAGTTATGAATAAAATGAAGAAACCAGGCAAACCGATGCAATGATTTTCACCAGCTGTTGCTAGGCTTTCGTTTTCCTAAATGCCATATGACGCTTTCATCTTTGTTAATTTGTGTCCATTAATCAAAAACTTATAAAACATACGGTATTTCCTCAGCAGCCTCAAGGGTCCAATAACGTATTGGCATAAAAAATCGGGAGAAACGCCTGTTACATATTAACTCTGTCAAATTACGTCCAAATTTATGGTAATAAGAGGAAGAGGGTTTGGCAGCCAATTGTTCGCTACGTTACACCCGATAATGCTCCGTTCTATAAAATGCTGTAACAGAAATGATGTTGATGGGCTCATGGTTCAAGGTGACACTAACAGACAAGTCTTAAGTAGATAGATCCAGGTTCAAAACGCTTGTAATGTGCAGTCAGCGTTTGTATTACCCATCGTTCAAAGTTGAGTTCTAGTCGGATTTTTTTAACTTGAAAACGCTATTTCTAATTGGCTTAATCTTTTGGTGTAACCAATTAGAAATCGTATTACTTATATTAGACTTGAAACTGCGAACGATAATAAGAATTAGTCTATATTTATTGTGGTAATCAATGGTTTTCCAGGACCAAACGATTAATAGACATGTTGTCTTCTGTTTGCAGTGCCAATGGATGACGAGCCTTTTGGAGCTGCCCTGATGAAGGTACTTATTCTTCTGCTTTTTTTCTTTCTACTATATTTTACCGTCCCTTTTCCAGCTTTTGTTGTGCCCTTTACCACAGGGCAAAAATTTAGACCTATCCCTAAGACAACTATTCTGTTAAGATTAATTGCATCGGTCTAACAGAGGAAATGTAGTCGTACTTTCCAGTGGGATTTGGGGCTCAAACGATGTACATAAAACTGGAATGAATGCGCGTAGTTATAACTCATCAAAATTGTTGACTCTTGGGAAGAACAAGAGGGGTGGGTGGGTGGAGGGTATTAGAGGCTACGCCTTTTCAACAAATCACTTCATTATTATGCATTTGAGTAGGACCATTTCATAGCGCTGTGGGGCATGGATGTAGATATTGTATAGGTAAAATTATTGTTTTTCTCGACTAGCCCGCAAAGCTCAAGTAGTGGATCGCAGGACTTGTAAACATCAAGTCTTTGGTCGTTTAAACGTTTGGGTTCGAGCCATGCAGCTGGTCATCTAAAATAACTATTTGTCTCTTGGATGACACGTTAACACATAGGTTTCATCTGACAGTACTATAAACTGGGCACGTTAAGGAACTAGGATTTCGTCCTGTATTTCCGCGATCCTCTGTAACAAAACTAAAAGCCTTAAGAGGGGGCGTTGCTCAATGGGCAACCAATGCCGACGATAAATGAATTGGAAATCTGTCAACCAAACCTTTTATTCGTGAATTGTTGAATGCCCCAGTCACCCGTCAGAGTTCAATATTCCCTCCAGCCCAGGTTCTTGTAATTGACCGGCAAGTTGCTTTTGGTATGAATCGTTTTACAAACGTGGGTTGAAAGAATATAATGATGGAAAATATCTTGGTGGCAACCACTTTAGACTATGTAACCTGTTTTAGGTAAGCAAATACTTGGAGCATTTGCATTTATATTGGGGTTTAAGGCCGTTTTCAAAGCCCAGGTTATATCACGGCGGTCAAGGCACCCACTCACGTGTTTCCTTGCTGACATCTTTCTTGTCATGTTATTTCCATGCACTTTACGACTACATTAGAATTTGTGTTACAGCAGACTTGCGCAAAAAAGAAAATGACATAAAAAACGGAAAGTGTCGTTTCTGATTAGCATGCGCGGACTGCGCAGGCTGATCCGAGACGAAACTATACGCAATTGTCCGAATGCCCCTTTCCGCGTGTTGAAATCCATATGGAAAAGTCTAATTTTTTTCCTCTGGTTTAACTCTTTAATCCAAACTTTTAACGACCCTGAGAAAGAAGCATTTTGAAAACATTGTGGGAAAAGGAGAAAATGCTGGTAACCAGCATTTTCTCCTTTTCCCACAATGTTTTCTACCCTTCCCGAGACAATTTTTAATTTTTGAGCAATATTTATTTTGTAGTCTGCAAGTGCTTTCAAATTGGACAAGTCTACAATGTTGTCGTTTGGAAAAGAGATAAGAATGAACTTTCCTGGTGAGTTTTACCAAAAACGGCGCATTACAGAATAACCATTAGGGAAATGATGCAGTGAAATGATATATTGGCAATATCTTTTTTCATTTTCCAATTATGGAAAACAAATTAATCCTTTTTTTCGATATTTTCACAGCAAATGTTTACCTCTGGTTGGCATTTCGCCCACTGAGTAATTGCAATAAAGATATTCAAACAGAATGATGGATGCAAATATTACATAATAATTCGTTTCTCCAGCAAAATCATACAGCGGATGCCTTTGTAAAAAAACGTGAATGGTCAGCTAGAATTGGGGTATTATGTAATGATTATACATAAAAGTAGAGGTGGGAAAGTAAAGCTGTAAAAACCTATACCGTAAAACCATGAGTTTAATGGCCCTTGCAGCAAAATGGATTTGAATACATAGTGGGAAAATGAACATTTGCTGGTGACCAACATTTTCTCCTCTTTCATCAACAAAAATAGTTTCGAATCTTTTACAGAAAAATTTAATATTTTCAAAATTTAATTGGTCGTCTTGTATACGAATGGATCACATTTTGTCATCTAGTAAAGCGTTAAGCAAACGAGGGGTTTGCAAGGAGCTATTCATTCTTTTGTCAAAACAGTATTTTTAAACAACAACAAAAATAATGTGCTTTACGACAGGGAAAAAAACGGTTGAGAAGGACTTAATGTTGGCCTTGTCTGAAAAGGACAAAATCTTGACCTCATCTGAAAACAACATGAGTTATCCCAATCTGAAAAGGACCCATGTATGGGCTCATCTAAAAAGGATACAATATTGGCCCCCATCTAATAATTGCCTAATCTTGGCCTTATTTGAAAAATACACCATTTGGCCTAATATGGAAAAAGTTTGAGTTTCTGTACTCAAACCACGTTTAGAACTTTCTGTGAGTACCTACACCAAAAAACATATTTAAAGGAAAGTAGAGCTGGAGGACCATGTAACAAGATGGACGCACTGTGTAATGAACAGGGCTTCGTTCCTGTCACGAACAAGCTGTTTAAATATCAACAAAGTTACAGTAAGCTGAAGACAAGAAGACATATGGAATCGAGTCTATGGACGGACATATGGGTTTACCTCATTGCAGTATACTAATTTATACCAACTTCGTTTATTAACTCTTTACCAAACGACGAAATTTTTAGACTGGTCGGAATTGAAAGCACGTACAGATGACAAAATAAACGTAACTCAAACATTGAAATTTGATTCCAGCAGGATTGAAAACATTGTGGAAAAAGGAGAAAATGCTGGTTACCAGCATTTTTTCCTTTTTCCACAATGTTTTCAAAAGGCTTTTATCTCAGCTTCGTGTTAACCAGGCATTGTTTGGTAGAGGGTTAAAGGAGTCGAATAGTGTAACTATTGAGGCCTTACACACTTTGAATACAGTGAAAGGCTTAAAGACATAAAGATACAAATTGAATAACTAAGAACTCTGCGCCGCCGAAAGTACTAGGGAAGATCTCTTATTTGGAGAATTAATCCAACTGAAATTGAACATTCGAGTAGTAATCCAATAATAAGCTAATGAAACAGCTTCCCTAATTACATAACGTGGGATATAGAGAGCATCATTGTCGCATTTAACCCATCACTGAAGAAATACATCTTTTGAAAAGAAAAACAAGATTTTTAAAGCATTATGGGACACTGAGCATCTACTCCTCACGAACAAATACTTCTTTTACAACAATAATTTCTATACCACTTAGGATAATTTTTTCCTTCCCTTTAAATATGTTTTTATCGCATAGCTTAAACAGATAAGTTGTAAGTCTAAACAGAGCTAGCATTCCAATTGGTTAATATTTTTCTCTGCAACCGAATAGGCTTTTAAACGAATGTAATACGAGTGTTAATTGATTCGTATGGCTAAAATAGCGGTCTCCAGTTTTACAACTGTTTATCCTTTCTGTTTTCTTACCAGAGAACAACAGTAAATATTGACATTGATAGAAAACAGCCTCTGAGAAAGATGTACGCACATCACTTCTTAAAATTGAGTTTGGAAAAATGTTCTTGGTACTTTTTTAATGAACTTCATCCTCTACAGTATGAAAAATGAACCATGCTGTATGAAAAGTTAGTTTAACCCTTTACCACACAGACCCGACTTTTAACAACCCTAAGAAAGAAACCTTTTGAAAATATTTTGGGAAAAGGAGAAAATGCTGGTAACCAGCATTTTATCCTTTTCACACAATGTTTACTACCCTTCCCATGACGATTTAAATTTTTAGCCACACTTATTTTGTCGTCTGAAAATGCTTTCGATTTGGACAAGTCTACAATTTTGTCGTTTGGTGAAGAGTTATCCAACTTCAAAAGGTATAGACCCAGGTTAGCTTGCGCATTCCTTGCAAACTGACCTCGGTCGAAACTTATTGGTCATTTTTTGCATGTCAAAGGACCGATTTACCATGAATGGTCAAAAACAAGTGCCCATGAGTTAGAAGCAAAACTGGCCCCCCTAAGCTCATATCCCATGAGTGTTTGTCGGCAAAATTGATCAAAATCGGACTTTTCTGAATGTGCAGTCTTGATCTTGAATATATATTTTCAAATAAGGTTTTTCTTTTTCCAGCGAAAATCAGCTTTGGAATCTTAAATGTTCAGTGCCGTTTATACTTTTCATCTAATTTACATTAATCTTCACTAAGCGCCATTAATTCTAAATGATGCAAAATTGAAAGCATTATCAGACGATACAGATATGGCTTAAATGTGGTCATTGGTAATAGAATAGAAGCGTTATGGGAAATTGAGAAAATGCTGGTTACCAGCATTTTCTCCTTTTTCCACAATGCTTTCATGGGCTTTTTTTTTGGGGGGGGGGTTGTCGTTACAACTCGGGACATGAGGTAAACAGTTAACCGCTGAAGTTTAATCCTTTCAGAGCAAACTAATGGTGCAAACACGAACTTTTGTTGAAGGCATTATTATACGAGATCAGGCTGCCGCTTACCTACTCAAGCCAAAAGAGAGAGAAATCCGAGTTTCTAGGGATTGCATTTTTAGCCGTCAAAAGCGTTCGAATTTATATACTTGGGTATGAAATAATTGAAGACAGTTTTGCAGACAGTTTAGATCAAGGACCGGCTGCTTGGAATATTAGGGTTGAAATCTCAAGGTCGTTAGAAGGCCGGATCGTTTGGTAACGAGTTAAACAAAGACCTTGTCGTAAAGACAAGAGATTCGCTAGACAGATTAATGCTGGAGTCCAGACTAATTTCCAATATGATATACGTGCTAGGTAATGCAATATGTCTTTTTACACTTGATGTTCCACAACACCCAATGCTTAGCTATCCCATAGTCCCTTCGGGGCATTATGACAGACTAAATATCAATCGTATATTGATGGTGAAATCAACACGGTTCGATTTAAGCCTTTTAAATCAAAGGTCATGTCTCTGATAGTAAGTTAACCCTTTCCCAAACGGCAAATTTTGGACCAGACCGAATTGAAAGCATTTTGCAGATGACAAATTACCAGTTGCAAAAAAAAAAGGATTTTTCTATATGATAGAGTAGAAAACATTGTGGAAAAAGGAGAAAATGCTGGTTACCAGCATTTTCTCCTTTTTCCACAATGTTTTCAAAATGCTTCTATTCCTGACCTGTAAAAACCAGGGATTGTTTGGGAAAGGGTTAAGTAGTAGCAGGATGTCTTTATAAATAACATATTTTGCAAGACTCGATGCTGTGGAAATCCTTAGACCATGCGGTTACCATAGAAATAGAGGATATTTTTTTTTTTCGGTGTAAGATCGAAATTTATTTCATCGAGTGGACACCATCGGTAATATTTTCACGAGTGGCGCAGCCACTCGTGAAAATATTACCAATGGTGTTCACGAGATGAAATAAATTTCGATCTTTCACCGAAAAAAAACAAATATTCTATTTATTTTATGTTTTTAACCCTTTCTGAGAGGAGCTTTATCAAAATTCAGTACAATTCTTTTCCCTCATTCCCCGTGGCGTACCCCTCCCGCATAGCAACGTAACGTCAAGCGCGAGAAATGTAAGGTATATGACGTCATATTTCCCATCTGGTTGTTAGGCATATGCAATTTACCTAGGCAACAAGAACGTGAAAATCGGTATTTTCACTGGTTGTACCAGTGTAAGATCGAAAAGTATTTTCACTGCTATTTCTCGATATCCCACCGGAAAGTATGAAATAAAAAGTAAATATCCTCCATATATATAAAAAAATACAAATTATTTGATTCATTTGTATCAACATTCATAATTAGGTCTCTGGGAGAAAAATGTAGTAGCAGTTTTGCTTGCTGATATGTGGATGACATTATCATGCATTTCTCAACTTTCAACATATTCGAAATTGTTAAGCACAATGTTCGTAAACGATTTGATTTTTGAATCCCAGAGGAAAAATATCACCCCTAACACTGCTAAGCATCTTCGCAAGCCAAGGCTGACGATTCACTACGCTACTCTACCCTTGGCGGATCGATCTTGATTTCTACATTCACCCGATACGCTTTTTCATTGGATGCAGCCAGCTCTAGCTGCAACGAATGAAATCGCTCGAAGCATTTCATCTTTGATAAAAATAGAACAAGGTCGGTACCTTTCGAATAGAAGGTAAACATGGAAACGCACATGGATGTCTGCTTATCGCTTCATGTACATTCGTAAGCAGTTTGTAAAACGATATTTCATTTGCTTTTAGAAATATGATGTAAAGGGGGGTAATAACCAGCATCCAGTAGAGGGCGCATTGCAGGAATCTCGAAATCGGGCTCAATCAGCCAAGGTAAGATCCACGTAGTGATCGTAAACTTGGCTCGCGAAGATGACTGCTAAGTGAAACAATAGGAGCTATTGTGGACAATGTAGATCAAGATCAGAGGGGACATAATGTGTATCCGATCTTTTATCTACAATGTCCGACAAGTTTAGACGTTACCTAGCGCAACAGCTTTGAAAAATCTTCATGTCAGACCGGCTGGTTATCTGTGGGGATTCATCCAGTAATGATCAATAAGAATATCAAATTTAGCTACAGTTCAACACTTTTGACACTATGTGACGAATAATGTTTCCTGTTAGGTATTGGGTCTGCAGCTCTGTACTGAAATCGACAAATTTTAGGGAAAAGATGCGACTTCAAGAAGTAATGTTTATAGTCCGTGAATTTGAATTAACTCTTTTTCTGTAATGGAACCGTTACCAAAAAATCTGGGGTCACCCTAACGGATTCTGGACTTTTTCCACGAGCTAAAATTCAAACGATTTTTTCAATGATTCTTACATGCTGGCAATCCGATTGTATGTCTATGTCACTTGCGGAAAAGGCATATCGAAATTGATCTGAATGTTGGCGTCCTGCATAAATTTATCTTTTAGATTTCTGAGTTGTTGATATATACACAGACAACAACTTTATTCTTGGAAATAAGCGTGGGAGGGGAGACTCTTACGGTTTATAGACTTCTGTAAAAATGGGATTCATGTCCTCAGTCTGCATTGTCGGCTTTTGGAACAAGCGATGGTTCAACTTTATATCAAAATTTGATTTTTTGTAACTCTATGTTTCTAATCCTCGTCCTGTTTTATCTACCAAAATATAGATCTTGCAGGAGCCCTTGCAAACACAGAGTTATTAATTTCTTTTTTCAGTTGAAAGCCAAGGCCTAAAATCCTTTGACAAACTTTACTTATGAACAACAATAGAATTCGAAGAATAAATTTCGAGCTATAGCTCAATGTCAGAAAAAAGCGTTACATAATGTATTTCAATACGAGGCTGTATCATCCAATCGAGACCATTAAATCAGTCGACTACGAAAATGGTTTAGGCCTAAAACCCAGAGGTCGTACGTTCGATCCAAAGCTTGACAAATTTCTCTCAGGGAATTGATACTAGTCTTTTCGCCAGGATTCGATCCTATTTCAACTATGCAATGTTTCGACCATGTTTATATTGAAAAGTAGCCCCTTGGCTTTGGAAAAATACTGTGCGAAACACTCGTAAAAAAAGTTGCAGGAAAGTATGGATAAGTGCGCTGGCCGTCCCAGTATAACTGTATACTACTAATGTTTGTTAAAACGGTGGAAAAGAGACAAAAATTAATGCCGTAAATCTTTTAAACACGATATGGATTGCAATACACGAAAAAAAGCATTCGAAAATTTGCGTAAAGTGCCGTTTCGGATTAGCCTGCGCAGTCCGCGCAGGCTAATCCGAAACGACACTTTCCGTTTTAATGCAATTGCCTGCTTTGCACATTTGTGCTGTAGCACAAAGTCCAATGCAATCGTAAAGTGCCGTCTTGGATTGGCCTGCGCGGACTGCGCACTTTACGCAAATGTCCGAACGCCGCTTTTCATGTGTTGCAAGCCATATAATCATGTAAGTTTGATGTAGCTTACGTTGCAGTTGTATAACCTGGGTCTGTATTCACCAACCATTCTTAAGAACGTTCTTGGTCTTATTCTTCAAGATTTCCTGACTGTAAAAGTAACAGAACTTCTGATTGGCTAAACCATTTGGTTTAGCCAATCAGAAGTTCTGTTACTTTCATAATGATAAAATTCTGAAGAATAAGACTAAGAATGTTATTAAGAATGGTTGGTGAATACGGACCCTGGTGGATTACATGAAATAAAAAGGTTCAGTTTTGGGCGTTTAAATAACTAGGGCCGCTTATCGGTCTTTTTATTGTATCAGATATGACGTCATCATACAGATTTGTCCTCTTCCCACAAAGCCTTCTAAAGCTTTCTTCTTGAGAGTTGTTAAACGCTGAGTAGGTATACTTTGTTTAGGGGTTTAGTCTATACCAATGAAATCCATTTCTTTACATCTCTTTTTTTATAACTTTTTATCACCGTCTAGCCCTCTGTTTCCCAATATATGATAGGGACGCTCGCAAACACAAGCTCTTGGTTATTTATAGCGATTTTCAGAGAAAAGCTATTCCCCCAAAAACGCGAAGGAGACATAAACAATGAACGATAAGACATCTCGAGAATAATTTCTAAGTTTTCTTTCGATCTTACAGACATAATCGTATTACGTGGTTTAGACTGTGTGATACATTAGCACTTCTGTTCTTTGATACCGTCTAATGCGAGATTTGTTCTCCGTCAAGACGCATTCATGGCTGAGTTTTTGAAAGCAAATTTAAGCAAACCATTTGGAATTGTATATGCATACATGCAACCCCAGTTTTACCCAAAGACCTGTATAAGCTGGCATAAAGTATTACAACTATTTATCGTATCGTATAGTTGTGCGCAGTTAAGTGAAACTTGTTTTCAGAGGACATGCTTGCTTACCTAAACTGCTGACGCAAATTTTGTTCGTATACAGTTTAGTGAAAAGCAGCTCAGGGTTCATATTCATCTACCATTCTGAAGAAAGTTTGAAAGTAACACACCTTCTGATTGGCTAAACCAAATGGTTTAGCCAATCAGAAGGTGTGTTACTTTCATATTTGGAAAAAAAATGGGGTATATAACTAAGAATGATCTTGAGAATGGTTGGTGAATACGAGCCCAGGTTTTAAGGATGATTAAAGCGACCTGAAAGGCTTAATATGCGACTAGTGAAGATCCAATGAAGACTACACAGTACTTGCAATCTGATCTTTATTTTCACTGGCCGACTTAAGAGATTTTTTTATGGTTAAAAAACAATTTTGAAATTGCAAAAGGTTGGACTCGATGTGCTGGGAAGAATGTCACATTGTAAAATTTTGAATGATATAAGACTTAACTCTTTTTACAAAAGAATCCTATTTCGATAAAATTGATCAAAGAAAACTTGTCCATGCAATCTCGGCATAACGCTTACCCAATTCCATGTTGTACGTGTTAGTGTCAACAATTGAACATCAAGTTCACGTGATTAGATTGACCAATCGAATCTTGTATCTGATGCTTCATAGTAATTTGGAAAGACGATTGGCCATTTATTTTGAAAGAATGCAGGTACTGAAACTTTCACTTTTGCAGCCAGAAACAAGGGAATCATGGTCCAAAGAAGGACTATTCATTATGGAGACATTGCGTTAAGTTATTATTTCATACAAACCAATCCTTTATTATTGTGTGTGAGGTATCTGTAAATCGTCTGTTCGCCCAAAGTTTTTTCCAAAGAAACTTATTTTACGCATGTTGCTATATATACTAGATAACTTTAGTGTGACAACTGCTTATTTTCATCGCGACCTAACTAATTATTTCTCTCCAAAAGGGTATCATTTATTTAGGCTGGCAGACTTATAGCCACATTGTTGCAATAAGTATAGTAATTTTGGTGTTTTGATTTGTAGATATTCCAACGACATGATTATAAGCCTTAAAACGTGTTTGCGTGCTCTTCCAAGAATCTCGTCTCCAAATGATTTTGTTTATAAACAAAGCTTAGCATTTACAGCACTAGATACAATTACATGCTGCTTTTACGGACAGTGTAGATCAAGATCAGACTGCACTGAAAGTGCAGTCTGATCTTGGATCTACACTGACCGATGAGAAGAAATTTCTTCCAAAAACTGACTTTGAAATTGCAGTATTTGCTTTTTTCACTACTTACCGGAAATGATGTTGACCTGAGTCAGGTTAAATGAAGGAGATAATAATTTATGTCCAAAACAGGGCTTTGTCTCACCATAACTATTTACCGAGTAATTGATCTGCCTAAATTGTTCACTAAGCAACCCTGCTTTGTTTTCCACTATTAGGAGGGAGACATTTGTAAACTTGGGCGGAAACATGACAAAATGATGATAACCATATATGTCGTTGTATCTTGGAGAGATTGGCATGCCATAAGTGTTGAACTACTTGTATGTAAGGTTGAAGCATTTTTCTTGTAAGCTTATAATAGTCTGCCTTTTGTACTAACAAATAAAAAGACATTAAAGTCATGAAAGCGAATTAGTTTGTCTTGGATCCAAATGATTTTAAATAGCCAATCGTAAGTTGTGTTACTCTCAAATTTAGAAAAAACCTGGAGAAGACTGAAAACGTCTTCAAGATTGGTTGATGATAATGGACCCTGGATTGTGAATGCGGAAAGGTGTGGTAAGTTTATGGACGATTGATTGCATTTTACGAGCAATTTCAGGTTCGTTACAGTGTTTTCGATAGACGCCTGCTGTAAGGCTGGAAAAAAAAAACTTTTAAGTTTATTAGTTAAGATTGCGTAACTCCTTTCAACCCATTACCACACTATCCCTACTTTTGATGCCCCTGAGAAAGAAGCCTATAGAAAACATTATGGGAAAAGGAGAACATGCTGGTTACCAGCATTTTCTCCTTTTCCTACAATGTTTTCTACCCTTCAAAGATCAAATTTCAAATTTCAGTCACTTTTTTTTTGTCGTCTGCAAATGCTATCAATTTCACTTTTGTTTTTGTCGTCTGCAAATGCTATCAATTTGGACAAGTTTTAAATTTTGTCGTTTGGTAATGAGTTAACTGTATAAAAAAGCAGCACAATTTTTACTTGTCCAAATCCAAGCGTTTGCTTGGTTTAAATGGAAAGAGTCGTCTTGGAAAGGGTAGAAAACGTTGGAAAAAGAGAAAACGCTGGCTACCAGTAAAGAGGTAAATCTGCGGTAAAAAGACAAATCTTCTCTTTGCAGGACCAGCGTTATATCGTGAGTGTATTGATACCGGTTGGTGTAGGAATCGTCGGAGCAATGGTGATTATGGTTACTGTGTATGGGCTAAGGCACGTTGCTAAGAAACACGGTCGTGAGTTCCCCAGGGTCGACATCGAAGCTGGCAGACAAAACATCGCAAGTGTATGTACTATTGTTGTTTTTGTTATCATATTTTCTTCATATAGTATTTACTGCTTTCAATAGCTTTTAGCCATAGCATGACGGTAGCTTCCCAAGTCGTATCTTTCCTGCTACTATTCATTGTAAATAAATAGGAACACAAAAGAATACAATAGAACATAGGTTGTCACTTACGTCAAAAAACATGATTACATTAACCCATTACACGAAGCACGAGACTTTTTTTCCCCGCCATGCAATAGACTGCATCTGTAAAGTATTGTGGCAAAAGAAGGAAAAGAAGTGCTTTGCTCAACTTATTATTATTGTTTCAACAAAATTCACCGACTCCGATCTGCCTACGCAGGCTGACCTGGGTCAAAACTTTTTGCTTTTTTCTCTTGTGTACAAGGACTATTTTATGTCAGGATTCAGCCAGTTTTCTTGTTGTTTTTTTTTTGGCGGGGGTTGCTTTTTTTTGTCTTCTTGTTTTTTTGCAAAATGGACATTATATATCCATCATCATAGGATGACTTACTTGGTATAATGTATCACACAGATGCATTAAATCCCCTTTCCCTGAGCACGACAGAAATTGCTCGTAATAAGAGCATTCTCAGTGTTATTCTCCAAGTTTGTCCAAACTTGAAAGTAACACAACTTCTGATTGGCTAAACCGAATGGTTTAGCCAATCAGAAGTTGTGTTACTTTCAAAGTTAGATGAAATTATGGAGAATAAGACAAAGAATGTTCTTTAGAATGGTTGGTGAATACGGACCCGGAAGGTACTACAGGTTTACCCCATGTCAACCCGTGAATGTATCTGTTCATTAGTCTGTCAGTCTCTTTCTCTGATCGTCTGACTCAAAGTTCTCTGGTGACTGTCATTGTCATGAAACGTAATGTGGTAATTTTGCTCGTATCTTTGGTTTAGGGGCAAATCAATGTCAGTTTCAGTTTCATTTTGGAAAAATGAAATCGGTAAGAACTCAACCGGTAAGGGAATTTTCCCTTCCTGCATTTAAAGTAAAGCTACTGTTACTTACATATTTTTTATTTCGTTTTCAGATAAGCTCAGAAAGGACAGATAAAATGTTACTCTTGGAAGACGACGAAGACAATGAGTTTTGAGCAGTGAACAGCAGCTCATCAAGGTCCTGAACAATGGTACCAATTTAATTTCTACCTGAGCAAAAAGCATTAGTAGCCCAGATTGACGCCAAGGTGCCTGATATACTGGTTTTCCAGGTTATGTAAGAGACATAGAGAAATGGATTTTGTCTTTTTCTTCTATGGCAAACAGCAGGCTAAAGCGGTGACATTTATTGCCAAATGAGAAATTTCGCGTAGCGAGTTTTTTATGTTCATTGTAAATATTAAGTTTTCACAAGTTAACCCTTAATTTATATTTATCTAAATATGTTGGAAAAGGAGAAAATGCTTGTTAATAACTTGTGCTGGTAACGTCTCATTTCTGTTCTACTGTGTCCTAAACAACTCCCATCATTCAAGCTGTACGAGATTTGTCGTCTGTGAAAAAGACAGTTCTAAGACTTTGTCGTCTGTCGAAGTGTTAACCCATTGCCCAAAGTCCCGACATTTGATGACCCTTAGTAAAAAGCTTTTGAAAACATGGTGGGAAAATGGAAAAAAATCCTGGTAACCAGGATTTTCTCCTTTTCCCACCATGTTTTCAACCCTTTCCAAATCAAATTTCAGCTTTTGATTCACAGTTATTTTGTCGTCTGCAAATGCTTTCATTTTGGACTAGTCCAAAATTTTGTCGTCTGGTAAGGAGTTTTTTTTTATATCTGATGCTGAACAATGATTCCCGGAGAAATGTTTCGACTTTTTCGTTCGAGGACAGACATACAACTTCGTTATTTAACTCTCTTATATTGTGTGCATCCGCGATAAAAATTACTTAGTATTTATTTCATTTTGTCATTGAATGCTGTTTCAGTATACGTAGTTTTCGAAGTATTTTGAACAGATACACATTAGTATACAGCAGACCAAAAATGTATTAATTTTTTGAGACTGGTGAAATTTGAAAGTTGCATTTTTATCTTTAACTTGAATATATTTGATTTTCAATCGTTTTTTTTTCCCCAAAAAACGAACTTTAACCAAATTGAGATCATATGGTAATCATAACATTTATTTAACATGAATTCAGTTGTTTTGAACAATATCCTCTCTCTCTCTCTCTCTCTCTCTCTCTCTCTCTCTCTCTCTTGTACATTGTTACAGTTGTGTGAAAACTTTACATTAAAAAGGAGGGGTCGACCCCTAAATTGTAATAACGTTGCCATGTACAGTTGAGGAAAAATAAATATGTTTAAACTAAACCCTCTCTCACAGAACATGGAATACACATGTACATTTTCTTGTAAATAATGTTATTAGGTAATTTGTTGTGCATTAAACTGTCATGTGAAATTGTTTAAGTTACTTTATTCACCTCTTGACCACCAGAAATATGTGTCCCGTCACGCAAAAAGGGACCTTTTGGGAACTGCGAAAAATGTCAACCCTGGTAGACTGCGAAGATTGCGCAGGCTAACCAGGATCGACAATTTCCTATGAAAGTGGTCATTCTACCTTACTATACAATCATTTTTGAAATATCAACTTAAATTGACCTGTACTATCTTTGATCTGCTTTAATCTAATTGATGTACAGGATTCCCAGATTGTCTCTTTTTGTATGATTGGTCACATATGTATTGTATTGCATTAAGTTTCCTAAGTCCCGCATAGTTCAAAGAGTTCTGTAGATTTTGCATAAGACATGGGAGCAGGCTAACCTGAGTGGATACTTTTTGCAAATGTCTTAAACCCCCTTTTACCAGAGCATTGCTCAAATGATCATATTGCTCGAGGAAAAATGTGTGCCACTTTAAAACTGCTTCAGCTCAAATTATTGAATAATAGACGGTTGACCTATATGGCTCAATGCATATGACATGGGATTCATGAAAAAACATATGATCTAGGATTGAAACACTGTAAGAAGCGATGTAAGAAACAAACAAACAACAACATACACAAAATTCAACAGATTTGACAAGTAAATATACTAGTTAACCTTCCATTTTTCTCTTTTTCTACAAAGTTTTCCAGTGTCTTTCAAGTTCAGAATTGTCCGAAAGTTCGGGATGATATGATGAAGAGTATATAGTCAGTCTAAGTATTCAAAGAATGTTACTGTGGAACATGGTTGTTAAAATTCAGCAATGAGGATATTTAAAAAGCGCTCTTCTCTCTTCCACCCCCACCTACCCACCTCCAATAGGACTCCGAGCAAGTGATTTTGTTTCAATCCTAACTCTGCTACATAAATGAAATCTTTAACCCATTACCACACAATTCCTACTTTTGACGACCCTGAGAAAAAAAGCCCTCGGAAAATATTGTTGGAAAAGGAGAAAATGCTGGTAACCAGCATTTTCTCCTTTTCCCACAATGTTTTCTATCCTTCACAAAACAAATTTCAAATTTTCAGTCACTTTCATTTTGTCGTCAGCAAAGGCTTTCGATTTGGACAAAACTAAAATTTTGGCGTTCGAGTTAAAGCCGATGGAGCAACTCCGAAGTTTATTGTTTTAAAGCTATTTTTCTATTTTTCAATATATGTCCTTGTTGCAGAGTGTAGATCAAAGATCAGACTGCATGTTCTTTGCAGTCTAATCTCGATCTACATCGTCCTCAAGAGGTCAGTAAGTCGCGCCTAGCATCTTAAAGGTTAGTAGATTTACTTGATTTATGACATATAAGATACAAGAGTTTCATTTTCGACGAGATCTCGGCTTAGGGAAGCTGAATTAATTATTAATTGATTCATTGTTAAGGCATGGAGACGAGAAAATGGCAAGATTGAAAAAAAGAGGTGGGCGGAATTTTTTTTTAACCTCATTTAAACGTTTTTGTTCATTTTCATTTTCCTTTATTTGCTTGCTCTCAATAGTGTTTAGAGAGTTTTAAGAAAACAACAATAGAAATACCATTTTAATTTTTGCGGTGAAGATCGTTTTCTTAATTTGTTGTCGTTGGTTGATTGAATGATGTTTAACTTATCGTTTAACCCTTAGGCTGCTAAGCGTGACTTACTGACCTTTTGCTGACAGTGTAGATCAAGATCAGACTGCACAGAACGTGTAGTCTGATCTTGGATCTACACTGTCAGATAAGCAGATGTTATTCTTAAAAACAAACTTTGAAATATCTATATTTGGGTTTTCACCATAGAAACAATAAAAAAATTTAGTTATTTTGCAGAATAGGGGTTGATATAATTTCAGTCACACTGAGGCGACAGCACACTGATTTATGAATAGATAGGAATTCGCTAGTAATAGGCAATGGCTCAGAATTGTCTTGCCAATGACACTCCCACGAGAAGTTCGGTGCATCAAGTTCGAACCCGAGGCCTGCAGGAAACAAGTCCGAAACTTTGAACCTAATCAATGCAGGATCCTTATCAAAGGCACGTTCCTGACCTGTTTTAACTAACCCTATACACTAAAGAAAACGTTTAAAGGGCCACTTTTAAGCCGGAATTCTCCCTAAGCCTTTTTAGGCATCCGATGTCCAGAAAAGAGGAAGTTCATATAGTTTGATGTGAATAATTGGCAAATGTAAAAGCATACTCTAGCCGAAGTTTGCAAATACTTTTGGACTTGTTCTATTGAGATGATCAAAATATTATACATACATTTACTTAACACTGAAAAACTATTTTTTTTAAAAAAACTTCAAGCTCCTACTCTCGAGTTATATTTTTATGCAGATTTCATTTGTGTGTGTGTGTTTTTTGCTTTTTGCTGACAAAATATCACTAATGTATACTTCTCATTTTGACCTGTTTTGTCTGACATGCACGACGCACGCGCAAACCAAGTGTTATCCTTTTCTTTGAAAAAGAGATACCTTTTATCAGCAAAATCTAAAATCTATTCAATACTATGTCTGTCGTCCAGATATGTGTTGTAAGTTATCTAATTTATTTCGCAGTTACACCTGGTCAAATTTACAGGAAAAACAAAAGTGGGCGGTTAGAAGCTGAGTGTAGAATAGTTTCAATGATCTTACCCTGAGTTCAAAGACAAGTAATCTTATTCGCTGAGTTTTGTGGAAGCCAATCAGATGGCTTTTTTTAAATTAGGACTGAAATAAATTCAGAATACAGGCCCTAGTGTCCCCAAAAACATAAATTGTATGTAGTTAAGCCATGTACTGGCAAAAGGGGGCTAAACTCATGTCTGGGATGTATTTTGCCCAGCGATTCATATAAATTATGGATATATAGTGCAGTTTGTCTAACAACCGACAGGATCATGTGGTAGATTGGTACTTTGCCATGCAAAAAATATACAAAAAACGCAAACAGTTTTTATCGTGGTCAGCCTTCGCTAACTGCGCACGCTGACCTGAGTCGACACATTTTGCAGATGCATTAAACTATAATTGAGCCATGCCGTGACAAAAAGGGGCCTAATACACCTTTAACCCTTTCCCAAACAATCCCTGGTTTTTACGGGTCAGGAATAGAAGCCTTTTGAAAACATTATGGGAAAAGGAGAAAATGCTGGTAACCAGCATTTTCTCCTTTTCCCACAATATTTTCTACCCTATCATACAGAAAATTCGTCTTTTTAGCAACAGTCAATTTGTCATCTGCAAAATGCTTTGAATTTGGTCTGGTCCAAAATTTGCCGTTTGGGAAAGGACTAATGAAACATGATAGCAAGCGAGCCATCACCTAATAATGCATATATAATATTCACTTTTTTCAACAACAGACTTAAATTCGTGAGGTAGTCTGGCCCCTTGGACATACAGAAAACTGACCAATAGCGAAAAGTTTCGGCCCAGGTCAGCCTGCGCGTACTGCGCAGGCTGACCTGGGTCGATGCTTTTCGCAGTTGCATTAAGCCCCCTTGTGCCAGAGCATAACTAAATTATATTACATGAGATTATTACGCAGAGAGAAATTTTATTACACCTGCATTTCCTCCTCTTCCCACATAGTTTTCCATTCTTTCAAATCCCGTCACAGGAGTCATTTTCTAGTTGTCGTCTGCAAATGCTATCAATTAAGATCAACTAAAATTTCATCATCATATATAGGGTTGAGGTTCTCTTATTCTTTTCCTGCACTGTTCGAAAATACTTCTTCCGCTATGTAACACAGCAGGATCGTTTGTTAATAAGTTCACCGCCAAAACAAACATACAGGTGTACACTTTTGAACCCTAACCAAACAGTCCCAGGAAAGAAGCCTTTTGAAAACATTGAGTGAATATAAGAAAATACTGACAACCAGCATTTTTTCCTTTTCCCTAATATATTTTCTACCCTAATATGGACAACTCCCTAGTTTGAGTAATACTTAAATTGCCGTCTGCAAATGCTTTGGATTTTTGACAAGTCTACATTTTTATCGTTTGGTAGAGCGTTACTGCAAATAAACTATCATATCTGCCATAGAGCAAATATACACGACTCTAAAGAAAGGATCAGACAGTTAACGAAATTGTAATCTTCCATTTTGCTAAACACTCAGTCTTTGTACTCTGATTAACCCATTACCACACAATTCCTACTTTTGACGCCACTTAGAAAGAAGCCTTTTGAAAACACTGTGGGAAAAGGAGAAAATGCTGGTAACCAGCATTTTCTCCTTTTCCCACAGTGTTTTCTACCCTTCCCAGAAGAAATTTCTATTTTTGAGTCACCTCTATTTTTTCGTCTGCAAATGCTTTCATTTTGGACCAGTCTAAAATTTTCGTGTGTGGCAAAGAGTTTAAGAACATCGACTTACACTCTTACTTGAGACAAAATGACTTAATATTTTTCTTGTTTGTTTGATTTCAAATGCTGACAATCCTTGTTATGGAGGAAATCAAGAAATTTGTTTTCCTTTTCTTCTTTTCTTCAGCAACCTGGATTTTTTTTCCCAATCTTTTGTTGATGTTTTTGACAAATCGAATGAAAAAAGAAAACGAGAAAAAAAATGCCACTAATGAATCCCTTTAAAACCTGTGTAGCATATCAAAAAGACAGGAACAGCCTATTTATCATTTGTGCAAACCAAATCATTTTGCCTGATCTGTGATTTTACACTATTAAGACTGAATGAACTTTCGTGCAGAAAATTATCTGCATTGTCCTCTAGGTAAAAATGTATCTTGAGACCAAATTCAAGCCCATATGAACCTTTATTTTTTTTAGCAGTGTATATACAACAAATTTTATATACAAGACAGAACCTGAAATTGTCTTTGCGTGAGGACACTCTATCACGTCATGCAATTTTAATACTACGTAAACAGTGTTTCCTTTCTTGGATTCCAAATCGAACATCGGAAATTGTGCATGCCATTTTGATGTCGATATTGATCATATTTAATAGGTCTCGTCACGGAAACGTCATATTTCAAACGTAAAATGCTTGTGCATAGTGTTGTCTTTTTTTCTCTTTTAGTAAAACCTGGGCCTGTATTCACCAACCATTCTTGAAAATATTCTTAGTCTTATTCACCAAAGTTTTTACACTTGTAATTAACGCAACTTCTGATTGGCTAAACCGAATAGTTTACTGATTGGCTAAACCGAATGGTTTAGCCAATCAGAAGAAGCCTGACTGACAAATGCAGAAAATTCTGGAGAATAAGACAGAACGTTCTTAAGAATGGTTGGTGAATAAGGGCCCAGAGCTTATTACGACACTGGTTAAAAGGTAACTAGCATTTTCTCATTTTCCCACAATGTTTTCCGCCCTTTCAAAGAATGGTCCTACCTTTTTACTCGAACTTGATTTGTCGTATGCAAAAGCTTTCAATTTGGACATGTCTTAATTTTGGTTATTTGGTAACGAGTTGGTCAATCAATTTAAGTCCTTAACAGTTATTGGTACCGAAGATTTCATTTCGGTTTTTTCAGTCTATTTTAATCATATAATGACGGACAGTGTTTATGCATCTCCACACTTCTTAGAGTTTTGGTGTACTAGTATACCACCGTACTTTTATGTCACTTGCTGCTTTCACATGTGCACATAAACAAAATCAAAACCATATAAGTGATGACAGACGCATGGACCGCTATGCATTAACTTTCACCAATTTTCAGTAAAGGTTTGCCTAGCTTTTAACCCATGGCCAGCCTCCTGCTTACCTGGACAAGCCCTATATGCATTACCGGACTGGGCCGGCGTTTTCAATTTCAAGGACTACGTGTTAATCTTTACGCCCGTAGTATATATAGATACAAGAAAATATTGATGCATAACATCAATGTTGCTGCAAAGAAGGTTTTTTTCTATATTAAATTGGTCAAAGTTTTTTTCTATATTAAATTGGTCAAAGTAAATTTTTGCAGAACTCGATGAGAAAAAAATTGAGAAGTCCTAAACAATCCTTAGAATGCAACTTTAGGCTTGAAAAAAAAAACAAAAAAAAAAACTAATAATGGTAAGACACAACCAAGGCTATTCTTTGGCGACATTTAACATAATTTCAACTGGAGCTATGTACAAAAGCAGATCTAATTCGAGAAACAACTCAATAGTATTAAAACTAGTAAAAAGGCATCCAATATCTGTACTTATGGAACTTTGATTTCATGTCTGGAACAGAAACTTGCAATAGTCTTTGGTAGCGATTACTTGATATTTGCGCCATGCTCGAGAAAAAAGGGACTTTAAAATGCATTTGCGAAAAGTATCGATTCAGGTCAGCCTGCGCAGTCCGCGCAGGCTGACCTGAATCGAAACTTTTCGCTATCGGTCAATTTTCTACATATCCGAGAACAAGTCAACCTTAAAATTAAGTCGGCTTTTAAAAAAGAGGTTATTATGGATCCATTATTAATGTGATATCTTGACGGGCAATCTGGAACACGGAGTTGTATTAAGCACCCTTTCCCCAGAGCCTGATTCAATTATATATTTATATAGTTTCTCTGGAGACTTGGCATCGATTTGGAGGCCGAAAATGATATCACCTCAAGAGAATGCCAAGCAGTTTACTTGATATTGGCCAATTGTTTTTTAATGCAACGAATTATCTTTGTATGCAGCAAGATACATAAACATTTCAGTAAATGGAAATATGCATAACCGGCTCATTCAAGTTTATTGAAATATGATTGCTTGTCTAGGACAACAAATTTTGTCGGCGATTCCAGAGTATTATATTTTCTCTGGAGAGTAGACAGTATTAGTTAAGATGGGCAATGTGCTTTCAGTTTTGCTTTCACCCTTTTAAAAAGCAATCCCTGGTTTTTACGACCTTGAGATAGAAGCCTTTTTAAAATATTGTGGGAAAAGAAGAAACTGCTTGTAACCAACATTTCCCCCCCCCCCCTTTTCTTTTCCTCAATAATTTCTACCCCTGCTAGAAACAAATTTCATTTTTTGTGGTACATTTATTTTGTCGTCTGCAAATGCTTTTGGTTAGGACAAGTGTAAAATTTTGTCTTTTGGTAAACAGTAAAATACCACGTTTTGTCTCCTAGCTCCAGGGATACATCTAAAACGTAGAAACACTAAAAATAAATAAGTTAAAGATTTAACCATCTGTACTTTAAGCACTTTACTTTGTCGTCTGGCTCATAAAACCTAATTTAGATGCTGAGTGGGAAAACTTTTTGGTTTCTCTTCCAGGGAGAGTAGGCATTAATTTGAATCAGAGGGCCAATTTGTCTTCAGTTTTCTGTCTTAAAGACACGAGTTCTCTCTTCACCAGAAAGCGGACATGTACATCACTGCACAATGCTATAAATGCAGTCTGGGTCCGTAGTCACGAACCATTCTTAAGAACGCTTTTAATATCATTCTACAGAATTTTCTAAATTTGAAAGTTATACAACATCTGATTGGCTACAATATTTTGTTAAACCAATCAGAGGTTATGTTAGTTTCAAATCTTGAAAATCTTAGAGAATAAAACTAAGAATGTTCGCGTGAATGCTTGGTGCATACGGGTCCTGAACAGATTAATCGGCGCTCTCCGATTAGACAAGATTTTATCCGTGAAAAAATTTTTTTGAAATTGCATGTTTTGGGTCTTTTTTATTATTATCATTCTATTTGCGTGAAACTTGTGCATAATTTATACTGCTGTTTAAGGGTTGAAATTGGAGAGATTTATTTCAATTTGCATTCTTTTTCTTCCCCCAGAAAAGGTTCATACTATTATTATATTACAGCTTGTAGGCCATAAAGTCCTCGTATGGCAACAAACAAAATATGGCTTGCGTAAAGGGGCATTCAGAATTTGCGTAAAGTGTCGCCTCGGATCAGCCTGTGCAGTTCGAGAGGTTAATCTGAGACTGCCCTTTACAACAACATGAGATTTCATTCTTCAGTAGAACTTGCGAAAAACAGAAAATTGCAAAAAAAACGTAAAGTGTCGTTTCGGATCAGCATGCGCGAACTGTGCATGCTGATCCGAGATGACACTTTACGCAAATGTCCGAATGCCCCTTTTCGCGTGTTGCAGGTCATATAATCTGTTAAGAAAAAATAAATACGTAAACTGTGTTCTGACAAAAAGTGATTTAATGCATCTCTGTGATGCATTACTATAATATTCTGATCAAGTTACCACAAAATTTACGATCCATAAAATCCATTCTACCTAAAAATCGACTGGGTATTTAGATAGTATGGTCCTTTGACACGCAGGAAGTTTACGAATAGCAAAAACTTCCCATCCATGTCACCCTTTTGTAGTTGTATTAAGCTTCATTTTTACAGAGTATTGTACAAATAAAAAGGAATACTGAAAAAGAAATTACTTTTTCAGTGAAATGTTTACATGATAGTAATTTCCACTATATGTTTCACTCGGGATTGATATAATTCAACTTTTTGGCAAAGACGTAAGTTATAAAGTCAGAGAACGTTGTTTATAGATATCATATCCAGACCCTGCTGAAGTTTTCAGTCCACTGCCTCAAAAACAAGTTGCAGGAAGCGTCTGGGCAACATCCGGGCCCGTAAGCACCAGCCATTCTTGATAATGTTCTTAGTCTTATTTTCCAAGGTTTTCTAAATTTGTAAGTAACACAACTTCTGATTGGCTAAACCATTCGGAAGTTGTGTTATTCAGAAATCTAGAAAGAGAATTGTTGGTGAATAACGGGCCCTGGGATATCTCCCCTTTCTATCTTTTTGTCAAGTTATGACCATCCTAACACTTCTAGTGGGATATGGAATACTATTTCCTATTCGTTGATAATAAGGATTTATTCAGCTAAAATCCCTTTGCACATTACTAACTAACAAAAAATTCTATTGATGTCTATCTTGAAATTATTTGATGATACTTTTGTTAGTTTTCTGAAAAGGGAGGTAGTTATTACAACCCCCCGCATATAATGAGAGTATAGTGATTTTAGATTTATAAATAATTCTATGAAGGAATAAAAGAAAAAAGTGAGTCGGTTAAAGTAGTACAATAATGCTCATTTGTAATCATAGCAAATTTTGTAGGAAAACATTATAGTGTAAATATATGCTAATAATGTCGTTTTGTGTTACCGAACAACAGAAATGAGGCAAGTTGAAAATGGTACCATTTTGTAGAGGACAAGTCAAATGTGTCTAGAATAAAGGTATTGGTCTGTGAAATGGTAGAAAACAGTGCATAGAAGGCAGAAAATACTAGTTACCAGAACAACTTCCTTTTCCCACATCATCCCCCACCCCCGGCAAAAAACATGAGATTGCATAAATATTTGTTAGGCAGTCTACAGGCCTAAGGGTTCAGTTATGCTATGTCACCGTGGATGTGCATTTCTTTCTAAAAGTACTGAATAATGTCCTTAGATTTCACATTTGTATAATTATATTTAAATTAAGGCTGCACCTTCCTGACATAATTGCTAATTAGTTCACTTTTCTGGACTTGTTTGCGTGATAAATCGAGGTTTAAATTTTGTAGGACCAGTCTGTGAAAGTTTTTGCAGAAATAGAATCAGTCATTATCTGTCATTTGTCCGTTTTTTGGATTGGCTATCGTTTGAAGAAAGAAAAAAAAGACAAAATGGGCCATAATTCATCCTGGTTCAGTCTGGTGTTTTATCAAATGGAATTAATGGATCCATCACTATGTGATAACTTGACTAGTTGGATACACCATGTAGATGCATTTCACTCTACCAAACGACAAAATTGTAGACTGGTCCAAGTTGTAAGCATTTGCAGACGACAAATAAAATGTGGCTCAAAAATTGATATTTGTTTCCAGCAGGGAAGAAAACATTGTGGAAAAAGGAGAAAATGCTGGTAACCAGCATTTTCTCCTTTTTCCACAATGTTTTCAAAAGGCTTCTGTCTCAAGGTCGTAAAAACCAGGGAATGTTTGGGAAAGGATTAATTCCCTTTTACCAGAACATGGCCAAGTTTAATATGAGAAATAAAAAATCCTGTGTACCTTTTTTTTTCCCGTCCATGTTTAGAACAAATGTTTCCCCATGTTCGTTCGAGTTGTATATGAGAAATAAGAAATCCTGTTTATCTGCATCTTTTTTTATTTCCTTCCATGTTTTGAAAAGAATGTTTCCCCATGTTCGTTGGAGTTCATCTTCGCAAGCCAAGGCCGACGATTCACTACGCTAATCTTCCCTTGGCGGATCGACCTTGATTTTTACGTTCACCCGATACGCTTTTTCATCTAGCTGCAACGAATGAAATCGCTCGTTGCGTTTCATCTTTGATAAAAATAGAACAAGGTCTCTACCTTTCGAATAGAAAGTAAAACGTGGAAACCCACGTGGATGTCTGCTTATCGCTTCATGTGTATTCGTAAGCTGTTTGTAAAACGATATTTCATTTGCTTTTAGAAATATGATGTAAAGGGGGGGGGGGGTAATTCCAGCATCCAATAGAGGGCGCATCGCAGGAATCTCGAAATCGGGCTCAATTAGCCAAGGCAAGATCCACGTAGTGATCGTAAACTTGGCTCGCGAAGATGGTTCGAGTTATACGAAATCTTGTTTACCTGCATCTTTTTTTATTTCCTTCCATGCTAAAAAAATGTATTCCCATGTTCGTTCGAGTTATATAAGAGAAAAAAGAAACCCTGTTTACCTGCATTTCTTTTTAATTTCCTTCCATGTTTTAAAAAACATGTTTCCCCATGTTCGTTCGAGTTATATAAGAGAAATAAGATTATTTCCTTCCATGTTTTAAAAAAAGTGTTTCCCCATGTTCGTTCGAGTTATATAAAAGAAATAAGAAAGCCTGTTTACCTTCATCTCTTTTTATATCCTTCCATGTTTTGAAAAAAAAACCATGTTTCCTCATGTTCGTTCGAGATTATGTTAAAAAGAGATAAGGGCCGATCTTCGTCAAGAAAATGCGGACTGCGCTGGCTGATCCGAGGCGACGCTTTACGCAAATGTCCGTATGCCCTTTTTCGCGTGTTGCAGACCATACGAAGAGTACGCTTTTCCAATAATGACTGGTCCCTGTGGGAAATACCGTTGTAAAAATTTGCTCGTTGACCTAGCCTAGACCTCTGTAATCCATTTAAGATGTCTGTCCCATGAGAGCCAGTAAAAACGTGATGAATACAGATATATTAAGACGTATGTATTTGTTGTCAAAATGCTAGCACCCTCGGGCATTGCTTAGAAAACCCTTGTCGAGAGTGTTTATTCATGAGAAATCAGCTATATCTTATACTTCTATTTTAATATGTGACCCGTCACGCGAAAATCGACGATCTGGGGTTTCCATACATCAATCAGATGTACACAGATTAGAGACAGTGCATGTCAATTTATGTTGATAGTTAAAAAATGACTGTATAACATGGTATAGAATGACCACTTTTCATACAGAAAATATCATAAAAGCGAAAAGTGTCGACCCTGGTCAGCCTGCGCAATCCGCGCAGTCTGACCAGAGTTGACACTTTTCGCAGTACCCAGAAGTTCCCTTTTTGCATGATGTGTCACAATTAATTGCAGAAGTCATCAGACCTCTCCAACAGTGGTGAGTTTAAAAGGCAGACTGCCTCAGAAATTGCTCTCTAAATCCAATCTCTGTAGGGAACTTGTTCCGATACATAGTCTGTTTCGTCATGATTTTATAAAAGAATCGAAGTCAAAAAACTGAAATAGGACAAAGACGTGGTTTGTTTTTATATGGCGAATATCAACAAAATTGTGAAGATTTAATTGCATATGACCTTTCCAACAATTTTGATTTTTTATCAAACAGTTAAATCTAAACAAGAAGAAGAAAAAGAAAAAAAAATTTCGTTAAAAATAGAAACGAACACAGCCGAAAAAGGTCATGTGACTCACATAAATTACAAGGACGGATGAATGTGTATTTATAACTGAAAAGATTTCAACGACCTGTTTATTGCCCTGTACAGGTGATTGTTTTATCACATAACTCTCCTTGTTTTCAATGTAATATAGCCATTACGAATTTTCTTGTCTCACATACGTGTGAGATAAGAAGATAGTGCTGTATTTGGTCAACACTTTGTAATCATACACTTCATTCTAAATATTACTGATCAAGGTTCCTAATGGAAGTTAATGATAAAAATTCTTAATCGTGATAAAGTTCTTAATCACTTGTAGACTCAAAACCAAATCAATATATCGATATATGCAAGTTTATTCGGAAAAAGTTTTGTTCGTAATGTACCTGTCAAAGTAAGAGCACAGGCTTCATGTAAATTTCACTACACATGATACATCTGGTTTAACACATTTTGGACTATAATTCTTGTTAAACAGTAATATGATGAAAATAATCTGACACTCGTTGGCTTTGGAGGTAAACAATTATTAAACTCGTCCACAAAAAAAATGTTATTAAGCTCGCCAAAGGCTCGCTTAATTACATTTTTTGTAGACTCTTTTAATCATTTTTTATCTAAAAAAATCCAACTAACGTCAGATCCTCTATATGCGTCAGAGCAGACAGGTCGAATCTTCGAAGAATATGACATGCACAGGCAACGTGACAGTAGATTCTCTAACATTTGTATTGAGCCTATCTCGGATCTTCAATTAGTTTTCCCAAGATTTACATATTCAAAATAGTCAATATATGAGACGAAGTAATACCCTGTTCGTTTAATTACGTATTTTCAAATGTCAGTTTTGATATTAAAACGAACGATTATTGCATATAACGTAACTTCGGTTAAAGTATATTCATGTCAGACCAAAAATCATAGAAAGAGTTCAAATATACATTTCAATTATGGGCAGGAAGGCGATTTAATCTTTAAAAATATTATTTTGACTGCAGAACATGCAGTCTGATCTTGGAAGTACGTTAGTCAATAGTTTGTGATTTTCTGGTGAACTGTACAACAGTATTTAGTTTAAGTAAACTTTATTTGCTCTACCAGATGACCAACGTCAAAAAAACACTTCCCTATAACTGCTGGATCATATGGCAAAGGACAAAGGTCTACAGTAAAACGTTTGAGGTGCAGCTATAACTGTACATCGATCGACATTAACAAGATCCGTGCAATAATAAATGTCATGAAACAAAGAAGATATAGAGACGATAGAGTCCCCAAATAGTAAATGGTGTCTGGATTCAGTCGTAATTTCTCTACAATTACTTATTTAGCTAGATCGTTCATGGGTTATACGCAGGGTATTTTCCTCCATTTCTGTATACCTGTAACGGACGAGAAAAAATAGACAGGTCCAAATCTTTAGCATTTGAATCAAAATACTGAAAGTAGCCAAAAAGATGACATTTGTATAGAAAAAGGTAAGAGACATTCTGGAAAAACGAGAAAATAAGGTTATCAGTACATTCTCCCTTTCAGACAATGCTTTCAAGAGCCTTTTTATCGGGGGCTGCGTAAACTAAGGACTGTTCGGTAAAGGCCTTTTTATAGGGTTGCAAAAATATAGATTTATACAATAAAGACTTAAAGACACTTAACTTGTTGAACCAATCCGTTGTCGTACAAGTTGTCTCAACATCATGCAATTTGTCGGCTGTTTGAATGATACCGGTTACAAGATCATCACTGAATTCCGTAGAACTAACAAAATGTCATCAAAACAGGCAACAAAACCAAGCAAACACAAAAAGCTAGCGGCAGCAGCTTCCAACTTGCTTAAAAAAAGCCTTTGAACAATGTTAGTTTCTGGCCGAATTTTCTCTTAAAATAGTCGCACAGAGTCCTTTAAAGTCATACAGCGGTAATACAATCTTACACAAGGTGTCTAATAACAATCTAAATATCGCATTCAAAACGCAACCGAACGCACAACCGAAAGCTGAAATCTGTATTATACGCATGAGTTTTGCATGACGTCTGAAAGATATAGAGGATATTTGTTCTTTTCGGTGAAAAATCGAAATTTATTTCATCGAGTGGACACCATCGGTAATCTTTTCACGAGTGGCTGCGCCACTCGTGAAAATATTACCGATGGTGTTCACGAGATGAAATGAATTCAATCTTTCACCGAAAAAAATAAATATTCTATTTATTTCATGGTTTTAACCCTTTCTGGGAGGAGTTTTATCAAAATCCAGTACAGTTCTTTTCCGTTATTCCCCGTGGCGTACCCTCCCGCATAGCAATGCATTACAATATTACGTCAAGCGCGAGAAATGAAAGTTAAATGACGTCATATTTCCCACACGCAATTAACCTAGGCAACAAGAACATGAAAATCAGTGGTGGTACCAGTGTAAGATCGAAAAATATTTTCTGTGCTATTTCTCGATATCCTACCGGAAAGTATGAAATGACAAATACAATATCCAAGTCACGCAAGCTCGTGCATTTTTGTCGTGCAATGGTTTGCAACGTTGTACAAAACTCAAAAGACTGTTAATGCAATCAAGTACGAGCATTTCGATCGAGTGCAGTCGCCTCAGAATTTTGAACATGTTCAAAATTCAAATACAATCGGTTACGACCGCATTCCACTGTGCAATGACGGCCACAGCCGGCAAGACTAAAAGAGTTGCAGACATTTGTAAAACTAGTCGTAAGGCAATTGTAAAACGAGCTTAAGACGTATAAAAAAAAGACCCCTGGGCCAAAGTAGCTCACTGAAACTGCACTTGACAAAACTTGTTGACGGCCACCTTATAAAGTTCGATTTCTCGACACTTGCTGAAACAAAGTTGAAAAGTCATACTACATGCTTATAACATACTTAACATCCTTATTTCTAAATCTTCAAAGAATTCATATAAAACAAATTGAGTAATGATTGTTGTAACTCTTTAAAATAGGCGGTGTCTGCTTATAAAGACTGGTCAATCCACATAGAGAAGGTAACTCAGGGAGGGGTGGGTGTGTGTTTTTTTAACAGTGTCTTATCCCTCAATTTTTATCCGCAAATTGTGAAATCTTCAATTATCTTTACATAAGATAAGAATTCATCTGTTTCACATTGTAGAAGCCAAAATTATCTAAAAAATAGAAAAGATAAAAAGAATAATGAAGAAAATCTATCAATGTACTAAAATACACGGTTGGAAAAGGATCAAATAAATGGATTTCCCATGTAAGTTGTCAAATAAAAGAACATGTTTCGCAACAAGTACGGCAACATCTTTGGTGTCGTGTTATTGATTTAAAATATCTGATACAATCAGCAGCTCACTATCTGAAATGGATGTTACGTTAGTTTGACACGTATTTAGTGTAAAAGGCACACGCCAAGCTTCTACATGTAAACTTGAACGTGGCTAAGTCTCAACTTCTGTTAAAAGTGCGCCTTGTATTAGAGGAGAAATAAGGACTCATTAATTCTATGAAACTTTAAGCAATGGGGTCTTTAAAGAGGAAAGACAGAAGTGAAGAAAAAATATATAGTGTAGTGGCTGCATAGCTCGCATCGATTATGTCGATCTTTTGAAAATAATACATATATATTTATATAAGTCTTGAAAAGAGGTGTCCTTACTACGGATTGACTGTGCGAAGTTTCGACAAAGTTCAAATAATACTAAATATCTCTATAGCTCAAAATGTTAGGAGCATTTCAGTACAATGTATATTGCTCTACCAAATAACCCCATGTGTTAACATCAATAATAGAAAAAGCGTTGTTCAAAATTAAGAATATGCTGGTTTCCGGCTTTGAGGACGAACTATACTACTCAAAATTTGCAAGGGATCACCCTAAAAGATTCACTCTAAATATATATGTGGCATGGTGTATGGTTTTACAATAAGTTACATTGCCATACTGAGCAATAAAATGAAAAGTGGAAATGGATCTTTAAGCCTTTACCTCGCAGTTCCAACTGTTAAAGACACTGAGAAAGAAGCTTTTGGAAAACATTGTTGGAAAAGAAGAAAATGCTGGATACCAGCATTTTCTCCTTTTCAACAATGTTTTCTACCCTATTACAGACAACATAATGCATGTTGCATTTAGTTTTTGGTCAGCAAATGCTTTTAACTTGGACAAATCTAGAGTTTTACAGTATGGTAAAGAGTTTATGCAAAACTATTGTAACTTATAAACCCATACAGAAATATGTAAGTGATCCCTATCAAAGTTTGAGTAGTATAATTTATGTCGTATTGACTAAAATATTTGTTCACTGGAAATAACTCGGTCGAGCTTGAAATTCGAACGAGCGACCCTGAGGATTCAAACCCTATGCGATATCGACAAAGCTATCCGACTCAGGTATTTCTGTGGAAAGATTCTGAACAATTGATTAGATCTCAAAGAAATAGACGGTTTAAGACACTCAAAATGAGACAAACGGTTCTATACTCTCTGATCTTGATATAAACAAGCAATTTCGTTGAAATGATATCGTCGGTGTACTTCCAAAACCTCGTAACTACAGCTTGTAACAAGCTGTACAAGCTGTAGTTACGAGGTTTTGGAAGTACACCGACGATATCCCCCTCCGAAAAATTACTTGACCGAGTAACTTAAAACCGCTCCCAGTCGGCTATTTTTTCATCGAATCAAAAACTGAAAAAAATATCGGCGGAATAGGTTATTGTACATAGGTATAAAGTTTCACTAATAACCATTCATTTATAGATATTCTCCCGGATGGACACAAGGACGGAAGGACAATGCTAAAACTCTACGAAGGCGGAGGGATAATAATTAAAAGTACAGCATTTGTACATCGCATGTACTCGTACTTTTACATTTAATATATGCCGATTTTTATTCTGCTGGAAAATTGTGGTCCATCATCAGTTCAGGGACAACTCATAGAATCGCAACTGTTGAACAGTATGTTATATATACAATGATCTCCAATTATTTTTGGCATGTTTAGAAATTGTCTATACTTTTGTGTGTGCGTGTGTGTGAATATGGGGGCGGGGGGGGGGGGAAGAGAGGGGGTTATACCTTTCTTAACCTCGTCTCAGTCATGTCGAGGCGACCATAGCATTTAACCATACTTTTTCTGGAGCTGCTTTCAGAAGTATTTCTCACGATGTTTTCCAAATCACTGTTTTTTCCGTAATAAACAGCATCGGATGAATGTTGGCGGTGAAGAATAAAAAGAATAAAAAGAAGCTCATGGTTTTGCCAATTTGGTTCCCGAGATGACTACTTTGTTTGACGACAGCATTTCAGCCGAAGGGAGACTTTCTCTGTACAATCTCGGCACGGAACAGTCATTTACAGATGAGCAGTGCTTTCCTCACAGCTTTGCAGATTTTATCAGTAAATGCGTTTAAGTAAGGCACTAAATTAAAGCATAACTGCACAATTAAAACCCCTTTCCGTTTTTTTCACCTCTGATCGATTCAATCTTTGTTTATAATTGGTTGACTTTTTCATAGCTCCATGAAAAATAAAAACAGATTGGGCAGGTGTAATGCAGAGAAATGACCCTTCCTCACAAAATGACCCGGGTCATTATTCTACGTAGAGAAATGACCCCCAAAGTCATTTCACTATATAGAGGAATGACCTTCTGGGGTCATTTCCCTGCGTAGAATAATGACCAAGGGTCATTCCTCTTTGAACTTCGATTCTTATTCTTCTATGTTACTTGTACATTTTCACTATACCTAAAATAGTCCGCAAGATAAGAACTTTTTTCTAGACTATATATGACCTAGCCAAGCTATTAATTATGACATTTCACATTAATATCTCACGGTCAACAATTCATTTCGAAAGGAAAATTCCGACAGTTAGTTAGACAAATGAAATTCTGGTTCGCCTCACCGATAACGACTCCCTGTCAACATCTTGGTATACTACTTTGTTTTTTATCATTGATTGTTAAATCAATCGTGATAATGGCAATTGCAGAATACGACTCCGACACTTGAGACTCAATCTGAAGGATGTTCAAACATGCTAGACCCAGGCTTTATTTCATGCTTTTCGTGAAGTAATGGGGGATTATTATAGAGGATTTTTTTGGGGTTGTTTTGGTGAAAAATCGAAATTTATTTCATCGAGTGAACGCCATCGGTGAAATTTATAAGTATTACCAATGGTGTTCACGAGATGAAACAAATTTTGATCTTCCACCGAAAAAAAAAATTATTTCCTGCTCTTAACCTTTCTAGGAGAAGCTTTATCAACATCCAGTACAGTTATTTTTCAGTTATTGCCCGTGGCGTACCCCTTCCGCATAGCAAAGCATTACAATATTACGTCAAGCGCGAGAAATGTAAGGTAAGTGACGTCATATTTCCATCTGGTCGTGAGTCACGCGTATTTTACCTAGGTAACTAGAATATAATAATTGGTATTTTCACTGGTCGTACTCGTGGAATATCGAAAAACATTTTCACAGCTATTTCTCGATATCCTACCGGAAAGCATGAAATAAGGTTTGATATTTCATGGTTATGGTCAGTGAAAATTGCCTATTTCATATTTTCTAACTCTCCAATTGAAGGCGGAAACAGTGGTACCCGCGCACTAGTTACCTAGGTAGACAGTACGTGCCATGCAACAAGATCGAATACGATGTAATCGATTCAAGTGTCCATGCGGGGGCCGCACAGTCTTACATGCGCGGACCCTGCATTCACACATGAATCGATACTTTTTGCAGATTCATTAGACCCACTTTTTACAGAGCACAGCTCAATTGTAATGGCGTTTTTTTGGGTGCAGAAATCTTGTTAAAGATAAAAAGTTATTCCAAAGTTTCGTGTCCTAGTCCCGTTTATTTGCCCATTTTGTGAAAATTATCTCAAAACATGCCTGATTTGACATTGATCTCCGCGAGAAACAAGGAAAACAAATTACATTCCCTTATGCTATACGAAATAAGATTAATCAAGATCATGGGCGGAGCCAGGCCTTATTTAACCCCTATCCTGCTAAATAAAAATAACGTCATGGCTGTAGCTGGGCCCTGTTTTAACCCTTATCCTACGTTATAGAAATAACGTCATGGGCATAGCTGGGCCCTGTATTAACCCTTATCCTGGTAAATAGAAATAACGTCATGGGCATAGCTGGGCCCTGTTTTACCCTTATCCTTATAAATAGAAATAATGTCATGGGCATAGCTGGGTCCTGTTTTAACTCTTATCCTGCTAAATAGAAATAACGCCATGGGCATAGCTGGGCCCTGTTTTATCCTTATCCTTATAAAAAGAAATAACGTCATGGGCAAAGCTGGGCCCTGTTTTAACCCTTATCCTGCTAAATAGAAATAACGTCATGGGCATAGCTGGGCCCTGTTTTACCCTTATCCTTATAAATAGAAATAACGTTATGGGCATAGCTGGGCCCAGTTTTAACCCTTATCCTTATAAGTAGAAATAACGTCATGGGCAAAGCTTGGCCCTGTTTTAACCCTTATCCTGCTAAATAGGAATAACGTCATGGGCATAGCTGGGCTCTGTTTAACCCTTATCCTTATAAATAGAAATAACGTCATGGGCAAAGCTGGGCCCTATTTTAACCTTTATCTTTATAAATAAGAATAACGTCATGGGCATAGCAGGGCCCTGTTTAAGCCCTTATCCTTATAAATAGCAATAACGTCATTGGCATAGCTTAACCCAGTTTTAACCCTTATCCTTATAAATAAAAATAACGTCATGGGCATTGCTAGCCCCTGTTTTAACTCTTATTCTTATAAATAAAAATAACACGATGGGCATAGCTCGGTCCTGTTTTAAACTTTATCTTTATAGACAAAAATAACGCCATGGGCACAGCTGGGCCCTGTTTTAACCCTTATCCTGCTAAATAGAAATAACGTCACCGGCATAGCTAGGCCCTGTTTTATCCTTATCCTTATAAATGGAAATAACGTCATGGGCATAGCTGGGCCCTGTTTTAACCCTTATCCTGCTAAATAGAAATAACGTCATGGGCATAGCTGGGCCCTGTTTTAACCCTTATTTTTATAAATAGAAATAACGTCATGGGCATTGCTAGCCCCTGTTTTAACCTTTATCCTTATAAATAGAACTAACGTCATGGACATAGCCGGGCCCTGTTTTAACCCTTATCCTCTTAAATAGAAATGACGTCATGGGCATATCTGGGCCCTGTTTTAAACTTTATTCTTATAGATAAGATTATCTTCATACGCATAGCTGGGCACTGTTTTAACCCTTATCCTGCTAAATAGAAATAACGTCATGGGCATAGCTGGGCCCAGTTTTAATCCTTATCCTTATAAATAGAAATAACGTCATGGTCATAGCTGGGCTCTGTTTTAACCCTGATCCTTATACACCTAAATAGAAATAATGTCCTGGGCAAAGCTGTGTCCGGTTTTCAGCCTTATCCTGCTAAATAGAAATAACGTCATCGGCATAGCTGGGCCCTGTTTTACCCTTATCCTTATAAATAGAAATAACGTCATGGGCATAGCTGGGCCCTGTTTTAACCCTTATCCTGCTTAATAGAAATAACGTCATGGGCATAGCTGGGCTCTGTTTTAAACCATATCTTTATAGATAAAAATAACGTCATGGGCATAGCTTGGCCCTGTTTTAAACCTTATCCTTATTAATAGAAATAACGTCATGGGCATAGCTGGGCCCTGTTTTAACCCTTTTCCTACTAAGTAAGTTCAAAAAAACTTTCAAGTCGATAATAAACTAGAGCTGTCTCTGAATGTGATTCTAGTTCTAGTATTTTGTACACAGACGGACACACTGGCATACGGACGAACACACGATCGGACAGACAGGCTGATTCCAGTATACCCCAGAAAAAAATCGTTTTGTGGGGCTATAAATACCACAAAAATGCTATTTCAAACTTAGAGGGGGGGGGGTTAAATCTCCTTATGGGACAGTGTGGATCCAGGACCAAACTCCACGTTCTGTGTAGTCTGACTGGTGTATACTGTCCGCAAAAGGATAGTGATTCGCTCTCAGCAGCCTGGAGGTTAATTTAACCCATTACCAAACGATAAAATTTTAGACTCATCCAAATTGAAAGCATTTGCAGACGACAAAATAAAATTGACTGAAATTTTGAAATTTGTTTTGTGAAGGGTAGAAAACATTGTGGGAAAAGGAGAAAATGCTGGTTACCAGCATTTTCTCCTTTTCCCACAATGTTTTCTAAAGGCTTCATTCTGAGAGGCGTCAAAAGCAGGGATTGTGTGGTAATGGGTTAAGCAAATATAGGGTGGACAATGCAGTATGTGATTCAGCTACTTGTGAAAATAGTTCTCCTACAGTCAGTTTTTTTTCTTCTTTTTTGATAAGAAAATGTATATGAAAATATTTCTGTGATTCAAGTTATTGACATAAATCTTTTTTTGGTTTAGCTTATTTGTTCATTTTATTTCATTTCTTTTGTTTTTCAATAAAAAAAAAGTATGCACAGAAATATTGATGTCATGCATTTGCGTACGTGCATATGACTGTCTGCGCCACTGAACGTAGCTGCCATCGTCTAGTATTCCTGTGCTCAAATAGCTATTAATCAAACAGTCCCGTATTCTAATGACCGTGAAAAATATATCTTTAAAATGTGGTTAATAGCTTTGTATATGGGCAAGTCAGAAAGTTCGCCGATTTTAATACAATTCAGCACCTACCAGGGAAGAAAACCCTCACCTCTGTCAAATAAGAGCAACCAAATGACACAATGCGACTACCAAAGCAGACAATTTTTGAAAAGAGCTCTCGTAGAGATTCCATTGTTTAGAAAGCCATGCACAATTGTAATCAGAATAGCCATTAGTATGGAAGTGAAAAAAATATATGCACGGCTCATTTATAGGAAAAAAAAGTACAGTTTTTCGACTTGAAACAATGAAAGCTGTTGGCAGGATGTTAGGCGCCATTTACGGCAAAGCGGTGTTGAATTGTGCAATATAACGGGCAAATAAAAACCCCAGAGAGCATGCATCCGTAAAAGGTTCGATACGATGCTGTGTAATGAATTTCTCTCATTATGTTATAAACAGGAAGCCAAATGGGGTTGGGGGACTTTTTCAGTTTCCCTTGCATTATTCTGAAGTACTGCATTGGTCCTGATTAGGGGATTACTTGGTTTTTATCCATCACTCTCTTTGCATTTTTCAAACATGTTCTTTAAATAAAATTTGTAAGCGAATTGGGTTTTAGTATTTTACGAATCGAAGTGCGAGTGTAAGCATTTCTCTGGTGATGGAGAACAGAAGTCGCTTGACAAATGTATGGATGGGAGTTAGTGCCTAACAAGTATAATCAATAATCAAATCATATTTATCAAAACATCATGAGGAAAGCAAGTGTAAAGTCAAACGAATACGGGTAAAAAGACAATCTGCTATTGACTGAATATGCGTTTATTTATCATCGGCACCGGTTGCCCATATGGTCGACGTCCCTTGAGAACTGTTAGTTTTGTCGCAAGGGAGAATGCAAGATATAGTTACTCCTGGTTCTTTAACGTGCTTGATGTAAAACGGTTTTCCTAAAAGGACGAAACAAATTTTATAAATGGGCCATATTTTTCCACAAGAACGTCTCTCTTCACATATTTTATTTATGAAGATAACATTTTACTTAATATTAAGTCTCGATAAGGAGGTGCCGTTTCCCGGCACACGTAAATATCTCTACATACGTTTTTGCATGTACTGAAATCATGCACAAATACGTTCAATATTTGATATAATTTCTGCTTCAAATTAAATTGGCGGCTTCCTCTGAAAACTCTGATTTCATCACAGTTTGAAAATGTTCAAGTAAACATCGGACAGTGAACAGACAAGAGGAAACGATTGGCATAAAGAAAGAAAATAAATCTAAAATAACAACGTCAGACGATCGCACGGTGCAGCGGGCTGTCATAAAAGTTTGTGTCGATCTCGGGATAACACTCTTCCAGACTATAAGACAATTGCAGCATACTGAAAAATTTAGACACCTTTCTTGAGCACTTGCCTGCAAGTGACATGACAGGAAAGCCGACCTAAGGGCTGCTAAACCCCATAATCATGAGAAAGCACTAAATGTTGGGCCAGTTTTATAGACGAAGAACCGTGTGATATGGTGAGGCGACGCATTTTCGCAGATCGGAAACTAACCGTCAGAGAAATATTATCTTTAAAGGCTGTTTCAGTGTCGTCTGTCCCTAGTCTGCGGAGAAGGGTCCCACGTTTACGATCTGATGAAACAAACAGAGGAAGGTTCACTCGTCCCAAGAGTTTCTTGCCCGAGTTAATGCAGAAAACGTCCTGTTGGATCAGAACAGATGAAACATGGTTACACTGGTACTTCGAATCCGAAGGAAAGTGCCGAAATATGGAACACACCACGGACATTCCCACCCCACGGCAAAGAAGGTGGAGATTTCTATTCAAATTTACAATTTCCCAGATTTACCTCCTCTTGTCCTTGCCTACTTTCCGCAGTTAAAGCAACGAGGTCGCAAGTTTCAATTCCATTGAGGAGCTGATGTATTTTATTCTTATTTTCAACAGAGGTCTAACAGAAATCTTGCTTAACCCATTACCACACAATCCCTACTTTTGACACCCCTGAGAAAGAAGCCTTTAGTAAACATTGTGGAAAAAGGAGAAAATGCTACCAGCGTTTTCTCCTTTTCCTGCAATGTTTTCTACCCTTCACAAAACTAATTTCAAGTTTTCAGTCACTTTTATTTTGTCATCTGCAAATGCTTTCAATTTGGACAAGTCTAAAATTTTGTTGTCTGGTAATGAGTTAAGACAGTTTTCGACCAGCGGTGTGTTAAACGACCCTGCAAATGCGTTGAATTTCTTGATGAATACCTTTAAAAAAGACACTCAGACATGAGTTTGACGTCGTTATTGACGCTCGACGTGCGCTGCAGTGTACATAGATACTTGTTTCGGTATGCTTGAATTAAGAAATAATCTTCTTTCTATCGTGGTATATCGTTCAATAAACCACAGTTGTGAGTTATGAGGCACAATAAATAATCCACGAGGGCGATAGCAACGTGGTTTATTGAACGATAAACCACGATAGAAAGAAGATTATTTCGATTCTAACATGGCCAACTCTTAATGAAAGGAAAACAAGTTCAAACTAAGAGTAAAAACGCGGATGAAAATTATATTCCATTGAATAAGTCACTCATTGAATGACGTCACTCTACATGGATTGTCGCAGATTTTACCACGTTTTCCTTGCACTGTGTTTATAGAGCCAAAGTCGCGTGTCATGTTAGAATTCTTATTTGTAAAGATTTTTGTTTGATTTTTATAAATGTATTTGGATAACATGTACTGAAAAAATATCTGAAAATTACATCATTTTTTTCTTTAATGAAATTGTCACGGTATTGGGCACAACCGTCGAATAGCACCACCACACGAGACCACGTAGCCTATCATCCGAGAGACTAATTTTAGATGGGTAGACGCGGGGTCGAACCCATGCCCTCAAGCGACCAAAAGCTTCGTGTTTACTAGTCTTGCCGCTATCACCTGAGATATTCGAGTTGGTACAATCTGTTGTTTTGTTACTTTGGCCTTTATTTGGTAAGGGAAGACATTTCTAAGAGTGGTCCTCATTACAGCTCTTTTCCTTTGGCCCTTCGTCGATATCGTTGTAATTATTCTCGACAGTAAAAACCTTTTGTGGATAGATGTACTGGCTGCCGCAATATTATTGAATAATGTTGAAACCGACATTTAATTCTCTGCAAACAATAAAAAACTGTCTTTAAGACGAAAAAATAAACCAGCTGCTTGTCTGCAGGAGATCAAGTGCCAACTTAAACCGTCAGCTTAGAGAAAAGTAATTTCAGTGTCAGCTGTCCTTGACAGTTCCATTTGTCAACTCTTTCTACCCCATAGGCCAATATAGGGGGTTTTGTGGGCGGCATAGATCAAGATCAGACCGCACATAACGTGCAGTCTGATCCTGAATCTGTACATTCCGCTTTTTTATCCCAGTCTTAATTTTTTTTTTTGATACTTCAGCTGATTGTAATTTTTATCGTCGAATAAGTTCATGTTGATATATTTGGTACTGAAAGAATTGAAAACTCGATCTAGCTGGAGGAAAACGATTTCATTTCCAAACACAAGGTTAATTGACGGCTGGTATTCTGCTGGAAGAGTATTTGTACGTTGAATTCTTGATTATTTTAGATATATCAGACGCAAAATATAACCATGAACTATACAACAAACGGAAAAATTCAGACAAGATCATTTTTAAAAGCAAGACTAGTGCAATCGACATAGGTTACGTAAATAATGGAATTTATCTTGACACAGGAGAAACAGGTGTTGGAAAAGTTGAAAAAAAATGTTGGCTACCGTTATGTTCTTATTTTCTATTTCCACAATGTTTTCGAAAATCATCCTACCAGGTCATTAAAGTTCGGAATTTTGAGATGCAGAATTAAGTGCTAGATGAATCAAATGAATATACCAGTCAATATTTAAAAACTCAACTTCGGATTTCTGAATTTCTTCCGCGGTGAAATCTCACGGTATCGGACAGTACAGAATCAAGATAACACTGCAAGTTCGCAGCAGTTTGGTTTTGATCTACATTTTCCAGAAAAGAGCATTGGTAGCACAAAGAAGCTTTAGGGTTAATGATAATAATAAATTTTGTACGTTCAACTCCAGGTTGTTTCATGTCTAGTAGACCCACGTGTGAAATATTTGCCTTTTTTAAAAAAAAAAGGTGACAGTTTCACCGCTTTCAGTTGTGCAGGGAATGGTTTGCCAGCGAAACAATCAAAAGGATCTGAGGTAATAGGTGCGTGCACTACACATAATGCCACAAGTCATCATTCTCAAGTCGAAACGTTATAAAATCTTTCACGTTCACAAGAAGTTCGTTATTTTCATTTTTGCACTCCTCATGGCCAGAAGTAGTTTTCATATAACATATAGAAAATATGGGATTGCCTCGATTAGATTGGTCACATTGCAAAAATTTAAATGATTTTTTAGCACAAAAAATACCAGCAATATCATATGACAACTGTTCTTTCCCGATTATAAGGTCTGTCCATGTAGACATTTTTTCTTTGTATCAACGAATTCCAAGATGTGACATCCAAGATGTGAAATCATAAGCGATTAAATATCTAAATTATTCTTCATGTACGAGCTAACTTATACTTATTGTGACTTATACGTATTGTGACTTAAAGAAGCAGGTTTTAGATTTGAACAGTCACCTGCAAAGACCACATACTGTCACTTGGGTCGGTTTTGAAACTTATTACGTTCTTATGATAGGAATTTCGCCACTTTTGCACAAAACCTTGTTTGCACTGATCCAGTGTATGTACCCACATGATGGATACAGAGAAAACGATATTTAAAGTTTTATTGTATTTCTACTGTGTCCTGGCTGAAAACAATTTTTCCTCCGGTATTGGGTGCCGCCTAGGTGAGGCTGTCCTCTCGGACTCTGTTGAAATACGTTTTGAGACTGTATTGAAAGAAATGGCACAATTTTTTTCAATAAAGAGATGAAAGTTTTGAAGTCATAAAGAAAGCCTTTTTTGCATTGTCGTATTGACATTATGTTTATCTGCTTTCTCTAAAGAAGAAGTTAAATTCAGAGTTATAAAAAATGTTAGAAAGGAAATAGTTGGTAATATCGTAAATCTTAGTTCACTTCACAACCGCTTACAACTGACAGTACAAATCCTTTACTTAACCTGCCATTTAGAGTTAAGGATACGGAAGACTGTTGTCGACTCTGTTACCAAACCTTGACATGTTTCACAAAACTATGAACAAAGAAACTATTGAGAAAACAGGGTTTTAATGCTGAGTAATCGAATAGAAAACGGCATTGTTTTGCGGCAAAATCATTTATAATTTAGCACGATGAACTGATTAAGGCATTCCTTTTGCTAGAAGAAAGGTTTAGGGGTCCTGCATTGCTCAGTGGTAAAGTATAGTGCTAATGATTGGATACTCCGGGTTCGAGCATCGCTGACTCCACTTGGCTTTTCTCAAGTCACATGCAATCCCAAACACTGTACACTTCCGGTCCAACACTGTGTCTTTGGTCACATGGACGACGTTATTAACAAATACTAGACAATCGACAGAGATGTGACGAGTTGTACACGTTTTTAGGTTTACCGAACAAATTTGTTCACTTCCTTTGACTCGGCTAGAATATCGTTGGCAATTTATCGTAGACGCTTAGTACGAACGCATGCCCTACTCTTGCACCCCAACCCTGACTAATACTTCCAAAAACACTCTTTTAGAGCACAGAAATAACGATGACAATGTAGACCAAGATCACACTGTAATTTCCAATGTCCAATATTTGACTTGAAAATGTTGCAATACAGTATCCTAAATGGAAATGGTAGTGTACCTTTAGACTTAGAAAGATGTCAGCTTTATCTATTTTGCGGTGATAGAGTTTACCCTTCATCAAAAAAGCTAACATCCGATCCACTTAACCCATTACCACACAATCCCTACTTTTGACGCCCCTGAGAAAGAAGCCTTTTGAAATCACTGTGGGAAAAGGATAAAATGCTGGTGACCAGCATTTTCTCCTTTTCCCACAGTGTTTTCTACCCCTCCCAGAACAAATTTCATTTTTTCAGTCACCTTCATTTTGTCATCTGCAAATGCTTTCAATTTGAACCAGTCTAAAATTTTGTCGTGTGGTAATAGGTTAACACTAGTATACACGGTCTGGTGAAACCATATCTCATTAAGATACAAGTTATCATCTTTAGATATTTTTTTTAAAAAATGTGGCGAAAGGAGCAATTGCCTGTTGCAAGCAATTGCTCCTTTTCCCATAAAGTTCTAAAAGTCTGTGATATCAAGAGTCGTGTTTGCGTTTTGATGCAGTAAAGTTAAATACAGAAATGTTTCACGCTTTGAAGTTTCACTTTTCAATATATTTAGATAGCGGTAGATGTCTTTGGTGCAAAACGCTTTTATATCTTTTCATTTTTGACAGCTTAAAAGGTTTTCCGACAGTTCTCTTTATTTAAAGTTCTCATAACCGATTAACACGACTTCCATATCATAATAGATTCAGTGACTAGAATGTAAAATAGATAAATTATTTGTCGTGTGAATAACGAATTTCCTGATATACACTTAACCTGTCGAAATGTGCAGCTTCTAATGTCGAAAACCCTCTTAAGCTCTCGGCATTTTACTCCTTTTCTCACAATGTATTCGAAACCTGTTTTTCCCCGGGTCTTTACTTTTTTGTAAAGGCTTCACATGGTACAGGTGGTCAGAAGTGGTAAATGGTTTAGACCAAGAATCAGCTGAATAGTATATAGACATTATGGGATATACGGGCCAAACCATCTTTGTAAATAGAATAATGAAGTCTATTAAACCAAGCCGACAGCTTTTTTCTCATCATGGTTTGACTTACGGGCGAGACAAATATTCCACTCCTGCTATATTTCTCTATTTGGTCCTGTTTTTAAAAATATTTCAGATTTTATAAGGGTGAAAGAATACTTTCCTTGATTTCATTGTATTTCTCTAACTTGTACCATGTACACAAATTTTTATAACTCATAGGCTCTTTTAACATTTGCAGTTTATAAAACAATAATTATTATACTCTTATAAAGTGGTTGTATAAGAGATCAGTACGTCTAAAATTACGCTTTATAATGATTTATTGCGGGTCAGATATTATATTCTGCCGTGAACTCTTTTAGCCCCATTTATATAGACTCGAACAGCTTCTATTGCTGAGCATGCAAATCTGTGAAAATCGGACATGATTTTTATCTTGCAGGTTTCAACACGCAAATATTATAGAACTGATATCAGACTGGGCGTTCTGTGCTGTCTGATTGTTATCCAAGTATGACTTCCGCAAAAGTCCCTGTTTTGCCTATATCCCAGGAAGGGTTTAAATCATAAAAAGTTAAGAGCAACACCTGATCTCGTCAATCTCGATTCCTTTGTTTGAAGTACAGATTTTATACAAACATAAATGTCATTATACCGCATAATGTTTTTGCTTGAATCCTTTGTAACAAAATAGCTCTGTGGTGCTTAGCAACTTCTTCATAAATAGGTATCGTTATCATCGACGATGGTGTTGCATTTACTAAGATTGACCTTTGCGGTACTTTGTAGAAAGCTATCATATACAGAGAAAAGAAAACTGCATGCCTTTTTTTATCGAAGGCAACGTTTCTATACCAGAAAGAAAATTATGTAGATGTTTTGTTCATAGGAAATGAGCACTAGATAGAAAGAGCCAGATTTACACAATCCGCGAATATGATTGATTCATCTCATTGCCATTGTGTATTTTGAAGCAGGTCCGTTGTCATGATTTGGTAAAATGATCAACTGAGGCTTTAAACTGATTTTGTACAAAAGATGTGTGGGTCCTACATAGTTTGATTGAATCACTGAAGCTTGTAACGACCTAAGGAAAAGGGAGTTGGGGAATAATCTGTTGACAACTCGCCCAAAGAGATAAGCAAATTCAGGTCATCCATATTTTTTATTTGTTGCAAAACAACGTTAGGGCTCTTTTCGACGTCTATCTCTTTATACCAGTTTTCTATCAGAGCAAAGTCCAACGCCGAAAGCTTTATATAAGATTGCATATATCGTCTGAATTTGTTTTTGACCGCTAGACGAGACCAGAATGATACCTAATCTATGCTTTGTCCTTCTTCTGTTCGGTATGTATGTATTTGTAGAGCTCTTCAATTGTACAGTATCAATAGTAACAATAACTGTTGTTTAGTATTTTATTTAATTTCAAATGTATTTCTGTTACATTACGGTGGCTGGAGTATGCTACCTATCTGTCCTGTAGTTTCTCATGCGTGCAACAGGAATCACATTTTCCAAGCCGGACAAGGGCCGTAGCGCTGGGAAGTGAAAGAAGTATATGAGCAAGGCTTTTGTAAAAGAGGTTTGATGCCTCTTCGTGAGCATTACACGAAACAAGTCATTATATGATTAACTTATTACCAAACGACAATATTCCAGGCTTGTCCAAATCGAAAAGCATTTGCAGACGACAGAATAAAGGTGACTGAAAGTTTGAAATTTACTTTGTGAAAGGTAGAAAACATTGTGGGGAAAAGGAGAAAATGCTGATTACCATCATTTTCTCCTTTTCCCACAATGCTTTCTACAGGCTTTTTCTCAGGGTCGTCAAAAGTAGGGATTGTGTGGTAATGGGTTAATTGAAATTAATTAAAATCCATTTTGTTTATAAAGTGACTGACTCAAGAGGTAGACATGTCGTTTGACACGCAGAATAACGACCGATAGCTAAAAGATTCACCCTTTATGGAGTGCAACACGCGAAAAGGGTCATTCGGACATTTGCGTAAAGTGTCGTCTCGGATCCGCCTGCGCAGTCCGCACAGGCTAATCCGAAACGACACTTTTCGATTTTATGTGATTTTCTGTTTTACGCAAGTCTACTGTAGCACGAAATCTCATGTAGTCGTAAAGTGCCGTCTCGGATTAGCCTGCGCGGACTGCGCAGGCTAATCCGGGACGACACTTTACGCAAATGTCCGAATGCACCTTTTCGCGTGTTGCACTCCATATTAGTCTGGGCAATCCATGCAGGCTAAGCCGAGTCAACACTTTTTGCAGGTGCATAAAAACCTCATTTTAACAGACCATGGTTCATATCTTGAACGGGTAGTATAATAAAGCCGTAAATTGGACATTTCTACATTTAATATGTTCTTGAAAGAATCTGGGATGAACGAATCAGACAGTGTTTCTTTCACTTCCCAGCGCTACGGCCTTTGTCCGGCTTGCTTGGTAAATGTGATGCCTTTTGCAAGCATGAGAAACTCCAGAAACGATAGGCAGCCTACTCCAGTCACCGTAATGTAACAGAAATTCATTTGAAACGAAATAAAACACAGAACAACTGTTCATACTATTCAATCGAAAGCTCTAAAAATACATAAAATTTTAACTGCAGTGAAGTTTATTGGTTTTACTCGCTTTCCGCTCCAAATTTCGAAAACCACTCCGAACCTTCCAATTTTTGTTGAAATAAGCCTTTTTAAAGAAAAGTTCACGGAATGCAGACCCTTTTCTTTCCAAAACCAATTTCTGCTCTTGTCATAGTTTCAAAGGCGATCTACTTATATAGGTAGAAAATTAAAAACACGAACTAGAATTGAGCAAAAGGGTTTAAATATATCTGTGTTTCATTGTGCCAAGCATTTCATCACATAATTATAGATTTATATCGTTCATTTTGTCCATGAACCATGTGAATCATGAGAAACATTAAGAAAATTTACCAGTAATAAAAATGTTCGACCCATGTCAGCCTAGGCGCACTTCACCTGCATGGTTCGTGTCATATGACGATTTAATTTATTTCCATTGAATAATAGGTTTCAGTTCCGGTGACTACACTGATCCTCATTGTGGCGGGAAACAGGTCATCGTCCACCTTTTTGAATGGAAATGGACAGACATTGCCCTCGAATGTGAAAGGTTTTTGTCGAAAAAAGGCTTCTGTGGAGTCCAGGTACTGTTCATCGAAATCCATTTTTACCAGGATATACTGGCTTCTGTTCTTAGCTAACTTGTGTGCTATTCTTTTAAGTATACAGCGTTCTTAGCATCGTCTATGTGCATTCTGGATGAAGTTAACGCATTACCAAACGACAATATTTCAGACTTGTCCAAATCCAGAGCATTTGCAGACGACAAAATAGAAGTGACAGAAAATTTGAAATATGTTTTGTGACGAGTAAAAAACATTGTGGGAAAAAGGAGAAAATGATGGTTACCAGCATTTACTCCTTTTCCCAGAATGTTTTCTAAAGGCTTCTTTTTCAGGGTCGTCAAAAGTAGGGATTGTGTGGTAATGGTTTAATTTCGTATTCAAAATCTATCGTGTCTCGAGCGAGTCCAATGCATTCAATTTCGTTTACCGCATATAGACCATCATCTGCTTTTCTAGATTATCTCCCTTCTCGTGTACTCTATTTTTTTTCTTGATAACTTTTAAGATAACTCTTGAGCATCTCTTCTCGTTTACAAAATGCTCTTTATTGCCCTAAGAGGCACAGATACATTTTACTCTTTTTTCTAAGTGAAAAAGCAACATAGTCTCTTTAAATTCTCTTGTCCTACATCTTTGGCTTTCTTGGTATCTCGAGTGCACTTATTTTTGTTTCTTACCTTACTCGCTAGCCACGTAGCACACGAACGCTTAGTGCGTTAACCTCATCCAAGTTATCCTGCAAGGTATCTTTGTATGTACCTTCAGTCTGAAGGCCTGTTCCGATGCTATTTTTGTTTCTGGTCTCCGCAGGCCTTCATATCAGCTCTGTTTAAACACTTCTGGAATTAATATGATTTTACCCACATCTTTTCAAACGGCTCTATGCGACAAATTTTCCGGTGACAGCTAATAAAATGGGCATGGATCGTTACATAAATGATTAATCTTTATGAGCACAAAACATATGCTGCAAAATACCAATTAAATCAATGGGAATTTACCTTTTTTCCCAACGTAAATAAATCCAGCGTAATATAACACGGCGACTTCCGTTAGTCAGGCATGCGCACTCGACTGAATTTGAATTTTGTACAGTTTGGTTCCCTAACCCTGTACAGCCAAATTCGATCAAGGTGCGTTTGTTTACAGCAAAATTCGCAACTAAACCGTCCTGTAATATCAGAGATACTGCGATTTCTGCCGAGACATGCGCATTGATAAGATCACCATGTTTTGATTTCTGGTGAAGTAGGTCAACGTTATTTACGTTGAAAAGTACAGATTTGCACAAAGGTAAGAGTTGGATATTAACTAACACCAGTTTTTTTTTGTAAAGATTATTCATTTATCTAACGATTCATGCCCATTTTATTAGCGGTCATCGGAAATTTTGTCGCATAGAGCCGTTCGAAAATGCGGGTAAAACATCCATCTTAGCTTAGGTCTTCTTCAGTCTCGTTTAAAATGTTAATAGTATCCAAAGTAGCCTAGTGCAAGTCATTGTCTTTCTACATTTGTCTCACCCTAGGTGTTCGCCATTCTCGTTGAAAATATTCAGTACATTCTAGGAAAACAACTTGCGTTTCATTTCGTGTGCTACATACACTGCACCATCGTTGGCCTATGTGCTCTCCATTCCCAATTCTAGGTATTATAGATGTAAAGTTACTTAATTTCGTTTTCATTATTTTCTTCTTCCTAAATAACTCAAGTGCATTTTCGTTCGTTTTCTATATTCATCTCATCCAAAACTCCTGAGAAAGAGCTGAAAACGACTTATGAAAATATATATGTGGAAAACAGATAATTCACGCATCTAAACATTTAATACAAAGACCTATGATTGACCGAACTTTGGATAAATATTGATCTTTATGATAATGTTTCCCTTGGTACATTTAAAAAAGAAAAAAACTAAACGTCTTTAAGATCGGAAAGTTGCTTTCTGGTCGTGATTTACTCTTAACAAAATATCAGACTCGTTCATTTTGAAAGCAGTTGATTTGGGAAGGGTAGAAAACATAGTGGGAAAAGAAGAAAATGCTGGTTACCGTATATAAATCATCATCTGCTTTTCTAGATTATTTCCGTTCTCGTGTACTGTATTCCTTTTCTTTCCCCGCAATGTTTTCAAAAGGTTTCTTTCTCAGGGTCGTTAAAAATCAGTATGATAAGGTAAAGGGTTAAACAGAACGACGATCAAGTACCAACCATACATCTTTCCAGGTATCTCCTGCCAATGAACACGTGGTGGTCACAAGTCCACCAGCACCTTGGTGGCAGCGTTACCAACCAGTGAGTTACAAACTACACAGCCGCAGTGGCACGGAGGCCGAATTTACCGATATGGTCAACCGTTGTAAAGCTGTTGGCGTCAGGTAGGAGCAAGGCCTGACCACCAACCAGGCTTATTTAATAGTCTAAATTCCTTGGCAAAGTATCTAGTTGGCTAGAGAAAATTTTAGTTGGGAAACGTTACATAATATGTAAATTGCTGTTCACATTGAGGGGCATTCGCAAAAGAGGCTTAACCCTTCCTAAATAATCCCTGGTTTTTACGACCCTGAGATAGAAGCCTTTTAAAAACATTATGGGAAAAGGAGAAAATGCTGGTAACCAGCATTTTCTCCTTTACCCACAACGTTTTCTACTCTTCTGGAAACAAATTTCAATTTTTGAATTGTGTTTATTTTGTAATCTGCAAGTGCTTTTAATTTGGACCAGTCTAAAATTTTGTCGTTTGATAAAGAGTTAATACATCTCCGTGATGCACTGTGCCAGGCAGGTCATCATCTGAATGCATATGTTTTATGAATCCATAAAACTTATTTTGTCTAACGACCCACTCATTCATAAGGGAAACTGGTCCTTTAATATGCAGAAAATTGATAAAGAGCAAAAAAAAATTGATTGCGCAGGCTAATCAGAGTCGATTTTTTTTCTCTAGATGCATTAAACACCCTTTTCACAGACCATGGTTCACTTGTTTTTGAACTTCCTTCCTGTCTTCTCATGTAATTCGAGCAGTTTCTGTAACTCTCCCGTCTTCAATACTTTGTCTGTCGGAATCGAAAAGAAAGAATAGACTATGCAGAACGTATACCGTATTTTTCTTACTGTTCGTAACTCTCTTACATAACAGCGTAGCTAGCTGTAAATGGGTCTGAAAAGAGAATGAATTTTGAAAGTGCCTGATCCATTTCTATCTGCAAAATAGATTTACTTTCTACTGTCCGAAAATTCATATCAACAGACTTTCTGTCTATATAGGAAATCAAAAATGTCATCTTCAGGTCCGTATTTACAAATCATCCAAAATATCGGCTTTATTTCTACATTTTACGACTTGTCAGCTGATTGACAAAGTAGTTTGGCTTAACAGATCAAAGTTCGTATTTAATAACCAATCCAAAGAACTTTCTCAGTCTTGTTTTTTAAGAACTTTCTATATTTAAAAGAAACACATTTTCTGATTGGCCAAACCAAATGCTGCAGCTAATCAGAAGATGTTTCACTTTCTAAATCTAGAATAAGACTTTAGAATGACACTATGAATGGTCCTTGAATACAGACCCAGATGTATTTTCAATCCTGGAATTTAACATTTTAAAAGTTTTTCAACAAAGACACGATAGCTGATTTCTATATAAGTAGTCTAATTCTTTACATATAGGATCTACGTTGACGTGGTCATTAATCACATGGCGGGTCTTGGAAGGACGGGAGTGGGGTCAGCAGGGAGCAGCTTCAACTCCGACAATTATGATTTTCCTGGAGTACCATATGTTAAGGAACATTTCAACTCCTATTGTGTAATAAATAATTATGGCGACCCAAACATCGTTAGAAATTGCCACCTCGTTGGACTCACAGATCTTAACCAGGGAAATGAATATGTTAGAAACAAAATTGCTGAGTTTCTAAATCGCTATATCGATCTCGGCGTTGCAGGATTTCGGGTTGATGCCGCCAAACACATGTGGCCAAAAGATATAGCTGAAATACAAAACAAACTGAAAGATATGCCAGAAGGAGGCAGACCTTTTTTCTATCACGAGGTCATCGATCAAAGTAACGAACCAATTAAAACTTCACATTATACTTCCCTTGGTTACGTCACAGAATTCCGTTATTGTACCAAATTGAGGGAGGGTGTACAAGACTTTGGTCGCTTGACAAATGCTGTTGACTATGGTTGGGGAATGACTGATTCTGATCACGCGTTCGTGTTTGTTGATAATCACGATAATCAGAGAGGTCATGGCGGAGGAGGACAAATCCTTACATTCGAAAATCCAAAGGACTACAAACTTGCTGTTGCTTTCTTATTGGCAAACGATTATGGTTTTGCCAGAGTAATGAGTAGTTACTACTTTGGTGACAACAGCGATTTAGGTCCACCACACAACGGTGACTATAGTACCAAAGATGTCCTTATCAATGCTGATGGCTCTTGTGGTAATGGTTGGGTATGTGAACATAGATGGAACGCCATCGCAAACATGGTAGCTTTCCGTAACGCGGTCGTCGGGACAAACAAGCAAAATTATTTCAATCAGAACAACCAGATTGCATTTTCTCGCGGCAACAAAGGATTTTTCGCGATGACAAGAGGAGGTCGCCTGGACAAAACTCTTCAGACTGGTTTACCTGCCGGCGAGTACTGTGACTTAATTACAGACTGTGCCAAGAAGTTTACTGTTGATGGTAATGGCATGGCCCACATTGTCATAGATGATAACGATACTCCTATCGTGGCCTTCATTGTAGGTAAGTACACCAAACTTTGATTAGTCTATTAAATTCCGGATTCATCTCGGATCCAGTTCAACATCAACTTTACCTCAGATGAAATCTTAACGAGTGTTGTTGTTGGTGTTGCTGGTGATGTTGTCGTTGTCCTCGACGTCGTCGTTGTTGTTGTTTTTCAAATTTTGCCTCAAAACAAAGGTTATTGTGTTGCCTCCGCAGTTGTTTTCAAAAAGGGTCTATCTTTCCGAAATGAAACAAAGAAAAGATCTGTGCTTCGTTTCATTATCAAATTACGCAAGTGAAAAACAGGCCTTTTTGTCGTAGACTATGATTTAGAAATCAACGAGACGATCTTGTTAGTATGATTGTGTTCTTTCCAGAAAAAAGGACTAGATCTATTACATTTTAGCCTAATAAATTTGAATTAACAAAAAAATCAACCATTATTTATGGGACTTGACTTTTAATCGAATCGAAGCGTTACCGCCTCAGCTTTCCACAATCCATTTAATTCTAAACCCACACTCTTTGTAAAGAAACGTTAACAGAAAGTCGGGGATAAGACTACAAACCCGTTTATCTTAATCTTGGTTTGTTCTCCTCAATCCCGGGGCACTTATTTGAATCTTCACCTGATGGCGTAGACTTACATTTGTCTATATTAACTCTTTACCAAACGACAAAATTTTAGACTTGTTCAAATTGAAAGCATTTCCAGACGACAAAATAAATGTGACAAAATAATTGATATTTGTTTTAGAAAAGTAGGAAAACATTGTGGAAAAGGGAGGAAATGCTGGTTACCAGCATTTTCTTTTTTCCCACAATGTTTTCAAAAGGCTTCTTTCACAGGGGTGTTAAAAGTAGGAATTGTGTGGTAATGGGTTGAAGCATTAGAAGGCGAGGAATGAAATCTGGCTCTAAATGAGGCGGTTTCCTGGAAAAGGTAGAAAATATTGTATGGCTTGCAACACGCGAGAAGGAGGGTTCGGATATTTGTGTAAAGTGTCGTCTGGGATCAGCCCGCACGGTCAGCGCAGGCTATTTCGAGATGGTACTTTATGATTGAATTAGATTTTGTGCAAAACATAAAACTGCATGTACAGAAAAATGAAAAGTGTTGTTTCGGATCAGCCTGCACGGAGTCCGCGCAAGCTGATCTGACATTTTGCGCAAGTGTCCGAATGCACCTTTTTGCGTGTTGCAGGCCATATTTAGTTGAAAGAGAAGACACTGATTTACACCGTTTCTAGCCAAAATAGCCTTATTCTTGTATTCACCAACCATTCTAAGTTGCATTTCTATTCTAATTCTTAATTCAGAAAAGTAGAAAAACTTAGTTTAGCCAATTAGACATTGCGTTACTTTGGAATTTAGAAAAGTCTTGAGAACCAGACTAAGAAAGAAAAAATTAGAAAGATTTAAGACCGTTAATTAACCCATTACCACACAATCCCTACTTTTGACACCCCTTATTAAGAAGCCTTTAGAAAACATCGTGAGAAAAGGAGAAAATGCTAGTAACCAGCATTTTCTCCTTTTCCCACAATGTTTTCTACCCTTCACAAAACAAATTTCAAATGTTCAGTCACTTTTATTTTGTCGTCTGCAAATGCTTTCAATTTGGACAAACCTAAAATTTTGTCGTTTGGTAAAGAGTTAACTTTGTAATTTAACCGTCCAGGTGGACCTGCGTCTGGTACAAATGCCAATACAATTAACAACGGAAATCAGAATAACGGAGGTGCAGGCACCACGACATCAGTAACAAATGTACCTCCTGGTTTGACGGCTACAGTCCCTAGTGGATGGTCCAGAACTGTTATCATGATAGAGAAGATCACGCAGCCCGGTCAGGATTTGTTTATCCGTGGAGGTCTTGATCACGGTACTCACAGCGGTAGGTCTATGGATCTTTGTGCTTGTATGTATAATTGTTTGTATTGAATGCGACAAATCTACGTTACCTGTATCGGTGACGATCTAGAATTAAGCAAGCCAGTTGCCTTTAGAGAAGAACGTTTCAGTCCCTAAATGGAACAGACAGGATTTTTACCTGTGCTTGGCTAACAACTGCATTTTAATAACAAGCATTCTTGTGAATCCTATTCAACCTACCATATGCAGGTTTGACAGTATTTGGACTTACCTTTGCCAAACCATCTATAGGCCTACAAAGGAGTTCTCAAGTTTGTGCTTTTGACCCTGGGAACACCTATGAAAATGTCATTCTTTGTAATAATGAAAGACGGAGAAAGAAACAAGTCGGGGATTCTCGACAAAATAAAAACTTGCAACAAATTCTTTTCAAAAGAGGGTTATTCTATGAGTTAAGATTTGCGGTCGTTAAGCCTGATTTCATGCTAATTTTGGTTAATTTTTGTGTTAAGCTTAAGCATATAGGGAAATGTTAAGTCTAGGTTTTTCAGTTGAAAAGAAGAGACGAAAGTAAATCGCACAAAGAGCAAAATACGTGTATTTCAAAGATGCTATTGGGCTATTTCGATTCCTACGCACTTATTGCAGTGGATAAAACTGATACAAACGGCATGATAGAAAAGTCTCATCGGCTTTTATCCCAAATAAATGAATAAATATATATAAAAGAATGTCCGAATGAAATGTTAAGCTTTTTTGTCAGGTTGTACCAGTGATGCATCTACAAGTGCGTGCGCAATTCCAATCCAAGACCGTCAAATTGGCACTGGCTCTTACTACGTCAAATATGACGCTTGGTCCGTAAATGATGATCATCTAGATTGGTATGGTGCTGAATCTTCGCAGGGGAGGTATAACAACATCAGGCCTGAAGGAACACCTGCGGTTTGGACAACAACTGACCAATCAAATCCGGGATTCAACAAATTAAACTCGTACGCACACACATACATGTAGTCTTAAGACTGACTTACATCGAATACATAGCTGAACAGAGAAACCAGCAAATCAACACATCGCGTAGCTAGGGCACTGAATGTAGAAAAAAATGAACTCTCCTTCATCGTAAGACAAAATTGTAGATACGTTTTAATTTATAGAATTTGCAGACAACTCACTCCTTGTGACAAAACTAGAAAGATTCCATTTTGAATGAGCAAAGAGCACGGTGGGGGAAGGAGAAAATGAAGGTTACCAGAATGTTGTTTCCCCTAATGTTCCTCAAAAGCCTTACACGACAATATTTCAGGCTTCTTCATTGTCGTACTCATTACCAAACGACAATATTTTAGACTGGTTCAAATTGAAAGCATTTGCAGACGACAAAATAAAAGTGACTGAATTTTTGAAATTTGTTTTGGGAAGATTAGAAAACATTGTGGGAAAAGGAGAAAATGCTGGTTACCAGCATTTTCTCCTTTTCCCACAATGTTTTCTAAAGGCTTCTTTCTCAGGGTCGTCAAAAGTAGGGATTGTGTGGTAATGGGTTAAACATCGGATTGTTCTTCTACATGTCCTTGAACTTTGCTGAAGACAATCCGGTATGCATACAAAGGAAACAACATCTGTAAATATCGCGGTTAAAGAAGTAACTGCTATTCATATACAGAGGATTATTTCAAATTCCGGCTGAGGTTTACGGTCATAGTAATCTTTAAGAAAAACCGATAAGCTACATTCTGTGTGCCAATAATTTAATAACCCAATAAATAAGAAAAAGAATTGAAAAAAGAATAAAAAATGCGTTTCCTTTAATTGAAACATAGCCCCACAAGGCATTTCAGAGTGCCAATATCTTTACGTGCGGAAACAAAAATGCATTTCGTTTAATTCCTGATTGTTCAATAAAAAAATTCAAATCATTGCAAAAATGCTGGTCGACTTGAATTATCTGAAATGTTGTTAAAACGGTTTTAAAGACCAATCAACAACAAAAAAAAAAGCGCAGATCAATGAAATTAAAATTTGTTTTTGTCTTTTGTTCCTTGACTCCCAGGTTTGGAGACCACTACTGGCTGATAGACGTTGACATGGACTGCAGCAGGACTGACAAAGGCTGGTTCGAGATTAAAGCGGTTGTGAACTCACAGTGGGAGAACGACATTAACCAGGCCATGACTTGTGCCGGAGGACTCAGAGACCAACCAATGTCAAACCATCACAACCATTGGGCACGCTGTGGCATGTTGAATGTGTACCATTTTGGCTCTCCAAGGTGCGAGATAACGGCTCTACCCTAGGCAACAAATTTCTGAAAACTCTTTCATACCAAACGACGATATTTTGGACTTGTACACAATTAAATGTGTTTCGAATACCTGGAATTGTTTTGAAAATGATAGACAATATTGTGCAAAAGAAGAAAATGCTAGCTGCAAAATAGATTTCTAAAGGCTTCATTCCTAAAGTCGCTGAAACTTTTGGATTGTTTGGTGAAAAGTGGTTAGTAGATTCAATATCAAATGGGACTTTAAAAAGGCCCTGGAAGTCCTCCTTCAAAAGTATTGCTTAGAAAGCAGCTTTTTCTTGTGGTAGGCAGTTTAGAACCCATCGTAGACAAATCTATCCTATGACCCACATTCGGTTACTAATGCTTTCAAACTGGACATTTTTTTCCCATCCGGTAAAGATTTAAAGGTTTCGGCCATTGTTCCGAGACATTCAATTTGGATAAACGAGGCAGGTTCCAAGAAAAAAAGAGTTGTAGATATTTGTAAAATGTGTATTCGGATTTTCTTCTTTTCTCAAAGTTTTTAATAAATAAAGGTTTTCTACAAAGACATATTAAGATTTCGTGTCAGTACCGGTAAGTACTACTATAAAATGTATCTTTCTTGGAGAGCAGAAGAAAACTGGAAGGCAATGTTTCTGTGGTGGTCCGAAACCGTATCTTATTATAGGTACCATGAATGTCGGTTGTGGGCACGAAAGCACAACTAATCATGATAACAGTTAGAATTATCGCGCTATTTTTGTCTTGAAATATTTTGTTTTATCATGATACTTCGCTTAAAATGTCGCCACCATACATTTCATAGAAAAGTACTATTAGTATTTAGTATTTCTACATGTATAATTAAGTCGTTTTGCAATAGGTAACTCCGTCTATTTTCATTACATCAGATATGACGTCATGGAACCTACGTTTCCTTTTAAGTCGGGGTGTCCTTCTATTTGTGACCCGTCACGCAAAAAGGGGCCTTCTGTGAACTGTGAAAAGTGCCAACCCTGGTAAGATTACGCGAATTGCGCAGGCTGACCGGGGTTGACACTTTTCGCTTTAATGACAATTTCTGAATGAAAAGTGGTCATTGTACTTTGGTACCTTGTTATGCAATCATTTTTTTAATTATCAACTTAAACTGACCTGCACTATCATTGATCTGTGTTCATCTTATTGATGTACAGAATTCCCAGATGGACCCTTTTTGCCTGATGGGTCACAAATATTGCTTTACCATAAGTTAGGTCTTTTAATATGTGTTTCTCCGAATCAATCCTTCTGTGTTTTTGAAAAAGTATTGGGTGATGGGTCACAATTTACATGATACAATATGAAGTTGTATCTACTTAAGTACAATCCAAGGTAACGAGGACGGACTATATAGTTTTGTGACGTTCCCGTAACTTTGCAGAATTTTGGCCCTAAATCTATACCCACATTAAACGGAGCTATGTATGATGGTCCTCGCATGTACCACGGAAATTTAATTTCAACAAAAATTAATACAAAAGAAAGAACTCGCCCGTATTGCTTTCAAAAACTGTGATAAACTGTTGCATCTAAAATTCCAATAAATGGACACGTCTATGGAAGTTAAAGTCGTGTTTTTCATATATATAGAAATACCTTGTTGCCACCACGCTGACAACAGGTGCTCACAAGAAAGTCCGCTGTGGACGTATTGTGGCACTATGAAAATGACAAATACAATCTGACACAAAAAACGGTTTTCAGATTAACCTAAAATGGTATTGTTTATTACAATATGTTATTTATTAGCTATAATTTGGATTAAAAAAAAAAGGGCAATTTGGTTTTAAGATACAAAACGGCCAATATCGACACTCGTATTTTTATTTCAAATACATTTTTATGTCGATCGATATGGAAAAAAAATGATCGAAGATTATATTCAAGACACAGAATCAAGTTGTGTTTGTTTAAAAATAGTTTATTTAAAATTCCATTGTAACTAAAAAACTGGAATAGTATATTGATAATATAAAATAGACATCTCATTTTTATAAGCATATATTGGCCTGCAACACGTAAGAAAGGGACGGTCGGACATTTGCGTAAAATGTCGTCTCGGATCAGCCTGCGCAATCTGCGCAGGCTGATTCGAGACAGCATTTTACGACTACATCAATTCTATTTCTACAGTAGACAAAAAACGACATAAAAAATAAAAGTGTTTTTCGAATGCACGAGAAACACACGAAAATGTCACTCTTTCATTACGAATGGCAACTATTTTCCCGAGAATGTGTAGACCAAGACCAGACTGCATAGAAAGTGCAGTCTGGTCTTGTATCTACATCGTTGTGTGCCCGATTCTAGAGCTTAAGAATAAACATCTTCAAGTAACATTTAGATCTCGAGAAAAAAAGGCGAACTTATTCTGCTCGCAGTGAAAGAATTTAGTTTCAAACACAAAATAAGATACATGTAACATAATAGTTGACAACAAAATGTTTAAGGTAAGAAATTATTTTCTTTCTAACGTGTTTTATTATTAAATAAACCACGCAGAGAGATAGAGAGGGAGGGAGAGAGGGCAAAGAAATTTTATTCCTGAATAAATATATGCAGTTATTTCGAAATAGGCCTAATAATTCCTTCAAAACGTTATATGGCAACTGACGTTAGTTTTAACCTGCTTTACCTGAGGCCTTAGTTATATTCTAACATGACATTCGAATTCGGCTCTATAAATAAAACAGTGCAAGGAAAGCGAGGTAAAATCTGCGACAATCCATGGATGCATTCTATATCGAGTGACGTCATTCAAGAAGTGGGTTATTCAATGGAACATAATCTTCATCCGCGTGTTTACTCCGAGTTTGAGCTTATTTTCCTTTCATTCAGAATTGGTCATGTTAGACTCGAAATAATTTTCTTTCTATCGCGCTTTATCGTTCAATAAACCATGTTGTGAGTTATGAGACGCAATAAATAAACCACTCGGGCTATCGCCCTCGTGGATTATTTATTGTGCCTCATAACTCACAACTGTAGTTTATTTAAGAAATAATCTTTTTCCTATCATGGTTTATCGTTCAATAAACCACAGTTAATAAGTTACATTTCTCAAAAAGAGGATATCATGTTTTGAAGCCTTAAAGATTAATCAAACCGTGGGTAAGTGATGCTTTTTCGTCGTTAAGGTATAAGTGTACATGATATTCCATAAAAAAATAATGTATTTAGATAAAGTAAAGAACCGTCACATTTCTTGAGTAAAAATAAGCAGAAAAAAAGGTAAAAATTTAAGCAACTTTTTGTCTTTTTCGTTGTGCAATGACCATCGAGCAGAAATCTCTTTACCAGGCGAAAATGAAAATAAATTTCCAAAAGGAAAGCATTGGACAACCACATTTATAACACTGTGAATAATGTGTCTTAAATGATGGGACAAAAGGGGCAAAAAATCTTGTGGAGAAATGGAGTAAACGATTTTTTCTTCCAACCTCAGTGTTTTCAAAAGCACTCCTCCTAGGTGTCTTTAGCCCTTTACCAGACGACAAAATTTGAGCCTTGTCCAAATTGAAAGCATTTGCAAACGACAATTTTTAGTTCGGTTTTAAATCAATTTCATTTCATTCCGTTGTAAACTTACAATACGAAATATACACATGAATAACTTCCCTTTAACATTTTTCAATATGATATAAAATAGTGTGGGAAAAGGAGAAAATGCTGGTTACCAGCATTTTCTCCTTTTCCCACTATGTTTTCAAAAAGCTTCTTTCCCCGGGTCGTTAAAAGTCGGCAGTATGTAATAAAGGGGTTAAATTATGGGATTAATTTGTAAAGAATTCAAATCCGACTGTTCAGTTTTCTGCAAACATTCCAAATTATTTCAAAAAAATCTTGCTATCGTTAAATTTTCTGTGTGTCAAAGAACCGTTCTAACTCATGATGCCAGATTAAAGACATAATAAATCGATATTATGCGACGATTTGTTTGATATGATGCATTACGGTGTTGCTTATAACACCCCCCACACTTTTTCCCCGAAGCGCTGCCCAATCTTATTAATGTTATAATAATATCTATGAATTTAATTCCTTTGTGTAGAGAGCTTTCAGGAATGTTGTCATGACGGTGTAAGGGTCGCAGTCCGCACTTGGACGGCGATCTTCGAAATATCCTTTCTTGTCCACCAGCACATTTGGCGGGATTCGGACATTGGCTGTTTTATCTGCCTTGCCTATGGTGAACTTATCGAGTGCGGGTGCAAAGTACGATCCTGTTAATCTCTTTTTGTTGTCTTCGCCATTGTTTCGGTCGAAGGATGGCAGAATCTTGTCTTGTGGTATCACAGATAACTTTTGGATTGCTTCCTCTATGTACCTATAATAAACAAAGCTCTATTTGTCTTCCTGTCGTTTCTCCTTTTCTCTCCTTCCATCTAAACTCTGCCCTTTCTTTTGCGGAGGAAGGTGTCCTTTTAACTCTTTACGAGACGAGAAAATTTTAGACTGGTCCAAATTGAAAGCATTTGCAGGCGACAAAATGAGGTGACTAAAAATTTGAAATTTGGTCTGGGAAGGGTAGAAAACACTGTGGAAAAAGGAGAAAATACTGGTTACCAGCATTTTCTCCTTTTCCCATAGTGTTTTCAAAAGGCTTCTTTCTCAGGGGCGTCAAAAGTAGGGATTTTGTGGTAATGGATTAAACATTTGAAATTAAAACTGAGTTTTCATTGTTCAACTTCTATCGGGTTTATTGTAATGTAATGACAGGTTCTAAGTTGATAGAACTATTATGGTCTAACCCAATCACAAATGAAACAAGATAGTTTTAAACTAATGAATTAACCTCTTGCAGGTGTGTTTTACACTGTATTTAACAACATTTCAGGCGTGTCATTGGCTAACATTTACATAAGTCTGCCAATCTGTCAGTAAACATTCGATGAAAATAACATTCAAGTAAAAAGGCAAAAAGAGTTATTTAAGAACGTAAGAATGTTAGATTATTACAGATTCAGGGGTTCCAGAAGGTGCCTTATAAACTTTCATTAACCTTTTGGTGACGGCACAGATCAAGATCGGACAGTACAGAATAACATGCCAAGGCAGCTGGTGCACCTATCCATTGCCTACCCTTCCAAATAAGGGAATTCGAAACAGCGAAAGAGTAAACTTAATGAACAATGCTCTGTAAAAAGAGGAGTCATTGCATCTTCAAAAAGAATCGACCTATGTCAGCCTGAGCAGTCCGCACAGGCTTTATGGATGGAAGCTTTTTGGGTTTTTTATTGTCTTTTTCTTCTTCTTTTGTCGATGGATATATCCCAACTTATTATCTAGTGGTTTGGTAGATAAAATATACTTTATGGATCCATAATTCTAGGGGAAAAAACTCCTAGTGTAGCATTCAAGCTGGCAGCCTATGGGTTACTAGTACAGCACTTTAATATTAAGTTATCAAAGACTGACAAGAAAGAGAGAAATAACATTAACCCTTTCCCAAACAATCCCTGGTTTTTACGTGTCTGCAGTAAAAGTCTTTTGAAAACACTGTGGGAAAAGGATAAATTGCTCGTAACGAGCAATTTCTCCTTTTCCCACAGTGTTTTCTACCCTTTTTGAGAACTTTCTGCCAATTTCCCCAAATCTAAAATCGTCGTCTGTAAACTCTTTCGGTTTGGAAGGGTCCAAAATTTGTCGTTTGGGAAAGCGTTAATGCACTGAACGTCCTTTTACCTTCACATAACTCATCTTTGTGTGACAAAAAAAAAATTCTCAATTCAGAAAAATGTGTGTATTAAAGGTATGAATGAGAAATTGTGTCTATTTAACATGTGAAACATTCAAACTGCAGAAATTTGTAAGCTCTTCTTCATTATCATAATTCTGACTTTCATGTAAAAGTGTGTGTGTAAAGTATATGTAAAGTAAGCCGGTGTAATGCAGAGAAATTGCCCTCCTCCACAAAAATGACTCGGGCCATTATTCTACGTAGAGAAATGACCCCAGAAGTCATTTCACTTCGTAGGGGAATGACCCTGGTCATTTTCCTACACATAGAAATGACCCTCTGGGGTCATTTCACTACGTAGAATGATGACCCGGGTCATTTCTCTACCTATAGAAATGACCCATGGGTCATTTTGTAGTGTAGGGTCATTTTTCTGCATTACACTGGCAGTAAAATATTTTATGTTATATTATGCTAACACTAAAAAAGCAACAAAAGTAAGCTTACTTTAGGCCGCCAAGTCTGCGCATTTTGTTTGTGCTGAAGTTCATGTGACAACCCGAAGACCAGCCTGAGTCTGGGGCTACTTTCGCTTTAAAGCTCACGTGGACCCCGTAGATCTCGGCACATCGAATCATGAGATACCGAGATATAACGAGATGATCGGCGATCTCTAAACAGTCTCCTGGTCCGATCTGATACTCCCACTGCAAGAGTTAGAGACAAAAAACTATGATTGAGTCATGCATTGTGAAAAGAGGGTTTAATGCATTCGCAAAAAGTATCGACCCAGGTCAGCCCGCGCAGTTCGCGCAGGCTGACCTGGGTCGAAACTTTTTTAAGCCCAGTGTACCGCCTGGTTTAGTAGGTTGATTATACAAAACGGATTTTTTGCATCTATAGTACTTTGATGATGACTTGCTTGGTATCATGCACCACGGAGACACATAAAGCCCACGGTTCACAGAGAATAGGTCATACTTTGTGAGAGAACCTAGCTCATATATCGTCGGTTTACTTCCAAAACCTCGTAACTAAAAAAAGATTTTCAGGTTCCTCCATATTTGAAGTATTTGTAGATGTGAATAAATGACTTAAGGTAAGACCTGTGTAATGGAAACCAGCTATTTCCACTAAAATATCACCCGGCAAAATTAGCTATAATTAAAAATGAGTATTATTGAACTACTTTCACCAATTAATTTTTTTCCATTTTTCTGCCTCTTTGAATTATCATTTATAAATCTAAAACCACTATATTCTCAATTCAAAAGGAGATAATAATGACTTGCCTTTTCAGAAAACTAAAAAAGTATCAAAAAATGATTTCAAGATAGACATAAACGGAATTTCTGATGCGTTAGAAATGTGCAAAAAAATATTTCTGCATAAATCCTTATTTATCCTTATTTATCAACCAATTAAAATTTTCACCGGAAGTGCATTACACAGGTCTTACCTTAAACAAAATTGAAATATGTAGTTGGAAGGGGTAATGATCATTGTGAGAAGTGGGGAAAATGGTGTTTACCAGCATTTTCTAGGCTTCCCACATTTATTTCAACATGCTATTTCACGGGGTAGTTGACACATTACCATACAATCCGGCCCTACTTTTAACGACCCCGAGAAAGAAGCCTTTAGAAGACATTGTGGGAAAAGGAGAAAATGATGGTAAGCAGCATTTTCTCCTTTTCCCACAACGTTTTCTAGCGTTCACAAAACAAATTTCAAAGTTTCAGTCACTTTTATTTTGTCGTCTACAAATGCTTTTGATTAGGACGAGCCTAAAATATTGTCGTTTGGTAATGAGTTTAAACATGTGTTTTTTCAGTAAAGAATAATGAAACTGGAATGAAATCTAAACGGCTTTTTCAGACAGTCTTCCATAAATTATGTTGAAATAAGATTCAACTTATTCGACATTTTCAGACAGTTTTTCAAATCATTAGTTGGAATCTCAAGATAAAAATTATCGACATCAAAAGCTGTGGGTATTTCCGGCGTGCAATCAAATTAGCAGCGTTTTAGCATTAAACCCTTTCCCTTTCACAAACAGCCCCGTATTTTAACGATTCCAAGAAAAAACACGTATGAAAACATTGTTGGACAAAGAAATGATGCTGGACATCAGCATTTTCTCTATTTTCCATACTGATTTCTGCTCTTTTACAGACAAATCCCATCATAGTATTTATATTCAATATGTTGTCTGCAAAGACTTTCATTTTCGTCATTTCCAGATTAATGCCATTTGGTTACAAAATTAGAGATATCGACAAACACACAATAATTACCTGACCGCAACACTCTTCTCTGTTGATTCCAAATATCTTCAACCCAGCATAAAGGCAGGCCTTGAGATGGTAGTCTAAAAGGGATCTCTCAAACCCACAGCTATTTCCGACCCCGGGGGCACAGTGTCGCCCTTTGAACAAGAAAGGTTTGAGATTTCTCATATACGAAAAAGTTGTACTTATTTCCAAGATGAACATAAAACTATCGGCCTTACTGACCCACAGAGGTAGGATCCAAAAGCTTGCCTTCTGATTCGCCAGCTGTTTTGTGTCAGCAAATCAAATAGCCATTCTTTGGTTGAAACTCCTTGTGCTGATTTTAGAGTGGATGGGGAAAGTATCGCCTATACTGAAGAAAAAAAAAAGTGATCCATCACGCACAAAGAGACCATCTGGGAATTCTGTACATCAATTGGATGAAAACCGATCATGATAGTGCAGGTCAATTTAAGTTGATAATTGAAAAATGATTGTACAACAAGGTAGATTGACCATTTTTCATATAGAAAATCTTATTAAAGCGAAAAGTGTCAACCCTGGTCAGACGCACAGTCTGATCTGGACTGACACTTTTCGCAGCTCCCAGAAGGTCCCTTTTTGCGTGACGGATTACAATTTTTTTATTTGCTCCGGCGTAGCTGAATGATCTCCCCTTTGACCATTTTAAGTGCTACGAGGAAATGAATTGTTACTCAAACTGTGATTGGCCAAATATATGTAAACTACGCAACATTGGATGGTGTTCATGATAAAAATCACCTAATGATCGCATTTACCTATGTAAAGTTTAACTTTATGGCCTTGAAGATGTTAAATCTCTGGTAAAATATCCACAATTTAAAGCACATGGATAAATAAATAGCATGAGTTTCGGCGAGTTTTCTATCTTGTTTATGTAAGAGACTTGGTACCCGTTTTTCCACACGTAAAATAGAAAACGAAGAGCGAAATGCAGGCTACCACTCTGTTTTCTTGCCGAAAACGGGTTGCAAAACACTTGTTTCGCTTCTTGTCACTATGAAAAAAGATGTTATGTCTTGAATTTGGCGATTTAATTTGCAACTTGAATAACTATGCGTACCTATGGTTACAATCGGTTTTATCGAGTTGCTAGTGATGAAACTGGGTTTCTACTAAATTACTCATTGTAAGAGTAGGTAGGTGTGGTCAAGCATTAAAAGAGGTGATAAAACCCGCCTTCCGAAAACGACGAATCGTAGATGTTTGGAAGGTCCTCCATTTTTTGGGAAAAAAATGCAAATCTACTTTGTTTTCTTTTTAAAGATTTCATCGAATGGTCTAAACAGACCTTTATTTAAACATAATGCATTAATAAAAATCGGCACAAACGATGTTCCGAAACATTGCGGAATGTCAACGATCATTTTACGGGAATCACTGTATTACCAATAACGCTTATTGGGAGAGCTCCCTATCTTTTTAGTCTTATCGAGAATTCTAATTCTCAACCATATGCAGAACAATTTACAGAGACTACTTTCACAAATGTTTTCATCATTTTCTTTTCATATTATACCGTATTAAATATTCATATCTCAACTTACAGTTATCAACGAAGCTGGGGCTAGTGTCCCATCCAAGCGGAAGTCCGTTGTCGCCTGTAATGAAGAACTCTTGTTCCCAGCCACACCAGGGTTCATCAGCAGTGATGTCGGGTCTGCTTGTCAGTTCTCGCAGAGCCGCACGTGTGTTTCTTACTGAAATGTTACAGACAGATAGGATATGACATGAGTTGGTATATCAGCTAAAATCTGTGAAACGAGTCGAGAAAAACTCTTAACCCTTTACTCCACAGATACTCATTTCTACACATTGCTTGTAGGAGCCTTTGGAAAACATTGTGGCAAAAGGTGAAATTGCTCGTGACGAGCGATTTCACCTTTTGCCACAATGTTTTCAATGCTATCAAAAGATGTCATATACACAGAAGAAACGGCTTCATCCTTGCTGTTATTTAGGGTCAGTTAGAGATACAATAGAAATGCCTTATGGGGTAAAGGGTTAAGCGAATCTTTGGAGAGCTTAACCCATATTATTACGGGAGATCACTCCTTCATGGCTTCATCCCGGTTTAAATATAATACCTAAAAAATGCGTAAATACAATACCAAAAAAATGCGCCAGAGAGAATTCTCTATATAGCTCAGTGGTTATGGTGCTGGCCTTTCGTTTCAAGTACGTTCTGGGTTCAAACCCTGTCTGGTCCCGGTATTTCTGTCATATATTTGTTAATCTGTTTCTTTGTGGCAGACTTTGTTCGTAAGATTCGGGCTTGTCCTGGATTTGCCATTGAGCCATTAATCCTAATTCTTGTCCAAAAACGGACTCTCTGGCTAGGCTTCGAGTCATCAATTAAAATGATGACTTTAAGAGGGTTGCGTGTTACGAGAGACCACTCCAAGATTGGGGGCTTGTACAGGATCGGCCATTGAGCCATTAATCCCATTTCAAGTTTGTCAAAAACCAGACTTTCTGCCTAATAAGGCTTTTGGTCATCAATCATAATGATGACTTTAAGAGGGGGTGAGTTACGGCAGACCACTCCTTCATACTTGGCTTCATCCCGGTTTAAATACAAAACCCAACAATTGCGAAAGGGAGAATTCTCTTTAGGTCAGTCATTATGGTGTTTACCTTTCGTCGAGACGTTCTAGGTTCGAGCCCTGTCCGGTAACAGTATTTCTGCCATGGATTTGTTCATTTGTTTGTTTGTTACTTCCTTTATTCGTAAAAAAATATCTTGCTATATAAATGAAATGAAACTTCCAAATTGATAGCAAAAAGCAACAAAGTTTGCAATGCCAAAGCCTCCCTCCCCCCCTTTTTTTAGGTAGATAAGATACCTCGTCATCGGACAGTGTAGATCCAAGATCACACTGCACGTTCTGTGCAGTGTGATCTTGATCTACACTGCCCGCAAATGGTTATTGTGATCGGCTTAGCAGGCTAAGAATTAAGTATTTCCTGGGGACAAGTCTACTCAAATAGCTTAGTTGCTGCCGCACAGGGCTCGAAAGCAGAGTGTCGCATATTTCCCATTCCAAGCCCGCTCGATTCCTTTTCAACGACTGATTATAGTCTCCACTCATCGCTCATCATGGCTTCAACTATTTTTATGCGGGACAGTTGCCGGTGGGTTTGGACAAAAAATATGCATAACCCTGATAAAGACAAACTCCAGGTAAACATGTACAGTAGCACTGACCCCTGTGATATAACAAAAATATGTTGAAAATAGCCGAACAACTAATCTATCAATCATTACCGGTGCATGTTACAACACAGAAATAATAAGGCTATTTCATACGAAGGGAAGTAACTCCGATAACCCAACGGCAAGAGGAAAAATAAGCTGCACCAAGTGCGTTACAATATAGTATTGTTTCTATTCAAGGCGACTAAATTTCAGCTTTTGCCAACTTGAACAGCACTTGCAAAATCTATATGGACCAGAGGTGGCAGTTGTCTATGAAAGTGTATAAATATGAAAAAACGAGAAAGTACTGGATACAGCATTCTCTCCTTTTCTCACATTTTTTAACAGCTTTTTCCCTCGTGGTTTTTAAACGCGATTTTTTTTATGGAAAGTCAAATCGGTAATCAGTATCCTGCACTCAAGGCACCGATCTTTATCTTACTTACTGAAAATAGTCCCCTTAGTCAACCATTTTATAGGGTCCACCAAACCCTTAGTCTGCTAAAGACGTGGAAGGAAAATTTTAGATATAGAGTAAAAACCAGAATATTGCTGTTTCCAGGTGTTTTGGGTTTTTTTTTTTCGGGAAAAACTATCTCCTTATAGGACACTTTAGATCCAAGATCAGACTGCAAGGGGAAGGAGAACTTGTAGGTAACACGCATTTTCTCACGATGTTTTCGAAAGTTTTTTACCGGGTTTGTTAAACTTGCAGCAAATATTTTTTTTTTTTAGAATTTCAATATTTGGTATCTTTTTGACTGCTGAATAGATCTAATGTCTTTTTACCCAGTACCACACAATCCCTACTTTTGACGCCCCTGAGAAAGAAGCCTTTAGAAAACATTGTGGGAAAAGGAGAAAATGCTGGTAACCAGCATTTTCTCCTTTTCCCACAATGTTTACTACCCTTCACAAAACAAATTTCAAATTTTTACTTTTATTTTGTCGTCTGCAAATGCTTTCAATTTGAACGAGTCTACAATTTTCTCGTGTGGTAAAGAGTTAAACGACCAGCAAGGTATGCATTTTTTACAAATGGATTGAATGTGCAAGAGATAAAATCTCTTTGTATTTATTACACTGTACAAGAAGTCGAACAAAATGTCGGATCATCTTTTGTTGTAAACCCGTGCGCTTTATATCAAATTACTACCTTTTCCTAAAATACTAACTGAAACTAGAACAGAAAAAAAGAACGAGAAATTATGAGCACATGACTTTACAGGCTGATTTAAGACCTTCGAAAATTTACATAAAGGACAATTACTTAAAGCAAAGTAAAAAATTCCAGATGACATGCCTTTTCTCATTTTAGCACCATTTTTTCTACTCTTTCGAAAACGAATTCTACCAAATCTTATCCTAGTGAATTACGTAAAAGGTTCCTTCATAGATAAAACCTGAAGGTTGCCATTTCAAAGTAATTTTTGTTGAGAAATATCTCCCTATTGGACAGTGTATATCACAGAACCTGCAGTCTGATCTTGATCTACGCTGTCCGCAAAAGGCCGGTCAGCGAGTGGTGATCAGCAGCCTATGAGTTATTTGAAGTAAAGCTTCATTTCTTGCCTCTAAAGGTTTGCAATATCGACAAGTCTATAACAAGTCTACTGGTTAAGATTATAACCCAGGGGTGAATTACTTGTCCTGCTCTTCTAGGACCACAAAATTTTATAAATTTTCAAGTGAGAGACGAGAGGCTGTTGAATGCATCCCCGTGGTGCATGATACAAAACAAGTCGTCATAATTATGCACTCTCTTGCACTCCGGATCATTCACATTCACCTCTGTAGTGGGCTCAGAAAGTAGTCCGTCATTACGTGATACTTTCGTCACATGACCAGAACTCAAACGCCGGTGAAAGAAAGACCAATATCGATTACTTTGTGTACTGTTCAAGAAGCATACGGCCAATCAGACTAAGTGGTAGGAAATGTGAAAAACACAGATTTTCTGAAAAGCTTAAATGTCTTTTAAAGGACCATAACTTGTATTTTGATTTTATAAACTAAAATTTAACGGTGTGTCAAAACTGTTGTCATCATTCGTGGGCGCAGTCATTTTTGTTAAAATTGGTGTAAGATTCCGATTAGTAAAGAGGCTAAAAAAAAAAGTTCCATTGTATACAGGTAAATTCTTCAGGTTGAACGCACCTATGATGTATCCAGAATCATATTTCCTTTGTCTACCTTAGTTAAAATTTTACACATAAAACAGTTAAACAGTGATAAAACGTCTTTTCCTCGGTCTGACAAGATTCTTGTCATTTAGCCCATCGCAGAGACGTATGGTGAGGGTAACGAACGACAACTCTGCTCGGAGATTGATAATTATGCAGTCATTTTGTCTCTTTTAATTTTGAATGGTCCTTTCTCTGACATATTATGGCAAAAAGTTTCGACTCGTATCAGCCTGCAAGTTCAATATAATTTACAGGTGCATTAATTTCCCTTTTCTGCAGAAAAGGTTAAATCATGACTGTGTTTTAACACAATTACATGATAGCTATTTTATGATTTTTAGTTTCGCACTTGCCCTCTGTGATAAGCATTTCTGGTTTCTATATATCTGTCAACAATTCTATTGACTGACAATAGTGAGTAGTATATATGGACTATTCAAAAAGCTTTTAGTGGCGTGATTTGAAACATTGTAATATACACATCCAATCATGATGACGATGATGATGATGATGATGATGATGATGATTGTGGAATAGAAAGAGAAACAGGGAGAAGGAAGGTGTAGACTTCATACCAACTGGTTTTTTATCACTGGGATAAAGGAGCTCACAGTAGACAATTTTATGGTTGCCTTTCCGAAATGGGTCTTTGAACAAGGCCACTGGTTGTAGGTACAACTCTGGTCGGGGATCCAGATACTCGGCCGTGTCAAAGGCATTGTTAAACCAACCTTCCACATCTGTATAGAAAGCAAAAAAAAAAAGTAATGGAAAATAAAAGCACAAACAATTCACAAAGGGTAGCAACAAAACCAACTTGTTTTTCAAAAAAAAAAGTATAGAAAGCGACCTTTAAAACCCTTGTTAGAAATGAAATCCATGAAATAAGGTTCGATTCATGAAACCGCTTTGTGAAAACGAGGTGACAAAAGGATGAATAGCTCGTAACGAGTATTTCTCCTTTTACCAGATTGTATAAGAAGAATAAAGGAATAACGTAGCCTGTAGTATTTATACCTGAGGCAAGCGTATTATTATCGAAATCTTTCGACGCAAAAAAGCTAAACTTGAAATCTACTTTATAGACGTAGTTTGAAAACAAGTGAAAAAACGGCAGATACAAGAACGTAGTGCAGGTTTTTTGCAGTCCAATCTTGATCTACGATGTTATCAAAGGCTACTTATGGAGCAAATTAAAAAAAAAAAATAAATAAATAAATAAAGTAACCATCGAATTGTAACTGCCAATAGGTCAACCAGTAAATTTATTAACTAGTAAACTAGTAACTAGTAAACTAGTAAATTTTGGATTTTAACTTCGCAAAAGCCTCTTTTTTGCCTTCTTCTTAGAGAGACGTAAAGCTGTGAAGTTGTGACAGTACCTACAGTGCTTTGATTATTTAACTCATTACCAAACGACAAAATTTTAAATTTGTCCACATTGAAAGCATTTGCAGATGACGAAATAATAGTGACTGAAAATTTAAAATTTGTTTTGTGAATGATAGAATATATTGTGGGAAAAGGACATGGGACTCCAATACTTTGCATACACATTTTTAATCGTTTAAGCGCTAAGGCGATTACAATATTTACAAATGGCGTAGATCACGTGCAGTCTGATCTTGGATTTATAATGTCCGCTTGTTGAGCCAAGCCAATGAGATTAACAGATTGTTTTAGGTTTAAATGAATGGTATTTTCAGCCTTCGAAAAAAGGACAGTGTAGTAATTTTGGCAACCCCCCCCCCCCCCCCATTTCATCGGTTTACTTCAAACACCTGGTAACTACATCATGTTTCAAGCTGTACTTACGAGGATTTTGAAGTAAAATGACGATTCGTCAAGTAATCCTGAGTTTTAACGGGTCTGAGGAAGAAATAAATTGACGAATTCTGGGGAAACGTCAAAGAATGCTGGTGACCAACGTTTTCACATTTATCCATGCGTTTCGTCTTTTTTACTCTTTTTACAATTGTTTGAGTTTTAATGAAATTGTGGTTTGCAACTGTGTTAAATTTGGACATGTGTTTGACTTTGTCTTTTGAAGAAGAAGAAAAGACGGTGTAAACTTTAATTTACCACACCTTCACGCAATAGCTATTCTAACAGGCAGTAATTTGAAACCACCGAAAAAGATTTTTTGCCATATCTATTTGCCTTTTTGCTTCGTAATATCCCATAACATGAGGGCTGAATGCATTTTACGTGTTCTTGAAATAAGGTGAAAATCTGAGTCTCTTGCATTTTATGAATAGTCTAAGAGGTTTTTTTTTGCGTATTAATATCTTTAAACCATTGCTAAAATGTGGTACTGCAGACAGCGTAGATCAAAGTCAGACGGCACAAAGCTTGCAGTCTGAACTTGGATCGGAGGCTACAATGTCCGAACAGAAGAAAGTTTCTGGTCTAAAACAACGAAAAATAAAGGTTCTGGGGGCTTCTTTACTGGAAATCATTTTTAATTCCTTTTCAGCCACGCTCTGTAAAAAGTAGGGGGGGGGGGTTAAATATTTCAAATATTTTAGCAAAACATATCGACCCAAGTCAGCCTGTGTAGTCCGAACTGTTTTTGCTTTGGTCAAATTTTCTGCATGCCAAGGGACCATTTTACTTTATGATACAGTCAGTTGTTAAATCGACTTTTATAAATCCATAATACCGTATGGCTTGCAACATGCAAAAAGAAGCATTAGGACATTTGCGTAGAGTGTCGTTTCGGATCAGCCTGCGCTGTCCGCGCAGGCTGATCCGAGACGGCACTTTACGAATACATTAGGTTTTGTGTTTAAGTACAGTTCCGCAAAACAGAAAATTGCATAAAAAAAACTGAAAGTGTCGTTTCGGATCAGCCTGTGCGGACCTGAAACAACGCTTTACGCAGATGTCTGAATGCCCCTTTTCGCGTGTTGCAGGCCGTATATAATGTCTTGTTTCGTACAATGTATAACTTAGATAAATAAAGCCCTCGTGTGCCAGAGCGAGGCTTAATTTTATATATTCGGTACAGGGGACGGCACATTATACGCAGTTTTATATTCTGCATACCAGCCGAGCCCAGTACCTCAGACGTCAAAGTGAAAGTCAGAGAGCTAGAGGACGCTGGTTCGAATATACAGGTCGACCCAACTCTTTCCGGGGACTTGTGATAATCCTTGCGACCACTCTCTTGCACTCCGGATCATTCACATTCACCTCTGTAGTGGGCTCAGAAAGTAGTCCGTCACTACGTGATACTTTCGTCACATAAACGGGACTCAAAATAGCGACACAAACGCCGGTGAAAGAAAGACCAATATCGATTACTTTGTGTGCTTTTCAAACAGCATACTGCCAATCAGACTAAGTGGTAGAAAATGTGAAAAAGAGGGATTTTCTGAAAAGCTTAAATGTCTTTTAGGGGATCATAGCTAGTTTTTTAATCTCATAAATCAAGATCCATCGGTGTGTCAAAACTGTTGTCACCATTCATGGGCGCAGCCATTTTTGTTAAAATTGGCGTAAGATTCTGATCACTAAAAAAGCTTGAAAAAAATAGTTCCATTGTATACAGGTAAATTCATCAGTTTGAATGCACCTATAATGTATCCAGAATCACATTTCCCTTGTCTACTTTATAATGTTACACATGAAACAGTTAAACAGTAACAAAACATCTTTTCTTCGGTTTGACAAGATTCTTGTCATTTAGCCCATTGCAGAGATGTATGGAGAGAGTAACGAACGACAACTCTGCTCGGAGATTGCCTTGCGACAGGATTAATTTCTGTCTTTCCACCGACAATGAGTGCAAGAATGGTTTATGTGGCTAAGGAAAAGATGTCGTGTGAAGTTCTGGTAAAAGATACTTCAGAAAAGCATGGATAAGTGCTCTAGTAGCCGCGATATAACAGAAATCTTGGAAGAATTGTTTTCACTAATTTAAGTCAGTTTCCGAATAAGGAAACAGGCAAGACAACTTCATTTTCCCTGAAAATAATAAAAGAGCCATGCTCTGTAAAAAAGAAGCTAAATTCATCCACAAAAGGTATCGACTAGGGTTAGCCTGGGCAGTCCGCACAGGTTCACATCACTTTTCGCTATTTGGAAATTTACAGTATGTCAAACGACCATTCTACATTGATATTTAGCGGAGGGTTACCCAAAAAACCTGGAGATATTAATAGATTATGACTACTTTGTAGCTAGGAGGTATAGAGGATATTTGTTTTTTTCGGTGAAAATCGAAATTTATTTCATCTCGTGAACACCATCGGTAATATTTTTACTCGTGGCTCCGCCACTCGAATTGAACGATATACCACGATAGGAAGAAGATTATTTCTTACATAACCAGTGAAAATATTTTTCGATATTACACGGACACGACAACTGAAAATACCGATTTCCATGTTCTTGTTGCCTACGTAAACTGCGCGTGGCTCACAACCAGACGGAAATATGCATTTACCTTGCATTTCTCGCGCTTTCAGACTGCGTAATATTGTAATGCGTTGCTATGCGGGAGGGGAATGCCACTGGGAATAACGGAAAAGAACTGTACTGGATTTTGATAAAGCACCTCCAAGAAAGGGTTAAAAGCAGGAAATAAATAGAATATCTCGTGAACACCATCGGTAATATTTTCACTCGTGGCTGTGCCACTCGTGAATTTATTACTGATGGTGTTCACTCGATGAAATAAATTTCGATCTTTGACCGAAAAAAAAAAACCAAATAACATCTATATAATACACATTGTTTTGCTTGCTAAATACATCTGTTATGAAGCCATTACATAACTACAGTGCTGTAAGGCTTTACAAATAAATGAAAATAGATTATGTAAGTATATAATACATGTACTTTCATACAGGCAAAAAAGATTATATAATTGGAGGGTTTATGGCCTGAACAGATCTTTGTCGCAAAACAAAAACATGTGTTTTTCAAACCTTCTGATTTTATACCTTATAAAGAAAAAAATACCGGTTGCAAATGTTTACAGGTAATAGACAAGAAATTGAAATGAGTATCTTATTGACTGGGTTTTTCCCTTATATAGTCTGCAACACGCTAAAAGGAGCATTCGAACATTTGCGTAAAGTGTCGTCTCGGATCAGCCTGCACAGTACGCGCAAACTAATCCGAGACGGCACTTTACGACCACATTAGATTTTGTGCTACAGTAGACATGCGCAAAACAGAAAATAACATGAAAACGGAAATTGTCGTCTTGGATCAGCCTGCGCGGAGTGCACAGTCTGATCCGAGACGACATGTTACGCAGATGTCCGAATACCCCTTTTCGCGTGTTGCAACCCAATTATATTATATAAGTCATGCTTTGACACAGGAGTGATCAGTAAATTTCCTTGATGCATAAAACCAAGTATAATTATCACATAGTTATAGATGTATTTAATCCATTATCCTATACAACTGACTGAATCATAAGATAGAATTGTCCTGGGGCACGCAGAAAGTTTAAAGGTAGAGAAAAGGGACTGCGCAGGCTGACACGAGTCGATACTTTTCGCTAATGCATTAAACCCCCTCTCCATGGCTTGTAATAGTAAGCCTACAATCACTAGGGTGTATCAGTCGGTATAAGTCCTTGTTTATGATCCAAAAGCTATAATATAATGTTATTAATCAAGTGATTTCGTATTGGCCCAGTTACAGGTCCGAGGTCAGCCGTATTGGCCCGAGGCCGAAGGCCGAGGGTCAATACGGCTGACCTCGGACCTGTAACTGGGCCAATACGAAATCACTTGATTAATGACAATTTTATTAATTAACGCTTTACCAAACAATCTCTGGTTTTTACGACCCTGAAAAAGAGGCCTTCTGAAAACATTGTGGGAAAAGGAGAAAATGCTGGTAACCAGCATTTTCTCCTTTTTCCACAATGTTTTCTACCCTGCTGGAAACAAATATCAATTTTTGGATTACGTTTACTTTGCCGCCTCCTGGAACGTGATTGGCTAAAAGTAAGCGCAGACGCTCACGCCACTGAACTTTTGACCAATCAAGTTCAAGGATTTCTGCATTGGTCGTGGGTCATCAGTATTGATACGAGGTCAACTGTATTGATCGGAGGTCAAGTCGTATTAAGCCGGGGTCACGACCTGTGTACTATACGAAATCAGAAATGTGACTGGTATCGCGTGGACCGGTTTCCTTGTATAACTTCTATATATCCAATAGTTAATTAATAATATTCTATATAAAAAATACATGAAATGTCGATATAGAAACCTTAGAAGTTGGTTTGTATAAATATACGGACAACTCCGGTTAAAACAGTTTTTGTCTGTTTGTTTATTTGTGTTTACAAGGTGTTTAACGTAGTTTTCAAAATCAACTTTTACCCTGTCCTCTGGGGTCATTTCTCTACGTAGAATGATGACCATGGTCATTTCTCTATGTAGTGATATGATCCATGGGCCACTTTGTAGGGTAGGGTCATTTCTCTGCATTACACCGGCGCATATAATCTGTTTTTTCTATGAGTTCCTTTCAGTCCCTCCGGGTACATGATTCTGTCCAAGATACTAGCCGCTTTCCGATATAACCATCGTCGTGTAAATGATACAGAGTGGAATAGACCTTTCGCAATGACTCTCATCAATCCTAGAATCGTCATCTGTAGGACTGCAGAATCGAACCAGCAACCGTTTGATTTCAGTCCGTGCTTGTTACCGGCTGAGTGACAGGTCTCGGCAGATTTGAACAAACCCGAAAGAATGAATATTGTTTAACTCCTTACAAACAACAAGGTTTCAGACTAGTCCAAATTGAAGGCATTTGCAGATGACAAAATAAATGTGACGACGAAGACGACTGATTTAGCTTGTGCCAAAAGACAGAATTTTAGACTGGTCCATTCTAATAGCATTTACAGACGACATACTAGTATTCAATTTTATGGGAAAAATAGAAACGTAAAATTCTAGTTACCATTTGGGGTTACGATTAGGCTACGGGTAAAATAACGGGAACCAGTTAATACAAGACCCTGCCCCTGAAATGAACAAATACTTCTACTGCCTTGACCTGAAAGGGCTCGGATTTCATCTTCGGTTTGAATAACAATTTAATAAATGTTGGGCAATAGAGATCCTAATGACTAAACTTGGTGATAAAAAACGCAATGCTGTAGACAACGCGCACAAAGGGGATAAGTATTATTAAAGTGTTCTTTTAATGTCCAACGTGTTAAGAGTTTTAATGCAACCAAAATCTGAAATCTTTGTTTAAAGAATATAGGCTTTATGGTAAAGGTTTTGCGTCCGAATCTCGATATGAGTGGAACTACAGCGTCAATACTGGTTTGGGTTTCCAGGACCCGTATTCACCAACCATTCTTGAGAATATGCTTAGTCTTATTCTCCAAGGTTTTCTAAATTTGTAAGCTGATTGGCTAAACCGAATGGTTTAAGAATGGTTCTTAAAGATTGTTGGTAAATACGGGCCCAAGACTCGTGTCAAGTAATCAATATGAACAACATCTTTAGTCCCAAAAGTTTTCGGAGTTCCGAAGTAACGCAGTTTATGATTGACAAAACCGAATGATTTAATAAGTCGGATATTGCGTTACTTTCTAAATCGTCAAAAAAAAAGCTAAACAGTGTAAAACAAGGCAATGGGTGGTACATTAATGCCCATGGAGCAAATAATTGTCCTTTTCTCCTTTTCCTACACGATTTTTGTCACTCCACAGAAACATCTCATCATTTTAACTACATTAAATTTATTGTCTACTTCTTATGTCAGTTTGGGTTGGTTTACAATTTTGTGGTAAGGTCACGGTTTTAGTTGTGAGAACTTCCTGTACAATGGATACAAAGTAAAAAAAAAAAATTCAACTAAAGTCCCTTTTTTCCCGTTGACTGCGCATATCATATTCTGCGAAGATTCGACCTGTCTTATATGACGCATCACTATCCCCGATATCGGGAAACTGTAGTATTGCGCTCTGTAAAGTAGCAATGTAGAAAATAGCTTTTATCAATACGCTTGAGGAGAAATGAGACCTGTTTTAGCTCCAGATTTCTCTAAACTACTGATCATAGCTGAGTGAATTGCACGAGGTAGCGTTTTATTGAGTAAACGTTTATTTTAGTTTGAAATTGAAAGTTACGGTTGTCGCGTAGGAAAGTAGTTCGGTTCTGTACCCAGGATGCCCAAATTAGATAGATGAGTATTTATAGAATGCCATCTAGCGAGAGATAATGTTGTTTTTTTTCAGACAAAACAGCGTATAAAATCAGTATTTATTACGACAGCTTGCACAAGATTTATATAATATAAAGTCAGTTTATGCATTCTCAGTACCAACCTTCCGTTTGTTTTTTGTTTGTTTTTTGTTTGTAACTAATGCGTCATATTGTCGGGCAAGCTGTCATCATTGCACAGCCTGTTGACAAAAGGTATTTCTTCTTGCAGCAGAATTTATTGAAAACATCGCGATAAAAGATTGTTCTGATTGTAGCGAATTAGATCTCTTTTTGCAATAATATATTTACGAAAATTCGGGTATTCGGTGAATTTCTGGTTATCATTACAAAAGGGTGCTGTCTCTCACTGATCAACATTGTTTCCATTACTTATTTAACTCTTTACCAAACGACGGCATTTCAGGCTTGTCAAAATCGAAAGCATTTGCAGACAACAAAATAAAAGTGACTGAAATTTGAATTTCTTTTGTGAAGGATAGAAAACATTGTGGAAAATTTCCCACAATGTTTTTTTAGGCTTCTTTCTCAGGGTCGACAAAAGTAGGGATTGTGTTGTAATAGGTTAAATGAATTGTGCTTTGTGAAAAGGGACCTGATAACATCTGTAAAACGTATCGACTCCGGTTAGCCTGTACAGTCCGTGCAGGCTGATCTTGGTCGAAACCTTTTTGCTATAGATCGATTTTCTGCCTTTCAACAGCCTAGTGTATCTCATGATTCAGTTAATTATTGCAAAATTTGTTTTTATGGATCCATATTTGTGTGATTACTTGCCTTGGCGTTATGAATTAAATAGAGTTTATTTCATCAGCTTGTGGTTAATATGGGGAAATATTTGCCGAAAAAGGAAAAGGTATGCGAAAATAACGAGTGTCGTAAGGCAAATATTTCCCCATATTAACCACAAGCTGATGAAATAAATTATACATTATATTTCCTCTGATTATTTTGTCAACGAATGCCACTTTTAAAATTAGTGATCTCAATTCAATTAACCGGATAACCGATATTTTCAAAAAAAAAAGTAGTTCCAGATTTTCGGCATGAGGAAAATATTCACTGTAACAGGGAAATAATCCCCCCCCCCCCCAAAGTTTAAATTACGTGATTTCTTTACCCATAACATTTCTAAAAATAGACACATGAAATATAAATATACCCCTTTTGCTAAAGCTGGCTCAAATTTTAACCCTGTAGCTGCTAAGCGCGACTCGCTGACCATTTGCGGACGATGAAGTTCCAGATCAGACTGCACCGAACATGCAGTCTGATCTTGGATCTACACTGTCCGAGAAGGGGATATTATTCTCCGAAACATCATTTTGAAACAGGAGGATTTAGGTTTTTAATACCAAACAGAAAATTCCTTTTTAGTTATGTGGAAGGACCAGGGTTAAAAAAAAAAAAAAAAAAACATGTCTATCTTTTAGCTTTAAAACCATTTTTTCACAGAGGTGAAAATTAGCAGTCTTAAACTCTTTGTGAAACTTTTCTAAAACACTGAAAAAAATAATTTGGTTAAATGCCCCTTTAAGATACAGCCAGTACATGTATACTGTGTCTGTACCCTTGTTGATTGACATTGTTTAGAAAACCATGTGACTTTTAAGATGTATATATACATCGTATAGTGATTTATCAACTACTTGACATCATCACGGCGCTTTAGGCGAAATAGTGGCTTTTGCAGACGGCACAGCCCAAGATCAGACTACAAAGAAGGTGCAATCTGATTGTTAATCCTTACAGTGTACTTTCTGCGTGCATGGTCAGTTTGTCTGTTTGTTTGTATCGGAGTTTAAAGCTGGTATTTACAGCTTGGGTCATACCACGGAGATAATAACCTACCATGTGTTACTTTCTTTCCACCACGGACTACTTTTTCTAACATGCATCAAAAGTGAGAGGCGAAAAATTTCCAGAAAGAAAGATTGCTTCAACCGGATATCGAACTTGCAATCCCGAGGTTATAAGCCAAACAGCCAATCCTGAACGTTATAAGTCTTTAGAGGTTTCGCTTAACCCCTTACAACACTATGACAACTTTTGACGCCCCCGAGGAAGAAGCCTTTTAAAAACATTGTGGAAAAAGTAGAAAATGCTAGTAACCAGCATTTTCTCCTTTTCCACAATGTTTTTCAAAATGATTCTTTCTCAGGGTCGTTAATTAAAAGCCGTCATTGTGTGGTAAATTGTTAAGTAAGTCTTTTGCATATCCAAGAAGCAATGTGCCTTATGATTCAATCGGTTGTTGAACAAAATGGATTAAAATAGAAACATTGTTATGTGATGACCATCTTCGCAAGCCAAGGCTGACGATTCACTACGCTACTCTACCCTTTGCGGATCGAGCTTGATTTTTACATTCCCCCGATTCGCCTTTTCATTGGATGCAGCCAGCCCTAACTGCAACGAATGAAATCTCTCGTAGCATTTCATTTTGATAAAAATAGAACAAGGTTGCTACCTTTCGAGTAGAAGATAAATATGGAAACCAACGTAGATGTCTGCTTATTGCTTCATGTGTATTCGTAAGCGGTTTGTAAAACAATATTTCATTTGCTTTTAGAAATATGATGTAAAGGTGGGTAATAACCAGCATCCAATAGAAGGGCATCGCAGGAATCCTGAAATCGGGCTCAATTAGCCAAGGTAAGATCCACGTAGACTTGATCGTAACCTTGGCTCGCGAAGATGTGTGATGACATGTTATCACGGAGATGCATGGCTTAAATGCAATATTTTTCTTTTTCCAAGCACTATACACCCTGAAATGAACTCAATGTAGACGACTTCAGAAAGTATATTGTTCTACAATACATAGACAGGTTTCAACCCGTACTATTTGTCAAATACGAAAGAATTTCACTTATCATAGGCTACATCCTACAAAAATATACAGTAAATCTGTAATTTGGGTAAAATTGCTGTCGCAGTTTGGCCTACTTTTCATTATTTCTCATAAGCCTATGACACAGAAGGACGACTTTTAACGACCCTGAGGAAAAAAAAAAACTTTTAAAAAACATTGTGGGAAAAGGAGAAAATGCTGGTAACCAGCATTTTCTCCCTTTCCCACAAAGTTTTTAACCCTGTCAAAGAAGAATAGTGTCATGTAAGCCACTATGAAATTTTTGTCTGCAAGTTGGTTCAATTTGGATATGACTAAAGTTTTGGCTTGTAAAGGGTTAATTCTGAGCCTCAACAGAGATCAGATATTCATCTTTCAGAACCTCTTACACCGTTTATCCTTTCTAAAGGCTTTTCTTTTATTTTTCATTTGTTATAAGCTTCACTAAACAAGCGAACGATACAGATCCAAGATCAGACTGTATGTTCTGTTGAGATCAAAATGCAAGTTCTGTGCAGTCTGATTTTGATCTGTACCGTCCACAAAAGCCCCCTTTGTACATTTTTTTTTTTTTTATTTCATGCTTTCCGGTAGGATATCGAGAAATAGCAGTGAAAATAATTTTCATTCTTACACTGGTACCACCAGTGAAAATACCGATTTTCACGTTCTTTTTGCCTAGGTAAATTGCGCGTGCCTAACAACCAGATAAGAAATATGGCGTCATACACCTTGCATTTCTCGAGCTTGACGTAATATTGTAACGCGTTGCTATGCGGGAGGGGTACGCCACGGGGAATAACGGAAAAGAACTGTACTGCATTTTGATAAAGCTCCTCAGAGAAAGGGTTAACAGCATGAAATAAATAGAATATTTGTTTTTTTCGGTGAAAGATCGAAATTTATTTCATCTCGTGAACACCATCGGCAATATTTTCACTGCGCCACTCGTGGAAATATTAACGATAGTGTTCACTGGATGAAATAAATTTCGATCTTTCACCGAAAGATACAAATATCTTCTATATCTTTGTTTTTTCAGGAATTCACCGCCTCCTTGGTAATATAGAAAGTATTTTTGATAATCATTCAGAGTTCAATAAAACGATGACAGAGAGAGAGAGAGAGAGAGAGAGAGAGAGAGAGAAGAGAGAGAGAGACCTAAAAGAGAAAAAGTAATCAGTGCTGCTTGTTATTTAAATCAAAGGGCTGACAGCACCGAAAAACGGTCTTCGCTTTGCAATCTGTATTGCTAAAAGTCTTACTCATTTTTAATATAAATTTTGCAGATATAACAGAATAAACATCCTCTAAAGCCATATAAATATTATATATCGTATATAAATCTCTAGCTGGCTGAAACAAAAGAGAATCGATAGCATGTTATGTTTTCTACAACACTAATCAAAGCCTTACATATGGATTTTTTTCCATTACCTAAACGTATCTGTCTCTTACATATTTAGGCAGCCGTTGTACATTCACAAACAATCGATACATTATTATTCTATTGTTTTTTCCACCAAGACTGCGAGCATTACAATTTACATAACAACAGTAATACAAAGAAAATAATAACGATAAAGGAAAACAATTAGTAAGAATGAAAGAAAACAGTAAGAATGAAGTGAATAGTGAAAACTCAAAACACTGTGACATATAGAATTCTTGTGGTTAATACAATAGATCACGAGTACTCTTGATCGTTGATAGTTTCTAGAAGATACAGGGTATTTCTAAATAAGTTTGCCCATCAATATCCTAGATTCAAACAGTATTTAGAACACTTAGTAAAAACACGTAGACGTAGTCTTTTGTGACGGCAACAGGAAATTAAAATTACACTAACCCTTTACCAAAAAATTCCTGGTTTTCACGACTTTGGGAAGAAAATATTGTTGAAAGAGGAGAGAATGCTGCTTACCAGCATTTTTTCCTTTCTCAATAATGCTCTCTACCGTATCAAAAACGAAATTCATTATTTGAGCTACATTTAAATTGTTGACTAAAATTATTTCAGTTTGGTCCAGTCCAAAATTTTGTCGTTTGGTAAAAGGGTTGAGGATACAGAAGCGGATGCTTGTGATAGGCAGTGGTACCTTTTCCTTCGGTGACTGCCCAAACTGTTTATGAATGTATATAAAAGCCATACTTTTGTGGCTATACATCATTTTGCTATATTCTTGGTAATTCGGAAATAGGAACATTTTATGAGACAATACAATTAAAAGTTAATTACTTTTATTATTTTTTTATGTGTTGTGGTAATTAGAGAAGAAAAGAAAAGGTGCATAGTTTTACCATATTTAGAGTGTCCCATTCTTTCCTTACAAGAAACTCCCTCTTCTAAGATCTACAGAGAGAGAAGTGAGAGAGAAGTGGGGATTTGCTTACTAGAAACTGCTGCGTGTTCTACATTGACAAAAGCCTAATAAAGATGTTTTTGTATATTAATACGGGGTCACGGAACTTTAGATTAATATCTTTATTCATTGAAAAACGGACTTTACATGAATTGGAAAGGAAGAGAGGAAACCTCCTACACCATTTTGAATGGAACAATGGTCACCACGGAAGTTCGAAGTTGTACAACGGAGACTAGAGTTGTATCAAGACAAACGTATAAGTCCCGTAAGACATGATCTACAACAGGGGAGTTAACTTGATGCATGAACATTGTCAAACAAGAAATTTTTAGTTAATGATCATATTGCCACGTGCAGGCATCTTCTTTTGCCTTGCAGACCACAAGTGAAAACTTGTGGCAAAAAGAGAATTGCTCGTGAAGAGAAAATTCTCTTTTTGCCAAATGTTTTCATCTGTAAAGAAAAACGACAAAGGTACGCAAAAAAAAGTTATTAAATGGTTGAGCTCTATTTCTTTGATGGTCTACGCAGCATCTTTAGGTATTTCTATATTTCGCACCGGAGTTTCGCGAAAACTTATGGGAATGTCACATGATTTATAACACGAGTGTATTACGAACATTCGTATCAATTTAGTATGATGGCACCATTTTATATAATGAAATTGACGGAGTTACCGATACCAAAACGACCTCCCCTTTATTTAGATACCAAATATTTTTTGCAGATATTTCTCGTTGTATTTCATAGATCTTTTTGTGGTATAAAAGCTTAACATTTCCCACAGAAGCGTACCCCCTCCCCCTCCCCCCGCCCCCGAAAAAAAAAGTTTCACCATCGGTGACTGTAAACTCTTCCTCTTCATGTTTGCATGGTGCATACTGAAGTCACCGGCCTTTGCGAGCATTCACTCTTCCCCCAACACTGTTATCAAATGTTCTTTTGTAGTAAAAGGAGAGTTTGAATTCGATCGTTTTTTGGGGGACAGTTTTGGAGATCAGATTCGAATAACCAACTCATTATGTGGACTCTGTTTAAATCTACTCTGGCCTCTATTGTATGAAAAATTCAGTTAAAATTCCTTGCGCAACGCAATGGTTGGATTTTTCCCCAACTGAAAGTATCTGTCTAATTTGCAAGTATCTATAGCTCTAAAGAAGCGACCTATACCGTCTCTTCTCCATCCTCTTGTGCAGGCAAATAAAAAAATGCTGAGTTTCAGCGGATCCAACTCTTCGAAAGAGGTCGGGTTTATACATTTAACGCTAAAGAGGTTAACTTTATAGTAAATTTTGCGCAGGACCAAGTTGAAAGTCTCTGCAGTCCACATATCAAAGTAACAGTAAAGGTCAAATGTTAACAAAGCCGTTCTTTAAATGCATTTGAATTTACAAAATACAATTTAAAAGTATGGAAATTATTGTGAAGATGAAAATCTCTCATTGTAGTGTACGGTCGGTGCAAGTGTTAGCCGCTGACAGAGAAACTAATTTCACACTAGGTTCAAACATGTCAGGTAGCTTTGTCTTTTGTTTACATTTTTCCTGCTTTTGAAATTATTTTTTTCTGTCAGCGACTAATAAATGGCCCTACCACACGATAACAGACAGTCATCTCCACAATTTTTCCTGTACTGTTGAATGGCATGGTTTAAATTTAACCCTTTACTCCATAGATACTCATTTCTACGCATTGCTTATAGGAGCCTTTGGAAAACATGATGGCAAAAGGTGAAATTACTCGTGACGAGCAATTTCACCTTTTGCCACAATGTTTTCTACACTATCAAAAGGTGTCATATACACATAAGAGTCGGCTTCATCCTTGCTGTTATTTAGGGTCAGTTAGAGATACCATAGAAATGCCTTATGGTGTAAAGGGTTAAATGTATTGTGACACGTGCTTTGATGTTTTGGCCTTTACTGGGCTTTTAATTATTTCCTCTAATTATCGTGTTTGTCTTTGAATAGACAGACAATATTCTGGAAAAGGGATAAAATGCTGATTACCATTATTTTCTATTTTTTTTTCCACAGTGTTTTCAGAAGCTTTCCCGCTACGGGTCGATAAAACATGTGCAATTTAGTAAATTACTATAATATAGCCTAGTGATATGTAAGTCTGTATATGACATTTATACATGTACATAAACCTATACGTTTCATCTGCGGGGTAAATGTTAATTAGAACATGGTTACGCATAAAATGTTTAAAAGTTTATTAAAGTGATAAAATAACTCGATCTGAATTATCTGATCGACTGGCGCTTGACCACGATGATGCCTTGAGGCCCTCGCTTCAAAATCAGTTGATGCGAGTACACGTTTTTGAGAAAAAGAGAAAGTGACGAACTACGCAGACGGTCTGTACATGGAAGTTTGTTCCAGGCCGATCTAAACAGCATTTTCTCTTTTTCTCCCCTCATGTATATGTATGTACCCTTTTCCGTCCTTTCAAAGTCAGACTCAATCAGTTGAGCCATAGTTAATTTGTTCTTTGCAATACTTTTGAAATTTGACGAGTGTAACTTTTTGTCGATTTGAAAGGAGTTAAAAAGTAATGAAAGTCTTCTGATACACTAGTATTGCACTTGCCTGCTTCGTTCTTTGTTAATCTTTTATTTTTCGATACATACATGTATGTATATATTACTTGTTTTGCACCGTCGATTTTCGTTTTAGTAATTTCAAGATGATATTGTCACTTTTGGAGCTTTAGAATAACCAGTTTATCCCTCAAAATTGAGATAAAGTAAAACAGTCGCCAAAGCAAAACAGGGTAGCATGTTTCAGTGCGTTTGTCAATAAATTTTACAGTTTGCCTTTAACTTTACCAAATAATAAAATTCTACACTGGTCCAAATTGAAAGCACTTGCAGACTACAAAAATTGAAATTTGTTTCCAGCAGAGTAAAAAAAAACATTAGAAAAAAAAGATAGTACTCTCTGAATCTTGAAACACTTTCAGTTTACCAGAATTCACAAAACCTCAGTGGTCGAAAACCATCCGACAACATGAGAAATTAGAGATTTACTACAGCCAGGTCGACACCGACGGGAAAAACTGTCTGTTTTTACTTTAGCAACTCGCTCAATCACATACCGGAAGTACATAGACGATGCTTCAAACATAGCATCCGAAGAGGACATTATGGAAAATAATTACATGTTTGTTATGTTATGGAATTTAAGCGTCATTAGTCAAGGGCCATTGACATTCCCATGATGCTTTCTTTTTAGTTTTTGTGCGAAATTTAAAAATCCCTAAGAGGCTACGTAGCCTTTTAAGGAAACAACATCATTTTTTTTTCTTTTTGTAATTTCATGATTTTTAATTGGTACTGATTTGTATTTTCTTTTCATGCAAATTTCAGTGACATACATATATGCATATATTGTTCAATTTGGTGAGATGTGAAAAAAATCTAAATACCCACCTTAAAAATCTCAATGAAACAGTAAAAGGTAAAACTTAACTGAATATCGGCATTTGATCTGTCATCTGCGTGAGATTCATTTCGGCTTGTTTTTGAATGAGGAAGAGATATTGACAGTGACAAGGTCAGTGTCAACTGAGAAAATATGTATGTATATACATGTACACGTTTACCTATTGAAAATTGGCGTAAACGAATTTGCCCTTTTACTTTTTTTCATACAATCCCTGGTTTTTAAGATACTGGGAAAGAAAGCTTTTGAAAACATTGTAGGAAAAGGAGAAAATGCTGGTAACCAGCATTTTCTCCTTTTCCCACAATGTTTTCTCCCCTTTCATAGACAAAAATCGTCATTTGTATTGCATTTAATTTGTCGTCTGCAAACACCTTATATCTAGTCCAACATTTGTCGTTTAGGAAAGGGTTAAGGGGTCTTCATAGTAGAGTCAGTTCTTCTCCATTATCTTGCTGGTCAAAATTTCACATTTCAGTTACTATCCTCCCCAAAAGAATTTTGCTGTCAGTCTGTCCATTTGTTTGTCGAGCTCCATTTCAGTTTGTGTTCGCGCATTTTTCTCCTTCCATGTAGATCTATATCGTCAATTATTGTCATCGTAACACTTGCCTTTGGATTATTTTTTTTTTCCAATTTCATATGACAAGCACTTGTTCGGGGAGCATAACCCGTCTCTGACGGCTCTCGTCTCCTTTTCCCACAATGAGTTTTGCTCTTTTCAAGTCAAGTTTTCAACCTTTGATTGGTGTTTATTTTGTCAACTGCAAATCTTTTCCATCTGAACAAGTGTAAAATTTTATCATTTGGTAAAGAAACCTGTGTACTGCTAACTTCATGAATTAGACAATTTCAATCGGAGCCAAAAATTTCAGCACTTTCAAAATTGAAAGCATCTGCGGACGACAAATTACGTGTGACTCAAAATTAGTTTAGATTAGAAATCCTTGTGGGAAAAGAAGAAAATGCTAGAGACCAGCATTTTCTCCTTTTTCATACAATGCTTTCGGAAAGCTTCTTTCTCGGGGTCGTTAGATTTCCAGGTACCGATCCCGAATTAAAAAAAAAAAAACCCGAGTAAGTAAATTCTCTGTTGTGAGAACTTGTGGCCCTACCCCATTTCAACTTATGAAATATAATATGTTTAAACTAAGTAAAAAGGCTTTTTAAACATCGTTGGAAAAGGACAAGAAGCTGGTTAAATGCATTTTCTCCTTTTCTGCACAATGTTTCTTACCTTACCCACAAGACCGACCATTTTAGGTAAATTTGATCCGTCATCTGCAACTTGGACAAGTCAACGATAAAATTATTTGTAAACAACAAATTAGATATGACGCAGATCACGGTTTTAGTCTAAAAAACGTCGAGAGAAAAGAAAATGCTGGTAAACAGGATTTTCTCCTTTTCCCACGATGTTTTCAACTTCCATATTTTTGCCCTGCAGGGCCCGTTGTAACATGTGGTAATGGGTCTTAACTCATTACCAACCGACTGCATAATTTTAGGTTTGTCCCGATCGAAAGTATTTGCAGACAACAAAATAAAAGTGACTGAAAATTTGAAACTTGTTTAGAGAAGGGTAGAAAACATTGTGAGAAAAGGAGAAAATGCTGGTTACCAGCATTTTCTCATTTTCCCTCAATGTTTTCTAAAGGTTTCTTTCTCGTCAAAAGTAGAGATTGTGTGGTAATGGGTTAAACCGTCTCACTCACCTTTAACAAATCTTGGTTCCTTGTCCACAACTTTTGTTTTATGTTGCAGATCCAATCTGTTGTTCGTTACATAAACATAGTCCAAAAGCACTTTATCCTGCGGATAGGGGATATCAAGCCCTTGACTTACAAGGTCTGGCACACGAAGGCTTGCACTCATCTTAAATAGAAGCCTATTTCTTCACACACACAAAAAAACGCAAATTTAGATCTCTGATCCGCGCGAGTTTGAGCGTATAATGATCATTAACGAAATTCTAGTATAATATAACGGCGATATCATGTCACGTAGTATGGCTTAACCCTTTCCCAATCGACAAACTTTTGGACTAGACCAAATTGAAAGCATTTGCAGACGACAATTCAACTCTTGCCGAAAAGATGATTTCTGTCTATGAAAGGGTAGAAAACATTTTGGGAAAAGGAGAAAATGCTGGTTACCAGCATTTTCTCCTTTTCCCAAAATGTTTTCAAAAGGCTTCTACCTCAGGGTCGTAAAAAGCAGGGTTTGTTTGGAAAAGGGTTAAATCATTTGGATGTCAGTTGAGGTAGGTATGAAATCACTATTTAAAAATTTAAATATAATCATCTTTATAATTTACTACATTCTAAAATATTTCCAGAAAGAGAAAAGTAATTTTATAATTTATGATAGCACGTAATTCGTGTTTTTGTATTGGACACCTCTACATTTACAGGTGAATTGAGATGACACGATCAATGGACGAAGTTTTCAGTATTGTTATAAAACATGTCACAGGTACAGTAATACAATACGACGCTTGACCTTTCACCGGACAAAAGAAATATTCACAGTTGTCCAAGTATGAAAGTATTTTCCGACTGCAATCAAATTTGGGCAAAAAAGTTACTTTTTTTATTATTTTAAAGCGAAGAAAACGTGATGGAAATACAGAAAATGCTGTTTTTGGCATTTTATCATTTTTCCCGCAATAGTTTAAAAAACCTGTCTTCTAAAGGTCATTTAAGCATGAAGTAGTTTGGTAAAGGGTTGACCCCCATACTCCCTGGAGCAAACTGCAGCAATCGACATTTAGCCTCGTACCAAACACAACCCAATGAGGAGAAAGTGCTGGCAACCGGTATTTTTTCCTTTTCCACAATGTTTTCTATCCTATCAAAGAGGGCTCAACAAACGAGCAATATTTAATTTGTCATCTGCAAATGCTTTGAATTTTGACAAGTCCAAAATCGTGTAGTCCGGTTAAGAGTTAAGACGTCCTCTTAACCCTTTACTCCATAGAAACTCATTTCTACGCATTGCTTGTAGGAGCCTTTGGAAAACATTGTGGCTAAAGGTGAAATTGCTCGTGACGTTTTCTATGCAATTTTGATATGGAAAACAAACAGTAAGCATGGAAAGAAAGATGAGCAAAATACGGGTAACCAGGAAACTCGGGGAAAGCTTGGATAAAATTTCTAACCGTTTAACTCTATAAATGAAACAATGATGAAGTGTAAAACACGAAGTAAACCCCTTGTATGTTTATCTGCTTCCATTTGTTTTATTTTTTATTTGGGTGTGAAAACTGAAATTTGTATACGAAATGTGTCGTTAAAACTCGAAGTTTTTTTTTATAAAGGGTTAAGGTTGTTTTGTATTGAAACTTGTTAAATCTGAATGGTTGAGAGCTGAATAACATTACCTAATGATATTTCTAGCCCAATAAGATTTTGTCGGGCATGCAAACAAAACAAAAAAATAACGAATGGGTTACCAGACCACAAAATTCAGGGATTTCCCTATTTAAAGGTGGGTATTTAGATTTTTCCCTATTTAATTATTTAAGGGCATCTAAAGACGACAAGAATTTAATCAAAAGTGGCGCACTTATGGAATTTGATTATTTTCTTCACGGAGGAGAAATAATTGAAATAATGTTGAAAACGGCGTGAAACAAAACGTAAACCCCATTGTGTGTTTATCTGCGTTTCACTTGCATTATTTTTCGTGCGCATATAAATTCACGTCTTTACACGAAAAGGGCCGTTGAAACTCGGGATTGTTTTTAAACTTTTAACCCTTTACTCCATAGATACTCATTTCGACGCATTGCTTGTAGGAGCCTTTGGAAAACATTGTGGCAAAAGGTGAAATTGTTCGTTACGAGCAATTTCACCTTTTGCCACAATGTTTTCTGTGCTATCAAAAGGTGTAATATACACATAAGAAATGGCTTCATCCCTGCTGTTATTTAGAGTCAATTACAGATAGCATAGAAATGCCTTTTTGGATAAAGGGTTAACTAAACAACAAAATTTTTAGACTTGTCCAGAATCAAAGCACTTGCAGACAACAAAATGGATGCTAGTCAAAAATTCAAATTTGTTTCCATCAGGAAAGAACACATTGTTGGAAAAAGGAGAACCATGATTGCCTGTTTATGATTTGCATTTTCTCCTTTTTTTTACCCACAATGTTTCAAAAGACTTCTATTTCAGGGTCGTAAAAACCAGAAATTGTTTAGTAAAAGGGTTAAAGGGTTAAAGACGTTTTGTATAGCAACTTCATAGATCTGACTGGTTAACTCATTACCTAACGACAATATTTTGGGCTTGTCCAAATCGAAAGCATTTGCAGACGTCAAAATAAAAGTCACTGAAAATTCGAAATTTGCTTTGTGAAGAGAAGAAAAAATTGTGGGAAAAGGAGAAAATGCTGGTTACCAGCATTTTCTCCTTTTCCCACGATGTTTTCTGAAGGCTTCTTTCTCAGGGTCGTCAAAAGTAGGGATTGTGTGGTAATGGGTTTAGAGCCGAATAATTTTGTCTATAGGCATGTATGCAAATAAAGAATATACGGGCCCCAGCATGCACTAGACAACAAAATGCAGAGATTTCCCAATTTTGGAGCGTTTGCAGACGACAAAATTTAAATGAAAGTGACTAAACTATGGAATTTGTTTTTCATGTAGAAGAGCATTGTAGGAAAAGGAGAAAGTACTTGATACCAGCTTTTTCGCCTTTTTCACCAGTGTTGTCCAATGTATTTTTCTTAAGGGTCATGAAAAGTCGGAATTGCGTGGTAAATGGCCAAGTCGTATCCAGACTATAAAACTTAAATATCGTTCAAATAACGGCGAATACAGACGAGAAATGAAACGTGTCCAAACAAGTTCCATGCTCAGGTGTAATTCAGAGGAATGACTCCCCCGCCCGCCCCACCCCCACCCCCTCACCCCTTACAAAACGTTTTGTTGCGTTTCGTTTCGGTTCCGTTTCTTACTTTATAGGGACCCCTACATTATACTTTTACATCTATCTGTGGGATAGACCAGTACACTGCACTTTAAGTCTTGCTTACTGGTTAGAAAAATGCCGATAGAAAAGTGTCGAACATACGGAAAATGTGTAAAGTGCCGGACAAATAAGATGAACTCCCTTAATCAAGCAAACAGCCATGACCGAAAGACACCTCATCCATCCAGCGCTCCCCTTGATAACGGAGTGGAGAAAAAAAATTAATGGATATCACAAGAAAATTATGTACATGTACAAGCTTTGCGGAAAATACCAAGAGACTTACATGTATATACAAACTTTTGGGAAAATACCAAGAAAATTATATACAAGCTTTTAGCAAAGTGTAAACCTTTGAAGTGCCAAATCTATTAAATGCCGTTCCTGCATGCAATAACAATTAAAACCAAACTGTTGTAGCAGTGTAGCAAGCAAGGAAGATATAGATCCTTTGAGCAGATGCTTCTTTAATATACTGGGCAAGTTTGTACATTGTGCCCTTATTAGTTTTAGACAACAAATTCATGAGTTTAAAGCCCCTTTTCACTGAGCATGGCCCAAATATATGTATTTAGTCGCTGTCGCTATACAAAAGAACATGCCTTTAAAAGATAGGAAGTAGATATGAACCATTCCTGTACATATCCCAATACTTAAACATTTTCTTTAGTATACTCTTGTATTTCCTTCTTTGATATCTTCTGAGTTTCTCTTCCGACACCAAGGTAACCTGAATTTCCACTACTTGTGATTCCTGATATAGCAGATGAATCAGATTGTAAAAAGCAGGAATAACGTTGGCCCGAAAATTCAATCACCGATGCCATTCTTTAACGACACCAAAAAAAGGATGATTTCCAACTAAATGCCTTGTAGGAAAAGGCAAAATTAAGCATTATGAACAGTTCACAATTTGAGTCACTTTTCCGTGTGCTTGAGAATAGGGTTCACGGGTATGATCCCTGGCTTGGCCAATTTCTTTCCGAAGAAATATGATAGTCATTGAAATGAAATCATGGACAGGTGCACAGACCGCCGCGATATTTACATTTAAATATAACCCATATTTATCTCTAGTATGCCCTCTTCTGTGCATGTTTTCAGTGTGGGTGGGGGATAATGAAGTACGGAGAAGAGTAGGTCTACATCTATCATATCATCGGATATATGGAACATCCAGGACTCGTGGAGTAGATTAGAATAAGAATCAAATCATTCTCGTAGTGTATAAATTAAAAGCACAAGTTTTACCTTCTACATCGTTGTTTGTTCGCACATACTGGCCAAACACACACCAGTTTTCTGGGCCCCAAATATTTGAATTGATCCACTTTCTGTCGATATAGTCCCTGAGTGGTTGAAGGTGTTCGGTAGCCACTTCCTTTAATATTTCAAAGGTTTCGGTAATTTGTTCAGCCGGTATGAATGGCAATGCAAGCAGCTTTCGTATGTATCTATGAGTAGAACCTTTGATTCTATATGGCTTGCAACACATGAAAAGGGGCATTCGGACATTTGCGTAAAGTGTCGTCTCGGATCAGCCTGCGCAGTCCGCGCAGGCTAATCCGAGACAACACTTTCCGTTTTGATGCAATTTTCTGTTTTGCACATGTCTACTGAAGGACAAAATCTAATGTAGTCGTAAAGTGCCGTCTCGGATTAGCCTGCGCGGACTGCGCAGGCTGATCCGAGACGACACTTTACGCAGATGTCCGAATGCCCCTTTTCGTGTGTTGCACTCCAATTATTCTGTTGTTAGACCCAAAACCTGAAATGAAATTAAGCTGTTACTAACAGAGATAGATTTGTTTCTAGCGGAGTTTAACGCCATTTTAAGAGCTCATATCACAATGGTCTGTGACCTACACATTTATTTCTAGATGCTCACACTTATACTGACGCAACTTCCTCGCTTCAGTCAACGACTTCTTCGCTTGCATGCAAAGCACATGAAAATTAGCCGAAATGACAGTTGCCGCAACCAGAATTTAATTCTGCAACTAACAGGTCACGACTCGAATATGCCAACCACTGAGCTCTCCCTCTAGGCACAACATACAGATATAAATTTATCACTATGCGTTAAGACAGACCCTGAAGTACAACCATAGCAATCTGCTTGGCTCAAGAGAGCGTCTCAATATACTCACATTTTCACTTGGTAAAGTAAGACGCACAATTCTGAAGTTTGTTATATACAGTCTGTAGTTATCTATTCAAATGCACACGCCTGATATTCATGTCTTGTCAAAAAAAATCAAATTCATATAGAATAAGGGTTTATCTGCACTCTTCGCCGACACTTTGTGTCCAGTGGAAGGCGCAACCATTTAAGGCGACTCCAGGAAAGATGTGTCTGACACCTTCCCACATGGCTGGTTCAACCAGTGTTTTCTTCTTTTCCAACAATGTTTCTGAAGGCCTTAATTATTTGAACGGGTTATTTATACATGATAGATTATTTATATATTAATGAGAGATGCCCTGGCAAATAAAAAAAAAATAAAAAAGTCTAAATCATGAGGTAGACTATTCCGTTGACAGGCAAAGCTTCTACAAACGCAAAGAAATTGGACACAAAATCAGCCCGCTGGGACTGCACAGGCTGACTTAGGTAGAGGGTTACTGCAGATACATTTAGAAAGAAGACTCGTGGCGTAACACTTCTACTGCAACATGGAATAACATTTCTTGATAGTTGATAAATACGAATTCTTAAAGATATAATACTTTTGCACATTTTTAACCGACCAGATATTTTTTTGGTGCCTGTCTTGAAATTATTTGTTGATACTTTAGTTAGTTTCCACAAAAGGGAGGTAATAATCATCACCCTTCGAAATGAGAATATAGGCCCAGTGGTTTTAGATACATAGATAGTTCTAAGAAGGAAAAAGGAAAAAGTGGCTGAGTTAAAGTAGTACAATAATGCTCATTTCAAATCATAGCAAATTTTGTAGGATAAAATTTCACTGGAAATAGATATTTGCTATTACGGGTCCACTACCTTTTAAGCCTCCTTTTCACCGTTGTCTGCGCATGTCATATTCTTCCAAGATTCGACGTGTATCTGTAAAATGCCATCTAGTGGGAGATAAAGCCTTTTCACAGAGCATGGCTCATTTGTATTCGGAGTTGTTTGGAAAAGAGCTTCAGGGACTTAGTATAACCTAGGGTTTTTGCTAACAATGTATCTTTGTCCAGACATGCATATCAAAATTTGGAAACAAAAATGAAAGATAAGGTACATCCGGTTTTATGTTACTTACATCACAACCACTTTACCATTTGAACAAAATGTAATAAGTCGTTTGCAAAATCTTTCGCACTAGACGAGTCATAAAATTATATCGGCAGATAAAAAGCTCAACGTTCCTTATTCTATCCTTTCGTTCCTTTCTCATCCTTTGTGGTAAATTTTTTCTGCTACTCTTGGTCAATAGAAGCACGAAACTCAATGTCTCGTCAATAATAATTTAACTCTTCTGCGTAGACTTACCTTGATTTACGTCAGGTATTGAGAGATCTTCCAAATCCTCGAATCTTAGTTTAATCTAAATATATAACACAATGCATATGCTTATTATTCTTTTTTCTTACACACGCGATATTTACTGTTTGTATGGTGATTTTCATCTTCTTTTTACGTCCTATAGACGCTCATTGAAATATAATGAGACTGAGAGCTGCGCAGTTCATGTAGCCATACCTTCACTCTGATGGTCTGCTCCAACGCTATTTTTGCCTCTTGTCTGTACAGATATTCAGAGCAAAGTTCATTAAGAGCCTCTGTAGTTAACATGATTTTACCCGCATCTTTTCAAACGGCTGTACACGACAAAATTGCCAGTGACAGCTAATAAAGTGGTCATGGATTGTTAGATAAATGATTAATCTTTACAAAAATAACTGATGTTAGTTAACCCTTTACCACACAATCCCGACTTTTAACGACCCTGAGAAAGAAAGCCTTTGAAAACATTGTGGGAAAAGGAGAAAATGCTGGTTACCAGCATTTTCTCCTTTTCCCACAATGTTTTCTACCCTTTTCAAATCAAGTTTAATTTTTTGATTCACAATTATTTTGTCGTCTGCAATTGCTTTCAATTTGGACAAGTCCAAAATTTTGTCGTTTGGTAAAGAGTTAATATCTAAATCTTACCTTTGTGCAAATCTGTACTTATCGAAGTAAGTATTTCTTGACCTACCTTCAGTTGGAAGGTGTCTGCTCCGATGCTAATTTTTTACTCTTCGCATACATCTGCACATCAGCCCTCATTAAACACGTCTGGAATTAATACGATTTTACCCCATCGTTTCAAACAGCTCAGACAAGTATGCACACTCAACAGAACTGGCAATTTTGTCGTATAGAGCCTTTTGAAAAGATGGGGGTAAAATCGTGTCAACTCATTACCAAACAATAATATTTTAGGCCTGTCCAAATTGAAATGCATTTGCAGACGACAAAATAAAAGTGACTGAAAATTTGAAATTAGTGACAGGTAGGAAACATTGTGGGAAAAGGAGAAAATGCTGGTTACCAACATTTTTTCCCTTTTCCACAATGTTTTCTAAAGGCTTCTTCTTAGGGTTGTCAAAAGTAGGGATTGTGTTGTAATGGGTTAATTGCAGACGTGTTTAAAGAGAGCTAATGTAAAGATCTGTATAGCCCAGTAACAAAAATAGCATCAGAGCAGACCTTCAGGCTGAAAATAATGCAGCCAGGGTTCTATCCATACAGGCCTCTGGCCCAATTTCGAAAGAAATATCGACAAACTGTCAAAATTGGGGAGAAAAATTGACAAAATATTTAAAGTTTTGAACACATTTAACCTTACAATGAACTAATAAGGAATTTAATGTACAACTGAATCGTTGCTGCTTCTTTTTTCAAACTTCTATCTTTTTGGATGGATGTGCCCTCTTCTGTCATTCATACTAGCTGCTGTGGTCTGTGAATGAACAGGGGAATTATTACATATTTTGTTACCTAAATGGTTCACATGTATGCAATTCATATTATAGAAGTCATTATCAGAGCTAAATAGACTAACTGAAGAGCCTCTAAATTGATAGACATCTTTTAGACATGTTTTGTCATGTGTTTTTGTGCATTTTTTCTATTACAGTTAATCTTTGAAAACAGTTTCTTGTGTGTTTTGACATGTATAGATAGGTTGATAAATCTGGTAAACAGTCCATACCCGCCTTCCTTTCATTGAATTTCTCCCCATCTCTCAGAAGATATATCATAGTTATTTGTGGTTGTGTTCCATTTTAGTATTGTACCTAATACAGATATTACCGGAAATGATTTTAACTTTCAACTGGTTGCCTTTGGGTACAGAGATGGAGACCTGAAAAAAAGAATTGAAATTTCCACACAGATTTTGTGCCCTCATAATTTCACACATTCAGCACTAAACTAGGATGTTAACATAATTATGTGTTGCTTGCCTATTCAAAAACCCTTTATTTGAAATTCAAATGATTCCAATTAAAATGTTAAACATTAGAAAAAACGGTTTATTTCATCTATTACACAGGTTGATCTGTACTGGAAAACAGACACAAAATGTCCACCACAGACAATAGATTTTATCAGTTGTTTTTCTAAGATTAACATGTTAGAAACAACTTCTATAAGCCCTATTGGTAAATGAAAGGTTTCATAAATTGTCTTCTCTCAATGTTTGTTATCAACAGTTTATTGTATTTTGCTGCAACACAGATCAGACTGACAAAAAATAAAGTTATTACAGCTTGCTGTCTTTACTACAGTGAAACTCATAATTTGGATTGGAACTTCAGTGCAAAATGTCTCAATGTGAAAAGAAGCTCCATAAACGTTCCAATATTAAGACTGTTTTACACTGGTCCAATAATTGCAATAGGGGATATATTGGTATGTGTTTCACCAATAATAGGCTAAGGCTTTGAGATGCCCATGCAATAAACAAATCGATAAACAGATTATCAGTACAATTGATAATCATATGAAGACCTTCAAATGTCACTGGGCAGTAAGTTGAGTAACCATAATGAAATTGATAAACAGATAGTTGTCAAAGATACATTGCAGACTGGGATTCGGAGGAAAGCATAATTAAAACTATAACAGCCTGGACCCAGCCTACACTGAGACATTCATGATCCGTGAAGTATGAGCCAGAATTATGCTGATAAATGGTTTTTTTTTGTTGTTTTGACTTTTTGCATATAGCTCACCAGAGCACAAAGTGCTGAAGGTGAGCTTTTGTGATTGTGCTGTGTTGGTCATATGCTGTGCATCATCTGGGCATCAACTGTTACCTTGTTAGCACTGTGCACTCTAGATAGTTCTTCTTACTGCATGGAAGAACTTTAACATGTCCCTCAATAATCCTGTCTTGATTTTGATTACAGATATGTCGAGAGTGTTCTGGCATCAGTTCTGTGGCCATGGCGAAAATTTTACTTCCTGGAAAAATGGAGACCTAGGTCATTGTTTTGAGCAAATAGTTGTGATTTGCCCAAGCTACATTATACTCTCAGTTTTTAGTGCATATTACATAGCAGCAGCAAAATATTGTTCCAGAGGGTTATCATGTTCGTCACCATGGTTTGTGAAATTCAGATTATTGTGTGTGATTTTGTTGTCAGTTACAAGTGTGTCAAGTGTTGTTGTGACCAGGATACTTAACAGGATATCTGTCAGTTATTCAGATATAACCACCTCCTGTATTGTCACACTAGCCTGGGGTCTGCATGGGATTTATGTGCACAGATTGAAGTTCCTGTATTGGACCACATGGAGAGGAGCTATCCCAGTTGTAGTAATATTTATTTTACCAGTTGTCTCCCTTGCAGCCCAGCTCCATACAAACATCTTATTGCATATAAGAGAATCACCATCCTACAATGTTGTCGAGGAGTACCATGTATACTGTTCAGCTTTTTTAATCTTGTCTTACGTACTTACATTAATACCAAACTGGGAAAGAGTGAGACTGATTGATGACACAACCTATCACGCCATTAACGAAGATGTAGATGAATCTACCTCCCTGCTACATCATGCACCAATGACCTATAGCGCTGTGCCACAACCAACAGAGCACAGAATGAAGGCAGAACAAAATGTGAATTGTCTTTCCTTACTCACCTTTCATTGGGTTCAGTCTCTCTTAACGAAAGGTGCAGCAAAATCAATTCAGAGTGTTCATGATATGTTTTTGTTGCCTGAGAGACTAGATACTACATTCCTCTTTCATAGATTCACCTCAATATCAAATCCTGGCTTATATAATAGCTTCAAAGCTGGAAATTTATCCCAAAGTTCGAGTTACAGCAGCAATGGAAGTTTGCCAGATGTTGGATATAGGAATTACTCAAACCACCGAAATAGATTCGTAGATAGTCAACAAGTTGAAAAATATGTTGGTCTGTTTAGAGCACTCAACAAAGCATTTGGTTGTGAATATTACAGTTTAGGTATATTGAAATTACTTGCTGATTGTTTAGGTTTTGCAGGACCTATCCTGTTGAATCTTCTTGTCTCTTACATGGAAAAGAAAGACGAGCCAGAGAAAAATGGTTATATCTATGCTTCAGGACTATTTGCAGTGACGTTACTCGGAACTTTATTTTCTACACAATTTGATTATAATTGTCAGGTTGTTGGGCTGAAAATAAGAACTTCAATCATTACAACTATCTATAGAAAATCTTTATCTGTCAGTAATGTATCTGTAAAGAAATTTACGACAGGACAGATTACAAACTTTATGAGTACAGATACCGATAGAATTGTGAATTTTTGTCCAAGTTTTCATGCCTTCTGGAGTTTGCCATTTCAAGTGGGTGTTTCCTTATTCCTTCTGCATCAACAGGTTAGAAATTTTAAATTTGTGTGTTTGTTTGTGTTTATCACTTACACTGCTGAATTAATATGATAGACTGCTTCAGTTATGAAAAGAATCCACAGTACTGAATTTTTATTGTTGTTATGCCTTATGGCCACAATATGTAAGAAAGTAACGGACAGTGCAGCTCCAAGATCAGATTGCACATTCTGTGCAGTCTGATCTTGATCTGCATTGTCCACAGAAACAAGTTAACTTGGTTCCAGCAGCTTATGGGTTAAGGTCTTCTGCGAGGTACAGATTATTAGATTGTTTTTGAAGGTAGCTGTTCTTTATTAAGACATGGCAGTTCTAATTAGTACCGATACAGGTCTACAACATAATTGTTAGTGAGGAAGCATGATATTTGCAAGTAAATCTTAAAATTTTAGGTTTGTCCAGCATATAAAATATGGTTCATATAGTGGAACATTGTATTTGTCATTGGCATGGTAGAAAACATTTTGGAAAAATGAGAAAATTCAGATTGCAAACATTCCTCTTTTTGTCATATGTTTTTTTCACCAGGCAACAAAATATTTTACTGGTCCAAATCAAATTTAAAGCATTAGCAGACATCAAATTTAAAGTGACTCAAAAGTTGCAATTTGTTTTGGGAAGGGTAGAAAAACAGTGTGAGAAAAGGAGAAATGCTGGTTACCGGCAATGTTTTCAAAAGGCATCTTTTTTAGTCTTGAATCCCAGGATCGCACTTTGGTAGAGAGTTAAAGTGTGCCTTCCCAACGTTATCAATGCACAGTTTTTCTTTCAACTATTTACCAAAAAACAAAATTTTGGACTTGTCTAAATTGAAAGCATTTGCAGACAATAACATAAATGTAAATCAAAAATTAAAATTTGATTTGCAAGGTTAGAAAACACTGTGGGAAAAGGAATCCTTTTCTCTTAATATATTCAAAAAGCTTTTTTTAGAGTCGTTAAGAGTCAGGATTGTGTGGTACAGAGTTAAGAAAGGTTAAAATTCAGGTCCCAAACTTATTGGCATCTTTATCTCTGAAACCATCCATTATACACAGACTCAATCCATTAGAGTATCCAAGATTAATTCAGAGTCTCCTGAAAATGATTTGCCACAAACTGTCTTGAAAACATTCTTGTAAAATATTTTGCAATCACTATATTATTCAGAACTTTCTCTTTCTATTTGTTGCCACAGGTTGGACTGGCATTCCTTGCAGGACTTGCTTTTGCCTTGATACTTATACCAGTGAATAGATGGCTTGCTATAAAGATAGGTCAGCTTAGTAAAGCTATGATGGAACAGAAGGATAATCGTGTCAAGGTATGCAGAAATAAGTAAATATTTTTGTTTGGGTGAAAAAATGTTTTACTTGTGAAAATATTACTGATGTTCACTTACTACACTCAGTGAAATATATTTTGATCTTTCACTGAAAATAGTAAATATTCTACTTTTTTGTGCTTCTAACCCCCTTTTAACCAAAACCTAGCACAGGTGTTTTCAATAATCCCGCCCGGGGTACCCCCTCCACACCACAAAGCAATACAATATATAAATTGTATCATATTTCCCTCTGATTGAATTAACCCTTTCCCAAACAATCCCTGGTTTTTTGGTCCTTGAGAAAGAAGTCTTTGCAAAACATTGTGGGAAAAGGAGAAAATGCTGGTAACCAGCATTTTCGCCTTTTCCCACAATGTTTTTTACCCTGCTGGAAACAAATTTCAATTTTTGTGTCACGTTTATTTTGTTGTCTGCAAATGCTTTCAATTTGTACCAGTCTATAACTTTGTTGTTTGGTAAAAGGTTAAGATGTTCTGTTTACCTACGTAAATAGTGAACAAGAGCTACCATTTTCATCTTCAATCGAAGATTAAGAAAATATGATATCAGTATTTTTGCTGGTCATAACCATGACATATGACACCATGTTCTACCATTATTTCTTGATAGAATAATGAAAAGCTTGAAATAAATAGTAGATGAACTATCTCTCCAGTGAACATGTACATTTTATTAACCCTTTCCCAAACAAGCCCTGGTTTTTACGTGTCTGCAGAAGAAGTCTTTTGAAAATTCTGTGGGAAAAGGAGAAATTGCTTGTAACGAGCAATTTCTCCTTTTCCCACAGTGTTTTCTACCCTGTAGGAGAGCTTTCTACCATTATTACCAAATTTGAAATTGTTGTCTGCAAACTCTTTCAGTTTGGACGAGTCTAAAATTTGTCGTTTGGGAAAGGGTTAAGCAGCCTTTCAATTGGTTTTTACTCAACATCCTTGTCATTTTGTTTCAGTTTGGCTAGTAGAAATCATTTCCTGTCTTAGTGCAGAGTATATCTGGAATTCACGATGCAATTAACGTGACGCCAATTAGCGCGTTCAGGGCCAAATGGTAGTTAAATGTTATGTCACTTCTGTCCATTAAGAAAAACAATAATAAAAAGGATACGAACCTACAACGCGTAGTTCGTCTCGTCTGTTTCTTACATCACAGTTGTGTCTGATTTTATCTGCGTGCGATGCATAAACATGTAGGTTCAAAATTGAGAGAAAATTTATAGGTTCACACTAAATACTTTTTCCTTATAGGTGATGAATGAAATTCTGTTTGGAATGCAAGTGGTAAAGCTTTATTCTTGGGAGGACCATTTTGAGTCCAAGATAAATCATCTGAGGGATGCAGAGCTGAAGAGTCTGAGAGGACGTAAATATCTGGATGCCATGTGTGTGTATTTCTGGGCTACTACACCAGTTCTGATATCCATTCTCACTTTTACAACCTACACTCTGATGGGGAACCAGCTTACAGCTGCCAAGGTATAGTTCTTGAACAATTCCTGAAACCTTAGGTGATCTGTTGACAAAATCCCTTGGCTGTTTAACTGTTTACCGAATGACAAAATTTTAGACTGGTCCAAATTGAAAGCATTTGCAGACGACAAAATAAACATGGCTCAAGAATTGAAATTTGTTTTGCGAAGGGTAGAAAACATTGTGAGAAAAGAAGAAAATGCTGGTTACCAGCATTTTCTTTTTTTTCCACAATGTTTTCAAAAGGCTTTTTTCCCAGGGGTGTTAAAAGTTGGGATTGTGTGGTAGAGAGTTAACCATGGGTGATAGATTTATGCACCTACTAGTATACAGTACATTTCTTTACTAGAATAGACCACTTTACTGATCGTAAAATAGAAACGCTTTACCTGCAAAAAGAATACACAAGTTACAATTTTCAATTGTGATCTTTCTGAATATATTTCCATTGGCAATTAGTTTGTGAAATCAATTTCTTAGGCAATTTATCAAGTTCATAGGCAGTTGTCAGTAGTAAATTGATAGAAAGAGTATAGTCACTGTAGATTTCTGTTTGCTAATTGATTTTCCATTGGCGCTACCATGTTAATGTCATGTGACCAAAAGTACATATATTTAAAAAAAAATGCTTCCTGATTCAGATGAGCTTTGAAATATGTATGGCATCAGCTGATTTTGATGACTTTTTCTGAACTACCGTAGTTCCTGTAGTATTTCCTTCTTAAACATCTGATATAAAACATCAAACCTAAAGAAAGCAGCTATGGTATATCAATCAGAGAAAACATAACAGACTATCTTAAATTTTATTATCAAGTGCATCTGCCACAACCTTTTACAGAAATTAAAATTAAAACCTTGTACAAAATTTAATTTAAAGATTTTGCAGACAAAAGATTGAATGAGGCTGAAGAAATCTGTATTTGAAAGGATAAAGAACTTTGTCAAAAAAGATGTAGTAGTATTTTCTCCTTCTGCTGCAGCATTTTCAAAAGCAATTTTGAAAATGAATTTTAAATCTTGTATGGTAAAGAGTTAAAAAAATCAACCATTTGTTATACGCCCGTCGAAGACGGGACGTATTATGGGATCACCCGTGGCGGGCGGGCGGGCGGGCGGGCGGGCGGCGTCAAGTTCTTTGTCCGGAGCATATCTCCAAAACTATACAAGCTAGGGTTATGAAATTTCATGGGTGGATAGATCTCATCGAGGCGGAGTGCAGTGCACAGGAATCATAACTCTTGCTTGCTTAATTTTTGAGTTATTGCCCTTTGTTGTTTTTCATACTTAAATTTTGTCAGGAGCATATCTCCAAAACTATACTAGCTAGGGTTATGAAATTTCATGGGTGGATAGATCTCATCGAGGGGGAGTGCAGTGCACAAGAATCATAACTCTTGCTTGCTTAATTTTTGAGTTATTGCCCTTTGTTGTTTTTCATACTTGAATTTTGTCCGGAGCATATCTCCAAAACTATACTACCTAGGGTTATGAAATTTCATGGGTGGATAGATCTTATTGAGGGGGAGTGCAGTGCACAGGAATCATAACTCTTGCTTGCTTAATTTTTGAGTTATTGCCCTTTGTTGTTTTTCATACTTGAATTTTGTCCGGAGCATATCTCCAAAACTATACTAGCTACGGTTATGAAATTTTATGGGTGGATAGATCTCATCGAGGGAGAGTGCAGTACACAAGAATCATAACTCTTGCTTGCTTAATTTTTGAGTTATTGCCCTTTGTTTTTTTTTTCATACTTGAATTTTGTCCAGAGCATATCTTCAGAACTATAGTAGCTAGGGTTATGAAATTTCATGGGTGGATAGATCTCACTGAGGGGGAGTGCAGTGCACAAGAATCATAACTCTTGCTCGCTTAATTTTTGCGTTATTGCCCTTTGTCATTTTTTATACTTGAATTTTGTCCGGTGAATATCTCCAAAACTATACTAGCTAGGGTTATGAAATTTCATGGGTGGATAGATCTCACCGAGGCAGAGTGCAGTGCACAGGAATCATAACTCTTGCTTGCTTAATTTTTGAATTATTGCCCTTTGTTGTTTTTCATACTTGAGTTTTGTCCGAAGCATATCTCCAATACTATACTACCTAGGGTTATGAAATTTCATGGGTGGATAGATCTCATCGATGGGGAGTGCAGTGCACACAAATCACAACTCTTGCTTGCTTAATTTTTGAGTTATTGCCCTTTGTTGTTTTTCATACTTGAATTTTGTCCGGAGCATATCTTCAGAACTATAGTAGCTAGGGTTATGAAATTTCATGGGTGGATAGATCTCACTGAGGGCGAGTGCAGTGCACAAGAATCATAACTCTTGCTTTCTTAATTTTTCAGTTATTGCCCTTTGTCATTTTTTATACTTGAATTTTGTCCGGTGAATATCTCCAAAACTATACTAGCTAGGGTTATGAAATTTCATGGGTGGATAGATCTCATCAAGGGGGAGTGCAGTGCATAGGAATCATAACTCTTGCTTGCTTAACTTTTGAGTTATTGCCCTTTGTTGTTTTTCATACTTGAATTTTGTCCGGAGCATATCTCTAAAACTATAGTAGCTAGGGTTATGAAATTTCATGGGTGGATAGATCTCATCAAGGGGGAGTGCAGTGCACAGAAATCACAACTCTTGCTTGCTTAATTTTTGAGTTATTGCCCTTTGTTGTTTTTCATACTTGAATTTTGTCTGGTGCATGCCCCAGCTTTACAACTTGGGGTAAGACGGGCGTATCTTGCGACAATTTGCCGCTCTTGTTCATCATATACTTTCATTGATAAACTTTTGAAATACAAAATTTTTATTTTTGTGAAATTTTGTTCATTGACGTCTTCAGCCATATCAAAAATCACAACCCCTCCAATTTTTTTTCAGGTGTTCACAAGTCTGTCTTTATTCCTGATGCTTATCAGTCCACTAAATGCTTTTCCCTGGGTAATAAATGGGCTAATGGAGGCCTGGGTCTCTCTAAAAAGGGTGGAAGAGTTTGTAGTACTGAAAGACCTTGACCTTGATCAGTATTATTCGTCAAATGCAGGTAAAGATGTTCATTTTTGAAAGGACAGAGTAAATTTTTGTCTTAAATTGTTATTACATTTGAAACAACATAAAAAACATTTGCAGACAACAAAATAATACTCTATAATTGAAACCTGACTTTAAAAGCGTAGAAAAGATTTTGGGAGAAGGAGAAAATGCTGGTAACCAGCATTTTCTCCTTTTTTCCCACAATGTTTTCAGAGGCTTCTTCCTGTGGGTCTTAAAAAACAGGGAATGTTTGGTAAAGGGCTAATCATGATTATTCCCTTTCAACAATATGTTGATTTAAGAAATAATCTTCTTTCTATGATGGTTTATTGTTGAATGAACCACAGTTGTGAGCTATGAGGCACAATGAATAATCCACAAAGGCCATAGCCTGAGTGGTTTATTCATTGCACCTCATAATTCACAACATGGTTTATTGAACGATGAACCATGATCGTTCGATTCTAAAATAACCAATACTTAATCAAAGGATAACAAGTTCATAATTTGAATGAAAACACAGATGCATATTATACTAGTATTCCATTTAATAACTTACTTATAGTTTCGTTGCACTATGTTTATAGAGCCAAATTAATGTGTCATGTCAGAATAATGAATTTAGGCTCAGATGTCAAGTGATGTGCAAACAATAAATGACATAGGTCTGTCTTGAAGGTGCGTTAAAACACCCATTTACAGAGCATGACTCGTTTAACTCTTTACCACAAGAGAAAATTTTAGACTGGTCCAAATTGAAAGCATTTGCAGATGACAAAATAAAGGTGACTGAAAAATTGAAATTTGTTCTGGGAAGGGTAGAAAACACTGGGGGAAAAGGAAAAAATGCTGGTTACCAGTGTTTTCCCTCTGTGTTTTCAAAAGGCTTCTTTCTCAGGGGCGTCAGAAGTAGGGATTGTGTGGTAATGAGTTTATTGTGACAGTCTCTTTCTGATATTCTGTTTGGACCCTAATTTTTATCCCAGTCTTGCAGGTTGACTGTGCATTACATGTTAGAGATGGGGTATTTTCATGGAGAGACAAGCAAGATGAACAAAGGGCAGGTCCAAATCTAAAGGAAGGAGAGTCCACCAAATCCTCGATTCTTACATTACCATGTCTTTATGATATTAATTTACATGTGAAAAAGGTAAATGGGGGTTGAATACAACCATAGCCATTTCATATTCACTGTAAAGGCTATTTTTAGACATCAAAAATCATCACCATTAGCACAATGAACAAAATAAGCATTTAAAGGATAAGATATTTCAACATTATGAACAAAATTTTTGGAAATTGCTTGTTAACAGGAATGGCCAGTTTTTAACACTATATTTTCAAAAGCTCGTCTAGTAAGGTCAAAAAGCAATTAAGAAGGTCAAATTCCATAAAAGTCTTTATTTTTTATAAGACTTTTCTAGAATCTTTAGATATACTCTCTTTTGGTCTTTTTAAAAGTCTAAGTATAAAAATATTGCTTTTTGATCATTGTTTATACAATGCCATAAAGTTGTAAATCTGAATTATTCATTTTACAGGGACAGTTCATTGGAATCATTGGCAAAGTGGGCTCCGGCAAAAGTTCCATTCTCAGTAGTATCATGGCAGAAATGCACAAGATCAGAGGTCATGTGAGGGTCAATGACCTTGAGGCGGGATTTGCCCTTGTAAGTCAAGAACCTTGGATACAGCATGCAACTGTAAGGGAGAATATACTGTTTGGTAAACAATACAACAGGCAGAGATATGAAAGAGTCCTGGATGCTTGTGCTCTGCTTGAGGATTTAAAGGTGAGCTGACACCCATTGATGTATATTCACAACTTTATCATCTTTGCGAGCCAAGGTTACGATCACTATGTGGATCTTACCTTGGCGAATCGAGCCCGATTTCGAGATTCCTGCGATAAACCCCCATTCAGATGCTGGTTATTATCCCCCTTTACATCATATTTCTTATAGCCAATAAAATAACACTTTACTTACGGCTTACAAATGCAATAATTCAACATGAAGCAATAACCACAAACATGCTTCAACATTCCATGGTCAGGTGCTGGGATATAGCCTAAAACCTCCGATAATTTATTGGTCACACTGAAACTTTCTGTAAATATTGTGTGTCTATGTTTTTTTCGGTAACAATTCATTACAGATCCTGCAGACATCCACGGAGGTATCCATGCTTACCTTCTAACTTTATCTGAAAGGTTGCGCCCTTGTTCTATTTTTATCAAAGATGAAATGCTATGATCGATTTGATAAGGTGCAGTCAGAGCTAGCTGCAACTAATGAAAGTGCATATCGGAGCAATGTCGAAATCAAGCTCGATTCGCCAAGGCTAGAGCAGCTTAGTGGATTGTCAACCTTGGTGTGCGGAGATGCAACTTTATAGGCCCTATAAGTTAACTGCATTGGAAAACATTAGTAATGGAATGATTTCTTAGAAGAAATTCTTCCTCCTGTATCCTGAATGTTTATAATACTTTTGAAATAATGATATTTTCATCATATGTTTTATAGCTATGTATGTTGTTATTTGCTTAACTCTTTACCACACGAGAAAATTTTTGACTGGTCCAAATTGAAAGCATTTGCAGACGACAAAATAAAGTTGACTAAAAAACTGAAATTTGTTCTGGGACGGGTAGAAAACACTGTGGGAAAAGGAGAAAATGCTGGTTACCAGCATTTTCTCCTTTTCCCACAGTGTTTTCAAAAGGCTTCTTTCTCAGGGGCGTCAAAAGTAGGGATTGTGTGGTAATGGGTTAACTCTTTACCACACAACAAGATTTTAGACCTGTCCAAATATTGACAGCATTTGCTGATGATAGTGTATATGTTGCTCTTTGAGAGGGTAGAAAACACTGTGGGAAAAGGAGAAAATGCTGGTTACCAGCATTTTCTCCTTTTCCCATAATGTTTTCAAAAGCCTTCCCTTTCTGGGGTGTTAAAAGTCATCATTATGTGATAAAGGGCTAATTTAGTCTGAAAATAATCTGTTCAGTAAAGTGTAATTTATGTATATCCCTCTGATCTTCATTTTAACCCTTTTTCAAACAGTCCTGAGTTTTAACAACCTTGAAGAAGGACTTTCATGAAATCTGCTTACTAGTCTTTTCTCCTTTTCCCATGATGCTTTCTAAAGCCTTTTTCCTCACAGTCATTAAAACTGAGAATTGTTTGGTTATGGGTTGAGACTATTGAAAGAATGTAACTTTTATTGACCACTGATATCATTACCTGGTACAAGATTAATTATGCTAAAGAGTATTTAGTTATTGAACCAGTTATTGATGAAAAGTATATGTGGATTTTGATAGAGAGTTTGAAATGATAGAACAATCCAATTGTTAAGGAACATATTTCTAATACACAAAGTTGTGTTTTAAACAAGATTTTCATCGAAATAGTGATGCACCACCTTTATCTTTGGCTGGATGTTTAAAGGACAAGATGTAACATGAATTTTGCAAAGCAGAGCATATATGTCCAAAGGGGCTTGTCAGTGAAATGGGTTAGAATTTGGAACACCTGCAGATAACCAACTGTAAAGAGTCACAGCTACACTTCATAGAGATTCATTGTGGAAAGTTTGAATTTATTCCAATGAAAACTGTAGGAGGAGTTGCACACACAAAAAAATTGCTGACGGATGAACAGAAAGATAGACAGACAGACAAACATAATACGACCCTTCAGGCATATAATAAAACCCTCAGCTCCTCTGGATTAACATTATACAAGCACACAAAATTACAGACTTTGTTAATACTGGAAGCATTTTCTTCTTTGTAGCATTTTCTCTTTTTTCCTGGAGTGCATTCAAAAAGTGAGTCTAGAAAACAGAAATATTTTGTAAAATATTAACTCTTTACCATAGTATGAAAAGTTTTCGAGTCTTTCAAAAATAAAAAGGCATTTGCAAGGGAAAAAAATCAAAGTGAGGCTGGGAATTTAAAATATGGCTGTGAATTAGAAGGAAACATTGTGAGAAAAGAAGAAAATGCTGGTTACCAGCATTTTCTACTTTTCCCACAATGTTGTAAAAAGCTGTCCTCAGGGTTGTTTAACTCTTTACCACACAATCCCGACTTTTAACGACCTAGAGAGAAAAGCCTTTTGAAATCACTGTGGGAAAAGGAGAAAATGCTGGTAACCAGCATTTTCTCCTTTTCCCAGAGTGTTTTTACCTTCCCAAATCAGATTTTAATTTTTCAGTCACTTTTATTTTTATTTTCAGCATTTTCTCTTTTTTCCACAATGTTTTCTTAAAGCTTCTTTCTCAGGGTCGTCAGAGGTAGGGACCATGTGGTAATGGGTTAAATCACATGTAGGTAGTAATTTTATTTTTTTTAAATCAAAACTAATTCATTACTCTATAATTGTGCCAGGTTTTGCCTGCAGGAGATAACACAGAGGTAGGAGAGAATGGTGTGACCTTGAGTGGAGGTCAGAAAGCTAGAGTGGCTTTAGCCCGAGCAGTCTACCAGGTTTGTGATTCATAAATATAAGTTTCGTACCAACATTACGGGAGAGGAATGTCAGCAGCTCTATCTGTCCCCCTTGATACAGATCCTGAATTTCATCGGGAATGAGAATCAGAAAGCTGTAGAAAAGCATTTTCTCTTTTTCTCCACAAAGTTTTGAACCCTTTTAAGGACAAAACCTACTGTTGTCATATCGAATGTGTTGTTTCCAGAACGATGATCTTGATATGAGTGAAAAAGTAGCTTGTGATAAGAGGCAATTGCTTCTTTTCCCAGAAAAGTTTCTAAAGCTATAATCAGGAAGGAATTGAAAGCATGTACTTGTGGATTTGTGTAAAGGACCTTAGCCTTTTACCCAAAGTCTATTTTATTAGTCCCGGAGGGGACTTTAGGTTTGCACTCATCCATCTGTCAGTCTGTCCATTTGTCAGTCTGTCCGTCTGTCCGTCAGTCCGGCAAATCAGTTTTCTGGACTTTCAACTAGTAACCAGCATTTGATTCTTTTCCACAACATTTTCTACCGTTAGAAAGACTTATCTCATTATTTGAGCTGTGTATATATCATCTGAAAATGCTGTGCAGATGGACAAGTCTAAAATGCATTTGCTCAGTAAAGAGTTTGGCACATTTTTGATTTTGTTGTCTCCAAGTGCTTTCAAAATGGACAAGTCAAAAATGTTGACTCCTGGAAAAGACTAAACACCTACTTTAATAAAACTTTATCAACCACTTTTTTAGAGGGACAAAAATTCAGTACGATGTGAAACTTCACAAAGCAATACTGCCATCCAGAACACTTAAGTCTTTACCACACAATCCCGACTTTTAACAACCCCGAGAAGGGAGCCTATAGAAAACATTGTGGGAAAAAGAGAAAATGCTGGTAACCACAATCAAAGTCAGAAATCATTATATTATCAAGATTTAATTGATTGTCTGCAGATGCTTTGAATTTGGTCCAGTTCAAAAATTTGTTATTTGGTAAAGACTTAAAGAATTGTATCTTTTTTCAAATTTACAACGGATAAAAAAGTTGCATGTTAAATTTTTTTAGATTTTGTACTTTTACCCTCTATCACCTCTATTATACAGTCTTGCATTTTAAGGTCCTTGGAAGAAGCCTTTTAGAAACAGTATGGGAAAAGGAGAAAGTGCTTGTCACCAGTATTTACTCCTTTTTCCCACAATGTTTTTATCCCTTCTTTTATATTCAATTTTTTTGTCATCTTCAAAAGCATTAAATTTTGCCAAATCTAAAATCTGTGGTTTGGTAAAAGGTTCAGTGGTTTATACATGTACTGTAGACTCCATTATCTTTAACTCATTACCACACAGTCCCTACTTTTGATGGCCCTGAGAAAGAAGCCTATAGCAAACAATGTGGGAAAAGGAGAAAATGCTGGTAACCAGCATTTTCTCCTTTTCCCACATTGTTTGCTGAAGGGTTCTTTTGCAGGGTAGTTAAAAGTAGGGATTGTGTGGTAATGTGTTAAAAAAAAAGCAGTAGCTAACAAAACCAAATTTTCAGCAAACAACTGGGAAACATCCTCATCAAAATATTAACAATCAGCTTTCAATAAGGCTGGGTACTTGAAATATTTCAAAAAACATGGCAGCCATAGTAGAAGTTAATATGGCCTCTGCTTACTTCATCATAAGTAGATTGTTCTGTTCCGTTACAGGATAAAGAGGTTTACTTACTAGATGATCCTCTAGCAGCTGTAGATGCGCATGTTGCCGTACACCTGTACCAGAAATGCATCATGGGATTGCTGTCCGGTAAAACAAGAATTTTGTGTACCCATCATACAAAGTTCTTAACAAATGCTGACCATATTTTACTCCTTGCCGAAGGAAAAATTGTAAAGTCGGGTAAATATATTAGATCTATAAATCAATGTAACTTTTGAAAAGAGTGGTATTTACGTTTTTTCATTATGTCATCACAGCTTGTTAGAAAACTAATGGTTTTGATATAGTCTTATTGTCATCTACATCATCTGCATTTGCATTGTTGTCTTAGTTGCAAAAGCTGTAATGTTTTCTTATATCTCTGTCATTACTAAAAATCTTTACTTCAAGCTTGGACTAGAGGTTAACTTTCAAAAAAGGAACTTAAACAACAAGAGCATTTAACCCTGTATATTTGGCATACAACTCACAAAAAGGGGCATTCAGACATTTGCTTAACCCATTACCACACAATCCCTACTTTTGACGCCCCTGAGAAAGAAGTTGTTTGAAAACACTTTGGGAAAAAGAGAAAATGCTGGTAACCAGCATTTTCTCCTTTTCCCACAGTGTTTTCTACCCTTCCCAAAACAAATTTCAATTTTTCAGTCACCTTTGTTTTGTCGTCTGCAAATGCTTTCAATTTGGACAAGCCTAAAATATTGTCGTTTGGTAATGAGATAAAGTGAAATCAAGGATCAGCCTATGCAGTCCACATAGGTTGATCCAACACAACAATTTCCATTTTCATGTAATTTTCTGTTTTGCCCAAGTGCGCTGTATTACAAAATCTAATGTAGTTTTAAAGTGCTATCTTTGATTAGCCTGCATGGACTGGGCAGGCTGATTAGAGACGACACTTTACGCAAATATCTGATTGCCCCTTTTCACTTGTTGCAAGCCATATATGAGACAATTATGCCCTTTTAGTAAAAAAAAAAAATGTTTATTGCAAAAGCATCTGCAGCTGAACACAAACAACTGTTTGTGGTGCTTTTGTTGTAGATTACTGCAAAGAATTGTTGTCACCTTGTTTCGCTGCAAGCAATATCTCAATTCGCCATGATGCTTTGTATGTATTCTTACAGAACGGGTGCTGGTATCTATGAACATACATGAATTACTGACTGAATTTTAACTGATTGATTGATTGATTGATTGATTGATTGTATGGTGTTTAATGCCATTTTCAACATTATTTCAGTTATATCGCGGCGGCCAATGCACCTATCCATGTGTTCCTGGAGTTTCTTTCACCAGTACTTCGCACAATTTTCTTTCAAAGCCACTGGCTGCTTTCTCATACAATCATTGTCTAAACAATGGTCCGCGGTGGGTGAGGAACGAATCCTGTTGCAGTGACTATCATCAATCCTCGGAAAGAAATTGGGCGAGAAAGGGTTGTAGCCAGGGATTGAACCCTGGACCCCTTGTTCTCAAGTCCTGCATGCTACCAACTTAGCTAATGGGGCTGGGCACTCTTTAACCATAGGCAAAGTTGTAAACTTTTCCAAAGTCATGCATTCATTTTCAAAAATTAAGTTTAGTACAAAGGATTAGATTTGTCTTGGGATGGACAGAAAACATAGTGTGAAAAGGACAAAAATTCTGGTTATCAGCTTTTTCTCCTTTGATACACAATGTTTCCAAAAGCACTTCTTGATCATGATTGTTACAATTCTGTTGAACTCTTTACCATACCAAACAACATAGTTTTAGACTGGTCCAAATTGAAAGAATTTGCAGATGACAAAATAAAAGTGACTGAAAATTTGAAATTTGTTTTGTGAAGGGTAGAAAACATTGTGGGAAAAGGAGAAAATGCTGGTTACCAGCATTTTCTCCTTTTCCCACAATGTTATCTAAAGGCTTCTTTCACAGGGTCGTCAAAAGTAGGGATTGTGTGGTAATGGGTTAATATGATACACCATTTAGGTAAACCTTGGAATGTTCTGTCTTCGGATGAGGTTACAGAGTTTGAGAAAAGCAATTTAAAATCACCTGACACAGTCGAAGCTCAGGAGAATGAAGGGAAAGGAAATTCAGGTGATGGTACTCTAACAGAGGAGGAAGAGAGAGAGACTGGAGTTGTTAGATTCGATGTCTATAAGGCATACTGGAGAGCCGTTGGGGCTTGCCTTGCACCTAGTGTACTTGTGTCATTGTTCCTTATGCAAGGTATCTTTTTTATTGATTCATAAATTTGTTTTTAAAACTGTTTATTGTAATATATAACTTTCAATGCTTCTGCCTCTTTGAGTTTGAGGTCTATCATAGGTACTCTATCTGTTCCTGTTAGAACTTCTATCCTTGTCTTAACCGTGTACCAACACTGAATTTTTGGCTGGACCAAATGGAAAGGGTTTGCAGATGACAAAATGAATCTACTCCTGTCATACACAGTTTCAATAATTTCAACCTTATCTCATTTGTCGTCATGTTTTGCCTTCAACACAGATGAGCCTAACATACTTATGTGAGGCAAAGTTATTGTACAACTTTACAGGCCATTTCAAAAATGATTCACGCTCTCAGGAAAAGGGATTGAATATATTTATTACCTGTCATGCAAAAAGGGATCATCTGGGAACTATGAAGTGTCAGTCCTGGTCAGACTGCGCGAATTGTGCAGGCTGACCAGGGTCGAGACTTTTTGCTTTTATGATAAGTATTTTCTGTATGAAAAGTGGTCATTCTACCTTGTTATGGAATCATTTTTTAGACTATCAACTTAAATTGACCTGCAGTATTGTTGATCTGTTTTCATCTAATTGATGTACAGAATTCCAAGATAGGCCCTTTTATTTCATGCTTTCCGGTAGGATATCGAGAAATAGCAGTGAAAATATTTTTCGATCTTACACTGGTACCATCAGTGAAAATACCGATTTTCATGTTCTTGTTGCCGAGGTTAATTGCATGTGCCTCACAACCAGATGGAAATATAACTTCATTTACCTTACATTGCTCGTGCTTGGCGTAATGTTGTAATCTGTTGCTATGCGGGAGGGGTACACGACAGGGAATAACGGAAAAGAAATGTACTGGATCTTGATAAAGCTCCTAAAGGGTTAAAAGCGTGAAATAAATAGAATATTTGTGTTTTTTTTGGTGAAAGATCGAAATTTGTTCCATCTCGTGAACACCATCGGTAATATTTTCACTCGTGGCTGTGCCACTCATGAAAATATTACTGATAGTGTCCACTCGATGAAATAAATTTAGATCTTTCACCAAAAAAAAACCCCAGATATCCTCTATTTCATATGACGGGTCACAATTCTGTAGTGCATTTTAACAGGCAGAACATTACATGACTACGGATCAATAAAATCCATTTAGTCTATCTACTGGATCATGATATAGAATGGTTCTTTGTTATACAGAAAATGGACCAATAGCAAAATGTTTCAGCCCATGTTAGCCGTCTTTCATGGCTTAACCCTTTACCACACAATCCCGAGTTTTAATGACCCTGAAGAAGAAGGCTTTTGAAAACATTGTGGGAAAAGGAGAAAATGCTGGTAACCAGCATTTTCTCCTTTTGTCACAATGTTTTCTTCCCTTCACAAAACAAATTTCAAAGCTTCAATCACTTTTATTTTGTGTTCTGCAAATGCTTTTAGTTTGGACAAGTCTTAAATTTTGTTGATTGGTAAAGAGTTAAACTCTGCAGACTTACATGGGTCAGTGCTTTTTGCAGATGCATTTAACCCCAGTTTCACAGAGAATGACTGAAAGATATTGACCAACTGTTAAAGATAACACAAAGTAGATACGAAGTACACAGGAAAATAACACCAGTCTTTCAATATGATAAATTGTGCTCTTTCATATGGGTGGGTTTAGGAGCTTGTTGATTTCTTGTAAAATTATAATGCCTTTTATCATTAGTCATTTCTTAATTCGTCTTTCAGCATCAAGGAACATCAATGATTGGTGGCTATCATATTGGGTCTCCCACTCTGAAACTCCAGGACAAACTGTTGTGAATACTACTCTGACAGCTGTTTACCAGTCATCTTACGAGATAAGGTAATTATCTCTCTTTCTTTCCTTCAGCATCAAGGAACATCAACAATTGGTGGCTATCATACCAGGTCTCCCACTGTGAAAGTCCTGGGCAAATTGATTTTAAGCCTTTACCATATGATAAAATTTTAGACTGGTCCAAATGGAAATCACTTGCAGATGACAAAATAAAACGTAACTCAAAAATTGAAATTGGTTTCCAGCAGAGAAGAAAACATTGGGGAAAAGGAGAAAATGCTGGTTACCAGCATTTTCTCCTTTTCCCACAATGTTTTCAAAAGGCTTCTATGTCAGGGCTGTAAAAACTAGGGATTGTTTGGTAAAGGGTTAAATACTACCCTAACAGCTGTTTACCAGTCAGTTTTCCAGATAGGTTAATGAACTAGAATACTACAAATTAACAGACAAAATGCAGCAGGGGCGTAACGTTCCATCAGTTTTTAGCTCACCTGAGCACAACGTGCTCAAGGGGAGCTTTTAGGGTCACTGGGTGTCCGTCGTCCCTCGTCCGTCGTCCCTCGTCCGTCGTGTGTTGTCCGTCGTGCGTCGTCAACAATTCTTTAAACATCAACTCCTCCTAAACCACTGGGCCAATTTGGACCAAACTTGACAGGAATGTTCCTTGGGAGGTCCTCTTTAAAAATTGTTCACAGAATTTGATTCCGTCAAAAACTCTGGTTGCCATGGCAACCAAATGGAATTTTTTAGCAAATTCTTTAAAAATCTTCTCCTCTGAAACCGCTGGTCGGATTTTGAAATTATTTCACAGATATGTTCCTTGGGTGACCCTTTTCAAAAACTGCTCGTGAAATTTTGATCCGTCAAAAATTGTGGCTCTGGTGAATAGGGGCTACTTGCACTATGCAGAAATCAAGGAATTCTTTAAAAATCTTAGATTTTGAAATAATTTCACAGATATGTTCCTTGGGTGACCCTTTTGAAAAATTGTTCGTGAAATTTTGATCCATCAAAAAATGTGGCTCTGGTGAATGGGGGCTACTTGCACTATACAGAAATGAATGAATTCTTAAAAAATCTTCTTCTCTGAAACTGCTGATCAGATTTTGAAATAATTTCACAGAGTTGTTCCTTGGGTGACCCTTTTCAAAAATTGTTCGCGAAATTTTGATTGGTCAAGAAACATGGCTCTGGTGAATGGGGGCTACTTTCACTATAGGGAAATGAGGAAATTCTTAAAAATGTTTCTTCTCTGAAACCACTGATCAGATTTTGAAATAATTTCTCAGGGATGTTCCTTGGGTGACCCTTTTCAAAAAGTGTTTGCGAAATTTTGATTGGTCAAGAAACATGGCTCTGGTGAATGGGGGCTACTTGCACTATAGGGAAATGAAGAAATTTTTCAAAATTCTTCTTCTCTGAAACGGCTGGACAGATTTTGAAATGACTTCACAGAGATGATCCTTTGGTGACCCTTTTCAAAAATTGTTCACAAAATTTTGATTGGTCAAGAAACATGACTGTGGTGAATGGGGGCTACTTGCACTATATGGAAATGATGAAATTCTTGAAAATTCTTCTTCTCTGAAATGCCTAGTCAGATTTTAAAATAATTTGAGAGAGATGTTCCTTTGGTGATCCTTGCTCTTGTGAATGGGGGCTACTTGCACTATATGAACATGATGAAATTCTTGAAAATTCTCTTTCTCTGAAACCCCTGGTCAGATTTTAAAAGAAATTTTCCGAAATGTTCCTTGGGTGACCCTTTTTAAAACTTGTTTGTAAATTTTGATCCATCAAGAAACATGGCTCTCGTGGATGGGGGATACTTGCTCTTATACAGAAATGAAGAATTCTTAAAAATTCTTCTTTTTGAAACTGATGTTCAGATTTCGAAATTAATTTTACAGGTTACCTTTTGAAAATTGCTTAGCAAAATTATAAATTTGGTTCCAATGTTTCAATACCTCAAAAAAAATAGGCTATGGTCATCTCAAAAATTCAGGTGAGCGATCCAGGGCCATCTTGGCCCTCTTGTTAATGAAAGCCAAGGTCCATCTGATGACGAAATAGAAAAAATTGCATCTGCATGAATTTCAGCAAGCAGCATACCTTGCATATATGCTTTGGTGTACCAAATTTTACTTCATGGTGGATTGTGATATACCCAACTCATGCTTTGTAGAAAGGGTAATCTGGGATGAAACTTCTTGCTATTGGTCAGTCTTCTGCATGTCAAAGGACCAGTCCATCTCATTATTCAATAACTTGTTAGACAAAAGTGGTTAAATAGGTACATAATTATGTTATGACTTGCACAGTATAATACGGTCATAGAGATACATTAATCGTCCTTTTGCTCGAGGATGGCTGAAATGCAGATCATGCTCATGTGTTTTTTTTAATCCTTTCCCAAACGACAAAATTTTAGACTGGTCCAAAATGAAACCACTTTCAGACGATAAAATAAAGGTAACTCAAAAAAAGAAATTTGAACATCGTGGGAAAAGGAGAAAATGCTGGTTTCCAGTATTTTCTCTTATTCCCACAATGTTTTCAAAAAGCTATCTCAGGGTCATAAAAACCAGGGATTATTTGGTATAGGGTTAAAAGGGTTTAAGTAAAGGTCAAGAGCACTTTTACTGAAAAAAGAAAAAGAATCAGCAAAACCCAAGTTCTAGGTTGTTAGGAATCTTATTTTCAGCAGAGCCATTCCACGTCTTGACTTGTTTTTTTTTTTAGCTTTGAACCTAGAAATGATACACTGCACAACATGACTACAGCAGGGGACAATGTGATGTTCTATTTAACTGTTTATGGATGCCTAGCTGGTGCCAACTCAATCTTCACTCTCTTTCGAGCATTCCTGTTTGCTTATGGAGGCATTTGTGCAGCTCAGACTATTCATAAAAAGTTACTGAAAAATATTCTTAAGGTGCGTCTTTTCATCATGTTTAATCCCTATACCAATTGCCAAAGACCTTTTTGACCTTGCAGGAGATAGGTTCCTAAAACCTTTTCAGAAAAGCATTATGAATTGCATGTGATATTTTGTGATATTAGTTGTACCTGTGATTCATGAATGCATAGGTATTTTGGCAGAGACTTCATTTTGACATGAATCAACATTCAGTTTACAAGACCTGAAGTGAGATAGCTTTGAAAACATTGTAGGAAAAGGAAAAAATGTTGGTAAGCAGCATTTTTCCTTCTTCTGCAATGTTGTTCAACCTTTCAAAGACAGTTTTTACCTGTAGACGCATGTGTTTTCTGCAAATGCTTCAGATTAGGAAAAGTCAGACATTTATGATATTAAGTTAACAAATAATCAAAAGTTTGCTTTCTATTCTGCCATCTTTTTTTCAGGCGCCAATTACATTTTTTGATGTTACTCCTATTGGCCGAATTGTGAACAGATTTTCTTCGGATGTGTTTGCGATTGATGATTCCTTGCCATTCATTATGAACATCTTCCTTGCTCAGATATTTGGCATCTTTGGTACAATTGTCATTACATGCTATGGATTACCTTGGTTTGCTGTACTTCTTTTACCATTGGGGCTATTATATTATAAAATTCAAGTAAGTCCATCGTTACGCTTTAAATTTGCTTTTGTTATACAGTTAAATTTCTGTCTCAAAATTAGTGGAGAAGAACTTGAATTCAAGCAAGCAGATGAAGAGTCAGTGCAGTAAAAATCATGGCAAATGGAATTTTTGCATTAACAAATGTAAACTTATCATGAAACAAAGTTTTCTAAACAAAGTTTTCTATACACATCTTTGAAAGCTTGTAAAATAGTGTCAAATAACTGAGAATGGTTATCAAAGAAAGAAGCCAGTGGCTTAGAAGGAATATTGTGCAAAGGAATGGTAACCCTTTACCAAATGAGAAAATTTTGGACTAGTCCAAATTGAAAGCATTTGCAGTCGACAAAATAGATGTGACTCAAAAATTGAAATCTGATTGGGGAAGAGTAGAAAACATTGTGGGAAAAGGAGAAAATGCTGGTTACCATTACAATCTGTAATGAAACAAAGAGTGAATCTTGGGGTTTTTTTTTTTTGTCATTTTCAGAATTACTATCGCCACACCTCCAGAGAAATAAAGAGAATCTCCAGTGTAACGCTATCACCAATTTATGCCCACTTTTCAGAGACCATCACTGGCATGACAACTATCAGAGCAATGAGGGAGCAAAGAAGGTAATGCTGTTAGAAACTTAACACATTAGTTTAGAGTTATGGGCTCTTTACAACTATTCAGGAGTGGACTTTTGGAAAAATTCTGAGGAAGGAAGCATTGTGTATTACTTTAAAGTTTTTCTTCTCCCTACATGGTCAGTATCATTTAACTTTTATAACGAATGACACAATTACATGTCAAGAGCAAAAGCATTGGCATACAACAAAATACAATTATGCAACTCAAAAATTGAAATGTGTCTTTGAATGGGTTGAAAACATTGTGGGAAATGGAGAAAATGTTGGGAACCAGCATTTCTCTTCTTGCTGCAATGTTTTCAAAAGCCTTTTTCCTTGAGGCTATTAAAAAAGTTGAATGGTGTGGTAAAAAGTTAAAAGAAGACATTTTCCTGTCTTTCAATTATCTCCTTTTGTGATATAAACCAATCAGCTGTTTGCAGAGATCATCTGATAATGGAAAACATCAGTACAAGTAAAAGGAATACTTAAACAAGCTATGTGAAAAGGTGATTCAATACCGAATTTGTGTTCTAATTGATATAATAAAATTTTTCATTTTATCATGACAAAACAGGTTCAATCAAATCAAGGTTCCATATCAAAAGAGTCATTTAAAAAAGGATGAATTTAAAACGCTATCAATATCTTTCCAGATTTCAACAAGAGAATTTAGATAGACTAGATGCTAATCAAAGAGCTCAGTTTGCTGCTCAAGCTGTGGCTTGTTGGTTGTCGTTTCGTCTACAAATGCTTGGTGTGGCCATGGTAACAGGGATTGCATTCATAGCAGTTCTAGAACATCATTTCCAGTCAGTGAATCCAGGTAAAGTTTGTTTTCCAGTTTGGTTGTTTTTTAACTCACTACCAAAGACAATATTTCAGGCTTGTCCAAATGGAAAGCATTTGCAGACGACAAAATAAAAGTGGCTGAAAATTTGAAATTTGTTTTGTGAAGGGTAGAAAACATCGGGAAAAGGAGAAAATGCTGGTTACCAGCATTTTCTTCTTTTCCCACAATGTTTTCTAAAGGCCTCCTTCTCAGGATCGTCAAAAGTAGGGATTGTATGGTCATGGGTTAACCCTTATCCTGCTGTATTAATGAAAAGAAACATTCAAACCTATAGTAGAAACTCAAATGATACTATTAGAATGCATTTTTTTTTTTTTTTTTTTTTTTCAAGAAAAAAAAAAACCTTATGGGACAGTGTAGATCCAAGATCAGACTGCATGTTCTGTGCAGTCTGATCTTGATCTACATTGTCTGCAAAGGGTCCGCGAGTCGAGTTCAGCACATAAGCGTTAAGATAAATGATGAGTCATTGTCACTTTCATAGCCCTTGTGACATCCTTGTGCAAAACCTTTTGCCATTTTGTACTTTAACTGTTACTTCAAACTCAGACTGCTATCAAAAGGGAAACCTATGCATCAGGGGCAGTCAACCATCAAATTATTTTGACACAGTTTCATGAGTATTGGCCACATTTTCAGTCCAATACTCATGAAACTTGGTCAGAATGTTTGTCTTATTGATATCTCAAAAGTGTTTGATGATGGGTAATGTCTGATATAAAACTAGGTCACTGGGAAACTAGATGGTTCATGTTTGGTCAATAGACTCACACGGCGGGGAATCACGTGACACAACAACAACAACAATGACCGTTATTTGAAAAAATTCCCCGACTTCAGGTAAGAAAATCTTCAATAATTCCGTTAATACATGACCGATTGGAATTTGGTTTGAAGCAGAGAAGGCGGAAGGACTCCAGGGATTTGCTTGATGTGTTAGATTTTTTAAACAACACCTGATAAAAAAGTTATTGACGAGCAAACAAATTTTTTACCCTGGATAATTTGTTTGCTCGTCAATAACTTTTTTATCAGGTGTTGTTTAAAAAATCTAACACACCAAGCAAATCCCCGGAGACCTTCCGCCTTCTCTGCTTTAAACCAAATTCCAATCGGTCACGTATTAACGGAATTATTGAAGATTTTCTTACCTGAATTTGGGGAATTTTTTCAAATAACGGTCACTGTTGTTGTTGTTGTGTCACGTGATTCCCCGCCGTGACTCAGGTGAGTGATTTCAGGGCTATCATGGCCCTCTTGTTTTATTTTTGGCGGGAAATCTAAAAATAGCTTAAGAAGCTATGTAGCCTTTATAAAGGAATATTTTTTTTGGAATTTTATGATTTTTAATTATTGATGATTTTTTTTTTCTATATAAATTTCAGTGATATATTTTAATTTGGTGGGATGTGAAAATTCTAGATACCCAACTTTAAAACAATGGATTGCGTGGTAAAGAGTTACAGCCATATGCATAAATATTAATTTGTGGTGTATAGGTTTGGCAAAGTCAAGGCTGTAGATTGTTTTTTGAGAAAAAGAAACATTTTGCAGGACTGGTTGGTTTGGCGATATCCTACGCCTTATCTGTCACCAATCTACTGAGTGGTGTAGTGAGCTCCTTCGCAGAGACAGAGAAACAAATGGTTAGTGTGGAGAGAGCCCAGCAGTATATAGAAAATGTACCTAATGAGGCGGAAGAGGGATCTTTACTAGTAATTTTCAAATTTACTTTCACGACTATAGACCATTTGTTCAAATTGCAAGATATTGAACTCTTTACCAAACGACAAAATTTTAGAAAGCATTTGCAGACGACAAAAGAAAAGGGACCAAAAATTTGAAATTTCTTTTGGGAAGAGAAGAAAACATTGTGGGAAAAGGAGAAAATGCTGGTAACCATTTTCTCCTTTTCCCACAATGATTTCAAAAGGCTTATTTTTCAGGGTCATTAACCCTTTCCCAAACAATCCCTGGTTTTTACGGGTCGGGAATAGAAGCCTTTTGAAAACATTGTGGGAAAAGGAGAAAATGCTGGTAACCAGCATTTTCTCCTTTTCCCACATTGTTTTCTACCCTATCATATAGAAAAATCATCTCTTTAGCAACTGTTAATTTGTCATCTGCAAAATGCTTTCTGGTCCAAAATTTACCGTTTGGGAAAGGGTTAAAAGTCGGGATTGTGTGGTAAAAACTTAAACAAAAAACCTGTAACATCATTACTTCTTCATCAGATATTCCCATGCTTTAACAACCCTGAAAAAGGGGCTATTAAAACCAAAGTTTCAAAGTACATTGCAAGAAAAAGAGACAAAATTGGTTTCTAGTATATTCTTCTGTGTCTGCTTTGTTTTCCATCAATTCAAAGGGATGAATCGTACCATTTTAGCAGTATTATATTGTACAACAATTTGGGTCCCTTGCAATGACTACTTTAGTTTGCCACTTTCATTACCAATAACACAGAAGAAAAAGGAAGTTTTCTTCAATTATTTTTCACCCTAAAAATCTTTCATTCATGGACATAGCTTATTATGGAACATTTATTGCACTTACTTTGGCATCTTTTACTGTAATCATCTTCACTGTTTTGGTTTAAACATATTTATTTTACATTGATTGAGAAACAAGTTCTTACAACTTATACTAATCTCTCTCGATTCTGCTTCCTGGGAACTACACCAGTACTCACGCCGAATGTGTGGGCCAATGAAAACTCCCAAAGTTGACACCCGCACCCAGGTAGCGAACTCAGGACCTTTAGGTTATGAGGCCAACGCTCTACCTCACGACAACGGACACGTCACATGTACTCTGTTTTGAAATTGTGACTTTAACCCTTTACCCCATAAGGCATTTCTATGGTATCTCTAACTGACCCTAAATAACAGCAAGGATGAAGTCAGTTCTTGTGTACATATGACACCTTTTGATAGCATAGAAAACATTGTGACAAAAGGTGAAATTGCTCGTCACGAGCAATTTCACCATTTGCCACAATGTTTTCCAAAGACTACTACAAGCAATGCATAGAAATGCGTATCTATGGAGGAAAGGGTTAATACATTTTTTGTAAATGTATGAAGTTTTTGTTCTGTTTTCTTATAGAAAAGATTGTTTTGCTTTTTGAAAAGCCTCCACCATATTGGCCAATCCAAGGTTCCATTGTATTTAGACAAGTGAAGCTGAAGTACAGAAACAACTTGCCTGATGCCCTAAATAAAGTCTCTTTTGAAGTGGAACCGGCAGAGAAAGTGGGAATTGTGGGAAGGACAGGTTCAGGGAAATCCAGTCTGTTTTTAGCACTATTCAGAATGGTGGAGGTCTATAAAGGGAACATTTTTGTGGATGGAATTGATCTCATACATTTAGATCTGAAAGACATAAGGTGATCTGATATATATGATTGTATCTCTTTTCTTGAACTATTTTCTATCTGTAAGAAATAAAGGGCAAAACACAGCTTTATCTTTCACTTTTATTACTTACAGTATAAGGTTTTTAGTCATCACATGCACACGCAAGCAATTGTAGGAAAAAAAAATGTAATTTGTACTAAGTTAACATTCAATGACAAATGGAGAAAACCCTTAGTACAAAAAATTTCTTCTGATATCAAAATGTTTATAAAAAGATTTTCTGCTTGACATGAAACCTGTCTGGAATGGGTAATTAACTACTCAAGCACTGTAATGGCATAGACCACTTAATAACTAGTACTGTATGTTTAATACAAACGAAATGCTTTTGGCAGAGAGTAATGCCTCTTTTTATGGAAAAGGAGCCAATGTTTGTTATAAAAATCTATTCTTTTTCCATTATGTTTCAAATGCTGTGTTCAAAGGAGGCTTTTACTTTATTGTTATGGGTTACACTTTTTCCTTTTTTTTCTTTTCTCAAAGATTTTATTTCTCCCTTTAGATCCAGATTTGCTATAATTCCTCAAGACCCATTCCTATTTAGTGGCAGTGTGAGGGAAAATCTAGACCCAACAAATAGATACACAGACCAGGAAGTATGGACAGTCGTGGACAAGTGTCATCTGAAAGAGGCAGTCCATAAACTGGGTGGTCTGATAGGTGATGTGGGGGAGAGGGGTCAGAACTTATCAGTCGGTCAAAAACAGCTAGTCTGTTTAGCCAGAGCTTTGTTGACTAGAGCTAAAGTTAGTAGAGTCATTGAATCTTTCTCTCTCTCTCTCTCTCTCTCTCTCTCTCTCTCTCTCTCTGCGCGCGCCCCCCCCTCCCTTCCTTCCCCCTAGCTTTCCCCTTCTTGAGTTAATAATGCTCAACTGGAGGACTCTTGTATAGCATCAATGCAATGATAAGTGTTATAAAGTAGTTCACTTAAGTTTAACAAATATTCCAAATCATCTTAACCGCCCAGAGGAAGATTGTTAAAAACTATTGTTCAGAAAGGAGAAACTGATGGTAACTAGCTTTTTCACCCTTTCCCAAAATGTTTCCTTCCCTTTCAAAGAAAAATACTTTTTCTCTTTTTCCCACAGTGTTCTCTACTCTCCACAAACCTAAAATATTGTTGTTTTGTAATGAATTAAATGAACAGATACTCACTGTATGTATTTTTTATTTGGTTTCATTTTAGATTATCTGTGTTGATGAAGCCACGGCAAGCGTTGACATGGAAACAGATATGTTAATACAGGAGACGATAAGGACAGAGTTTGTCGACAGTACAGTGCTGACCATTGCCCACAGAATTAACACTATCATGGACAGTGACAGGGTGTTGGTGATGAGTGAGGGTCGAGTTGCTGAATTTGCACCCCCGGGCCGTTTGTTGCAGGATTCAGAATCATTGTTTTATGGGTTGGTGCATGGGAAATAATTTTTTTTTTCGGGGTTGTATCACATTGCATACTTTATTGATGCAATTATTCTTTAGCAAACAAGCAGATGGTTGTTCAAGTTGCTGCAAAAAGAACTCTTTAAAAATCATTGGGTATCTAGCATTTCCTTTCCTTGACTCAGTTCATTTTCCACCCTTTTAAAGGCAATTTTTTTTTATTCTAGCCAAATTTGCATTGGTTCATGCATTTCTGTCAAGTTTGACACATCTAGGACAGTCTTTTATATCAACATTGTACCAGAAGACAAAGTATGAGACTGGTCCTTATTGTAAACTTTTTTAGACAACATATGTCTCTGAAAGGGTAAAAAACATTGAGGAAAAGGGAGAAAATGTTGGTTACCAACATTTTCTCCTGTTACCACATTGTATATTCCAAAAACTTTTTTGTCAATGTCATTTAAGCCATTACCACGCAATCCCTACTTTTTACAACTCTGAAAACATTGTGGGAAAAAGAGAAAATGCTTGTATCCAGCATTTTCTCCTTTTCCCATGTTTTCTACTCTTCACCAAACAAATTTCAAATTTTCAGTCAATGTTATTTTGTCATCTGCAAATGCTTTCGATTTTGACAAGTCTAAAATATTGATATTTGGTAATGAGTTAAACTTGGAATTATTTGGATGAGGGCTAAGAGTTAAGAGAGAAAGAGAATTAAAAGAATATTCATGCCAGTTTAAGGCCAGTTAGTTCTCGTGGAGCCCATAGATAAACATTCATGCTAGCAGAATCTCATTTGAATTAGCTCAGTCATTTTTAAAAAAAAAAAAAACTTTGTAGATTGCAATAGCCTATCATTGTCTGTATTGTTGTTGTTGGGAAATTTTAGCACCTCTTCATATCTCTCTTAACATGGAAGATGTTAATCTCAAACTTGGGCTAGGTGTGTACTACCAAAGATAGAGCCCATACCACAAAAGTAGGTGATTCTGAGTATATTTTAGACTCAGTTATGCTCCTTTTTATGTGTCTACTTTTCACCAAAAATTCACCCTCAGCCAAGCCACGGCACAGGTCTGCATGCAGTTGTTTTAATTTGTTATATAATGAAGTTGTGGGGGGGGGGGAGTATACTTGAATCGCCATGGCTGTCTGTCTGTCCATCCGTCTGTCTGTAGACACAAATTTGTCTTGCAAAATTCTCCAACATAATTATTTTCAGGCACTAAACTCAAATTTACAGGCAGTGTTTCCATGTAAAGTTGTGTTTGTGCAATTTCCAAGACCCTGCTGTGATTTTTTGTGCAATTATCTCCCCTTGAACTTTTGTACCAAACTATTATGCATTTTGTGACAAGGAGCTTGTGGGAATATGATGATGCTTAGTTATATTTGAGGTGGGCTTACTCTGAAGGCTATTGTAGTATTTTATGAGGCAGCAAAGATCAATGTCAGAATGCAGTTACACACTGCAAGACTAATCTTTGATGTCCACTAAAACTTAGGGTTGTTTGTAGAAGGGTTAAAGCTTCTTTCAGTGTTTAACCCTTTACCAAACAATCCCTGGTTTTCACGACCCTAAAGAAGAAGCCTATTGAAAACATTGTGGGAAAAGGAGAAAATGCTGATAACCAGCAATTTCTCTGTCTCCCACAATTTTTTCTACCTGTCCAAAAACAAACTTCAAATATGAGTCACATTAATTTTGTTTTCTGCAAATGCTTTCAATTTGGACTAGTGAAAAATTTTATTGTTTGGTTTGCTAGGTGTTAAGCTAAATCATGAGATGAAATTGTCCTCGGACATGCAGATAAGTGACCTGTAACATTATGAATGAGTCTAAAAATAGATACACCTAGCCTGCAGTGAAACTCAACAATATGAACCCTCACTGGATAGAGCCCTTGTCTTTCCCTTCATTAAACCTATTCCATGAAAAACATCTTTGAATTCGTCAAGAAATTCAGTTTTTCGGTCTGTCATGTCTATGGAAACGGTTTCATTATCGACCGAATAGACTAATTTGATCAATTCAAGATCAAGAGATGACTTCAAAGATAGCAGTGCTGTTGATTTTGTATCAACAATGTAGAACATTTCAGTCAAGGATTTACCTTTGTACTGGATGGGCAATTGCAGCATACCTTTTACTTTCAAAAGATCCCCTGTATAGGACGATAGTGTGCCTTTTGGAGTTTTCAGTTTGGTTTTTACTTTCAAAAATTTGAATTGATCTTCCGGAAGAATGTTTACTTGGCTACCAGTGTCTATCTTGAAGATGATAGGCGTTTTGTTCTGACCAACTAAGATTGTGGCGAAAGCTTTGTCATTAGAATGAAAAGATGTACTTAGCATAACAACCTCAAAATCAGTATCATTTTCTTCCATATTCACTTCACTCACACACTTAGTCCTACACATTTTCTTAAAATGGTCTAGTTTCTCACATTTTCTGCATTTTTGTCCTTTGGCCGGACATTGTTTATGTTCATGTAAGTATCCACATCTGGAACAAGTCTGTCTGTTCTGTTTCGATTGTTCTTCAGCTCTGTTGGAATGAGACTGTCCAGTGGCTCCAGATTGTTTCGTCTTTTTTCTTCGCTGTTTTGATTGTTTTACGGCATGGACCTCCTCCTTGGCCATTAATTTCATTTGTTCTTTTGCGTATTCAAAATTTTGACAAATTTGAATAGCCATTGGAAGTGTCAATGCTTCACCTTTTTCGATTAATTTTTCTCTAATTTTATTCGAGTTTGTCCCAAATACGATTCTGTCTCTAATCATTTCATTTTCATCAGTGAAATTGCAATCCTTTGCCTTCAATTTTAGGTGTGTAACAAACGAGTCCACTGTTTCATCTTTCTGAGTTTCATTGTAAAACTGATATCTTGCAAATACTGGGTTTAACGTCGGTCTCACATAATTTCAAAATCTTGTATAGAATGTTTCCAGTAATTTGTTTTCATCATCACTACTGTCCGTCCATGTGTGCCTAATGTCACGACCTTCGTCTCCAATTCATAATAAAAAATATGATAGTTTTTCATGTTCTTCTTTTTCACTAAGTGGTCCAGTAAAAATTAGTTCACAATGTCTGATGAATTTTTCCAGTTGTTCTGGTAGATTAGAATCGTTCCAGTTCATAAATGGTGGTTTAATGCCTTCCATTTTAACAATTTCTTAAGAATAAAAGTTAGCAAATATTAGTCCAATGTCATGTTTTTTTTTTTGGTTTTACTTCTGACACCATGTAATGTTACTGGGCTCATAACATTAATAATAACATATGTAGAGTTCCATCAAACTGCATTATAGTTAATCAACAACACAAGATGTGACGGTTAACTATTCAATATACAAGAAGTAAAGGAATAGTTTAACGGTACACAATAATCTACATAGGCCTAATGACTGAAGGGAAAGACAAGGGCTCTGTCCAGTGAGGGTTAATACAGCTGAGTTTCACTGCAGGCTAGGTGTATCCATAGCAAATTTTTTTTACCAAGGTCACTCTACACACCAAGGTCAGCCTACTGTGTAGGATGACCTGGAACAATTTTTATTTTAACCCATTACCAAACGACAATATTTTAGACTGGTCCAAATTCAAAGCATTTGCAGACAACAAAGTAAAAGTGACTAAAAATTTGAAATTTGTCTTGTGAAGGGTAGAAAAATTGTAGGAAAAGGAGAAAATGCTGGTTACCAGCATTTTCTTCTTTTCCCACGATGTTTTCTAAAGGCTTCTTTCTCAGGGGCGTCAAAAGTAGGGATTGTGTGGTAATTGGTTAATCTGGATCAAACCCATTTTTCACAGAGCATGGCTCATTCTTGAAATTGAAACTGGTAAGCATGTACTAGGAGTGCATGAATAGGTGTACTGGCAGCTTGACAAAACTGAAATACTTTTAAGCAGTTTTCAACACCAGAACAAATCTTCAAAGTTATCAATGACTAAAACCACTGCATGTCTGTTTTTCTCCCCCTATCTGTTAATATTACACAAATTCTATATTTCTTTTATCTCCAACAGTTTTGTACTTGTAAAATTTCCTGTCATGGGAACGTCTGTTACTTTCACAGTTAGAAAATCTTGTAGAGTAAGACAAAGAATGTTCTTAAGAATGGTTGGTGAATACGGACCTTTTGTTTCAACCATTACCACACAGAAAAATTTTAGACCTATCCAAATTGAAAGCATTTGCAGACCACATTTTCAAAGTGGCTCAAATGGTGCATTTTATTTTGATTGGGTAGAAAACTTTGTGTGAAAAGGAGAAAATGCTGGTAACAAGCATTTTCTCCTTTTCCCACAATGTTTTCTAAATGCCTCAGGGTCATCAAAAGTAAGGATTGTGTGGTAATGGGTTAATAGACTGAGGCAAAGAAAAGCCCTAAAGTTCGAATGTTACTTCCTATAATGGTTCATCAGAATACATTTATAAAACTTCAATATTACATGTTTTGATCCAGATTGGTCAACTTTTATGAGTCATGGCCATTTTAAATTTTTCCCAGTGACAGTGACAAGGCAACAGATTGGGGTATTCGTTGGTTTGACCTGGGAAAGTTCTAGTTTTGTATAAAAACATGTCTTTTTAAGTTTTTTAAAAACAAGTCGTGAAAGTGCTATTTTCATTGTCCCTGTATTACTGTATTTTACCTTGTTAGCTGTCTGTGCTGTTTGTCTTTGCCCTCTGTGTTTTCCATTTCAGTTAATTTATATTCTTTGTTTTGATACAGGGTTTATTTTTTATAAAGTGAACTTGCATAGTGATTATGTTGATTATTGCACACACATGTTGGATCGATTTTATTGTTGTAGTAAAAATATATAGGCATCGTAGTAAAAGCTGTAATAGCTGTTGCTGAGAACACCACCTGTAGACAATTTTTCGAGGGCTATTATCATAAATCTCTTGTCTTCTGCATTGTTGTCATCATTCAAAAACCTTCCTGATATCTCTGTCCTTACTGAAGGTATTTATTTCAAACTCTTTGCTTGTTATAAACTCTTTCTAAAAGGACATAATTTTTAGCTTGTCTCAATATTCACAGCATTTTAGATCAGAAATGAAATGTATCTCAAATGATGAGGTTTGTCTCTTAAACAGTAGAAAACATTGTTGAAAAAGGAGAAGATGCTGTTTACCAGTGCTTTCTTCTTTTCCCATAGTATTTGTCAAGAGCCTTGTTCTTCAGGATCTTTTTGATTTTATGGAAATGATCATTTCTGAAAGGATAGAAAAGATTGTGTGGTAAAGAGTGGGGACCCTAGAAGGGTAGGTAATTCTCAACACAGTTATTATACACATACAGTTTTACACTTAGAAGGTTACTGCTAGTAGAGCATTTGCATCTAGCACCTACATGAAGTATAGAAAGAAAAGCCAAAAGATACTTTTTACTTCGGAAACAGATCTATACAACCCGACTAAGGTTATGGCATTACCTTGAATTACACGACCCACCTTAGAGTTTCTATGCTCTATTTAATGTTTTGAGTTTCTATACTATATTAAATGTTTTGATTGATGCTTTTTTGTAGACTTAGTGTCTGCCTTTTTCAGTGTAAGATTGTTTTTATCATAGAGTTTGAATCCTTGCTATGTAATCTTTTAACTCCAAGTTCAGGTAGAAAAAAAAAAAACATAAAATCATGTCATTTATCCAACTTTATTGTTAGAATATATACATATATTCACTGATTTTGTTTTGCTTTTTGGTTGTTTTTGGTGGTGAGTATTCTGTTGTAGATGAATTGTTATGTACTCAAACAATCATTTTCTGTGATATTATTGTTGTGACCAGTGCAATAAAAACGTCTGTCTCTCACTCAGCCTTTGTTGTTATCCAATTGCCTTATCTGTTATTCAGTTTCCAGTGTTTCTGTGAATTTCCCACATTGTTGTGTCTTAAAAGTTTCTCCCCAGGATTATTTAGTATCGGGTTAACTGGTAAAGTGCCAATTACATCTATAGTTGCTTTTTAAGGTCGGTATAGGTCAAGATCAGACTGCACAAATCATGCAGTCTT